>OY293414.1:11412791-12676737 GCA_958502065.1 Chrysolina americana
AAACATCTCATGTGAAATGGAATGTACTTGACGGAAATCATCAAATAATAATGAAAAAATGTATTAATAATCCTGTTTTCCGTTGAATTATATCAGCTGTTAGGTTCTTGGCAAAGTTTTCTGCATGTACTACTTCATGAATCTTGTATGAGATTTAAAGACAAGAGTACATAAAAAAAAGAAAAGAAAATCAATGAAAGACGCAATTAACGCGATAAAGCATATGATTACTTATATGGATTTGGTTGATTTTATTCAGATTCAATCAAAAGTTCCAATATCTCCAATATCTCCGTGTATGGCCGAAAGCACAATGTATTGAAATAAACAGGACATTTTGATTAATGAAGCAAATACAAATGCAATCGAGAGATATGACAGTATATAAGATAAGAAGTAGATCAATATTGCTTGACAGGGTGAAAAAATTAGATGCAAACGAGACAAAAACAAAGATAAAAATCAACAAAAGGGCTATTACCCATTACAACTGAAACTGAAGGAACTAGAGACACACCAAGATATATTCGAGACGAAAGTTATAAATTAACAATGTATATGAATGTTGATGAACTAAAGTTACAAGAAAGGAAGACTTAGACGAAGATGAGAATAAATAAATCAAAGAACATCCTGAGCAAGAGATATTCCAAATAGTAAATCAATTAACCAGTGGTAAATTATAAGAGGAAAATAGAAATACATAACTAGAGAAGAATGGTACAAAGTAGAAAAGGATGGAGGAAATTTTTGAATGAACTAGAAATGCTAAAAATGATAATGTGACGAAACAGTTGAGTCTGAACGTTAACTGATTGTTTTAACTACAGACATATTTGATATTTCGAATGAGACTAGGGTTTGTAGAATCTGCGAAGATGAAAAAAGTGAGGTATAATACGTAATGAATGAGCAGAAATTATAGATTGATAACAAAACAAAAAATTGTTTAAGGTGGACCACACATTTTATCGTTATTGAAGATATTCTGAAATAATTTTAGGTACGTAATGATTTATTTTGCCAACACCAAAAAATTCGGACTCATTTCAGAATTAAAATAATAATTGCTTTTCAAAAAACCTACCATTGCCAAAAGTTCACGACAACTCCTCTAGACGGTAACGCTGTACTCCGTCTGATCTCATCTCATTATTTGACGATCATAGTGGCTGCGAGGTTCCGTAACGAGTTTTATAAATTTATGGGTATTACGTTGGTTCGTGGCCATCAAAAGCGGGGTTATAAAGCATGCAGTTATTGCGTTTCCACGTTTTGAATAAGTTTGTCGGTCAGCATCGACATTTAAAACTGGTCTGCGCGATACGAACGGGCACTATCAGCGAAATGATATCTCCCAGCGTAATGGCACGATTTCGTTTATTGGTATAAGCACCACATATTACGTGCGGTGCAACGATCTGTTGTATGTCGTTAAAGAGGACCCATTTCGATAAGGTGGTCGTCACTTATTCATGCACTGAATAAGAAAATTATTTTGGTTAATGTTTTCTCAACCAATTTACCGCTTTCTCATAGTTTAGATATATTAGAAGTGAGTCACTAATAATAAGACATAAAATGAAGAAGTTTTTAAAATAATTTGACTATTGGAATAATTGTTTTATTTGAAATGAATAAAATGTTTGAAATTATAACTCCCATAATAACAAATATATCAATGCATATCGTACAAAACTGTTTTGAATTTTTACTTCGACAGAAGAATGTAGTATTTTCGTCTGCAAAAAAGGCTCTTTGCCGAAAAGGTATATAGATCATTAATAAACATCAGAAAGACGTTAGGGCCCAGCACTGACCTTTGAGGAACACCATAGATTAGAGAGATCATCTCTTATTTTGACACATTGAGATCTTTTACATATAGATACTTAAAAAAGTATTCAATTTAAATAGCTGTTAGACTGTGACTACTGACATTGAGTTTTGATTGGCAGCTTGTCACAGTGACAATTATTTAACTAAATAACACTTTACGTTCATTAAGAAATCGGACCAAAGATTCAAAAAATTTGTCTCACACCGTAATAATATTATCACAACGTAGTTATGCATGTTTTTCTTCCTCTAGGACCTTGACTATGTGCGATACAGTTTTCAGAAGAATCTGCTTAGAGTAGGTAAACCGTAAAGTACCAAACCAAAAAATAATATCATGCGGAGCAGTTTGTCTAGATCTACAATGCGCCTTCGAGAAAATAGACAAAAATTAATATGCAAATTATAAGTATTTCGGGTATGGCAATAGAATGGCTCATTAATTATCTTGAGAATAGGAAACGAGTTATACATATCAACAAAATAACATCGCAGAAATTTCAAATGAGAAAGGTGTACACAGGGAAACACACTTGGGCCACTTTTGTCTTTGTTATATATAAATGATATTGCCAATTATATCAAAAACTGTCAGACTCATTTGTAGTTGACACGATCAACGACAATCTATAAAATATAGTATCCTGGGCAAGGGTAACCTGCTCAAATTGAATGCATCGAAGACCAAATATTTATTGATGATTAATAAACAACAATTTGACTATTTTTTCAAGTACTTTAAAGAGCAGTATTGGCAATAATGGAATTGAAACTGTTCAACAAATCAAATATTTGGGTATTATTATAGACCGAAACCTCAGATTCAAAGACCATGTGACATATCTAAGCGACAAAATCTTAAAAAACACCCACTTTCTTCCCAGAGTAGCACCTTTCGGAGTTGATCGTAACATATAACAGTATATAATGCTATCAGGATAGATTTCAGAAACTTCGAACTTGAGCAATGCGGATAACTTAGTCCCTATAGATACATCAATTAAAAATATGTTGTGTACTTTAAGAATGTCAGTCAAAAACTATTAAGAGTATCAAGTTCTGATTGTTTTACATAAAAGGAAAATAAATCTTCTTCCTACATATTTGTCGTCTATAAAATGATATTTGACAATAGCATCCACAACTACAACACACTCTCAAGAAATGACATATATTCAGAAACAAAATGATAAAAGCACAGAAAAATAATTGCATAAGGGTATAATTTACTACAATACACTTCCGGAATCTTTGGAAACCTGCGTTGCTATATCTTCATTTAGAGTTCATTTATATGTAGTCATGAACGACGTGTGAAATATTATTTACCCACATTTGTTTTAAATCCTTCTATATGTGGGATATTATTTGCAAAAAGTTTGTTTCCACAGATTCTTTTTATTTTAAATTCTATTATATAGTTATTGATGATTTACAGAAATTATTTTTGTGTGTTCATTATTTTCCGTTTGTTTTGTGAGTAGAAGTATTTTACATTTTGGGCAACTTTATAGATATACATTTAAATACTGTGACTATGTGAATTAATATTTTTATTGAATAAAGAACTAATAGCAATCAAGGATGTTAATTTTTTATAAGAAAAATACAAGTATGATGAGTTTATAATGTGTGAAGATCATATTTAGATTAGGTACCAACAAATGTTTGGTTTTATTGCTTGCTTTCAAGTGATCAATTTCAGAAAATATAGATATGGTTCAGGTCAAAACGGTGATTACAATTCAAGTGTGCATGGATAAAAAAGTAGAAGATGAATAAAATTGGAATAAAACAAAATATTTTGAAACCTCCATCCTGACTTGTGAGTTTTACATAAAATGTCATCTTGACGTTTTTTGGCAATGGCGATAAAACTGTTATGGAATTGCCATTGGAACTTTTCCCTTTGAAGCCCATCCGATGAGGATAATGATAACAATAATATTACTGCCGAAGGCATATCCTGTGCGAGTACAAAAAAAAAGGATAAGTATTTTGTATTTTCCAGATTTGATGTTAATGCATTCTATCGCAAATACTATTACAAAACTCATATTCAGCCCTTGATTTGAGGTTTTTCCAGAAATACTTCTTATGAAACATAGCAGTGTCGTCCGCAAACTGATAATCATACCGATAATTCGTTCAGAACAGTGCCTTGTGGCACTCCGTATGTCACTTGCATAGGAAAACTCACAGCTCCACTCCAGATGACTCCTTGCATTCACAACGCTATAATGAATAATCAGTTTCAATTACCTTATCCGCTTTATATTGAATAATACATTTTATTCATTTTACACATATATCATTTCCCTAATTCTTTTATTTGTCGATATTGCAGTAATACGGAGACTGAGTCTGATCGATATTGAATTGCAGCTTACATATGATGCCAGAAGAACTCGAACGCGACTGGAATTTAAGAACGTCACATGCACCCGCTAGCTGCAGTATCCCTAACACTGCACTCCAGTACCCACTTGGATATTTCTGTAAATGTGGTAAATTAGATTTATTAATTTCAGTTTCAGTAGACTACTTCAGACGATGCTCAATTTGCAGCAGAGGCAGGCAGACGTGTGAGACATATTTTTATGAGTAAAACCCATAATTGAATCGGTAAATAGAAATTGGGAGGAATTCAGTTCACGTAATTAATTAATATACTGGTCTGGGCGAAGTATGGATTCAGGATTTAATATTTCTGATGGAAAAAAGATCAATCAAATTTTGCATAGCTGCAAAATTCATCAATTGAGGGATATATGGCTCTTTTTATTGTCAAATGGAAAACCTTGTATATTTGTACATGTTGAGGAAGATTTATGTTTCTGAATGAATTAATTAAAATTTTTTGGTATAAAAATATATACCAGGATCATCTGTTGAATCAAGTGAAGCTCTTTACTGAAATAATCACTTATAATTGAACGCGAGGTTTGTATTTAATAGGGTAAATTTGGGTTGTTCAATGAGAAACTATTCCCTAGGAATTAGACGAGAATAGAATATTAAAAACGCGATACCGAAAGTGGAAGATTTTTATTTGAATGTACAATTATTAAAAACGCTGTTATTGAAATACATACTAGGAACAGTGATGTCGCTGTAGTAGATTGAAGTAATTTTTCCAAACAAATTGATTGAATAATGCAAGTGGGTGATTGATTCAGCTAACACATCATTTTTCCTAGATTTTTCATAGTAGCCAAAATAATATGAACAGGTCTCTTTACCATACTGAACTCAGGTCGAATATCAGCGGGTCCATTAAAATTTTTGTTATTTTTGCTTCGTTCGTATGTCTGTCTATTTTCATATATACATTTAACATTATTCTTGACTTTTTTAGTTTATAATACAAGTTTGTGGCAAATGATCTTAGCAATCGATGCCACTGAAGACACACAAGAAAAAAAAAATAAATAAAAGCTTATTTCTCAAAAGTTTTTTTTTTCGCTTATTTCATGTTCCCCGATACGTTACTTACTTCTCTATATCCTTGTCTCGTTAACTTCAATACTGACCGGGAATTCTGATTTGAGGAAATTTCTCCTGCAATTCTCTAGGGAAGATAAACCGATCAATTTAAAGTTCGTCCAACGTTTGTCCATTCTTTAAACAACGTCCCGCAAGCAGCAGTAGAATACTAAACAATCACCGAAATCGAAATGTTTCTTCGATGCTTAATTTGTAAAGCAAACTAGGTAATATTTCAAATATATCAGATGAAAGGAATTTCCGTTGTGTTCGATGATTATGGTACTCCGAAAGAAAAACGGTCGGGTTTTATTTACAAACAACGCTAATAAATCTTCAGTATTGTATGTTACGTGGAAACTGAAAACTTAAATTACGGAAAATCAATCTGGTGGGAATGCAGAAAGGAAAGAATTTGTGGTGCTTCTTTACGTTTGTAGCAATTTGTTTCGCGAATGTATTGAATCCCTAGAAGTGATTTATACATACGGATTGGAGCCGCCGATCAATGCGAATAAAAGCGAAGTGACATTATTGCAGTTTATATATTTCCAATGCCACGAATGTCATCTCGGAAATGACGACGGTTGTATTATGTTATAAAACTAAAATTCAACGCATACAAAATGTTGAGAGTTCTTTATGTGTTGAAAAATTTAGTTCATTGATCAAGCCGAAATCTGAGAATCTAGATGCAGATAGTCTGTATACTGAAGCGGAGGTCATAGTGTTCCAAATACATTTCAAATATTCTAGATTGGTGTATACGTTCCAAACATAATATGTTCAATGATCATTCTGCAAGATCATGAACTTCAACATTCTTTCAGGAAATTCTACAAATTATTAATATAGAACAGAGTTCAAAAATATACTCAAATATATCAATATTTCAATAACATTTCAAGAGTATCCAAGAATAATAAAGAAGCAAACACAATTTTCAAGATTCAGTATTTTCACCATTAAAATTTCCTCAAATAGGTATCATGTGCGAACAGTACCTTGCACTAAAACGTTTTTCAATAACTTACCTCAAAAACACATGGTCTGAAGTCAACAAGGTCAAAATATGATTCATTAGCGAAAAAATAAAATTCTTATTGACAAAGCGAGTTAGTACAGAAATAGATATATCTTGACAAAGAAATATAAAAAATGGCAGTCACAATCGTGGTAAAATCAGATTGATAAGTTGTCACATTCACACAATAATTGGTAATGGAATTGGTATATATGGTATATATGGATGAAAACAGACGAAATATTACTAAGAGAATTGACCATCGTCATAGAACTCCTGTAAGCCATAAGTATTCTTTTTGACGTTTTTTCGAAACTGGTCCAGTTTGTTAGGTATACATTCTTTACGTATTACGACATAATTGAAATTTTTGTCTGCTGTTCAGGAAATAGGTTGAGCTATACAGTGTGGTCCAACGAAAACTTAACACCTCGATTTTCCGGCTTTAAAATGAAAATGTGGAAAATCGCTCGGACCCGTCAATTTCTAATACGAGGGGGAACAACTTTTCCGCTGTTTTCATCCCCGTAACTTCAACCACCTAACGGGGGTGAGCACAACCCCTTGATTTTGAATAGGGATGCGGGGTGTTGCGATACCTAATTTTGAAGATCTCATCGTGTACTATCTGGCCGTAAAATTTCGCTCCAAAATATCCATCGATAACGAAAGGACAGGTAAAGTAGTAAAGTAGTACGTACTTTTGTGATTACTTTATTAAATGCTCGAAATGGGCACCATCCACTTCCATGCAGTAATATAAGTTTTGCTGAAAACGTTCACGTACATTACTCAAGATTTCTGGTGTAATTTGACGGCATTCATTAATGATCCGAGTTCGCAAATCATCGAGTGACTCAGGCCAGATCAGGTGATCTGGGTGGCCACTCAATATGTCCCCTTCTTCCAATCCAGGCGTGAGGAAAATTGTCATCTAAGAACTGACGCACCAGTTGAACAAAGTGAGGTGGTGCGCCATCTTGTTGGAAAATGATCGTTTGATGGTCTTCTGCATTCTCCAATACTTGCACGAGGGCTGGATAAATAGCGTGCTCCAATAGATCGAGATAAATTTGGCCTGTGAGATTACCGGGTATAAAAAAAGGGCCGATTATGTGATTTCCATATAAACCCGCCCAAACATTTAATTTTTGGGGGCGCTGTGTATACACCTCACGAAATAATCTTGGATTTTCATCTGACCAATACCGACAGTTATGCCGGTTTACAATGCCGTTAAGGTAAAATGAACACTCGTCCGAAAAACAGATATCGAACATGTAGTTTTGATTGCCGTTAATTATTTCACTGATCACTTCACAGAACTGGAGTCGGCGATCGGGATCATCCTCATTCAGTTCCTGAACCAATCGTATCTTATAAAGATGGAATTTATGTTGTTTCAGGATTCTCATGATTGTTGTGCGTGAAACACCAGATACATCGGACAATTTCCTAGTACTAACGGTCGGATCCATTGCTATATGACCTATTCAAAGTCAAATTTGGCAACCAGTTGCACAACGTAAGCAGCGGATACATTTTTTCCAGGATGTCGTTCGTTAAATAAAGCCGCTGTTGTGCGCGCAGAGTCGTTATTTCGGAAAAATAATTTTATCATTTCCACCCTTTCTTCTACGGAATACACTATTTTAATTCCACTACCAATTTACAATCGCTTTGACACACTTGTACCGTTTTCAAACATTCACGATAGACTAAGGTACAAAAACAAGGTCCGTCTACTTTTTTGGACAAAAAATTAACGACTCAATACCTTTGAAATGCGTCGGATACGAATACTATTCTCGAGATAAATTCCATATTGCCTCTTTCACTATTTTCGCTGTTATTTCATTATCGATGGATATTTTGAAGTGAAATTTTACTGTCAGATAGTACACGATGAGATCTTCAAAATGAGGTATCGCAATACCCCGCATCCCTATTCAAATTCAAGGGGTTGTGCTCACCCCCGTTAGGGGCTTGAAGTTACGGGGATGAAAACAGCGGAAAAGTTGTTCCCCCCCGTATTAGAAATTGACGGGTCCGAGCGATTTTCCACATTTTCATTTTAAAGCCGGAAAATCGAGGTGTTAGGTTTTCGTTGGACCACACTGTATTATTTCTTACTACCTGACAAGTATTGTGTATTGATACTGGAAATTTTGAATCGATTATGTTCACTCTAAGTTTGTGTACTAAACATGTGGTTTACAGTACAGAGATAGAGATTGAAGATACAATCTTGTAATGAACTAATGTTCAAAGTGGGTAGTGTATTCAGTTCGAGAAATAAATCCCATTGCTCGTTTTTGGAGTATTAAAACGGAATCGAAGACTTTTTGTGCAGTACCCAGAAAGCTACCATATCTCAGGTGTGATTCAACCAATGAAAAATATGTCACCCTAGGCATTGACAAACCAAGTTCCCTGGATACCACTCTCACTGCATACTGATGCCACTTTCCTTCTTCACAATGGATGTTTTATGTAATAAGTTTCAAATTTTGGGATTTTGGATATTAATTTTACAAATAGTACAAGGTGCAAAACAGAATAGAGAAATAAAGCTTGAATTTTACCAATAATATTGTTCATGAGGCGTAATCGGAATAATAAAGGCAATGATAGTTTCGCGTTGAAATAATATTCAAAGTTATAAAAATTAAAATTTAAAACATAAAACTTCCATTCTGTTTCAGCCTTAAGGGTATGAATATGTTTTGGAAATTTAAGACTGTCGTCTATTTCAATGCCAACAAATATGATGGAAGGTTATATTAATTTACAATTGGATTTGATCCCAACATAAGTGAATCATAGCTGAACTCGAAAGTTAGGAGTCTATTCTTTTTTTGAAAATTGAAGCAGAGGTGGTTTGAGTCACACCAGCAGTTTTTGACCTCGCTTAAATCATGTTAGATGTTCTCTTTTATGGAGTCAATATAAGATCCTTTCCACAACAATGTCTTACCATCAGCAAACAGAGTGAACTTTCCCTGAATATTTATACTGGCTAGATCATTGAGGTGAATTAGAAATAATATCGGACCAAGTACTGAGCCTTGTGGCACACCACATTTGTTGATAGCTGGGTTGGAGTTACCATCTTATATACCTGAATATGCTTAATTTTATGAACGCCAGCTGAATTTATCTTTTACGAAGATGTAGGTATACTGTGATTTCATAAACGTCTTCCTTCAATGCATTATGTATATGTTTATGAAAGCTTTGAACGATTCATTCTGGAGTTCAGGGACAAATCGCGTACTCTATTCACAGAGACGATCACTAACCTTCAACAATTACTGTACAGTGAAGCATTCATACAACCTATTCCATGAATAATTATAAGATCCGAATAGCTTGACTGAAAAGGAAGTTGACCGACAACATAGGTACGCAACTCCATACTAGGAAACGACCAAACACGAAATCAGAAAGTCATCAAAGGATAAACTCGACGCATATACGACAAAGCAATTGTTTCGCACTATAACAATTGACAATATGCAATATATGATCTAGGGATTTGAGCAGTCGGTAAATACCCAATAACAAGATATAAGCCGGCATGAGACATTGTAAATATTTATATTCGCTATAATAACGTAAAGCTCAGACTCAGGCCAAGATCGCACAGACAGGAAATGATTTACGACCTTTATGCCTCACCATAAAGTAATCCGATTAAACGTCTAGAATACCATAAAACAAACATACCATCGGGTTTCGCGACTATCCTATAGAATGGAAATGGTAGAAGTAAATCATGTACAACATCGTGATCTTATCTCCTTCAGATTGCTCCCGCTGATCTAGCCAATCCTATGTTGCCAACGTTCACGAGCGAAATCATATATAGTAAATCGTTCGAGAAATCTTTCCGATTTCCGATATGAAGATCAGATAAAAATGTGTGAAGCGCTCTGCAAGACAAAATCACAACCACCACCATGATTACTTGATAACTCTTGCAATATATCGTGGAGTTCGTCAGAAACTATTTGTTTTTAGATGAAATTACTTCAGTAACAGAAGTTATACAACGAGAAATAGTCGGCGGAATATATTCCACAGCTGACAGTTGCATAAAACTTTGTAATTATATTGTGCAAGATTTTATTCGTGTCGCACTCTACAGAGCGCTGGAATAAGTATTACCCCTCCTAGGAACTATTTAAATTTTATATCAGAAGCAACAAGCTCAAAACGTTTAGATTTTTATTATAATCATAGCATGCTGTTTCGATCCTTACATGATCCCTCTTCATTTGGCAGTCACCCTATCAATTTTTTTTGAATACCTCATACGACATCCCATTTGAATCATCGTGAAACACTGATCCAAAAAATGATTACAAAGTTTGAGAATCATTTACACCGTCTCAAGTACGAAAAAAGGGGTGAGTTTTTTTCTTTATTTTGACTCTCAAGTCATTCTCCGTCTTTGATTTGGGGGTTTTCCATGAACACTTCTCATAAAATCTAGCGCTGGCATCTGCAAACTGATAATTCTATCTATAGTTTCGGCAGCAAGAAAACTATTGACATAAATGATGAATGAGAGTGTGCTCAGAACAGTGCCTTGTGGTACGCCGTATGTAACATACATAGGATCATTCAATTCTCCGTCCACACCGAATTTTATTGAAAAACCTTCCACTATGTTGTAGATGTTTGCTCTAATCCCATAATTATTGTAGTAGTTTACTCAATGTAGGAAATTATGAGTTGGAATTTCTGACATTTATTGTAATAGCTTTGACAGACAAAACTGCTAGAAAGCTGTGAATATGTGATAAAGCTGACCCATTTAAATATATTTGTAATAATTCCTGCTAATGATATGGGGACGCCGAATTGATGACTCATAACTGGCAAGGTGGATGGTTTTTTAGTTATATTGGAAAATATATGTAGATTTGGCAACACTTCGCGATTCCACAGGGATCGTAATGCTGCGTAAATGACCGACAACGTGAATATAATAACTCGCATGTCGGTATTTATAGCAAATTGTTGTGTATTTTCGTATTATGCTTTTGCGGAGTGGATTTACATTGGATTAAATTGCTACTATTATGGATGAATTATACGTCCGGCGAGGTTAAGTGTATTGTACTAATTGGATGAGTTATTGATACACCTACGACGTCGTTCAATCGAATATAATGAAAGGGGCGGGTCGGAATCGCAACCTTGAGGTAGATATCGAAATATGCAACAAGATATAATTTATACTGTAATATTGTCAGATAAGATTTGATGAGACGAAAAATAAATGATGTCTCAGAAGAAAAAATATCACGCATTGCAAGTTGAGTCTGAATATGGAGACTTGGTGTTATGGAATGAACAAACATATACACCGATTGTAGGAAGCAAATTAGGAGTCACTGAATCATACAATTTTTTAGAACCTGTATATTATGACAAAGACTATAGATTCTACACTTCTCATTCTCCAGAACGGACTCACCGTTGTCTCGTCTATACCGTACGAGTGTCATAGGTGGTATTTTTTGTATTTGACGATTTCCATGCTTGTGAAACTCTCAAAAAATTAAGTTAGTTTGCTATTCTAGTTCTAATTTTTTTGTCTTTCAGAATGTTTCATGTTAATCCGAGTCTATCTTAATAATTACTGTTTTACCAATTCCTATATATTTTACCGCGCTCCTCACTGAATTTTCCCTTTCGTAGGAACCAAAACTATTGTAGAATTAAGTAAATATGATTAGTTAAACATATTTGCTACTATAAAAGTCCCCTGCTGCAATAATGTTTCATGCCATCAAATATTTCATCTTCAAGAACGGTTTACAAGAAAACAAAAGGAAATGCAGTAAATAACGATGAAACAGATTACAAAATCGATATCGGTCTGATTACCGTACCTACAAATTTTCTGTTGTTTCTCTTTTCAGAGATATTTATAACTTCTTAAAGAAAAAAACAAAATTGAGGTGGAACAACAAGACAGGAGTTAATTAAATTGGATCCTCGGAATTGAATGCCAGATATCAGTTGTCGCATTCCCTACTTTGTTTACAGATGAGAAAGAAAGTCCGCTAAAATTCGCGAAATATCATTTGCCTCTCGGCACAGAAGAGAGAACAAAAACAAACTGATGCACACTTTAAGTCTTCTTCGCTAATAGCATTCAAAAATAAATTACGGAGCTTCTATATAACAATGATAAACTTAATTAAAAGGTTGTTTCGGGCTTCGGAAGTTCGTTCGCGAAGTAACAAAGTTGTTAATTTCATTGGCTAGATAAAAATTTACATAACGATAAAAAGCGCTAAACACCGCAGCAATGTGTTCAACAAACCTTCTCAAAATGCTAATTCGCACCGTCGATAGCATCTCTAATTAGTAGTGCATAAAAACGGGCCAGACGAGATAATCTCGCGACGATTTATGAAAAAAGATCGACTATCTTATGACAAACTTGTTCGTTCTGAACGGAAGTTGGGTAATCATAATGCTAAAGAGTGATCACACAAAAGGATATCAAATCAAGTTACTATACGGGAAGCTGCGGGACGCTGCTGAAAACAAAGTTCCACGTGTGCTCATGAGGCAATAAATAGCTCGTATCAAAAATGAGGAGGTAAGTGAGAAGGGAAAATGATACTTACAAACAGTATGATTTGTATGATATTATTAAAAGAATCATGACTAGGAATATTACCACCGGAATTGAAAATAAAAATTATCTGGAAAGAAATAGTGTATTTCCCATCTCCCTTGTCATCTTCATTTTCCTTTTCTTCGTTCGCCACTCTCTCGATGATTCTTTTTCTCTCAGTACCTTTACACCTTCATCGGCTCTAACAACCAATGGAACGAGCAGTTGAACTATTTCCCGTTCCTTACTTTTAGCATTAATACTCTCCCTACGCCATTCAAAAAAATCTTCATTGACCATCGCAATGGTAAGCTACGGTAAGCTATGGTAAGTACGGTATTCAGAAAATTGACATTTGAAAATTCACCCGACTTATATCCTCATTGTGGTTACTGAAAACAGAAGCCTTAGTCACACCTACCTACCTATGTGAGATAATTCAATCTGCGAAACAACTACAAAAATCGGTATTTCATAATTATGAATTAATATATTAATGAAACAAATATTTTCGGTGATACCAAAAATATGTATCTCGTCACACATTCCTACTGAGTGGAAAATATAAGGAAAACACCTGACATAAAACAGCTGTTCTCCCTAACGGAAGTTGAATTACATCTGAAGTCTAAATGAGAAAGAAGGAAGGAATAAATTTAATGATATCGATCATTTATTTCAAAATGACCTCCTACGTACATGCATATTTTAATGGTCTTACGTCTCATCATTGCAAGGATATGCCAGACAACATTGAAGTCATTTTGTTGATTGACAAATGAGCGACGAACTACAGCCCACACTTTAATAAAATGAAAATTAAACAAATTTTCAACAAAAGTGTGATTCTTTTATTGTTCCTTAAAATATTCTCTCTCTTGTACTCCACTTTTTTCAAGAGTTATGCAACTTCTATACCTTTCAAAAATCTGGACAAAACGAGCCAATTCCTACGTAAAGATACAAATCGAAAGATCTATACCGTCTGTGTTTGTTACAACTACAATTCAGTAATATTTATCGAAAATAAAAACAGAAATAAAACGCCCGTTATATACTTTGTGCATAAAATGATATTTTTATTTTCAACTTCAAATAACTCAAAAGCTGTGGAGTTTTTACTGGGGTCAAGTTGTGGTTTCAAGAGAGGATATGACCTGGTATATCACCTGCCACAGTTTGATCCTTTTGATTTCCGGATACCCTGTATACATTAAAACACGTTGGCTGCCGCCATGAGAAAGAAAAAGAATAAGAATAAGTTGTGCATCGAGAATGGATACACATCTTTTCCTTATATTTTGTACAAACTGAGTCAAATAAACATTCACATTCCTCACTTCTAGACTTGATGGAACCACTTCTGAAATCTGGTTAGAACATTATTTGTAGAAAATTACTACACCAGTGTGATTCTAGCAAATCTGCTGCTTGAGAGGAAAACTCATCTGGTTGGAACACTAAATTGTTGAAAAAAAAACAGATACTGACAGAAAAAAACCGGCGCTAATTATTTCAGGCATATATAGATCTCTCAGATCAACAAAAAGTCTATAATACCCCGCCTAGACGCGGTATAAAATGGTATCGGAAACTGGCAGTCAAAATTATTTTGGGAACTACTCTGGTAAACGCTCATGTGGTGTATTCAGAACTGACGCAAGACAAAAAAGCATTACGGAATTCAAAAAAGATATTTTGAAACACATTATTAAAAAACAGTTATCTCTTCAGGAGCCCGAAGCTCAACCAAATTTGCAAGCTGAGCGACATGAACTAGAGCAAACTGGCAACCGATTGCGGTGTACAGTGTGCTACGAGAGATTTAGTGCTGAATTTGGACGAAAAGAGGCACAAAATAAAACAATAAGAACGACTCGGTCTTGCTCTAATTGCAAAAAATCATACTGTGTGAATTGCTTCTTTCACTCTCATAAAAGTTACTCAGCTTGATATCATGATTCATGAGTACCTATTTATAGTGAATAGTATTCAGAATGTAACTCCAGTTGTAGAACTTGTTTTCATTTGAATTTACTTCATTTTAATTTTTTTTCATAAATTAATCTGTTATTCCAGCAAATCACTTCATTTTATTATAAAGCTACTCTCTACTCAATATTACATCCATAATTTCCAATAACAAAAAGTCTGTAGGCTTGTGCAAGAAATTTCAACCAATAATATCCAAACCAAAAATAAATTTCGAGGGCTTTTTCTCGCGTCTTGCCAACTGTGCCGTGCTTGGTTAGTTTTCATAGGAAGAATAGGCGTTCGAGAGCCATACGCGGTGCCTCACTAATTAAAAGGATATCAGTACATTTAGGTGAGGCACACACCCCGTACCTCGTGGCTGCCAACGTGTTAAGTACATTATTCTGACGGAAACGATTGAATATGGAATTGAATCAACATGCCCTAATTATGGAGGTCGCAAAGAACTGTCAGTATTTCTGTCAATTTTGGAACTATTCATAACTTCGTGTGAAAATAAAATATCAGAAACCACCACATCCAAACCTATCCTGACACTCTCGGTAGATAATCAAGTCCAATTGTTAGTTAAACCGCAAATATACTCCGTATCTCGTATTCCTTGGCGGAGTTCAGAACCCACCTGATCCACGTAATACACTAATCCATTCTGTAGGATAATCATGTAATTTCCTCGGATAATAGACATCGCTTCGGGCGCACAGTCACAGTAAAATCACCATAAGGTCCGTTCTCCGTCAGAAACAAGGAAAGTGCATATTGGGACATGTTTCCTCTCCTGCTACACGACAATTTACAATGATTCGAACGAAATGTTATGTAACACCGATTGGGAAGTGTAATTTTGATCGTGTTAATAGCAGCCTGCGTTCCGTCAGCTATCAACTAAATCACCGAGAGGGATCGATGATTTGAAACTGCACGACAGAAACGAGATTTTCACAACTCGATAGGTTTGAGACGAAATAATTTACCTTCTTTTAACAAATTTGTTTTTATGATCAATATTTCGCTAATACCTACTATGACTAATAATTCCTATCACACGGAAACTGTTTAGTATGCAACCAGTCTTTCACAGGACTCTCGAAATTCGAGATTTCTCGTGACGAGACTGATGGGTTTTTTCGAGAACGAGATCGAGAAAAACACTTCGAGATTTTTCGAGATCGAGAAATTAAATACGCCAGAAAAGATAAAATAAAAAACTATGCTAAGAAATAATTTTAATTCATTTTAAACATATGAACATAAACCGAAAAAAAATTACAAATTAAAATTAATTAATAGGACACTATTCGTTCAGTCTGGCCTTTCAGGGTACAAAAATTCCATAAAGGGAAAGGGCCATAAATTCAACTTAATTTCTATTGTATTCTTAAATATCTTAGTCCAAGCTTATTACTATATTACTTCTAAGGATATTCTTATGCAGAGTATAGCACTATTTTTTCATCACATTTCACTATGCAGTATTGCGACCCCTACTATTGAGATAAAATAATTTGAGTAATACCGATTTTTTTTTTCAACAGACGACTGATTCGATTATAAAAAATTTGTTTGTTGCTCGTGATGGTACATTCTTCTCTTCACGAACGAAGAAACAATTTTAAACTTTCACCTTTGGTACTTAAGTAAATTTTAAATGCATGGATAAAAGATTAAATTAAAACATCATTTTTTTTTTGTTATATGTGGCTTTTAGTTCATAGCATATAGCGTCTGTATTTTAACGTTTTTTTTTATAGAAAAATGTGTTATACGTTATAACCTATACATAGCATTTTTTAACATTCAGTTTTTGTTTTCGAGACTCTCGAAATTTCGAGAGTCTCGAATCGAGATCGGGAAAACATCGAGACGAGAGTTTGTTTATTTCTCGTCTCGATGATCGAGACGAGACGAGAAAGTGCCTTCGAGATGAGATTTCTCGTCTCGATGAAACCCTGTATACAACCCGGTTTTCTTCTATGTCGACGGTAAGTTGTAGACTATCTAACTGTCCGTTTTACTTTCGCCAAACTTTATCTGCATTGGAGTTTTTCTGGACGGTATCCCGAGTTTTCATTTTCGTCGTCTGTTTTTCAGCTACTCAAATCTAGATGGCTTCATATCTGTTCTCGAAATTTCGAGAGCGGGGATCATGCAGTTTTTACGAGCTGTAGATAAGCAGTCAGGTGTAGGGGAAAATAGTATTTTTTTACTAATTCGACTTGTTCGATGACTAACTATGGCATATCAGTTAATTGGTAAAGTCACTGATACAACCGGCATTACTGTCAGAGTATGGATTTACAACTGGTATACACCCACGAAGAAATATTCCTTCCATGTTAAATGTTCAACTGGAATACTTGAGATTACAGTAAACGGTTTTCAGTGGCTTTAAATTAATATAAAGATAATAACAGAAAAACCAAATCATATCTTTATTCAGGAGAAACTCTCAACAAAATCGGAGGGGAAGATGTGCATTTTTTCGTCAGATCGTCACCGGCGGGTGGGGGTCTCACCAGGGAAAACTGTCAGAGGTGCTGAGTTCTCACACCCGATTGACAGTCAAATAGGAACTTACAGCGCAGTTAGAACCTTATCAATTCAATGAAAGAGTATTATTTCGTGTAAGTGAAATGTATTACAATCGCAAAGCGCTTTAGGCTGTTAAGCCATCATAGGTGCTATACCTGCAAGTAAGAGAAGAGCCCCTGTAATATTATAGAGCAATCCGTGATGATTTATAATTTTTTTTGTTAGAAGATTTTTCATTGCATCAAACACACATATAGTTTGATGACACACCACGTTATATGCCTACGATCTCTGAGAATGCAAAAAACTAACAAGCCATCCACGCATCAGTCTATGATTTTTCAGTCACTCCAGAATTTTCGGATTGAGTTTTGAATTTTTATGATATCAATAAAATTTTATGTGATTTACTTGCCACACTAGTGCAAAAAAAGTTTTCAATTTCAGAAGAAAAAAGAGAGTGAGAAAATATCACATATTAGAAATTTGATCAGTACATTGTATATAATATACCGTAGATGCTGTTTCATAACAGAAGGCCATTAATTTTTCAAATATGGACAACAATTCTTCTTTTCTCAGTGAGAAATATCTTATTGAGTATCACATCTTCTGATAATTGAGAACTGTAATAAATACTCCGCAACCAAAGACATAATCAAGATTAAAGATTTAATTTTTCAGTCTTAATAAAGTCGAACATTTTGATCCCGCTCTTTAATAGTCTTTTTCTGTCGACAGGGGCTGATTTAAATTCCGATGCATTCCGTAATTTGCAAATATACAATGTCACAGTAAAAGAAATTTATCGACTGCTTCGCTGCTATCCGACACACTGTGTGGTCCGAGCTAAAATCTGTACGCAGGAGCATGTTAACCTTGTTTCAAGATCGAAAATAAACCGTGTAGCCAGTAGCTACTAGTATACTTTTTTGCAGATAGGAAAGCTCTTTTGTGATGAATATTCAACGGTTTCCAGTTTCGATTTTCATTATCTGACTTAATTAAAGATTGATTCAACACACGCGAATGGCTACGATTCCGAAAAATGAAAGCGAGTTATTCGATGAGGATTATATTCAAATCAAGCTTCAGTTTTATGCAGAGTTAGTCGAGTGTTCCCGACAAGTCTTCAAAATGAACTTCCGTTATTAGCGTTGATCACAACGAGGTGACAAAGGAGTTGCACCCGGTTGACTCAAACGCGGTGGTTGAATTGTTTCATCGATCAATTAATGATATAACAAAAAATGAGATAATTATACTATAGGCACGGAAACAAGAATTTTCATGCTTCACGGAGGACTTTCCGATTGTGATTCGTATAGACTTTACTTACAGATTTGGAGTACAGTTTGTGAAAAACAAAAAAATCACGTGTAAAATAAATACAAGATGAAAATCTGAACACATCCCATGTCGGCGCATTCGCCATTATTTGTTGAAAAGAAAATAGTGTCCGCTCGAAATACTACCACTTTGAATCGATATGGCATAATTACTATAAAGGATATTCGTTCCATACCGTGTTATATATCGGCCCAACATCAAATTATATTGTAACGATCCTTAAGCCGGACCTGACCATGCCGCTTTCTTCGTAAACAATGTATGAGTCACTATCTCATTCGGATTCTCTGGAGTTCTAAATGGTCCTAGATTGCTCCATCTGGACGCGAGCGGACCAATGAATCTTCTGACGTGCTCCAAGAATAAACGAGTTTTCGAAAAAAACTCTGCGTCGATATAAATATAACGCGACACCGAAGTCAAGACTGACAATTCGCTGTTAAGCTTGACGTAAAATGAGTTGCAAGGAAATCAGTTTTGAAAATTAAATCGCTAAGTATTCATTATAGCAATAAATTACTTCAGACAGAGTTAAGTGCATTTTTATTCAAATAAATTAGGAAATTATTCAGTGTCCACTGTACTGCTATTGGATAAATGAACATGTTTCAAATCAATAGGTAAATTTTGTTTAAATTTCTGTTTACGAATAGTTTTCTCAACTGAATCCTTCCATAAGTCGAATAATATGGACTTCGGCTAAAGTCACCTCTCCTGTCAGCAGTTCAAGGCCTTATATTGAATCCAAAATTTCCTTCGGCAAGTCTGGAATGAGAATTGAGAGAACCCATACAGGATAAAAACTAACTGTAGACTTCAGCTGACTAGGGACGTCGGACAACATTAGAGTTATCCTGTCCCACTGATACGTTGATCTTATCAGTGGGGCATGATTAATAAGGGCCTTATGTGTGCTCCTTTCTAGGAACCCCTCCACTGCTCCTCTTCTTAGCAGAACTATTGTGCCATCATGTTATGTTGGAGTTTCTTGTCTAGACCCGTCCTCATTACTGGACTCCGTAGGTCAGATCTCAGGTCCTCCATGTGTTAGGAGGGTTGTGGTTTTTCCTGCCCAATCGTGAAAACCTTAGCCTAGTCAGACCTTCGCAGTAGCACGGTATGTGTGCTGAGGTTTCCTCATCTTGCATGTTGTGACTATCAATCCGATGACGATCATGTGTTTGTTGTGTCAAACGAGTTTGAAATTAATTTGCATGGAGCTGATTGATTCTTTCTTTGAACTCCTACCTCTTGAACAATGATGTATTGCTGCAACTTCTTTCTACATAGACGTGTTACGAAAATCATTCATGCAGACACTCTTTCACGTGATCCAAACCAGTTTTAGGAAGAAGAATACAGGATGGACTACAAGTAATTGTTAATAAAATGCATGAAGAAGATTGGATGTGTTTAGTACGAAGTGAAATGTATGATAGAAGACTTCAAAGAAAAGCAAAGTCAAACAGAAGATGAGAAAATAATGAATCAATACGAAATAGTTGATAGAAGGCTTTGGAAATTGGACGAAAATTTATTTTGGTTTGTTCCAATTCTAAAAAAAGTCACGATTATCTTGAACATCCAGGAATTCCGGAGACATTGAATAATGTTAAACGAAAATATTGGTTCCCCGGAATGAAGAATTATGTGAAAAGTTACAATGGATCATGTATTGAAGATTTATTCTTCAAAGCACCTGGAGGAACAAGAGGGTAAGCTCCAGTCGATCGATAAAGTAGGTGAACCATTCCATACTACGCATATGGATCATTTGGAACCATTTGTTCGCAGCTCTTAAGGAAATACTAATTTATTACTGATGACCGATGGATTTAGGAACATAACTTCAGCTTTTACAAGAATTCTAGGAGATCATTAACATAGTAGGATCACCACATAGAATTATAACAGATCAAGGTACATCATTAACTGGTTGCAATTTAAATAATATAAAGAAAAGAAGGAAGAATCGATTGATCTGAAAAGATCAAGCGAAGCAGCGTGAAAAATATAATCGAAAAAGACTGTAAGCTACTGATTACCAACATGGAGATTTAGTCTTGATGAAAAGAGAATTCCCGTCAACCAACGAATTCAGAAAATTTGCTCCAAAATTCAACGGATTGAAGATCTTCCGGAAATACAAAGAACATCACGGTTTCATAGAGGAATTGCTTCTATAGATTTCATGAAGAAATGCAATATTTACGATTCGGAAGATGATGGAAAAAGTAGGAATGAAGTGAACCAAGACGAAGAAACAATCAAAGAGGGTAGTATGAAGGGAAAGAAAGAAACCGATAGCAAATTTATGTACTTCTCGGAGACGAAAAGTGATAAGATGGCCGAATGCTGTGAACTCACACTAATTTTGAATTCACCTATATTTTTGTATAGCCGCCACCATAAGTGGGTTGATATTGTTTTTGTACTTTTGGGCAGTAGTTTTTCTGTATTCTGTGATAGTTGCTGAAATTGAGAACACGTTTGAAAAGAGTTCGAAAGTTTTAATAATTTTTTGAACTATAATTAAGAGTTCAGACTTCCACACTATTGTTGACTGACCTGGTTTCACCTTATATGTAGACATGAAGTGAAGGTCACTGATGAGATAGTATTCAACGATTGATTACAATTAGCACTTGCAATATTTGCCTTAAATTTCCAATTTGTGGGATAATGTGGAGAGAAGGGGATTTCGACGTCGTCGAAATTATTTGTTTAATTTATTTAAAACTTTCCGGCACACTTCTCAAATTTTGTTCGTATTCAAGCTCTTTTAATATCCGATGATAATACAGACAGAAATTCCATTTATGTGTTCTGAGGTCGAACTAAAATATGTAAACTGTGGTTTTGGTAACACTGAAGATTTTGATAAGTAGGTTTCGTTATCTGTATTATTGCGTTTCTCAACCAATCTGAAAATTGTTTCAAAAAGTAAGGTTACAAAATCATCTTTCCATAGTTTATTACATTGTATTATAATATTTGCCATTTCCGGCGTAACATCCAGTTTTTTCAAGTGCATATTACTTCACGAAAGGCAGTGCGAATAGCAGTTCGCTGTATAGTCCATCACAAGTTAAAAATCTCTCAAAAGTCGTTTTACACCGTTTCACCCCAACCAATTTAATCGAATTTGATGATAAAACTCCCTAATAAAAATATCCAAGTGTTCTAAATTCCTTAAATACTCACTTTATCCAGCCAAAGTTCGCTTTACAGACCCATCAAACACAAGAGAAACCCTTTTTCCGTGACGTACCTTTGTTGCTCTTTATTTGCCGTCAAAGACCCAAATGAAAACTTTCTTGGCAATCAGTTCTTTTGTTTCGTCGAGATATATTGTTTCTCCTTTGTGACAGAGACGTCTCAATTGATATTTAACAGGAGCATTGTGTAAAAATCCACCGAGCATAGAATGAACAATACGAGAAAAGAGTTCAAGCCTACTCGAAGGCAGATGTATGTAGTTGTTCTCTTGTTCTCTCGTCTAGACATCAAAATCGGGACGAGGTGTCATGGGTGGAGTTGCAAACGGAATGGATACCTTTAGGACCAGTGGTTGAGAAGTCGGAAATACCAATGAAAAACAAACAAATTGATATAAGAATTGAATGGATAGGCAAGCGATCAAAATCTTTCCGAAAATATTTCAATGAAAATAAAATATTAAAGTCCATGCAGTTTTTAGGAATGAAACAAGTGAATTCAAAAACAACTTACATACACTAAACCAAATACTGAGGTAAAATGACCGATAATTTTTTATTGTTGTTGAAATTGTTATTTCCGTCAAATGGCTACACCCTTGAGAGCAACCAACCCCCAGCCTTGTGCAAGCTAGGGAACACATAGGCAAATGCCCTGTAGGAGTAATCTTTTGTGATTTGAGCAAGGCACTGTGGGGACTGTGTCGATCGTGATTCGCTGTTGTCTCAACTTCGGCGGAACTCGAGATCCAGATAATGCATGTGTTGAGTCATTTTTGACTAATAGAAAACAGAACGTGAATATGACCTACCTGGATGGTGCCAAAGATACTAAGTACAGTTCTAACAGAAGAGCAGTAACTCTGGGTGTTCCACAGGGATGCGTGTTGGGCCCTTCATTCGTCATGATATACATCAATAATCTAGATAAATTAGTTGATAACAATTCGTATATTCGCTATGCAGACAATGTTTCCATTGTCGTTAGCGATGAGAACCTTAATATCTTGAATGACAACTGTTCGGAGATGATGAACCGCACGATAGATTGGTGCTCTGAAAACAATTTATTCCTCAATCCTAATAAAACTCAAATTGTGAGATTTTATAACAGACAAAAATATGCGCAAAAATTGCATAACAAAATTAATGATTAGGATGAACCTTTAACTCAAACAGATTCTGTCTGGTTCTTGGGAACTGTTTTGAATTACACACTGAACTGGAGAGCGAGTCTCTCATACGAATATTAAACTCATGGTTTTTTATTGCGGAATTTAAAACCGTTGTTAACTCATGAGCAACTGATTATCAAGTCGAATCACGTTTGAGATATGGTCTTCAGTTCTGGGGAAATTCGTCTTTAGCACCTGATGTATTCACAGCAAAAAAAAACTTGTGAGAATGATCGCCGGTGTCTCTCAACGCAGTTCCTATAATCCTTTATTTGGGGAGTGCAAGATTTTGTCCCTGGCATGAATATTTATTTTGGAAAAGTCCGTTTATGTGTTTAAAAACAGAAAACTGTTCCTGACCAATGACTGTAAACGTCAGAAATCAACTGATGGGCAGAATAAAGATTTATACATTCCATTTAGTGAATACAATGTGATATTAAATACTTAGGATTATTGAAAAAAAATTATTTGTTATTTGTTTATTCAAGCGGAATTCAAAAGATACCTTTTGGAGAAATGCTTTCATAATTTGACCGACTTCATGACGTAAAGAACACGTGTTTTTGTTTGTGTGGTAAAAATTACTTTTGTTTCATACTGAACAATCCTTGTATTACGTATATGATGTATATTTGTAATTATGTGTATTTTTTGTATTCATTTATGTTTCTCTTTTCCATATAGTATTCAGAATACTGCATGATTGTTCTTGATTGACAATGTATTGCCCACGGAAATAAATACAACTCTCTCTACAAATATCTAGCAGTTAACTAGTAAAGGCTCATTGTATTCACACACATACCAATGAATTACCAAATAGCAAAATAAAGTACAAAAATGATCAAAATTTCCGAAAATTCCGTCAAGTAGGTAAACATCTCCTATTTTAAACGATTACTTACTGTCAAATCTGATCAATACCCAAATCCTACTGATGAATGAAATAATATTTTAGTTTTCTTTATGTCAGGAAGGAGCAATTGTCCCACCAGCTTATTCAACGAGTTGGTAAAAATTCAGTTTCCAACTACGTTATGATTTTAATGAAGGATAATATAAAAGAAAGCAGATTGAATGTCATTGGTGAGTGGCGAAACAAAAATTTGAAAAGTTCTCCGAAGTGGTTCGCCACCTTTGGTGAAAGAAGTATAACAGGTACCCGTAAAACGAGACTGTTAAGAATTATTGTATTATTGTTCACGTGTAGATTATTATCTGGTTTGCCTGGAAATACTTCACTGATTTTTATTTATTACTGTAATGTATTACCTTTCCTTGATTCGTGAGTTGCATGCTTTTTCGACTTTATGTCAAATTTACGGATTGCTGTTGGGTTGATCTAATGAAGGATTTAGCTATGAGTATATTTTCATGAGTCACACATATATTCGTAGGTAATATCCCAAGACCATGACAAATAGCCGACTATGGATGTGGAAAATTGGGACATCTTATGGAAGACTGCAGAGTAAGAATGCCACCACGTTCGCAATCATTTAGCAAAAACGTAACAATATGCATTGATTTCTGTCATAGAAGACAACCCAAAACGAGACATTTCAATTTTGAGCGACTGAGTTGTCAACGTTTGACACTTATACAAACAAAATAAAGCTTTGTTTACATGAATAGCCGTGTTTACCTAAATAGCCGCTCATATTACAACATATCATATGACTTCAGTCATGAAATTTCATTGGTGTAGCAATGTGTGAATGAAATAATCGTAGGTAATATCCCAAGACCATGACAAATAGCCGACTATTATTTTCCTCGTAATTCTATCGAGAGTACCTTGTATTTTGACAATTTAATGAGACTATATGAAAATTAATAATCTGAATAACTCCCGAGAGCTTTAGCTCGAGGGAGTTATTCTTTGATTGTTAATGTTCATATGGTCGAATTGAATTGTCACAAAATACAAGTTACTCGAGAATAATTAAAGAAAATAATAGTCTCTATTTGTCATGGTCGAGTGATATTCAGGAAGATTAATTCATGAACAGTTTAAAATAATTCAAATATACTCGTTCATATACTCTTTACTCTTCACGTTATTTTCTGGGATGGATTTGCTTATATATGCATTGATTTCTGTCATAGAAGACAACCCAAAACGAGATATTTCAATTTTGAGCGACTGAGTTGTCAACGTTTGACACTTATACAAACAAAAGAAAGCTTTGTTTACATGAATAGCCGTATTTACCCAAATATCCGGTTGTTTACCTAAATAGCTGCTCATATCACATATCATGTGACTTCAGTCATGAAATTTCATTGGTGTAGCGATTTGTGAATGAAATAATCGTATTAATAATTTGACTGACCATTACTGTTCGACTATTATCAGACAATCTATCTGATCTGAAAAAAATTATTTTTTATTGTATAAATTCAATAGTTCTTTCTTTAGTGAGCCGTGGTGGTGCGTGGATGAAAGTAGTCCCATGCATGGCATCACTTAAAAGTTGAGGGATACCTTCCCTATATAGCTCTCGAAGACTTTCGAGGGTTGCTCGTAAAGGTGCAGCCAATTGACAGAAAGAACAATTGCAACAAAAAAAGTTTATCCATTTAAACATTTAGGGAATAACCTCTGAAAATTCTTACCATGTCAACTAAGATCTAACAGCTATTAGTAGAGGACTTACCTGAAAAAAATAAAATCATGTCAATTATATTACCAACAAAAAACAGTGCATTCAGCATGATGAGAAGATAATATTTCTTCAACAAATCTACTGATAAAAATATTTTGTTATTTTAAGAGATCAGATAATAGTAATATCGTATATCATTCAGTAAGCATATAAGTAATGATGTTAGTGCAAACTGGTCATTTTGAGCAAGTTACTGCGACAACTTCACATTTAATATTCTTATAAACATTGTTACAACAATATATTCAAATATTTCATCCATTACTTTGAAAACACGAAAATAATGTATTATTTATTGAGGTTAAGTGTGCGCAATTATTGAAAATCAGTTTTGGAATACTTGCGAAATGCTGGAAACTCATTATATTTGTCACATTGGCGATTTTCTATTCCGTAATGTAACTGATAGTGATGACATATTCAAATATCCTGTGTGTTAAAAAAGTTTCTGATGTATTTTTTTCTGTATATTATACAATTTAAGTTGTTATTGTAAATGTTTTTGATTATTCCCTTGTTTTGCTGTCGACTTCCATCTCTTCTAGTATTTTCCATAGCTTCTCCTATCAAAAGTCTCAAAAGTCTGTTCAAGGTCTGTGAATCCCATATGAACTTCTTTTCCTTGCTGTGAGAACTTTTCAATTATTAGTTTTATCATAAATATATGATCCTGTTTATTTCTATCTTTTCTAAATCTACTAAATAATGGTCACTACTTATTCTTAGTCCTCTGGTATCTAATACTTCTTTTCTACTAATCTATAATCCATTATCGACTTGTCATGTATGCTTGTCATTTCTCGTGTATAATAATTTATATCTTCAAGTTCGAAAAATGTATTAGTAACTATTAAATTATTTAAAAAAGAAATCATTCTTTCTCCGTTATTATTTATCATTTCTTACAGTCTTTCCGTGCTCTCCTGATACATATTATCATCGATTTCATCTTTTGTTTCCACTCTGCTGTTGAAATCTCCAAGTATAATTATTCTTCCCTCGGTATCTTCTGTGGCTCTAGCTAAATCTACCCAGAATGTATCTTCTGCTGCTCTCTGTTCTTTTTCAATTCCACTGTATAAAAGCATATGCCCATTATCCACTGGTATCATTCCTTGTCCCGTTTTTTCATCTCTGTTATAGTAAGTGGTTACAATTCTGTATTTTAGAATTGTTCTTTTAATTCTTCTACTTTTCGAAACATACTTCTTACACTCAAAGTGTCAAATTTATATATTTCCGTTTCTTTATTATTTATTGTTTTACTCGTAATCCAATCCATTGCTGTATCGTTTTCCCGCTATCTACTCTTTGTTTTGCTATTGGAATCGCCTTTTCCACTCTTTAAATGTTATTTATTTCATTATCCCATCACCACTCTTCTCCGTTTACTACCGTACGTTAACCTCTCTTTACTTCTTTGCCTTTTCGCCTTTCCTTTTTACAATATGACGCAAACATAACTATGTAGGCTCAGACAAAAAAACACATTTTTATAGTTTACGAGGAAAGTGATTAACCAACTGACACAGCTTCAAAGTTGCTAATTTTATTGTGAGAACTTGCTCTCGAGTAATTCTAATCAAAATTAAATGATGGATGGGTTGAAAATAGTTCTGGTTCGATCCCTCCAACCAAGATTCCACGCCACTGATTATGAACCATCTCATCATCACTGCCGTAATTGATAGAACCTCAAAAAAGACCTATAAAATTGTAAATTTAAGCACCCCTCGAGCATTAACTCGAGCAAGACGAGATTAAATCGAGATAGAGAATCCGTATGATCCGATATGTAATGCTCATGAATAGAAATGGTGATGAGTAACACTGATTGCGCTTTTGCCGCCCGCCCGAGGGAGGAGACGTTCGACACTACCCTCACTGCTTCATGTAAAATTCTAATGTATACACCGGAAATTACTATTTTTATTTCCAGCAGCTAGGCTGAATCTTGGCGTCTGCAAATTAGTATATCTTTCATTATAATATCTATTCAAGCAAATAATAATAACATATCACCATATCAGCCGATACGATCAACACCGTGTGCAAGAAGAAACTAAAACATCCAGAAGTTGATATTTGCCACTCGATATTCAGGTGGAAATCATAGACTGAGACCACATACAGTGTGTCCCAGCTAAAACTTGTCACCCCCCTAATATCCAAACTCATGAAAAAAATGGAAAATCGCTCAGACCCGTCGATTTGTATTTCAAGGGGGAACACTTTCACCACATACACCATCATTGTGTTGTCAACCCCCTCAACCCCAGCACCCCCTACTTCAGAATTTTCAATGGGACTACTATACTTGTGATACATCATTTTGAAGAGAATTCAATCCCAAATACATCGGTGTACTGAAATTGAGGATCGATCAAGTGTTGTTGAAGTTTTCATGAAAACTAATTTTTTCCAGATATTTTTATTTTTCATCACCTAACATTTTATCATCGTATGAAAGGTTCAAAATGTGAACCATTCAGTTCCATTCAGAAGTATAGGCGATCTTCGAAATTTCTTCGCACATTGCTCAACATTTCTGGAGTCACTGCACGACTCTCCACAACAATTCTCCTGCGTAGATCATCAAGAGAAGTTGGCTGGGTAATATAAACTTTGGATTTCAAATGACCCCATAAAAAGAAGTCTAATGTTGATAAATCAGGAGATCTAGCCGGCCATTCTATTGGTTCTCGCCTTCCAATCCATCGCCCTGTGAAATTGTCATCTAAAAATTGACGTACAGGCGCAACAAAATGTGGAGGAGCTCCATCTTGTTGAAAGGTGAGCTGACCGTCAAGTAACCTATCATCATCTTCAAGTAACTGACTGATTCTGGGGTTCACAGTTGTATCAAGAAGTTCAAGATACGTTTGTCCGTTGAGGTTACCATCAATAAAATATGGACCTACAATATGGTCTCCCAGAATACCAGCCCAAACATTCAATTTCTGGGGAGTTTGTGAATGAGTTTCCCTGTACCAATGGGGATTTACGTCACTCCAGTATCTGCAGTTGTGCCTGTTCACATGTCCATTTGAATAAAAAGAAGATTCGTCAGAAAAGCACACATTGTAGAGGTAATTATTATCACCAATCAATAATTGACTCATGATTTCACAAAACTCTGTACGTCTGTCAGGATCATCTTCATTTAATTCTTGTACATTCTGCATTTTATAAGGATGGAATTTTGCGTCTTTCAGAATTTGGTGTACGCTGCTTTTCGAAACTCCAGAAATAGTCTCAAGTTGTCTTAACGATTGAATGTTGTCCATCACTGCATGTCCTACAACTGCAACAGCGACCCCTTCATTTCTCATAGGCTTCTCTCGTTCATGTTTTTTATTCAGCACTGATCCCGACTCCAAGAACTTATTCATCAATTGAAGCACGTACTGATATGATGTGGTGTTTTCTGGATGACTTTCATTGAAACTTCGAGCCGTAGCTCTAGCACATCGTCCATTTTCAAAATACGCAGCTACAATGGATATTCTCTCTTGTACAGTATAAACCATTTTCGAATGTTTTCAAATTGTTGAATGCAGTGACTCGAACACATCAATTACCAAGGCGTAAACAAAGATATGCGTATACAAAAACACATGAGGGCAATTTTTTTTTCATAAAAACGTCTGTCTCACCTTCGAAACTATTATTTCTGACAGCATATTATTATACAGTGGCGTACCCACAGTGAACCTTTCTTACGACGCTAACATTTGAGGTGATGAAAAATTTAAATATCTGGATAAAACTTAGTTTTCATTAAAACTTCAACAACACTTGATCGATCCTCAATTTCAGTACACCGATGTATTTGGGATTGAATTCCCTTCAAAATGATGTATCACAAGTATAGAAGTCCCATTGAAAATTCTGAAGTAGGGGGTGCTGGGGTTGAGGGGGTTGACAACACAATGATGGTCTATTTGGTGGAAGTGTTCCCCCTTGAAATAAAAATCGACGGGTCTGAGCGATTTTCAATTTTTTTCATGAGTTCGGATATTAGGGGGCTGACAAGTTTTAGCTGGGACACACTGTGTATGCTTGAACATGGTGTTGAATGGTGTTGTGTCTCGTGGTATAGTCATGGCATCACTGATTTCTCTGCTTTTCCATAGTTGCGAAAAAGTCCCGAACTCCTGATTACATCATAACCTGTACCATCCTGCAATGGAGAGAGTTCATCGTCTTATTATCCAAAGCATTTGATTGCAATGTTTCAATAAAATGTTTCCCAATATAACTCATCAATAGCCACACGGAAACTGGTACTGTGCACGAATGTGTACCACAAGGGTCCATCGTAGGTCCCACACTATTTTTGATCTATGTAAATGATATTGTTAGCGGGCTTTATTCAATTCCATTCTTTCTTTTCGCAGATGATACTATATTATAATGATCCGTGATAACGAACAGCATTTGTGCTTTGCGGCAAAAAACACAATGAATGAATTTGTACGACGGGTTTTCAGCAAACAAGCTTCCCTTGAATATTGATGAAACAAAAAGCATATAATTCAGTCTCCATCGTATCATACGTGAGATTGGTCTCAGAGTATAGATGAAAAACATACCGACCTGAAGGTCTCATATAGGAACAATTTTAAAGACCACAAAATATTTTCCCTCTCAAATCTGTATATATAGAAAGTATCCCTCTTATCATCAAAATAGAAAGTCTCTGGAACGGCTCGCATTAAAATAAAAATCTATAACCATTTCCAGACACATTGAAGCTCTCGTGGAAAATTAAAGAAGGATTTAAAAAAATTACATCCTCACGTTTTCTATGATCTTGATGAATTTTTCTATAACAACTTTCAATGATCTTTATTGAACCATTTATCTATTATTAATAAAACCCTGAAAACTTTCTGTTAGCTCTATTACATAACTGTGTACAAGTAGCTGATTTCTTCAGATGTTTCATTATGATAATTCACCGATGACTTAAGGTTTCTTACTTCGCAAATTTCTTACCCCAATGTTGAGAAGGCCTGGAAGTTAGCAAGAGTTAGTAGTCTCCATCCCCAAAGAGGGAAAGAGAGATTACACGACAGCGAAGTCCTTCAGACCCATCAGCCTGACACCTTTCCTGCTCAAAACGCTGAGTAAAGGTGGTAGATAGGTCCCTGATGGAAATTAACATGCATACAGGAAGGTAAGAACGACTGAATCGACCCTACACGCTGTAATGCAAAGGATTGGAATGAAATTAAGTTTCAAAGAGGTAACGTTAGGAGTATTCTTCGATGTGAAAGGCGCGATTGACAAGGCGAAGACAGCGACTATATATGCAGCACTAATGGCCAGAGGAACGCCTGAATCTATGGTCAGCTGGGTTACATCGTCGCTTACGAGGAGGAGGAGAGGAACAGTTGAGGTATCCCATGGTGACCTCAGAATGGTCGCCGCGGTGGGAGGGGGCTGCCCTTAGAGAAGTTGCCTCTCTCCCCATCTATGGTGCTTAGTCATGGACGAACTCCTGGGTAGACTCACTGACGAAGATTTCGAGGCAGAAGCATACACGGAAGACGGAATTGTCTTAGTCAGCGGACGATTCATCGGAGTCGTCTGCGACTGTATGCAAGCAGCCTGCACAATAACAAAGATGGTGCGGTGAAACAAGCAGGTCTCTCAGTAAATCCTATGGAAACAGAAATGATGGGTTCATGCCACCTATCATGTTTGGCAACGAGCTGGAGCTTCCAGCAGATCAAATAACTGGGGGTGGTCCTTGACTCCAAACTTTCCTGGACTCCGCTTATAGATAGGATTATACACAAGTCGATAGCAATCCTATGGCAACTGAGGAGAATTATAGGAAGTAATTGGGGCACTAACCCAGACATTATGCGCCGGCTGTACACGGCTGTCGTAAGACCAAAGATCCAATATGGGTCAGCCAGGTTCACAGAACAGCACAATGAGTCGAAGACTAAGCAAGGTCCTGGGGTTGGCCTATTTGATAATAATGGGTGCAATGAGAACGACTTCAACCGCAGTATTGGAGGTACTGTTGAGGGTGCCGCCGCTTCCGGTCTAGATCAAGAAGGAGGCAATGGCAGCTCAATTGAGGATGCGGGGATCGGGAGTCTGGGCAAGCAAAGGAGCGACGATAGGCTATGCGGAAATCGCGAAGTGGGCGGAGCAGTAGATTCCTATTTTCTATAGCACAAGATAGACTGCGATAGAACAGAGAGTTTGCTCTCAAGTCAAGTCAAGTCAAATTATACGTCTAAAGAATAATATTCTTGTTGACAACGCTTTGGTAGATACATATTCTCTTAAATCTAGTATTTAGTTTAAATAATAATATAAACATAAATGGAAATAGTTTAAAATTAATACGAAATATACACAAAACATTAAAATTAATATTAAAATGTATGTTGTCATAACGAATATAGGTGTATATTTCCCATAGCGTCCTGCTGACAAAAAATAGACACTTTGAAAATATATCAAAAAAAATAAAGGTTCCGGGCAGGAAAACACAAAGTCAGAACAGTTTTCAAGCCGACCAAAAAAATACAATAAACCCTTAGGACGGCAAAAGACAAAAGAGATCCACTATCAGCTGCGGTGGTATATCGCATACCGTGTTCTTGTGGAAACCACGAAAATATCCCTTGAAAGAAGTCTGAAGGAACATCAGAGAAACTGTAGAAAACGCCATGCCAAATTGGCCATAGCGGAACACGCGCTCAGTGATGGAGATAACAGGACACTTTTTGAAGACGCATTACTCCTTGCCCCAAATAACGGTTATCATAGTCGACTTGTGCGCGAAGTAATAGAGATTCACAAGCACATGGAGAATTTAAATAAATAAGAAAGAAGAGACTCTGAACCAAAACCAAATCCGGAATCCCATTCTCAAAAATGCAAGGGAAATAATAATCAAGAACATTTTCATGACAGCAGGTTTACACATGTTATCGAATAACAATACAGTCACAAGTATAGATGCGAATCAAGAAACAAAAATTAATGAGCCAGACTGCCAGAGTAAGAATAAATTCAATTTGAGGAGTAAGAAACCTTGAATAATTAGTGAATCATCAAGATGAAATCTCTGAAGAAGTTAGCTATTCGTGCGAACGAAATCTTAGGAAACAATTCCGAAGAAGGATGGCTTGAAAATTCGAATAAAAAAAGCGATAGTGAATTTAAATTCAATTCAAATAAAATACGTTCTACTTATAAAAACATACCGATATGTAGCTAAATCAATGAGATGCTGACGATGTTAAATGCACTTCATGACAAAATGAGGTGAACTTTTCGGGTCATAAATCTTACGACGATTTTTAGAAAACTAACACTGATTAATCATTTAATGAAACTGCAGAATCACTTAATTACTCCATTGCAATTTATCTAATGGTAATAAACCCACTAGCCTCTTAAACCTGTCAGATGCACCTTATTGCCCTGAAAATGGTTTCGTACAGAGCTATATGCCCCAACTCGAACACATCTATCCATAAGACTCATTCTGCCGCAGCAACCAACCAATTCCGCGTAATATTCCAGTAGTAAAAGACCCTTATATCCAAATAAATCCTGAAGGGCGTTAGCTTGCAACTAAAACCGTTTTACTAATCGTTCGCCCTGAGGTTGTAAAATGACACTCGGAGCGTACTCCGAACTGACGAAATCTCATACATATTTAACGCTGCTGGTGGTGGCGACAGAAAGTTTTTCACTTCGCTCTCTGGAGAATAAGTTTACCATACTTGTACGGAGACGTTATTTTCCTCTTTCACGTAGGTATATTTTTTATGTATATTTCAGGTCGGTTGATTCTGACCTGATTGGTTGTTTTCCTCAAGGAAAATATTATCTACGAGAGTATTGTAAGATATGAAAAAAACTTCAACGATACTAAACTTGGTATGACTAATATGTATAAAATTAAATCAGAAAATACAAATGACATCTCTCGTGATCAAAATTCGCTACCACCAAGCTAATATTCAAAACAGGACAACAATTTCCTGGGTTTTCAATCGGAATGGTCAAACAGGAGAAAGTGGGTGCAGAAACCATCTTGAAATGAACCGTAGACTTAAATTAACTGCATATCTGTGGGTCATTCATTGATTTCTCTTGAGCTTTTGATAGTGTTGATCATGTACTTTTAATTCAGAAGCTCGAGAGAAATGGTGTGCGAGAAATTGCTTTGAAGCTGATAAAATCATATTTGAGGGCAGGCCTCAAAAAGTAGTTATTCGAAACACTGTTAGTAAATCAGCAACTATTGACCCCTTACTTTTTCTCATATATGCCAACAACCTGACGCATTATTTCAATAGTTTCACTGCAGATCATGTAGTTGCTCATGCAGACGACACCAATTTCCTCATAAAGGATCAGAATTTGTTAATAGCTCTCACAGAAAAAAACAGTGTTTATGAACGTGGTGGTGGTAATTTGGGCTGATAAAAATCACTTGGCACTGAACATCACCAAAACAAAATTGTTGAAATTTTCATTGAATAATGCCTCTGAAGACTAATTTTTGAAAATGATGGGTTACATGTTGAAACTTGCTCAACAACAATGATGTTAGGTCTCACGCTGGACTATAAACTCACCTGGACCCCTCATATTGAAACTCACTGCGATAAATTACGCAAGAATTGTTACGCATTGAGGTTCATGGCGAGACATTGAAATTTACAGTATGAACTACCGAACTGGGGTACAGGGTCAACTGCAGAGAGGGTTTACATTCTACAAAATCGTGCTATCAGAATCATTGCTGAAATCTGGTGGAGGCAATCATGCAGAAATACATTCAAAAAACTCCGAATACTAACGGTTGCCATTATTTATATTTATGAAGTATGCAGATATATTTACAAGAACAGGTTGAACTTCACATCGAACTTCAAATCTAATCAGCATCAATACTCGACTCTCTCTAAGAACTTGTTAATATACAACATACACCGAACTACCATATACCAAAAAAGGTTTCTCTTTCTTGGACCAAAGTTTTTCAATAAGCTAGATGAATCGATTAAGAACTCTCCTAATGAGTATAATGATTTTCAAATCGAGATTGAAACTTCTACACCCTCGATGCATTCTAGGTTTGTATTATTTCTTTAAATTGAAATCTGTGTCCTGAATCATTAGTAGTTTCAAATGTTTTGTAAAAACTAGGTTTTACTGTGAAGCCGCTTAGTTATTCTTGCCTTTCCATTAATTTTTTTATATTTACTTTACCTTCGTCTCAGAAATATATGCATGTATACTATGTATGTTTAGATATTTGTATTTGTATTCATTTAACATTCTGTGAGGTTTTCCTTGTTATTGGTACCATTTGAATATTCCTCTATTTTGTATTTTTCAACAATAGAAATAAACTCATTATCATTAATGATAATGAGGAATACAAAATTCATACAGCAGCAAAGAAGCAAAGAGAGACCTAGAATGATAATATGCAGGATCCGGGATAAAACAAAAAATTTGCTGTGGAAAGTGGAAGGAGAATGAACAAGAGATCAAACGGAGTTAAAGAGTAACTATGATTTCATCATTAATGATGATATTTCCGAAAGTCATATGCTCAACACTGAACACATACTTGACCTTTTGTACGATAAATGTAATGAGAAGGAAGTCACGTAACCTAATCATACCAATTATTCAATTTCTTTCATTACACAGACAAATGACTGACTTCTTAACCGATTTATCACACAGCTTTTCAGTTGCATTAACTCCAGTAATTTATCGAGAATTCTTTTTATCGAAGACGTCCTAATAACCAATTTCCATCAAAGACAAAAGAAACTACTACTAGATGGATCAACGGCTCTCTTTGTCGAAGTCCATCAGACAAGAGAAGTATTACGTCACCTACAAAAGGCACTAAATCCAGAGAGCCAATAAAAATAATCCGTCTGATTGGGGCTAATGGATAAAAGTCTGTTTCATCCACGTCTTTCCATCTCGTTCTCGTTACAAGAAATGGGAATATGTAATACCACTTGGGGTGGTTCAATGGCGAGATGGCCATTATAAATCGGTTCGAACTGAAAGGGTTGGTCTGAATACCCGATAATTGATTTCCTCAATAACGAAAACGAAAGCGTTCAAAATATTTCAAAGGGTTTTTCATCAGAATAAAAGACATGTGTCAATGTTGGCTGATAAGAAATAGAGCGAAATATCGTGGAGTTGAGATGATTACTGAAGTCCTAAACGTGAAAATCTCAGATTTTGAATGGACTTTTGATGCATGATATAACATAACTCGATGTATTCAATCGTGAAGCATATTTTTCCTGATTTACTCATTCAGTGGCGTAATCATCACGATTCAGTTACACGTTTTGGTTTTTTAAGCTGAAATAATCAATGGTTTCGGCTAATAATAGTTTACTGATAAGTAGCAATTCACTGATTAGTTTTTATATATTCAGAACCCAAGATTTTGATTCACCTTCCTCCAACTGAACGGGAAAATTTGATCAATTAAACATTGAGAAAAAAAAAATCTTATGGATGCATCGAGACGAACCCATCTAGACTGGGTACATGATGAGAGAATATCCGACAAAAATGTAACAATCATGCACAGTAAAAATCACCACTGGATGATTCATTATTTACAAGACTGCATAATCTTCTTTTCTTTGGCATGTTTGGCTTCATATCCTCTGTACTCTTTTCACGTGTAAGTTATCTATTGTAATTACTGCGTATGATTGTACCACCCTTTTCAGAATTAAAGTAAACATTTTTGCAAAGATCACTTTTTATAATCTTTTGGTCTGATGGTACTTATACCTGCACTGCCATGGTTCATTCTTGCTTCTAACTATTCAATGATAATTTTATAAAGCAATGATTTTATATGGGGCTAGAAATGAACTTCTGTCCTGTGCTAATATTTTCGCGAATCTGAATTAAGTGACTTTTCGACTCATGGCACTCCGACGAATTCCCGTAACTGTTCGCAAACGGTCTTGTCGTCATTTTGACGATTTTGAAAGACGACGGCATCCTAGATGAGACATTAAGATTTCGAAATTCCATCTCTCCATCCATTTAACTCCATGATTACTTGGCAATAAATTATAATTGGATAATGCCGCAGTTAATTAATTAACGGTGACTTTGTATTACAGAAATTGCCTTTCAACAACATCATCCCATTCACCTCAATGGCATTGTTACACTTTAATCACCGACTATATAGGGCTTGATGTAATTGTTCTTTTCAGAATTGTTCGAACCGCAATATATTGAAAACGAAAATCCACTTTGATATTGGCTGAAACTGGAGCAGACGTGGTAGGAATTCGTGGAAGGATTATAACTTTGAAATATTATGAAAATCAATTGAAAGACATCCGAGTTTAGAGAGTTTAGAGGTCATTCTCGTGTAGTTGGAAATTAAAATAAATTTTTTAACTAGGATAAATCATTGAAATTTTTTATTCATTCAGATATTCAACTTGAAATTTTTCATTTTCTATTTTGAATTTGTTCTTCCAAAAAGGAAACCAAAATTGTATTTGATAATATAAGTGACACATGAGAGTAAGTATACTCCTTCCTGCACTGTATCTACCACAGGGTGTCTTCAAACACCAATATAATGATCATCACAAGTCATTCCACCGAAGACATTCAATTCTTCACTGTTTATTGAATATTCTATCGCTGACTGAAAGGAATACAGATTCTGAGTGAAAGAAAGGTGGTAACACCGCAAATAGCGGAGGTGGACCTAGTCCGGAAATAAAATTCTCTTACCAAACCAACATGGCTTCACTCAAAATCAAAGCAATGAAACTGCACTTTATAAATTCAATGAACACATAATAAATGCTCTAGACTGCAAGTTTCAGGTCTGTGGGCTGTTCATTGACTTCTTTAGAGCCTTTGATTGTGTGAATCTTAAGCTCCTACCGTTAAAAAAGGAGCGATATGGTGTGAGAGGATTGCTTCGAAGCTGATGAAGTCCTATTTGAGCGACAGAACCCAGAAAGTTGTTATAAAGAGTACCCGGAATCAATCAGCGACTATCGAACAAGGTGTTCCTCAAGGTTTCATACTCGGGCCATTACTTTTTCTCATATATGCAAATGACTTGATAAACTACTTTTATGGTCTCTCATCAGTTCAAGTGATTGCATATGCAAATGACACAAACTTCCTGATCAAGGATAGAAATACGTCAGCCCTCACAGCAAGTACAGAAACTATTTACGGAAGGATAATTACTTGGGCATACAAAAACTTGGAATTAAATGTAACTAAAACAACACGAATGATATTAATTCTGGGTAATTCTGCTGAAACTCTTAAAATATTCGAAAATAATGAACTACATGTTGAATCATGTACAACAAGTAAAATTACAAACTGACATGGACACCGCATATTGACTCACATGTGAGAAACTTCGTGGGAATTGTTATGCGCTAAGATTTATGGAGACCCACTGTGGTAAGGAAGTTCTGTTGAATCTTTATCATGCAACCATCAATTATTGTCACTTGCGTTATGGGATTCTGAACTGGGCTATGGGGTCTTCAGCTAACAGGGTGTTCATACTTCATAAATAAACAATTCGAATCATTGCTGGTATGGGATGGCAACAATCATATAGAAGTACATTCAAATTTCAAAGACCTTAAAATACTCACGGATGCTGGTCTATATATCTATGAAATATGTGTCTATGCTCATAAAAACAAAAGTTTTCCTCCCATCGACAGATTCATGAATATCCAACTGGTACTAGTACCCAATGTACATCGAACCTCTCTCTATCTAGGACCAAAACGATATAAAAAGTTAGAGGAATCAATTAAACTCTCACCAAACATAAATATCTTCAATTCTGCTCTGAGGAGTCTTATCGATAAAAATTGCTGCACCTTCGACGAATTTTTGAATTGGTTTTCAATATGTGATTTTATTGTTGTTCTAGTGTTATTTTTATTTATTTACTTTTTTCGTCGTCGACATTCTAGGATGTATGTTTGTATTAATACATTTTTTCTACGCCCATGTCTGTAAACGTCAAAAATCGCACTGTCAACATTCCTTGTAAATGACATTTAACAATAGCATTAGCCAGATATATTTAGCATTGAAAGAATGATGCCCCTAAATGTAGGCAGCACGTTATGCAATTCCTTCAAAAATAGGACACGTTTTCTTAAGTAGCATGCTATGAAAATAAATGTCATGTCATTTATATTGTCAATTTCTTGAACAAAATCATGAAATTTATGCACTCGCCGCTGAGCGGCTTCGTGCATAATCTTTTTCATTTCGTGCGTAATGGGTTACTTACAACTCTTGTTACGTAATATACTATTAAAAATGTAATTGCTTTTGCTCCTTCGTTGTACTTTTTAACGAGAGAAATGAATATTATTAGTATTATTATTATTTTTCCCTATGTTCGTAGTGCTGTGCTACTATATAAGATGTGATGTCTTCAGTTTTGGAACTGCCGATTAACAAACCGACCATCCAATCTGTCCTTTCTGATAAAATTACTGTCGAGCGTTCCAGTCATGACATTAAAGGGTATGACAACATGATCTTTCAGTGAACTATACGTTTAGCATCTTCTGAATCTGCGTCTATAATGCACGTAATCACAATCATTTAGGTCGAGGCCTTAGACAATTTCCTCCCATTTGGGGAATTATTCTACCTTGGAGAATCCTAAATACATAACTCTGTTCTGCTACTATACTATCTGGTCCTCTGTAAATGACTCTTGATTCATTCCTTGCTAGGCATACACTACTTGAGGACTCACCATGTGCGACAGAACAGTTACAAAAAGGTGTGTGTGAAGTGTCGCAGATGATTCCAACTTAACATCAGACTTCAACACCAGACAAAATTACATGCACAGCGATCTCACATCCACGGATGAAACTTGCAAACGAACAACAAAAGTTTCATAAAGCGGGTGTGGCACTCATATTTTCAGCTAGAAAATAGACTAATTTCAGTATTTGTACTCGTGTGAGACTTTCGTATTTTCATAAAATTCTGCATATTCCAGATCGAAATGTGGTGCAACATCGCCGAAGCATATTTCGCATAATAACATGGCAAACGTGTCAGGAAGGATGATACATCTAACATGTGAATAACGCAGAGAGGTAATGTTGAAATCTACCCTGACATGATTCCTGGTGTAAATGGAAGGGCACGGTGATGTGGATACACCAAATATTCATCAGAATAGCTTTGAATGAATTTCCTGAAAATATTTGACCAAAATGAAACATGAGGCGTTTTTGCATGAACGGGGTTCTGCAACAGATTTCCAGGAGTCTTTGAGGCAACCCAGCTTTTTATGGAGACATTAACAAGACACTTTCAAATTTGTAGAATTCCTGAATACGCTAAGCGAGCAGGAGACTAAGTCAACATTTTTGACTGCTCCGAAGTAGATGAATCTCAACAATCTTCAGTTTACAGGCAGTCTCTTATTATGTGGTAACATTGCTTTATTCTAAACCGTAATAGACAAGGACGATCAAATGGGCCAAAATGTAACTATCTTAAAGAGCATTACATTGATTGACGAAACGAAAATTTCAGGCGTTATATTATTATTTCTCTCTGTATAATTCAAGAATGGCGAGAGGCCCTGCAGATTTTTTGCAAATAATGTACTTTCCAGTAGCTTCTTTTTTACCCAATAACTCGACTTCATATCTTTTACGGTTTAGATTAAGTATAATAAATGTCACCACATAATAAAGTGATACGGACCATTTAAATTTTCTTATCATAAAAGGAACATCCTATATAAATAATATATATGATAAATTTCAATGACAATTTTCGATACACTTGGTATATATGGTAGTGACAGTTACAGAAGGCATCGATAGATTCTGTCAGTCACCACTTACCAAATGTTGCAAAGCGATAACAATAATAATAATATTCTATGTTAAAAACTAGGCGCTATAGGGTAGGTTTTTGAACAACCCACATTGCACTTGCATGTCATCAAGTGCCCATTGAATCCAAAAAGACGCTAAAACCGACCAACTCTCGGTCATTGATGAAGGCAAGCACTACGAAAATAATTAAATTCCCAAAACATCTAAAATCAGAGCCAACTTGTTCCATTTTTTGATTCGAAGGTTGTACGTATTAAATTTCATATATGTAGGAAAATAAATAAGTATTCAATAATTCACTAGTAGTCGAAAACTAACTCGAAAGTTGTGCATGGTTCGTGGATAAAACGAATACTTTGATACCTTCAGTTTACTTTTCATCCATAACATGTTAATAAAAAAATTACTTAGATTAAATCGTGTAACAATAATATCAAAATGAATAATAATAATGAGCTTCATCTAATTACAGAAACCATTTTCAATATTACCGAACTTTTTCTAGATTCAATTTATTTCAATGGGAAACATAAAAATCTAACGATATCGAAAATTGCTAAAGACTCGAAGACTACATCAAACACCGTCGTAAATTATTCATCTTGAAACATCAATTCAACGTTTATTACCCCATTATAACGTCGTTATACTGTCTTCGCATTTCCAGAATGATAATAACAGTTGTTTCAGTATACAAAGAAATGATTCGATCAAGGAATCAAATGGAAAAAGGCTTTCCTGGTATACATTCCTTTCGAGTAACACTTAGGCATCAACTCAATGGCTAATAATTAATTAATAGCAGTATGAATAGCGACAAGAAATCGAATCCTTATTATTGTATTCTTAATTACATCTAGATCAGGAACGATAATTATTTAACTACCTTGATTTGGTTGCGATATAGGCGGTAAGAACTAGATAAAGGACCCCACTCGATCGAGATAATGAAATCGATCAACTAGATTTTCGGTGAATCCCAATGGGATTTAGGCAGCTTCATTGTCGATTGTGATGACCTACCACTGATGAAACAAGTGGTCCTTCGAAATATTACGGACGATAGGTAACAGGTTACGGATAATGAGTGCCAGACAAGTTATGAGGGGAGATACCAGGAACGTATGATAGGTTACAGCAGTCTGATGATCAGTAACGGAAGACAGGTGACAAATGACTGATGACAAGTGATTGGTGACTGATGACATGTGCCAGATAACAAACAGCTAATGTATGACAAGTTACGGATAGTCTGTGCTGTACGACAGGGGATAACTAATGGTCGCCAGGTGAAAGACTATGAGGTAAAGATGACAGGAGATATAGGTGGGGGTGTTATGTGATTGCTTGGCGCCCTCTGAATGGTTGTTGGTGGGAGCTAGTAGTGAAAGAGGTGGGGGTGGTTTCCAGCAGTGCAGTATCTACTGTCATCAATAACAAGAAGTACTTGCATCTCGATGACACCTTGAGAAACATTGCAAAAGTAGAAGATGGATGAAATTCAATGTCTGTCGCTTTCATAGCAGGGAAACTTGTTGCTTCTTGTCAGAGAATTACCTACTATCCAAATCATTACATTTCTAGCTCATCTGATTGACATATAAATTTCGGAAATATACAGCAAGAAGATCAAGTGTCCCACCCCCCACTAAACTTTATACTACACCTTGAATTGAGAGATTAATACTGGAATATGATAAGGTAGTCGAGTAGACAAAATTGGTCGAAATGAAGGACTCAAAATTATCTATTCAACAGTACAAAAAAAATATTCGGATACTTTTTTCGAATCCAAAATGTAGGATAGTCAATCTGAATTTGCTTTGAATCAACACTAAAGAATTGATTAAGAATTTGGTAAAATTGATGTAGTGACTGTAAGTAAGATCGGGGAAGCAGTAAAAATTCAGGAAGGTTGGGGTACATTTCGAACAGCTATCATATAAAATTCTTTCTTTTTCTCATTCATGATGAATATTAAATGTATCATTAAATTCATTCAATTTCGTAGTGTCGAGTGAGTCGATGAGGGAGGGGACAGGATAAGACTATATTTTCTCACTGAATATCGAAAAGTAATCGTTTGTGGCTACCAACACCGCCCTAATGATGAAATAATATGCTCGTTCAGAATCGAAAATAATTCAATCATTGCTTAGGACATATCAATATTTTGACTGGAAGCGATAATCAGAATTTTGCAGTCATCGAAAAAATTCATGAGATGTCATTACTGGTATTTTCGCCATTTATGTTTCCCATAAATTCGAAACCACCCTTGCTGCGCAAGAAGCATATTGCCAATTTTTTATTCAAATCCAGTTCACGTTCATTAAATATCAATTTGTTAACATTATGACATTTCACATTTTAGATTGTAGTTTGTTAAAATGATTATACTGAAATATTTAAATCGGTTGGTATGCGAACGAGCAAAACAAAAGGAAACAAATAACTATCCTGATTTAATCGAACATACGTTTCTTTTCGAATATCCCACATTCTCACTGCTTTCACGAACATATCTCAATAATATCGGAGTGGGAATTTTATATTCATGGAATTCCGAACTATATCCTACATTTTTCCTCGTCAATAAGTAATTCATAGGTTTATAAAACAATTTTCCAACAACGAAACCATTCTATATGGTAATACCCTTATTTAAAAGTACTCTTACCTTATATAAAGTTTCTCGTTATATACATGTTTGTTTTATGTCATGACCTTATGGGGTACGAGGTGATGGACACTTGAATGTTACAGAATTTACATATCGCTGTTGACTCTTCGCTGATGAAGAACGGTCAGCATATTTAACGAGAAATTGTGCATGGACAATGTTGTTATCACAAGAGAAAAACTGCCTTATGAAATCAGCAAAAACCATTTTCGCGATGCATTTTTCTTGAAAAATTGATAATAGACAGAAAAGAGCGGTGAAATATTTGTATTTCTTTCAGATTCAATCAGAAGACAAGCAGTCGTAAATGACAGTGAATTAGGTGAACCTAGATTCAAATTGTGGGTCCTTATTTAAAAAAAATTCTATAAGTGATACAATGTTGGTTCCTTGTTGATCCAAATCTGCCTAGACAACAGATAATTCTCATTCAAAATTTAAAATTTACCCGGGGAGTTTATATGTTTCAGATGAAAAAGTCGTCAAGATAAGTGATCACAAATATTGTTTTGAACGGTTACCTGGATATGAAAGTGATTTGAAAATTCAAGAACTTCAAATCCGTAAAGTGAGCAAACCATTCAAACACGGTCCAAGAAAGTAGGCATGCCTAAGCGATTTCAGGAAAACATTATTTTCTGATCAATCCAATAACGAAATTTAATGACCACATGGTTTCCTGGACTGATATTTTAGGTTTAGAATAAACTTCAAATACTAGAGAAAAAAAATCTCATTTTACTTCAACTTTTTTAAAAAATCCTAGTGGTTTTGAAGGGAGAAGAGACTAAGAATTAGAAAATTGATCATTCATACCAATTATAGAACACATCTCTCCCGAAATAAGCATTTCTATATCAGCTTTGTAAAATAACTAGGCAATTCACAGAAAGAAATCTACATCTCCAACTTTAAATCGCAATTCTTCGATGCTATCATCCTTTCTATGCACGTGTTGACTAAATAACATTAGACTCTATGAAAACTAGAAAGGGTGGACGAGCTGGCGCCCCTGCTACCTTAGGGTAGCTTAAGTTGCACCCCTGCAAGCAACTTTACATCAAGATTAACAAAGTTATTGTCGACAAGTAGAAAAGAAATACGAGCCTGAACCTTTTAACGAATTTAGTGAATTAGACAAGGTATTCAAATGGCAATTCGTTCAATTGAAGGGGATCTAATGCTTTCTTATTGAGTGTTCCTTCATTTCATTGATGTAATGATGCCACCATTAGTGGGCGATATTGACAGTGAACAAAGTGAAAAATGTAAATGGGAATAGATTTTTTTTGCATAAACATATTTCACCAGTATTTGAACGCTCTATCCTGTAACTCCTCTCAAACCAGAAGCTTTTTCCCTTCTTTCTTTATTTTCTTAGAGAATCTCGTAAAATGACTATCGCTGCACGATCAGCGCATATTCTTTTCGCTTCTTTTGACTCAAACGTCCCGATCATCCATCAACCATCACTCCATACAAGAAGCTAAATGTTGGGTCAGTGAATACAAACATCGAGTGGTCTACGACGGGGTTTATCAAACGCGATGTTGCCAAAACTGCTGAGAGTTGCCTTCAAAACATTGAACAAGATTTTTAGCAATAATGACCTGACATTGAAATATGGCAAATGTAAATGAATGGAAATTTGGAACAATTTACGGAATATAAATCACAATGAACCAAATGACTATAGCCAAAGACAATTATTCAAACTTTGACAAAAAATATCAAAAAAATATGGTTTTTAATGATAATATCTAATGCCCTCTAGGACCCTTGAATTTTATCTGGATTTTTTAAAAAACTTTCAACCAGCAACTTTGGATATTTTCGAATTTGTTGTGTTTCATTAATCTCATCTTTTCACTATTACTACTAGATTTTATTCAACTCCGTTCCCCTGTCTGTCTTTCCGGTTTAAAATTGGTAATCGAAACAGCTGCAAAAATTCGCAAAAAAGGCTAAATCCGTAAAAATACTGAAAAACATCGGGCAATCGAATGATTTCCGTAGCTTGACCTGTGAGTGTGTATGTAACAAAATAATAAAACCATAAATCTTAAAGAAATTATTATAATTTTTAATTTCTTTGTTCTCCATAAACCAAATACAATTTTTTTTCTTTTCAGTTCCGCCAGTTGGTTGCTATTAAAAAAAATTGTGTATGAATATTATTCCAAAAAACCTCAAGTCGATTCAAAAGGCTTTAAATTTTCTTGAGCAGATATAAGCAATTTGTGAGCAATTTTTCTATAACCAAAATTTAATTTGGTACTCATTATATTGAATAAAGTGGACGGAAACTATGTGCGCCACAAATATTGTAATTACTGATTCCAAAAGGCAAATCGGAAAAGCTTTTTACTACATTTTCAACTTTGTTTAACTAATTTATTTATTTAACTAATTTATTTCTACCAAACAAATATGACTAATTAATCTCGCAACAAATGCAACTGAATAATCCACTCTGTGATCTGTAAATTAACAACTCTGTTCTGCTCGCTACGCGCGTCCGATGATATTCGCGAGTCTTCTAGAACCGAAGTGAGAGGCCGCTCTTATAATTATCCCACAGATCGTCCATCAGAACAGCCTTGATTGTTCGTCATTTCGCGATTCACGTCTAGAGGGGGCTAATATTGATTATCCTAAAAAGTTGTGGTGGCGTAACATCTTCCTTCTAGTGGCGCCAAAGGCCGAAAACAAACCAATATTTGTCGATCGACGTGAAATTTCTCCAAATGTTTTTTTTCATGAATTCGATGAAAAGCGGCAACGTGCAACTGGAAGTTATGCAAATAGGGCTAACTCAAACCTTATCCATCACCAACAATCCCGAACGGTGTCTGCAGAAGACGTGAATTGATGACCCCTAACTTTTCGACATCACGGATAATAATATAAGGGTTTATTTAATTCCAAATGGGGCCTCAGAGACCAACCATACAAAGTATATTTCAGAATGTTCCTGGTACTCAGTTTCAGGAAATTGCGTGAGAGTAATCCTGTCAGGTAGATAATTGAGTTTCTGAGTTTTGTCTAACAAAATACACAATTTGAAAATTGACAGTTTACAAAAGTTGTACTTTTTTTATTCAATATCACATTCAACATGACTTTCAACAAAATAATTAATCAACAATCAAATAAAATTTATGTTCGTATGGAAAATCAAAATACTGCATCTGTTTTGCTAATTCCTAAAAATAACTCCATATTCTTCCCACAAAAGATGACCAAATGGTGACTGAAAAACATGACGAGGATAAAAATGGTGGTTTTGGTGTAGTCAGTTTAATTTTTGGTTCTATGAATTGACAAATTAACCTACAGATGAAAAATGTATATAATATAATTTTAAATATTAATGGATAAAGCCCCACACAAAATATTCAATTTCACCAGAGTGAAATCATCATGAATTTTGTGGAACGCTCCTATATGTCAAGCAGACCCTTCTCATATTTTATATCATAACCACCTGTCAAATTATTAAACTATTCTTTGTTTTTCTTTCTAAAACAATTTCCTCCGATATATCTCAGGTAACATCTACCGCTTTCATTCGCTGGACGAAACCCTCATAATTTTAAACCGATTAATAAATATATCTGACTTGACAGACATCGCAGGGTGCCCGCTAGGGTGTATATGTTTCATTTTGATCTGTTGACAGGTTCTGAAAAGTAGTTTCAACTAATATATTTTTCATTAAATCTTCCGAACTAGGCAGCGATAGTTTCGGCAATGAAAAAACATTTGACTCATATGAAATCAACTGTGCACTGTAGTTCATGAAATAATTCATTTTTCACTTGTCCATTACTGCTTTATAATACCTTGGCAACGGTTGCTATTAACAGACCCATAAAGCCCGGGGTGTTATGGAGGGCATTATGAATCATAACGCCCGCAATGCAATGTGCATTCGGTTTCGTTCGGAACGTTAACATTTTCTTTTTCGGAAACGGAATCATTGTAGCAATTTTGTTCTTCGAGGAGAAACTTTCGATATAGCTCTCCGCTACCGTACTACTCTTCCATTTTCCATATAATTTTAGTGTTTCAAAGGAAGCACCACCTTGGACAAGAAGCGTTGACGACGTACGGCGTAGACAATGTCCGGTGTAACATTTCAAGTTTTCCAAATTAAGGTATTTCGTAACTCAATGCATTTATTATTTCTGTATAGGTTAAAAAATCCTACGTTGTTTGAATCCTTTTGGTCGTAGTGCAATGTACTTTTTAACTAAGTTCAAGGCTCCTATTTCGCTTTCTTCAACAATGGTGAAACTTTTTGAGGTGCAGGTCTTGGTTTCTGGTACCTTGATCAGTAAAACGGCTCCTCTGTCTTCAATGTCATCAACTGTCATCATTTCATCACGTCTTAAGCCTCCAAATACACCCAGAAAATTATCATCCTTCCAACACCTTTGATTTTTTAGGAATGCATCCTTCTAGATTAACTTTCAGAAAAGCCATCAGTTGACTGAATGCTGATATATTAATGGTTTCTTTAACAATCAATGTTGATTTTAGCTGAGAGTATTTGGTCCATAGACTATTTGCACTATATTTTTCAGACTGAAATAATGACAATAAATAAAAAATAATCTTACTTTTCATGAGATAAACTCACCAGTTCCTGTATGCCATTAAGACAGTTTAATTTACGGTATTCACTCTGTTTTCATCTTTCCATTTCAAAAATTTGTCATACTCCTTGTATAAATATTTGGATTTCACAGACAGTATTCCTATCGCTTTTTCAGCTTTGAGCGTCACATTCTGTGGCATCTCCTTAATTATTATGAACACAACCGTTATTAGTTTCCTCCACTAACAAGCTTGTCAATTCTTACAAAAATGCAGCGTAATTTTATTAAATAAACAACCCTTAGCAACCTCTTCAATGTTTCCATGGCAATTGCATAGAAGCTCACTTGTGCTCAGTTGCCGACCAGAACGCAGTTGATACTATGAGAAGAAATTTATGAAGTAAACAACGTCGTTTAAGATAATTTTTTGTTACTAGATCCTAACGCCCATCGGGCAACATTCATCCCTCGGGCCAAAGGGTGAATGTTACCCTCCGGGCGTTAGGATCTATATAACGCACTTGGTACATAAATAGCTATAGACACCACACATCTTCAGATGATTTTTTTTGTCATGTACTGGTTCCCACGAAAAGGAAAATCCTGATGTGATGTTCAGAGAACAACGTATTTATAAGAGCCAAGAAAAAGTATTTGAGGAATGAAATGTAAGTACTTGCTGGGAAATAAAATACAATGAAAATATAAACAAAAAAACACGTTCATCTAATTTTTATCGAGGTAGTGCCACTTTCAACCCCTTAACCTTATAGAGAGAAAAAATCAATTTTCAAAGGAGTAAAAAAAAAGAATATGTTAATGTATTTTATACTTTTTATATGCCGTTAATCATTTTTAGAGTAGTTCAAGAAAGAAATTTCCACTTTTCAGATGTTGTTGATCAATACATTCTGATCCACTTTTACCATAATCAGTTTCCACTTCGTTCAAACGTCTTGTCCGCAATGACAGTTATTTTTCAAACCCGATGACATCCCAAGTCTCATGTCCCCAAATTCATGTTAACACCCCATTCAAGAAGCCGAGACATTCAGAAATCGGTCTTTCGGCCATGTCGCCCCAGGAGGGTAGATACAGGGCTGAAAGGAGCCAATAATTCATCCTGTGACCCTTCCTACAGGAACTTGATACTTTATGGTCAAAGAGCCAGACGCGACATTGTGTCCTAAAATAACTCTGACCACAAATATTTCCTAAACGAAGTACATAATAATCTGTATGAATTTTGATATTTTCATTTCGAATCAGTTCCATCAAAAAAAACTCATGAACAAAAAATATTTTGGTTACATTCATTGGTATTTCAACGATTGTGGCATATACAGGGCGATTTCAATTTTCATTCAGATAGTTGATTTTTCAATATTAAGTTTTGATTGCAAATTCATATAGATAAATGAGAATGTTATTCAAAAGTTTCACTCGCAGAAAACCGATGCAATTATTGATGCAAGAATCTCTTTCACTCTTCAAAGATCATCGGGAGGTCGGAAGAATTGAGATTCATACTCTTCAGAAGCAATATCACTCAACAACGACGGAAATATTTCTTGTGCGATGACACTTTGAAAATTGTTTTTGACTTAAACCTGTCATAGGTATGACATTACGATTTTATTGAAAATATGAACATGTTTTCATAAAGTCAAATGTTGAATCATCTGCTTTTGACAAGAATTATACACGGAAAAAAATAACTCTATTAGGTATATTGTATAGTAAAAATTTTATAATACCATGTATGACAATTTTTATTCCATTTATCATACTGATATGATGGCAATCATTACAATTTTCTCATATAGGTGAAAAAGGTAATACATAATTAATTTTACAATAATAGTTAGTAAGAGTGATTACCTCTAAAAGTTGAGAGTAGTTTTGATAATAAAATATAATAAACTGATCGGTTTATGATATGTTGTCTTTAAAGTACATAACTAATAATAATAATAATAATAATAATAATGATAACGTTTATTCAAGAAAACAATATTCCAATAAATACAAGATATCTAAAACTATCTGGAATAAACGAGGAAAATCACAGAAGCTGCTCATGACACCTTGTACGTGATTATTGGTGAATATAAGTATAGCACGAAAGCAGTAGGTAGGTATATACTACTTGTGTGTATTAAGGAATTGATCTTAAAATATGAAATTTTGTAACTGCGTCACTCGATTTTAACTAGATTCAGAAAAGTGCCAATATCTCCATATCTATCAATATTTTACCAAGGTCATATTTTGATATTCTGGTTAGTCACAAGCTGGTCTATCAACTTTATTATTATAAACGTATAATAACATTTACTATGTAATATTATAACACTTACTATAAAAGTCTTATATCATTTAATATAAAAAAATCTTACACTTCATTTAGTCCATATAAGTTTTTAAAAAAATATTGCGAGACTCATCAAAGATTTATAATATAGTTTACAATGAAAAGAACTTATTTCTAAAAGAAAATATTCTGAAATTTCATTATAAAATTACTTTAAGTTTTAATATCATAGGTAATCGTCCTATATGGAATGATATTTTATTGTAATGAATATTATATTTTTAATACTATTTACTATACCTACATTTCTTTCCGTGTATGCGAACAATTTTCTCTTATAGGTAAAATGAGGAATAAATAATCAACAAGTTGTTCGAATTTTGGATAAACATTGATGAAAATAAAATAGGAGTAATTATTACTATTATAGGACCTCGATCCTGTCATATGAACGTCAGCCAATAAAAGCACATGCCCATGTTTGGATTAACTGAATAATCACAGTAACGTAATTTCATTGTATTGAATTAAACCAACGTAACAAAAGTGAAATCTCGTTTCAAAGTTTTTTATGGATTGGCCCATATACTACCATAAACCATAAATAATGTGCGCCTTCTTTGGTCCATTGCTGTTTCCAAAAAACATATGAGAGGCCTAATAGAATCCGACAGATATGAAATTCAAGAGATATGTTATGAATGATGTACTGGATATCAAAGTTACGGAGTTGTGAGTTATGACTTCCATCGCTCACATGGCTTTTGTTTTGGCAAATCGGTTGTTGAGAAATATGTAAACAGTTTCACAAATAGCAAGTTTTGTTTCAGAATAAAACTTAATTTATTTATAAAACCGTTTGTATTATTTCATATAATATATCGATATCGATTTGATTTTGAAAAAAATATTATTGAAACGAGAATCACTAAAATTATCAAAATGAGTGCTTTACTTTCATGTGTCTGAATCAATGGAGTAATTTTTCCACTGCGACAATTTCACCAACAAAAATTATTTATAATCATACACATTTGTATCAGCTGCTCATTAAATTAGCGAGGAATCTCAACTAACCTTTTCTCTTCCAAGAAACTTTAGCCTTTTTCCGCATTGAGACTTTCACTAATAGCCATAAATCATTAAAATTATGACAGCGCTTCCGTTTTTAATTTACTTAATGGTAATTGGAAGCAGGTATTTGAAATTCTGCAGGAAGAACACTAAGAATTCGGGTTGCTTTTGAACATTTCTGAAATACGGGTCCCAGCCAAAAAGTCGAGTTGGAAACAACTAGAAACAATTTTGAACAAAACCAAATATTATTTCCAAAAAAAGGAATTCATCAGGCATTGTAACTTTGAAACGTGCCAAAAAGATAGATATTAAGTTGAGAGAATACTACCTCGATAGCCAAATGGATGAGGCTGAATTTTGTTCTTTTTTAATTCAGTCATGTGAGTTAAGTGGTTATGTTTTTCAATAATGAAACCCAACTACTTGATCTGATGATTAACATAACTGAGTTATCAACTGGCCTAGTGGATTTGCGTTGACAGTTTTGTGTTTATAAGCAGTCAATATCATTGCTTTTGTATGAGTTGGAGAATGTCAAAAGTATTCAAGTAATCTGCTGAGAGATAAAAACTACCCCTCTTATGACGAGAAAATCATCGATTCTGTACTCTCGGGTTCAGTAAGCCTCCTCTGAACACACGTCGATGAAAAATATAAGCATTTACATTCCTATTAGGAATGTGCGAAGGAAAACAAGGAACACAAAAGAAACAACCACGGTGAGAATAAGGGAAACATGATATGCTTGCGGCATAAATTCGAGATGAGCCGATTACCACAAAAGAAAGAATCCAGTGAATAGGAGCTTTCGGAAGAAGGCCCATGAGATAAGTCATTTTAAACAGATCTCCTTTACTGAAATATTACGCTAATACGCCATCCACGATAAGAACATGCTGTGTAGATATATAGAGAACGAATAAACTGTGAAGCAAAGTTCAAATTGGATTGGATTATTGAATAGAAAGTCGAAAATTCATCTATAAAACAGGTGTCATTCATAAGGAGCATCTGTAGCGTATTATATAATTAAAATGTGTTGCTGGAGAAATGATTGTCGAAGTATGAGATATATGTCAAACAATGCTTGGTTGTTCGTGTTTTACTCCAAAATTACCAAAATAAAATAAAAAATTTTTCTCAAGGATAGATAATATTTGAAATTTTTGTCTGGTCCCCTGCGGCCTGTGTAGGTTTATTATGGAGACCCCTTGTGTGATTTCGTATGACTGACAGTACGCTGTTTAGCTTGATCTTTTTAAAATGACCTCATAGCTTTGACATTGCCCCTATGTATCTATCCTCCCCATACATATATACCTAGATTACTTCTGCCTACTGACATAACCATCATAGGTTTTCTTCTGTCAGGCTCATCAAGCTCATGCTTTGAATTTGGGCGAGTGTCATCTTTTGCCTGCCCCATTTCTGGGGCATCCACTTGTTGATGTATATCTTTGTAACCACTTTCGCTTCACCACTAGACCTCTTGATGCTCTTTCTCGAGCAATTGCAACATTCAGACATTTGGAGAACCGTTTAACAGAAATTTCTCGTGTCTAAATCGACGTAAACAATAATATATGAAAGACCCGTTCATATGAGTCAGCCCAATTCGACGGTCTGATCCAATTCACCCCTTTTGATCCTTACAATGAAATTTTCACGGTCGCATACGAAGGATTGCCAAGGGTACTTACTAAGCATATATAGGAACTTGATGACGGCTCGATACTCGACTTTTTCTGTTCTCATAATTTCGGTAGACATCCTATTTTTTTTTTCTAATAAGTAACGCAATATTTTTTTATCCACGGAACTTGTCACTTGTCCATGCCTACTAGGTATCAACAGCCTCGTAGTCTTCGATGAGTTAATATATATCATTTTCAAAACGTTACAACCTCTTTAAAACGTGTAAGGGTTATTTTCACCTCAATGAGTGAACCTTTCCAAATCTCTACGTCAAAGTCTGTCAGTTCCAGTGAATACCAATTCATGATAACTTAATTAATCTAATGAAGACAACCAATGAAGGAAGTTCACCGAACATACAAAAAATTGGTTTCTAAAAATATAAAACTCAATTTTTAATATGACAAAAAATTTTACATTCACAAAATGTCAGAAACACAAAGAATCCACTCCTGGCATAAATTTGATATGCCAAACTCTTCAACTTGATGAGTTTCCAAATACATTAAAGCCACAAATTTTCACAGAGCGGGTGAAATATTTCAGGATATTTACCTCTCCCCTGTCCCAAGCTTTGAAAAAATTGAGCATCAAGTCCAATCATAAGCTTTATTAATAGCATTGGTTTAGCCGAGAGTGGTTTCATTCGAAAACCAAACAATGAAGTGGAAACGTTCTGTTTTTATCGGAGCGTAAACCTCGTTATTGGCAATATTCGTGACAAATCGTCAGATAAGTTGGGGTCAGGTCTGTAAATTGAGGGGCCGGGTCGTTCAGGATGTACTCCTGCTACGAGGGATGTTCGCAATAGGATGCTTCAAAATCAGTTCTGAAGTAAATTTCTATGAGTTTAGTGGTGCTTTAATTGAACTCTACGTATCCATCTGTATGACAATGTTGAATTTTGTTTATCCAATACTGAGCTGAAAATCATCAACATACGTAATACCTTAATAAATACTCGAGGAGTGATTTTTCAAAAGGCCATATTTCCATCAACACCCAAAAATAAACTTTCGACTAAAATCAAATCCTAAGGTTAAAGGCATCTTCTAACGGCGATAGAACTATTCAAAATGCCTTATTTTTTATGAAGAAAGCAATATCAAAACAGGAATTTTGTACAAAAAGACATATTTCCACAAATGGTTCTCACAATTATGTAAAGCGTGATTACTTTAAAAAACAATAGAAGAAAACTGCAACGACACAAAATTTCTTTGGGAAAAAGTAAGAGAACTGAGCAACACAAAATTGTAATCTCGGCAGTCCGTTACCAAAATGGAGATCCCCTCCAAGAGAGCAAAGATATTGCGATATTGTTGAAGAGGGGAAAACCCTTGCAGAAAAAATTGCAAGAAATCCATACAAAAAAAATATATCTGGAAACTTTCCGTTGAATTCAATGATTTTATCTCCTATTGAAACGAACGAACTGATGAATATCATAATGGGCCTGAAAGACCGAAAAACTGTCGGAAAAAACGACATAAAAGCAGAAACTATCAAAACTGTCTCGGAATACATGCTTCTGCTTCAACACATATTGAATAAATGTAATAGACTTGGAAATCTGGCCTGATGTATTCAAACACTCAATTGTCATACCAATTTTCGAAAAAGGAGACAAGACAGTAGTAACCAACTACAGACCGAATCCACTCATCACTCATTTGTCGGAAAGTTCTTGAAAAACAGACTGACATCATTCATAATACAATATGGACTTATTTCCAAAAACCATAATACGGCTTTAAGGAAAGAAGTCAACGGAAGATGCTGTTCTCGCACTATCTGATCTGAAAAAATACACACATCACTGGAAAAAGGACGTCTGTGTCTTTGTGTATTCATCGACCTTTCGAAGGATTGGTACTGTCAGCCACCGAATGCTTATTGAGACCTTAGAGCGAGTAGGATTGGGAGGAAAATGTGCAAATCTGCTCTCGAATTACTTACAAAATAGAACACAAAAGGTGAAAGTGTCTGACTTAATGAGTGATCTGAGAGAAATCTAATATGGCGTACCCCAGGGAACTGTACTTGGCCCTCTCCTATTCAATCTGTACGTAAATGAATTATTTTCACTCGAATTCCAAGGAACCACTATAGGGTATGCCGATGAAACCACCGATTCCTATGAAGTGGAAACATGGCATCATTTGAAACATTGAAAACTATTTCTAAATTCTAAAAAACTGGTTTGACAGCAAACTACTGACAATCAACATAGACAAAACTAACTTCCTACCATTCAGTTGCAATAAAGCTGGAAACCCATTTCAACAACTCGATATGAAAGGAGGCACTTTCAGAATTGAAGCAGTAGAAAATATAAAATATCTTGGAGTGTATTTATATTCTTATGTGGCATAAATATTACTATTACTATATCAAGAAAAAAATTCGAACAATTTTATAAATTCAAATTCCTCAATACTTGTCTGCCAATAAAGTCAATGAAAATATTATATAATGGATTGGTGGAAAGTCATCTCCGATACGGAATTCTATTGTGGGGAGCTACTCTTCGAATACACATACACCTACTAGAATTACAAAGATGGTTCCTCAAATTAATTATGATGGAAAGCACAAGATATTCCTTCGATTTGTTATACAAACAATGTGAAATCATGGACATGAAGCAACTGTTTTATTATTGTTCGAACGTAAAACTGCATTTAATCGAAGACATACTAGTTACGTTCCTGAGTCCTGCCCTGCAGCCTGCAGCTAGACAAATTGCAACTACAACATCTACCGAGATTTATCTATGCTGACTTGCTGTTTACCATGATTTATCTTTTATACCGAAGATTATCTCGTGAATATGGTTTTTTATCATTTAAATTATAAATATAAGACAGAAATAATTATATTCATTCCAGTTTTGTCACTTGTAACATGCATTTTTAATATTCATTAAAAACATTGAGTGAAGTGAATCTTTAAGCTAGAAAACACACTGACCGACAGCAACGACCTTAAACTGAAAAACTCACACTGATCGACCATAATTTTCAGCACATTGAAATTTCAAACATGGTCTTTGAAAACAGTGCAAGTTATCCGATAAGAATATACATGTTGAAAATTGTGCTGGCTGCCTAATTGTGTGAAAGGTGAATTTTAGAAAAGGGTTATTCAATATAAAACTAGTTTCAAATAACGAGAATGCCTTACGAACCACACCACTGCTGAGGCATAAACGTAACTTACTACGACCGACACACGAATATAACACACGTAAAAAAAGTTATCAGTTCTACCACAAGTTGAAAAATCGATATCCCAAAGATGATATGCATATATTACGAAAAAATGTATAATAGTATCCCTGATACAATCAAGAACGAAAAAAACAAGGCTAAGTTCAAAAGAGAATTGAAAAAATATATCATGGAAACAGACAGAGAAAATAGTATATTACGTAATAAGAGTTGTAATCAACCCATAACGCACGAAAAGAAAAAGTTTATGCATGAAGCCGCGCAGCGGCGAGTGCATAAATTTCATGAGTGCGTAATTGGCTTACAACTCGTGTAACGTACTATACTTTTTCTACGCCCATTCATTTTCTTCCATTAAATAAAAAACGTCGCAATCATAGATAAAGTTAAGAAAATGTTCGGATACAATTATAGTTTCTTCAAGAAGTTGACAATATAAATGACATGACATTTATTTTCACAGCATGCTACTTAAGAAAACGTGTCCTATTTTTGAAGAAATTGCATAACGTGCTGCCTACATTTAGGGGCATCACTCTTTCAATCCTAAATATATCTCGCTAATGCTAAAAGTTTTTATGTTTTTTAATTAACTAAATTTGTGTAAATAGACCAAATAAAGTCTTATGTAAATGAAAATTGATTGTAATTTAATTAAACCAAGAAGATGACCTTTTCTTCTCGAAACGCACGTGTATGTTATGAGATCTCGCATTACGTGCGTGTTATTGTTAAATGTCATTTACAAGGAATGTTGACAGTGCGATTTTTGACGTTTACAGACATGGGCCTAGAAAAATGATTAATCTAATCGAAATGACATCATGAAGATGCAAAATGAAATGTGCTTACACCATAATTATATACTGAAATCAAATTCCTTCAATTATTATATCCATACTGTTGCTAGTTCAATTATCCGCGTTTTCCTGAATATCTCATAAATACTGTGTAGTATTCAGAACCTGTTACTTTTAACTAACCACCAACTTAGTACAAGGTAATTAAGTTACATATACATATAGAGGATTGATAAAAGTTGAAAGTTACAGATTTTTTTTTTTTTTTAATTTAATCGTGTTACCTTAGATCCTAGTTTAATTTTATTGAAATAATTTATATAGATACATATACATACCCATCATTTTGCACGTGAATATCGAAACAAGTGAATGATCTCTTATCAATTCCTTCTTTGTTCAACCTTACAATTACAAATAATTCATATATGTACTGTATAAAGTTTCTTATTTATTCTTTCTTGTCTTTCTATTTATTTATTGACAATTTCTATACACGTGCAACATATAAAAAAAAGAAAAATCGTATACTATTGGAAAAGTATCCAGCGAATGCGAACTTTTCCGCCTACCCCGGTATCACAGCAAATAAACATTATTCGCAGCGGCCCCAAGTGCAGCAATTCGCAAACGTGTATCCAAGTTGTAGGTTAGGTCGAGCGACATACCGCATACACGGCAAAATAAAAGGAATTGATTCGAACGACCGCGTTATTTGAAATCCACCGGATATTACATTTTTCCTTTGAACTTTTTTGGGGCGAGCGTATCATCTTTGTGTCGTATTTCCGGTATGGTGCTTTAATGGAGTGCTGCTGCTGTTGCTGAACTCCAAATACTTGAATGAACGCTTCGCGTGGCGCTTTTATTGCGATATGGGTAGTTCTCCTGATTTATATTTGATTAGGAGGAAAATTGAGTTTCCAGTTCAGTTGTAACGGTTTCCGTGCAAGCTGCCGAAGAAGTGACCCAAAATTCTTTCTCGTGAGGATAGTTTTGGAAGTGGAAGGCGTACGACATCAATAAATCGAAGCGTTTTCTTGACGGAAGGTCTCACTCAGTTGAAGTATTTTCATGATAGGCGTACAACAATAAACTACTGGTAATTACAATTTTCGAAGGAGAGAAAAAATTCAACAACTTTTTCTGTTCACTTGATAGGAGTTTCAGTCCAGTACCTTAATGAAAACTTATCAGTTATTGTATTATGAACGGTAAAGCATATTAACAAGGCAGTGAAATGACAATTCAGAGAAGCATCCAACATTTACCGCATGGATGTGTACAAAAAAATCTTTCGAAGACTTCTAAAGGTTGTGCTCATTGGGGTGCAGCCGGTTGACGGAAATAACAATTTAAACAATATAATTATTATCGACCATGAATAGATCTATTAAAAATAAGGCTGATTGAAACTTTTTTGCGATTTTCCAGGGAAAGTAAAGAAAATCAAAAATAAGTTTATTGTTTGAAAATTAATATTTATACATAAATACATATAAAAATATCAGTTATATGAATGGTTAATAAAAAAATATATAAAAAACATATACAAAATAAAAAAGAAAACAATAAAACTTTTGATTGGTTCTGGCAAGTGGTTCTAAATTTTCAGATTATAGATAAAATTTTTAACTAGTGTTGACGTTGGAATTGGCAGTTGAATATTATCATACTGTCGGATGTTGTGAACATGAGCTCTAATAGAGTATGAACTTTTGTATCTGTAAATTATATAATATACAATTTCAAAAACAAACAAAGCTGAAAGAGTTAAGATTCTATTTTTGACAAAAAGAGGTTTACATGATTATTTGTAATTTTCCTTACAGTTATATCTGACAGCTCTTTTTTGTAAACCGAATATAATGCTAAAGTGGTATCGACTGCATCCCAAAAAGGTGTACTCCACAAGCGAAAACTATACGGATCTAGCTGCTCCTATACCCTAATTCTTATACCGCAAGCACCACGTTCCTAGGGCGATAAAGTGTTCTATTTAATTCAGTTTGCTGTCAATTTGCCTACCCAGGAATTTGTTACACTGTTTGTGTTCAATGGTATGCTCATTCACAATCATTTCTCGAGGGCTATCCCTTTGGATAAATAGTATTGGCCCCATAACGGATCCTTGAGATATAACCGTTTTTATGATTCCACTTCCTGAGTACTAATTATCGTTCTTCACAAGTTGATGCCTGTTAGATTTAACTGATAAGACGCTTGCAGTTTATAACTAGTACTCGTCTTATTATTCAATACGGTTTGATTGCCACCCTAACCATTTCCTCTACCATCGATTGAGTCACTACAACCGATTCGATGTCCAGTTAAAGAAGCATCTGGAGCTACGACGATAGACAGATCCAGAAGGAAAAAAATAGTAAAATGATATCAGCTTGTTCAAAAATAAGAAGTGGTGGGATGGAGCTGTAGGTTTCTCGGGTTTTCCTACAGCTGAAAAGTGAATACACATCCAAAAATTAACAAGTAGCCCGGAGCACCACGCCAATTGATAATAATGGCTGTCCTCTACCAGCACAGGCTATACCTTTGAGTACACTCTACGAGTGTCCCCAATATATTTTCGGATGGAGAGCCGTCGACTGAATAATATCGCATAAGTAATTTTTATATTTTTCCCGTATTCAACCATCTCTTTGCGGCGGGTGACATTATTTTGACTTTCAAGGACATTTGTTGAAAGTTAGTAAAAAGAACAAAATTCTATCTATTCTAGATTGTACCTCGACAGTAGATTTGACAAAATTTTAATGTACAAACAAAACGATATAGGTACTATGGAGTAACCTACTCAGAAATTCGTATTCAAAGTGGTCCTGTTGACAGAAAAATATTTATTCAAAACCGAGATAGGTAAACACACTCTAATTACAATAGAATTAGTTCTCCGTTCTAGAGAGTGTACTGGAACAGAACGTAAACACATCAAGATAAGTGCAGCTACTGTTTTACAGTCTAAACACTACCTGTTATGATAACAAAATAAATTAAAGCCTCTGGTTAGGTATTTAACACCTCTGTAATTATGCGGCGGGTGATTTGCATTCATTTTATTTTAAAATAAACACCTAAAGAAGAAATTAAAATGCAGTTTAATTTTTTGTGCAAGCATACTCCAGCCTGAATCTCAATCAAGTGGTAGATGATTTCAGAATTTAAAGTGGTGTTTGCTTTATACGGATGGCGAGTAAACAGTGTAAAATATCGAATTAATTGCGAAATAGTCCCACTTATCCAATAAATTTTCCAAAATAATTGGCAGCCTCAAGGTATCTGGCGATATTTTAACATGCATACTATAAAGAAGTATGATATTTCAAAAAAGGTATGACATGAATTGCTTCTAAATCAAACTTGCTGTAAGAAAAATAAAGCTGGAAAACTTATCATGAAATTATCATAATTCAGTATCAGAGTAAAGAAATATCAGATAACGATCTTAAGTAATTCAAATCAGTAACGGGTTTCAACTTACAACACACCTCAAAGTTTCTAAATATCATGGAGGTTTGTTCTGGTGACTGCTTTCGGAAAAAACATTCTGTACCTACCTTTTAACCTCAATTTTTCATATTTGGATTCATTCAATTCCGAAGCCTTTCCGTGTTAAAAGAACGAATTCATGGAAAAGGGATGGTTATACCGAACTGATGAATTGCTTCAATGGTCTTACCTAAAATAATCATATAATAACTATAATAATAACAAAAATAGCATTCCCCATCCTCAGGCGAATGAAATCCAATAAACCTGATGTAGTCCTCTTCAACGAGGACGATTTTCTGCTCCAAGCGCGATGAATGTCGTTCAACAAGAGAAGAAAAAACGTATTGAGTATCAGAATTTACTCTTTGAACTCCGCAGGCTTTACCCAAACCATTCTGTAAAAAATGGTTATGATCATAGGGATCCATGGTGCATGTGATGAGGGAAAAACTGCTCTGGAAAAAGAAAATTATATCGACTTGCCGTACTACGGCCGAAATCTTAACAGAATACAGTAGGAAAGGCCTTGGTATACTTCGTCTGCTCAGAGCACGATTCTCGAACCCAATAATCACTCACCTCACAGACCCCGGTAATGGTTGTTTGGGTCAATGGCATCAGCACGCCCTCCGTATGTATCAAGGCTTCGGAGGAAGAGCCTAACTGTCTTCCCTCGAAGGAAAAATTAAATACAAATAATATTCTTTTACTTATCCCAAAATATAAACGACTAACTAGGTCACACAAAAAATTATTCAGTACCTAGAAAAAAAAATCATCAAATGATAGGGAAATCGATACTTGTTATGTAGATCTTGTGTGACCAGGCAATGAGATACTATGGGTCTACTCTCCACATCCTTGTATAAATCCTCCTTTTACAACTTTCGTGCCCCTTTAAAGCTCAGTAGGTCCGTTCACTTCAAGATCATTCAATTCCTTCATTTCAAATCTTAGCCACCCTTTTGCCAAACATTCCCCAAGGAAGTGAGATGAAGTTTTTTCATCTTCTTCACATCTGCGGCAACTGGGTCTGTTTTTTATTATAATCAAAAAGTAATCCTTAGTTGAAAAAATTATTCTATCAACTGATTGCTATCCTTTTCCACTTTTGGGACAGCTGCTAGTGACGTGGCCGGGCTACCTGCAGTTATGGCAGGACAGCATGTCAGGGCTACAAAGATAATACTTGACAAAATAGCCTTTGCTCTAATATAGCAGCGAGCTGAGTTTACAGTCGTGAGCATAGTGACCGAGCTTGTTGCACTTGTGACAATTGACAATTTCCACGACTTCGATCGTACTCGTCGCCTCTGCGACAGCTGTCATCTCTGCCTACATGCTGCGAGCACTCTAGTGTGAAATGACCAGGCTGGTTACATTACGAAACCAAAAAAAAATCCAAATACAAAAAATGTATATCCATTCAAATTGCAGTAAAAATGTATGACACGTTACAACACTTAAGTATCTAAAACTGCTAAAACTATCACTGAGCCATAGAGGGGGTGGGAAGGAGTTTTAGTTAGCGCCGAGGAGTTTACTCCTGCCCTGCTGAGCTGTCAACGTGCGGGAAAACCAGCTCACACCTGACCGTAGGGCCTGCAGTGTTATGTAGACGGTTAAGCTGTAGGTGATAAAACTCGATGTTAGACTTTCCCGCCTCCTCCAAGTTATGCGGGGGGAGGGGGTATTATTTGCTTATATGTAAGACTTCGTGATATTGGATTAATGTATTATTGTCTTTTCAGTGCCCCCCCGGAACGAAGTCGAAAAAACCGGGTTTGAACATTCATGGGATTCATGATTGGTTTATCACTCGTCTTCTGGGTTCAAGCGGAAAATTTCCAGTGCCTGGTAGATGATTCCTCCATGCCTTCGTGGCTTGTTGTGGTGGGCTCGGACCACTGTTAAATCCCTGGTCAGCGGGATTCCAAGGACATGGTATCTGTAGAATTTATCAGACTGTCGTTTGATAAATTCCTCGATGGATGAAATATCGGCCGGCTCCCTCATCACGTCTAGCCGAATGTATCTGTCACTATTTGTGACGATACGGAGTACTATGTTTTACAACCTCTCCAGTCTGCCGATATGGGTTATAGGCTGCAAAATACTGGACAGGCCTAGGTCATCGTTCGTCTAATGACCTGCTTGTAGATCAACACCTTTTTCTCCATAGAGAGCCTGGAATTCCTGGCTATAAATGGGTATGTACTTCTGAATTGCCAAGCTGACATGCTTACAAAGTGTTAATCATTACGGAACCAATAGCAAGTTTGTTTTATATTCCGATCCCGAGCTCCCCCATGTGTCCAACTGAACTTCCTTAATTTCAACCAGGTTTTAATCCTCCGGACCTCACTTAGCTTCGGGCTAATTGTGCTATTCTGTGCACATGACCATCATACAACTGTCCTATATTGGATCTTTAGTTTTCCACTACAATCAGCGCATAATCTCTGGATCAATGACTCCAGACTGACTGAAAAATTATTGAGTGTCTATGTTTTTGGTACAGAGGCAGAGGTCGTGGTCTCATCAAAACATTGGTGTAGCGCAACTTCGGAGGTTGACAAACAAAGCAAAGGTTATGTCCTCAGTCACTGGTGTTTTCCACATTATGCACCATTTCATTCTCAGTCATTGGGCGTTGTTCGCCCTCTATAGAAGCAACCAACAATTGTTAATTGAAGAAAAACAATTGAATGAATCGAGCGAGATAGTTATGGCTATGAATTCTGTTGAATGGACTTTTCTAGAGAGAATACATTGCCGATAAATGCCACAAACATTTGGATCTCCAGTATATGATTCTTAGCATACTTCAACCGACCGTGTATAGTTATCAGTTTATCGCAAGCAAATACTGAATGTACTACACGTAATGCAGTCTCAAATGATGTCTTGTCTAAACGCTCCATGCCGTTTTTAGTAGTTCAATTCGGGACACGGAGTTCAAAGGTTAATCTAATTTTCCAATTTCGATAGGTTACTTTATACGCCACCAGTCTATATACTCTACTCTATCTAGTTGAAAATTCGATCACGGCTGACGTCTCCCCAATCATACTCTCAATTTTATGAGGTAATTTGATTTTTTCGCCATATATCTGGGTCTCTTCCATGGAGAGGTATACGAAATTTGTTCTCGATTTAGGAGGATGATAAATGGATGTCGGTACATTAACGAGTTTATGTACAAAAACTTGATTGAGAGTACATAACCGTCTTATGAAAAAGATTATGATTTACGATGGATGATAGCAACTTTTATTACTTATCTTCGCAAGAGTAGTTTTTCTGGGACGTTCAATACTACGTAGGTTTCATACAAAAACAACGAAATGTTGACCTTTTTCGATTCCAAAATCAATTTATCACACGGTAGTTTTACTAGTTGCTAGGCATAATGCCAAAATAAGTGATTAATTGCACTTACTGGTTCTAATAAAAGAATAGTAAGTTGTATTCACTAATTCGCAATCAGTAAGAACTGTCACTACCGATCAAGGGCAGTAAGTAATGTACTGAGGGGAAAACTGAATTTTCACTTTGACATCAAACCAGTATAGAATAAATGCATTTAATTTAGTTATCACATGAATCGTGCAAAAAACGTAATAACCATAAGATATCCTCAGGCAAAATTGAAGGGGATTGTTACCTTTGGCAACCAAAATATTGCCTTCGGCCAGAAAAAACCCTTATTGCAGTTTAATTTTGGAATTTTTGGAAGTCCCGGAATTGAGTGAAGGCTGAAGGAATTCAAGAGACTTGACAGATTAAAAGCTGAAACAAAATGGAAGTTTTATGTTTTTAGTTTGAATTTTCATAATTTTGGATAATTTTTTAACGCGAAACCATCATTGCCATTATTATTCTAATCACGCCTCATAAACAATTTTGTTGATAAAATTCAAGCTTCATTTTTCAATACTGTTTTGCAACTTGTTTTACTTTAAAAACTGATATCCAAAATCCCAAAACTTAATCTGAATAAGGATAGAGTGGATTATGGCCTTCGGCTATGTCTGTCACCACTTGGAAAGTAGCTTGGGTAGTAGATTTAGTTCTACAAAATCCATAATGGCATTTGTTGAAGTAAAAGTGACTCTCGAATTAGGAATACGGGCGATTTTATAAAATGATTTCTATTATCTTTCCTATAGTTGGAATAATGCTAATTGGAGGGTGGTTATCAGGTGTTAAACCTTTATGCTCAAGAAATCGAATGGCCATTTCGCTTTTCCTCTGCCTCCGTTAATGGATGCGTATATCGTTCATTTTGAAATTTGATTCAAATACATTCAGAAATGAAGGGATAGCATGGACTTCATATTATCAAATTTCCTCCTCTCTGGCCAACCCCAAAGGCTGGAGATCACATTTGAAATTTGCGAGATGCCTCATAAAATACGGCAACGGCTATCTCGACAATGCTGACGTTCTCAAAGTCAAAATGATTGATGAGTGGCGTCCGAAATTTCCCGGCCGGCGTAAATTCTCCGAGCCCGAGCCTCTACCAAAAAGGAATAAAATGCATCCTGGAGAACCTGCAGGACATAAACCACGTGATGCAGTTTGCGTCTGACGCAGAGCTTGTTAATTGGAAGATCGAAGTGGGTATGTGGCCGGAAACGTCGCCATTGTCACGTCCCGAACAGATAGCCCGTTCTGGAAGTGCGAGTCTGGCAGGTGAAAGATGCAATTAGTTGTCGACATACGCTGCGGTCAAGCCGAAAAAGACGGGTGGGGTTCGGGAGGGTTAATTAGAAGAGGGGACAATGGAAATGTAGCGCAATTTGGAGAGAGTTAGAAGCAAATCGGCTTAATTACGTAGTTGAATTGAGGGTGACACATGTTACAGAAGGGATAAAAGATTATTCGGTTCAAGTTTCAGTGAATTGATAGAAATCGTTCATTCGAATCATGTGTGGTTTACTAAAGTATCCAGATATCACATATATGAATTAATTAAATCTATACTCAAAATGTATTATAAAACAGAGCCAACGTACAGGAGTGCAAAATTAATTCACGTGAAAAAACATTTACAATACAGAAATTTATTTCAGACGAAGGCAAACATTGATATGATGATCATGTTTAATATTGTGCTTCATACTTGCTTGGTATGCACTTCGACCACCTGCAGCTGTAAAGGCCATCAAAAATCAGTAAGTCAACCCCGTATCCCCACGGCAAATAATAATAATAGCCGTCGCCTACTCGCAGAGACAGGCTTGTCTGGCGATCACTAATACCATCAGCACCACATCGTCAGCAGCTATGGAAATCCTACTAGACCTACGTCCTCTCCACATCTTCCTGGAGAGGAAGACTAGATGCCAATTGCATGCGACAGACTGAGACAGAGCGTAGGAGACTGGTAATTGACACTGAAAGTCACAGCATTCTGGGAATTACCTCTGATATAATGCTTCCAACGGCAAACTTTTACCTGCCTTATACTGTTCTAATTCCGAAGAGAGACGACTGGGTCCTCCAAGAAAAGAAACTACTGAGAGCAGATTACTGTTGATTCACAGATGGTTCAAAAACACCCAGAACAGAAATATATGGGATTATATGCGACAGTATTCCAGGTGAAAATTCACGCCATTGATCTATGTGTAGAGAGACTGAAGGAAACCAACACCACACAAAGATAAATCAAAATTTTCTCGAACAATCAAGCGGCTTTGGGAGCATTTGGCTCGTATCGATCAACGTCTAAGTGCCTGAGAAAGACTCAACAGTCTGTCTCTGGTCTGGATTCTTGGCCACTCTGGCATGGAGGGCAATGAAACGGCGGACTTTCTTGCAAGAGAAGGTGCCGCAAGTAGGTTTATTGAACATTGAACACCTGGACAGCAAGGAAAGTATTAAACTTCTGACAAAATCTACCAGGATTGGCTCATTCCAAAGAATTTATACATTCTCAAAGAAATTGACCAAACCACTGTTATACTCTAGCAGAGATTACCTGTGATGTCCAACATGTCTATTCACATGACAAGACTAAAACTTCCAGAGGACCCGACATGTCGTCTCTGTCTTGAAGATGATGACAGCAGAGCACATCCTTTGTGCCTGCTCCGTTTTCGATATTTGGCAAAGTTTCACTCTCTTCCTCGGACCTGAACGATCATACACCAATTAAATTAATCGGCTTCCTCGTGTAGATGGGTTTATTTGGTGAAATATGAGTTGATATGGAGTGGAGGGCCGAGCAGACCTGCTCATTTTTAACCTAACCTTACCCAACCTAGTTTTCGGGTTGGGTTATTAGTCATTAATGGATTTGAATCTTGTATCATATAAGTTTTGAATCACTATCTTCTTCAAGCACATCAGTCTTTTCTATGTTCCTGAATACTTGGAAGTAGTTTGAACATAGATGTGTACCATGATTTTTGTGAACATTGAATTATTAGTAATCTGCAATCCTTCTACATATGAATCAATGACAACTATTCGAGAACCGTAAAATCCTGAAAGGATATAACTTCTTTTATTTTCAAAATTGTTTCGAGTGCTGTCGAGTGCCGATCATAAAACTTAACTCATTTGCATAACAAAGAAACTGGCGCCAATTGCCGTAAACATTTCCTCGTTCAGTTCCTGGAAGCATTCAGATGTTTTTCTGTACTGAATAATCTGGAGAACAGGAGAATTCCGAAAAAGCTGGTCTGGACGAATTGAGTATATAAGACACACACATTTCACTTGGAAGGGAAGTTTTTGAGTTTATAAGTGTTTGGAATATTCAGCTAATTTGGAGCAGATCTGAGTGTTTTATTAGTTAATGTATTAGTTGTATTTATAGCGAAGGTAATAAAAACAGTTTAGTAGTGTGCTCGACGTATTATTTAGTAAAATCGTAACAATATGCATTTTTTGTTTTGGCATTGTACTCCAGTACAATTCAGGAAACACTAATACTCCCTAACCCAATTCAAGCATTTATATTAACACAAAACGCCACAAAATATCTTCATCCGATAGAATCTCATTTCGCGAAGGTGCTCGGTTTCTCCGAGATCCGCAATCATTTCGGAAGATAGCGAGAAATCCTGTCTTTGCGACCACAATATTGTGATTCGAAGTGGTAATTCGAGATTAGGTAGAATTGGAAACGTAATTCTTGCCTTAAACTAGCGTTCTTCCTTTGTTCCAGTTGAGAAAAACGGATAGATTCGCCGTAAACTCGATGCTAGAAACAAGGATAATTGTGCGAGGAATTGTTTAAGAAGTTGTGATGAAGTGGTTTCTTTCGATAAAAGACAGGTAGGTTCGTTGTTCTCATTTGATGCGGAAAAATATAAAGCTGAGAGACAAACGCTATTGAACAGTAGACAAATATTATAGGAAACTTAAAATCAACCAGTATATCTGTACACATTTCAATGAAAATATTTCACCGTTTTGCAAAATTTTTCCGTATTTTGAAGACGTGAACTTTGGATCTGGTAAATAAAGAAGACGTTTGAAAATATATATTTACCATGCTATCACAATATCATAAATTCTGTGAACACGTGTGATTTGTGTGAAGAAGCATTGTCTTGAAAATACAAAACGACTTTGAGTCGTTCAATAACTTTGAGTTTTTTGTAGAGCTAAAGAGTGTTCGACGAAAAATGCCCCAGGCCATAGCGCCCTCATTTTCTGTCCGATCTAATGATAATATTCCCCCATAGTAGTAAAATTTTTGACAATATTTTCTTTTCATATGCCAAACAAGCATAAACAAATCATATATTTTCGGAATCTGCATGAAATTTTGCGTATACGGTGCGAATTGCAAGTAAATTTGCCGAGTTTGTATTTTTCATGATTTTTAGGGGGGTTTGAACTTTTATCGATTTCTCGAATAATTTTGTTTTACATCGACTGACGCGAAATCCACAGATTATATCAATTTAATCATTCTGAATCGATTGGCGTTCGCAGAATTGCTTCATCTTTAACCTTTCCTGGGTTGAAGAGTTCATCTGGAGTGGAAAAGATTCATTTCCCTCCATATTCTTTTCCAGTCCTATTCGTGACATTTTTAATATATATATATATATATATATATATATATATATATATATATATATATATATATATATATATATATATATATATATATATATATATATATATATATATATATATATATATATATGTGTTCAGATAGGTTTCCGCGGTCAGATATTTGAAAACTAAAAGTTCGGGTTGAACCGCGTCTAGAATTTGTTGAAATTCGACGTTTCGGCTCCGATTTTGGAGCCATTTTCAAGAACTGAAAAAGAAAGAAAATTAATAAATGGTTGAAACGTAATTCTACGCTGAGGTCTCAATCTGCCTACTCCTCAGGTATAATTACGTTAGGTTTTTGTGACTTGACGTCGGGGTCTCAATCTGCCTACTCCCCATGTCTCGTCACTGGTTCTCTCTAAGGTCTCAATCTGCCTACTCCTTCGAGAGAACTGAGGAATTGTGGGTTGAGGAACTGTATTTATAGTAGACGTGGCTGTAATGGCCGTGTGCAATGTATTGGCGCGAGGTGAACTATGGGCGGGAACTGAGTTGGCGCTAGATGAGCTGTGTGCGGGAACTTGGTTGGCGCTAAGTGAGCTGTGTGCGGGAACTGGGTTGGTGGGAAATGAGTTGATGCGTGCAATGAGAGGCTTCCAGGTATTGGGAAGTCTACGTCCGTCGTCGCGAGTGTTGAGGCAATTGGGGCGCTTCTCTATCTCAAGGGCTTCTCGGATGATTCTGGTTTGCAGAGTTTTCTCGGTGGATATTGTTTTTGTGTTTTTGAAGTCTATTTTGTGACCTGTGTCTTCTCGATGTTTATAAAGTGCGGAAGTGGAAGATGCCTGACGCACAGCAAGTTCGTGTTCGTAGACTCTGGAGGTTACTCGTCTGTTAGTCTGGCCAATATAACTTCTCGGGCAGTCTGAACATGGTATTTCATATATACCTTGAGAATCGTTGAAACGATTCTCAAGGTATATATGAAATACCATGTTCAGACTGCCCGAGAAGTTATATTGGCCAGACTAACAGACGAGTAACCTCCAGAGTCTACGAACACGAACTTGCTGTGCGTCAGGCATCTTCCACTTCCGCACTTTATAAACATCGAGAAGACACAGGTCACAAAATAGACTTCAAAAACACAAAAACAATATCCACCGAGAAAACTCTGCAAACCAGAATCATCCGAGAAGCCCTTGAGATAGAGAAGCGCCCCAATTGCCTCAACACTCGCGACGACGGACGTAGACTTCCCAATACCTGGAAGCCTCTCATTGCACGCATCAACTCATTTCCCACCAACCCAGTTCCCGCACACAGCTCACTTAGCGCCAACCAAGTTCCCGCACACAGCTCATCTAGCGCCAACTCAGTTCCCGCCCATAGTTCACCTCGCGCCAATACATTGCACACGGCCATTACAGCCACGTCTACTATAAATACAGTTCCTCAACCCACAATTCCTCAGTTCTCTCGAAGGAGTAGGCAGATTGAGACCTTAGAGAGAACCAGTGACGAGACATGGGGAGTAGGCAGATTGAGACCCCGACGTCAAGTCACAAAAACCTAACGTAATTATACCTGAGGAGTAGGCAGATTGAGACCTCAGCGTAGAATTACGTTTCAACCATTTATTAATTTTCTTTCTTTTTCAGTTCTTGAAAATGGCTCCAAAATCGGAGCCGAAACGTCGAATTTCAACAAATTCTAGACGCGGTTCAACCCGAACTTTTAGTTTTCATATATATATATATATATATATATATATATATTATATAAGCCAAACCTTGAATCTGAGCATAAAAATTCATATATTTTTGGAATCTGATGCATACAATTTTATATTTTTCATGATTTTTAGGGGTCTACTACCCCTTTGGACTTTTCTTCGATTTTCCGAATAATTTTGTTACACGTTAAATGACTCAAATCTAAAAATTCAAAAAAAATTTAAAAAGAGAATTGAATAATTTTTTCAACGATGTGACACATGACACCCCATGCCATTTAAAATTTTTTAGTTGATGTGCTCCTCCGCGCCATCTATCCAGCAATCACAATGTGTTTTATTTCAAAAAGTAGTATCGGTGAATCCCTCTAAACCGTTTTTTTATGTTTGTACGTCAAACCGTTCAAAAGTTAACAGGGGGAGGGGCTATTAAAAGCCGCACTGTATACATTTGATACTGAGTTCAATAAATTCATATACAAATAGGTATGGAAGAATTGAACCAATACGAAGAAAATTTTATATCCGACAAAATACAGGAAATTGCAAAATCACCAGAAAAAATCCGCTATGAAAAAGTGTATGCTTTTCTATTAAAGTGGTTGAGGGGAAAAGAGTATGAAAAAAATCAGTGAAGATGTAATTTTTGCGTATTTTCTAGTACTATCAAAGATCCTTCAACCTCCCATACGATATGGTCAAAATCGTTAATGCTGCGTTCTACAAGATATATAAAGTTTCCCAAGTTAAAACCCATTTTTAAGAAATTAGGTGCTGCATAGATATAAGGCCATGGAAGCTGTTGTTTTTTCAGAGAGGAGATTATTGAGATTATTGTGTAAGTACCAACTGACCAGTACTTAATGATGAAAGTATTTTTAGGATCGTTAGTGCAAAGAGGGCTCTAGCCCGTAAAAATTGATTGAGAGCTGGAAATTGTTTCAATTCCTTTTGGGGGTCCTGAATAACGGGTATTTGAGTTTGAGACGGTTTTGCTTCAATTCAGCCAAAAAATCGCCAAATTTTCGCATTTTTTTTGTCTTTCGCGAAAAACTCGAAAAGTAATTCATCATTATAAACAATACCATTGACAATGACAACATCCTTGACATTATCAAAAAGTATGCAGCTCTGAGACCAACAATTTTCCCATAAAACTGATCTCAGAGCTGACGAGATATCATTCATTACCCGCTTACATTATTCGTGAATAACAACAGTCCATTTGGAATCGAATGAAGCTTCTTGCACAAAATCTCCAGTAAAATTCTGAAATACTCTCGTGTGCGGACATTTATTGTCGACAAAGACAAACCAACATCCATGTGTCCTGTAGCTACCTGACTAAGCTCCCCATTGTTTTCCTACGATTAGATCCGAGATAACTTTAACAATATCGTATGAATGTAGACATCCTTCAGCATTAGACAATATTTGTCTAGGATTTATATTAATGGAAGCAGGGCAGAAGCGTCAGACCCTAGAAACGGGTTAAATGCACTATTTGATGGAGTCCGATTGGGGAGTGTCAAATTAAGGGTGCTGCTGCTGTAAGGGTCGAATATCAGTTGTGTAGGATCTATTCCACGAAACAGAGAGATGTACGATTCGTCGTCTAACTTGGAGAATTAATTGAATGCAGTCTGATGATTACTGTTCCAAATACACTAAAAGTGATGGTGATTTAAAAATTAGTTGACCATCAATAATTTGCCATTATTGTTTATAATAATAAGTTTGTTGTTGTTGGAAAACGTGAAGTCAGATTTTTCATTTCAAATGATACTCGTCAAATAACAAAAATAATATTATTATTTAGCAATTCGTTTTTAGTTCAGTCGACAGGTTGAAAAAAGTGGGGTTAGGTGGAAAAAGGTCGGAAGTTAATGAAACTTCAGGAGGTTCTTCAGGGATGGTTAATCAACATTTTCTCGAATTTTGGACCTCGAGGACCCTGTGCGAAAAAAGTAGGGGGGGGGGGGAAACTGCAAAATTTTCAACCTCTCTCCGGTTTTTCCTCGATTACTTTTTCCTCTTACGTCCTACGGAAAAAACATATCAATACTTTTTTGTAGAGCGTAAAATTTTATACAAACATGTTTGTATGTGAATACGCTATCTAGATACGGCACGTCAAAAAAAGGTCATGTTTCAAAATTTGCTAAGAAATGACATAAAATGCAAAATTACAGCTTATTTCATCTGTTATACCCGAATTATGATGAAATGTTGTAGTATTACTTTTCGGATCGATATCCCCCCGTTCCCCTACATAATTATCCCAGGACAGGAAGAAAAAAAGACGTAGTCCTTTCGTGAAAAAAATTTATGTAATTAACAATATTAAGTTATTCTCAAGGCATATATTATATTGAGGAATAAAGATATTATAGCTAATCATAGTGGGTAGGTACTCATTTGTACTCATTACATTTCCTGCCGAGATTTCTTAGCCGCTGGTTCTGTTCGTTACAGCTCGTCGTCCTCCTGAGCGATAAGGCTGTCAATGATGTCGCTGTCGTTGTTTTTGTCCAATATTTCTGGTGAGTCTTCCTCGATCAAATCAGTTGAGGGGGCGTTTTCGCAGGAGTGGCCTGTGCAGTGCTTGCACATTGCTGAGCATCGGAGACCTGCTTTCTTGCAGCCGCAAGCTCCGCTGCTACAGCCTTTGCTGCACTTGGTTGTGGGGATTGGTAGTACCCCTCCTGTGGTTAGGCTCCAGCCCCATACAGATGGGTGGAGATCATTGCCCAACCATGCCTGTACTTGCTGGTAAGTGCGGAGGGAGTGGTACTTGGCAGCGTCCCTTGTTGGTGGTAGGCGGGCTAGTTGTAATTTAGCCTTCGTCACTGATCGTGTGAATAATTGGTACCTTAGGTCGTCGAGATTGTCTCTGTCAATGTTGCCTCCATAAACTGCTACCAGGAACTTTTCTCCAGCGTCGCTGATCTGCTGAGGAGTAGCGTTTGATGTGAGAAACGGGGCCACTACTGCAGAGAGGGAGGTATTCTTCATGTAGGTACTGCAAATTTTCTTCTTCCCCAATCCAAACGGTGCGGAAGTGGTATCACAACCACTCACTGCGTGAAGGAAAAGTATGTCCTTGGGAGGAAAGAAACAGGAACTTGGCGAGTAGAGGACACTGGGACCACTGCCTCTTCCACTTTTTTGAATGTAGATGTTTTTTGTGGACGTAGCTAATGCTGTCAACAGAATAAGTATGTCCACATCTTCAGCAGTAATTATGACGCTGTCGAATTCGCTGGCCTTGGATATGGCTGTGTTGACGATCATCACGTCGGCGTCCTCATATGCCTGCTTCACTTCGATGCTAGCATCCGTCATTCGTGTCATCAACATCGAAATGAATGCGCTCTTATTATGATTGTTTGCCAAGAACTTTTCCTGTGCTATGGTCACCATGGTAGATGAGGAGAACACTTTGGTTTCTGATTGTAATGCAGAACGGCGAGCTCGTTCTGCGGCTTCGGTGCTTTGATAGCCTGCGTTATTGGGGTATCTCTCCAACAGTCTGGCAACTCCTCTGGCTTTCACTACAGTTAGTTCACCTGCTTCAACTCCTCCTTTACAGATAAAACACAAGTCTGATCCACGAGATGTAGACGCCATCTCAGAAAATTACCCAAAAACCAAAACTGTCACTAACAGTCGATGCTCCTTTCGCTAACAAAGTTATTCACTTCAAGATCTCAAGGTTTCTAATGTTACTTATCTAACTTGATCTTATATATACTCTGAGTGGTTAAACACTCTCTGCCCCATTTTTACCAATCCCTAATTTTAATTTTCATATTACCTAATTTGACTATTCTACCTGAGGTACTCATACCCTTCTATAATTACTATTTTTCGATTTCTTATTGGAATTAATGAATAATAGAGTCATGTTGAAAGAATAAAATGAAAAGTGATCTAATATGACCTCAAAAATCGAAAACAAATAGGTCTAGGTAGCGCAGGTAGAATAGACAAATTTCAGCCTTCTATGTTGAATATTGGCTCATCGTTTGCATTCCGCACTTCCACAGGAGCAGTATTCTAACATCTATTGTTTTCCAGCTTTTTACTGCTGTAGCTGATCACACACTCCCCTCGGCCCGACACTCTCTTGTCCTTGGGAGGAACGACTTGACACCTGGTCGGCAAGCAGGGGTGGGGGTTATCTAAAGTTGGTGATTTCAAGTAGAAATTATAATAGCAACTACATTTCATCATAATTCTTGTATAACAGAAGAAATAGGGTGGAATTCTGCATTTTGTGGCGAAATTTGAAAAATCACCTATTCTTCGAAGCGCCATATCTCGGTAACAAACTGACACACAAACATGTTTGAGGCAACAAATTCGTAGGGAATTTGACGATCTACAAAAAAGTAAAATGACGTTTTTACTGTAGAACGTAAGGCAAAAAAGTTATTGAGGAAAAACCACACGAAAGTCGAAATATTTGCAGTTTTCCCCCCCCCCCTACTTTTTTAGCACAGGGTCCTCGAGGTCCAAAACTTGAGAAAATGTTAATCAACCATTCCTGAACAACATCTTAAAGTTTCATTAACTTCCGACCCTTTCTATCTGAAACTACCTGTCGACTGAACTATTTATTCTGAGATGAACATTGTACTATTGCGGTTTTGCCAAAAAAAATCTTGCCTGATACCCAATTCTCTGATTTGTATGCCAACTTATCAAAAAATCAAATTAGACTGTCTGAAGGACGGACAACAATCTTGTACACGAAGAACCAATTTCGACACCTCGTTACAGTGTCGAACAACACCTATCATTAGTATAATTTGAAAACTTCCCAGAATATTCGCGTGCATTGTGAATTTTTTTGTGGGTTCGAAAGGTCGACAGCGAGAACATAATCGCAACTGCAGCTAAAGGAAGTTTTATGGTAGAAACGATATAATCGGCTTTTATCTGGGGTGGATTGAGGAAACTCTGGATATGGTTTTGGAAAATGTAGAATTTATAACCGCTTGTCTGGAAATTATTCTGTGTAGTTTACAAGAAGTAGTCTTCTTCCCATGAACCTTTCCAAATACCCTTTCCACCAACTCAATGAATGAAATATTGTTCTTTCAAAACACTGTGGTAGGGATTTTTCCAATCAAAATTCAATTGGGCGAAGTGTCCACCTCAGACCAGTTTCGAAGTTGTTGCTTATCATCAGCACCCGAATAGGCCAATCAACTTTGAAACTGTTGGTGATACATTTGTTTCTTGACGCAATCAAGAGTAAAAAAATGGAAACAATTATTTTTATTTTATATTTTGAAGTGATCTCAAAAATAAAAATTGAGTTGGCTCGCATTGTGGTGGATCAGAATCAGAAAACATTATTTTCTGTCTGAATAACAACTTCTCATCATCAAAGGTCATTGTCGGGTCGTCAGAGGAGTTCAGTCTAATTTTTCATTATTTTAAAGTGATCTCGAACCATTCTGACGACCCCACAATGACCTTTGATGATGGAAAGTTATTCTTTGGAAAGAAAATAATGTTTTCTTAGACACCAAAATGCGAGCCAACCCAATTCCTATTTTTGAGATCATCTCAAAATATAAAAAATTCGACTGAACTCATCTGACGACTCGACAATGACCTTTGATGATGGAAAGTTGTTCTTTGGAAAGAAAATAATGTTTTCTGACACACCAAAATGCGAGCCAACCCAATTCCTATTTTTGAGATCACCTCAAAATATAAAAAATTCGACTGAACTCCTCTGACGACTCGACAATGACCTTTGATGATGGAAAGTTGTTCTTTGAAAAGATAATAATGTTTTCTGACCTACCACAATGCGAGCCAACTCAATTACTATTTTCGAGATCACTTCAAAATATGAAAAATTCGACTGAACTCCTCTGACGACCCGACAATGACATTTGAAGAAAACTGGGAACACTACAAAATTCAGATTTTTTAATGAAATTATTCAATAAAACGATTCTTGAAATAATCATAAAATTGCTTCCTAACAATTCTTGTACTTATTCACCTATTCCGAAATGAACTATGACCATTTGCATAATCTCAAATCATCACGTCGCTGATTCAATTCACAAAATTGTCTCACAGATATGGGATGGCTGAAAAAAATCTTGGCTATTTTCACGCCGACGAAAAAAATAATGTATTATATTCAAAAATCAATATCTATTCAAAAACTGCAAGAAAAACTTGAGTATGTTTCACACCAGAAAGTATTGTTTACTGCTCTAATAATCTATCACCAGTGGTTTAAAATACACTGATAAAAGCTGCGAAGTTGAACCATTTGTCTATTTTTCAACGCAGCCCAATTCCTCTCCCTCCAATAATTGCCTAAGAGCTACTAAGCTCATTTGTTGTAGAAAATCCATCTTCGAAGTAGGTAACGGAAACCACCATCAGTTACATGCCACACATTCCGTTTCTAGTTATTCGTTACGAACTTGTGTGAAACTTACTTATCATCTTCTGGTAGTTAATCTTTTCGTATGAATGAATCCCCTTCTAGGAACATTTAATACTACACAGATACACAGATACCATCTCATGCTCGCGCGAGTAGACCTAGAGCTCATACATTAATCAGACAGGAACTCTATAAATAAAAAATACCGAGAACATGTGTACGTAAACTTTTCAGCGTGTCCTCTCTTTGTCCGGCCACCATTAATATTTTCGTTAACGGTGGTGTCCGATTCCACTTGAACATCTACGTCACATTAATTAAAAAAAGTCATCGATATAACCGCGTCCATTAAATAATTCTTCAAGGACTGGTTACGGGGATTATGAGGTGTCGTGGGGCGAGATAAATCACCGGAATTTATGGATTTTTAAGTACCTCGAAAAACAAGCTGCAACTATTTTAACGCAGCCCAAAATATGCGCACAAAAACAACAAAAGGATAAATAGTCGGCGCCGTTAATACCAAAGAAATTAATACGATGTATCTCAAAATTACGATGACAGTTTTATGCGGTTCCTTAACAATGATGAAATATTTTCGAGATCAAATATTTCGGTAATCCTCTTGTAAAGCTACTTACGTCCGAAATGGATAAGATCTCTATAAGAAAGTGATAAATGACTTTGGTGACTTCGGTTAATAAATTATCAAAGATGCATCTTGAGTAGTAAGGAGTTCCATGTTCGTCAATCTTCTAACGAGATTAACCCTATCAAACCATTAAAAAAAAATGCTGACGGAAACATTATACCTGTTGAACGTGAATAATGTCAAGAACAAATAAAAATTACAATGACACGATAAAAGTTTAAATGTTAATTCCAACATTATCGAATAGTTTGTATTGTAATGACTGGTTCTTCTAATGTTTTTACTGAGATAACTGCATTGATCTGTTGGCACGCAATCTAATATGCCTTCTGCTATCACATTCAGAATATCAGTGGCGGAACCAAGTTTTTTCTTTGAGGGAGAAGGAATTGCCTAATCATCGAAACTTACATAGATTTCTGGAAGACTGTCTTCCATTTGACTCTGCCACTAGCATACGAACATCCCAAATATTCCTACTGCAAACTATCGAGAAGACAGCAGATAAGTCGGGTAATGTCAATAACTGAAGGATGGGTGACTGACGAACCTGGAAAATCTAAAATACACTAAAATTACCTCGAGAACACGACCAACAAACCCAAAAACTACCAAAATCTCGAAGATTATCGATCGTGAAAGTTTACCTTCTCAGAATCTTGAATAACTTAGATTTCCGTTTGTGCATGGCATCGCACGTCAAATGGTGAGGGTCTTGTCCTCCCTAGCTCGCACAAGTCTCTCTAAGGCTCCTGAGGGTTGCCCGTAATGGTGCATCCGGTTGACGAATAGCAAAAAAAAACAACAATTTCATATTTTTGAAAAAGTCCAGATGGAATCTAAAATTGCAAAAACGACTACAAAAGTCAAGGGAACTCAAGAACATTCAGAAATCAAGCTTGACAATTAATTAAAACATTATTTAAGAAGAATAAAACATTACTTGAATTATCACGGACACAAAAATAATTATTTGTGATAAACTTGTAAGTTCGAAGTACTGTGAGGAAATACCCTACGCCAATGCATGCTAATTGGCTGTAACTATTGCGCCTCAACAAGTTTAGGAACTCAATCGATGTAAAATAACTAACAACGGCTGAAAAGAGTCCAATTACGTCACCAATAAAGCAATCTCGAAGTGTGAGCAGACATCAGCCTTTACCAGACTATAGCCAACGGATAAGGAAATGTTCATTTCTGTGCGTTCTAGATGCCATAGAAGTTCTCTTTCCAATGGACGATATAAGCAAGAAAGGAAATTCGAGCAGAAGTACAAGTAGAAGTAAGTAGTGGTCAAAATGGTACTAACGAAGAATGAAATTGCAAAAATTGAAGTTGTCGGTACTGACACATAATTCCTGGAAATGAACCGTCTGTTAACTAGTCCACGTGGACCCAACGAGAGCTGTCTTAGTAATAGATAGTTACTTCAAACAATTTCTCAGGATAAGCTGAAGAGTCATAAATTTTGATTTGAATTATTTTTTCTCGGCGACCAACATAAACCGACGATTCACATTAATGTTTAGTTCAGGCATGCTACACTGTATCGTTTATTTCAACTTTACATAATTTAATACTCAACTGATTGTGGTACGTGATACGTCTAAGTACGGTTATTGTTAAAAGTTATCCTTGCATGAACGAACAATATTTAATTCTGTTCACATTGTATTAAGTTCTGGACCATTTGTTGAAAAACAGATTAATGACCTGTTATAAGTCGCAAACGAATGCATGAATTCTTCGATATCGTAAACACTTGATATGAGAAGTAATAGCCCCAGTACTGGCCCTAGTATAGCACCTATGTCAACATGATAACGATAAGATAAATAGGATATCATAAGGGATTAATCCTTATTATGAGGAGTAATGGCTCCAATACTGACCCTTGCGTGACACCATGTTCGACAAGTTCGTAAGTTTTCAAAAAACATGAATATGTTGTCTGATTATTTTGTTTAATTAGAACATCATTTCACTTATTATTCAGTTATTGGACCTAAGAAATAAAGAAATACCAGGTCACGCTTTTTTTATTGAAATAACAGCAGTATACCCCTACCCCTACATGTTAAGTCGCGAAATTATACGATCAAACTGATTTGCATGGGATAATTTTTGATGCCTCAAGCTAAAATTATTCCCGTGTGTTGAAAGTTACATTCGCAAAAAATATGCAACATTCATGATAATAAAATATTGAAATAGAAATTAAAAAAATACGAAATACTATCTTATTGATCAAACAATTTCCTTGCTTGACACCCCTTATCATCACTGGCGGTCCACTTCATCCTATCTGGGAAGATCGTCTCTCAAAATCCCTCATTTGCATCCAGAACAAATCACCAGTGAACATCGACAATAACGGCCATACAAGCAATTGATTTACAAAGGCCCATCCTCTTTAATTTATACTTTGTGTTCTTTTTAGGTATAGGATCCCTTGTGTTTTGCTGCCGGCATATTTTAGAGCATGTTTAACAATTGGCTTCCCGTAGCGTGTAAATTGTTTGTGGTAAGAGGTAGCGGACCAATGTTATGGTGCGTCTTCTACTCTATCTACTATCTGTCTTTCGGAATGTTTTTTAGAGGTATTTACCCGTGTTTACAAATGGATTGCGAAGGGCTGATAAACGGGAGATAAACTAAGAGGTTTTCCGTAGGTTCTAATGCATCTGTATCAATAATTGAGCCGGATTCACGGGGATTTCTGGAATGTTGGAACGTGTGATCAAAATCTCAGACAATAGTTGAAAAGTAGACACAAATGGAAGTGATTTGGAATGTATTTCTTGAAAACTCATAATGAAACAAATCCGTTGATTAATGACAGAAATACGAAAATATTTCTTCAATTTTATCAAGACATTAGCTTACATTGTAATTGGATTGTAATTGGGTGGTCCAGTTGATTCTGATCATCGTCTGATCTCGTTATGCAAAACTGACTTAACCTAACCAAGGAACTGTTTTGTAGAGAAATTCATAAAAAAAAGTGCACAGAATATTATATCCTGTTTGCTTCTCAGTTTAACTGACCCTAAAGAGTGGTGAAAACTCTTTGAAGAACTTACTTCATACTTGATTGTAAGAATTCAATGTTTAGTTTCCAAGCAGTTATAGGACTGAAATTACATCAAATTCAATAACAAATCTTGACTAACGGAGAAACTGATTTAAAGAGAAATTTAGGACGACTGCTGCTAAGAACATAATATTGTTTGCTTTCCAGCTGAAATAACCCTAAACAGTAGTGAAACTCTTTGCAGTAATTACTTAATTCTTAATTGTACGATTTCTACGTTTATTTTTGATTCAGTCAACAGATTAACAATTTTTATAAGAGTATCAATGGAAATTATTCAGAAAAACGGCCTGAAATGTCATCAAATTCAATTAAATAAATTGTACAACAAATCTGAAGTAACCGAGATTCATGAAAAAACTGCATAGAACATTATACTCTGTTTGCTTCTCAGTTTGAATGGCCCTAAAGTGTGAAGTGGTGGTGGTGGTGAAAACTCTTTGAAGAACTTACTTCATACTTGATTGTAAGAATTCAATGTTTAGTTTCAAAGCAGTTATAGGACTGAAATCACATCAAATTCAATAACAAATCTTTACTAACGGAGAAACTGATTTGAAGAGAAATTTAGGATGACTGCAAAGAACATAATATTGTTTGCTTTCCTAAACAGTAGTGAAACTCTTTGCAGAAATTACTTAATACTTAATTGTACGATTTCTACGTTTATTTTTGATTCAGTCAACAGATTAACAATTTTTATAAGAGTATCAATGGAAATTATTCAGAAAAACGGCCTGAAATGTCATCAAATTCAATTAAATAAATTGTACAACAAATCTGAAGTAACCGAGATTCATGAAAAAACTGCATAGAACATTATACTCTGTTTGCTTCTCAGTTTGAATGGCCCTAAAGTGTGAAGTGGTGGTGGTGGTGAAAACTCTTTGAAGAACTTACTTCATACTTGATTGTAAGAATTCAATGTTTAGTTTCAAAGCAGTTATAGGACTGAAATCACATCAAATTCAATAACAAATCTTTACTAACGGAGAAACTGATTTGAAGAGAAATTTAGGATGACTGCAAAGAACATAATATTGTTTGCTTTCCTAAACAGTAGTGAAACTCTTTGCAGAAATTACTTAATACTTAATTGTACGATTTCTACGTTTATTTTTGATTCAGTCAACAGATTAACAATTTTTATAAGAGTATCAATGGAAATTATTCAGAAAAACGGCCTGAAATGTCATCAAATTCAATTAAATAAATTGGACAACAAATCTGAAGTAACCGAGATTCATGAAAAAACTGCATAGAACATTATATTCTGTTTGCTTCCCAGTTTGAATGGCCCTAAAGTGTGAAGTGGTGGTGGTGGTGAGAACTCTTTGCAGAACTTTCTCCATACTTGACTTCATTGTCTATTTTCAAATCAGTTAATGGGACTGAAATGCTTGATTTGTTTGCTAGTGATAAGACAATTCGAATCAGGCACTAGCGTAAGCAGACTATGCTTTTGACATGACCCAACAAAAAAATCAGAAGTGTCAGATCTGGACTTCGTGGTGGCCACTCGATCTTTTTTATAACGTCGTCCTATACATCTGTACCTATACAACTTTCTCATCAAAATAACTCCGCACTTGGACAGCTTGATGAGAAATTCTGTCATGTTGGAACTATGTTTTTGCGGACTTGGCGTTTTGCCAGTATAAAGACTGCTGCTGATGACATCATTCTTTGGAAGAGTCAAATAGCGGTCTCCACTCAATGAACCAACGATAAAAAGTGGTGAAGACAATGAGCATATTCGATTGACCAATACATATAATTCTAACGATTTTCTGTTCCATTCAAGTAGAATGAGACCTCATCCCAAAAAAGATTATTATTTATGAATTGGTAGTCATTCTGTTTTTTCCAACAGTCTTACAAAACTGTATCATTTCAACTGGACCATCATCGTTTAATTAATGATTGAGTTTCACTTTATTAAATCAAATTTTAGCCACTTAGGGAAATAGCGAGTGATTCAGAGTTTCTTAACACTAGAATTAATATTTGTCTTCAATATCTAAAAAATGCGAAACCAGTTAGTATTTTTGAATTAGAACGCCATTTCACTTCTGAAGTTTTGTTAATTTGTTACCGAAATAGATTTGTGTGATATGAACTGGAATCAGCTTGTCGTCGACATAGATTTGAAGAATTTTGTATGTTAAAAAAATTAAAAATAAAAACTTTCGAAAATTAGATCGCACCAGGGAATTTTTGACGTTTTTTTCGTTTTTATGTTAAACCTTGTATCTGAGCATACAAAAATCACATTTTTTCGGAATCAACATGAAATTTTGCATATACAGGCCGTTTCTTTTATCATGTGGTAACATTGCTATATTCTAAACCGTAATAGATACAAAGACGATTAAATGAGAAAAAAGATAACTATTGTGGTGAGCAGTACATTGGTCATAGAAAATTTACGGGGATTCTCGCCCTTCCCAACTTATACAGGGAAAACTGAAAATGCTGTTTTCGTTTTTTTACGAATAGAATTGTTATTTCAGAAAATATAAAAAAATTAAAAAGGTAAGTTTTATTGTATTCAAAATGTAACGATAAATTTTTAATCAAACGTTTCGTGTCAACACCGCCATCATCAACAATTTTTTTCAAATACGGACCTGTCTATTTCATCAGAAATATTGATAGAGCGATAAAATCACAATTCAGTGGTATATCACACTCGACATTTTTATAACGTTTCATATAAAATAACTGGCATCATCAGTGACAACAGCATTTTTAGTTTTCCCTGTATAAGTCGGGAAGGGAGAGAGTCCCAGTAGATTTTCTCTGACCAATGTATTGCTCACCACAATAGTTACATTTTTTCCCATTTAATCGTCTTTGTATCTATTACGGTTTAGAATATAGCAATGTTACCACATGAGAAAATAAACGGGGCCTGTATAGTGAGACTTATTTGAGTAATTTTTTTCGTCATCCGATCTACTTGAAATTCACCGTGTATTCTAATTTCATCATTCTGAATCGATTGCCGTTCGCAGAATTGATCTATCTTCAACCGTTCGGCAGTTGAAAAGTTCATACGGACTTTCAAGGAGGAAGTAGGTACCTAACCTCCCTTCCATTTTTCATTTGTAATTTGGAATCAGCTCGTTGAGATAATTCAGGGGACTTGGCGATTTTTTACAATACAAAAATGAATTTTTTCGAAATATTGATTATTGCATGATTTGATTTTAATCGTCTCTAAATCTCTAAATAATACAAAAATACCCCGTATTTTTCATTTAGAATGCAATTTTACTCAAAGAATGTTGATTTTTCGACAAAAATCATTTGAAATTTTGTTAAATAGTTATCGAAATAAATTTGAGGGCTTATTGCGATTTTTTGAAAATTAGAAAATAAAAACTTTCGAAAATTAGATCGCGCCAGGAAATTTTTTACGTTTTATTCATTCTGTATGATAAACCTTATATCTCATATGCAAATCAGCATGAAATTTTTTCATATATAGTGTGAACTTCAACTGAATTTCTATATTTCATGATTTTTAGGGATCTAATTTTTTTCTTCAGCCGATAGACTTAAAACTCACAGTGTATACTAATTTCATCATTCTGAATCGATTGGCGTTCGCAGAATTGATCTACCCTCAACCGTTAGCGAGTTGAAAAGTTTCTATGGAGTTTTGAGGATTAATTTCGCGGAAATTTTTTTCTATATTTCGGTAATAGCTCATCGAGATACATTTTAGGAAGAAGACTGAAATATTGAAATTTTCAAAATATCACTTTTCTTCAATATCGAATATTGGCGACTCTTTTAAACCAGCTAGTATTTTTGAATTAGATCGCCATTTCACTCAAGAAATGTTGATTTTATGGATAGGTGTAATTTTTCGACAAAAATCTTCTGGAATTTTGTTAGTTCGTTATCAATTATTTTTGTGGTATGATTCGGAATCAGCTCGTCGAGAAAGTAAATCGTGGGAGGTTATTTGCGACGTTTCATATTTTTTTATGCTAGACCTTATTGCAGAGCACAACACAGTACAATATGAAAGTTGAAGTAAATGGTATTAGCTCTTCACGTACAAGAACACAAAGTTCTTTTGAGCATAAATCTTTTTCATGTTTCAATAAACTCCTCAAAGAAACTAAGGATCGCGAGCCCAGTTGTGAAATCATAGGTGTTCCATCAGTCTTCGGAGGTTGACAAACAAACACCAATCATCAAGGATTGCTATGAAATTTTATAGGTGTGTTAGTCCATTCTGTACTTGATAAATTGTACGGTAGCACCATTTCGTCACTTCAATAGCTGATCCACCTTCACCAAATAATCCAAAATCTCCGTTCGATGGTTTTTTTCTTCTAGATTTTCGAATAAATTACGCAAACATAAATATCTGTGGCAACCCTTTCACTTCCGGACTGCGTGCAATTGCAAATTAGTCACTTCCATTACGGCTCGGAATCCATTACACCTTTGTCTAACGATCTAGACATTTCGATATATCTTCTTGCCATTTGCAATAGAGTTTACTCCGTACAAGCGTTTCAATAACTATAAATCATCCGCGTACATAATTTATAATAAGGCTACTGTAAGTACTCTCAGTACCATTAAAAGATAGAGGAAATTTTCTCCGCGATACCTATCTCATTACCCGCCCTAACAAAACATCTGAAAAGCCATTCATCATTTCTCTCCGAACTATATAAAACTGATAAGTGGATGAACATAAACACGGACTGCATTCGGATTTTAATCTAGAAGGCTTTCACGTCCACGCATCGTGGGGAGAACAAGAAAAGAGCTCGGAGATAGAAATGTGAAACAAAATGAAACCAATCAGATAATGAACAATAAATGAGGATCGTTTTGTAAAATGAAGTGGAGTGGTATAGGGATAGAAGATGCGATTAAATGTACGAGCAGCCATTTTAGCGTCGGGATGATTGATCGACCTGTTACCTAATTGGGATCATTTGGAATATCAAGTATTATTTCATTAGATCCGGGAATTAATTGCAAAGATCGAATTCGAACGCGTAAATGTTTCATTGTGAATGATGACGACGTAACTATTGGTGTGTTCATTAAAAGCTATTTACAAGACACCTGTCCCCTAGTTAAATGTTGACAATGATTTGTTCAAAACATTCATGATATACATTCTGTACAAATGAGTCCATATGTTGGTAAAACGAATTGAAGAATTTAATTAGGATAGTAATAATTTCGTTGACTCAACTTGGATGTCTAAAAAACCCTGGTGTACTGACTAATTAGATTTTTTGAACAAAAAACAAATTAAATAGTGCTCCGCTTCTGTAATGAGTTTCGTGTTCCAGAGATGGCGTTCTCGTGTCAATATTCCAGGGACATGATGATTGTGATTGTTGTTAATTGAATTGTCGGAATTTTAATAAACTTTCTAAATTTCAGTCAATATTTGTGGCGGATTCAAAAATTCATAGTGCAATTTTCTTTAATACTATTGATTATTATTGATGTGCGTTTCTACATTTTTCTGTATTCATATCATTTTCCTAAATAATTTGACCATATTCCGTTTCTTGAGGACAATCCAGATAGATGAACCAAATAATAAATTTACCAGTGCTGGGACTCCGATGATTAGAAATGTTTCATAGCATCGAAATGTGTCGAGAATGTGACGTCATATTCGAACGTTAGAAATGGGAAGCATAGTACCGATATTTCGAATATGATTATTACTCCTCTTAATTGGATACATTTATTTCAGCGAACCTGCAACGTCTCAAGACCTTTCAAATAAAAAGTATCTTCTTGCTCTGCAAACCAGACCACCACAGCATTTATTACCTCCTCGTTGGAAGAAAATTTACCTTTTAAACTGTTTTTCAGTTGAGGAAAGAGATGATAGTCGGACGGAGCCAAATCTGGTAAATAAGAGGAGTGTTCTAGTAATTCAAACCCTAAATCATGAATTTTTTGCATGGCAACATGAGATTTGTGTGCAGGGGCGTTGTCCTGCAAAAACAAAACACCTTTGAATAGCTTTACGCGTCTTTTCTCTTTAATTTTTTCCCGTAGAGTGGTCAGAAATGTCGAATAGTAATCTCCAGTTATTGTTCTACCCTTATCCAAAAAATCAATCATGATTACTCCATGGCAATCCCAAAAAACTGAAGCAAGAACTTTTCCAGCAGATTTTTGGACACGAAACTTCTTAGGTTTTGGAGAACCGGAGTGTCGCCATTCCATCGAATGTTGCTTTGTTTCTGGGTCGTAGAAATGTACCCAAGTCTCATCCATAGTCTGTTTAAGAAGTCTACATCGTTTTCAAATCGAGCACAGATCGAACGCGATGCTACTACCCTTGCACGCTTTTGGTCAACATTCAAACATTTGGGGATCCATTTTGCAGCAATTTTTCTCATGTCCAAATTGACGTGAATTATGTGATGAACGCGCTCGTATGAAATATTCAGTGCTTCAGATATTCGTTTTAGCCCAATTCGACGGTCTGTTAAAATCATGTCATGAACTGCATCGATATTTTCGGAGACTGACACAGAAACTGGCCTTACCGATCGGTCATCATCTTCAATGGAAAATTTACTTCTTCTGAACCTTGCAGTCCAATTTTTCACGGTCGCATACGAAGGACATTGATCACCAAAAGTATTAAGCATATCTTCGTAAATCTGCTTACCTCATAACCCTTTTAAATACAGGTACTTGATGATGGCTCGATACTTCAATTTTTCGATTTTCACAATTTCGGTAGACATATTTTTTCTTTTAATTTATTGCGTAACTCTGGTTTACTTTTTTGACGTCAAACTTTATACTGACACTTCTAATAAGTTATTGTTCGTTGCTATGGTAATGTTTTGTTTATGCAGGGAACTGGTCTCGACTAACTAGATATCAATACATCTTCGTATAACCAGTAGTGGTTTAACACACTTAGAAACCAATTTCAAAGTGACACTTTATTTCGAAACTGTCCAAGCTCTAGTTGGCAAACATTTTATAAAATCGATTCAATCAATTGGGTACGTTGTTATACCCTACTGTTTCCATAAGTACACATAGTGAGAGTCCGTGATAAAGTAAAAAAATCCCCATCCCATCTAGGTTTTCATCATTTTACCGTTCGTTTCATGCTGAAACTTTTTTCAGTGTCGTTAGATGATCCATAAAATATTAATTTTCTGTCGAAAAAAATTGGACAAAATGGAAATATTTTCAGAATTACATGGCATTGAACATTTTTCAAAACAGTGAAAGAACAATGCAACACACAACTCATCACACACACATCTCACTCCTAAAAAACAATTGGAGTAAACTCAAAGATACAAAATTATTATGCAGAAATCTTTAATAGGAAAACTTGCGCATACTTGGGCAGATATCAGAAATAGGTACTTCTATGTGAAATCCGTGATTATTGTTGATTTCAGCAAAAAAATATAATGAGCTGAAAATGTAACGGATTAAACTGCTTGCCGGAAATAATTCCGTAAATATGAATAATTATGTTGTTAAATGCTCTCATTATCTCCTCCCACCTTTATTATATTTTAGAATTTCACTCAGTCAACTCCCCAATTTATTTCTGTACTTACTCTAATTATTTACTTCATATTCAAATCACCTGCTGGAAGTAGGTACTGAAGTACTCAAGATATTCTAATACTATTCATACTAGTCATCTTAGTGGCTAAATGCTCTCATTACCTGGCAAAGCTTGAACTTTACTATTTCTTTACTGAAACCTGAAACCGTTGGTCAGCAGTAACTCTCTCAAATATTCCCAGGTTTTGGTATTGGTACACTTGCAAATAAAGAACTCATGTCAAAAAAAACAAAATCTCTTTTTTTTTTCCAGGTGTATGTTCCTAATTTGGTCGATAAATTCTAGTGAATTTTTTAAGCTCAAATGTGGTTCTGTCACTGGAAGATTCTCAAAGCCACTTGGCTATTCTATATGTGGGGGATTCTATCGACGAGACGCTTGGTCGAGCCAGGTTTGTGAATCTTCGGCTTTGAGAATTGTACTTTGATGTGACCAAAGTCTTGCATCAGTGTGGAGTGGTTTTCATATATAAAACCATCTAGGGCAGTGGATTTCTGGTCAACTGTTTGTATGGATCGATTTTCTACCCTTTTCTGATTGGATTCATCAAGAATCACCAGTCTATGGCCTTCATCTGCTTTTAGATAGAAACCGTCCTTTTCCTTCAATCTTTCAATTATTTTCCACTCTTTATTCGACCTGCTAGGATATTTTCCACAATTTTATTTTTGGATGATTCTCGAACAACCCATGGAAGATTCTAGCCAGTTCTGAATGGCACTTTCAACACTCATCACCACTTCCATTAAATTCCATTCGGAAACACACCAAATTTCAGAACTTCATTCAGAAGCTCCTGGTCTGCATCATCTCAAGGTTGAGAGGAATATTTTCAATAATGTTGACGACTATCACTGATTTTTTGGTTCACTATTCAAAGTGTTTCTCTTTTTAATGTACTTAGCCTCACTAGCTATAAATGAATTCCTTCCTTCCTTCATTTATTCGAACAGTATATTCATGTAATACATTTCATAATCATGCACTAGTCATCATTAAAACTCATAACAATTTTGAACAATTTGAAAATCAAATCACGAAACAGTGTAAGTACTTTCATGTTCACTATTCAGAGCCTTCCAAAGTAAATGATATTCTTTGTTTCATATTCTACCTTGTTATATTTACTATTTTAGAGACGATTCGTAACAATCTCTCTTTCCTAACTAGTTTGTACATCTATTTGTAACATATTTCAGCGCAATAAAATCATCATGTTTATAGTTACATATAATAACATTTCCTTCATCTCAATCTGTTCGCCCCTGTCATTTTTTATACTCGAATAACTTCAACCGCAGTATCTAGTTTCGAAGATAAACCACAGCGACTCGTAACTCGATATCTGCCATCAATCAAAGTGAGACAACGAGGAACGAGATGGTGCAGACCGAAATTACAGGTTCGAAACTGATGTGTTTACCCATCGACTCTACGGACCTGTACCTGTAATTAGAGGATATCGGTTCGTTTGAACACCTCCAACGTCGATATAATATTCCTGGTCATATTTCAAATGTTTAGTTAGGACGCCAGTTTGTTTGTTCTGAGTTTCGACACGCTTCCTGTCGTGTCGAAATATTGAAATTAATTTGTCACCGCTCGTAATCAAATCAGGAAGCTGCGATGATGCAACCGTGTAGTGGGGATATTTAAATGAGCACTTTCTCGGTTTCCGTATTATTCTATGAAATATTTTTATTCCAGAATCTTCGTAAGCGGAACTCCCAATTTCACCAACCTCGACTTGAAATCAAACAGTTCTCTTATTAGCTTCGAATTAATTTTGCAAATGCATTCAGTTGTTTTTTAATAAATTACGGTGGAAAATTTCCAAGGACCTTATTGCTAGGTAATTGACATGATAGGTAGATAGTGTCCACAGCTATTTTTCAACTCTAATGATAATAGCATATCTGAATTTTAGCATTTGAATCAGAGTGTACCTCAAGGCCGTGTATAAGGGCCACTTTTATAGATCCACACCATTTTGAGAACAGCCGATTCTGTAATTGGCATGTTTTTACATAATTCATTCATTTCACTCTTTTCCAATTCGGTTTCCTTTTCTCGATAGTTACGACACTGGTAGCTTACCAACGAAATTACATATTTTGATTTCCAGCTTCAAATGATCTCTTACACATTTCACAATATCATTGCTTACTAATAAAAATTAACGGTAGTTTAACACAAATTAACTCAGAATTTGACCTTTATTCACGAAAAATCAATCCAATAAGCCAAATATGAAAACAAAGAGAGATGTTTTGTTGTTGTTCTGTCATATTTGACATTTTATATTTCAAATGCAGCGTTGCCGTACTGACTATATCGACACCGAGGAATCTCCGTTCGGCGATGGAAATAAACTACTCAACACTAATTTCGTCGCACCCCAAAATTTTTACCCTATTTAAATCTGAATAACTTTTTTCTGCATTGAACAATCTGAATTCTGTTCACACTGTTCGCTAGGCCAGTCCTACCGGACCTATGTTTATATACATTTTTAGTCTCAGAATCACTCCTTCAAGTTTGGCTACGAACTACGTAAAACCTGTATTGGCCACTTACCTGTTTTATTGCTGAGCATGTATGAACTATTTACAGTGTCGGCAGCGGGAAAAATCAATTATTTACACTCGTTCCAATCCTTTTTCGAACAGTTCCTGTACAAAATTCATTCATGTATTATATGCAATTCAAATTCCCTATTTATATAGCTCTCATTTCTTATTTGTTCTCATGTTTCAGTGCGCAGTGGTAATGAATTTTTCTTTCTGTGAAAGTAAATTTCAATATTCAGTGGCTTTCAGATAATTTTGATATGTTAAAGATCTTGGCATCCTCATTACGTATTCCAATTTTCATACAGATTGATACTAAGGCCAGTTTTTATGCTACAAGGTGTCAAAAATTCGATTTTTGCTATTTTGAATATTATGCATCGATTTTATTCTTGTGTTCTAATTCAAAATTGAACTTCCTTGGAAATGAACTGATCACATCTAAGTTGTAGCTCATGTATGAGTCCCTCTATTAGAATAAAAAATAATATCTCACATGCATTACAGCATGGCAAGACAATGTTCATAGAAATAGATAAATATTAATACCATATTATAATCATTCTGATTTTGACTTACAACTGGAAAATAAACTACTAACATTTTTTGACCAAGACGATTCCTGCTACACATATTATTGATTTTGATGGTTTTCTGACTGTACAGGATGTTATAATACAGATGTTCTAGTTTCTGGTGTAGTGTCTACTCAGGTTTTTATTCATTTCATATACAATGTTGGGTTTAAATTCCACAAAATCTTACAACATAACAAATCATATCAAAATAATATACCAAATGGAAGAGTAGCAGATTTGATTCTGAATGAACATCATATATTATTATTTATTGAAATCATAGTAGTTAAATCAAGTTGAGATATTTGATCGAGGAGCGAATTACATTGTTTTCTAGAATATATCCTGGTGAAAAAGCCAAAAGTGATTCAACTTCTACTTTTCACGCTACAAATCATGGCACGTTTCTGAATTTACAACGAGCGATATAAATCTGCGGAAGACATTATTATTAGAGTTTCCAGTGAGGCATGGAATGTGGTGTTGTCTGGGCTAGCTTGGCCGAACATTAATACTATATTCCGCACACCACATTAAATAATTGTCATCTGGAGCGTAACTAGGTGACTATCGGAGTAGGGCCCCGCATTAATATGCATATGCGATCAAAGAAGATTCCCAGCCACGGCCAACTATTCTACACACTATAGTCGCTCGCCGGGTCCCGATTTGAATAATAACCGTGTTCTGATACATTAGCAGAGGGCGCGCATTAATTATTTTTGAATTGCTCTCGGGCTACTGCGATTTGCATAATTTGTACTCGGGAAAAAATTTAAGCGGATAAAACGCGCTTCAATGGAAACTGGTCGGCGAATGGAGGGAAGGTAAAAATGCTGTAAACGGCGTGGTAAATTTTTAATCGCTTAATTTTCTAAGAAATTCAAGCGGTTTCGAATATATGAATGTGTAATGATACAGGAGCAAGTATTTCGTTCGACTGAAGGATTACGTACTTGCTATTATACAGCACATTAAATATAACGTGTGATCTCACTGCCTACTGTACGTAAAACAAAGGAACAAATAATTTCTCCAGAAACATTTTTCTATGGTTCTGTTTTATAGCATATGATATTATTAAATTTTTCACAGACCAGCTTGTTTTGTAACTCAAAGGATTATTGATTGATTCCATAAAGGTAATAAATTATTTTTAGGTATTAGATATTTGATAAAACAAATATTTCCTAAAACCGAAAAATACCTGGCTCTCCACACAGGTCCGCAAAGTGTTAATTAAGGCAACTATCTGACGGAAAACAACTACTTCTCCCTACGGATATTGAATTATATCCATTCGTGCAAACAGACGATAGATATAATTCAATATCTGTAGTTGTTTTCTGTCAGATATTTGCCTTAATTTCCACTTTGTGGAATTGTGTGGAAAGACAGGTATTTTTCGGTTAAACGAAATATTTGTTTAATTGAATGAAGACTCCAATATATAGACCCGAACTTTGTTCGTTTCATTAGATATTTGCATTTTATGAATCCGAAAAAAAATCTTCAAAGGAAAGTTCTGAATATTTAGTGATTGTTGTTATCATGAAATATATTAAGTTTTTGAGAGCACTATAAAGGGAAATTTTAAATATTTGATTTGTGCTCCAAAAAATCACTATTATTTGATAACCTGAAAAATTACTTAAAATCGTCCTTTTCTCTCTCTCTTTTGAGTCTTCCACTCCATTTTACTCGGTTACGTGTTAAGGCTAACATCATCCAGCATTTTTCAGGCCATATTTTTTCAGGGGTCAAGCCGTTTTCTGTGGTGCGCCGCTGGCAGATTCTTCCTCAAGTCATTCACATCTATATCAGGACTTTTATAAACAAGAGCCTTCAGATGACCCCATGAATAGAAATCTAGAGTACCTATTAGCTGGAACCCCGTCGTGCATAAACCCCATGTTGTTTCTTACAAGTGTGGGTACTTTTTCTAACAAAATGGGTAAATAATCTCGCAATGATCCGTGTAGGATTCACCTGTTAATCTTTCTGTTAAAAAAATGGGCTAATAAGGTAGTGGTCAATAATTCCTAACCAAACGTTCAGCGAAAATTGATACTGAAAATTTCTCTTATTCAACGCCCTGTATCTACAAAACTGGTAATAGGATCTGATGTAGAAATCATACCTTTCAAAACGTTATTAAAATAATTATATACTGAGAAAATAGTAACATTTGACTGCGAAAATTTTAGAATGCAGAGTGTTCATGGTTTTTTGTACCTACTTATCTCAAAATTCTCAACCTTTTGACAGATAAACCACCCTGTATATCGTGGAGGTTAGAAACACCCATACATTAGTGGTATTAAATTTCCCTCAAATCCATCCATGAATACACGGTTTTGAATTAATCCATAAAAAAACATTTGATAATCAACCCTATGCTGTATCACTTCCGTTGAAAATAACGTCGCCGTTATTCGCCATTTTCGTTATTTTGCTATGATTATGTAATAGCAAAATAAAGAAAATGGTGAATAACGGTGACGTTATTTTTAACGGAAGTGATACAGCATAGGGCTGATTGTGTATGAAAAATGTGTACCATACGATATTTTCAACTCAAAATACTGTATTGAGAGGAACCTTTTGAAAATATGCTTTTCCAAGGTCATAGTGGTAAAAATAAAATTTTGCAAAAAACTACTGTCATTCATTTGTGAGTAACGAGTAGTGAACGTGTGTATACAACAAAGACTCAATCTAGTTAACAAAAAAATCAACACCCCGTATCAAGAAAACTAGTCATAGAATTGAGGGTTACTAGGTAGTACGAAAACGAAACTAGCTCGAGTACAACATAACAAAGTTTCAGAAAATTTTACAGATCGCCACTTAACATATGAAAAGTGAGGGGTCCTTTCCAGAACAATCTGTAAGGTGTTATCAATCTGCGTGAAGTCAAAATCTGTATGGGACGAGAAGAAATTATTTTCTCCACGATCATCATAGAATTTGCTAATTCTGAAATTAAATTTGATTACAGAATGCTGGAATTCTCTCTCTTGAGATTGAAGATATATTCTGCAACACCTCTGCCCCCATGCATTAGACCTTTCTGATAAAAAGTGTTTTTAAATAATAGTTATTATTTCGTGTGGAAATTATCATTTGTTCGTTTCCATTTGAAAATATTTTAAAATTTTTGATCGTGGACGTGGAAGTATAGTCTGCTACTCGGTTAGAATGAAAATTCGTGATGCTCGTGGTTCCTCCCGCTCGCCTTCGGCTCGCGCTCGGAACTTTCCACTCGCATCGAACTTTCATTCTAACCTTGTTACAGAATATAGGTACTATTATTCTTTTTTTTATTCAAATAATTTTTTCCTATAGTGGCGAATGAAGAACACAATATATAAAACCACTGAAACTTTGGATGACTGATGACCTATAAGAAACCCATTTTTCTCTCTCCAGGTCGTACCAACTTCAACTTCAATTATTACTCGTACGTGGAAACTTCACATTATGTACCATTTTTATTCCATTATATTCTGAAGCCCTTTAAATCCACATTCCCAACACAAACCAGATGCTCGCACTGGAATTGTTTCGTAATAGGCTTATGCAAAGAATTCCACTTATTCAAAAGTTATTTTTTACCGTCCGACTCGAGAATGTTTTTCCTTGAATGAGTGACGTGGAATTCGGCTCAGTTATAGAATGTAAAAGCGTTGTGAAAAAATCCAACCACCGAATCACGTGAATGGTTTCTACATCGGGGGTGACTTGGAAAAAGGGTAACTTGAAAGTACACCTTGGCTTTAGTTATTTATAAGTCACATAATAATGTATAAGCAAATGATTGATGTGTTGGAAAGTCGAAAAGCGAACGTAAAAAACATGAAAGAATCTCGAATAATAGACAGATAAAAATTAATTTCACTACTTTCCACAATAAAATGTTTGTTGTCAAAAAATAGCCTATAAAGTAATGGTCACTTGAACAATCCATTATGTCAAATGACAGTATGAATAAAAATAAAGCTAAAACCACACACAAAATATAAAAACAAGTAATTAAAATATATTGACCTACACATTTAAAATGATCCATGTTTTCTTTGACAAAACAGAATCAAAAACTCAAGAGATAATTTTGCGTTGTTTTCATGAATTTGGTAAACTGAGAATTTTTAAATCATCGAGTTGTAAAGGTTAAAATCCAGCGTGTTTTTTATGGTTTATTGAATTTAAACGATAGCGATTTGTTCGATTTTTGTCACAATCTCTACTGTTATAGTTATGAAGGTCTGATTTCTTGATCAATTAAGTTGATTTTTTTAAGAATTTCTGTGAGAACGCTGTACAAAAATGATGTGAGTATTGGCATTATTCCCAGATTTGAAGACATAGGCTGATAATGATTTGTATCACCAGAGTTTGTCATGATTCTGACAGATTTTTACTGTAATTCAAAGAAGTATAACACTATAATAGCTCTAAGACAGGAGTTGATGAATATTAGATTAATAGTTGCCCTGGACGAGTTCAAAAGTAATGAGGAAACCCTTAATTTTCAGTTTTCAGTATTTTTATCAAAAACAGCAAATACATCTAAGAAATTGATAAAGAGACTTTCTATACCTGTATTTTTTAAAATTTCAAGTATTTCGAAGCCCTTACAAACTATCGATTATCATTCATTGATAACTGCTATTTAGTTTTTCACTTTTCGCTGTAAGGTAAAAAAAACATCAGGCTTCGCATAGGTCATTCAAGTTGTCCTGAATAACAGATTCAACCGAAATTACATAATGTGATTTGAAAATGTTTGCTTTGTTCAACTTCAGACTTGAAATTAACAAAGATTGGGAATTTTTTATTCTTCAAAATATTCGTTATAAGCTCGTGAATTTCAGAAATTATCAAAATACTGATGTAGTTTCGATGTAGCGATCGAAAGATCATTTCCTTGAATTACAACTTCAAACTATCTATATATGTTCGAATTTCAAATTTTTGCGTATGAGCAGGGTAGATTTTTCAAAATAATGCATAATTCTGTGAAATAGTTTTCAGCAATATTGGAGCGAAATACTTTGATACTATTGATGTTAATAATGAGTTCATCATCAACGATTTCTGTAAAAAAACAAAATAGGAGAACTATAGAAAAATTCAATATTCCATTTCTCTCTTTGTTTTATATTCGTCACAATATTTTGTCACAATTTAAAAAATGATCTTACATTTTTAGAATTATATTATTCTTATGTAAAAATCGAACATGTTTTTGACATCTTCGTTTAATAATTATTCGAAGAGATTACCAACTTTGGCGGTATTTTTAACAATACAACAATTTTTTAGACGGGCTCAAATAATTTTTTTGCAAGATTTCATGTCTTGCAGAAGTATTATTAGGTTGTTTTCTGCTTTCAAAATATTTCACCCTTACTGTAACTTTCATATTCAATTTATAGTTCAACCGTAGATGAATCACCTCACAGATGCAGACAGGTTCATTATTGTAACAGTATTATTCCCTTTGTTGGTGGGTTTCTTTTTCGAGAAACGTTCACTTCTTCAGAATTTTAAGCCAGGGCACGTCCGAGCAATTATCCGAGAATATATTAGTATAGTGGTGTGCACGGTCCCCTATTGTTCACTTAATCTTTTGAATCAACACAAAACATGGGATTGGTCATGGCTCTATTTCCTCAAGATATCAGCCGTTCTCAGATGCATAATTTTGTATTAAGAATACTTCCTCCACCGACGAAGAAAATAATACAATAAAAGGAAATCGACTGGAATTTCAACATATATAATTATTGTTTAACTCATCAATCATCAACCTGCACTTGAACATTGTTTACATGAGTCAGTTGAGAAAAATTATTTAATTAAATAAAAACGAACTAGATATATTGCGACACTGATTTTTCTCATTTTGTTGGTGACTGCACATTTTTGTATAATAATAATAATACTCCCTCATGAACACTCGTTGAGTGTACCCAAAGGCATAGCCTGTGCGGGTAGAGGACGGCTATTATTATTATTTGCCGTGGCGCTCCGGGGCGACTTATTGATTTTTAGTGGCGTATTCACTTTTCAGCTGTAGGAAAACCCGGAAAACCTACAGTATTACATCGGGTGGTCGGTGGGCACTCCAAGCAAGCACCAGACGAGATTGGCATCTGGACAACCACCCACAATACACTTGCTTTTTTTCAACAAGGCATGCGGTCGCCTGTCGATCCGATATAAAGTAGACGAGAAAAATTCTCCTGTACCTACATCGGGCACGAACCGACTATCGCTATGCTGGAGTTTCGAACGACCTGTGCGTTAGACCGCTGATCCATTGCTCTATTTTGATTTCTTACTATGTTCATCTTCAAATTCTACATAATTACAGTTTTAAATGTTCTTTACCTACTAATTATTTTGCTTAAGCACATAGTTTGGTAATCAAGTTTTACACGATATGAACTATATGTTTTTCTTGTTGAAGAAAGAAACACTCTCAAATAAAAATTTAAATTTTTTTATTTTTTTTTTATATTGAAAACGATAAAAATGAACTTTGTTCGTTTTATGTATGAAGAATTTTTTTGTAATATAATAATTCTGAAAACCATAATTCCGCACATTAATATGTTGGTACAGGTAGGCTACTGGAACATCAGAGGTCCATGACCTACCCGTATGGTATAACTTAGTGGTATTTCCTGACATCTGATTGGCTGTTGATAACAAAGCTCTGTTGGTTCGAGATCGACTGTGTTAATTTTTTTCATATTCGATACTAATGCGAATACAGTTCATTTAAAAGAATATCATGATGTAATTAGTCGAAGGCTTTCGATGGATCAAAAATAATTAAACATTCATGAATTTTTTTTTATCCAATGCATGACTGACAGATTGAGTAGTCACTGTCATAAAACAAAGTTGTCCTTTCGTTCAATTCCAGAGAAAAACTCGATTGAATCGGTAGAAGAGCTATTGGTTGAGAACGAAAATACAACTGTAGTGGAAATGTTGAGAAGTATCAATATCTTAAGTTTCATTTTGATTTGTCCCACTTTCAAAATGCTGTAAAATATTTATTTTTTGAGGTAAAAGGTCAAATAAAAAAAGGGATTGCAGTAAGTATTATTCGTTAAGTTTCATGCTGTCCAGTCAAAAATTTTATAAACTGTCAAATGTCAAAATTATTAACAGAACTTATTTTTTTTCAATATTGTCTATTCTACGCCGTGCTATTCTTTGGGCGATCTAAAGATAAAAATTAGGGATACCATTCGACAGGTGCAAAGCAACACTTTGTTGAAAATTAAAGGAAATGCAGCGAAAGTATATTTTACGTGCATCGAACATGAAGGAGGTCAAGTGGAGCAGCACCTATTAGTGCAAAAAATAGTTTGAATTGTTTCTTGAACTTGAGCAATTTTACTAGGCGAGTGAGTTTACAAACCAAAAAATCCTTTATAAAACCATCACAGTTCTTTGGAATAATATAATAAATGAGAAAAATCTCAATTTCAATAATATTTAAACCAATTTGCGCTAAAATAATGGAAAGAAAGCGCAAAGTGTGGCATATTTTCATAACCAGTAAAAATAAGTATTTTTAAATATAATGATATACGTACAGGGTACCATTTAAAAAAAGAAAGTTGTGTCAATGATTCTGACATTTGATACTTTGTTAAAATTTTGACTAGACAGCAAATCACTTAAAAAAAACATTGAAATTTCTTTTTTTATTCGACCTTTTAAGTAGATCAAAATGTCAGCCTTTTGAAAGTGGGACAAATTAAAATATCATCTCAGTTGGATGCAGCATGCCTTGGATCGCATAGTGGGAAAAAAACATATGTAATACATTTTCTTGTTCACATATATATCCTTCGAAAACCCCGTATGGTTGCTTGTAAAGGTTCAACCAGTCTACGAAAAGGAAAATTGTAAATCTCGTACATAAGTTCTAGAAGAAGACTATACAGTGCAGCTTTTAATACATCCCCCCTGTTAACTTTTGAACGGTTTGAAACAAAAAAAACGGAGGGCATATCAACTAAAGAAATTTAAATGGCTTGGGGGATTATGTGTCACATCATTGAAAAGATAATTCAATTCTCTTTTCAACCAACTAAATTTTTTCGAATTCCGTGACACTAGACCCCCATGATTTTTAAAATTCAGTAACAGTAATAATCGCATTTTCTTGAAGTTTCTACGCGTATGCTATGTCTGTTCATTTTTTGAGCTTGACCTGAATTTTGTTTCAAGTTTCAGTGAAGTCAGTCCTTGGTGAGTGCTGTAATTAAAAATCAAGCTGATGTTGTAAAAGTATCCACGGTCACTTAAAGCCAGCTTATTGTTTCTTCCCGTCACACAATATAAAAGATAAAATGATTTTCCCTTACCGATAAACTTTGCTAAATACAGCCGTAAACTTACCTGAAAAAAATAAAGAAAGAACAATTAAAACATAATTTTCAATTGAAGAAGAACTGCATCATCATAAAAATTAACAGCACAATAATTAACCGACAAGATCCGCGGAATCCTTTAATTGCGATAAAACAATCCTCTCGGAATCGAATGACAGTAAAAAGTTAACAATATATTATTATTGGCGCGGCAACTTGATATTGTGTACCTTATACGGCTAACAAAAAAATGCAGATACCCCTTTAAAGCAGTCATCCGTTGAAATGGACCATCAATATCCAGCTGCGAATCGCGAGTGCTTCGAACATTTCCATATGGTAAGAAATGTTACAATGACCGTGGCTCTCGCGTATATGCATGCGTGTAATAGGATACGGTCTTTCTAATATAACGGTTATGTCACAGACGGAAATAGTCACACAGAAAACCTGAATCGGTGAATCCATTCTACTTGCAGTTGTTCGATTCGTCTTCGCCAGGTTTTGTAAGGTTCTTCTAATAGTCATGCAGATTCGTCAACATTTTCTGGACAATGACACTTCTATAGTTCATATCTATGAAACATTTGATACACGTTCTTGTGATATTGAAAAGTATACTCTTTCTCTCTCTGTGTTTATTGGACCTTGCTTCCTAATAGCGCACTTGTCCAGCACTCTCCCCACTACGTAGGGATCCGCCCTACCCCAGCCTGGTTACTGGCGTGAGTAGTGGGGACTTCGTCAGGGGGTGGAGGGGGAATCTTGCTCAAGGCAATACCTCCACCAAAAAAAAAATTAAAAAAATAATTTTTTGTTGATTGCACGTTTAACAACGGTTAAAAAACTGTGGTGTACGGCAGACGTCACAAACACTTAAAAATCGGGTGATTGCACGTACTAAAGACGGCAGACAACACAACACAAACTACACTATAACAAACACACACATGTACTTGACTTGAGACACGAGAACGCCGTCAGTCCTCCACAATTGCCAGAAGTCGAATGGAAAAGTATACAATTTATTGAGTAAGTATAGCATTTACTAGTTTCAACACGCTAAGAATTCGTTGGAGGAAAAAACAAGATAAAAAAGATGAAGTCAACTTTAATTTTATACGTATAGGAGGGAGTTGAATAAAACTCTGGAGCGCTGTTGGAACTATGAATATCGTTATTTCAACAGATGATAGCTCGAAGAAAAAAAAAGACCCGAAGAATAAAACTCCACTGTCTTCGAAAGAAAAAAGGTTAATGTGGCATTGTTGACAAGGGGGCCTACTGGAAAATTCAAGAATAATAACTTTTTGTTTGTTGTAGAGCTAAATAGTGACTGACGAAAAGTGCTTCAAGCCATAGCGCCCTCATTTGCAGTCTGATTTAATGATAATATTCCCAAAAGGTCTGTGCGGATAAAAGACGGTTATTATTATTATTATTTACTGTAGGTGACCAGTAAGTATATTTGCTGGGAATCGACTCTGATTTCAATTTTACCTTCATTTTTTTTTCAATGTGTTGATTGACTTCATAACTTTACATGAATTAAAAGTATTAAAACATCTCATTATTTATTTCAAATAGTTGACAAAAAAAACATTTAATCGTTGGGAGCTACCCATATGAAAGTTTTCGACCATATTTTGGTGTGTTTTTACGAATGCATCATCATTTAGTAGCTATAATACATTTCACTGTTATTTAGTAGGAATGCCATTCCTCCAGTCTTTCCAGGACCCTCAGTCTGTTCAATAATCTTCATTTCACTAAAAACAGTGGCAAGAAATTTAAGTACTTACTAGACACAGTAGATACTCTTAGGCAACGTATACCACTCACATCTTATGTTACCACCCCCATTTCCTCCGTAATTTTCGTAGAAAAATTCTGAATTTTGTAGCATATTCTCTCCATTAGAGAACTTCTCAATTTTTGTAACCTCTTTTATGGCAAGTTACTAGGAATTGGTTCTACATAGATTCGGTTAAATAAACTTTGAATGCGACAGCTTATATTTGACGGCTTTTCAAATTCAATTACTACTGGAAAAATAACATCAAGTGACTCGATTTTAATTGATAATAATAATGAATCAATTGACGTTCGCAGAATTGCTCGATCTTCAACAGTTCTCGATTTGAAATGTTCATCTGGAGAAGAAAGGAGTAATTTTTATCCATATCGTTTTCTACTCCAATCCGTGGAATTTTTGACAATTTATTCCTTTTATATGTCAAACAGAGCTGTGCCGAGCACTGACATAAGCACCAAGCACTTTCGAAAAGTATTCCAAAATCTCAAGCACTATAAAATGCTCGCGATAGTCCAAGACACTGGAAATATATTCAATCAATAATTCAATGCCGAATTCTTTTGGACGAGCTGGTAATCCATTTTTCCATGATGCAACATATCTGGAAAACGTTTGGGTTTACCCATGTTCTATTTTAATTTTTGGGAGCTGAAGTTACAGTACTCCTCATACTTGTATGTAGAATTTTATAATCCTTCAGGATTAGATTTTCCGGTAGACATTTATGTCTGTTGCGACGCTTTTTTGCTCCCTTGAATAATTATCAGATACACGTGTTAACACATCGTGCAGTGCCTTTTTGAATCTGTTGACTATTATATCGCGAGAGAAAACATTTGAGAGCGAGGGTGCGACGGGGACAATTTCCAAGGCATACTTTAATTGTTGCTTGCTTCCTTTTCAGAGAAACCATGCGGAAAGGGGTGTACTACGAAACTTTATGAAGTCGCTCGGATGATTCAGGAAGAGACAGAGCCAATTTGAATGCATAATTTCTTCGACAGAGTCACACAGAGATTTTGGTGAAATGTTGACAAGATTTTAATTATTTCCTGATGCGGTATCTTAACTCTTGGGTCGAAGGTCTCGTGTTAGTCAATTGAAGTTCGTCACATAAAATTTCTGTTTCTAGTTCACAAATGCTAAGTTTATTAGTTACACGGAAAAAAATAACTCTATTATATTTATAATACCATGTATGACAATTTTTATTCGATTTATCATACTCATATAATGTCAATCATTATAATTTTCTCATAAAGGAAAAAAAGGCAATATATAATTAATCTTACAATAATAGATAGTAAGTGTGATTACCTCCAAAAGTTGGTAGTAGATTTGATAATAAAATATAATAAACTGGTCGTTTTATGATATGTTGTCTTTAAGTACATAACTATTTGAAGTAAAACGATATTTTATAATGCCATTGTAATTTTATAATATTAAAATAATAGAAGATTAATTTCTATCAACGCCATGGAATAAAGGTAATTATCTCATTTAATACACTTTACTACCCTTGGTTATACTGTTTACACACCCAAAATTTTCGTGACGCTCACATTAGCAGGCTTCACTTCAGTCGCTGTTCTGTGGTGAAAGAGTACATGTAGCAGTCGGGTTATTTGTATTGCTTTGACGATTTTTTTTCCATATAATCGGATTCAATTGATAATCAATCACGATAAATTGTTTTTTGTGTTATATTCTTGTTCCACTTGTCAATGGAAGTAAAGGAAATGAAAAGTTTTGGGCTTTCCACACTCCAGGAAGCATTTGAATGTAAGTGTCAGAGTAACATAACCTCTATTCCTAATAATTATACGCATGGTCGAGTCTACACCACAGCTGCGCTATCTGTGTATGAAGAAGTATGCATGCACTATGTTTCAAGAATGGTTGTTTGTGGTTGTAGTATGTTCACCAAATAATAATTGTTTCAGCTCACGATATTGACTTAGAGTCTTTCAACAAATCAGCCCAGTATCCTGAATTAATAAAACAACAACATATACCTAAGAAAGGTAATGTAAAGAACATCATTTAGAGTTAATCTTATTTAAATAAAGTAATTTTCAGCTAGGTTGTCTGTCGATCTAGACTTATTGACCTCGGTATCTGAGTATGGACAGTCTGAGGAATTGTTGAGTAATTGATTTTAAAATATGAAATTTTATACTTGCGGCAATCGATTTTCACTAGATTCAGAAAAGTGCCAATATCTCCAGAACTAACAATATTTTACCAAGGTCCATATTTTGATATTCTGGTTTGTCACAAGCTGGTCTTTCAACTTTCCACAGGATGACGTTGAGTTTTGGGACACCCTGTGTATCAAAGTGCACCAACATCTGACCACGAGAAACCGAATTTCACCCCAGAGATAAAATTTTCCACTATCATGAATTCACGCTTAGTTTATTCGGTCCTGCCCACTCAAATGTGGATACACCTTATTTGACATATATTGATTACCTATGTGCGACATGGTTACATATTTTTTCTTTCAGCGTTTCCAAATCACTACGCAGAGGTTAACTAATGTTTCAACATTACGTTTTTTTTTTTAATAGTAGGTACCTACTAAGTTAATATTTTCAGTTTGTGCAATAAATTATTTTGAAATATATAAAAAATTGTTTTATTTATTCAGAACTGCTCTGCAAAAAAACGGATACTGAAAATGTGCCCTGATATCAAAGTTGGTTTTCTCCCAGTCGCTCGTCCGATATTGATGGTCTTTATTTTTTTTTGTATTCATAGTTAAAAAACAGCAGAATCAAATTGAAATTCGGGAAAGTTTTCATTGGTCAGTTATTTTGCAGGGCAGTGTATATCGACCCAAATTATTATTATACATTGTGATGAAATTCATTATAAAAGTATAATAACATTTACTATGTGAAATTATAACACTTACTATAAAAGTCTTATATCATTGAATATAAAAAATATTACACTTTATTAAGTCTATATAATAAGTTTGATAAAAATTTATTGTGAGACATATGAAAGATTTATAATTTAGTTCACAATGAAAAGAACTTATTTCTAAAAGAAAATATTCTGAAATTTCATTATAAAATTACTTTAAGTATTATTATCATGGGTAATCGTCCTATATGGAATGATATTTTATTGTAATGAATATTATATTTTTAATACTATTTACTATACATTTCTTTCCGTGTAACACTCATATTTCAATATGTGGTTTTTGTAGTTTCAATTTTAAAAGCCCAAAGAGTGATCATTTACTTTGTGATATAATTTTATCCACAAATATTTAGCCAACATTATCACATCAAATTAAAGTCGTTACTATCTTTTCTTAAATTCTTTTTGGCGAATCAATATCTTTTTCCCAACATCCAGTTGTATTCTAGTGAAATATATAACAATGTTATCAAAATAGAAAATAAACTTTGATTTACAAGTATTATGAAATTCTTCGACTACAGTAATGGGAAGTTAGAGAAAAATTAATATTCACCGAATTAATGATATAAAATATTATCATCAACAATACATAACGTTATAAAAAATAATTATGAACAATATCAATTCAATTGTTTATGAAAACCGATTAACATAATTTTATAACCACTCACGAGTGACTGGAATTTTAAATTACCAACCGGAGAACATAATCTAAACATTCAATTTAAGCTTGAGAGAGCGAAACGTGTATAGTATTCCAAAATATTCCGAAAATTGCGGATATTTAGGCAAAATACACTCTACACTAATAAAGGAGTGCCTTCAACGCTGTTGAATTTTTTTGGCGTTTTTGAAAGCAATTCCAGAAATGACGGCGTTCAAGCACGGAAAGAAATAATAATAGTTCAACTTAGAAAAATTAGGACGAAGAAAACTATGAACTCGGACCCCCCGCTCACAGAAAAAAGTTGCAAAAACTTGAAAAAATTAAATCGTAAATGCGTAAAAACAGAGAAAAACATCGGACAACGCATTATTTCATTTCAACTATTCTCAAATATCAAGTAAATCAAACTCGTAATTTATTCTCTACGATCAATCCTGACAGATAATTTTAACTTTAACTCATAATGAAGACAGTATAGTTTTCAACAAGAGATGAAAATACTGTTTTTTTTTCGTGAGGTGAGAGTTTTTACACGAGCGAAGCGGGGCGCAGCGAGTGTGGCAATCTCACGAACGAAAAAAAAGTATTTTATCTCGAGTATGATATGCTATTTTTTCTACAATAAGAGAGAAGTTCAAATATAATCGTAAAATTGATCATAAACTGTCAATCGATGTGACGTTCGTTTGCTGATTCAAGTGCCAAGTAGTGAGATTAACTGTCATTAGTGTCAAAAATCCATTAAATTGTTTTTAGTATTTTCATTTTCATCTCTAGAGTAAAAAACTATCACTTTCATGTAGGATCCAGTTGAAAAGTGATCATTTTCATACAATTTATTGAGTGGAAGAAATAATAAATTCTCCTACATGAACACTCGTGGAGCGTATCCAAAGGCATAACCTGTTTGGAGTAGAGAACGGCTATTCTTATTTGCCGTGGCACTCCGAGGAGACTTAATATTTTTCAAAAAATCACCAGATTTAGCTTTTGAAGTGTTTCTTCTCACTGTTCTGAGGTCTTTATAGCACAAAACAAACTCCATGCCATGCCATAAATTTTCGTGATTCTTGCAGAAATGCTTCAAAAAATTTTAGAATTTTAACTGTCCCTAGTATTCTGAGTTTTGACTTGAGATGCAAAACAAAAAACAATGTTTTTGTACCATTCGGAAAAATCAAATTAGCATATGAATCTCATGATCAGATGGTTCCACTTGTTTATGATTTGCTACCAAATATTGTACAGAAATCCAGAACTGTGCACTTTATTAAACGAAAACTCAAGCATTTTCTTGTTAATCATCGTTTTTACAGTTCGGAAGAATTTGTGTATGAGTAGGTAGTTCCCATTTTCTGCTTTTCAGGAATTTTTTAATCTCTGATCTCTCTTTTTTTTTTGACGATTTCTATACAAATATCATAACTTTGTCAAATGGTTAGTACGAATTATTATTATTGATTTTTTTCCGTCAGGAATTTACCAGTCAGGCCCTGTTTCCGTCCGTGGGGTGAGTGATTACTTGGTCCGAGAATCATGAGCCCTGAGTGGCGGAATGTTCTTGAAGAAGATCCCATAGATAGGATTATCCTCATGTAGCTGTAGAGGTCTCTCACTTTTCGCAGCTTCGACGTGGGCTTTTTGCTGAACGGGTTCCAATTCGGCGACAGAGTTTGGGTTCGTCCGTTCAGTGTCGAAGACCATACCGAGTTTATCGGCTGCATGGGTTGCTGCCTTGAGAAGAGAAGGGGATCTGAACTCATGATGACTTTACAGGCTCCATCCAATACCATTCTGTTAAGTAGACACTCCATGCTCAAAGGTTCACGGCCTCCCAGTTGTCTGGGGAAGTATAACCGTAGGACGGACGATTTAGGATACAAGCTCCTATGAAGATGCATGATTTTGCAAGTTTTCACATTGAGTTGTCTCAGCTCTTCTTGCGTCCATTTTATTACTCCAAAGTAGTGAAGTAGAAACGAAACGGCAAGCATATTAGTTGCAGCAACTTTGTTCCTCCTCGCCAGTTCTGATGACCAGATATGTCGGAGTTTATGCTGACACTTGCCGCAGAGAGAGTTTTTAACAGTTGTTACCTCTTGGGTTTTGCGTTATTCCACCCCTAGGTACTTACTATTACTATGATTATTATACTTTGGTGAGGGAAAACCTATTTTTAGAAAAATTATTTCAAACAGTTCCTTGCATTGCATTTGGAGCAATTCATATTTGATCACGATCCAACCGTATCAACATTGTGTAGCATCATTTTCAATAAGATTGCTAATCAAATAAAACTTCTTGTCACTACCTTGAGAAAATACTACCAGAAACGCCTCTTATTGCAAAACTTACTGCACCATATTCAATCGCAATTCCACTCTAATGTCTCTGATATATTGTTAGTGGTTGTAACGCCTAGAAAGGCGAGCGACGGTCTTTCCGAAACATTTAGCTACCATCTAATTTACCTGAAGTACAACTTTTAGGTCGTTCCCGAACTTTCGGAATTACTTTATTAAGTTTTTCCCGTGCAAACACCTGGGATCTCTCCGGGCATTTCCTAATAGCGACCGGCAATTTGACGAGTTTGGTGTAACCGCTTTCTTTATTGAAAGGCTAATTTATGGTTATGGCTCCGTGACAAAAAAATTGATTGTAGAATAATTGGCACACTATTGAAAATCTTTCCCATAGCTTTGATCATTTGTTATCGTACTAAATTCTGACTGCCTTCATGCGATATTTCTTGATTTCCAATAGTTAGACGGCATTGAAGATATAAACACTCACAAGCAAAAAAACAGGTTAATATTTGGTTAAATTTGAAGACTCATAGTTTTTTTATTTTTAGTTCAATTTAAATAAAAAATCCATCAAACCGTAGATGAAATTATTCGATGGATCCTTGATGGCCCACCGATATATTGAGGAGATATCGAGCAGTTGGGGTGTACCTTTCAGTGGGTTCATCGGCGATAACTGTATCCTAATGCAGGATAATGCGCGGCCACATACAGCACGGTGTATTACACAATACCTCGCGGAAGTAGGTATTAACAAAATGAACTGGCCAGCATGTTCGCCCGATCTCAACCCCATAGAGCATTTTAGACATGCTTGGTAGGCGAGTCAAAGATCGCGAAGTAGCTCCGGCTACGATAAATGAGCTTCGTTTAGCAATTTAGGAGGAATGGCAAAATATTCCTCAAGATGCTATTCGTAACCTAATTGACAGTATGAACCGACGTATGCAGGCAGTAATGAGAGCTAGAGGTGGTAATAATACAGCTTAATTTGTTGTAAAACGTACGTTTCTTCAGGTTAAGTTACAGTTGAATTGATTTGTTTTGAATTTTGAATTAGAATTTAGTAGGTTTGCATAAATACATTCTGCAGTTAATGCTTATTATTATAACTGAACAATATATTGTTGCATGGTGGGCCATAGAATAGCAGGATTATTTTTGTAATATCGATAAATGAAATAACCAGTAATATGTAAAACCAACAAAATGGAGAATCAATTATGTTTCAGAATAACATTTTATAGGTCTTAAAAACAGCAGAATCTGAGTCTGAGAGACTAGAGCCATCCGCTATCCCCTCTCCAAATTCTGATATTTTTCGGTTCTGTCCTTTTTGATTCTACTATTTATTCTTCTGATTATTTTCAATATGGAAATTTTATCTTCTACAAAATATTGATTTTCTGATTAAATATGGTTTGGTCAAATATCTGTCTTCCCATTTTCTGTCATTCTCCTTTGACGGTATTACAGTTTTATATTCTTGTAATGTTCAGTTCTTCGAATTTCAGTTCTCCGAAAGATCTATACGATCATTTATGATTCTCGAATTTTTAGATTTTGATGAATATCCGTTACTGCAATATATTGATTTTCCAAATTTCTTGTTCGATTATTTTCCATTTCTTTAAAATTAATTCTGAACCATTTCGCTTCTCTAGAATATCTTTACTGGATTTTATTGGTTTGATACTTCTAATTCATAGTCAATTTCAGTTTGAGATTTTACTTTTCTGATGGATTATATGTAATCTGTTGCATTCTCATTGCAAGACTCACAAACTGAGCTGTCAAACAGGCATTATGGCACAATGAGCAAAGCCATCTCGTCAAAAAATAACATTTCTTAAAATTGTGTAAACTGTTGTTTCGAGTTCATTTCTCTCTTGAAATGAACTAGTGCATTAAAAGGCATGAACAAAATTACAAAATGTTGAAAAAGAATAGTTCTTAACAAAAATTGGTATTTTGAAAGAATTTGACCACGAAATTATTCCGAAGGTTATTTTAAAATTAGGTTTCAACAAAAAACTTCTGATTAACTCTGTATAATGACTTATAAGCCAGCATTTAACGAAAGATTGAATGTGCAAGTAAAAATTATTAATTTTATCCACAGTTTGATGGATTTTTTTTAAATTGAACCAACATAAAAAACTGAGACCTCAAATTTTACCAAATATTAACTTGCACAATTCGTTCGACTGGCATGATAAAATTCAATTCAACAAATTTTATGAGGAGCTGTCATCGGAAGAGGAAGAAAATCTGGTAATATATGGCAAAACAATTGAAACAACTCAACTTTCTTTCAATGGGTCACTGTGGTTACAGAGATCAATATTTCTACTATGAATTCCACAGTTTTAACGTTCCAGAAAGAGTTAGCGAGTTTGTGAGCGCATCACCGACGAAATGAATTGTTATTTGCTGGAGGAGAAATTTTCACCGTATTTTCTGGCCATGAACAAAAATATCTAGCTCAAAAAGTAATCGATGAACACTATGCAGATATCGTTGTTTCTTCACTCAAGGTTATTTGCAATTACCTTGTATATTCCAATTACCATACGTACAATAACTCATTCAAAGATCAAGATGTAACCATAAATCCTGAAAGGAAAATCGAACCACAAGTGGAAAAAAGGTCTTGCAGTGAAGACTCTCGTATACACAAGAGTGTAATAACTGTATAAACCACCAATAAGGCAGAGGTCAAGCACAATTAGCATCTCTCCAAAGAACGTAATTATAGTGTTACCAAGTCATAAATACGTTGGGTACATTCACGTAACTTCGGGGCCTCGCAGAAACAAAAGAACACACAACTACACCCAGAACTGGCTGCACATACTTTTCATGAAAGTATTGGCTGTCATAATTTTTTGCTTTTTTACACTCACTTGCTCCTTATCGACCACAGTGTGGTTTACTGTAATTTTAGAGGGAAATGATTTGTATTTTCGATGGCTTCAACGGTAGGTACAACCCGGTTGTAATTACAGGTAATTTAGGTATCCGATTTTTACAACAGAAAATTAAATCATAAAAAATATAGCAACAGTACGTTTTGAATTTCACCAATAATTTTTGTATAGTTTTTGATGAACAACTTTTTTAATAGATTGTGCATTTCTTCACAAAACTCTAATTTTTCTTCAACAATCGCCATTTTTTTTATTGAATTCACGAAGGAATAATAAATACGTAGATCCAAAATTGGATATCTTAAACAAATATGGATATTTCCAAGTAATTCATAACAAGGAATCTCACAAAAGTTGCCAAACGATGCCTGAAGATTTCAACCCCTGTATAAAGCCATGCCGAAGGCAAGGTATTCTAAAACTTGGTACAAAAATATATCAACGGGGGTGACTAACCTGCCCTTCAAGAGCGCAACGGCAAACAATAATAGCCGCCATGCGATGACTCAAGAGAGATTGTTATTATAACTATCCAAGAAGGCTTTTACTGACTTGGATATGCGATAGTCGTCAGAAGCCGGTTTACTGGGATAATGTCAGAAATAACATAGTAGACAATTGGTGCAAAAGAGAACAGCTATCGGTCAATGATCAAAAAACACAAATTTTCACATTCACGAAAAAACAAGCACTGCAAGGCCTGAAAATTTCAGGCTGAAATCGCTAGTGCTAGAGGGCATCGTAATTCCATTGGCCAAAGAAGCGAAGTACCTAGGGGTAGATTGTAGATTGTAATGGGGTCATACAGGCTGTGCAGCCTTACAAGCACTTCGACCTATGAGTTATTTGTGCGTGACCCTTGATCTATTCGAGGCCCTGGATCCCGAGACTTCTTGAGAAGTTTTTCAGTTTCCTGGGAGCTGAGTTCCTGATGTCGGAGGGCGTTAAGAAGGCCTCTTGAGAGAACTTAAGCCTCTTGCAAAAAAGCAGAAAAGCGCTGGGCATTCGCACAGCAAATGTCCGGCAGTTTCCGCGAAGTTCTCGCAGTAGCGGCAACTATCACTATCTGATTTACCCATCTTTTTCAGGTGGTACCCCAGAGGGCAGTGTCCAGTGAGAAGTCCCGTTACGATCTTCAAGTATTTCTTGTCCAACTCGAGAAGCTGTTTAGCTTTCTTTGGCGATAGACACAATAGTCATTTCGCTTGTCTTTCTCCTGGCACTTTATTCCAGTGAGATTTCATTACATCGGTTTCTCAGCGTCGGTCGGAACTTTTTTAAGTGGGCTCTGGAGAGTCCACAGAAGGGTTCTGGGCCGGAAAATGGTGTGTTTGTCCTTTCTTTGGCAAGGCAATCTGCTTCTTCGTTGCCTTTAATTCCTCTGTGATCTGGCACCCACATCAGGGTGACCTGATAGTTTACTGTCAGTTGTCTTAAGGATTGTTTACAGTCCCAAGTCAACTTGGACCCACAGGTGTATGACCTCAGAGCTTTTATGGCTGCTTGGCTATCTGACAGTATATATATAGATACATTTCTGCCCTTCGAGTGTCTCTTTCAAGACATTCCTGGACACATAATTCTATAGCATGTACTTCTGCTTGAAAGATGGTTGGGGTGTTACCAAGGGTTTTCGAAAACCTGAAATTTCATCCTGTAACGCCCACTCCAACCCTTTTGTCCATCTTAGATCCATCTGTGTATACCACACAGATGCATCCCTTCCCAGTTGGGGTCCGTACAGAACAGTGTAAACTCAATAAGCATATGAAAAACATAGGTTTAGCAGAAGAAACCACCTGCAGGTTTAGCCAAACAGAGGAAGAAACCTCCATCCATAGCAAATGCGAAGCAGTATCAAGGAAAAGGTTTTCACAGAGGCAGAAAGCTATGTTGAAGAGCCACTGTCAGGGATCCTGAACATACTGAAAAGGACGAAGCTCGCAAGTTATCTAAAGATCAAGGAAACCACAATACATCTACAAAAGTCGCAGTGGATATAAGCCGCAGGGCCGTCCTATTACATATTTATCTATCTGTTATAACTATAAACAAAAATTTATATTCAGTGAATATTCTGGAGTCTCATATTTTACATCTCTTGAAATGATTCAATTAAAAGCAACTGTCTGCTTCTAAATAGGATGATACTTCACATTGTACAACTATCCATTCTCCAGCGAGACTCAAATATAATTGATACAACAACTCTGGCATTGTAAATTAAAATTCTGTTATCTCACTGCATTAATTCTGGACATGTACAGAATGCATTAATAGGGCTTAGGATATTGAAAACATAAAAGACGAAGAATATCAGACTATTAAACTTAATGTAGAGATGTCCTTAATAGACAATAAACAATTCTGATACGGTTGGAAGCAGCTTGTAACTGGAGCAATATAATGTGGCATCGACACGGTGAGCATGACTGCGCATAATACACCGAGCGACGACGGCAGGAAGATCAGAAACGAGACGAGAAGTACTCACAGCATCAACGGAATTGATATGGGTCGGGCATTAATAGTAGAGGAGCTTTGGCATCGTTGAAGAATATCAATTATTCCCATTTAACTTCTGAAAAGAGTGATTATTAATTAATATGTTCACATAGAATAAATAAATAAAGGCTTTTTGTTGAAGAATTGAAATATATCTTGTACGAAACTTGTGAGATATAGATTAATAAAATGCATAATAAAACACTATTATTGCCTAATAGAGTGTCACCACAATGAACATAATTACAATAAATCGGAACCCAATACAACTGAGCTGCTTTTATACGTATATGTCAGAAAAAGTAAAAAATGCACCTCTCTGACTTTTTGAGGCCTGTTCTCTTCAAACCATTCCAAGAAGCTGTAACTAGATCCAAATCAACTTAGTTACTTAGTTACATTTTCTGTATTGATAAACTTCTCAAATCGTTATCAAGTAAGATCTGTACTATAATGGTCCAGGTAGAATATACGATTTTTGACAAAAAACATACAATTCGGCTATAAATCGTTTATCGTGCCGAAAGAAAAAAATAATGAAAACTCAAGAAAGAATGAAAAGTTTAAATGTACTCTATTATATCAATCATCAAATTACGAGACCAGCCCAGCTAGAATCGATTTATTGAATGATATGATAAAGTATTTACGTTATCAAACAACTCAAAACTGTGAATTTTATTACAATATTGAATCATACGGAAAAATTAGTACCTACTATTATTGTCTTATGTTTTTATCTGCTACCTCAACATAGTTCAGAGATTGTTTCTAAAAAACTAAGAGTAGCAGATTGATTTGTTTAACAAATGTTTTTAATCCGATAACAAATTTGAATTTTTCCCTTGTTGTATCTTATAGTGTCCTGAAATGTTAAAATAAATTGTGGATACGTTGGCGATAAACAAAAAAAAACATCAATGATTAAAATAATTTTACACAGAGCAGTCACATGTCAGACCAATTTTGATTATTTCAACTTTTGCAAAAACATTTATTTTTATTAGTTATTCTACAGATTCCAATGATATCTCATTAATCTATAACACAATATCTTACTCAAATATCTTACTCAAGATGTGCCCTCCCGCGCCATTTATCGAGCAATCACAATGTTTTTCAATTTTTTTATATTAGTACGTCAAACCGTTCAAAAGTTAATAGGGGGGGACTATTGAAAGCTGCACTGTATATGAATCTGTAGGTACGTGTGCCCATATGCGTATGTATTCAAATCTATAAATTTGTTTGCCTATTGATTTAGGATTTACTTCTGTTTAGAAATTGAATAATTATTTTTATAACATATTCTATCATTTCATTCAATTTCAATGAGTAAAACAACTACACGTGTCAAAAAGGCGCGTATTCCCTCAATAGATTTAATGAAAGTTTAGAAAAACTTGTTTCTTGCATTGCCCTCGATACTGACGCGCCAAAAAATAGTTGATATGAGAAAATAAATCCAGGATTCGAACCTTACCACGTGCTAGCAGAAGTTTTAAAGGCCGACATCTAACCGCATCGCTACCTACTGATGCGGGAGGGGACACCCCGAGAAAGAAAAGGTACGCTCAAAACACGGGTTAGCAGGAAAACCTCCTAAGGGACCCCTGAAACCACCTAAAAGGGGAACTGAGGCAGGGACTTCTAGAACCCATTCGAGGGGAGCCAACCGTCCCGAGGGGCCGACCAGAGGAACTACAAGGGGATCTCTGAAGTTCAACCTTGGGTGCGGAGGTAGTCACCCAGAAATGGGGAACCAGAGGAACTGAAGGTACACCCAAACTCAAAAGTTAGCAAGAAAACCGTCCAAGAGACGCCTCAAATCACCTACTAGGAAATTGAAGCAGGGACCTTTGGAACCCATTCGAGGGCAGCCTAGCCAACGGTCCTGAGGTTTTCGACCAAAAGAACCCTGATGGTGTCTCTGAAGTGCAACCTTGGATGCGGAAGCGGGCACCAAAAAAAACGAGAAACCGAAGGTACGTCCAAAACACAAGTTAGCAGAGGAACCTCTAAAGGGACCAACTAAAACACCTACAAGGGAAACCAAAGCAGAAACATCTGGAAATCATTCGAAGGGAACCAAACATTTTAAGGGCGGCTCCCCAAGAGTAACTTTGAAGTGCGAACCAGAGGAACCGGAGGTATAGAACCAAAGCACTTGTAACCGGGAACCTTCCAAGTGGCTTCCAAAACTACGGTTTGATAAATCTATACGGGTGCCTGCAAAACATGCGACTCTGAAGAAGGTAAATTGTAGATGACATATTTATGAAATAAATGAATGGTCAACATTTTCTTTACACATTTTCAATAATATTTGGTATGATATAGTTTTCGAAACCGTGTTGTTTCAACTCTCGAATGGAAAAAGGGCGTTTCGCAATCTAGCATCAAAAATTACTATTCTAAATCTGCAGAATTAATTTTACATGTTCATGTATTTCGAAACGAATTTGTTTCTAAGTTTCGTTAAAAAATGGTTTATTCAACAGTTTTGGGAATTTTCAATTCAATGTGAAAAATAGAGACATAATTTAGAATATGGGTATGTATATCCTGTGTATATTTTCACAGTAATTTTCCACTTGTACAATGTTGAATGCGAAAGCAAATATGTCGAACATCTTCAAGACGTAAACATAAAAATCACTTATCATTGTCTTGTTGCCGTTTAACCACACTCAGAAGCTCACCAGACACCCAGCCGATAACTTTGTGCACAACTCCTTTGAGTGCATCAAGTGAGATAAAGAGGTGTGCATGAAACAAAACTTACATCCAGTATGGATCATAACTTCTTAAATAAATTACATGCACAGCCATAAAAGAGAAATAAAACTCCGTTTCAGTGCACTGCCAGCTGAGGCAGCAGATACATCATATCTCCATAATGCACTTTGGAAATGGCAAAAGTAGATATTAATTTTTACGTAGATTGGCTGGTAGTTTTTATAACTGAAAATATAGTTCGCCGTATCTAATAAAGACTCATTCATGGTTCACTTCGAGTTTTACCTTGTTTTATGGAGTAGTGCATGTATTCTTGCAGATAGCATATTACGATGCTCTGGAAATGTGCTTTTCCAAAAAATCAGAGCGCTATCTGGAGTTCGTAATGGAAAGGGGTTGACCATATATCCAGTATTCTGCATTTTGATGCAAAATTGAGATTATGTAGCATGGCACGATATGGAGGGAAGAGAGAGACAAGTGATTAACTTTTTTCGTGACTATTTTATTATATTTTCAAAATGAAAAATTATAAAATCAAGACATTACTCACCATGTGTGAGGTATAAATTTCCTTGATATCACATTTCTTTTTCACTTAAAAATATGGAAGTTTCAGACGAAACAAACGTAAAGAAATTATTTCCTCCACAAAATCAAACTTCCGGCCAATAGCAACAATAACTAATTTCATAAATACAAATTAGATATGAAATCGAAACTACGTTAAAACTGAGGAAAATGAGAATTGATATCGGAATTTCAGTAAATTTCCTACCCAAAATATCTTATTGTTTTTGTTTTTAAAAGTGTGTACAAACAATTTCAATATTACTAAATAACCTTTATTTTTATTATCATGAACGGAATTCCACGAAGTATCACATACATTCCCTGCCATTTACTTTCATATTAAAAAATCTTCAGCACGTCAAACCGGAATTTTATTATGTGATAAAACTGAAGGAATTCAAATTAGCAATTAATTTTAATAAATCATCGCTCTTAAAACTGGTGTTGAAAAGCCATAAAATGCGGAGTATGTGGAAAGAAAGTAAAATACAACATAAATAAATAAAATGAGTAATAGTTACTGTCATTGTTCTCTAAAGTGAGTATTCTGTGGATGATTCGAAATTTTGCCGACTGGAGAATTCACTGAGTATCTGCGTTTAATTAGTATCTTCCAGCGTAGTGTTATTAGATGAGGAATTCATTCAATAGGCCTGATATTTTCTTCTGATGTTTAAGCTTCAGCTCGGTAAAAAATAAGACAATTCAAAACTTCAATCATAAACTGATCTCTGAGTGGACATTGAACTAGCAAGTAAAGTAGCTTAGGAAAATTATATGCCCCAATAGTATTCAACATTACTTGTGATTCCTTTAGAATGCCGTAGGTTTTATGCCTAGCATTTCCAAAGAACTCTTGTTCCGCCGTCTATTGCCATATTTGGCGGAGGCGCCCCTTTATATTAATTGCAATAATTTATGTTAAGGTGCATTTAAATTAGAGCGAACAGAAGCGAAATAACATGAAGGAACGAATTTGTAGGTATTTGTTAGTTCGTTTCCTTCCTGCGAGCGCGGACATTTAAATAAGAACGAACATTCGCATTAGTCGATGATCCGTTTCAATTTTCAAAAAACCGTATGGCAAATGTCAGCAGTAGCGTTCGAAACAAATTCGCTTGCTTGTTTTATCGCTCTGTCCACATCGAGCACGATTTTCTTTTGATGATTCGCTGATTTACCGACAGACGTCTAAACATGACTGAACACGAACTCGTTCGCTCGCGTTCGATCCTTTATGTAAATTACCATAGCTCAAGCAAACGAATTCGTTCGTTCGCATGTGTTCGCTCCAATTCAAATGCACCTTTAACAGGTACGTACGTATATAGCAGTTCTCAATGTCTCTACCAGCCACATTTCCTACTGTAAAATTGAAAATTTCGTACAAAGTACGAGAGTTCATATATGAAAAAATTATTTAGACTGTTTAAGAAGATCTGCTCATTCCAAATCGTTGAAAATATGAGGGCACACTTGTTATAAAAAAAACAACTACTTTGCTGAATAATACCACGACGGACAATGATCTACATCTGACAGATATTTGTCGATTTTCTTCAGAGGAAACAATTGCGAGTGCTTCCTGTAATCAAACAGCAGAGATAATCCTTCTTTTGGCTGTACCTGTAGACCTGTTTCACGGTTATTGCCTCTCATCAATGCTAGGGTAGGTCAGAAAACATCAAAGTCGTCCGTTCATTTTTCTGACTACTGAATACTGTAGAAATATGTAACTGGAAGCACTAGAAAGACGAAAACTATAATAATGAGTACGGACGAAAGGTGAAATCAGAAATTATAGGTGCAAAAAATAAAAGAACGAGCAGTCGTGGCAAAATTGTTTACCTAATGATAAATCATATGGACGTCAAATTATTTAAAAAAGTTGCAACACTGAAACAGCATAAACATGGACGACGACATAAAAGCAAAACAAGAGCAGTAGAGAGAAATGAATGAAAATAATACCCTATAGACAGTTAGGCTTGAGGATAATATGTATTCATGTAGACAGCATTTCGAAAATAGATTTCGCACACTCCCTCATTCAAGAATACGACTTTGTTATTTATAGTTTCTCATCAATCTTTGCTGCTTCTCACTGAAACACTCTCGTTGACAGACGAAAATATTTACGTTAGGTCGTGTTTCTAATGATAATGATAGAACATCACTGCATAAATATTGAAATAATTAATGTATGAAAAACACAAGGATAGAATGTGTCTTATATTTGCATTTTTTTGGAGATTTTACCTTCCACAGTTAGAAAATGTAAATGTAATGTATTATTCTGCATGTACTCTTCAAATATACTGAGAAGCATTAACCAATGTAGTGTTCATCTTTATGCAGACGACTCAAATTTACTACAGTTTCCCACCTCAAACAACTGATTTTGCTTGTATATAGATTAATGAAGATCTCCTAATAATTTGTGAAGCTTTGCACATATCACTGTCTCAACATCAATGCCAGTAAATCTAATGTCATGTTATTCGGATCTAAGAACAATCGTGATAATGTAAGTAACTCAATTGATATTTGCATAAATGGGGAATCACTTGAATTGGTTCATGATGCCAGAAGTCTCGGTGTATTAGATAGATAGATAGATAAATAAATTTTATTGTTCTTTCGTATAAAATACATGAACAAGAAAGTGACAAGTGACAAAGATTATTTCATAATATAATGAGATTAAAATAATGATAAACTAGGAATTTAATTATTTTTGTATATAACAGTTTACATTAGGCTTGCATACTACTTACTATCCGACAAGGAATACTACTCGGTGTATTATTGGATGAGGATTCGAAAATCATATCAATAGATCAATTCAACGCGCATATTCAATATTAAAAATCATATATAGCAATAGGCATTTTCTCTCTACCAAATTGAAATCTATTCTTTGTGACGCATTGGTCCTATCACTTTCTAATTAAGCAGATTCCGTATATGGTCCATGTTTAACTAATCAATATGTGAAAAACATACAGAAGGTTCAAAATTCATGCATGCGACTTATATAAAACGGGGCAATTATGGATGCATACGAATCCAGTTGCCCCATAAAAGAAAAGAAATCCCACAGTGGAACCATTTGGTGGAACGAACACCTGTCAAATCTGAGATCCGAAGTCCGCTGGCTATTTAACAAAGCCAAGCGGGGCGGAGATTGGCAGGGATACACCGAAAGGCTGACAAAATATAATAAAGAGATAAGGAAAGCCAAGAGGAACAGCTTCAGGAGCTTTTGTGAGACAATCACATCAAGCCCTGCAGCATCCAGGTTATACAAAACCATGGCGAGGGGCAGAGAGCAAGGACCTATGTCACTCAGAAGAACAGATGGTAGCTATACAGAGGATGAAGAGCAACGAGCTCTCCTCTTACTGGAGACGCACTTTCCAGGCAGCATACCATTTGAATCCGACAGATCACTGGAAGAACCAGGCAGAGCCAAACGAGAAGACTGGGAAGTAGCAAAGACCATATGCACTCCCCAAAGAGTGAAATGGGCAATTGAATCCTTCCAACCATTCAAGTCACCAGGAGTTGACGGTATATTTCCGGCTCTTCTACAAAAAGGGCAAACGGAACTACTGCCGTACATCATTAAAGCAGCCAGATTTAGTCTGGCACTCGGGTACATACCGAACAACTGGAGAAGAGCACGGGTAACCTTCATTCCCAAAGTGGGAAAGAAGGACCCTACCCTCCCGAAGTCATTCAGACCAATCTGTCTCTCATCCTTCTTACTGAAGACAGTGGAGAAGACGGTAGACAACTACATCAGAACTGAGATACTGGAGAGAGTGCCATTGCACTCCGGGCAGCATGCATATAGGGCGGGCAGATCAACGGAAACCGCTCTGTACGTGCTTACCGAAAGCATCCAGAGATCACTTGAGCACAAAGAAATGGCCATTTGCGCCTTCTTAGACATAGAGGGGGCATTCGACAACACCTCTCATGAAGCAATAAAGAGGGCCCTAATGAACAAGGGAGTGGACAGAACCACATCCAGATGGATGTGCCAAATGCTGGCCACAAGAACAGCTGAAACGAAAGTGGGTGAGAGCAGCTTTCGGATCAGCACAAACAGGGGGTGCCCACAAGGAGGGGTACTATCACCTCTGATGTGGAGTCTCGTAGTAGACGAACTACTCGGAACACTGACCGGGAGCGGAGTCACTTGCCTTGGATATGCGGACGACATAGTCATCATGGCCAAAGGCAAATTCGAAGGAACCCTCTGCGATCTCATAGAAAGAGAGCTAGAGACAACCAGAAGATGGTGCCTCTCTGTGGGGCTGAGAATTAACTCATCAAAAACCACAGTAGTACCATTCACTAGAAGAACAAAGGTTCAGCACCTAAGGACTGTTCGCCTCGACGGAGCAGACTTAGAATGGCAGCAAGAGGTGAAGTATCTAGGACTTACTCTAGACTCAAAACTACTCTGGAACAGACACGTAGAAAAGATCGCTAATAAGGCAAAATCATCACTGATGGTGTGCAGGAACATTGCAGGAAAAACATGGGGATGTAACCCATCAGTACTGCGATGGATGTACACCATGATAGTGAGACCTATGATCACCTACGGGGCAGTAGCATGGCAAGGCAGAACCGAACTCGCCACAACAAAGAAGATCTTGGAAAAAGTGCAAAGACTAGCATGTCTTTGTATAACAGGAGCAATGAGGTCGACTCCAACAGCAGCAATAGAGGTCATTCTGGACCTCACTCCTCTCCACATAATGGTGAAGAGAACTGCTTGGGAGGCAAACCTCAGGTTGGCTAAAGTCGGACTCATAGGGACAGCACACGGCGCGAGGGGCTTAACCCCTACCAACTGTGCACACCTTGCCGACCTCCCAACTGACGAAATTACCAAGAAATTTAGTTTCGAGAAACTTTTTCGAACGGAACTAAACACCAAGCGAGAATGGAACATAGAATCGATTCGAGCACTGGGGAAGAATACCTTAACATGGTATACGGACGGGTCCAAAACTCCCGAAGGAACTGGAGCAGGGGTCTTTGGGCCTCGCACCAAATACTCTGAACCCATGGGCCAGTTCCCCAGCATTTTCCAAGCGGAAATTCACGCCATAGAAAGGTGCATTCAGTTCAACCTCAATAGGAAATACCGGAACCAGGAAATCGTGATCCTCTCCGATAGTCAAGCAGCCATCAAAGCGTTGAGCTCCTGCAACATCAACTCGAAGATGGTTTGGGAATGCCTAGACAAACTTAATGATCTGGGCAGGAACAATAAGGTGACCCTCCTCTGGGTGCCAGGGCACGCCGGAGTAGAGGGCAACGAACAAGCAGATACCCTGGCACGGAAAGGCGCAGCAACGCCACTGATCGGGCCAGAACCATTCTGCGGACTTGGAAAATATTACTTCCGAGAAGAACTCAATAAAGCTGAAGAAGCAATGAGAGCAACATACTGGCTAAGACTTCCAGGGCTGAGGCAGGCCAAAGATCTCCTCGGAAATTTCAACCGAGCAAGATCAAAGACACTGATTAACCTCAGCAAAATTAGTCTAAAGACAATCACGGGATTTCTAACGGGGCATTGCAGACTCAAAGAACACCTGAGGAAGCTAGGCTTAGAGGAGGACAGCACCTGCAGATTATGTGGGGAACACCCAGAAACACCCCACCATATATTGATGGAGTGTTACGCTGTACATCGCAAAAGATTGAATATACTGGGATCACACCAGCTGACCGTGGGAGAAATACCACGAGCAGACCCCCTCAAAATCCTAAAATTCCTGAAGGAATTGGGACTTGAAGGGCTGCTGTAAACAAGAACATCTTGTGACAGCAGAAGAAGATGGGGCACAATAGATCTAATCAGGTCGCAGCGCATCAATCACCATCCATACTCACCAATACGAATACCAATATATATGGAATCCGTAAATTTGAAAGAATCTCACATAAAATAAGTGAAATTGGCTGGTTAAACATTAAGAATAGAAGGATCCATCATGCTGCTAATCTTTTCCATAAAATATTACCAACTAAAACACCACTCTACCTACACCGGAAAATTACGCACCGCAGTGATGTCCATACCTTGAATATAAGGTTCACTTACGCCACCTAAATTCAGAACGGAACAATTCAAGAGATCATTCAGCTACCAGATTTGCGAAATCCATAATTCGGTTCCCACGAATATCAGAAATGAAACTTTTCTGAACTTCAATAGAAAATACAGACGTTTGTTGTTTGACAGCAGTGAGGGGGTCATACGATCTCCCATGCAATAAATATCTTATCCAATTCAATCGTACATTCATAACACAGATAACTCTTTTTTTTAATTATTTTATTTATCTTCACCATGTTGCACTTTAGAGTATGTTAGAGGTTGAGTGGAAGAGCAATTTGATGACTTCGCCTTTTGTTTTCTTGCAAATAATTTTAATAGCGAATATTATTTATACATGTGAAAAATTGGGAAACCAATAAAGTCGTTTATTATTATTTTTTTTATCCGTTAGGAATTACCCAGACAGGCCCTGTCTCCGGAGCCCCGACACTTCCGGAGGGCGCGCTGGTGTATCATTAACCCCAGTGAACACTCCCCACGTCCATGGGGTGAGTGATTACTGGGTCCGAGAGTCATGTGCCCCGAGAAGACGTAGTGAACCAAGAATTACGGCCTTCTGCATTCTTCCGGCAAAGTTTGATTTTCTAGTTTGAGATCAGTGTGTCCATCATTCCACCAAGGACCCCTATTATTATTATTATATCTTTGGTCAAAGAGAGATCTTATATATTATCTCTCATTTACATTCAAAATTTACCTTTTGAAAAGACTAGAGGTAAATGTAGAAAACACACAATATATGCCAACAGAAATAGGAAAATAAAATTTACAGAAAATTACACATGAAAGGATATGAGCAGGAATCATCGCATTTCACAGAAACAAGGCTAACAAATAAGCAAAAAATTGAATGAGGAAGACACCAAACAAAAATAAGGCAACACAGGAAAAGAAAGTACAACCAGGAAAGTAGAGGTGAATATGTTAAAACTGAAGGTGTTAAGACATATTCGTACCAGAAATAATGAATAATGTCAATAATAATATGATACACTTTCATAAAAACTTGTAGAGTGTTTACAAAGTCAACGTCGGATTGTTGGCAAGAGGGCCCACCGGGAAATTCATGAATGGGTCCTCCTAATTCGGCTTCCACTACGAGTCGATACCTTTTTGTTTGTTGTAGAGCTAAAGAGTGACTGACGAAAAATGTCTCAAGTCATAGCGCCCTCATTTGCTGTCCGATTTAATGATAATATTTCCCAATGGCATAGCATGTGCGGGTAAAGGACCATTATTATTATTATTTACTGCAAGCGACCAGCAATTATATGTGCTAATAACCATCTCTGATTTCAATTCTAACGTCAGCAACTGTAATTTTTTTTTTGATATGTTGATTGACTTCCTAACTTTGGAACTATGAAAAATAAAATAACATAAATTAAAAACATCTTGTTATTTATTTCAAATATTGAGCAAAAAAGGAATATTTTTTCTTTGGGAGTTACCCCTATGTACAATGTTAACGATTCAGTTTTTCTTATTGCGCGTTTTTTTCGAATAATTTTGTTTCAAGTCGAATGACTCCAAATTAACAGAGTTGGCGTTCGCAAAATTGCTTTATCTTCAACCGTTCTAGAGCTAAAAAGTTCATTTGAAAGGGGGAAAGGATTCATTCTTACATATTTTTTCTACTTTTATTCGTGACATTCTTGACGTTGTCCTTCTATATGCCAAACCTTCAACTCAGCATACACAAATCATATATTTTCGGAATCTGACATAGGTATATGGTGCGGATTGCAAGTGAATCTGCTGATTTTTCATTTTTCACGATTTTTAGAGGTCTACCCCTCTGGAATTTTTTTGATTTTTCGAATAATATTGTTTCATGTGGAATGACTCGAAATTCACAGAGTTTTCTAATTCCATCATTCTGAATCGATTGGCGCTTGCAGAATCGCTCTATCTTCAACCGTTCCAGAGCTAGAAAGATCCTTTGGAAGGGGGAAAGGAATCATTTCCCTCCATATTTTTTTCTAATCCTATTTGTGACATTTCTGTAGGTGTCCTTCTATATGCCAAACCTTTAATATGAGCATTAACAGATCACTTATTTTCGGAATCTGCATGACATTTTGCGTATATAGTGCGGATAGCAAATGAATCTGCCAATTTTGAATGTTTCACGATTTTTAGGAGTCTACTCCTTTGGACTTTTTTCGACTTTTCGAAAGTCGAATTCACAGAGTTTTCTGATTTCATCATCCTAAATCGATTGGCGTTCGTAGAATTGCTCTATCATCAACAGTACTCGAGTAGAAAAGTTCATTTGTAGTGGAAAGGAGTAATTTTCCTCCATATTGATTTCTACTCCTTTCCGTGGAATTCTTGACATTTCATTCCATTTATATGCTAAACAGAGGTATGTCAAGGACTGACATAAGCACTCGGCACTTTCGAAAAGTGTCCCAAAATCTCGAGCACTAAGCAGTTTTAATTATAAAATGCTCGCGATTACCAAACACTTACAGAAAGTTATTCTAGCCAGGGAGCACCAAGCACTAAGCCTTTCTCAAACTGTTAGACACTTAAAGGCCGAATCAGGTACCACGTGCCCACTCTGCATTTTTAACCCTGCATTTAATATTAAAACTTTTTCTATTATTCATTTACGAATTATCCTTTTTCAGAATTATTAACAACAAAAGCCAAACGATAAATTGGGGGCCATTTTTAGGGCGTCCTCCTTGAAGGCCTACCGGGAAATTTCCCGGTAGTACAATCCGACACTGCCCAAAGGCGGGTAGAGGAACGCTATTACTATTATCACTTGCCGTGACGTTCCGGGGCGACTTATTTTTGTGCACAAACATATGAACTGCAATTTCTAAAGCGTATTCAGTATAATTTTTTGGGGACACCCTGTGAAGTTGATCATCCAACTCGGCAGTGGAGAGCTTTGCGAAAATAAAACACAGGTTTGGACCACTTTTCAATTCTCTATTTTATACCGTGTTTCACATTTTGCAATGCCAGCCTTGCTCCCACAAGCTTGGCCGACAGTAATTTTCATTAGTATGAAAACGACAAGTAATAGAGAAATAGACATAATCGACCTGTTATCAACGCAAATCGGTCATTAAACTAAATTAAAATTCCTCGCAGACAAAAACACAAATATTCATCAATTCACGAAACGCTCAGCGCACGTCAATAAAATAATTACTTTTAATTACTCTCAATCACTTGCTTTTCATCAGCAACACAAAACGTGAATTCAAATTAGGTCAACCCACGCTGGTAGTTTTCGCAATTAATCAATATTTGTCACGCATTTATTCAGAAAAATGTATCCGACACCGCAGGCTGCTAACGAAGTCAATTTCCGACATGTTGTGGCTGAAACACATCTAATCAAACGTACAATCTCTGCGGGGAGGCCTATTGTGAATCAGACATTGTACTTATCCGAGGAATTACACAGCAGAATTAAGGCGGAAGGTGAATTTGACACGGATATAATCAAGATGAAATTGAAGCTGATTGTTAATATATCTTCTTTTGAAAGCGACATTGAAGTCAGATAACCATCGAAATCTATAGATTCAGTAAAATGTGTGAATATGATTCAATAGTTATTCAAAGGAAATATCACGAGTGCTTGACATTTTTTCGATAATTTTTTATTTTCCATGAAAACGCTTTGTTTGGCAAAAGTATGAAAACTAACTGATTGACTGGTCCTCTAGGACGAGTGATTTTATCTAAATTTGATTTGTTTGAATGTTATTGCCAAATAAAAAAATTATCGATAAAATTTGAGAAACGAGTTGTATTTGGAAAGATTATTTTCTTCGCCGAACTGAAAAGTGAGTAACCATTGATAATAAGATAACTTTTCATTCATTATGATAATATAATAAAATCGACGCAGATATCCTTGTTTCGTTTTGACAGTTCAAAGGTAAATCTGTATCTGTACGAAACCGAATGATTTGCCATAATAATACCAGAAACGTCAGAATTTGACATGAGAAAAAAATAATCATTGTAAAAGTGCTCAGATAACATTTTAATTCGCGCAAGAATGACTGTAATTACACAAGTGGTGCTAATTTTTTGATAATTGTAACTATTTGCTACAGAAGGCACACGAGTTGACGAAGTCCACGAGTGAGATCTTTGATTAGCAAAGATGAGTGCTAATCTAGTTAAAATTATCAAATAAATTGCCACCACGATTTCAATTCAGCGTGCTTATCTGTTTAAGTGATTATAAATCAACCAAATCCATCAAAATTAAACTAATTTATAAGTGGCAAATTACAGTGACAATTTTTTTATGTTGTCTGATCGGATTTTTGTTCAAATGAATGCATAAGAAAGTTAGCCATTGACTTGGTTGTCAAGGTGACGCAGCTTCAATATAAACCTTTCAAATTCAGCACCGTCGCCATTGTGAAATATCAGTTATATAAGGCCTTTGAGATTTTCTCTAACGCATAAGGTGAATGAATTGGTATAAATTCGAAGAAACTTTACAATTATTCATTAACAGAAACCATCATGAGCACGAGATTTGGTCAAAGCTCGGCTGATTCGAACAAACAACAGCAATCAACTCCAAAAAAAGCAATAATACAATATGGAAACAGTTTTCAGAGTTTTGCCTTGAACGTTATTATGAGTTACCTGTATCAACCGAGGTGAAACAAATCGCGGCAAATCTTCGGTTAGAGTGAGCATCCGAATTTCAAAATATTTGCAATTTACATAGTTTGGGTCTCCTGAACAAATATCCAGAAATGTTTGGCAGTTACGACTATTTTAGAAAATATTGGCCGATTTTATTGTGAAACTTGAAACAGATTGAATTTCTGTTACTAAAAATACACAAATTTCGAGTGTAAAAACTATTATTTTTTCAAAATAGTCAATGTTGGCAACGAGATTGGGATTGTTCGGGTTTCGTCGGGTCTAGTCGGTAAGCAAGGTAAGTTTATTATGCTCGGAATTTAAATTAATAAAAAAACGTAACTCACGTAGTTTTCTAATTACTTACTTATAATAAAAAAAGGGACATAACCTAATCTTACCTAACTAACCTAGCTATTCAAGTTGCAGGTAATCCGATCACTTATTGGTATATGAAAAAGTGAAATCAAAGCAGGTGCTCGCTGCGCTCGCACACAACCCTTCGATAACCTTACCTTTACCTTGCTTACCGACTAGACCCGCCAAAATTGTAAAAACAAAAAATACCACATATTCAGTGCCAAACAATGAAATTCGAATAATTTGTTTACATTTCGAAGAATTTTCGAAAAAATGATGGTTTTTTCCACTAAAAAGTGCTGAAACCAAGTAAATAAGGGCGTGTCCAGAGAAAGTTTTTAATTGCCATGAAAAGGAAGAGAAGCGGCACAATACAATATTCTAGAGAAGGAATAGATCAATATGGAAATCAAACTGGAAGGATAGAATATAATCTAATTATTTCTAAAACCGCAAAACGTGTACCATACAGGTTGACTGAGAGCAAATTTTTAACGCCAAATTAAAATTACTCTGACAAATATCCGGTACGTCTCTTTCGTGAATTTATGTCGAATAGATATGCAAAGATACAAATTGATTTATTTCTGACACCTAATCCAAATTGGCAGCAACCTTTTTTCAAGGGGTGGTACAAAAATCTCCCAGTAGGACAAATCGAAATAGGAAAGTGGACAAAACAAGCGGCTCAAAAGATTGGCTTGGATTCTAATAAAATTGAGGTCATAAGTGGAGTAGATAAGCTCCGTCAGAGCCTATCTACAACTTGACGAAGAGCACCACGCAAGCCTGATCAATAACTTAAGAGGAGACACGATTTCGACTTCTTCATCTCAAGGAAATTGTACAATAACTTACAATGATTGCACCATTACATACAACAATTGGAAACATATTTAATTATAGTTCAATAATAATATTCAAATAATATTTGTTTAACATTTAGCGGAATGGTTAAAAAAGTAATCATCCATTTTAAAAAATTTGTGATGAATGCAAGGAAATAATTCTGTTCCTGATATAATCCTCAAGAAAGCTAAAGAAGAAACACGCTAATCATTGCCTGCCAAGTCCAGTGAACATTATGGAGAAGCTCAGCTATAGCAGAAAGTTATATTGAGGATACTATCTCTAATAAGCTTGATATTGCGAAAAATTGTTCCTTACAAGAAGATACATGTATTGATTCTAGATATTTATCAAGAACTTCGATAGGCAGTATGCGTTCTGAAACCGATGACAACTACAAGCTTGTTAATAATGGAAGCTAAGCGAAATATGATAAAACAAAGAACGAAATGTCTGATTATATAAATGTTAATGTCAATATTATAAATAAATGAGTAAAATGTGACTGAATCAAAATTTTATTTTCAATTTTTCGACCCCAAACCGCTACACGTGTTTCAGTCACAAAGTGATCATCTTCAGGTTTGGTGTCATAGAAAAGTAAGTAATTCTGAGAGGATTTAAAATAACATCAGCTATGTAACTTCACTTATGTTCCCCAATATGATCCATACATATTTCCAACGCACATAAACACTCTACATTATTTTTAAAGTCACTGTGTATCCTCACCAAACCTCGCCGGAGAATCACTAATTGTCGCTTCGCACAAATACAAATATTTATCCTGGCCATGATGAAAGTACTCTATTATTCATCAAAAGTGCATCATTGTTCGGCTCTTGATTAAATATTATTCCAGCCACTTCTGAAGCCCTCTCGAAAGGAAGATTACTGCTACGAAAAATCTGCGATAAACGCACTACCGTCATTCAATTTTCCAATAATGCCCTACATACGATTCAGCCTTTCGCAAAGGAAAACCTTCGGCCACATGGGGTGAAAAATTCCTATAATAGCTTAGGACAAATAACAGAGGGTAACCATCATATATGTGAGTTTTACGCCCGCCATATGACGGCTTTTTGCAGACCCTATATCTGAAAACAAAAGAGAGAATTGACTTGTGACTCGAACACAATTTTAAGGGGTTTTGTTGCACTTTTCCGGTGATATTGAATTTTCCTAACATAAAAGAAGGATTCCATATCAAATTTATCAGGACTAATAAAAGGATATTGAATTTTAAATTGGAAGTAGAACTACTATGGAGTTGGTGTTGAATATTATATGGAATGAATTTTTGTGAAAATAATTTGAAAGCGGTGCAAAATTGGAAAATATGAGGTGGAAACTTTCCAGAGTTTATTAACGGAAAAACCAGGTCATCATTATAACACAAGGTGAATTTTGAAGTGATTTTCTTTTGTATACTGATTCTCATTAAACTATAGCTTCATTGACTGGTGCTGATTGCTGATTCTAAACGCTTTTCGACTTGAGATAGATGTCTTTTTATTAGTATTGTTACGAGATTGATAAAAGCCCCCTAGCTGCGCCACTGAGTCGACTCGCAAGCGTATCGTCCATAATTCTTTCCAAGAAGAGATTATTATTTGGGTAGAATTCTGTCGTGAGTAATCTAGAGCGGAATCGCGAAGCATCTGGTTACAATACTTGAATATTTAAAGGCGAGACATATCACTGGCATGATTAAGAGGTTTATGAAGAAGTGATAAGCAGTTTTTGAATAAGTATATAAGTGTTTGGAATATTCAGCTAGTTGTATTGTTGTATAGATCTAAGTGTTTTATTAGTCAGTGAAGTAGTTGTATGTTTTTAGTGAAGTTAGAAATAAACAGTTTAGCAGACCTGATTCAGCTTATCCACTTTTTTGCAACCTGTCCAGGATTCGACTACATTCAGAACTGGAAGCAGAAGAAAATACTCCGTAACGTCACTAATAATAACAGATACATTTGACTGGATACGTCGCGCAAACTTGCAAGCGCCGACTTTCCCCAGTTTATGTTAAGCTTCTTACCAATAAAGTCCATATATCCTTGGATAAGTAAACAAAAAAACCTTACAGCATAGTGTTGCTCGCTGAGGATCCAAACTATTAGAGCCTCATTCTAACCGACCTCAAATGATCACTGACCAAAATGTATTCATCTACAAATTAATAATAATAATAATAAACACTTTCATTGGTAGAAACAGAGAAACAAACTTACATAGCAACATACAAATCTACCAAAAGGCAGAGTTAGCTTTTGTCTGAGCCATAAGGACCAGGCAAGTGCTTTCTACCACTCAACCTTGAAAGAAAAAAAAAAATAAAACAACAAAAAGAAAAAACAATGATAGACTAATACTATTCAATAATTAAGCCTAGATTAATACAAGAGATAACGCCTGAGATAGTAATAATAAAAAACTAATATTCTTCTAGGCTAGCTCATACCAGGAAATTCATATCGCAAGTAAGAAAGATATTTTTCAAATGATTTTTGAAACTCAGTATGTTCATTGCCTTCAGGGCTTCCGGAATCCAGTTGTAATTGAAAAGTTGATCGAAGAAATCCCAAGATTAAGAGCGCATAAATTTGCCTTGAAAAAAAAAGCTCTTTTTCCTGATTTTTCATGGTCGCAGACTGAGCAGAGAAGAGGATCTGAACTCCTGATGACTTTACAGGCTCCGCAGGCACACGATCACACATCATCCTGAGTTCATTTCATCACACCAAAGGAGTATTAGTTGCAGCAACTGTGTTCTTCCCCGACAATTATGATGACCACATCTGTCGAAGTTCATGCTTATACTTGCGCGGAACGAATTTTTAGCCCTAGATGAGTATACGTCTCTGAGGCATCAAAATAAGCTAAACATCCTCTACAAATTCCTCGCATCGTCCTCTTTTGAGATAGACCGTGGCACGTTTGTCGACCCCATACTCCATTCCAACAGCATGCGTGTACCAGCCTCAAGGACTGATGAAAATCCATTTTTTCCAAGGCTTACTGGTTGAGGTTATCCATGTAAAACAGACGAGTGTCTCCGGTTGGTGAAGGTGACGCAGTTTTATGCGCGGGTTTTCCGTAGGGCAAAGGACAATGGCGATGGGGAAATGTAGAAGAGAAGAGGGCTGAAGGAGTCTCCCTGAAACACGCCCCTTCTAAAGATAACCTGATCTGTTAGGACTCTGACTTGACCAGATCTTATGGTGAAGCGAGTCCTCCAGAGCGGCATTAACTGTCCAATGCATCTTACTGTTTGATCGGGTTCCGCAAGGCAACTGAGCAAATGCATGATTAGTTCATGCGATGTTGTATCAAACGCATGGCAATAATCGATCCAGGCCATTGAGAGGTTACGCTTATAATGTAAATACATTTTTTTTATACTATAATTATTCCATGATTCACGGTCAAAGTTAAAGGACAAAGTGAATGAAGGACAAAAACATTGGGAACACTCAGTTTTTTCCAACAACAAAGCGATGGCAAACCGTGTATGTGAGCGTCAGGAATGTGATGAAACACCCGCTATCATAATAACACGAGAGGGTGATACCATAATACATCTGAGCGGGTGGTTCTATAATACATATCGGAACCAAGCAAGGACGCTTAGGACAAACACATATACTGACGAAGTATGGAATCATGCCAAAATGGTGTGAAGCGTAAACCCACATTTTCGAGCATCTCCATCCTCCGATTTTGGAATAATCCTACAGCGGAATGTTTCTTTCACATTTTTTCCTCAATTTAGTATTTATTATATTTCAAAATAACGTCACGTTCTTGATTATTTCAATCACGAGGTATCGGTAGCTAAACATATTTATATTCAGAAAAAAATATAATGATCATGTAAATGATTTGCTCAGAATGGAAAATATTTCAATTCGAAAATTGCATAGTTTTAGTATGATATAAATTGAATATTCAGGAAGTCTGAACGATCATCAAGTACCTCATTCTTCAAAAAAATATATTAAAAAAAGTCGTTATTCGATCCACCATAGTTACTTGATGAAAACAATCAAATTGCTCCATTATTTTAAGTGTTGGTTGTTACTGCTCAAACTGAGACACTGTAAAAAATGATCTTGGATGATCAAAATATGTATAAATGAATATTTGACAATGATTGTAATCTACAAATTCAATTGTATAACAATACCTACCCAGAAAAATGTAATATTGAAATAAATCATCCTTGACAAAAATTATGTGAGAGTCATAACATTCGCTTTAATAATTTCAAGCAAAAAATGTTGGTAACAAATTTATTAGTCTGAACAGCAATGTTTCTCGTAGCAATTCTGACTTCCGCAAAGCTAGTCAAACATCGTCTATTTCCCCTTCGTCCGCCGTATTGTAATTCATTTCTTCTTGTTTCCCAGACTAGTCGAACAATCAATTCCGAGTTGTTGACAAATAAACTTCGTTCAGCGATTCCGATTTTTTTTTCGTTGGAGCTATAAGTTATCGCATGAATCAAAGATGACCATGTTTGAACTTTCCGATATAAATCTCCCATAGAAACGCTTCAACGCATTGACCTTTTCAGAAATGTTGGTTAATTCCCACAATAAGAAAGAATGCAACTGAACTGAAACAAATCTTAGTAAAAAAATTTAGACAAATTTTTGGAAGAAAGAAGCTTAGAGTAAAACTGTTTCTTTTGTTACTGGTTTAAAAAAAATAACCTATTGCCGAAAACAACACATTGTTTCAAAATAATTTACACAAAAATTAAAGCTTATTAAAAAAAGATGTTATAGTCGTTTAACTAAGTAAATGATAGACTTCAAAACAGAGATAAAACCATACAAACATATTCGTTCGTTTTGATGGTAGCAATGAACAAAAATGCCCAAAAATGAGGGGAAATATACTGTTTATTCATTTAATACTTGAAGAATATTTCTTTCATTATTTTTATCTTTATTCACGCATACATCCCTCCATTAATAAAAAAAATTATCGTTTCTGACTCTCTTTTTTCTCAAACACAAAAATCTTCAATAAACCATTCTAAATTTAACGGGATTTCAATTAACGCTGTAAGTACATTTTCCTATTAAAATCTACGGCTATCTTGAAATATTGAAGAACAATTCTGACTACCATCAAAATTTGAATGTTTATCCCCAGATAAGTTTATCTTCAATTCTCCATCGAGTTGGCCTTACTATGAACTACTGAAAAATATAAGGAATTGAAATGTTTTGATAGTCTCGCAGAATTCATGCAATGAAAATCTACAAAAGGTACTAGGGAACTATTCATTAGTATTCTTGATGAGTTGATTTAGTTGTTTTCTATTTTCATAGCATAGAACAAATCACATGAATAGAATTAAACATACTATAGTTATTAAAAATCAATATTGACTTGAATTTGGAGTGAGAATTTAGATTGACTTTAAAGCTTCTGATCGAGTCCCTACATTGAGAAACAATCTTAAACATAATTCCATTAATAGTTGATTTGAACTGGACAGCAGTACTCTTATTCCATACAAGAAGGACTCTTTATACAGAAAATTCAACAACTACCATGATAATATTTCAATAGAATGTCAACTCTGACTGATTCAACCCCTTCAGCACCAAGGATACTAAAAGAATATATATTGACCAATTCATAACACTAGAAGGACCATGTCGGAGCTATTAAAGCACCACCATCTTTTACTTCATCTCGACTCGCTCATTCGAACACTTCGACAAATCAATCCTACTGAAATCTCTGAGATGAGACTATCCTTCAAAGCTCCCCACTGATAGCTTGGAATCCAGTTCACGATGGAAAAGAAACACAACGGTACCTTGCCGTTTCTCGATCTGAACGTTGAAAGAACGAACACTGGCATACGCACCTCTGTTTACAGAAAGAAAACCCACATAAGACAATATCTTAACTTCTGATCCAGTCACCCAAATTCCACAAAGAGGGGGATTGTAAGAACAGTGGTGGTAATTTGCAATAACCGGGAGTTACTAGGAAGCGGAGATAAACCACATCAGAAAGGACCTACGCCAAAGTGGATAAGCTGAGAAAATCCTAGAGATGTACAGAAGCAACTCGAAAGGACCAAGACGATTGTAGAACGACCACGAAATCAAGTTATCATCCTTCCATACCTCAGAGGTATCTCCGAGAAAATTGGGCGGATCGGAAACTGCTTTCAATCCGGCAGTACCTACGGAGCTTTCTCACCAAGACGAAACCTGAAAATACAGCAGAATCCAGAAATTTACGAAGTCTCATGTGAATATGAAGATTCTTACAACGGAGAGACCAAGAGAACATTGTATGCGATCACGAAAAATCAGGGATTGTAGCATTTCCTTTAAAGGCAAAAATGAAAATAAACTCGGTCTCGTATTCGACTTGGAACGGACGAATCCAAACTCTGTTCAGCAGAAAGCCCACGTCAAAGATGCGGAGTGTGAGAGGCTTCTACAGCTACATAATGAAAAGCCAATGCATGGGATCTTCTTCAAGAAAATTGAAGACCTTGGCTTATCCAGGAACCTGACATTTGCTTTTCTCAGATCAAGTGGGCTGAAGTCGGAAAATGAGGGATTCATAATGACCTGCCAAGATGGTGTCTTCAATACCCTTGTCTACCGTAGTCACGTGATGGGCATAGAACTGTCTGATACTAGATGCAGAGCGTGTCGGGGGGCAGCTGAGACCATAATGCATTTGCTGTCAGCTTGTCCAGCTTATGTAGTCTCAGCCTATATTCACAGGCATAACGCGGCGCTAGGAGTGTTGTACTACCACCTGAGACACTCGTACGGTATTAACGGGACACCGGTGTTGTCTTATGCTCAGGGGGATATTGAGTCCGTTTTGGAGAATGAGAAGTGTCGAATCTATTGGAACTACTCATTCCCCACCCTCAGGCAAATACAAGCCAATAAGCCTGATATAGTCCTCCTCGACCATCAAAGTAGGACGATTTTCGTCATTGAGTTTTCAGATCCTGGCAAAACGAACATCATTCGAAAATCGGAGTAAAAACGGACTAAATCTCGAGATTCACTGTTTGAACTCCGCAGGCTTTACTCAAACCATTATGTCAAGATTGTGGTTTTAATAATAGGGGTCCTTGGTGGAATGAAGGACACACTGCTCTCTTATCAAACCGACTTGCCATGATGCGGCAGAAAACTTAGTCGAAAGAATGCAGTTCATTCTGCCTCCTCAGGTCACATGACTCGGACCCAGTAATCACTCACCCCACGGACGTGGGAAGTGTTTACTGGGGTTAATGACACACCAGCGCGCCCTCCAGCTGTGTCGTTGCTGCGAAGACAGGGCATTTTTGGTAAATTCCTTATGAAAAAAAAGGCTAGTTCGGACGTTTCTTATTCTGCCTTTATAGTCAAAGTAAGTAACGATGCTACGCTGGTTGAGTTCTTACAATACTCTTCAACAACCTGTAGTCGTTGAGGTGATGATCATGTCTCCAATGTAATTTGAATCGAATCGGCGCATCTAAAACTAGAAGGTGTACTTAGCTGAAATCCCGATACATGTGCGATCATCACTCTTAGGGTTGAGTAAACCGAAGAGTCCTCTACACTCACTAGTTGTGTAGTACCCAAAGGAATGATGCAAACTATACATTCTCATGAAAACTGCCGTACTTCAATTTTGAAAAAAATCAACAGGCAAATGCATAGTTTTAGTTTAATTATGCCAAAAAGATAGCTGAATTATTTCAAAGAGAAGTTCATAAAAAACATCACGGCCCAGAAGGATATAAAAATGGGGTGTTGAACACTCATCAAAAAACAACATCAGCTGTTCTGGGCGAGCCTCTCGCCTATATCGCACGAATCGAAGATGATTATTGTTTGAACTTTCCGAAATCTCCTTGTACACGCTCCAGTAGATTGACCTTTTGGAAATGCTAATAAATTCCCTTCGACTAAAGTTATGAAATCATGGTGTAACGAATGTAAAATAAAATTTCCTTTGTCGATTGTTAAATCTCTGTCGTTCTGCCTTTTAATCACTCGACTGTATTTCGAGTTTCGGTGCATTCAACCGAAAAATCGCCGTTGCTCGAGCAAATGCGAGAATGGAAACGTATTCTCGACTGAAATAATAAGGCTGTTTACGTCGTTTCTGATATTATTCGGCACAGCCTTTGATAGCAATCAAATTTTGCAGGATTTAGTTCGTCGAAGAAATGTTCCTTCTCTGTTCAGCGATCGACGAAGGATTATGAGCGCTCGACAAACTTTGGGGGGAAGTATTGAGTACAGGAGAATGAATCCATATGGCAAAACTATAACAGGTATTTTTTGTTTCTGTGAAATTGAGTACGGTTCATAAGTATAGAACACCTAGTATCTAATTCTTCAAGAGATTCTTGTAAAAATCGGTATTGAAATAAACCACACAAAAATCAGTTGTTTCCTTCATATTTTCCTTTTCCTCATTACTCCAGGGAGCTTTCACATAATTATCGAGCATTCAGAATCCTACTCGGAGATTTTCCCTGATTGAATTCAAGTCTAAAACAAACCAAAAACACAAGTAATCATCTAGAAGTGAAAGACCTATTTCTGAATTCGAAATGTCTTCAATTCAAATTTTGTAATAAAAATGACAGAACGACATAGAAAAAAAATTGATGAAAGATCTTCACAAACAAAACGCCGTTATGAAAAATCTGCAGACTCCACCTTGTTGAGCTCAACAAGTAGCAATAAAAATACATTTTTTGGTTTGCTATATTTTTCAAAATAACCTCCAAAATGAATAAAAACTGATTTCGAAAACATTATATCTTGCAATTAGAAGAAGCTACCTCGCTTTTGCTAACTCCTCCGAAGTGGTAAATGTAATCCAATCTCTGAAGAATAAGAAAGTGATGGAAATTGATGCCATGAAGGCTGAACTTCAGAAAAATGCTATTCCATTCATCGTCGATCCTTTTGTAGGTAAGATTGAGTTTAAAAAGAGTAGGTCTGCTTGGCCCTCCACTGGGACCAGTAAGGGTCTATTGTGGTTCATACCAATTCATATTTCACCAAATAAACCCAGCTTTTTGAAGAAGCCGATTACTTTATTTGGTGTATGATCTTTCAGGAGAGAGTGTAACTCTGCCAAACATCGAAAACCTGATTCGGTCCGCGGTGGGGTAGGCACAAAGTATGTGCTGTGCTGTTTCATCATCTTCAAGACAGAGACATGTCAGGTCCTCCGACAGTTTAAGTCTTGTTATGTGATGATTCAAACGACAGTGGCCTGTGAATAGGCTGGAGAACAGTGTTTTGGTCAAATTCTTCGAGGAATGTAAGAATGCCTTGGTATTCAGGAGTTCAATGTATATTTGGCAAAACTTGGTGAGATACCAATGGCCAGGAACACAAACCAGAGACAGACTTGTGCAGTCTTCCTATTGAGGAGAGTCTTCTCTGGCAGTTTGACACCAGCTTAGACGTTGATCGATACGAGCCGCCAAGTGCTTTCAAAGCCACTTGACTGTGTGTGATCTTTGTGTGAGGTTGGTTTCTCCCAGTCTCTCTACACATAGATCGATGGCGTGAATTTCCGCATGGAATACTGTCGCATATAATCCCAGACAGTTGGATATTTCTGTTCTAGGTACACTACTGTATATACCTGCACCAGAACCATCCATCTGTGTAACAACAGTAATCTGCTCTCAGTAGTTCCTCTTCTTGGAGGACCCAGTAGTCTCTCTTCGAAATTAGAAAGGTGTGAGGCAGGTCAAAATTTACTGTTGTAGGCATTATATCAGAGGTCATTCCCAGGCTGCTGTGACTTTCAGTGTCAATCAGCAGTCTGTTACGCTCTCTAAAAGTCTGCTGCATGTAATTATACACAATATACATGAATCTGTCGGTTATCCTCTCTCACCAGGAGATTTGATGAGTATATTTAATAAAAAAATTTCTTTGCTGAGGGCATATTTTTATCGCCGTTAACCGATACCCATTTGCGATGGCGACAAAAATGAGCTTATAAATTAACTTACAGTTTCTGTTATCATTGCCGAGGCATAACATTTTGAGAAAATAATAAAAAAATACTCTTTTTCCTCAACAACATAAAGTACTTTCCTGTAGAAAATTTGGATTTAGAGAAGGCGTATCAACACAAGATACTATGCGGCATTCAACAGTTAAAATATTATCTGCGTTGGGGGGAGCATTATGTGCAGTCATAACCATTTCGGAGGTGTTTATTACACATTTCTCCTTCAATCACTGGAAAATATTGGCCATGAAAGGAAGCACACCAAATCTCTACTAAAGTTACTTGCTAAACAGGAAACAATGCGTGAACCATCCTTGGTCCAGTACAGCTTAACATCTATTTTATTGACCTGTTTTAAATCCCTACAACTAGGGAAATACAGCGGTTCGGCTATTTCAGCATGGACGTCATTGAAAAAAGAAGAGGAACTACCCAAAACTCCAAAACAACGTCGCGTTTCGCCAACAAAGTTGGCATCCTCAGGAGATCAAATAAACGTACGCTTATGATCACATTATTATGTGAAGTGAAGATAGGATGGAAGAAAATGAAGCGAATTTGATTTCCCAGACTTGTAGTAAGTCCATTGAATCCTGTCTCTTTTCAAGGCGGATTCATGCAACGTTCATTATAACTACATTTTCATTACATTATAATCAACATTGCATTACATTTTCACTAACGATTGACACCGTTCATGCAACGATTAAACTGAACTATGAACTTGCGCATGCGTTGTATGTATGATTTTGTCCTGTCATCACTGTTGCACCTGATCTATTAGTATACCTTGATGCATTTCAAAACAATCAATAATAAATAAAATACCAACTGTCGAAATCCGATTTAACAGCTACCCAAACAAACAAAAAACAAGCCTCATGAACCATGACCACAGTTCACATTATAAAAAAGAATGGCGGTGAACCACTATACATGTTTACGCGCATGCGTACTTGGTGTTTTAACTAAGAACATAATTTTATAGTTGAAAGTTGACCAACTTCTTAATGAAGCAGTGTTAATGTAATGCAATAATGTGTTTGCCTCCTATGAAGTACGAATATTCAACTTTATCTAATTTTAATGTAGTGAAAATGTAATCATAATGAACGTTGCATGAATCCGCCTTTAGAGTAAGTTGTACACTTCATTTCTTCCCAAGAAAACCGATCGTCTTTTCGACGTTGATGTCTAGGAATGGTACGATGCCATCATACGTTTTTGACATTACCAGAATTCCTGTTAAAATTCTTAAAATCGAAGTGATATTATCTTTGGAGAATTTCTGATGGTAATATCCTAAAAAATGGAAGTATGATTATCCGTCACACTACCAGGAATTTTCGAAAGAGAATAACAGTCAGAGTGATCTGATAATAATTCATGACATTAGTTGTTAGTATGCCTCTGAACCGATGATCTTATAACGTACCCTGCCAGAAATGGATAATTTTCATTCATTAAGGACAACAATTTCAATAAATTTTTAAACATGATAATTTAAACTTTTTGTGATTTTGAGGACAATTTGCGAAAGAGTCGGGAATTCAATTGTACACATTTCAAAAAATGTTATATCAAAAGAAATGTATTTATAAGAGCTTACATACTACTACTTCAATTGGAATCCATGTGCCATTTCGTGATGCATGCCATGGCCATAAAAGGCTGAGTAATTGTTTTGATAACTACGTAAATGGTATTTTCTGATAATAATATCCCTCGGCATACTTGGCAAGAAGCACGTTATATGATGAATACCTCTTTGAAACACAATATGTGAATTACTGTTCATACGATATCCTTATGTTATTTTTTAATGAATAAATGCGTACGGAAAGAAAATATTCATTCCGATTTTCATGCCAAGTAAGTGTTCAGAGTTTTTTCTGTATAAATATTCAGATGTATCTACTAAAGCAATCTGTATCGTACACCAGTGATGGGGCTCTGTTCTATTTGTGTCGAAGAGAATCTCTACTCTTCCATATGCGTACGTAAGGGTGTCTACAACAAGATGCAGTGAGTCTCACGCTGTCATGGAAACACCGTCCATTAAGGATTAACGAAATTACTGAAATTTTTGCGATTTCGACAAAATCATTTTAAGTTTTTGCTCAATCTTTTTCTGCTGCCGATCGATTTGAAATTCACAAACTATACTATTTGAGTCTTTCTGAATCGATTGGCTTTCGCAGATTTGATCTATCTCAAACCGTTCTTGATTTGAAAAGTTCATCTGAAGTTGCGAGCTGTTATTTCCCGACAAATTTTTTTGAATTTTTTTCCGTCCCATTTTCGTAAAACTCAATCTTTTTCATAGAAGCCCACCAAATTTGAAATCGATTCCGAGTCAAATAGAGATTTGGTAGTCTTTTAATGGAACATCTGCACTTTCAAAATGAACCTTTTTCCAAAAATTTTGATTTAACATTTTTTGAGAAATCGCTCACTGGCCTATTACGTATTTTGACGAGCTGATTTCGAATTATGCTTCAAAACTTGAATTCCACCAAAGATTAACGAAATTACTGAAATTTTTGCTATTTTGACAAAATTATTTCGAATTCTTGCTCAATCCTTCATCAAATTTAATTTTAGACAATATATTCGGAATCAGCTTGACAAGATACGTAAGATGACGGTTACGAATTTTTCGAAAAATGAATATTTGCAAAAAATCGGTGGTGTGAGGGAATTTTGACGTTAATTCGCTATTTTACAGCACACCCTGTATCTGAGCATATCCAAATCATACATTTTTGGAATCAACATGAAATTTTGGGTATAAGGTGGTAATTTCAAATGATTCTGATGATTTTGTACTTTTCATCATTTTTAGGGGTATACCCCTTGGACTTTTTTCGAGTAATACATTTTTTGCCACCGATCGATTTGAAATTCACAAACTATACTAATTTAGTCATTCTGAATCGATTGGCATTCGCAGAATTGATCTATCTCAAACCGTTCTCGATTTGAAAAGTTCATATGAAGTTGAGAGCTGTTATTTCCAGCCAAAATTTTTTTGAATTCATTTCCGTCTCAGTTTCGTTAAATTCCATCTTTTTTATATAAGCCCACCAAACTTGAAACCGATTCCGAGTAGAATAGAGATCTGGTAGGCTTTTTACACAACCTCTGCACTTTCAAAATAAACCTTTTCCCAAAAATTTTCATTTTCCATTTTTTGAAAAATCGCTCACTGGTCTGTTACGTATTTTGACGAGCTGATTTCGAATTATGCATCAAAACTTAAATTCCACCAAAGATTAACGAAATTACTGAAATTTTTTCGATTTTGACAAAATTATTTCGAATTCTTGCTCAATCCTTCATCAAATTTAATTTTAGACAATATATTTGGAATCAGCTTGACAAGATACGTAAGATGACGGTTACTAATTTTTGGAAAAATAAATATTTTCAAAAAATTGGTGGTGCGAGGGAATTTTGACGTTAATTCGCTATTTTACAGCACACCCTGTATCTGAGCATATCCAAATCATACATTTTCGGAATCAGCATGAAATTTTGGGTATAAGGTGGTAATTTCGAATGATTCTGATGATTTTGTACTTTTCATGATTTTTAGGGGTATACCCCTTGGACTTTCTTCGAGAAATACATTTTTTGCCGCCGATCGATTTGAAATTCACAAACTATACTAATTCAGTCATTCTAAATCGATTGGCGTTCGCAGAATTGATCTATCTCAAACCGTTCTCGATTTGAAAAGTTCATATGAAGTTGAGAGCTGTTATTTCCAGCCAAAATTTTTTTGAATTCTTTTCCGTCTCAGTTTCGTTAAATTCAATCTTTTTTATATAAGCCCACCAAACTTGAAACCGATTCCGAGTAGAATAGAGATTAGGTAGGCTTTTTACACAACCTCTGCACTTTCAAAATAAACCTTTTCCCAAAAATATTCATTTTACATTTTTTGAAAAATCGCTCACTGGTCTGTTACGTATTTTGACGAGCTGATTTCGAATTATGCATCAAAACTTGAATTCCACCAAAGATTAACGAAATTACTGAAATTTTTTCGAATTTGACAAAATTATTTCGAATTCTTGCTCAATCCTTCATCAAATTTAATTTTCGACAATATATTCGGAATCAGCTTGACAAGATACGTCAGATGACGGTTACTAATTTTTGGAAAAATAAATATTTTCGAAAAATTGGTGGTGCGAGGGAATTTTGACGTTAATTCGCTATTTTACAGCACACCCTGTATCTGAACATATCCAAATCATACATTTTCGGAATCAGCATGAAATTTTGGGTATAAGGTGGTAATTTCAAATGATTCTGATGATTTTGTACTTTTCATCATTTTTAGGGGTATACCCCTTGGACTTTTTTCGAGTAATACATTTTTTGCCGCCGATCGATTTGAAATTCACAAACTATACTAATTCAGTCATTCTGAATCGATTGGCGTTCGAAGAATTGATCTATCTCAAACCGTTGTCGATTTGAAAAGTTCATTTGAAGTTGAAAGCTGTTATTTACCGTAAAAAAAATTCTGAATTTTTTTCCGTCTCATTTTTGTAAAACTCAATTGTTTTCATATGAGTCCACTAAATTTGAAATCGATTCCGAGTCGAATAGAGATTTGGAAGGCTCTTCAGTTTCGAAATGAACCTTTTCGTAAAAATTTTGATTTTACAATTTTTGAAAAATCGCTCACGTTGGGAATTCCGAAAATATATGATTTGTGCGCGATCAAATTTTCGAAAATTTCCAATTTTGATTTAAAAGAAAACGCAAATACTTATTCTTCAAATGCATTACAACGAGCTTATTACGATTACCAAAAAAATTTATTTCGATAACAAATTGACAAAATTTCTAAAGATTTTCTGTCGAAGAAATGCATCTTTCTACAACATTTTTTTCGAGTAAACTGCTGTTCTAATCGAAAAACACGAGAAATCTGCATGTGAAAATGGTTTCTAATATAAATGAAGTTTATTTGAAAGCTCTTCAAAGTTATAAAAAAAAAATCTATATTTACACAAACTGTATAGCTATACTTCGTAGAGCAAAGTGATATTTCAATAACTGGCGATTAAAAAAAGTATTACCTCATGCAAAAAAATGGTAATGTGACATTTGCGATTTCAGAGACAATAGCCATATTTACAGTGACATAATGTCATTATTTGTTCAAAGTTATGTTGATATAAAACGTCAGAGGCCTAAGATCCCTTATTTTATTTGGAAATTGTATCATAATGAGTGGGAGAATGTATTACGTCACCGCTTCTTGGCATTTCCTGAAGCCATGCGAGCCACCATATAACGAACTTCGGGATCATAGAAGTCAATCCAAAATATCTTCCAAACTGTGACCACGGTAGTTTGTTTGATCATCTTCAGACCAACCAAGCAGTAAATCAAGTATCCCGAAGTCATCGTTTCAACTTTTTTCCGCTCCGCCGGAATTTCAATTACTTCGATCATAACTACGTATTTTCATTTTGCAAGAACAGAGCCATTGTTTTCCGATGTTTGCACACGGACTAAATAAATATAGCGAAAACATGACCCTGTCCACTTCAGTATATATCGGGATGACTACTGTAGAGGGTGAAATCTCCCGAGAGTCTTGCACTAAGTCTGAAGCTGCATATAACCCCGGCTTCCAGACAGTTGAAATTAGACCATTTTAATTACGAAGCCACTTTTTCTTTTTCGGTTTGTAATTAAGAATCTGATGATTAAAAAAGTTCTTGCGACATTGCAAACTGGAAAAAGTGTTATTAATGTTTTCAGGGATTCAATGGGGATTCATGGGCGATGAACGATAAGATCAGTTTCCAACTTTTTTTAATAATTTTCCGTTCGTTTGCCAAGTTTTTGGAGTGCTGATTCAGAAGTGAAGAGGTAGACTAATATGTGCATAACCGAAAAGTCTCGCAATTGAAAGTTCACCAGAAATATGCACGATTGTATGATTTCTTTCAAAACGTTGTGGGGGATATTCGATATTAAAATTAAATTTCATGCATGAGCAGGACAATATTAATATTTGAATAGCGACATAAAATCACAATATTGTGAATTTTGGCAACAATTCAGACCGTTTGACTGATGCTGAGAGAGCAGGAAATTTTCAGTTCTTGGAAGAACCAGTTTTAATAAATTCTTCTAGAGAATATGTAAGAATACCAAAGAATCCATTAACAAATTTTCCAAAATTTGTCGGGTTGCCTATCGAACCCAGAGGGTCAAAAATGTATTTTATGCACTATATTCCATGTTATAATAATAATAATAATCTTTATTCCAGGACCATTTTTACATGATATTGAAAAAGTCAACAGAGTAGTAATATGATTAATATTGTATGAAATGAAAAATGCATATAAAAAAACGCACAAATAGAAACAGGAAAATACCCATTTGAAAGTGTGCTCCAACACCATCACATATCAAAAGTATTATAGAAGGACCTAGTAAATACCGTTTCAAATATTTTTTGAAAGTAATAAAAGTTCATCTTTAAGACTTTGTTGCAATATATTGTGAAATTTCATTCGAGAAAGCTCTTGTATCAAAAGTAGTCCTATAATTTTAAGACTAATGTATTGTTGGGTAATTGTCGATGTTCTTTTAAGTTTTTTGTAGAAGAAATAATCTATTGACTGAAGTGGCACTGCTCCAAATTGATATGTTGTATGTTAAATATGGTTATACCATTGCGTAATACATACTCAAAAGCTGTGTTTGGGAGGGTATATTCTTTAACTGTGCAATATCAAAATATCTACTGACTACTTTTCTGCTGCTTTGACTAAGAAAGTCATGAAATGATAGTGATGCATCAAGAAATGAATCAAGTAATTTTGTAGATTCAACAATTTTTACCTTAAGAAACTAGAAACTTGCTGCGGAAAAGCAAAGTGTCGTATCGTTGTCCTCCTAGGGTAGGTACTACTGACAGTTCATCCAGGAATTCGCTGAGAGAACTAAACCTTTAACTTCCTGCCTCAAGAAGGATGTTCACATGGAACATATACCGTAGTTCCTGAAATGTGTTCAAACCTGCAAGAACCTGCTACTAATGAACCACTTCTTCAGTACCCAGGCTCCACAAAGCCCTTCAATCTGACCACAGATGCGAGTAACTTTGCTATAGGGGCTATTACATCTCGAAGCCAAGTAGGCAAGGACTAACCAATAGACAATATATTACGCATCCAGGACTCTGAATGAAACAGAAATCAAATACTCAATTATCGTGAAGAAAATGCTATATATAGCCATAGTTTTGGCTACTAAATATTTTCGACCATACCTCTTTAGGAGAAAATTCAAAAGTTTGTCTGATCATCGACTCCTTCAGTGGCTTTTTTCCCTGAAAAATCCAAATTCAAAGCTGCTCCGATGGTGTCTGAAGCTAGATGAATACGACTACGAAGTGGTCTACAAGAAAGGCACAAGCAATACCAACGCTGATGCATGTGCTCTCCAGAATAATACATACAAAGGAGATCCATGAAGCAAAAAACGATGACGATAAGTTATCTTTATATCCCCTCATCAGAATGTCTTGATGATGCAGATGACATCATAAACGAACTATTTAAATACTGCACTTGTCACAATTTTCCTGAAGACAAAGATCCTGTTTCGCACGAACAGGCGATTCAAAACGATGGTAAAAGAGAAAGGACTGAACCCAATAGCTATTCCAGATGAAGATAATAGTGACATCACCAACTACAGCCAGAGAAAGTCCAATATTGGAAGTACCAATAAAGGAGAAACCTTTTAATGTCTACGATACAAGTCATCTTCAAACATCCAGCAAGAACAGTAATCAAAGAAATATTTCCGAATAAGAAGAGGTACCATGTCCGAATTACGGACGAAAAATAATTTCAACCCCAGGCATTGACATTTACGCTTAAGTCATTCAAATCAGAAAGTGAAATACTGAGAGTAGTTCTAGCGGTAAAATGAGTTTTTTACTGAGATGCCAATGTCCAAAAAGTGCGAGTAACAGTTAGAAAAAAAACTTAAAAATCTTAAAAGACTGCCGTAACTCTGAACTTCAACATTCCAATTCCCAATTTGTGTTATTTATTATATTCTAGGGATTTTGAGGAAAGCAATCGGCAATGTAAAACAAACTTACTGGGAATAAAAAAGAAATGGATGCAAAAGCAAAGCAAAGTCATATTCTTTTCTATATTAAAATTACGAGGATGGCACTGAAAGTCCTTGGAATCGCGGTATGTCAAGTAGCGAATTGTCGAAGTAACATTACCTACCGTCAAAAATAAAATACGACAAGAGCGATGCTCAACATCTGGAGAAGCTTTTGATGCTTTTAAATTGCATCTCTCTTGGATTCCCATACTTGTGAGTGAAATAAGTTCTTCCAGATTTAGTTTTGAAATATAACAAAGTTCACTTTAATAAACAAGGTATGGTTCAAGACGTATTTTTTTATTCCTGAGTTTAAATTATTTTAAAATTTTCTTCCGTTGAAAAAAAAAATAGTTCAGATATTATATAGAAAAATCATGTCCATCATTGAAAAAGTGTCTATTTCCTCAACGTTGCCCGCATTATTCAATTTCTAATATTTCACAGGAGCCTTATGAAACTATAAAATGAATCATAGCTGTCCATGGAACTTGGTACGCGCCTGTTATCGCTATCGGCCCAACTAAGAAAGCAGCCTTAGTGTTTTCACTTCCAGAGACTCTAATCACCATCGCATTAGAGAGAAGGAATTATAAATTTCCATTTGTACAGCTATAACTTCAGATTTCCATTTTAATTGAATAACTTATCTGATTTAACTTATAATCATTCGCATAACGGCAAAAATAGGCGAGTTCCTAGTCACACTTTTCGATGAGATTATTATCATATCATTCATTCAGTTCCACACAGTTTTCGTTTCGAAATTATCGTGAACCGTCTAACTCGGAAATCCTTATCGAAATAAAAAATACACAGTTTGTGTAACAAAGAGCTGCTATGAGAACTATTTCGAATAGTCACCACGGAAATCATCTTCGTAATTAATGAAAATTTATAGTAATTATGTTGTCTTGACACAAATCATATTTATAATTTTTATCCAATTGAAATCAGAAAATCTCACTACTTCAGATGGAGAACTCGGTTCATGAATTTTCAGTTATTTTATGTAGCTATTAGCCGCATCTAGCCCGAAACTATGAACAGCAATAACCAAAATCAGATAATTACAGAGTACAAACGGTACAAACAAGGAATTCAAACACCCATTTGTATCTAGCAACATCTTAATGCGTTCGAGGGCCATTAGGGCGCTACGCTATTTAGAAAATGAAAAAAAATAATGCTAGGAATAAATCTGAACCAAACTAGATAAGCCGATAAATCTGGATAACGAGCCCTTTTTGATACCGTTTTGATGATGAACCAAACACAACAGGTTATAGGTACACGAAAACAGTGGCGTATGAACATGGAATATGAATAATAGTTTATTATATAATAGGCAGTTACAGTTTTCGAGTATCTGCAAATTTTAATCATTAAGGTGACCTGAAAATGTAGAAGAAGCTGCTATTGAAAAGCTTGCAACATCGTCCTTACAATATTCGATGAACATAGGTCAGAAAGTGATGAACAACACTGATTTTTTGTTAATTAATGTTAAGGGAAATCATCTGTCAATATTATTGAAAATAATAATGGACCAAATTCCATTCAAAATTGTAAAAGTAATACTGGTCATTGTTTCCCAAGAACTGGTACAGCTTGTCCACGCAGGTGTATTTAGCAGCATGGAGGTTGGAAGACTGAGAAGATTATGCAGCAGCATCATTGACAAGAAATAGGAAAGTAGCAAATGCAAAAAATGTACTTATTAATATTAAAAACGGATACGATTCAGCATACAATTTTATGGACATATAAATAAATAAAGGACTTATTAAAACCCTCCGCTAGAACCACAAGGTGGGGTAGGAAAGGTTTTCAACCGCTGTCAGGGTGGAAGGCTTTAGTCTTGCCCTCCTTCAAAGTCCCCACGTCTGTCCGTAGACCGACCTGACGTTGCTAGGTGGACCATAGACACATAAATAATTTGTTCTCAACTTAGCTATATCGCTGCAGGAGTGTTACGTGGGCTGTTATCTAGCATCAGTTCACTGGTATAGATGGAATCATCTGTTCAAGTCCCCGTGAAACTCAGAAACAACCGGTTTAAACATTACATCTCATTTCCTAGTCATCTTCTAGTCACTCATGGAACAGGTCCAGCGCCTGGTATATAAGCCCCTGATGCTTTCTTGGGGCATTATGATAGCTTCTGATCTTGGTGGTGTCCCTGATCAGGGGGCTTCCAAGGATATATTGTCTATAACATCTACCTGTGATCTTTTTCATGTACTCTGTGACCATCTTGACGCTGGCCAGCTCATGCAATGCGGTTAGCTAAATGAACCTGTCACTATCCGTGACGATACGAAATACTCCATTTTGCATCCTCTCTTGCCGCACCATCAGGTACGTGGGAAGGCTGAAAAATATTGGATAGGCATAGGTCATCAATGGTCTGATGACCTGTTTGTAGATCAATGGTTTGTTTCCCCTCGGCAGCTAGGAACTCCTCTTTATCAACGGGCATGTCCGTTTTACTGCTACCGCAGTAAAACCGCAATAAATGTTTGACAAACGTCAACTCCCTGTTCAATTGTACCACCAGGCCCTCGATCCGAGTGTTCAAAGCTATTAACCCTCCTGTTATCTCCACGTTGATACGTTCCCTCTTTAGTAGAGTTTATGAGCTCTGTTTTTCTTGGATTAACCATTATTTTGTTGCTCGTCAGGTACGGCACGATCTGCCATGCTCGTGCGTATTTAACTAGTACCCAAATGGTGACAGGCAATATTCCTGCGACACACCCGCTTTGGCCGGCCTCATTGTCGAGCTTTTACTATTGATTCTGACCTTGGAAGCCCTACCAGTCAGGTAAGAGTCCAAAGGCCTGACCATATTCCTCAGGATCTTCGCGACAAAACCCTTTGTCCAGACAATGTCGAAGGACTTCTGTACATCCAACAGGACCATCACTGTGTTGAGGCCTCGGTAGAAACCCCCCCTTATCCCGAGAACAATTCTTGCCAACTGAAAGGTTGTAGAGTGACCTCTCCGGAAGCCGAACTGCTCATGAGGTTGATGCTCGAAATGAGTCGAAGGTCTCCCTCAAGATTCTCAACTCTCTCCAGCAGTTTCCTGTCCTTCGACTTGGCGACCGCACTCAGTAATGAGCAGCTCTATATTCTTTCTTGGAGTTTTTCCGCTTTTAGTATTGCGATAATATCTGCATGCTTCAAGCATTGCGGGTAATGCTGAAACTTTTTAATCGCATTTATGATGTGGATTAGCTGGACCAGAGATTTCTTTGGGAGGTTTCTGAGAAGAACTGAGTCTCTTTTGTCCATACCTAGTGCTTTATTCCTGTGAAGTCTTCTTATTGTGTTACCTACTCCAAGTTGATATTTGGGGCTTGTCTAAACTCCAAATCTTCCCTGATGACTCTCCGGTGGACAACAAAAACGAAAGTAGCGTGCCATATTATCAGTGGTCAGCAATTCACTTCAATGCCAAGTTTTTCTAGTGATCACGATTATAACCAGGTGTCGATAGCCATGCACATGAAGCAGCGGTAGATAATTTAGCGGAAAATGGCTTTTCAGGAAAGATTTCTATCACTAATTTGACGAACTGTACAAATAATTTGAGATTTGAAAGGTTTCGGACAAATTCCGAGAGTTTTTCTGGAGAATACGAAACAAATGAAACTGAAAGAACGATCTCGAGGCAAATATCTGACAAAAAAAACAACACTGTCGGCAACTATACGTTGTTTTTTTCGTACTCCAGAAAAACTTCCGGCGCGCTCGTGATCCGTTTTCCGTGACCCCAAATCGAAGGGGTCGATTTAATTTAAATCCGATCCGAGCATAAGCCAACGTTCGTTATGATACCGTGTTCGACGTCGCATACCTGTGAGCCTTTAGACCAGTCATGCATTTACTTGTGAAACTATAAATTATTTATCTCAAACTCGTTAATGACATGACATGTCGTTATGAAGTATGAAATATTATTATTTCAGCGTGATATTGCCGAGAAAAAAGGGGATCAATCCGATAAAATCGGTTTTTTATTCGAACGTTTCTCAGAGTTGACCTCTCGGCATTGGGAAGGTTGGTCATTCATGGAAAGTATGGAATTTTCATCGCTCATAACATAACTTGACCTAAGAAACTGATTTTTCGATAAAAATTCCATGAACACACGAGGGTTGCATACTGAATAGGAGATTTTTAGATAAAAACGGGAAAAAGTGTTCTTTGTTAAGTTTTTTCAGACAATTCCATTGAAGTTTACAGGTGTTTACTTCTTTTCTGATTATAATTTTTCAAAATATACAAATTTATTATTTGGAGGAGACAGGTAGTTATAATGGACAGATTCTAAAAATTTATTTTCATTAATTTGTAATACAAAGGCACTGATATAATACATTGTATCCACCCAAGTTCGCAACACATGGGAAATTTCTTTCTTACTAATTTTACAAAAAAAGCTTGCTCCTTATGAAATGTTCTGTATGCTGTAAAACCCATCAGATATCAAATTTTTATGAACGATGACTGCATGAAGGTCATAACGGCAGTCAACTAGATTGGTATTTTGTTCTAGCTTGATACGTTGTAATAATTTGATACTTCTGTTGAGTTGCTGAATCATAACTGAAGAGTTTCAGAGTTAGGATCAGATCTGCAGGTGCTTCAACTATATTCGTTATTTTATAGTTGTTGTCGGTTATTTTGGTACATATTCGGCAATACACACTATCACCTGTTAGATGTTCGGTTCTCAGGTGATAAATAAGTAGGTTCTGCACGGACTGGATTTCCGAAAGGTTGGGAATCGCGAGCTACAATTAAAAAAAAATCACAGAAGTTTCCACTATCCATACTGCATCTACTACAGCGTAAAACTATAAGAAGTATCCCTCCAGAAGACTTCTGTACTGAAGAAGTGATAGGCTCTCCTGCTCACGAAGTGTATTCAGCAAGTATACAAAAAATTCGGAACTATATTTTTGTACTGACGGAAAACTTGTTGGCTCCAAAGATTCTATGAAATCATGCGGATAATAAGACTCTTTTCGAAAATGTAAGTTGTTTGAACATCTGTTTCACCTCAAAGAATAACTGGGAAATATTATTACAGATGATTAATATATCGTCTCTGAACGATTCTGCCATAAGTAGCGCTTGTAAAACGCTATTCATATATCAAGTATTTCCCAAATTATCTTGTTCCCATGACTTCCAAAGTGATTTGTAGACTAATTCAAAAATGTTATGGGAAAGAGTTATTTAGAATGGAAAACTAATATATTGAAACCATGAAAAAATTTATTTTGTACATTTTGATTTGACACACTGTATAACCATCCTTCTAATGGATCACGCACCGATATGGCTTTGTATGCAACACTATATTCAGGCTAAATATTCATCTACGTATCCAACTCATTCTACTGCACTACACGTTTTTTCATACCAAGCAGATTTCTTCCTAGCATACGTCTGGGTCTTCTAGAACCTACGATAAAGGTCGCTTGTATAGTTAGCCTTTTTCATCGACAATTTCAGCTTACACAAAAAAACGTAAAAATTTTATAATTCAAACTTGCCTATGAGGAATTTCGATTTCTTTGCTTTAGAAATATCAGGTTGGGGTGACTTCATGGCTACTGGTTGAGAATGAATCAATTAATCAACGTGCAGCAAAGTTGGATGGATCCAAGATGAGGTTGGAATAGAAACAAAGTTCTTCGAATCTGAAACTACAGTCATAAATACCTTCAAAGAATTAGCCACGGTATCGTTCTTTATACAAAGAAAACAAAGAAAAGTAAAAAAAAGAAGGAAAACATTACATCACTGCTTCTAGATATTTCAAGGTATTACTTTCAAGAAAGTTAGGCAAAATTGACACTGAAAACTGCAGATTTTGCAAAGTGGCAACTGCAAATAATCATTTATTGAGCGAATGGGAATCGATAGTTGGTCAAAGGCTAAACTGACTGAAGAACATTGAAGTTTGCCCATAAAAAAATGATAAGCTTGGCAGAACGCCTTAGGAAGCGTTGTAAACTCTTAGTGATCTAATCTAACGTTGAAAAAAAATCTCAATGTTACTTTGGTTATAGAGCAGACGAGAAAATTTTGTGTTTTATGTTTCTCTTCTAGCGAAGTAGGTATTTAAATTACTTCCGTAGAATATATCTCAGTTTCATTCGAAACTGATCAATTTGGTGAATTGCATTCGGAAAGAGATAAAATATAGGTCGAGCATGATTCATTAATGAACTCGGCTGGAAAAATAAGGATTGGTTTCAGGTGACCGATAAACAACATTATTTTTAACCACCAATAAATGATGTTTGTAAGAGTATATCAGATGCTTGACCATCAGGATAAGGACTTTTAAATTTGTAGAACTCGATTTTTGTAATTTTTGAGTAATAAGTTCCTGTCATTTAGCACTCGTTCATTATTATCTAATGCTTTCTTCTACAAGATGAGAGAGGCTTCCCATGTAATTTCCAAATATCAGCGACGGGACAATTTTTCAGTTCGATAAGTCGTTTTCCATTATCTTTGATCCCATACTCACGACAGAATTCCGTTCGTACCACTAGACTTTTCAATAACGCATTATCTCCAATTTTCCCCCATGCACGAACTTCCTGCGTATTATTTAGGAATGTTTATTCATAGGATCCCCAGATATCACTCGAACGTACGTTCACCCCATATCAACAATTTTCCGTGCAAGTCGGGCACGAAAGACAAACCGAGAAACAGTCTTCTTTTAAGTCGCGCTTTATTTCGAAAGAATGGAACGGTGAATAGGGCACTGACGAGAACGAAACGCAGAACCGCTTACATCATCCTCCGATTTAAAAATTGTACAGCAGCAGATATTACGATTCAAAGGCGTATTCAAAATTACGGAAAATCACACCTGAGAGTAATATCTCTGCGTAGAATGAAATAAAGTCGCTATCCGCGTCTGTTTCAACGCTTTCCTCTTCAAAACCACGTAACGGATTTTTATACGGTTTTCGATTTAATTCAATTAAATCCTCATCTACGAAAACATCGATGGACTTTTGAATCTATTTTGAGAATTATTATTTTTAGAGGTGGGGGTCATTCTGCATTATTATAATTTTTTGTAGGGGTGAAAGTCCTGCCCGACTAAATATTTCGACAAATATATCTTCTACAGCACCTTCGATAGCATATATTTATGAAAAGAAAGTCCCCATCCACAAATATTTTGATTGATTTATGAATTTATTTTGAAAATTATTATTATCTGGCAGATAGATCTTGTAGAGAACCTTCGAACCTTTTTGCATAGAGTTATGCAAAGAAAATTCCAACCACGAACCACGAAAACTTTGAAAAATGTTTCAATATTTCGTAGCACATTTAGCTTTCATTAACACATCTTCATAAATAACTTATATACTGCTGGATTAATTCCGAAAGTAATATTTTTCTATACATAACTATATGTTCAGGTCTTACGCCAATTTCAAAACAACCTCATTTGTGCGTACCTCTCGATCGTGTATTAAATTCATAGCTGGCCATGAAATTTAAACATACCTATTTTTGGGACCACTGAAGGACGAGTACGCCACGCCACAAATTCGTGGCTGAAACTTGGGGCTGCTTCTACACCGATCAAGGGGTAGACCCCTAAAATCATGAAAAATACAAAATCATCAGATTCTCTCGGATTTTGCCGTATATACGCAAAATTTCATGCTGATTCCGAAAATATATGATTTATATATCCTCGGAGACAAAAAAAGGAATAACACGTCAAGAAGTATTTATCTTCCATTTTTTTAAAATCGCACAAAATTTCAGTAAATTTTCAGTCGAAAAAATATACCTATCCTCAAAATTATCATTTTCTGGGTGAAATGGTTGTTCTAATTCAAAAATACTGATTTAGCATTTCTACGAATATTCGATATTAAAAGGAACCGAATTTTCGAAAATTTCTATTTTAATTTTTCAAAAAAAACGCAAGGTTTACTCATATATGCGCACTCTCTAGGCGCTGATTCCGGATTAAAAAAAATCACTCGATTTTGGAGAAAATGAATTGTACTCAAATTTCTTAACATTTAGTAATATAGTACCTTTTAGTCTAACCATTTCTTAACTTGTCCTAAACCAATATTTGCGTCATTGAAAACCTCGTCCCAAGTTTTTGCAGGAAAAAATCAAGGTGCTATCATCGTAATACGAGATAAAATAACCTCTATAGTTTCCCAAATATCCGTACTCATTATGTAAATAAGAAACAATATTGGGCTCAATAGTGTTCCCTGTGGTAGACCAATTGTTATTTCTAATGAATTACTGTAATATTCTCCCAGCTTTACTCTCTGAGACCACTTATATAAGTAATTTCGTAAAATATCTTACGCAGGTCCTCTAATGCCATACTAATTGTAAAGTTTCTCGAAAAGTTATTCGTTGGATATAATATCAAAGGCCTTGGCAAGATCAAGAAAGATGGCGAGACAAAAACCCATACTATCTTGCAGAAATAACGTTTTTTTTTTAATAAAAAAAGGTCTTTTTTGGATGCTGTGCTCAAATATTCAAGCATAGTTGTTAATTACACAAATTGGTCGATAATTTCCGATAAGTTTTCGTTCACGAGATTTCTAAACAGGAGTTAAAAGTCTTTTTATCCATTGATGGGGTAGTTCGCCGCTCTCATAACAGAGGTTTATGATATGAACCTGTGGTCCTATTAGATAGTAGTGAAATTGTTCAATAGGTTTTGTTGAAATTTTACCTGGACCTGGAGAACAATTGCATTTGAGCGCGGATATAATATTCATGATCTCATTTCTTGTGGTGGGTTCAAGAACCATTGTGGATGGTACAATTCCGTCATTTGAAAGCTTTTAGGGATGTGTGAACTGGGTTTTATTTATATTTTTATGCATTTTAGCTCCTATTTCAACATAATATTTATTAAACATGTTCAATATTTTTTTTCATTTACTGTAAAACGACGTCATTAGTATTTGAAACTGGCATGTTGTGAAAGAATATTTAGTTTCATTTCGGTTTAGTCTCATGATTATTTGCCACGTTTTTCTGCTATCACCTTTTACGGATTAAAATGAATTTTTGTGGTATCAATTTTTTGTTTTTTCATTAAGGTATGTTTATTCACTTATGCCTACCTAATAGATGTTATTAGAGATTTTGTAATCCAAGATTTGATTTTACATTCATTCTGTGTGAAATTTCTCGTATAAGATGGCATTTTCATATAATCTAGAAGATCATTCATGAATTTATTACTACAAAGTTGTACATTTCTATTTCCAAAAACCATTTCCCAGTCATCCTTCTTTAAAAAAGCTTTCAGCTTGGAAAAATTGATATCCTCCATTGATTTAATTTTGTTTGTTAACTTTTTCTTTACTCTTTTTGTGTAATAGTCGGATGGATATTTGTATTGTTTGAACTGACTGACTTCTTTTTGAATATATGATCAATTAGACTGGAAGTATTTTCAGTTACTCTCGTTGGTTTGTTTAAATATGAACAAAATATGTTGAGATAATATATTCAGGTATTATCCACTAACAGAATAACTAGCCCGTTTTTTATCATTCTGTATGCTCCAGTTGCCTGGGCTATAATTCCAACGCAACAAAACACTGAATGGGAACGTAGCGTCGTCCGCCCATTGTAATTTCGGTGTTTGTCGAACACTCGGCATTCGTGAGATTATGTTTATGCGGAGCATTACGATTGTGAATAGAGGAATTAAGAAGTAATCGGCAGCTGCATCAATTCCACGACGTCTTATACTTTTCTCGGTCTCGTTCACGAATGTAAACAGACATTCAAAACGTAGCTTTCATCTGGAAGTTTCGACAAGGTGCTGTCTATTTGAAAGATGATTAAATTAACTGGCCTTTTAAAGTATCTCGATCAAGTAGGGAGGGAGCTACGAAAATATTGTCAAACTGAAGAGTCATTTCACATATTCAGACACGATAGGGTATCGCATTCACCAAAAGTTGGAAAGAATACTTACTGACAGTATCGTATAATTTTTATCCACATGCAACACTGAGAAAGAAAAGATCTGATTTTCGGCAATATTTCTTTTATATAATTTCATATTTTACTTAAGAATCATTCTTCTGTTCGTTCTCTGATAGGCTAGTCAACTTGGCTACCTGGTACCGTGGAACAGAATAGCAGAATATTCTCGTAATAACGATAAAGGAAAAATCCGTCATTAACTAAATACGATAAAATGTAGGATCAATAATTTATCATCAAAACATTTTATAGTACTTAAAAATAGCAGAATGAAATTAATAATCCGATAAGAAATACATCTTATGTGTAGTTATGAGAACAAATAAAGCATCAGACGTGAAAACCGAAAGAACTAGTTTTCATAGATCTAAATTTGTTAAGAAACGAAAATGAAGTCGTTCATAACATGAAATCGTCATTCGAAAACTAACGAAAAAACATTTCAACAAAACATTAATAAATCCTATCTTAAAACGTTAAAACGTAAAACCAACAAATTTTCCGAAAATAATTTGTAGTAACGTAAAATCCGTGGAATCCAAATATGTAAGAAATAAAATGATCAGAATCGAAATCTAACAGAAAGTGTGGAAGGGATAGATAAGCGGATAATGAACCAACCTTGTAGAGAACGATCAACTCTATAAAACTTGCTCTATTATCTCCTAGATGGGGCTGACTTGTGACCGTTGAGTGAATTGAATCACGTCATACGAATTTATGATGAATCGTTCATTACATAATGATAATACGTTTATTATTCACCACAAAAACAATTTTTTTTGTCAGATACATTATAATATATCAAGGTGAATAAAAGGTAAGAGTTCTGTTTTCTTTCAACATCAAGAAAAAATAAACTGTTCTTCCACTCAAACCGTAACTAAAACTAAACCTAAAACTGAATTACATAACTACTGACTAGTATACAGAAAGATGGGAAAGATGGGATGGGAAAGAAAGATAAAATGTAGGAAAAAATATTTTTTAATTTAATTTATTTGAATATTCATATTTTTTCTTAGAAAATTCTAGTAATAAATAATTCAATGCATCATCATATCGACCGCACGCTGCGCCATCTCTGAAAAAGCAGAGCAACCCGCAATCCACTTTCTGATAGTTTTGTACATTTCGGTTATACTATTTATCCTTCTGATGACTTTCAATTGTTCAATTTTAAGTCTTGTGTTGTATTGATTCAAAGATTTTAATTCTTATGACTTCTGAATAGTACGCTTTGCTGTTTTTACAAAATTTTTATTTTGTGACTTGCTAGTTTGATCGAATATTCGTCTTCACATTTTCGTTTATTTCAATTTTATGGTATTACAGATTCAACTTGTGATTTTCAGATCGTCGAATTTCAGTTCTTCAAAAGCCTGATGTGATTGATCATTTAAGATTCCGGCATAATCAGTTTTTGATAAAAATTTGTTATTATCATTGTTTCAGTTTAACAGAGTTATTTTTTTATTCTTTTCTATTTCTTCAAAATTATTTCTTATGTAGTCCGATTCTCTAGTTTATTGTTACTGAACATTGTTGGTTCTTTACTTTCAATTCATAGACTGTTTCAGTTCTACATTTTACCGCGTTTACCGGTGTTTCTCTGCTAATGAGTATCATACATAATTATTTCCTAGAAAGCGATTACCCTGTAAATTTTTTTCATTCAGATCATTTCTAATGATACGCATCAATCTACATTTGAAGAACGATTCTAACGCATAAATAACATTCCTTCGTATCCACGCCTCGTCCGAAACGTAGAAGCATAATTTTTACACTCAGCATGATTCGAACAGAGATCAGGGAGATACTGTCGTACCTGTGAAATTTGCTTAGATAATATCTCCCAAATTGTATGTTATGGAGTCGTAGTCATTAAGATGCAAGAGATAAAACGATATGCGATCGCGTTTTCGACATTAATTCGATAGATGCTCCAGAAATGGAAAAGTCGATATCCGATTCAGAGAAAAGACACGAACTGGCTCAAAAAAGTTATATTCTCGAAAATCGGACACAACAGAGCCAGTAAAAATTACGATTTTCCATACAGGTTTTAGGTTTATGATCTCCACAATATTCAACTGTCTATAGTGAAATATCCAGCAGAATTTCTGATTTTGAAACAGTATATATTCCATAGAAAACAACAATTTTGAACCAAAACAGTACTCACTTCAGTAAAACAAAGTTGAAGTGAGGTTATATAAAATCCAGTGGAGTACGCATGAGTTTATGTCAACGAATAAACTGTAAAAATTATTTTTTCATACTTAGTTAGCCATTTCTGTAGCCTCGAACTACAATATTTCACATAGTATTTGCAGTAACAAAAATAAATAATCTATCACAACTTTAATCATTACAATTTCGCAAACATTATAAATCGGTCACTCAGGTTCTAATGAACCTGTCTAACGTCTACTCAGAAGCCAAAAACTAGCAATTAACGAATGTTGCCACAGTGAAAGAAATAATTCTAAAAGGGAATAATACAAAAAAATGCAAGAAAAAAAGATAACCTAATAAAAACCTGAGAAAACTGCAGAACTATATTCTGATATTTGGTTAGGTTCGGTTCATTATCGATTTTGGGCAAGATATTTGTTATAAAGAGTGTTCATTTCAGGAGTTCCCACCCTAATTTTCTCGAAATGTGTATGTGTGTATTTTTTTTAAATCCCGAAACATGTCAATAAATGTATCAAAGTTTTTTCATCCCCCGCAAGGAGAAACTACTAACTTCATAATCTCAAATGAGAATGGGTATCTGTTTGCTGCATTTTCTGTTAAAAACTTGTTCCCTTCGATACCTTTGTTGACGTCTCTCGAGATTTTTCGTAAAAAAAACACAAATTTCGAGAAAATTAGGGTGAGAAGTCCTGAAATGAACACCCTGTATATGTTGGTTCAACATTTTTCTAGGAGGGATAAATAATCGTATGAAAAAATAATCTATCTGTTCTGGAAATCCACTTTTCGATTTCTTTCTTGAATCTATGTTCGATATCATTAATTCTCATACTTTCTGACAATGCATTTGTATTTTAGAGTTGCAATATAGGTAAAGGTTTTTTGCTATATTGCCTTCTGTGCTCTTGGAATTTTAAAATGATCTTTGACTATTCATCTCCTACGGTGAGTATGACATACTTTTACGAATTAATTATAAATATATAATTGCTGAACTCCCAATACTTCCAGCTCCTTATATAAGTGATGACTTTAAGTCCATTTTTGAATGACATCATTTTGAGAATTGTTTCTTGTACAACTTCCGATTGTTTCACATATATCGTTCACCCGACCCGATTAACCCGTAACTCAATAGAGAATCGACCAAAGCAAAATATATGACCTTGAGCTTATCTAGAGTGAGTATTTGACGACATAAGTATAGTTCAGAGAAGATTGATTTTTTTTTTAGATTTTCAATATGAATATTCCACTTCAAGAAGGAATCTAAGAAGATTTCAAGATACTTTCAAGATATTTTGAGTTCCACATCTTGGCCATCCGATTTAAGTAATCGGTTCATATCTAGGTGAATGTTATTCATAGGATGCAAAAGGTGATAGGTATATGTGTTTTGAATTTTTCAACATTTACTGTATTAAACCACGTTGTTAATTTTGACAGGTCTTGTTCAGATATTTCCTTAACTTCATCCTACGAATCTGTCAAATACAAAATCACCGTGTCATCAGCGAATGAAACAATTTGTCCGGATGATTTCAGTTTCAGTAAGGAATTCGAATAAATCATGAATGAAGCTAGCACTACGACCGTACCTTGGGGAACGCCACAAGAAACTAACCCTTCCAGACTTACTACTGCATTTTATATCAACACGCTGTGTCCTATCTGTCAAAAAGTTCCTGAACGAATCCAACACTACTCCTCTCACGCCAAGATCTTCCCATTTCTCTGGCTGAAGCTCATGACTAACAGTGCCTATTTGCCAGATCAACAAAAACACACTACAACTTCATAACACATTATTCGCATATTTTGGTAGAGGGGTGAAGATTGTGAATCTAGAGTTGTTCAATCAATGAAATGAAACGAACTACCGATTATCAGAAAACCTTCGTGTGAGCGAGCGATTCCACGAAAACCTCATTAGTTCGCAGAAATGTGTCGTAACTTCCTCACCCAGATGCTCGGTCGCCAAGTCGTGTGTAAAAATGATGGAGTTCTTCGCAGTTTGCAAAACAAATCAATAAATTTCGGACACCCGTCGTGCCATAAACAAGCGAGAACGAAAGTTACGAGACCACTAAGTCGTCTAATAAAGAGTGTAATATCCAGTTTTGCAGGAAACGAATTGCGCCTCCTGCATACATTGCTAGAAAAGAAGGAGACGGGCGTTGGTTGCACTAATGCCTTATAACGACATAAGTTTGCGTATAAATCCATTAGAAAAGAAGGCGTAAAAATGTTGGAATTGAGCCGACAAAACATTAAATCTGAATAAATAAGGCCGCAACTAGATGTCAGAAACAATAAGCGCTGCAAACATTTCACTCAACTTTTTTCTCCCCGGCAATTCGCAAACAGCGGCGGCTCGTACAGAAACAAATGAATCATGATACTGCTTTATAACTTATTGCGGCGGATAAATAAGGTATAATTTTTGTAAAAAAAGTATCACGACAGACAATCGAATCATTTGTTGTAGATTGGACTCACCTGCACTTCTCAACAGCCTACATTGTTGAACGATAAAAAAGAAAGCTCTAGTCGTTAAGAACTATCGATATTGAACGATCAACCCAAAGAACTTTGAGCCATTTTTTTCCTTTGTGCTCTACGCTTTCATGTCGTGAGTACTTCGGATCTTCTGATAAACTACTGGAAATTTCCAACGAGGTTTTCCATGGGATGATATTCATAGTCATAAGAACAGAAGCTTCGCATTCAAACAGAATGAATGAGTTTCCGTCCTCATTATACTAAAACCTGCATATCGTGGAGTATTGGTGTTTTTCCAGCAGAAGCAGATGTCCTCTCAGGTGGTAGTGCCCTGTCAGGAGTCCTACCATCTTCCTGATTGTGTAACAAATCCCTCAAATCCCAGATTCATCGAGATTTCTTCGGTTCCTAGCCGAACAAATGCGTGCTCCATACTAAATTGAAATGAAATGCCATTCCATATCTCGGACCCCGTGATAGTGACCTTCATTGTAATCTTCATTTTTGTTTGAGACCAAACATGATACGAGACTGAACGGGCTCTTTCATACAATCAGCTATTACTTAAAACATTTATGAACGGAAACTCTCCAGTTCGAAATAAACATTTATCTTCAGACCAATAAATTCATCAGGATCGTGAGATCGTTTTTGACACACACGTAATCCTTCATCAGCACTATTTTTGGGAGTGCAACGGAAATTACTCCCTGCCATGTTGGTACGGGCGGTATAACGATTATCAGTAATACCAGAAAACAATAAACTACGGAACTGAGGAATGAGAATGAGAAGCTTGAATTCTGAGGATGCCCCCCCCCCCCCCATCACGATTCAAAGAGCACTTGAAAAGTCCCGTGATGACATTGGGGTAGAATTTCTTACTCAATTCGAACATTATTTTTGAAAAACGAAATTTGAAATCGAAATCAGAAATCAGTGAATGTGTCAGGAATTCACTAGAATTCGCTTTTTGTTCGTGATGGCCTTGCGGATTTCCAAATAGAGTGATTCCTTGAAGATACTTATAAAAGGATTAGTTGGAAAGAATACACTGTATACTGTATTCTCGTAACCAACTCATGCATAAAAACGATTCGAATAATATAATTCACTTTGAAATAAAAAATCATTTTATTCCCATATTGTGGTCCGTCAAGTTGTTAAGGACTTTTTTTGCACTTATTTCCACAACTAAACTCTCCCAGAACAAAGCACCAAGTTAATATTCACCTAGAAATTGGCTCCAGTGTACCCATTGATATTAGTAAAGGACCTAAGTTGCTTCAAGGAGAAATAAGATTATTTTCTTAACAGATTTATAATTTTTTCCAACCTCTGTATTTGATCTGACATTCCACTGACACCAAAACAAATTATTTGAAATCAGTATCACTTTGAGACTACTTCTTCGCACGAGTAGCACGAACATGACATTTTTCGGAGAAGTAGCTCCAAATAAAAGAAGAAGCCTTAAGCAATCAGATAGTCAGCCACATTCTCTTAAATTGCTTATTTTGTAATCGGCCTTTTGTTTTATTTTGTATGAAGAACCGGTTTTGGGGACTTCCATCCTTTGAGACAATAGAGTCAGTGATTGGATCAGCAGGACGAGAAGCCAGAAAGAAACATCTAGCTACAATATGTACAAGACTCAGAATATTAAAAAGACTCGAGACTCAAGATTGGGACTGAAAAGACTCAAAATCAAATCCAAGTAACTCAAAGACCCAATCAAGCCTAAGACTGAATGACTCAAAATTTCTAGTTGTATAAGATCTAAAGTAGATGTTCTCCCTTCGGGTAAATCCAATTCATGCAGCTTTAAGCATAACTTCCTCGAATATAAACCTTCAGAGGATGCAAGTAGAGAAAAACTAATAAGTAAACCAAGTAACGTTCATACACACACTGGATAAAAAACGGTGTTACCCTCAATAATTGAACGAAGCAATCTTTCCAGCTCAGTTCGTTTTGCAGAAGGAAAACACGACAATGATTTCACGAAATCGACACTTCCTTCTCCAACTAGTGAGACGGATGCCACTGTTCCAGATACCACGCGTACCATGTACACAAAAACCGCAGAAAGGCATTATTTTCAATTTGTGGTCGGCGAGTGCAATAAACGCACCCGCCTCGGAATAAATTCTCGTTTTCCCCGCAACACTGGAAGGTCCCCGGTGTCTTATTTTGATACCCTTGCAGTTGAGACACATTCAATAAGACATCTCGTGCACCACCTTAATATTTTATGAGCTTGTTTAGCGACTAGGAGCGTCTTCTTGTAAAACGCAATGTTCGTAAAGACGGGAGAAAACGATATGGTTCGTTCAACAGGAATATATCTACATTTTTAGAAAATTCTAGGTATCGCTTATACAAGCAGCAGCCGACGTGAATATTATGGGTTTTATGAATCTTTCACTCGGTTTCAGACAGCCATAATTATTATAGAGATTAAATTATTCTTTCAAACATAAAAGTTTATAGGATACTTGACAGAAAGCACATAAAATAAGTTGACCAAAAAATCCAACCTTCTGCTAACAAAGAAAAACTTTGCACGTGAGATACATACCAAGAACAAAAACAAACAGACAGATTACAAAGCAAAAAAAGAAGAAATGATGAATATTCCAGACGTGGTTGAAAGCAGGACAACAAGCAGAAATGACAAGACAACTTCGGTATCAGAAGAAAAACATATCCAGAAAACGAAAATGGAATCAGGAGGGAAGGCAGTAAACGGAGAAATTACCAGAGTCCTTTACGAAGTACACCAAGAACATCAAAGTAGTTGAGGCGATCAAGCTGGAAGCAATGAAAGCCTCAAGGATGACAAATTTAATTTTACGTATACAATCCGCAACTCAGTGGAGAAGATGCCATACAGCATCTAATTGCAACCTGGACCTCTGATACACGTCCAACATTCACATTCATCCCGAAAAAGCACTCAAGCGAGATGTATTAACAGAAGGCATAGCCAGCTTACTCCAGCAGAGGGAAAGCGACTTAAAAAAAGGGACCGCCCCAAATCCGACTACAGGCTCAGTCCACAGACCGAAATGAGATCCCAGCAAGAGAAAGATCAAATTTACCACCAGCAGCAGCATCAGCAATATCCAGACGGAGCTACAAACCAGCGAAAGAAATACAAATACAATAGAGAAACCATTAGCATCAAAATCTCAGTAGGCAAGCCCAAGAGGGATACAAGGAGTCACCAACTCCCAGGCCAAGACTGGTGCTTGTGGAGCGGAAGATCCTCTTGGCTGAAGTCCGGAGAATTTGAACAGCTAGAAAGGCCGGGGACATCCCCATCACATGCGCTGACTAATAGTCATAGCCGTATTCAAGTTCTTCTATGATGGATATAAGAAGATTATTTATTGGAGAAGGAGAATAAATCATGAACAGCTGACCCTGCCCGCAGGATAATATAAGAATATTATACTCATTTGACTTTATTGGAAAATCCAGTACAACCACAGCACTAGGTATATTCACAAAGCGCATGTCTCAAAGCTTGCTTATCAATCAGAAGAGAACGAACATTACATCCGTTAAGAACTTACCAAGGGAACCTTGGCCATTAGGCACACTGGTAAAATGACAGATAAGATGTTACAGTTACTTTTGTCGCTAGCGGGGAAGTTAGCACCAGAAAGAGATATTTTTGTATTCACTACCACTTTTGAAACAATATCATTGGATTGTCATTATAACAATGATCAAAAGAATTGCTCATACAAAGTATTGTAGTTTTTCAAAAACGAGTTGTTTAATTACATATGTAGTGTTAACATTCTATGAATTTGGATGAGGTAAGGTGGCTTCCTTAGTCTGTCAAAAAAGGACAATGGTTTGGTGCTTACCTGGAGTCGATCCAATTTTCTTCCTTCTCCAATTTTGACTGGGGTTGCAAACCTCCTATTCACTATGGGGGCGGACTGTATTTCTGATTGTTATGAATATTATTAAGAAATATAATATAAGAATGTAGACTTAATTCTTAACAATAAATAATAATAACAAACAAAAAAAATAGTTGGAAACTTAACATGTAGAATGTATCAAAATAATTGGGTATTTTCTATATTTTCACATTCCCTAAACGATTATCAACTTTTAAATAACACTGGTGATACTGCTGCAGCAGAATCTTCGAAATACAAAGTGTAAGTACGATTACCTCACCAGTTTATGTCACAGTTTTGACCACCATGGTAGTCAAATAGTTACGAATGAAAAGTCCCTCATTCAATTTCATCAAACTGCTCCACAAAGGAGAATAACTGGGCTCATAAACATAACATAAAATTACCTATTACCTCCACCGAAATATCTCCAACCGTATATTATACGAATACTTAAGGAAACATCTCCCAGAGAGCAGAAGAGAAGGCCAGAAATCCACCCAATTTCCGCTGAACCAATGAATAATGCATAGTTTGCCTACATGTCAATTATCCCATCTTCATTACCGTCGTATATAAAACGGTCTATTTTGGAGCAAAGTATGTGAACAGCCACGAAATGTAAATATCACTTCCAATTAGTGGTGAGCAGAAGCCACTGGCGTTTTCTAGTCGGTGCACCGACTTGATCAACGTGGAGAATCTATCACTACATCCACCACTAGTCGAACGTGCCTTTGCTTGCTGCCCTTTGTTGGCGTTTGTTTATGTTTTAGCTGTCGCTTATCTCGTCAAATGGACCTTACGAGGACATTGGCGTAATAGAATAATAGAAAATTTTCATCTTTTCAATATCAAAGATTAGAAGATAACGCAAGTGAATGTTGGATACACAGGGTAGAAAATTCCCTTATCAAGAAGAAGCTCAGGACCGCACAGACCACTTGAGGAAAGGTTTAAACTCAGAACCTTGGATTACAGAGAAGGACTAAGTTCTAGTAGTTATCAACACAAGCGATACAGTTGCAAATGACTGAATTTGGAACAAACATGTTATTAACCCGGAATTCAAAAGCATAGTGTTGAACAATCAACTGTTTAGAACTAGCTGTATCATATTGGTTGATTTAATAGACTGGATCTTTCTGTTGTCAACTAGACTTCCCTAATTGTTCGTGAAATCCGATATAACTATACTGTGAGCTCGTGAAAGTAAAATTGCTAGAGGAAGAACATCAGGAAATTGTTGAGAAAAACATTCACTTTCGACAACTAGTGATGGAATAATTCATCCAGCAGAACATTTGTGATAATTTTTGGCCCAAGTTCTTCTATTTCGTTAGTAACAATATATTTCGTTGAAGCAACTCCAACTATAGTTCGCACCATCTAATACTCATTCAACGAAATATTCACCTGAAAGTGAGGTCCTTTTTAATCAACCCACACTGACACAACTTAAACAATATCTTAAAAAAAGATATGTCAAGGTAAGCACGTTTGAAAAGTGAAACTGGCCTATCCTGCTGACTTCTCCCTTCTGGTAAATTGGTTAAGACTTTCGCAACCAAAATTTGAACTGTGGCTATTCCTTTCCAAATTAAAAGGTCAACAATAATTGAAATTGCTTCCCTTTTGCCTCCAGGCATTTTAAAAGACCTGTTTGAATTGACCGACCTTCTTGAATTAATAATAATAATATAATAATAATACTCCCTCATAAACACTCGTTGAGTATACCCAAAGGCATAGCCTGTGCGGGTAGAGGACGGCTATTATTATTATTTGCCGTGGCGCTACGGGGCGACTTACTGATGTTTCAGGTGATGTATTCACTTTTCAGCTGTAGGAAAACCCGGAAAACCTACAGCACCACCTCGGGTGGTCGGTGTGCACTCCAAGCTAGCACTAGACGAGATTGGCATCTAGACAACTCACAATACACTTGCTTTTCAACAAGGCATGCGGCCGCCTATCGAATCCGATATAAATTAGTTGAGAAAAATTCTCGTACCTACATCGGATTCGAACCGACTATCGCTATGCTGGAGTTTCGAACGGCCTGTGCATTAGACCGCTGATCCACCGACCACCTCAATTGAAAGGAAATTGAAGGAATTGATGACGTACCACTACGAACCATGAAAAATCTAGCAGACAAAGCACTTAAACTTTTGGTCCACCTGATAAATCAATCATTTCATACAGGAACATTTCCTATTATACCTATTAAAGCAAAGATTGAAAAAACTACTGAAAGAAAGAGCAATTATTAAAGAACCGTCATAACACAAAACTGCTCTTAAGCAGACTACAACGGGTCTTTTCACTGGTCACAGTCTAATGAGAGGACACTTGCAAAAAATGGGACTATACAATGGAGAACTTTCCTGCAGCCAATGTGGCAAGGGCAGAAATAGTCAAACACGTACTGTCAGAATGTGAGGCATCAGATCACAAAAGACAGACAATATTCGGGAAACCTATACTTACTCCCGAAGAATACAACACTGGTTCTTGATATCAATTGGTGCTATATATTCACAAATAGTCATGAATTCGGTTATTCGGTTGTTTCTCTACTGACATTTGAGTGTCTGAAGGAATATAAGGGCGAAACCCCTATTGTAACTTTATTTCAAATAGTAGTTGAAAATAACTCTAGAGAACAAAAATTAAACCGAGTACATATGTTTTTAATGCATTTCATGGTGACTTGAGATCAATTCTATGAGTGCCTATCTTCAACTGCGAACCACTATTACTCAAAAGACGTAAACTCCAATGTCAGTAAAATGAAATGTATGTCCCGTATAATGCTTAATTATTATACTTCAAGTATTTTTGCATGTAATTATTTAACGTCACTGATGTTTCTCAAGAAGCCTACTGCATAAGTTATTATTATAGATTTAAACGACATGTCAGCTAGCAGTGATTAAAACCACAAGATTCTTAGCGGAAAAAACGAAAGAAGTCTGCCAGTTTAAAGCTGTTTGGATGATCAAAAATAAACCAAGACCAAGGAAATCGGGACGTCATGAAAAGTTTACCGCCCAGAACTATCAGAAACTTCAAACCACAATGGTGTTTTCGATTATTGACAATCTGAAAATCAATGCTACTCTACGGAACAAATAGACAAATTGTATTTGTTAAAGGCTTCCATGGCATAGATATGGTTATCGAAAAATTGAATTTGTTTAGGATAGAACACGTTCATAACAGACGGAAAACAATCAGGGGACCAATGCCTCAAATTTTTTTCACAGATTTGGTTAAATAAATGAATTGGACAAGATGCAGAGAACTTTTCAGTGCTCTAGGTATATTTTGGTGATTTTATGTCCACTCCTTGAGAAAGACACCGCACTCTGCAAGATTCAGTGAAGATGGATGGCATTTTTAACGCAATATCCGAGTCAACGCAGGAAATTTATTTCCTTTTGATTACAATTTATATCGTTGATCTGAAAAGTTTCTTCATTTTTCATCGCTAGCGAGCATCAAAGAAAAGTCATCAAAGAGTGCAGAGCTAACTATAATATACGAGTGTTAGAAACTTTTCGAGCTCTATATGAAGTTAATGACAGCATCGTGAAGTTCGTCTGTAACTAACGATAACAAATCCTGTCGCTATTATTTCGGGGCGGAGTAACGTTACATGTCACGACGTGGCGGTTTCCCGTCCCATCCCGTCGAATGTCTCGTCTCCTCCCGAAGATAAATGATAATGGAAATTAGCCAGAGACGTTTTTTTATGAAAGGAACGACGCAATGCACTTTGCACGGGAAGTTCGGATAAATCTCGCCATTTTTTACACTTAAAATGCCGTTTTTCTTATTTTCGCGCTATCACGGAAAAGACCTTGTTACATTGTTAACGATTCATTACCGGGTCAAAGAGGAAAAACCGCGTCAACGAGAAAACGTAATGGGTGGAACTCGCCGAATTTGAAAGCGCAGAAAGAAGTATACTAACTCTAGGGTCGACGATAATTTATTACAGGAAACGATAAAATTACTTGAATCTACTTCTTTTTCAGGCGAGTGAATTTAACAATGAAAACAGTTTCCGGATTTGTTGAGTATCGAAAATTGGCAAAATTGAATAGTATATTACAGAAAAATCACTTTTGCACGAGTTATGTACACAATTTTCCTACGACCATGCAAAATTTCACCAAATATTGTAGGTACAATCAACATCTGACATATTGGTACACAAAATATTATAATTAAAGGCAACATAGTTTATTTTTAAAAGTAACAATAACTGGAAACATAGAACGGCAAAAAAAAGTTTTTGTCTACACAAATAAGTAATTTGCTGAAATTTCTGGTGATAATTACAATGCTTTTAATTGCATGGCTATGGAAGTTAAATTATTACTGCTGCAGTTTAGTAATTTTTATGACATTTATGTTTACAAGAAAATGCACGACCAATTAGCTCAGTTGGTAAAGCAGGCAATATTGCTATTTCTTATTATTTTTTTTTAATTTTGTTCCATACAAAAAAAAAATCTGTCCCGTTATTTCACATCAAAACATTCAAAAGTTATCGTGGTCAGGTAAGAAAAGATCCGCAATTATTCTGACATTTCGAATGCATATTGTGAAGAAACGTATTAACGAAAATCTAAAAAATTTAGATGGATGAAAACAGAATTGAATTATCTTTTCAACGTCACATCGTTGAAAAGATATGAACCCCCATGCCATTTAAATATTTTTAGTTGATGTGCCCTCCGCGCCATCTATCGAGCAATCGCAATGTGTTTATGTCAAAAAGTAGTATCGGTGAAACCCTCCAAACGGGTTTTATATCAAGTTTGTACGTCAAACCGTTCAAAAGTTAACAGGGGGGGGGCTATTAAAAGCTGCACTGTATGTATGGCTGTACGCAGCTGATACTGCTGTATACAAGGTGTTGCAGCTAGAGTTTTTAGCTAGACAAATGAAAACAAATGTGTATCGCAAATGGCTTAATCATTTTTTTAAATATTCTCCATTAATATCAATACACATTTCCATTCTATTTGGGGAACCTCCAAGACATGTTCCGCTTCTTATTTCTTCATAGCTAAAGTTTCGACAATTTATTCCGACATCTAAAGCACACTGTAAGATACAAAAAGGGGAGTATACAGTGCCCTGAAGATGTCGAAATAAATATAATTCAAGCCCTCACATACAACAAAAAAAAACATATGTAAGTCATTATAGCAATGGTCGTAAAAACTTACATTGTAGTGCAGACTTTTTTTTCAGATTATTTTCAACGGAAGTAATACAGCATAGGGCTGAATGATTATGTTTCATAAAAAAATTGATTTATCGTATAAATAACGAATTTGTTCAATAATTGTTCAAACAATAGGAAATAAAAAAATTCCAAAATCATTTTCATGTGCCTTCTGATCATAAAGAAGGATCGAAGATGATATAAAAAAATGTCAATGAATAATCAAGCTTTTCTTAACCTAGTAAATTGTTGATAACAAAGTGAAAAATAACAATTTTTTATTTTTCCAACAGTAATCTCTTCTGAGACCTTTCAAAAATAGCTCCAAAAAAAGGAAAAAAACATCAAAATTGTTATTTAACAATTATCGCACTTGCAATGTTCATGTTCAAGTTAGAAAAAATTGTTAATTAACTAATGCATAATTAATAGAAAAATCGCGATAAAAATTTTTTGACCGCGGATTATTGTTCATTCATCTACCCAGTAGATGCCTGAATTTTTTCATTTCATATTTAATGAGAATAAATATTCATTCATTAAAGTCCTCGCTTTCGGCCGTATTTTCAACCCTTTGGAAAAATTATAAATATTGGTCCTACAGAACTTTTTGTTGGGGAAATTTCCTCCTCCATTTGAATATTTTGTCATAATAACTTGTGCAATTTTTGCAAGCGGCTAATGTATTTTTTCAAAACTCATCCACACCCTATTCTCAATTAATATTTTTCGGAGGCGGGGAAAAAGTTCGACCCAAAAAGCACTTGATGACTAGACTAAAAAGGGTATTTCAATTTTTACTCCCTACATCTATCACTCTTCAACAAATTTTTCATCACACAAATTTCTGACACAGTTATGCCGCGAAAGTAGTGGTTTTCAGTATCATTTGCAATATTCTGAAACCTTTCAGAATTTCAGTTAGATTTACTGGATTCAACCCGACCTCGATGTTATTCGAGGCATTTTCTAAGCGCTGAAAAAAAGAACCGCGGAATGACTAATTTGACATCTCTGAATGCAAACGAGTTTTCGCCCAAATGCACAATTTTTCAACAATTCCCGGCTCGGTCCCAATCATTCTTCGACTACAAGCATGTGTTTGCTTTGATTCATGCCCGGATCCAGCGGGATCAGAGCCCGCTCTCGCTATTGTATTCACACCGGAAATTGCACCCCGGACTTCCGTTTCGCTCCGGCGGGATGTGATTCCGATGTCGGATCTGGAAGTCGCCAATTTGTTAGCAAGATCGATCAGGGAATTTGCATAGATGGAAAGATTTCTATTTTATATATGTACTTGTTTAAGAAAATCGAAGATGCAGTCCATTTCCAGATGCAGGAACTTATAAATGATTTGTATTTCCCAGTATTCATTCCCCTTTTATACGTATGAAGTAAATCGTGTACAGAAAATTGATTCAGTTCGATAAAAAATGAAGAAAACTAAAACTTTTGCTCAAATTACACTGAATTTTGGTAAATTACAACTAATACATAATAGCAGGGGAGCCCAAGCGGGGATTTCGGGATTTACTGAAGCGCGGCAGATTAATATAAAGGGGGATACCTTGTACCCGGTTAAGTACCTCCACCAAATATGAACCTCATGAATAAGGCCGCGCCGCGCGTCCATGATAAAAGATCAGATTAGTAAAAAAAAATTGATCATCAGAAATTCTCGAGCGCGTCAGATTAGGTAGGGTGAGTTAATTACATGCTAAAAAGTGTATATTCTACTAATCTGACAATTTGAGAGTGATGGAGGGCAACAAGTTGTAAAAAAACGTCATCTCGACATTCTAGAGCGTTGCTGAACTTTTTTATTCATTTTGAAGGAAATAATTCAAGGATAATGAAAAATATATGATCTGACGATTTCCACAAGCCGAAATAACAAAAATTCGTCGATAAAGTCTAATGCATGCAGCTGCGTAATGCCTATATTTCCCTCTCCGCATTACAATTTCTCTATCCATTTGGCTTGGACAAACTTAGATTTTGAATATAATTTGAACCGATTCGTACCGGTAGATTTTGAAAAATCTCAAAAAAACTGCAATTTTTTTTTCAATGTGTTTTTTTTGGAATTACTTTTAAACGGCTTTATCAATCGATTTCAAAAACGAATCAGTTCTTACTATCAAAAAACCAGGTCGATCGCCGCCAGTCCGGTCAGAATCGGTTGATTCGTTCGTGAGTTATCGTTGTCGAAAGAAAATCGAAAAAAGTGTTTTATCGGAATCACTCTGGAATTTCTAGTTCGATCAATTCAAACTTATAGATTCTTCATGGAGCTTGAAAAACTGCGTCGAATGCCGCGTGAAAATCGGTTCATTTATTCAAAAGTTATTGAGGTTTGAAAATTCGAAAAATTGTATAAACTTCTCAGACTTTTGAGCTCGGAGAGCTCATAATGACACAAAAATCATTTTTTTGAGCTCGAAGAGCTCTAAAAGGAAATGAGTGAAATGTTGAGCGCTTAGGTATGGAGTTGGCGGGAAGTTGCAGGGATGGCCTTTAGAGTCAACCGTTTTCCTAATTTTTTTTGTCAGATTAGGCGAATCCCTCTAGATAATCGTCAGCGTAGGAGACAGCACATCTAGGACATGAAGATGAACCATATACAGCGTGATTTACGTAGGCCGTGCATTAGAAGTTTTTCAACTTGCAGTTGGACTAGAAACTTGAAATTTGGTATGCTGTCAAAATTGATCATGTGCGTTATACCTCAAGTGTTTTTAGTCCTACAACTATACAGGGTATGCCAAAAGTCGGTACCAACTTTCTTATTTTAAATGGAAACCTAATGTTTTTTTGTCATGGTTCGATTGGCCTTCTGATTATAACTTTAGACAACCTAAGTTATGTTTACTTATCTATCACAGTTTTTGAGATATGTCAATTTTTCTGAAAAAAATTACGGCTGTAGTAGTTTACGAAAACACGTGTAGCCCGCAAATCGTTCAAAATTAGGAAACCAAATTTATGGAGCAGTTAGCTGGTAGTCCAGGCTAACACCTGATGTCCCATCGACGGTCCCATTTTGTACCATATGGGGGCAGCCGATTTTTGAATGTCGCAATATAAAATTGTCAAAAACTCAATATTTTCAAATGGCACCTACCATTTTTTTTTTCAACCATTCGACAGAAAATTAAATTTTAGGATGAGTTATTTCAGCATTACCTATACCCATGTTCCACTTCTATCGAGTTATTCAATAAAAATCAAGAAATGCCTTATCCTGCCGAATGCTTTTGTGTTTATTCAAGTATGCCATGAAAACAAAAAACAACTGTAAACAAGAAGGTGCTATTCTGTCAAAGTAAAAACGAGTCGTGCAAATTCTTCAATAAAATTGAGTGGAATATGGAAAATTATACAAACGAAGTGTGTCAAAAAATTGTGCAGCGAACTGTCCGAGAGTTTGATTTGAAATATCCAAACTTACCGAGGATGACACGGGGCAAGTTCTCACGATTGAAAACTAATTTTATACATTTTGGGAAGGTGGCTAGACTCGTTACGAGAGTCAAACCACTAACTGGCAATGACGATAATCAAATTACCATTCTCGGATATTTTCAAACATATACTGAATCCTCAATACGAACGGTGTCTTTGGAATTGGGATTTTCATACTCTGCAATACAAACCATTTTACACCGCCATAAGCTACATCCTTTCAAATTCATACGATTGCAAAAATTACACCCAGGTGACTTTCCCCGTAGAGTAAACTTTTGCGAGGACTTATTACTCAAAATACAAGAGCACGCCGGATTCTTAGACAACATAATTTGGACTGTTGAGGCAAAGTTTTGTCAGCAGGGAGTTTTCAATAGGCGCAATCGACATTTTTGGGCTTCTGAAAATCCACATATGGTGTTCGAAGTTGCAAATCAAGTACAATTTCGAATAAATGTGTTTTGTTTGGTAATGAACCAAGAGGTACGCTACTTTATGTACGATGAAAATCTGAATAGTGGCAGATATGTAGAAATTCTTCAAAACGTAATAAAAACATTTCTTGACAATTTGCCAGTGGCTAGAGCTGCACGTTCATGGTACCAGATGGATGGGGCACCACCGCACAATACACGAACTGTGTATACCAAATTGACTTCCATGTTCGAGCACCGTTGGTGGGGAAATCGAGGACCCTTTCTCTGGCCTGCAAGATCTCCAGATCTTACCCCTTTAGATTATTATATTTGGGGTAGGGTAAAAGATTTGGTCTATTCTTCACCAGTTCACAATATAGATGAGTTGAGACTTAGAATAATACAGACTTTTGACAGTCTCGATCCCAACGAAATCAGACGTGCTATGCAATCTATTGAAAGTAGAATAATAGAATGTTTGAACAACAATGGTGGTCATATTGAACATTTACGCTAGAGTTCTGGCAAAATTGATCAATATTTTTGATTAAATTATTACAATTTTCTTTTGTTTCCATGGCATGCACACATAATCATTCTGTAAGATAAGGCATTTCTTGATTTTTATTGAATAACTCGATATCTTGGGTATAGGGAAAGCTGAAATAACTCATCCTAAAATTCCATTTTCTTTTGAACGGTTAAAAAAGAAATGGTAGGTACCATTTGAAAAAATTGAGTTTTTGACAATTTTATATTGCGACATTCAAAAATCGGCTGCGTCCATATGGTACAAAATGGGATCGTCGATGGGACATCAGGTGTTAGCCTGGATTACCAGCTAACTGCTCCATAAATTTGGTTTCCTAATTTTGAACGGTTTGCGGGCTACACGTGTTTTCGTAAACTACTACAGCCGTATTTTTTTTTTCAGACATATCTCAAAATCTGTGATAGATAAGTAAACATAACTTAGGTTGTCTAAAGTCATAATCAGAAGGCCAATCGAACCATGACAAAAAAACATTAGGTTTCCATTTAAAATAAGAAAGTTGGTACCGACTTTTGGCATTACCCTGTATAGTTGTAGGACTAAAAACATTTGAGGTAGAACGCACATGATCAATTATGACAGCATACCAAATTTCAAGTTTCTAGTCCAACTGCAAGTTAAAAAACTTCTAATGCACGGCCTATGTAAATCACGCTGTATATCTTGATCTGACACGCTTGAATATTTCAAAATGGCGATTTTTTTTTCATATTATAATAATGGCCGCGAGTTTGCATCACATCGAAATCGTCAGATTATTGCATGTGAGCTTTTTTGTAGGTTCACTTAACATCCCCTAAGAAAATCTGACGCGCTCGATGAATTTTTTTTAAATTTCAACCCTTACCTACGACCTTCCCCATCATGTAAACGATCAGATTAACATACGTACATTATTAAAAATACGTAGGACATTGAACCTATCAATATCTAACACGCTCGAGTCCATGCAACAGTTTTTTTTTTTTACAAATTTGAAAATTTATAGCCGCTTCCCACACCGATGAAAAGGTATACATAACATAATTTTTTTTTCTTCTTATCATCTAAGCTTTGCAACCCAATTGGTCTCTATGACGCTCGAGTAAATCCACATTTAGCATCGTGGGCTCCCCTACTATAACTCTAGCTTGAGAATGATTTTTGGCATTCGATGTCAAGAAAGTATCTGTCAAAAAGTTTTCATTTATAAAATATTGAATGAAATGACCCCACCATACTTATTATCTTTGATAACTTCATTCATTATTCATCACAGAAACAACTTCTGAAACATATTATTGAGTGAATTATGAATAAGTTGAGTTGATTATAATGTATGTTTCAAGTTATCTAACCTTGTCTATTAGAGAATTCTAATTCGATGAAAATTCTTTTCTAATAATAATAATAAATGTTGTTTATTGAACTAGAATTACAGTCAATTCAAAAGGCTATTCTATTTTACACCAGATTGTGTATTTGAACACACCAGGTTGTGTAGTTGAGATCATTTCACGAAAAAAAAAACCATGGTTCAATCATAGACTATATATTTTATTTTTGAAATGATTTTTTTTTAAATGGTAAAAATTGGATATAATTAGTTACTATAAATCACGCTCCGTTGCTAAAATAACTCACCAATCCTTGTTTCCAAGCATCCAATCATTTAATAGGTGTACTTACCTGGAAAGAAAAAATACAATGTTAGATTTAATGAAATTTCGATAACACTTGACTATAATATTGAACTAAAGCATCTGTGGAATGAACCCAGAGAACAATATCCATGAATTTCTGAGTATAAATACAAGAAGTGTTCTTTCTGTTCCTTTTCCTTCTTTCTTCAACTAGAATATTCAGCTCTTTCAAAAATAACATTGAATTAATTGGCAACAAACACACTTCACTTGTACTGTTAAGAAAAATAACATGCTCAAATACCTAACAATGTGGAATATTTTAAAACGATCAAAGTTTTATTTTTCTGCTTACATCATTGACAGCAAATTCCACAGGAGATCATTATCTTCCATTTATTGTTTTGATGACAGAATATACTCAACATTTGGGTATAGCTGCCAATGAAAATTTTAAAACCACATATTATAGCTTTAACGATTTCCGAAGCATTTGGATGCTCATGCTTTCGTAATAATCATTTACTGTATCTATTATATTGGCAATAAAACATATGAAACAGCTGGTGCTTTGAACATCAAACTCATAAATAATGGCGAAATTTAAAATTAATAGCCAGTATAAACATCGCCAGACACGGTATGGTGTATAAAGATATCTCAGAATAACATGATTTATGAGAAATATTGATTTTTATATAAACTGCATACAGGAAGTGGTACGAAAAAAACCCGTGAATGGTATACGACTTATCCAAATCACTGTTTGGGTCACAATCGTAATTTGTATTGAGATTTGTACTAATGGATGTTGAAGCATGGTCTACACTTGTCTCTTTTAGAATTAAACACTCCCTCATTCCTATGGAATAAAGAATACTTTGCAAAGTACACATAACATTCTCCATTAACCCTAATGACAAATGAATACGAACACCGTCTTGGGTCAATCCAGCGATAAACCAGGTTCCAAACTCGCTTTCGAAGTGCATTTGCTAATTCTGATGGAAACTCCCCGAGGTACTTGAATAGATTTGTGATCTATTGTACGTCCGATTGGTTACAAGTTAATACTAGTTTCCATTGAGCCGCCTGTAAATTCATCGACAATTAGAGTTACCCAACTTTGGCCATAACGTTGTTTGAGTTCCGTTATAACTCACACTGATTTATTCGTTGCTACTTCGGCAAAGGAAAATGACAAATTATTAACGAAATAATTATTTGTTACTTTACTTCTATATGCAGTTACGCGGAGTGGGTCAAATTTTGGCATAATCTCTAAAACAATAACAGAGCTGCACAGAATATCAAAAAAAAAGTATAATCACAATCATGAAATATGGTGGATTACGTAATCCAATCTTCCGCAATATAACCTATGCAATAGGTAAAGTCGTCGGCAAGTATTCAACAAAAAACAACTACTGCCCCCTACGACCATTAAATTATATTTGTTTAATACTTGGCAAAGTTTTCTACAAGAACCACTTTGCAATGCATTTCAAATATCAAAGCTGAAATTCCAATCAAACTTCACGAAAAAATATATAAAAAAATAATATATAAAAAAGTTCATTACCACCGTCAGAACCTCATGGTTAGACAACATATATGTTGCTTTAGGATTCGTGTTTGAAGGCTTGGACGTAGTTGAAAAGATCGAGGTGCTCGGATCACAATCCGGAAAAATATCAAAGAAAATTTCACACCTCTACTTTTTAACCAATAAGATGACTTAATTTTGACTAATTACCATGGCAATTAAAAAAAATTCCGGAAATTTTTTCGTGGCTCCACGATATTTAAGTGGACATTTTTTGACAGTTGAAAAGGTAAACATATGATCTACAACCATTAAATATTGTAGATATACCTGTGAATAATGCAAAATTTCTATAAGAATTAACATTATTATTTATTCTGTGCTATAAAGTTTCATTAAACAGTAAACACAAATTTGTTGAATTATTATGCATTAATAATTTATATTTTAAAAAACGTAGGATCTAACAACATATATAGTAAGATTTATTTAAATGTTGCTTGAATTTTAACCCATCCTCTCTTGTTAATGGTGAATAGGAAGGTGACGAATTAATTAGATGTCTGTGTTTTAAGGCATATATGTAATATTTTGAAACAATTTTGTTCAAATCTCTTTTACGCAAAAGGCCATATTTACTTGAAATCTGCAACAGACTTTCTTGGATTTTCGTAAACAAACCATTTGACTCTAACGCTTCCTGGTCGCAGTCTTGCATTAAATTCGTTAAATATATTAATCTTGGATGACATATTTGCACTTGACTCATCAACTCTTTGCAGTATTTACATAAATTGTACTTTTCAAATAATTTAATTTTTCTTAAATTGTTTAACGCAAATGCTTACAAGAAATGTTTTACATAAGAATATCTTTGTTTGTTGGTTTACTATACAGTAACTCAATGTAATTTACCAATATAAACCTCATCTGTCAAAAGCATGGCTATCTACTGCAACGAACCATGTTAATATTATATTTTTTACATTAGATGTGTTATGGATTACTTTAACAAAAAATACATTTCTACCACCTTTAGTGACCTAAAATTATGAAACGGCGAGAGACTGATTTAATACCCATCTGAGTTTCAGGTGTAACTAAAGTTTATAATATATTTTATTTAACGAAACATGGTGCACTTGACAAGCAGTGAAATTAATTTAAAATGTTAGATTGGATAAATAATATTTTTCCAAATTATGGTGTGAAATTTTCTTACCGAATACCACGCAAGCTTAAATCATTTCCGGAAATAATTCAAGCTCTTGTGATATAAGTGAAAATTATCGTTGGTAAATGGACCTAAGATGAGGCTTCAGTTGCCCAAAAAGTCCATTCCAAAACAAGACATTATATTTAGCAATTGTTATTAAATTTGTACATCAACTTCAACTCCAGAAATACCTTTATATTCATTAAATTTTAAAGGTGTACAGTACAATACAAAAAATTAAATGCATCTCTGTGCCACAGGGAAGTGGGGCAAGGAGGCGGTTGATATCGCCGAAAACATCTGAGATAAAGAGTTTTTGTGATCGTTTCTCCTTTGAAGTATCCCTCAGATGAAACCTGCTTTGTAATGGGGCTATACTTTTTACAGCTTTTCAGACGATGACGGTCAGCCAAGAAAATCGAGAGCTCTAGGTAACCAACTAATGGTCTTTGCTGAGAGATCTCGAAGGATTAGTCGATGGTTTTTGTTTTAATGATTCACTCGTAAGTTTTTGTTTGAAATAGCTCCGACCTAGTCTTTATTAATATTATTAATACTCTTGGTTAGCTATGCAGTCTGGAAGGGTTCAATCAGTCAGAGTTTTGCATTTTGTTTGAGTATTATTATGGTCAAAATAATATTTGAATTTTCTGTGTGTCTAATTGCAGACATTTGAATGAACGATGCTCTTCTATCATCAAACGTTCCACCGTTAGCGGTCTAATGAAGACTGACCTGTGGTTTCCATATACCTTTTTCATCATTTTGGAGACATCCCAAACATCTCTTTTCCAGAGCTAATTCTTTCATCGAACGGCAAACCTTTGGAACTCGCTTCATCGGGAAGTGTTACCTGAGGCATACAGCCTGCAGAAATTCAAATTCCTACCTACTTTTTCTCGGCTCTCACGATGTTTTTCGAATATTACAGGGAACCAAACATAAAAAAAACATTCTAGGTATGAGTCCATTTCATTCCCGTCAACGAAAAACTTTCTCCCCAATGTCGATTTGATTACCTGTATATTCGTTATATATCGATGAATAAAATTACATCACGATATGGCTGTGTGCACCGAAAGTTCCATCAAACAAATTATCGCTTCAACAAAGAGCTATACAGTCATTATATAGAACAGAGAATACTTTTTCCAACATTTACCACACGCCAATATTCGACGCCTTCATAAACTCAATCCGAAGCCTAATAATGATTTAATGGCCGCGAAATGAAACTTTGTAACTCCATTACGGTCAATAAATTGGATAAGTGTACTCTGGTCTTTGGTTAATTATATTGGAAAATTTAACACGCAAATATTGGAGAGCTTTCCTTCTCATGTTACGAAAATCGATCCTGTATTGTGTTTGCGCCGGCACTTTGATCACAGTTACTCGGAAATCGGTTCCATGCATTTCATATACTGAGTTATATCAAAACACGATACTGTTGAGCCAGAGAAAAGACAGAACGGCTGTATTTTCGTTCTATTAGCAGGAAACTGACCAGGAAAAAAAATAAGAACAATCGCTTTTTCTAATATTGCACTCATAAGGCACTCATTAGTGGAACATTGTGTTCTCAGAACACTACATTGGAAGTTTAGGGAAATATTTCAATCCTTGGGGACACTCCACACATTTCTTGAAATACGTAATTTGAATTACCTGCTTTGAAACACATAACCAGGACACACAGATGCAAATGCAACCTATTATTCGTAACTAGTAACGGATGAAAACGAGAAATTCATTAAGGATACAATAAATGAAAATTAATGTATCTTATGAGCGCACGAACTGATTTCATACTTGAAGATTTTAAATCACCCCTTCAGGGCCAGAATGGCGAGTGGGAGGTGAAATAATTAATCATATGATCGTTCAACCTTACAGAGCGAAAGCGCATCACGAATGTGCAAGTTAATGCATTTTTTTAGCTTCAATAGACCGAACAAGAAAGCAAAAAGAACCTTGTAGAATATGAAGATGATTGCACAAACGTATATCATTGAGTATTAACTGGGTAGGTTAGGTGAACTGTCAGTCAATTCCACCAAAAAACAAACTTCAAAAACCAAAAACTAACCTTTTGAAATATTTTACATAGTAATATGCGATACCATTTACTATTGTCTTCAATAAAAAGGCCTTTGGACACTTTTGGATATTTCTGAACATTATCGTAAAAAGGCCGATTTATTTATATATCTCATTTCGCTGATAAAAAACATTATATAATTTTTTGTCCGTAATCAGCTAGCAATAATCCATAAGAGAATGACAATGAACACGAATTCTTGTCTATGTTTACCTTCAATTGGGCCTTTTATGGGTTGTACAATCATACAGCGACACTTCAAATAAGTGATTTACGCATGGAATAAAATATATGGAACCTAGGATAATCAATCACATGGACAGCCATTATTTGTATATCGGGTGAATAAATTACTTACAATGTTTTTGTTGGGAAGAACCATGAATGGAAAAAAGTGATAAATCAAACAAAAGCTCCATAAATATTACAATAATTCGACGCGATAGATCAGATCAAAGGAAGAGCCCCAGTTATTGACAGTGTTCTAGTGATTGACACTTGGTCACTTTTTTGTGAATATTAAGACTATAAGACTACCAATATTTATAAAAACTCATCAAGAACAAAGTATCTGCCAACCCTGTAGCAGATTTTGTAGTGATCAGCCGATGCAATTTCTGATTATAAAAAGGCGAAGTGCATCACATCAAGATTATCTGTACTCTGCGATTCTAAAGCAAACTGTTAAGTCCATTAGATGATATTTTTCATTTTTGTTGTATTAATGTTGAAGCATTTCATATATTTTGAGGGTGTTCATTCAACACGTTTGATTCGTTTCTGATAATTTTCCAGAGGGTTAGATCTTCTCACCTAATATTTGTCTGGGTGTCAATGACTGGATCAAGAAAAACCTGTTCTTTCTGTAACTGACATACATGTCAATGATTGGTAAATCAGTTGATGTTAATTCGATTATGCTGTACTGTTTTCATGAACACAAATGATGGTCTTTCCCCTAAATATGAGCTCATGCAAATTTTTGGTACCAGTCATTGACAGAGGTGTCGATCATTGGTACATCAACGGTCAATTACTGGAGCATCATTCTTTACAGATATGGCGCCAAAAAAATTATACCAAAGAACAGTTGTATGCCGTTCTTGCTAATATATCAAATGGGATGCCCGTATCTACAACTTCTAGAACATACTCCACTCCTAGAACCACATTATTACACAGATCAACCGGAAAACTGTAGATTGCCGAATAGGATCAAACTCTTGTCTCACAAGTGCTAGGAACCGCACGATAAAAGGTAAGACCTCGGTAGTCCTTGGTGGATTCGTGTTTTGACAAAAATTTGTTCTGACGAGTTCTAATGAATTCGTTGGAACAAACAAACGCCTGATTTTCAATGGAAGTGTTTATAGTGGCAGCGAATGTCACGTCGTACATATTCTGACGTGATATTCGCTTCAAGTATGAACACTTTCGTTGAAAAACAGGCGTTTGTTTGTTCCGACGAATTCATCAGAACTCGTCCGAACAAATATTCGTCCGAATTCGCATGCATAGTAACCGTAGCCTAACGCGGATATATTCGAGGCATAGCACAAAACCAAATGTTTAGTTTATTTATGTGTTGATAGCGTAACAATTAATATTGTATTCATTTCCCGTCAATTAGTGGTGTATGAACAACAGGCACATTAAAAAATATTGTCAATAAATGGTATCTTGAGCGAGTTTTTTTCTAATAAATTTTTTGTCGATTTTATATTTTTCTGTACTCAAAACTAGAATCTAGACTGAATCATCAAAGCATAAACAAAACATGCTCACAGTGAGGATTATGACTATAAATATTTTTTGTTCAAGTCGTTGTCTAGAAGTGTCAATTACTGGTACTCTTACCTTAGCTATTTTTGAGTTGAATTTAGTTTTGAATGTTATAGTTTTGCCCGACATCGAACCACTATTGTTATACACCTCGACACGTGTTCTAGTCACAAAATGGTGACAGAAACACGTGTCATGGTTAATAAAAAAGAGGATTGGTGTCGGAATGGAACTTCAGTACATTCATTACTACATCAAATGTTCCAAACATTCCAGTGCAAGTACGAATTGAATTTTATTAATTTTTTTGGGTTTTAATTTCAATCTAAACTAAAAGAAAATATTTTTCAATTAAGTGTATGAGATGTTCGTTAGGATTCTTGTTTAAATTGAAATAAATCCTTGTGGGACACAAATAGCGGAAAAATATTTCTTGCTGGCATTCATCATATAAAAATAACTTTGAAATAGAGGCAACTCTCTCTCCCTTTTATCAATCTATTATGATTTATTCGAACGAACATTCCTGCGCTAATCACCTTCCCGATATGCATTCCGTCCGTCCACTTTACAATCATATTTTCGTCTGAACACAGAACGACATAATAAGATTTACCTCGAGTACGTCTAGGTATTCAACTGGGAGTGCTTTGAAGAGCCATAAAGTGAAATTATATGACAAATGTCTGGAACGTTTCGAATACGACAAATCCTTCAGGTTAAGTCCGGGCACTGGTTTGATTCATTTGTCTTCATTTGCAGCCAGTCAAGAATGATTCGTTGAACGAGGCAGTGTATAGTATTCCTTCTACGTAACCGCATAATACGAATGGAAATAATTTTATCAGAATTATTAAAATATTATTGTCTATCAAGGTCCTCAGTATTTTGATGTGGAAGTGAATTGAAGCAACAAATATTAAACTAGATGTAAATTTACACCGTCCAATTTTACCAATTTTGTGACCTCGAACTTTATTGAGATGTGTAAATATAAAATTTTCTTCAATTTGCACTCGACCAATAATTCATACATTTTAAAATGAACTATCGATGAATTTTATTGGACCGTGTGAAATTTCCAACGCGAGAACGATTGAAGATAGATCAATTCTGCGAGACCAATCGATTTAGAATGTTGAAATTAGTGTAAACTGTGAATTTCAAGTTGATATACGATCACAAAAATTACTCGAAAAAACTAGTGGGAGAGGCCTCTAAATACAAAATAATCAGATTCACTTAGAATTTGCACTATACATACACAAAATTTCATGATGATTCCGAAAATATGTGATTCATATTTGCTCAGATTTTAAGCATAAAAATGGAAAGAAACATCAAAAATTCCCTTGCGCGATCGAATTTTCAAAAGCTTTCATTATCAAATTTTCAAAAAATCGCAAACATCCCTCAAATGTAACTCGACGAGTTGATTATGAATTATATACCACAAGAATAAATTTTGATGACAAGTTGACAAAATTTCAAAACATCTTTAGTCGAAAAAATGCACCAATCCTCAACATTTTCTAAGTTAAAGTTAAATTATGCATTGTTACAAAATTGTAAGTTCTCCTCAAATGTATTTCAACGAAAAAATTCCGAATAAAAAAACTGGCGTGAAATTATTCCTTCTATCCTCAAAATCAACATTTCTTACGTGAAAAAATACGATGAATTTTTGGTGTAAATCAACCTGCAGAAATGGCTTCTTACATAAATGAAGTTTTTTTGGGAGCTCTTCGAAGTTACAGAAAACATATTCCAAATTTACACAAACTATTTTTAAATGAGTGTATTTATTTCATGATATATGATTGATGAAGTCAAAAGCACATGTGAGATCAGTAAATATACCCAGACATTGTCTGTTATTCTCAAAACTCTCTTCAATGCAATTGCATAGTGAGAATATTGCATTTGCAGTGGAGAGTTTTTTTCTGAAGCCATATTGTTCAGGTATAAGTACATTGTGGAAATCGAGGTAAGATGTTAAATCGTTGTATATTTTTCTCTCTAATAGTTTTGAAAACACAGGCAATATGGATATTTGTCTGAAATCATTTGGGAAAGATGGATACTCTTTTTTGTACACTGGTATTACCTTAGCCCTTTTCAATTCCGAGGGAAAGATGCCTTGTTGTAGGCAGCTATTTAGTACATCTGATAATGGATCAGATATTGCATCAACACATTTTTTTTACGATAAACATCGATATACCATCAATATCTTGTTTTCTTGTTTTTAGCCCTTTAATGATTAATGTCTGTCGTCAACAGGAGTTTCAAAATTTTTAGTGGATGAAGGTGTCATGTAACAAAAATGTAACATGAAAATTTATCCACTGAAAATACTGGTTGTATGTATGACATGACACCTTCATCAAGAAATTTCATCAAAATAATAGAAATTGACAATTGTCTGGTTATTGGGGATTGAATCTATACCAGAGATTTTCAAAAGTTGCAATAAGTTATTGTTTTGAAAAAATGCGGCATACTTCATCCACTTATGTGCCAACTCCCAAATTCACCCAGACCGGAACATCAGCCACTTCCATTAAATAATAATACCGTTGAACAAGGAGTGGAAGTAGCATTGTATGAAACCTTAGACGCAATTGTTTCTTGACAAATGTAATTTAATTCTGCCTACGACTAGCGCTAATCTGAATCTAATAATTGAGGATGAATGGATGGTTTCTTAGTAATCGGACATGAAAGAATTGAAGACGGACTGAATGCAACCCACAAAGCTCGTGTTTAGACACTTTACTTTCTATAATGACGACGATAAGTATCTCGAGAGACTTTCGAAATGTTTAACAGTCGGTGTGGAAGCCCCCAATAAGCGTTTCTGAATATGGTAGATTCACGGAAAGGAGATGATTTTAGTAGTTCTGTAATGAAGGAATATCTACATAACATAAAATTATGTGAGGTATTTTAGGCTATTATTCGATTTACTTGCTCAAATGAGATGGTTCCGCGCATACTCATCAGATTGCTCGCAGATGTTCTCACTAAACGGCAAGATATCTAGTTCTCAATTAATCTCTTGTGGTGTCCCACATGGACTCAGTGTTTGAACCACAATTTTTTTTCTCCTTTAAATCTATTAACTGCGGGATACGGTGCAATTGGACTTGGAAGAGGCATATTATAATGCCAGAGAGTTGAAAGAATCGAGAAAAAATCATGGGCCAATCGGTGGGGGTGGAAAGCTGGAAGATTTTTTAAATACGTTGATCCGGTTCGTACGACCAGTTTCGAAAATGAATAATTCAGGTTCAATATTTCCAGAACAAGAGAACATCAACTTACTGACTCGCTAGCTTACAAGGGTGAAAGAGTTTTTGAAGCAACCATCCCTATATCCATCACTATCAGAGATAACAGAAGTACTCAAAAGCTACTTTTATTTATACTTTTTCATCAGATGTACGGAAATCAAATGGAATGAACTATGTCCCTAAGTTCAAAGAGGGACTAAAATCCCTGAATCCCTAGAGATCAAAGTTTTTCATCTGATTCCTAGCGTCTAAAATGTATCTTAGCAACGTACAATTATTGAGAGGTTATCTGTAAGTATCAAATTTTTCCAGTGCCATCAAGTTCATTGGTCACTACAAGTAACTTCTTATTCACAAAATGAAAATTAAACATTGAAAAGTCACACAATAGTATGGCATAATGAGATCAATAGGGAATCGAGCAATCTTGATGTTACAGACCTAGAGGTGGTGAAGGAATGGTGTAATGCTGATTATTATTTTCACCTGTCAAATATTGACGTTTCTGGTATTTCAACAATAGCAGCGTATTATTCTGGCATTCGGTTGTATACTGATAAAACTGCATGGTCCTCGATAAATCGTTGTTAATCTTTGAAATGTCAAAACTAAATAGGGTTATCTGCGTCGATTTTATTGACCGGCACATATGAAACGTTATAATAAATTATTATATTATCGAAATGAATGAAATTTTACATTATTATCTTTTTTTCAGATTGGCGAGAAAATTATCTTTCCAAATACCTACAACTCGTTATTCAAATTTTATCGATAATGTTTTATTTTCATCACTCAAACACGTTTATTCGGCAAAAAAATTGAACCAAACCGAGTTAATCAATCGTTTTGTTTTCATATTTTTACCAAACAAAGAGTTTTTGTGGAAAATAAAAAATCATCGATAAAATTTTAAGCACTATTACCTTCGATTAAAAAAATTCAATCGCTTGCCGACAGATATTCGATTTTTAAAAGTGCATTTGAAACTCAAAAATGCTCTCAAGGATTCACTATTAAAAAGCTTTTATTCATTATTTGAGGTTATATTCATATGTTTTTTGTGGCAATTGATGTTTCTTGTTATTTTTAGGTACTTTCATCCGGTTCATGGTGATCCAAGATTTCATAGTTTTTATATTGCTAATTTTAATTGTTTATAACGCTTTGTCCATGAGATATCATATCTCTTCAAGAATAAAGTTTTTTTTTGAAAGGGTACAGATTGTTAGGTAGGGGTATGACTGTCATAATTTCATCAGACTATATCTTGAACACGAAAATAAACATAGAACGTGGAGCTCAATAAGAACTATTTTACACTATAACAATACCTACCACAAAAAAACAGATACTGATGATTATTATCGTCAAAGTCCTACAACCAATTATGCCACATCCACTAACATCAAAAATAAAACTATAATCTTATCAAAAGGTTTGTCTAACGTCATAATCACAACTTGTCAAATCAAATCAAAAGAATAATTCCGACGAAATGAAATACCCTTCTCTCCAAATATTTTCAAAAAGTGGACTGTTCTCCTGAAAACGCCAACACTGTTAACAAAGATATGAGTTATTACAAAAAACGTATTCCATTTTGAATAAGTTTACTAAACAGTTGCACCGCACCAAGTTCCGTAATTTTTATCTCTAATTACGACTCTGGGGTATACCACATAACTCTCAGCTCAACTCACCACGGGTGATTATCATTACCTTTCCCTTCCGTAAAATACTCTTCAAATTAAAACAGATAGCATTGTGACATTTCAGGTGTGGTTCCCAGCAATAAAAAAGATATAACATGGGAGTGAGTATGAAAAACGACATTACACCGACAACTTCGAGAACGATGAAATTTATGTGTATGTATATTTTGGAATACTAAATGAATTTTATATTAGGTGTCATGCAAATGAAAGAAGAAATTGTTCACCGATGTTTATAATTTATTAAAATACCTACTCGTATCTTGAATAGCCAATTATTTCAACACTCCTGTCGATTATTTTCAATGGGTTAGACGATAATTCAGAATTTACAGAAATGAAAATGGAGAAAGCAAAGCAGCATTCTTTGTAATTTTGACAGACTCAGAAGATGAATTCTATACTATATTCCTAGCCGGTTATACAGATTTGGAGAGTTTAATGAAACCAAGTTTTGAAATTCAGGTCCAAATATGATCAAGTAAATGATATTTGGAACCTTTGGTAGGAGCTACCAAAACTACGTCAAATTCACTCGTCAGCAAAGTTGGCAAGAAAACTCAAGCTCCTGAAGATGTTAACTTTCTAGCGAAACTTTGTGGCAATCATAAAACAGTACAAGAGTTACAATAAATTACAAAAATTAAGCATATTCATGTGTTTGCAAATTTAAAAGATTAGTTTATAATATTAAAAATTTGCGGTCAGATATATTACTAACACAGTACCGAGTATTAGTGAACAAATATTCGATTTTCATCAAGTACCTTTCCATAAATCTTTGAGGTGACCTAATTTTAATGACCAATTCCAACCAAATTATAGAGGGCATTTCATTTCATTTGGATATGAACGATTTAGAAAAATATTGAAAGTTTTTTATTGAATTTTGTAACAGAGACCTGTCAACATCTTATAGATAATGATACTATGCTGCTGTAGGGTAGCTTATTTGATCAACTGTATAATATAATTTTATCCATAGTTTTCAATTTTATGAGCTGAACTCCGTTTATGCCGTTATTTTTCATTTCTATAGCTCAATGTAATTTGAAAAAAAAACAGAATGGGCAATAAAGACGCTATTACTATTATTATTAGGTTTGAACAAAAATTTTTCAACTGAAAATTGAAATCATCCAGAAAATACTTCAGTGACCTGATAATAGAAAAATTCCCAGTGAGTGAAGATGATCATAAGAAACACAATTTACAAGTGAAAGAAGACGAAGTAGAGATCACAAAAATACTAGATGATGCAGACAATGACGATGTTGCTGAAGACACAGATGAAAAACATACGATTCAGGAATCCACCGATCAAATCAAAACAACTGATTCAAGTCAAGACTCCGGAAATGATAAAGTAGAAACAGCATATACCGAAACCATGCACATCAACTGATCATAGAATTCCCACAAGAGCAACTACCTCGGTAAAATCTGACGAAAACAGAGATGATCCTGTTCACCAAGCAAAGGAAAAAAGACGGGTTTATGACCATGTCTGGCAAAGAGCTGGAGCTAGTCCATGTCAAATACCTAGGGGTGATCCTGGACTCCAAACTTTCAAGGACACCGCATATAGATAGGATCGTTCAAAAGTCGGTAGCAATCCTATGGTAACCCAAAAAATATGCGCTGGCTGTACACGGCTGTCGTAAGACCAAAGATCCGATAAGGATCAGCCTTGTGGTGGCCAGTCGCACAGAACATCACAATGAGTCGAAGACTCAGCAAGGTCCAGAGGTCAGTTTGGTAATAACGGGTGCAATGAGAACGACTCCAACCGCAGCATTGGAGGTTCTGCTGAGGCTGCCACCGCTTCCGGTCTGGATCAACAAGGAGGCAAAGGCAGCTCACTTGAGGATGCAGGACTCAGGAGTCTGGGTATGCGAAGGAGCGACGATAATCCGTGCGGGAAATTACGAGGTGGGCGAAGCAGGAGATTCCTATTTCCGCCATCAGATAGAAAAGCGCACAAGATAGACAGAGAGTTTGCTCTCACGATTCCGAGCAGAGAACAATAGGAAGAAAACGCAAATAGGCTTTGGATGCAGGCATCTACCTGGAAGAAAGAGATGTACGAGAAAGTAACGCGCTGGGCAGACAGACAACAGTTTTCCAAGCTGAAGTGTTCGCCATCTTAACCGCAGCTACGAGACAAGAGGTGAAAAAAGACCCAAGCAGAGAATCTACATTTGTTAGGATAGTCAGGCAGCACTCAGAGCGATATGTCATCCTAAATCATCTCAGCACTTGTACAGGAATACGGAGATGATCTCGATATACTTGCTGAAATGAAGGAAGTCCAGCTTGTATTACGGGTTCCGGGTCAAAGGGGTGAGCGGAAACGAGGTGGCAGACGAACTTGCTCGAACCTATTCCACGACGCCGTTCTGTGGGCCAGAGCCTGTACTAGGCATCGCAAAAAGCCAAATCTCTTCAGCCTTTGACGACTAGGTGGAAGAAGAGCTGAACAAACTTGGAGAGATCAAACCGTGGTTGGCTTCAGCAAGTCAATGACGGCATGGCTCCTAGGCAGAAACCGCCAAGGAATTTTAACAGGGCATAACAAGTTAGGCAGACACCTCTCACTAATAGGAATAGAAGATAACCCCACAAGCCGTAAATGAGAAGATGACAAAGAAACTTCATCTCAAATTTTCAGCGAGTGCGAGGCTAAGATTTGAAGTTTTTGGAGTTGAAAAAACTGTAACAAGAGGAACTAACCAATCTGGAATGAAGGGACATACTGACCTTCATCTGGAGGTCAAGAAGGTTCGATAAGGAAGACTAGGAGGAGGAACTGTGGACATGTAGATATGTGTAAAACAGGGGATGGCGGCCTCCCCAAATTACTACTACTACCTTAGAAAAACGAAAATCGGTTTAACGCCTACAGTATTTTTTTTTTCGAATTATTCAATGTTTTGTGTAAACTTAGAAACTTGAATGATTTATGGTTAAGATGATTTACAAGAAAAAAAATTGGAATGACATTATGAATTAAAAAAATTGAGAGATTCCCGAATTCTTATATGACCACCGAGCCCATACAAAAATGTCTCTTTCATGAAATCAATGCTTTTTCCAAAAAACCGATCCTACGATCGTGATAGTTGTACCTGATTTGCGCTGCCCCCTACATATTATAAAAGCATTGAACTGAGATTTGACGAGTTTAATATCTTCACTAATATGCTTCAAAAATATATGACTACAAACTTGTGCCGCGCGTGGTGAGAAATAAATTCGACTGTTCGGTGTGACGCGCTGATGGTGCCTCTTAAAACGTTTAGGTACCTATTTGCAAATTTCTAGCGAGGAATACGAATTCGAGTGCTTAAACGCTCTTCAAGACGAAGGATTAGACGACAAAAAAGAAGCTCCGGGAAAAGAAAGAAAGAAATAAGGGGGCCTTAAGCTTTGAAATTTGACAGAAAAAGAAGAGAAGCACAAGTTGAAACAGCAAACCAAGATGCATAGAAACCCTGGTGTAATCTCTTATACCTGTGATGCCGACATACAAAAGTGTTGATGTACGGCCTACTTGATTCACGTTATTTTTATTGCATTGGAACCGTTTCACTTCTTTAGTTCAGATGGCGGCAAAATTACAGATTAATGTTATCATTGACGATTGACGTTTGGACAAGCGACATGTGTCAAGTCAACATTCAAAAACAATCAAATGACAAATCAAGATACCGTAGAATGTTGGAAACTCGGCTATTTTCGACTTCTGCGCCATCCATCGACGAATGAAGCCAACGCTATCAATGCAATTACAGTATCAACAACTATGGTAGAAACAAAATCGAATCTGAGATCACACCAGGGTTTCTATGCATCTTGCAGCAAACCAAGAAAGGAAAGATCTTAATTCAATCAGAAACGTCAGATGAAGAATAAACTTTTTTGGTATATCAGAAGTGAAGAGAACGTTTTTTTTTAATTTCATCAAAAGTTATAAAGAACCATTTTAGTCTGGTCTTAACTTCAAGCTGATGACTGTGTGTTTGTTATATGGTCCTATCAAAATATTCTGGAACGAGCCTTTTCACGGTATCAAACAACATAAAATTAGCTTATCGTCAGTATGAATAAGACACCAATAATAAGGAGGTTTAACTGCAAATCTTTTGTGTCACAGTACTTTTTGGGGTGTAGTGAATAACTGAATGAAAAATAAGCGAAATTTACCGTGGATAATTCTTGGAAATATTGATGATAGTGACTTATGTTAGACTCTGTATCGATATTCACTTTCCTATATCACATGTATGTACCAACTTACAGTTGACATGTAGGATCAGGTATATATTAAAAAATATTATCTTTGAAACCAATCATCGAAGACAAATAGGCCATTAATAATCTGGTACCACTATCCTACAAGTACCACGCCACTGTTACAACGGAATAACTACTTCCACAACAGAATTCATGCATTCCGTCATTTGTAAATATATGTACTTTCACAAACTTTTTGTATTCGAGTAAATGTATTCATACATAAATTACATCGGAGTAATATTAACACGTACAGAAACGAAATGAACTTGATATATTGCGGGTCGAGTTCCGAACCCTGGAGCACTCCTCGTCCAAGTATATAATGTCACAACCATTAATATTCAAATCAGTGTGTGTTTACCAGTATTTATACAGCCTCGCATCAAGAGACAAGATAAATCTGTCACTATCAATATTTATCGAGTAAATCAAATATTTAATATGTAAATTCCAATTGAGTTAATAGATGAAATTAAAATAATTTAATGTATACTAGTTGAATGAGGCTTCAGATTGAAATATCGATAGGAGTTAATCGAAGTAATTTTTACGTGAACTGGCGGGAAAGGTTCAACTGGAAGGTATGTCTTAATAGAAGCAATTGGAATGATTTGTGTGGAATCAAGGATTGATGCGGGTTGTCTATTAGTCCGTTCGAATCGGGATAAATGCCAACTGATAATAAATTCCGTAATGACGTCGATAACTTAAGCGTGTACACTTTCGTGTTCACTAATGACGCCATTATGGAACAACACCTATGTTTCTTCTGATCAACGTAACTTTGATCGTTTTCTCCAGATAGGCTGCTGCTTTAACTTTACGAGTGTTCGGTAAATTAGGTCCTTCCTGTGGCATGCTTACCAAGTACAGGGCGATATTCTACTAAGAATTTTGCTGAACAAGGTAATTTTTCATAGTGACAATCATGCTGATGTCGCACTGGACTTTTAATCCACTACAGTATATTTCTAGGGTTGTGTTTTTGCAAATATTTTGTGGGTTTCATAAAGTATAATATTCCATCCAAAAATCATATAACTCTTATTGTACTATAATGGCAATTATTTGTTTCAACTATCTCGGCTTCACCTGATTACCAACCGCGAAACTGAGCTGATTCGGCTAGCGTTCGTCATATCCAACTGCTTCGCTTATAAACCCTAACAAGTATTTTCGAATAGAGCTGAATGTCAAGAAGTTTCGAATTCCGACCGAATCAATAATTGTATGCATCAAGGAGGAGCTTCTAAGCTCGATTGAATTTACAATCAGGAGACTGGGATTCCTGGGATCAAAATACTGTTATGTGTGTCTAGTGTAGCACAACGACCTTTTCATTTGCTTCGTCGGTGATCAATATAATTATTTATTCAAGATATCGATCAGCAGTTTTTGTCTTCATAGGTATTTTTAACTACCAACATCAAATTTCACAGGATTTGTTTGACATTATTCATTTTATGGATATATTCAGTTCAGTATTTAATTATCAAGTTTTCATTACCACATTGAACAGGGAAGAGGTCCATCATAACTAGAAATTAAGTTCCTACTCATAAGTATTAATTGAAAGTTTGTTTTTGTGGAGGATATTCGTTTCTTGACATAACTTTTTGGGAATTTTAACCTTCCACATTCTGAAAATGAAAATTGTTAATTCAAAGTAATCTGCACGAGTGCAGAAGGCAATGAATAATAATAATAATAATACTTTAATTCCAATAAGATCATATACATGATATTGGAAACGTCACAGTGTATAGATAAAACTAAACATTGATATTAAAATGAAGATGAACTGTCAGAGCGTAGGTACCCTAGAACTAGTATAGTTATGTCAAATATTCTAAAACACTACAAAAGCACCTACTTAGTTGTGAAAAATTCTTTCAAGAGCGATTTGAATACATTTAGTCTTCTCTCACTTTTTATAGTGGTGGGAAGGGAGTTGAAGAGTTTGATACCCATGTAAAATGGACTGCTTTCAAAGAAAGAAGTGTTGTGGTTAGGAGGCTTTATGGAATCTCCCTGTCTTGTAGAGTAGTTGTGAAAACTGGAGTTTTTATTGAACATTTCCAGGTGATTACTAACAAACAAAATACATTTAAACATGTATATACAAGGCAAAGATAAAATTGTGTGGCCCTGGAAGTATGTCCTGCACGAGACCCTTATGTGAAGACCAAATATGAGTCTGATGATCCATCTTTGAGATATAAAAAACCTTCGGGCATGAGTTATATTACTCCATATTGTATGATATACGGCATAGTATACGTTTAGAAGCTGCGACTTCTGAAATGTATTTTTAAGTTGTAAAATTGCATAATGGGCACTATCAATTTTTTTCGATATGAAATTAATGTTTGTTTTCCAACTCATATTGGAATCCAAATAAGATCCTAAGAATTTTGTACTATCAGCGACTTGAACTATTTGTATTTTTTCTTTCACTTGTAAATTGGGATTCATTCATTGTTTTGCTTGTATTGACTATCAATGAATTTCTTCTACACCACTCTTCAAATTCGTAGAAGAGAGGGCATTCAGCTTCATTTGGAGTTCATCGGTGGTACTAGCATAGGCGCCTAGCGTTGTGTGATCAGCATAAAGAAAAATATGAGCGCGCGGTATTCAAGTAAAGTGGGAGATCATTCACGAATGAATGAAATATGAGTGGTCCTAAGATAGAGCTCCAGGGAACCCCAAAATTCATCTTGTAATTATTTGATTTTTCATGGTCTATTTCAACAAATACTCTCCTGCACTGCAGTTATGGTGCTAACTATTTACGTATTGTACCTCTCAATTCTAGGGAATATAGTTTGATGTACTGAATTGTGAATGAAATTGAAAAACGAGATAGAAGCACTCTCTGTTGATCTGCCTGAGAAAAAAAACATGTTGATGTTCAGATACAATCTTCAAAATTACAAAAAAATTCAGGATCTGATTGAAGACACTTCTTCAATTACTTCACGATGGTATCGTAATCGGTCTGTAGTTATTTACATGGGTGATGTCACATTTTTTATGTATCGGGACAATTCTATCAATTGCCCCAATAACTTACTGCGTTAGAAGACTGCTGTCTTGGAAATAATTATTTACTTTTGTCAGTTAGGTATTGTATTCTGAATTTGCCTATCTGAAAAAAATTCTTATTAGCTAATAATTCTCTGTTTCAAAATGTGTTGACGTTTCGGAGGCTATAATATCTGTCTCCGTTATCAAAACTCACTGAAAACTCAATATTCATCTGGTTGGAAGAAATTTGATCTGTTTTTGACAATGTCAAAAGAAATCTGCCAAGACGTTGATCACGATGACATTTGCTATCTGTTAATAAGCTAAATTTTTTGTAGATTGTAGGGGGGTTGTGCAGGCTGTGCAGTCTCACAAGCACGTCGACCTGTAAGGTCTTTTGTGCGTGACCATTTAACTTTTTCGCCATTCCGATGTTCTGCAGTTTCCGCGAAGTTCTCGCAGTAGCGGCAACTATCACTCTCTGACTTGCCCATCTTTTCGAAGTGATACCCAAGAGGGCAGTGCCCATTCAGTAGTCCCGTTGCCAATTTAAAGTCTTTTTTGTCCAACTTTTCGCTTGCCTTTAACCTGGCACTTTATTCCAATGAGATTTCAGGTGGGCTTTGGAGATTCCATAGAAGGATTGACTCTGCAACGTTCATCTTGGATCCATCTGTATACCATACTAAAGCATCCATTGCCAATTGAGGATCGTTCTCTGTGTAAATCTAATGTTTGCTTATGACCACTTCAAACTGCACTTCGAAGTCGAACCTAATCGGCATGATATCTGTCGGCTTACACATGGCTTCTAGGATATGTATTCCAAAATCTTCAGATGTCCGATCAGATTTCTGACAGTCTGAAGGCACTATTTGCTGCTTCTTTCGTTACATATACTTGGGTGCAATGAAAAAGTTTCAGCGTACTTGGCAACCAGTAATTCGTCCGATTCATCTGTGATAATCGTCAAATGCCCTGATAAATGATCTAAATCATTCATATATATTATAAAGAACATAGTTCCTGAAATTGAGCCCTGAGGTACACCAACTGTGACTGTTTTGAAGAGAGCCACATACTGGCTTCTTGAAATGAGAAACCTACAGAACCACTGGTGCATATCTCTGAATTTCATATATGGAGTGCAGCCCCTAATCACACAATGACCCTTGGATTCTGTACAAAAGAGCCATTCGTCTTTTCCGTGATACTTCGCTCACAAAGTTGATCACTTCTCTAGAACACCAATTCTTATCTACTTTTCCTCGGCTCTCATGATATTCTCTGAACACTCTAGGATTTTTCTCATCGTGGGAACCATAACAAAAAAAAACATAGGGAGCGAGTTTAAAATATGTTGAAATAAGTATATCAATCCAATTCAAGCAAAAAACAAAATTTTCACGTGTTCCAAACACGTTCTACATGACGAATAATATTTACAACTCGCAAACTATACAATTTCATAGCTCCACTTTGAAAACCTGACCGATTATACAGCAAATTCCATTGTATACTTCATATGCAACAGACAGGATTGTGAGTGGTACTCGAAAAGCTTGCTTGCATTCACATCTGCCCGCATCTAGTTTGTGGGACGAAACAATGGACGAACGGAGAGGACCAGGCGAGAATAAAAGATGTAAATAAACAAGTGAATATAGCGCCCCAAAGTTGGCTGTGAACGTTCCAGCACGTTTCGCGTGGAAGCGTAAACGTAATGTCAGTCAACTTGATAGCCTGTTTAGAATAGTGTTGAATGTAGCGCCGAATGAAAGGCTGTTCAGGACATGTACGTTAATTACGAGTTTAGCGCTCTTGGATTTTTATTTTTGCAGAGATTTCAACGCGATCGGTGGATTGGTAATTAGGAATAGTTTCGCTCTCCACCAACAAAATAGTACATGACCAGTGTTTCCTCAGTCTTTCATTTCATCGATATAACCTCACAATGTAGCTGAATGGTAAAACACCAACAATCATCATGAACATGACCAGTCCGAGATCAATGAATCAAAAATATGAACGCTTTTTGAATGGCATAACAATCACTGACGGTTATTGATATGTTCTTGAACAAGGCCCATTGAGGGACTCGTATATATTTTTGTCTTGGAAGAATCGAGTAAATATACAGCCTGATATTTACAAGTTGATAGAACACGTGAATAAATGTTCACGATAAACCCTACCTAATCTTAAATGAATCTTGACATACTGTACGATATTAACATTTTCATCGAACCTTACATTCCTGGTCCTAGATACTAAAATATTCCATAGGTTTGTAGATTGAGTGGATACCTTGTGGAAGGGCAATGTGCTGATTTTGTGTCTATATTTAAAATCGGTCATAGCACGTGAATAAATGTTCACGATAAATCCTACACGATGTTAAATGAATCTTGACTGTACGATATCAACATTTTCATTGAACCTTACATTCCTACAATAATAACATATGAATAAATGTTCATGATGAATCCTACACTATGTTAATTTTGACAAAATGTGCTATATCAAAATTTTCGTTGAACCTTACATTCCTGGTCCTAGACACTAAAAGGTTCCGTAGGTTTGTAGATTGAGTGATACCTTGTGGAAGGGCACCGTGCTGATTTTGCGTTCATATTCAAAATCAGTAATAACACGTGAATAAATGTTCACGATAAATACTACACGATGTTGAAGGAATCTTGACATAATGTACGATATCAACATTTTCATTGAACCTTACATTCCTGGAATAATGACACGTGAATAAATATTCACGATAATCATATACCAAACTAATTTTGACATACTGTGCTATATCAAAATTTTCATTGAACTTTACATTCCTGATCCTGAATCAAATTTCTACTACACAAAAAAGCATAGAAATGTTCTCAAGCATTGTTCTCTAGAGTAATTTGATAACTTATTAGAATCAACTAAAGAATTATTGAAGTACCTTCCTCATGAACATGCTGCAATATTTTCCCCAAGTCGATGAACTCGTTACCTTTTATCAAAGTTTTATCTTCGGCAGAATATTGGCCTTTGCAGTGGAGTTTTATCATCCCCAGTTTGTAGTTAACGGTCAAAAAGTTTGATGAATCTGTCTTGAAGTGACGTCGTTTCAATTGGTTTGTTTTTCCATGCCAATGCGCGAAGATCGCAGAAGTTCCTTGAATCGAGAGAGTGGTTAGGTCATTTAAATATTTGAGGAATAGAATAGGACCCAGAACTGATCCCTGTGGAACACCCGATAGGTCATCCTTGGTTTATGACAGTTTTCCATTAGATTTTACTGACTTTTTTCCATCACTTATGGTGAATCTAAACCAGTTATCACTCGCTCTTCTTAAGTCATAGTAAGTACATCCTTTGCAACAATCCTGTACAAATTCAAAAGCTTTGGAAAAGTCGAAGGAAAGAGCAGAAACGCCCTTTTCATCGTTACGATATGCGTAAACATTATTGGAGAAGGTATCATTTGTCATTTTGAATTCTTGAAACCAAATTGTGATTTTGTTGAAATTTTGTAGGTATGACGAAAAACTAATGAACTTTTTTGAGTAGTTTTTATATAATTTTTGAGTGAGGAGAGCATGTAATTGGTCTAAAATAACTTGGATTTTCTGAATCAACACCTTCGAATAGGGAAAGAACGAGAGCTGTTTTTAAGGACATAGAAATTACTTATAGCAATAACTAGAGTTTACGGCAGAATTGGGAAGGAATATATTTACTAAAATTTCTTCGGTGCCAGTTGACTTTTTCTTCTTTATTTCTTTCAAAGTTTCTTAAGGCTTCGATGAAAATGTGTCATCGACGTGGAAGTTGTTTGGCGTATTCAGATGTTTTAAATAACCCAATCGGATTTGACGTAGGTGTCGACCTTGTTCAAAATGTCCCAGAAGAAACTCCGAATTTCAACTGATCATAAAAGTAACTTCCTTTTTGGATACAGAAACTGGCACACGTTAGTTACATCGAAACGAAATCGAGTGACAAATGAAGTCCATAAATCGACATCTAACCCAGTTCGTCGTAATTCCTTAGATTCCTCCAAATAATCCATCATTCGTGCCAGCGTAAACACATATATCAATTTCAGACCGTAACTGCGTTAAAATACACTCGTATAATATCAATCATATCGTGTTATTACAACTGCTCTATCGTAAAAACTCGAACATCATCGTCCATCATTTATAGCAACTCTTACATTGCATTTTATTGTGTTCTAGAGAAGCGTCTGCTGAAGTGGCTGCAGGTACCGGGTGGCAATTTGAGTTCACGTCAATGGGATCAGATAAGAAACAACTGACGAACTTTCTCCGAATCAATATCGACGGTTTGTTGAAGACTTTCAGTCCAAGGGTGCATATATGATGGAGCTGCGACAAGCGATGAAAGCTGCGATGGGAATATCGATAAAAGCAATGATTAATTCGTTTCGTTACGGTTCATCTTCAGTTTATTCAGATTTAATACAAAATGAATGATAGGTGTGCCCCAAGGGTCCATTTTGGGACCATCGTTAATCCTCATATATTTAAAAATTTCACTTATACGCCGACGATACTCTTTTGTACTTTATTTATTCTTCTTGAGAGGGTGTGCAATTTTGCTGAAAGTGAACTAAATGAAACAAAACTTATGTTATTACAAAAAAAAATAATAGTAAAAACATATATATACGATTGAATTGCATGGATACAGAAAACATAGATGAATCTGGGTATAAACTATTGACAATCAATTAAAATTCGAAGAAGATGCTGACCACGTAGCTTACAAAGTCAACAATTTGAAACTATGTTATCCGTACCTCGATAGTCCTTCTACATTTCAATTATTGTTCGACCATTCTGTATTGTCTAAAGCAAAATGAGATGAACAGACTCAAATCAGAATCGTGCTAGGCGAATAATTTTACAATGCTCGAGAATAACACCAGAGCACATATGTTGCAGGCCCTTCAATGGCTGCCACTGAAGAAACTCCTTGAATATCAAACAGTTATTTTTATTTTTCGAATCAAAATTGGACGTTCACCTGTATATTTCCGAAATGAATTGATATATGTAACTGAAATAAAAGAGGATAACACAATAAACAAAAACAATACAAAAGTGGAAATATATGAAAAAATTGTACACATAATTCTCTATTTTACAAAGGAATTGCTGATTTTGATGGCCCCCCACAAAAAATCGAATCAGGTGATTCAATAAATAAACGGTTGAAAGAGTCCTATTGGAAAATTTGTATATTTTTTAAGTATATATATTTTTACTTGATTTTATTTACTTATAACTGACAGTAAGTAGTTTGTATTGAAGAATTTTTTTCAGTATTTTATAAAGATTTATGGCAGCATCAAAAATAGTTATTTATTATACAAGGGAAAAAAGTATTAGATTTTAGCTCGAGGTTCTGTTGTCTCCCGAAGTCACTTCTTTTCCCTAACCTTCTCGATAATTGTCAAAAACGTCAAAGAAGCCGTCAAATTAGGAAAAAGTATTCGTGTTTATATCAGCCGTAGATAAAATTTTGTATTGCATTTTTCGTGTCTCATAAGCTTATGAAACACTAAGAGCTACTATTATGTTTCAAGTGTATAAGTGTAAAGATAGCAAGTTTGAGATCACAACGATATTGTCCATTATATCCAGATGATGTCTTCAAGAACAATGCCGGAAATGAATTTCAGATCAAGATCAATGTTTTTCGTAAGGTAATGGACTTATGATTACATGAAGCAAGCTTATTTAACAGTTCATATGATAAACTGAGAGCTAATTTTCATTGATCTCCATGCACACAGAAACTAGAAGAACAATATCTTCTGTGTGCATGGAACCCTAATGTAAAATTTTATTAATCGCTATACAACTTTGAAATACCGTAAAACAGTGAAGAAACAGAATTCCGCATCCTTTTCATGCATTAGAATGTTCACCCTAAATCGTGCAGAAAGATTATTATCATAATAAATTCCAAGTTGAAAAATCTCAGAGTTGTAAAAACAGCAGTTTCATCCTAGTCTGGGCCTTTTTGTGCTATCTTTCTCCATGAATCTTTCGACCATTCTTTCCGGATAAATGGCCATTCTCAATTTTCCCTATTTCTTTACTGTACACAAGAATCCGATCTTTGCTACTGATATCTCCACATTCACATTCAAGAAAAGGAGTGAATTGTTTTTCTGCCGATCCACAGTTAAATGAACACTTTGCTGTCAATGTCAGAGGTATTCTTTTCCATGATAATATCCAAGCCATATTTTTGCTCCGTTTCTATTAAGTTTGTGCATTAGTTTTCAAACCATTTTACACATTCTCTATTGGATGACTTATGGAGAAATCCATTGCTATGCCGTCGGTTGGTGAATTGAAAACATTTGTCATTAAGTAAAAATTGAATTTACACTCCAAAGCATCGACTATGGCATAAATCTGTAGGTAACTCCTCTCAATCAGGATTTTATTCTAGAAAAAACTCATTTGTTCGAAGACTAAGTGTAAAGGATGCTCAATTTACAATTATTGGTAGCATTAACTTAGAGCCCACCAAAGTTGATGGGAATGTGGAGCTGGTGGTTGGTTTCAATTGAGTCTTTGTTCATTTTAGTGGTCCTTTGTCATAAGATGCTTTGATTTAGTATGGTACAAGCTTCTCAAGTGTTTTTCAAGAAACTCCTCGTGTTTTTTTCAGTTTTCTGTAGACTTTTCGATCAATTTCTTGATGGATCTTGAGCTGGTTCAGTATTAGCACCTCGTTAATTCTCAGTCCATGGCCTGTTGTTTCAATTTTCACTTTTCTATAAAAAAATCGACTTCAAAGAGTTACGTTTTTGCTAACTTCCATTCACTTTGTTTATCTGATTTTTCATTTGGATTTTTGTGGATATAGTCGGTATTTTAGTGAAGATCTACAAGGTTTCCAAAAGATAGTCTTTGGCTCATGTTAACAAACGTTTTGAAAAGTTCATAGCGATCCTGAACTATGAAAACACTAATACTCCGAATTTCAAACACAATCCTTTTCCATCATCTGCTGATTCGGATCAAATTGCCATCCGGTAAAGGCGGCTGCAATCCTATTCTCCCCACCAAAAATATTTCTCTGCGGCGTGATGTGGCGTTATTGCAAATTACTTTTTGATTTTGCCGGTCGTTATAGCCGTAATAAGCTTCGATAAAGGGAAAACTGAAAGAGAGGTTTGATGGAATTGCGGTGCGCCGCGAATTCCATTTGGAAAAATTGTTTCAGTCTGTAGATAAAATGTATGATGGAAAACCAGTTGGTCTTTATTCCATATCATATTCAACTAAACGGATGTGAATGAAATATTAATATTCGTTAGAATCTATCAGACATGGATTTGAATATTTAAGAGTGAATGCATTGAGAAAAAAATTTATGAATTATTATCATAAAATCAAGACAGTTCAAAAAATAAATGAAAAAATTAGATTGAAATCTTAGGAGTATGAGTCTTTTTAGATGATTATGTGATTTCATCTGCTAGAATATCATAATGACATCGTAATGAAGTTCAAAAAACATAAATATTAAGTTTCCAAAACTTTTGCATGAATGAACTTAAATCAGAAAAAATGCAAGCACTGAATATCAAACAATTTAATTCAAAATACAAAAACAAACTTCATCCTCCAAATCGAAATATCATCAGAATCACCCATTTTCAACGATTTCAACACAAATCCAAGTAACAACAAGTATGTATGTTGTGGAATCATCGCCAGGTAAAAATACCACTTCCGGTGTGCCATAATCTCACAATGCTAATTTGTTATAACAAATCGGAGTATTTTTCATACTCCTGAATATTTTTGAATGTTAAAAACCTTGAAAACATGGAGAGGACGAGTTTGAATTGCACCTCCAAACTCCTTACATTTTTTCCACACATTATTTCAAAGTGTACAGTTTTTCAAGGTTAACCTGATGTCAAACACTCAATCGTCAATTCAATGATAGTCATTATGATCCTTATTACATAAATAACCACACATTTTTACCCAATTTCTAGAATTCTTATAACCTCATTACTTTCTAACTAGGTTTCTTAACAATACAATAATAAGTCATTAACTGTTTCCACATCTATGGGGCAATTAACAGTTATATAAGATAATCTGATGGGGTCTTGGAACGAGTGGAAAAAAATTGGATTTTAATGAAAGATTATCTCCATTACATACGTTTTTGAGAATGTTATTGCAGATAAGTGTTCTTCTAACAATTACATTTCATAAGATCATTAATGGGTATTCTCAATCCATCTTCTGAAAATAAAAATATTTTTGGAAGAGGTGATCTAAAATTATCGTATTCTGAAAAAAAAAATGCAATAAAAATACTCTGAAACAATGTGTTTCACATTTCATTAGAGTTTCATAGGTTAAGTTCCCAAAAATTTCGTTCAATAATTTCTAAGGATGACAAATTGGTAAAAAAATTAGCCACAACTTTTTTCAGAAAATTTTATTATTACCTTTGATGAATAAAGGCGAATTATTATTATTATAATTTATTGATATATCAATCACAGGCAATTATTACGAAACGTTCCAAAACATGATGAGCATGGTGCTCAAAGATTCGTTGCAAGTTATCAAAAAGAAAGGCGTCAGAAGAACAATTATGTTAGATACTTATGTGTCAAATCATATGACATCTGCTACTAAAAATGCTTTTATGATTGTTTTATAAGTGCGGAAACATATCAAATAAGCACACTCGTAAAAATTCGGTTTACAAACATATTTACTCAAGAAGAAATATAAAATTCAGGATAGCCTTCAGAAGATAATAGTTAATTGAATAATAACGTTACACTTCAAAAGAAATATAATCTTGGAGCAATGACACCTACTGTTTCATTTTAATTTTTCAAATGGTCGTATGATGATAGGGAGATACCTACTGATTAAGTGAATGGAATTCAAAGGTACCTAGATTAAACACTATATTTTTTTAGAGAATCCCTTAAGTGGGCACTAAATGGGAATATTTCCTCAATATTCAGTGGTAGCTGTTATTGTTTTGGTAGAAGCATTAGTAGAGTGTAACTCCAGAGTATGACCAATTAGGAATATGATGGATCCAAGTTCTGCACGTTTTAGGTATGCCTATTTAACAGTTTTAAATTATTGGTGACCTGTAAGGTAAGGTTCTTGGCCCGTTCCTCATCGGATAACCTCAACTTGATCAGATAAATCAACCCACGTTGCTCGGACAAGCTCTGCCAACCGGCTATTGAGACTTATTCGGACTGAGTCAGAACTCTGTTAGGAATGTGGTAGAACACAATGACATGCCGTAATATATGATTGGTATAATACTGGACAGGACACTGCCCTCTGAGAAGACACCTGCTGGATATACACTATGCAGGTTTTGTGATGAAGAATACGAAACAGCCTTCCATATACTGTTTGAGTGTGATGCTCTTATGTTCGCATGAGGATGGATTTGACACTATAGTGCAGAATATATCATTCTAACGAAGTGGTCATGGTGTTAAAGCGTTTGGTTCTCACCCAGGTGGCTCGGGTTCGATCCCCACCGCCATTGAGTTAAAGTAGTTCGGAATCCACTTGTACATGAGCTGTAATTTTCGGGTCTCCACTGCTCGAACAAACTCTTCTCCTGAGGGTTTTTTCCGAAAACCTGGATGATTCATAAAAACAGAATTAACAGGAAAAAGTCGTGATAAATCTCCTGAAGTACATCAGAAGATCCTCAGTACTTACGAAATTAACCTGACAACGAGAAGCGGATTGGTTGTTCGCAGTACTAACTGTGTTCTGGCCGATGGAAATCCCTGTTGGACAATAATAATAAAAATGAACTGAAAGTCAATTTTGCATATACCTACTACTGTTTTTTCTCTGATTTTTGCCACTAGTGGAGTTTGTGATTATATTGAATTATAAATAGAATATCTTCGGAATCAAGCTCAGTATCCATCTGCAAGCTAAATGGTTCAGTGTTTGTATTGAATAATCTATCCTTGGAAGATTTCAGGAATGCCAGAAAAAAAATTAGACTATTGACATTAGGAGAACCAAGGAAAAATTATTAACGTTTATGAAAGAACATGAAAAACTAATGAGATGGCACATGTAACCGTTTTATTTTGTTATAAGTATTGGAATATGTGCAGGTTTGTGGTTAAAACCTTCCAAGGCAAGAGATTTTTATGGCCGGTTTTTTAATGTCCAGTTAAGGGTCTCGGTTAGCTGGCTGACGGCTAGTAGTCCCCGGGTCCATTACCTGAAGGAAGGAAGTGATTAACCAACGTTTGAGACTCAGTATATCTGTTTTCAATATCGACTTGGACTACTTACTATCGATAATTTTTGCATACAGCGTGTGGTCCAACTTGAATTGAAGAACAGATTAACGAAGTCTCAACGGTTAGAGAATAGATTTTTTTCCTCCAGGTGATGGGCCCGGGGACTATCAGCCGTCAGCCAGCTAACCGAGACCCTTAACTGAACATTGAAAAATCGGCCCTTACAGCCTGAGTGTCCGATGAAAGTATAATTATTGGTAAGAGTGATAGGATCGGTGGGAAGTCTCAACTTTGTTCAGCCATTCTACGATTTCCAATGATAATTGTCAAAAAAGTAATCATACATCATCGTTTGGGATGCAACAAGATGAAAGAGAAAATATTTTTGGTTGCTCCGGTCCACAATATTAGAAGGAATAAACGGAAAATCAAAAGCAATTAATCAAGCGGTAGACTGTTCAAATCCAGAAACTTCTGAGAGACCACCAATTCATTTTTAGCCACTAGTAGAAAACAATCATTTCAACCGAGAATCAGGAAAATATGTTTTGCCATTTTCCGCATATCCCGTCAGATCAAACAAAACGAATAGTTCCTGAAAGCATGTCTCATCACATGAAAATGACAGCAAATTTATCGTCTTCTAATCGAAAAAGTGACGGTTTTTCAACGACGCAGCCAACTCAGTGATTTTTTTTATCTGCGGACCATTTGTCCGGAACTAAGAGGAGTGTTTCATCCCTAACGACATTCGACTGTTTCTGATAGCGCCCCGCGGCGCCCGAACATCGCGATGATACCGAAACGTTATCCGCAACCGAAAAGACATTTTCGGCGAAAGACTGACCAAAAGTCACTGCCGCCTTGGGACCCATTTCTTGGCACTTTCGCTTTTCAGTTGTTCGTTTCGTGGACTTACATCACGCGATTCGGTCATTCAGTCGAGGACGGCCACATAAAGATGACAAAACGTCTTATTATCTGTGATGTGCTGCGTAGTTCGAAAAGTAACAAAAAATAATACTTTATGATCTAGAACATAGGCACATGGTTGTTGAATTGATGAGACATGTCAATATCGGTTGAATAAATGATTTTGTCTACGACCACATAAAAAAGTAACGTATGTCGCACTTATGTCGCACTGCGTAGTTCTATGGAAAATGGCTTATATCCACACGCGTGCAAATAAGCTGTCAAATGAATAATTTCTGTTTATACCTACGTAATATTCACATTAGATGCACAAAAAACAACCAATTGGAGAAGTTTGGATTTTTTTCTAAAAAAAAGGTAAATGAAAATCAACTCGGCTGGGTTTGATCCCACATAATCTTGATTGGAAGCTCATCGCTTCACCAGCTCGGCTATTCAACCGTTTCAATTAATTACTGAAAAAACTGTATACGAGAATATTTTATATTTATAGTAATCAAAAGTGAAGTGTATTCAATTATGATTTTGTTCTTATTATGTCAAGGAAATATTTTACATTTGAAAATAATTATTGAAAGTTAGTAGGAATGGTTCTCAGTCACCTTTTTTGTTCGATTTTCTTCCACACATATCAATAATATCGATGGTAATTTGTAAAATTATCGCGTGGTCGTAAGAAAAATAGTGTAAATTACTTGTGGGAAAGTGATTTTTCACACTCGTATAAAATGTACTATTTCCTGATTGATTGAAGGACAGACACATTGGATGCAAAAACACAAACCAACATAAACCAAAAAAATGTCAATAATATCATAAGCAGTGAATAAAATCCGAACGAACATTTATGTTTTTCCGCACTAGTTTCACAATATACTATTTCCGTAATATTGAAATGCGCATTTAAAGCAATAAAAAATGCTGGAATTACTGATTCGCAGTTAGAGACAAATAAAATAGCAATGCTCTCTGAAAATCGTTGCCGTTCATTAAGTGAGGACTAAATCACCTATGATATTACAGAACTGCCTAAAATCAAACTCTGGAAAAATCAATAACACCACCAGAATATTATCTTCTTGGTACGGAATAACACCACCGTTATCTTGAAAGAGTATGAAATGTAGTAATAAAAATATTAGTATCACTGTGAAAAAAGCTTTGTTTCATATTTTCGTATTCCGAGCACCCCACGCTTTTTTCACAGTAATACTAATATTTTTCATTGATTATTATTTTCTGCCTATTTAAATAATTATATTTTACTTAGTTCAATCTGTTGTAGATGAGTGTTTTTTAGTCTCTTCAAACTATATTTAATTTTTCACTTTTTAGTTATCAATTTAATATATAAAAAAAATATTTTCCACCGGAGAGAGAGCATGAAAATTAAAAAGCGACCATATTCAAAGAAGGCAGCTGGCGCGAATTTTTTTAATTCCGCCGAAGGCTCTATAAGAGAGGCAAATTATTCAATTCTGGCGATCCTGATCAGGAGACAAACTCATCAAATGATCGTATTGTCAGCGGTTGATAAAGTTCAAGGTTTCAATTATATCTGTCTGTTTAAAGTGAGTCAAAATCGTAGGTACAGGTGAAGCTAAATCACCTGTCAGTGGTGAAAATTTTACTTACCTTATCACGATTAATCTTGGATCCGAATAACATGAAATTAGATTTACTGGCATTGATGTTGAGACAGTCAGTAGTCTGTGCAGAGCTTCACAAATGATTAGAGATCTTCATTTATCTGTATACAAGCAAAATCAGTTGTTTGAGGTGAAAAACTGTAGTAGATATGAGTGTCGTCTGAATACAGATGAACACTACATTGGTTAATGCTTCAGTATATTTGAAGAGTACATGCAGAATAATTAAGGTCCCAATATTGAACCTTGCGGTACCCCAAAATTGAGTGAAAGATACCGAGACTCAAGTTTATCCAATATAACTTTTTGTTGTCAATTCTTCATGCACTTATTCATCAGTAAGATAGAAGTTTCAGAGAGTCCCATATAATGTGAAATTGCTAATAATTAGTCATCATTAATGTTATCGAATGCACGCCTAAAGTCTAATGAAACTAGAACAGTACATTTTCCTTGATCAGTAGCGGTTGTACAGCTGTAACCTTTCCTAAACCCCGACTAAGTCGATGGTAACAATGAGAATTTATCCAAATGATTTTTCAGTTGAATTGAATTGAAAAGTGTCGGCAATGTACTGATGCCGCGTAAATATTTGAATTCCGAAGGATTATTGAGTACCTTTACAATTCTACTCTACTCCATGCCACTGAAGAAATTCAAAAGCGCGGTGTCTGGAGGATCTTTCAAGGTAATTGAATTAAAAAAAAATTATCTCGTTTGTTTTTTTCAGGACATCCGGAATATCGTTTTGTTTTTGAGGTAAAATGTTATTTGTTTTAAGATTTTTCCACATTTCTATAGAGCTCTTCTGTTCCAACTGGTAATTAGTAGCTTGATTAACATAGTTTCGCATATCTCCATAGAACTGCAACCTTCCATGTGAATATTTTTTTTTGTAATAACTCAATGCTTTGTCGAATAGACATAATTTTTTTCAATGAATCCTTCAGCCAAGGAACCTATGGTTTGGTGATTATTTCTGTGACTAAAGGTGCGTGTCTATAAAAAAGAAATATTAGACAATTTACTAAAAAGTTGACCTCGTCAATGTGGTGTTGGTCATATATTCTGAAAAATGGGGCCTCATATAAGTTTTTCTGAAACAGAATGAAAAAAAACTCTTACTTATGTAAAACTACTAAAGAACTTATATGTAGGGAAATTTTTGTTCTCAGGAAGGAAAAATGTACCATTCTCCTGGCTTCTTTAGGTGTCGAAAATCATGTTTTCTAGTAAGGTAGTAGAAATGATAATTTGATTTCAAGACAAGCGAGTCTTGAGCGCCATTGTCACATTGGTGATTTTGGTGCCTCGTGTAGATGCTTTTTCGCAAATCTGGTTTGACTTTGACTATCAGCGGACACGACAATTGGTAATAAAACTCCAACGATGATTGAATTTGTATTCAAGAAATCTGTTGAATTAAGTAGTCATTCCTCCCGCATTAGCCAACTATCCCACTTCATCGAATCCTTCACAGAGTTTATCAATGAACGTCAATTATTTCCAACACAATAACGCCACACGGATCGGCGCCGCAGCGTCATATTTCTTAATTTAGTCGAACCGAAACAAACCGTAACTCCCTAAGCCGCTTCCTCGTGTCGGGAATCCGTTGATCTACTAATCCCGCCCGCTCCCTTGCGCCCGCATTCCTGAGGAGATTAGAGACGGTCCGCGAGCCGAAAGGTGCACTGTTTGACAGCGAACGTCAAACATCACTTCGGGGAAGATCCCGCTTCTGCGGCGTCGGGGGCGTGGGAAGGATTACGGCGAGAGCATGAGCTCGTACCAGACACAAAACAAAAGTTTAAAAATAATATTTTCCGACGAATTTCGATGATAAAAAGATTAAGAGGAGATATGCCGGATATTGCTTGTCACACTAGTTTGAAAATCCGATTTCAATTGTATTTTGTTTTTGTTAAAACGTACAATTCTGATAAATTCTCAGAAGTCGAGTATTGTCAGTTGAATGTTCTAGTGCCCTTCTTTCACATATGTGTCCTTCCTGAAGTTCGCATCAAGTGAAAAAACTTTGATTAATAATCTATTTCGAAATTCAACTTGGGCGTTAGGTTGTTGAAAAATATGGAAATTGACCTACTCGGATGTGGTCACGTGACTTTCGCTACCTGTCAAAAGTAATATTTTTTCAAAGTAATTGCTAAAAATAGGCTTATTTATTCCAATGTCAAAAAAATATAAGTATAGTATAGTATAAGATACTTTTTCGATTTTACACCTACATCTCAGATTTTAACGTTCTATTGCAACTTTCACTTTTTGGCATTTTTTTTAATATTACGAAATTTCTGGAATATTAAAAAATTCGTAACTGCGACAAAACTGTTTTATACGAGTAGCTCTAATATGCGACTGATTTTCAATTGGGAATCATCAACAAAAATATGTTCTTCTCAAGAAATTGAGAATTACTGCTAATAGTTTCTGTTTGACGCAAAGTTGACGTAACTATCTCCATAGAAATTCGTTTAAGAGGAGTTTTTCAGTATGAAAATGATACCAGAGTCATAATTCAAAACAATAACACTACTTCTTCACGTATCTAACCAAAGTTTACGACTTTTTCAGTACAAATCTCCAATTTAATTCTTATAAGTCCGGTAAGGAAACTTCCATCCATTTTGTGAAGTATATTTCACCATGTTGAAACTTTACGGCACATAATTTCGAATTCGTTCGAAATATTACAGTTTACTCTTTCCGGAGTCTGTGCTGCCTAGGAGTCAGTGTCTTGTTCTTGATTTTCCGTACGAATGGCGCTGCGACCAACTTGGTTGTAGGTCGTAGTTTCATCCGTGGGGAAATATTAGTTAAACAGTCCGTCGTCAGGCAAATAGTTGTTTTCTGACAGATGTTTGCCTTCATTTTTCCACCTGGTAGAAACTCTCAGAGAGAACCTCGTATTCATTTCACTAGACTATGGAGACAACTGAAATAGGCAATCTATGATGAGAACTAAATATGTTTAAACAAGTTAACATAAAAAAATGTATAAACAGTTATATCGACTCGAGATGTTGATTTCTTCATCAAAACATCTAAGAAAAGAAGTTGATTATCTTTTTCGGTTTCTGAAATGAATTTTATTATGGGTTTTTGTTTATTAATATGATCTGAGAAATGGCTTGAGTCATCTCTACTCTGACCCCTAATGGCAAATACATCATCAACATATCTCCACCATACTCTAGAACCATTCTGGTAAGTTTTAATAAAACATTCGTCAAAATGTTCCATGAATGTGTCATGTTATTTTTCATTTTCAGACTGTGGAAAGATAATATTTCCAAAACGCTATGATACCTCCACAAAAACAGGCTTTTAATCAATCCCTATTAGTGTTCAGCATGCCTACCCAACTAATAATGATGATGATTAAAATGTCCATAAGAGGTATGGAACTATCGCTGAATTACAGCGGTAATCCACCTACTATGTAAAAAAAATAACATTATCACTCTATGAGGTATCTGCCTGTTTATTTGCATTTTCCCGAATAAAAAGACCGACATTATCATACATGTTTATTTAATCTTCAATATACATATTTTGTTTCGTGTAATTTGCACTCCGACTCCTCCAAACAAAGCACGCTCTATCACAATTCCCAGTTCACAGACACCTAAGTAACCCTTTGACAGCTGCTCGAGTGTTCCACTTATTTTTCTGCATCCACCGGAAAATGTGTAACAGTTTATTCAATAATTTTTTTAGGTTGTCTCAACGAGCTCTTTGTCAGAAGAATGCATTGATCTGATATGAGATGACGAAGCGGTTATCCGGAATAGTGAATTCGATTATTTCTTAAGCATGTCAGAACAAAAATCATTTTTGAAATTCGAAACTTCAGGTGGGGAATTTTTTGTTCGTTGTCTACCTGTATTCATCACACAGTTAGGACAAGATGACTTCAAACAAACGAGGATCGCTCTTTCAATATTTTGGTTGAATTTTATGAACTGACATCAGCGTAAAAACAGAAAACATTATTTTAAAGAATAAACCAAGCAGTGGTTGTTTTGATAATGAATAATGAACTGGCGTTGACATGCGGTTTAATAAAAATGGCTATATTTTACGAATGCTACATTGACATACCGTGATTCTTATGACTTTCAATGTCAGTCTCGTAAAAATGATTATTTTGTGACTATTTAAAATATTGAAATATATGCCACCTACATCTTCTCAACAGAACCATATTACTTTATGAAATGAATCGATCAATAATCCTTTATCGAACAAAACAGACGTCGACTGAACGGTAAAATATGAAAAAGATCACAGATAACCTCAAACATGAAATGGTGTTGTCGGATATTGACTTATTACCTTCGAGTCTTTAGATTTCATAAACCCTGCTCATATTCGCAACAAAATCTTTGTAGCTACTGCACAAGCTTGTTGATTCGAAATTTCTTCGATAATCTTTAAAAATAGAAAAAGAGTGTGTGGACAATTTGAGTGCGATCAGAATTCAATCGAGTGTTATCAACAATTCTAATCTAATTCTAGTTTCGGAGTTTTTTCGATGACTTCAAAACAACGAAAGAAATGAATGACTGTGTTTTGAATCTGCACCTGGAAAAATTAAACTGTACCAATTTGGTCCCTAATGAGTAAATACTATAAAAGCAATATTGATTTGAACATTTTATGATAACAACATCAAGGCGATATGATTTAAAAATCCGAAAGAATATAACAGTTAATCCACAAGTATTTATATTAGTCAGTGTAGATATTGTTTAAACTATATTGTTCTATCAATATTACTCACATTTTGGAACGCACATTAAATTAGAACATTGGAATTCAGGTTCAATATTGGTTACTTACATCTTGTAAAGAAATCCATTATCAATATTGGAATTTGAGTATGTGTCGATTATTTATTAATATTATGTAAACAATATTGGAATATTGATATTGGTTTGATATTAGTGTGCTAATTAAAAATCATTATTGAATTCGAGTATTGATCAATAATTAACTAATGTCACCTGAAACAATATGGTTTCAACAATTGTTAGATTTTGATATGAAAAATATCAATGATGAAATTTGAACATTGTAACGATATTTATTGAGGCTGTCTGAATACTAACGAAGTAATCATTTCGGTTAGAAATTATTATAAATGTTCGGAATTTGAGATATACAGTGTAGGCAATATTGAAATAATAATATTGGTAGAACATAATGATACTAACTTTCATAGCACTTAGTTATATCAGCCCAACATTTTCTTATTAATATATTATCAACCGTATCTTTTTCTTCCAAACATTACTGCCTTTACTCCATGATGATGCAGTGTTTTTATGATGATGTAACATTGATGTAACATATTATTGATCACCAATATTTCGACAATATCGACAACTGTCCACATTAATTATTTTCTATCCCATATCATTGTAATGTAGATGTTTTCGTAATATGGCATTGTTAGTGGACAAATTACTCTGTTTTATTTGAGGTTAAAAAGCTGATATTTCCGTCAACCGGCTGCACCGTTACGAGCAAAACTCAGAAGCTTTAGAGAGACTTGGGTACACCTTTTTAAATGTGTGTTGCCATGCACGAGACTAGTGGCCGCACTGAGGTTCGAACCCATGCACCTCTAAAACTTTTGTTCGTCCCCCATATAATATGAGACATGTAGGTAAATATTTCACTTCTAGTTTTGGGATAATCAGAACTTTTTATCAAGAGATTTCCATGGATAACACCAGGGCTACTTAATTCAATAAATAACAAAAAACTTCTCTATAAAATAATGAAGAGAAATCCAAATGGTGAAAATATACATTGAATTATGAAAAATTCAAACAGCTCGGATATATTGATATGGGAAACTAAGAGGCGTTACTACTAAAATGAAATTACCCAAAACAAAGCAGATTCGTCGAGACTGTAGAAATGTGTCAATGAAATCACCAAAAACAAACGTGAGAAGCAAGAGATACCAGAAATCAAGTGTACAAATAGAGATTTACACTGACTACGATATTGCAAGCGAGTTTAATGAAACCTTCTCTAACATTGGGAAAAAATTGGCACGAGATTAAAAAACAGTTAATATCCCCACGTCGGAGCGGTAACCTTACAATAATTTTTTCGGCAGAAACCGACGAAATAGAAATAATAAAAATCCTTTCAAACCTGAAAACCACCTGAAATAGACGGGTTAACATCAGAAATACTAAAACTAGTATTCCAAACTATTGCCAAGCCACTTTCTTTTATTAATGAACTGATGCTTTCGTCCATGTGCAGTTCCTGCAACCTTCAAGTATGCTGTAATCAGACCAATCCAAAAAAAAACGAGATAAAACGAACACCTATTATTACTATTATTACTATTATCCAACCTGGCAAAGATATTAGAGAGAGTTCTGAAATCCCATATCAGCAGCTATCTGAATAAATACAAAATTTTGTCGAAGACGCAATTTGGTTTTCAACAGAAGAAATCAACAGAATAATATGTTTTTCTAATATGAGCAAAAAAAATTATGAAAAATTTACAACATTTTGCATGTTTATCGACCTAACTGAAGCGTGTGATCCCGTTTGTCAACTACTTGACATTTCAGAAAATACCGGATTCAAAGGAACACCTATTCGATTGCTAGAAAGCTATTCAACGAACTGGAAATGGATGGTATATACAATTGAATAATGGTCTCAGTCCTACAGAAAATGTTAATGAGGTTCCTCAAGGTCCTTCAAAACCCATAGCAACGATCTATTTCAACTTGAGATTGTGGATGAATCTCTTAGCTTTGCAGACGATATATGGCAGTAATCTACAGCGATGATAATTGGAACACCCTGAAAAATACTGCTGAAACTGATTTCATCAAAATATCCAACTGATTCAACAATCGCCTCAGTTTCTGAATAGATCCGTATAAAACGATGTGTGTTGTGGTTGTGGACACAGTAGAGAATCTGTTCTCAATAACGACTTAATCTAATATTTTCACTTTTGTTACATAAAACTATCCAATATTACTTAAATGAAATGAATGTAAAACACTAAGTTAGTTAGTTTTACACTTGATAATAGGATAAAATCCGAAACCGGAGGTATAAATAAAACATCCAGTGGAAATTAGACAACAGTGTTTTACATTCATTTCATCTAAGTGATCATGAATTTCCACAAAATTAACAGGTCATCAATTATCCAAATTATCCAATATTATTTTTAAATATAATTAGTCCAGGGTTGGAAAAAATCAAGATTTTTTAAAAAATCGAGTAAAGCACGATTTTTTTTGATTTTTTAATTTTATCATATTTTTGCATGGAACTTAGAAATGTAAAAGGTTAATTAATGTAGCCAACAAAAATAAATGAAGTAAAATCATGAAAAAATAACCGATTTTTATCAAATGAGACATTCAAATTGCGCGCCTCTTTTCCAACATGATTGCTTTTATTGGAATGAAGTCATTTTGTTTCATACGGAGCCGGTTAATCAGCGTGCTGAAACGGAACGCGCCATTGGGTGTAAGAAGAAAGGGAAATTCCCCGCGCAAAGGGGAAGAAACTTGAAACAAAATTTGAAGAAACTGATTTAAATATTAGCCCATTATCGAAGTTTCGAAAGAGACATAAACAAGCAATGACCCCCAGTTACTTTTTGGCCTTTTTATTAGACCCAACCCAAACAGACTTCATTCACACTGACTTATGAAGAATAAAAAAGTGCGTTGGAGGAAGCACAAAATCACTACGATGGTTCAGTTTTGCTACCATTGATGTGAATCTCAAGTCAAAATCAAAACCATTCAAAAGTGTGATGTTCACAAAAGAAGTGGTAAAAAATGTGACACCACTAGAGTGATAGATGTCATAGAAAAATATATTTAGTGAAGAGGAACAGTCTAAGATTTTTCCAATGATTAAGAAATTGTTTGGGGCGGTAGCTTCTTCAGCTGCTGTAGAAAGAGTGTTTTTGACCTTTGGAATTGTTCATAGTAAATTAAGAAACCGACTGGGAATTGAAAAGGCTGGCAAGCTATTTTTTTTGTTTAAATATAATAATGATTTTGATTTCTCAGATGTAAAAGACCCTAGTCTTCAAAATATAATTGTCTGACTTTATGTTGGTTTCTGAAAAAGAAAATAAAATCAAACACATTTGAATAAATCACTGATTTTTAGTGAAAAATTCATTTGATTTAAATCGCGATTTAAATCATGATTTAAATAAACATGATTTAATCGTGCCACCCTGATAATTACTATTCAATAACTATACTAATACTATTTTATATCATTTCATTAGCACTACTATTATAGTTCCTAACCATATCACTATCAATAATTTTCTTTAGCGATTAGGTGTGTTAATTCAATCTCAATTGTAAACTAGGTATGTGTCCTGTAACATTAGAATAATTTTTGAGTAAACCTTTATTCATTTTTACACGCGGACAGACACACTGTATATCCAGGAAAGTCAAGCACGAATCCACTTCCAGATAGACCCGATACACGCCAGACTTCTGCATAACCACCTGAAATCCGCAAAATAAATAACAGAAACACACAACGTGCTCCATTCCCTCGTCCCTGACCAGAAATGATATCGGGAGCTTTATTCTCCACACATAAACTCCCAATATTACCCATTCAAAATCAAACAGTCCGACTGGCGAAATATAAAATACAGAGAGAGCGATATATCCGTACGTGGATCGGTAACAATTTCGAAGCTTAACCAGAAACGGAAACGCTGCGCGCAATGCTGATAAATGGTACAGCGTGTGCGAATTAGCGGATGGAAAGGCTTGCCGTATGAAAAATGACCCTAAAAAATATATGGTTGTTTGTCAATGGGTCAAACAGCTGTTAGAGGAAGGCATTTCCGAACGCAGTGGCATGGCTGGAACTCTCTTTAATTAGCGATTTGAATTCAACACTGCGAATCGGATGTTTTCATGCATAGAATCCGACATGGGTTTTACGATTAGAAATTGGCTTCGATGCTGGGAAGCAAGCAGTCTTTGATCGTGGGTATCACTGAACTTGCTTTTGCACTATTCGATTCATTGAAACACGATAAGAAAATGTTTAGCATTCAAAGAAACATTGCTATGAGATGCACAGACAATTTCTCAGCATACGAAAGTAACTAAACATTAGGAATAAAAATGTTTCGATATTCGAGATAAGCTTGTTTTTATTAATTTTGTTAGCAAACTTGCAACGCCTCTTGGTCTCTTAATCAATTTCTGTATCTCTCTTCTTTGCCAACCAAGGTATCCATTGCGACTTCCACCTTATCACTAGACAAAAACATTTTCCTCCTGAGGGGATATTTGCAGTGACGGAGAACAGAAATCGTTTCCATGACAATGTGCATTTCATGCGCAGAAGCATTGCAACTTTCAGTGTTTTTTCCCAATTGTTTTCAATAAAGTAGACAGTAACGCCAAGTCACATATCATGTGCAGCTAATTCTATCTCCAAAAAAGATAGTAGATCTGTCGGAACCACAAAATCGTTCTCAAGAAATGTGCTCTGAAGCTGACCAAACTGACGCCAGTTCTTCGCAAGTAATCCAACCTCTTCTTATTTGCAAGAGTATATAACCAGCCCCCCAAAAAAATTGTCATGGTTTTTAGTTGGAAATTTATTCCTAACCCCTTACAGACCAGGGTGCGGGTAAAAACAACAAATCTTAGGGTTGTTAGGGGAGTATGATTTTCTTCATCAGCATTAAACTATATTGGACAGTAGAAGGCAGTATTGAAGAGTCTAGGGAGAGAATAGTGATATTCCTGGATACTCTAGTTTCCCGAAGTTCTACTTATTCTTACAACCACAGCACAAATTCTACTAGCAAGCATCAGTAGTTTGTCTCAAGGTAAAGCGTAATAAAAGCCACCTATACAGTGTGACCCATTTAAGATGGAAGCACCCTTATAAAACTTACATTTTTCAACCGATTGGAATGATTTTTTTTTTGTTAGGTAGATATTCAAAAAGTCTATTAGGACACCAAATATCATGAATAAATCTCAATTTCCAGGGCCAACTAATCTTATTTTTCAAGGTCAAAAATCTAAAAAAATTACTAGCGATTTTTTTAGAAAAAATCTGACTACACCACTGGATTTGCGACATTTTCAAATGATTTACTTGAAAATTACGTTGGAATGCGTCAATCAATAAAAAAGTTATAAAGGAATGAAATTTGAAAAATATGCCGTTTAATCAATCCACCAATTCGAATTCATGAATTTTATGAATACACCACTGGATTCAGGATGTCTTGAAATATCACCGGTCACAGTTTCATTGAAATCTGTTCAGTAATAAAAAAGTTATAAGGGAATGAAATTTCACCAGTGGTGTATTCATAAAATTCCTGAACATGAATTGGTGGGTTGATTAAACGGCATATTTTTCAAATTTCATTCCTTTATAACTTTTTTATTGATAGACGCATTCCAACGTAATTTACATGTAAATCATTTGAAAATGTCGCGAATCCAGTGGTGTAGCCAGATTTTTTCTAAAAAAATCGCTAGTAATTTTTTTAGATTTTTGACCTTGAAAAATAAGATTAGTTGGCCCTGGAAATTGAGATTTATTCATGATATTTGGTGTCCTAATAGACTTTTTGAATATCTACCTAACAAAAAAAAATCATTCCAATCGGTTGAAAAATGTAAGTTTTATAAGGGTGCTTCCATCTTAAATGGGTCACACTGTATAAGAACCCCCCTTGAGTATCAATACCTAAGGTGCATATCTCCTTAAGAAATGGTATTCAGCAATTCATAAATTCTATCTGTCTCTAGTAAATCCCATTTGTTTTTAGCCAATGAGCAGCAAGCACATGCTTCCTAGAGTCCAGGCGAAGAGTACATACAATTTAAGACATATAAGATACAGCTCACTTGTGGATTGATGCTCTCATGCGAGATGGTTGCCGTGGTGTTCATGTTCGTGGTGGTATAGCTGAGGACTAGCAGTGTGGTGAAGTGACTGGACACCTGGGTTAATCCCTAACCCTAGCGTAATGGAAGTGATACTTATTCGGTATAAGAAAATGGAGTTAACCTAAAAGGCCCTGCAATGTGAATTATATAATTATAGACAGAGTTAAAACGGTAGTTTATGTGAGTTCTGGTATAGGAATCAAACCTACCTCGATGTAAGGTGGCCTAGAGTAGCGACTCCGATAGTTGAGTCGTTTTCTTCGTGAAATGTGGTATGGGGAACAATCCTGTTTGAACTAGTCAGTGGACCTTCCGCTGACTATATAACCCCACAATTACCCAGGTTTTCTTTAAAAATCCGCAAAATAGTGAGACACGTTCTCTCAACCTGCATAGGTCACAAAAAAGAGACCGCTTCGAGAATACCCTTTTTTCTATCTCAAAATACCTTTATCCTCTAGTTACTTTACATCGTTTTCTCAACTTCAATGTTGAGAATCCTGGATATTTAAACAGAGAGAATAAAATAATTCAATTGTACTCTAAGCTGTCAGACGTATATGAGGTTATGTTGATTTATTGACAATTGGCGAAAGAAAATAAGATCGCAGCGCCAACTATCGGAAGACGTTGAACTACGAATCACGGACAAAGTTTTTTGAGTTTACACGTGTTTATATGGCGTTCTGGCGGTCTCTTTACCTATTTTAAAACAATTTGTGAAAATTGGTGATTTCTCGAACTGAAAAGTGATTGTGTTTCTATTAGAAGAATTGAAAGATAGTTTCAGTACAGTTTACAAATAGTGTCCGTGTCTTAGGAAGTCATGATTTGAGATTGATTATGGATCTGATTCATTCTGTTGATTAAAGCTAAGTATTTTCATACTAGATATTTAGTTTTCCACTATCTCCTGCTTTGCATGAACAATGAAAAGTGCCAATCAAGACTTTGTCCGTGATTCATAGTTCAACGTCTTCCGATAGTTGGCGCTGCGATCTTATTTTCTTTCGCCAATAGCCATACAGATTCATTGGCGATTCTATTATATGGAACTAGGGAATACTTTCCCCAACTACCCACTTGTATGGTAAAAGTGCCTCTCAAATTTGAGCCACCCTCAACCCCAGGAATGCAGGAGGAATGCACAACCATAAGTTTCAACTACCAAGAAGGCAGAGATTCGGTAAATTCTAGCTTATGGAATACTTTCAAACACTAATTATTTTTTATTTCAGAAACCTCCAAGGCTGGATTGAGAATTGATATATATCAATTTGAGCTCTGGAAATTATTTTAATAAACGGACTAGTGGAATAGTTCGGTTCTTATGGTATTATTGTATCCTTTCTTTCTACCTATGGAAAACTCCAACTAACCCGTATCAAAATTAAAAACATACCTAGCAACTACAGATCTATGGCACTGCTATCATGAAGGTCATGGAAAAAGCTATCAACATCCAGCTCGCGCAATATCTAAAACACTCAGGAATTGTGATATGATGTATGGTTTGCGTCCGATATCTCCAAGGTGTTTGATCGCGTTTGGCACCTAGTACTCCTCGCCAAGCTTCCATCTTATGGCTCATCTTCCCAGTTGTGTTCTTTGCTGTCTAGCTTCTTCTTGACAGATCTCTCCAGGTGGTGATCAATGGTTTCTTCCGACACTCTATACCTATAAATGCTGGTGCTCCGCAGGGATCCATTGTATCATTAACAATTACAACAAAACGCTAATTTCACGAAATGAAGTTCCATGAGTACTAACATCATTATAATAAATCTGAACCTAATAGAATTGATAGAGTTTTTATAAGGCCAAGAAGGACCTTCGTTATATCTATATTAACGCGTCGTGGAACAATACGAGTATATGATATGATATCTCATTGACAAAGCCTAATATAAAAATAAAATTGGCACTATAAAAAATACACAATCTTGAATCACTATGAAAAGACAAGTAAGTACCTAGAAATAACAAGAAACATCAAGAGTCACAAACACGTTAATATAAGTACAAATAATGAATAAGTGCAAGAAACACTGATAAACTAAAATATTTCACCATAGAATTGCTCCTGACCTGGAAGATGAAGAAGAACTTTAGCTAAAATATCATCCCAGCCTTATGTATGTTTATTTCTCATAGTGTTCAATATATCTTCAATTTCCTCAGGGTTGGTTGGCGATTAAAAAAAAGAGTCTCGTTCAAGTAACTGATTGAGTCCTGTGAATATTTTCTGTAATTGACCAATAATAGTTTTTAATCTCATCTCCAGTTAGAGTGGTTTTTAATGATGGTCTATTATTTTTGCTACTTAAGTTTTAAGATATTAAAATCTTCAATCTACAAGATATGGCAACCCTGATGTGAATAAGTCAAACCTGACATTGCCATCGTAGAGTTTGACATTCGGTGAACGTACTCAGAACGGGTTGTCATACGATTGCTATTTGTGATATTAACAGATACTTGAAACATTCATCTTGGACAAAAAATGGAAGCGAATCGTGAACATTTTCGTAATTATGTACAGTTTATCCAAACCAGTGAATTTCTCATTTTGGTGCTCGTCGATCTCATCAATGGGATCTTGTGAGATTCATTTCCAAAAGTGTTTCTCAAAAACTAGGATTTCTGTATCGTGTCAATAGCTAGTTCACTTTCCATCATTAGTCATGATTTATGAATCCGAACTGCCCTGGACTGCTGTTCTCTTACGTGAAGTTCAACAAACGTCAAAGCTTTGGAACTGAATGGGAGGTGTTCCCTGAGGCATACAGCCTCCAGAAATTTAAGAATTTTCTTTTTGTGGAGAAATGGAAAAAGTAATAGTCACCAGTTTCCGATATTCTATCCTTATCCAAACAACCAGTTCAATATCTTTTTACTTTATTTTCAGCTATTTCTCTCATTTCGTTCCAGCTATAAAATTTGAAAAGGACAACGGTGTCGTCCGCAACTGAAATAATTGATCCTGCTATATCAAGAGAAAGAAGAGGTAAATTCAGAATGATATCGGTCCAAGCACTATACCTTGTAGTACCCCACATGACACAGATTTTTTGGTACTTAGAAATTTTCCAATTCCCACCCTCTGTCCTAGCCGCTCGTTCTTTACAAATTATAAATTATGAACCGGGTAAATGGTTTCATATGAATCTGAGTGCTGAGTAATTGTGCATTATGAATCCGACAAATCCGCCTTCACAGTGACAATTGACAAATCACATATTATATGATGAAGGTCCTTGATATCTACTATAATTACCATTACTAGATAAATAACCAAAAGGAGAATTCACGAAACGATCCAACTCCTGGAAGAACGATAACTTTCCTCATGAATAGTCAAATTTTAACAGTCAAACAGTATTAAAGTCTCCAACTGCACGCGAATGCTCCAAAACCAACAAGGTAACATTCGAAGTACATACTACTGGGCTCCCATAAAAATGATTAACGCCCGAATTATTTGACAACTCGTGAAATATCGCGGCAATAAATATTTAAGTAATCGCATCGCCATTAAGTTTGCGTCAGATGCAGGTCTGAAACATAAGGGCCGGGCATGCGATATTTCCAAAAAGAAAGCCTCTCTCCCCGAACAGAAATGCATCGGCATTTACGCCAAATCAAACAAAATAATCGGCTCACTGCGCTGGAAGGCCTTTCGCTGGGGTCGAGAAAGAGGATTTCAGAAGTGGGATTGCAGAAGTGGGAAAGGCCAAGAGCTCGGTATAGATATGAATGTGTCTGGTAACGCTTTGTGGAATTTCCAAAGCGGCTTTACTCCTGCGGCGAAAAAATTATTTGGTGTTTGCTCGAGTGAAACTGCATTCAATGCATGAGATTTTCAGAAGTTTGGGGATTTGTTCGTAATAGACTTTCAAAAGGATATAGATTTTTACTGGATATACTATGAATTGGATATTTTATGTTAAAGAAATCAAATTAAATATGGTCATATGGACGTATATGGTTTACACGAAAGGAAAATTCTTCAAATCACCCCGGGACAACTCCATGGAAAATGTGTTTCGAAGCTCTGTAATCCATTTGAGAGGCACATCTCCACGGATTGATGACGAATGGGTGAGAAACAGGAATCGTTTGGCAAGTCTCAATGAGTCCTCTGACCATGTCCTAAACATTTTGAATTTCATATTCCATTTTTCAATTTTTCAATTTTAATAACCATGCGGTTTGGACATTGGGCATAGTACCTACTCTCATTATTAACCCGTATTATTTCATTTATTATTATATAAAAAGGACCTTTTCCTCTCCATAACTTGTATAAGGCTGAAGATTGATTATTGCTGAATCCGAAACATGATTACTGTCGAATTAAAGTTGTGGAGATGACTTTGTGATATTTCTTCTCGTTTCAACTCTTAATGAAACTGCTGGAGACGGAACAATTGAAAAATGAAGAGTACTTTTCATGAAATTGAACTTTTTGAACGAGATATCAGCGACGAGAGAACTGATTTTTTCTAGAAGCTCAAGTGCAAGCGTAGGTGCTAAATGTCGGATATGTGCTTCTCAACTCACGAGAAAAAGATGAAATATAGACAGAAGTAAGAGAGAGACTTTCGGCAGTGGACTTCAGAGGCTTATTGAGACAAAAATATTGAAATGGATAGATGACTTTATTGGTCTGGTGAGTTTTCTGGCAATGACTCAGACTGATGTGAGATCAAAATTTGAAAAAAGCTGAAAGGACGAGTTTTGTTTTCTTTAACTCATACTTCTTGAACCCTCATCCTAAAATTTGTGTCATCTGTATTTATAGCATGTACAATTACCCTTTATCCCATGGTGAACATTGAATTTCATCAACATCTCAAACGAATGAAGAGTTCTATTTTGAAATACCAATAATTGAAACGGTGTTCAGTTGAAATGTTTCATGAGTGTACTTCTGTAGAAGTCGAGAACAAAAAACTCAAGTCCATGAATTCAAGATCAACATATTATGTTAATGGTCATTCCATCCGTAGTATATCTTGCTTAACCTGGATATATTCGATTTCTATTTTGCTATAAGAAATATAAATTTCCCATGAACGAATCAGGCGGAACAACTCTTTCATATAATAAAAGAACGAAGTCTATATCTAAAATAATTGCTCTCGTCGATATGTGTCTTGACTGGGTAAACTTATTTGATAAAAAGTCCCTTTTTCGATATCAATTTGTACAACAAACATACATGATTGGAATTCAAAGAGATAAGTCATTGAATATTTTCACACAAAGGATTTGAGAGAAAACTTTTGTGAAGCAATCATTCGTTTGACATTTTCATTGCAGTAACAGGAACATGAAACACTCGACAGCATATTATATTCTTCTCCAATTGTTGTTATTGCACAAACGAAATCCGATTGAGAAAGTCCACTTCGGAAATATGTCACTTACATTTCTATGAGGACACATCTGAAGAACTAAGTAAATGAATTATATCTACTCTGATCCATTCTAGGTATGGCAACGAGTTAAAAGATAATATATTTTTTGCGGGGAGTGAACTGAATAGATTGATATGTTTAATAAACAGTGCGGCTTTTAATAGTCCTCCCCCCTGTTAACTTTTGAACGGTTTGATGTACAAACATAAAAAAAGTTTGGAGGGTTTCACCGATGCTACTTTTTGAAATAAAACACATTGTGATTGATTTATAGACGGCGCGGGGGGGCACATCAACTAAAAATTTGTAAATGACATGGTGGGTCATGTGTAACAAAGTTTAAAAGATAATTCAATTCTCATTTCAACCATCAACATTTTTTAGATTTTTTTTTTACGATGAGTGCCGATCTGGCGGATCTGAATATTTCTTACCTGACCACGATAACTTTTGAACGGTTTGATGTGAAATAACCGAAGAGAATTTTTTTTGAATGAAATGGAATTCTAAAAATTTGTATATGGTTGAAAATATAATTGAATTATCTTTTCAACGATGTGACACATGACCCCCCATGCCTTTTAAATTTTTTTTGTTGATTTGCCCCCCCCCCGCGCCATCTATCTAGCAATCACAATGTGTTTTATTTCAGAAAGTAGTATTAGGGCAAAATGCGTTCATACAGTGCGGCTTTCAATAGTCCCCCCTGATAACTTTTGAACGGTTTGACGTACAAACATGAAAAAACCGTATGGTGAGGGGGAGCACATCAACTAAAAAATTTTAAAAGGCATGGGGGGTCATGTGTCACATCGTTGAAAATATAATTCAATTATATTTTCAGGATAGTTATTGGACAGTATTTTTTTACATACACTTGGAGCATTTTTCAACTACAAGATAGTATTTTTGATTCTATGATTGTATTAATAAGAAATTTTTAAGATCAGAAAATGTAGCAATTATGTCGGTATAAATCGTCGAAATTATACCGGTGTTAGCACTGATTTTGTGCTGTCCTTTTGTATAGAGAAGTTGAATAAAATTGGCACAGAATTCTTTACAGACAAACCAAGATGAGATGTCTAATGACTATATAATGTCCAACGACTATCGGGTTTACCCTATAATTGTTCAATAGCAAAATACTAAAATACTTTTTCAATATTTAACACTTCACAGTTGCACTTTCAACATCAGTTCAGAGTAAATCTGACAAGTATACAAACTGGCTGTCTTCTTTTGACAGTTGTAGAAAATATATTGTACGAAACACGTGAGTCAAGTGTTTTTCACTCGTGAGACATACTTTGAACATACTTTGTGGCTGGATTAAACTCATTACCGCAAAATTCGACGAATTTCTTGGGGTTTAATCACTCCAGTTAGGATAAAAAGCTTGTATAAGTCACTAATCCGAAGTGGAACCCAACAAAAGTGCCTGAGCATATTCCATCCTACAGAAAAGACCCCGATCACGCATCCGATCGGCCCTTACTTTCGCCCCTATGAAGAGGTCGCCAGAGGACAAATTGCCCTTCCATGAACTCGTCTTTCGATCATGTTGCAGTCAGAAAAAACCGCGTGGCGTCGGATAAAGACGGCCTTTCCCGATAAGAACGTATCTGGAAGCTTTATCAATTCTTTTTTGCGTCTTCGGCCGCAATCTGGCCGATTGTTTTTGCGAGAGTTTTCTTTATCCTTTAAGCGCCCCAATTAATAATTTAATCGAAAAGCGTTGCGCCTTTGTTTTTTGATTGAGCCAACTGAGCGTAGTGCTGGCTTAAAGAAATCCGGATGTTACGCGAATTCAAGGGATTATTTATCCTGAATAAATATTTAGGATTTATTTTGTGACTCTCGGAGGAATTCTTACCGTACACCATTTCGATGAAGTGGGAACGGGTTCAATAAGACGCAAAATGGGCAGTTTGAATAAAAAATTCCAATCCAATCGAATTGGCCATTTTTACTCACTCATCATCAAATCAATGCAAGCTTTCATTTTGAGTTATTTTTATCAGTGATGTTATTTTTCAAATGTAATAAGCTCTTGTTAGCTCAAATGGATAGATATGATCACTTTTATTGCGACTATTCTGTCACAGAGATTTCCAAAATTCCATGCTATTGAATGAAATAGTGCTATACAGATCTGGTAAAATATTATCGGCATATAACATTCCCAATACGTTTGGTGAAAGTTCGTGTAGTCAGTCAACCAGTACAAAATATATGAAATTCCGATCAAATTAATCAAGTTTTGCAATCTCTCGTCTTTTTTTCGAATAAATCTATTGAGCTAGTATAGTTTCATCCGTATGATATGGAGATAGGGAAAGTAATTCCAGTATAAAAAAATATAGCAGCTGAAAACTATAGACCTATACGTAAGAACGCCTTTTATTTTAAATCGTCATGGGCTTACTCATAGCACTGCTGCGACTGCGATTTGCTAGACTGAAACTAACTCGTGAATTCATTGAATACTTGAATCTCCTGATGCCTTCTTACAATTAACTAACAAGAAGCAGAAGTGGTCCACACAAAATTATTTCATTGTAAACTTGTCCATATACACTCTTTGCTTTTACTCTTTTTCTCGATTTTCAGGAAGCAATTGGCACAAGTTTGATCCATCAATACGCTCGAGATCATCAACTTTGGCGGTCTATAGATGTGCACGTAAATAGACTCAGAGAAGGTGTTTTCTTCCATGTTCGTTAATTTCAAAAGCCGTTTTTCTGTTTCCTAGAAAATATTGGGCTCCCTAGTATTATATAATATATTTCAGCTCTTTTCAATACCCATTTTTTCAATCGAACCTATTTCAACACTAATTGTATATGTTAATACAGTCTAAGATAAAGTACACATATGAAGTATTTGCTCTGATAAAATTCACATCACCTTCAATATCCAGCCAATAGAAACTTCAACTATATTGAAGGTAACAAGAATCTACACCTTATCTTAAAACTCATCTATCAGCGATTGCATGGTTTCCGGTCACTATATAAGACTTATACGAAAACGTTATTTGAAAGTCAACAGATTTCTTTTGTAGATAACGATAAGCTTCTTGTTAGTCTAATTACAAGATAAAGCCTAATTGAGAAAGAACAAAATGAGTTTGAAGATAATAAAACGGTAAACACATCGTCAGTCACTTTAGATTATAGGCAAATATTGCAAGATCACGACATTTCTTTGTTCAAGTTGACTTGCAGTAATTACCGAACCGGTGGAAAATCGATTTGAAATACCTTCTTCCAATTTGTAGAAAACATGATTATGTTGATGCATCAGATGGCTTCAATAATACAATTGATTTCGTTTGTTGAAAGGTACAGTTTGTTGTAGAATAACAAAAAACGTCCAGATTATAGGATGAATGTAATACCCAAGAGAACAGACATATTTCGATTTAACACACGTATTACGATTTCTTATTATATCATTATTTTTATAAATTTGATAAAATGAAACAGGTGACTTCTCTGAAACATTTTAGTACGGTGTTTGGATGATCCTTAACTCTGTTGTGATGAACAAAATACACAGCTCATATAGGCATGGCATCACATGTTAATAGGTAAGGGCTACGTCTTAACCAGCTCGTACAAGTCTTTCGAAGCCTTTTGAGGGTTGTGCTCTTAAGGATGTAGCCGGTTAACGGAAAGATCTAGAGTAAAAATGTTCAAACATCTGGATCACCAGGATCGTTGACAGATTCTATAAAAAATTAATGAGATCATTTGCATATACGAGAAACAGAAGAATACTCAATATGGTACCTTGAGGCACACCCTGTTTAATGAGTAGGGAAGAGCTTTGTGGGTTTTGCATAACAAGACTATGATGTCTGAGATCACTCCTCTTATTCCACATGTCTCCATTTTTGAATACAACATCTCGTGAAAAATCAATGAAGAGACCACCAATTTCAACCATGTTATCAAAAGGTATAACCATCTGGTTTTGGAATGCATGTTGATGGTGCGAGAGCATTTCATTTTAATTTTCGACAAAAAAAAACTCAAGCACGAATTGGGTGTCGAAAGAGTTTTGAAATAGTTATTGTTGTATCTAGTGCGCGAAATGCTACTTTGGTGATCGAAAACTGATTTTTTTAACGAGGCGCAGCCGAGTTAAAAAAAATAGTCGAGATCACCAAACTATTTCGCGCATGAGATGCAAACAAAATTTTTTCTACAAACGTCAAAAATATTCTTCTAAAATAAGAGTAATATGCTTAGCTTAATATGAAAAATAGTATTGAACTGGCTCAAACTGTTTTTCCAAATCAAGTAATTACTGTAACTATGGAAATAAAATTGTATTTGTTGACAATTGGATTTTTGCTTGATTGAGGAACATAAAGGTTAAAATAAAAAAATCCCCTATAGTTTACATGCAGTGTGCGAAGTAAGTATTTCGCACACTACTTCGCGCACAGTGTCATGATAACGAAGGAAAATTAAAAAAAAGGGTCACTTCGCATATTGTTGTCAATGCGCGAACCTTGTCATTTTTTGACGTTTGTAGAAAAATATAGTTTGTGACAATGTGTTTGAAGTGCTGGAAAACTGACATCAAATCAAATCTTTTCTTCGTTAACTTCACCCAGTGTAGACATAATTAGAGTGAGCGTTTGAATTTCACAGGGACAAAACATATCACAATAGAAAAACTAAGGAACATGAGTAATCCATGAAAAACAGTTTATTAACTAGTTTCTTTTGATTTTTTGAAAATTTCCTCTCTTGAAAAACGTGTATAAACTATCACCTCCATCAGTTCTCAAATTTTTCAAAATTAAACCAGCCCTAGAGAAACACAATTTGTTCAGAAAGCATGGTTTGACAAAATGATACCAGAATACGTCAACACTATTATATTGAAGGACTCAGTATTTTGTAAAAGAAGCTATAAACGGATAAACTCATATTTTTCGTAGTTGCACAAGACCCTGAAAAGGCCCACAACCAAATATGCAATCAGATGGAATATCGATGAATCAGACCAGAAAAAGGCAGTAAGTAAACTGGTTATTATATACTCTCATGAATTCTCAAAACATTTCTGAATTGAAATCAGATATCGTTTATTTATTAGATCCAGTAGTGAAATATGCACAATACGAGGGTATCCACTATTTAACTTGAAATACTTCTGATTTTTGAAGTGAATGACAGTATTTAAACCTATGAGAGCAAAAATTGTAAATAGTCAGTGGTATTGTCATTATACTATCTATAGTCTATCTGAAGGGTAGGAAAGCAGCCATATTCATAGATCGTTATCACTCATTTACAGTAAATTTACTTATTTATTTATCGTCACTATCGAACCTGAGAGATTGAGAAATTCAAATAGAACCCTCGTATATCATGATTCATAGTCCCACGAGGCATATTCATGAGATCGGAACGATCTGAAAGTATAATTAATAACAAATTAGCATTAACCGATTAAAAGTTATCGGAACAGGTGTCTACGTTATAGAAAAACACACTAATGTGTTACTATCGATGAATGTGGAAAGAATCGTGTGGTAATAGTAGGAAATGTAGGATGTAACCTTCTTTCATCGGAATGAGCAATATAATGGAATGAATATTTATATATTCAAAACAGAGATTGAAGACAGCAGAACTCTATGTTCGTAATTTGGTGGAATGGATGTTGCTTATAACACCAAAACATTTTTTTAGGATGGGTGTTAGGAAAAACGTATCTTACATACAAATACAGTTGAATGAGGTAGTACAAAGGAAAGAAACATTGGCCATCGACTGAACATTTATTTGATAACTCTTTTTGTTTAAGATGAAATAGATCAATTTGGAGGATGCAGCATGAAGTCAGTTCTGACCTTCAGTCTATTCCAAGCTGATTAGGTAGTAAACGATCTTGTAATATACTTGAAAAACTTCAACTGATATATTCCATAGTACATTCCACATACATTTATTTCGGCAATTTTTTCAAGTAATTCCAAGATTATTTATCAAAATTATTCAATACATTTCGAATCTCTTGAATCACTGAGGATTGTGAAGTGCATGTGATATATTCAGAAGTATTATGAATATTTCAGTTCAAATCACGTTTGAATTGCAAATTGCACCGTATCAGCCTTGTCAGTATTAAGATTTAGTAATAATTTCCACGAGTTTTGACATAACAACCAGTACGAAACATACAGATTCTTTTCAATTCTAGATCATTGAACTGAGATGTGAAATCTCACAAATAATCTTATGATAATGGACACTTGGTCGGCAGTGAGTTATGAAGCAGTTGAGAAGAGTATAAGAAAAAATGGTGGAAAGATAGATACGAGAAAACCCTCTCTTCCAAATGAAACTCGAATTACATTTCAAAGGAATTTCAAGAATTTGAAGGTGGTGTACGAAACTTTGTATAAACTACAACAAATCATAGGTTTTCCCAATTAAAAGACAGGAGAAGAAAGAGTGAAAACATAAAATTCGAATTGTAATGACCATCCGAAAACTTGCGGCAAACTCGCCTTACTGAGCTGACCATGCGAACGTGTCTACATCAGAAAAAAGGTATAAAGAGCCATCGCACCTCTTACCAGATATGATAAAACGGTCCAATTTAAGGTTCAAAGTGGCGACGTAATCAAAAAGAATGGGTGCCGTTATTAAATTCAAGCTAAGCTCAAATTGACGACTTTGCGTCTAAAAAGTTTTGTAATAACACGCACAAAACCTGCTATCCACAATATTTAGCGAAATTACACGTTGTCGCCGTAAATGCCTGCAATTCCAGCGGGCAAAATTATAGGAGCCCATGTTCTCAAACGAGTTAGTGTACTAGAAGGTGATGTAAACGTTATTATCCTCGTAAGAAATCTAAGATCACGCAGGATGAGGAAATGGCACAACAATAATTTGAAATAGGTAAGCTAGTAATGGTGTGCTATGGCAAGTTTATGAGGTAATCTTGACATTTTTACTTGAGAGCAAATGGGATTTTCGAACAGAATAGCTAATCTTGAAGTTATAGTAATGCGATATCTCCGCATGTCAGAATAAGCTTCATGTCAACTTCATTAGTAACTATAATTGTTTGGGAGTTTCTAGTTTCCTGAATAGGTGTTTATTTACCAAGAAATTTTTGCATATAGTAAATGTTAGCCAATATTTCTATTTATCGATGTCGAATCAAAAGTTATATCATCACTATACAGTGTCTTTCAAAAGTATCGGAATGGTCACATATTACAGAAACGGCCCAGAGAAAATTTATGAAAATTGCCCGATTCAATGGTGCCAAATTATTAGTTTTTCAGATATTGAGGTCAACTCAATTTTTTCAAATGGAATACCCTATTTGTTTCCATTGCAATCAATTCAGCGACCGACGCCTCATTACTTATGTATTCAAATATCAAATTTTAAGTTGATGTAGTTTGAGCAACCAGCAAATTTAAAAATCTTAAAAAATAAGAAATGTTGGGCAGCTCTTTTAATCACGCCCCAAAAGCTAACTAATACCTACCTTGAGGGAATTTTATGACCGCTTGAGCTATTGTTTAGCAAATGATGGCAAACATTTCAAGCACTTGGTCAGATATTGAATTGATTGCAATGAAAACAAATAGGGTGTTCCATATGAAAAAATTGAGTTACCCTCCATATCTGAAAAACTCTTGATTTGTCACATTTAGAGACATGAGTGATGATAGAGCCCTGAATTGATTGCTATGAAAATAAATATGGTTTTCCATTTGAAAAATTTGAGTTACCCTTAATATCTGAAAAACTGTTGATTTGGCAACATTGCCGATATCACCATTGAATCAGGCATCATCAAAAACCGTCATGTATAAAATTTCACGAATTTTTCTTGAACCGTATTGAAAATATTGGAACGTTCCCAGACTTTTGAACGAAAAGGCCATGTTGTCATATTTCGAAAACTGCATTTATTTAAAATCTGATATTTGGAGACATAAGTAATGAGGCGTCGCTGAACTGATTGCAATGAAAACAAATAGGGTATTCCATTTGAAAAATTTGAGTTACCCTGAATATCTGTAAAACTATTGATTTGGCAACATTGCCGATATTACCGTTGAATCGGGTATCATCAAAAACCACCCTGTCGAAATTTTCGTAAATATTTTCAGGGCCGTTTCTGAATTATGAGACCGTTCCGATACTTTTGAAAGACACTGAATATGTGGCGGTAGGTGAATGAAGTTGTAACTGAGGTGAACGTGAAGCAGACTTAATACGGTTCCTTGGGGCGCAACTCATGGCTGTCACTCATACTAATAATAGTTTTTTACCTCAAGAATATTTCAGTTTGCCCCTTTTTCCGGCGCTGGTGTGTCATTAACCCCAGTAAACACTCTCCACGTCCGTGGGGTGAGAGATTACTGGATCCAAGAATCATGTGCCCTGATTAAGCGGAGTGAAACAAGAATTACGGCTTTCTGCATTCTTCCGGCTAAGTTTTCTGCCGCATCACGGCAAGTCGGAATGATTTTTAAGTTTGAGGACACGGTGTCTATCATCCTATCTTAAAGCCTGCGGAGTTCTCGATATTTAGTGCGTTTTTCCTCCTCTTTTAGGACGATGTTCTTTTCGCCAGGAGCTGAAAACTACTTCGATAGTTACATATTGCGACAATTTTTAGACAGTTCAAAAAACTATTAAAATTTTGTCATTTTGTATCATATGAAACAATTACACTGATTAATCCACTTGTGCTAAAATATAATTAAATAATTGAAAACAGTTTTCCACTTTGTAGTTCGGCTCTTGGTTGGCTACTGGATATGTATATAACAAAGCACTCGAATAGATCAATTGCTGGTAGCGAATTGGTAAAAAGTGGAGTAGAGAAACAACAATTGCTGAAAATTCCTGGTCATAGCAATCAAAATTTTATAAAACCATACCTTAATCTCGATTAAGAACACTAACAAGATCTTAAATATTATGCGTGGTAATAGATCTTCTATAGTAGAGAACGGCAACGAATCTAATGTTAAATTAATATTAATAATTATACTTTCACTAACTGTAGTTTTAATGAACAAATAAATGATTTTGTGTGTAAATATTTTCCGCCGAATATCCCTCGGACATTGAAAAATGCCTCATAATTTTATGACAAATGTCTTAAGCTCGTTGCTTAGTAACAGCCCGAAGCCGAGTGTCATAAAATTATCTCGTCTATTATCAATGTCCTGGGGATATTAATACTGAGAAAAATTAATTCTTGCTTATTATTATTCTCAATGGGTGATTGGAAATATAATTTCAATGCAAACATTTCTCCCAAAAAGAAAAATACAGTACACTTGGATGCTCTTATTGTTAATAAACGAGTATCGAACGCGTAAGAACGTACCGAAATCTAAACGAGCCACGCGGAAATCAAGCACAGTGAACACCGACATTATTTAATACAAAGTTTATAGACTAACATGTCGCTTGCAAGACCGTGTAGTCTCTAATTACGAAAGTATGGAATCTCATCAAAGCCCAAGCAGGAGGTAGACGTCCATTTAAAAGGCAGTAACTGAAATGCTATAATGGCGCTGGAATTCAATCAACGACGGTTTGTGTTGGGCTGTAGTTAGCTTTGATTTACCACGATTGCACGGTGTATATAATTACAGCGGAGGTTTTGTAGAATTTCAAGAAGACATGGGTGTTAGGAAATAAGTACAGGTTACGTTTTCAAGGGGTTTCTTTGATATTTTATAGAAAATGATTAGAGAGTGTTTTGAGTGAATCAAAAATTGAAACTACTTTATTCTGCGAATAACAACTTTCAGGAATGAAGCACATTAGTTCTTCTTGGCTATAGGATACGAAAAAACATATACGGATTCTATAGAAAATCACAGGAAGCTGAACAGAAATAAAAAAAATTATGAATATTTTCATACTACCTAGTTCTGTTATGCATATTACTTTCCTGAACAGCTAAAAGAAATTAATAATTTTGAGGTGGTTCCCACATTAGTTCACTGGGCCTGGGACATGGACAACCTTTTCTGACTCACTGGTGAAGAGGCAACAACTTGAGGTCGTGGATTGAATTTAGGTTACTTGATAGAAATCCATAGTATATTTAAGACACTAGGGCAAACACGATCAGATTGCCACATATTTTTATTATAATCGAGACATGACATGTTTCTTTACACGGTATCAAGCTATCAATTTCATAATTGAAATAGGTAATAGGTACTACCTGTTGGTAGTTACCCCTTATCAATATTAACAGAAATCATACAACACAGGCCGGTAGCTTAGCGGTATAATGCAGAGGCCGTTCGAAACTCCCAGCATAGCGATAGTCGGTTCGAGCCCGATGTAGGTACAAGATATTTTTTCTCATATACTTTATATCGGATCGATAGGCGACCGCATGCCTTGTTGAAAAGCAGTGTACTGTGAGTTGTTGAGATGCCAATCTCATCTAGTGCTAGCTTGGAGTGCACACCGACCACCCGAGGTGGTGCTGTAGGTTTTCCGGGTTTTCCTACAGCTGAAAAGTGAATACATCACCTGAAACATCAGTAAGTCGCCCCGGAGCGCCACGGTAAATAATAATAATAGCCGTCCTCTACCCGCACAGGCTATGCCTTTGGGTACACTCAACGAGTGTTTATGAGGGAGTATTATTATTATTATAATTGGTAAATAAATGGTTAACAAAAACATTGTAGCTGCAAAATCTTATCAGTTACTCTTTAAGAAATCAAATTCAACAAAGGAGAGCTATTAAGATACTTTCTAAGAATTCTAAATAATTAAGTTTCATACCATCATTTTCGACATAAAGAATTTCAAAATTTTCATCAAATTTATGGTCTTCTTCTAAAATATGGTTGGCATATGTTTGAATTGATTCTTTTTTACATAATTCATGCCATGTTCGCGTATGAGATATTTGAACGTTCTACCTGTTTGGCCTACATATATCGGGTCTTATCTGTAAAATTCAGGACGTTACTATCCCAGATAATGCAAAATTAATATCGTTTGACGTTCAGAATCTTTTTGATTCTTGATGTGGTATACTAGGGAAAAGATACACTTTTCTTGGTTAAAGGTTCATTAAACGAAAATCATGTGAACCCGGTGACCAAAACAAGAGCTAATATTAGACCTCCTTTCAACATGTATGGAACAAAATTACTTTCAATTCAATAACAAAGTATATTCTTCATCAGGAGGTTTGACTATGGGAAATCCATTAAGTTCTTTACTTGCTGAAATTTTCATAGACCACCTTGGAAAAATAATTCTTGAACATCCACTTTCGCAACAGTTTTTGTAGTGGTACTTACAGGTATGTAGATGACGTTTCAGTATTTTTCAAAGTTACCAACAGACAATTGGATACCTTTCAGAAATATATTCATACTAAAATCCAAAAAACTACATAAGAAGGCTATACAAGAAGTGTTCCCCACTTTGGAGAACGTTAACAACAATTACAGAACTTCAACCTATTCAGGACCAGTTTCAGAAAAATCACTTTTGCTTCAAAATTTGGGAGTATTCTTCAGAACAGATAACACGTTAGGAAAGTGCATAAAGAATAATAAAGATAAGACAAAAATCGGAAAAATCAGGAGTTTATAAACTAAATTGTGGTTCTTGTCCCAAAGTATATGTAAGCCAAACAGGAAGACTGCTCAAACATGGCATACGCGAACATCGAATCAATAATTATGAAAAAACGAAAACAAATTCAACATTAGCTAACCGTATTTAAGAAGATACTATAAAAACAAACAACACAATAATTCAAAGAATGAATGATTTGCGATTTTGATTATTTAAATTGTTCATAATGTTTAAACTTATCATCATTTGAATTTTCTCGGCCTGTATCTAATTACCTACGTTCGAGACGTAATTTTCAAGCTATGTAGTATTTCTATCATTTCAGGAATAAATTTGGACTGTTAAGCTAGAGGCTTTCCATTTACATATAATTTATGATTCAGAGATCGGCCATACGGCATAATAATATTTGATGATTCCTAACGATGTATTTAGTAACATAATGAGGGACTTATTGAAATATATAAAGAGGTGATTACGCCCACAAGTAAACGCTCAAGAATTTCAATTTGAGATAATCTCTGAATGCTTTTACCAAGTGCAGGAGCGACCTGTGAGATGAATTTTCAACCTTTTAGTGATAGATATTTCACGAATATGGTTAAGACACAAATACCGAAAAAATCAGGATTAAATAAACTAAATTATGGTTTTTGTCCCATAGGGCCGGTTTTTCAATGTACTTTAACTTCGAGCTAAATTTTACTCATGGTTAGAATGTGAGTCGATACTGTAGCAAACTGAGTACAGAAAACCCTGATCTATAGTGAAAAAAAACAACTAAATGTAGCCCAATTATTTGAGATTAATCATTACAAATTTTGATACATTAGTTACATGAATCGTTGAATTCGACATCAGTTAAACCATTTAATGATGCCGTTGAAGTAATTTTGAGACTGATATAAAATGTACATCCTCTTTCATCGCGATAAAATTTCCTGTTCCTAAAATCCAGTAAACGACCGTTACTTTAATGACAGTGAAACGGAGAAATCGAGAAAAAAAAGTTGCAACTTGGTTTTTGAAGATGTACCATATTACTCCTTGCATTGAAGAATGAAGTAATCCTTATGAAAGACCATTCATTCAGGTGCAACGTTCAGACTATTTTGATCTCTTCAATCTTCGTCAGTGATAGACTCAAAAATCCCAAAGAACAATATTTTTCAAGTAAATCGCGAAAAGCATTTGCATGTTCTGAAAATAAAGAAAAAGCACAATATGTGAACCGTGAGAAACAGAAATGATGTCGCGCCCACTGCCAAGATAACTTTTTCCACAGTGAGATTTCTTTGAGGTAAATAACAAGCATTGAAAAAATACGGAACAACGAACAACAATAAGAGTGAGATAGGGAAAAAAGTAATAGCGAAGGTCACTTCTCGTGGCAATATTATTCGACAACATCCCACTTCAACGAGTATATGACATCAGACATGTTTTTCTGGATATACCATTTCAATTCAGTGGGTGTCATCGTTTATCTATAAAATATCCCTCGTTATTACCATTGACAATACTGCTAGTAAAATTATGCGGTAAGGAATATAAATGAATCGCCCAATAGACTGAGAGTTGTAAAATAATATATCGAAATCGAAATCGAAATTTTGAATGATAGTCTCTTGATGTGCTGAACATATAGTGACATCTGTAATTATCAATATTATTGAAATTCCTTATTCAGCACGGACATTTTCTTACATTTTTCATCAGGAGGTTTGACATAACAACGAAATACCACTAAAATAAAATTGACAATTTAAGATCTCACGGACATTGAGGCAGTTAAAAAACAACATTCATAAGTCTCTCTATGCTATATGAATGTTTAAAAAAAATCATAAATTATAAAATTGTACCGTAACCACCAGTAAATAATCATATTTATATTTGATAACCTCTTCCTGATGAAAAAACGAAGCAAGCAGCAAAGATTATTTGCTAACCCTCAACATTTCTTCGAAACGATACATTACCAGCAATTTTATTGATGCAAAAGTGATTCTTGAATTTCATCAACACCACTTAAGTATCAGTTGTTGATGAAAGAAGCATCACTACCAAGGATTAATATTCCCAAAGTTATTCATCATATTATGGAATAAATTATTTGATGTGCTAATTATTGGTAGGTATCCTCAAATATCTTGCTTTGATATTCCTAATTTTTCAATATTTCTTCAACTTCTCATTGATCTTTGCTCCCGAGTAACACACAGACGCAAAACTCAATTTCGATCACTGGACTTTCCTTGGCGGCATTAAAAATGTAAATATGATGCTATCGTATCCATTATTATGTGTGTCCTGCTGTTTTGTAATAATTGTGATATATATTTAAATTGCATACTTCTTTTTATCAACACAGCACGCGTGTGTGGTCGTGAAGTTCTAATTCCACTGCAGACATCATAAAAGTAATCATATTTTTAACTACAACTACAATGAGTTGACTTACCTGCTTTCAATTAGAGGTAAACAACATTTGAGATAAAAGAGCGGGTTTGGGAGTTTTACAATGAAATATTAATTACTACTACCGAACAATTAGCTCGTTTACAAATTGTATTAATCGAAACATATTTCAGCTAATGATGGAAATTTAACTAAGTTCAGAATGTCTAACAAATAGTCAATCACATGAAGAAGCAAATTTGGGAACTATCAAAAAAAAATCTCAGTTTGAAGGACTTTTCATGTCCCACATGAATACCGTTACCACTCTGGACATTTACCATTTTATGCGAGATTTTTCAGAAAGAACAATGTAGAAATAGTATTTAGGCCGGATGCCAGGTTACGTAATTTACTTCACAATGCCAATGCCAAACCAAGGATGGAAACTGAATTATTTGTAACCCTAAGAAATTCATAATTATTAACATTACAAATATAACGGATATTAAGATTTGTATCTATACTAGTATTCGTCTTTTATTTGGTAGATGTATATGAGGTACTGCTTTAATTATTCGATATATCTAAAAACGTCTGTTTCTTAAATTATTTCAAGAGTTTTAAACACGGGAAAACCAATTTTTGATGAATTAAATATAGTTAGAAACAATAATAAAAAAACCGGTTTTTCTCCGATTTTATACCTTCACATCACAACTTTACCTCCAGAAAATTACAGGACCAATCAAACCTTTTGAAAATTAACCATAAAATAATATTAATGGATGATACAAACATACTTCAAGTATTATTTATTCCGTTTTTTTTTTCTACATGACATAGGCATATCTACAATAAACCCATCATGCTCTCAACGACACCATTAAGCAATGGTATCAGCTGAAATTCAAGTTAGAACATAACGGAACCTCTTAAAGTGATGATAGAAAATTACCAGATAGCACTACTTCGATACCATGGTTAAGAGGAAAAAAGCATTCGATCACTAGATTGTCTTATGAAAACGACTGATAAAACTTGTGAGAACGAATTTCTTGAGTAAGTTTTCAACTCATGATGCTATTTTTGTATTAAATTGTTATTTTTATTAATTTTCATCTGTAATTCAAATTGTTAAATAATATATATTGAAGTAAAAAAAAGAAAACTGAAACAACGTTTTAATCAAAATTTGCTAGCGGAGTCACTTTCACAGAAAACAACCTATGGTTCATTATCACTTGTTGCTAGATTATCCAGGAATTTGTTGGTAATTTTTGTATTTAAAAAAAAAAAAGAAAATACTCGACGAGTGTAAAATTTTTTATGGGCATTTTTTGGAATACAGGGTCACCCAGGGTTGAACCTCCAAACGTTTAAGATCGGTTTTTCAGAATAAAATTTGAATTTTTTTCCTATACCCAAGCATGTTTTTAACTTGCTTCGTTTCCGAGATATAGGGTGTCAAAGTTTTTATAAAAAATCAGTTTTTCATTAAATACTCAAAAAACTTAGGGCAGATTTTGATAAAACTTGGCATGCTCATTCAAGGTAACAGGGGTCTCCTGTTAGTTTACTTGTAAGGAAAATATTAAATCCCGTAGCGTACCAGAGGGTAATCTATATAATATTAGGATAAATCATTGTACCCCATTGTTTTATTTGTGATTATTTCTTTCAATTCAGAAATTGAAAAAACAATTCCTTTGTTTCATCAATTTGTTTCTTATCTCTATTTATTTTAGAAAAAAAAAACTTATTTTCGCCTAAAAAACCGATTCTAAACATTTGGCGGTTTAACCCTGGGTCACCCTGTATAAGAAGCAACACTTTGACCCGGACAAGCATCATAGATGCGCAAACGACAAATTGTACGAGTAATTTTGGCACAAATATCGAATACCGGAAAAAGATATGGTCTAGTGTGCGTCAATTATTCGGAGACAGGTCTAGTTATGTTTACATGTACATCAATAACGAAATCGAAAAGAAATCCAAGAGAAAAAGATAAACAATTCAAACAAATCTACTGCTGTTAGCAAACTAGCTAAGACCGGATAGAGACAACAGAAAGCTAAAATTAGTATACATAATATTGTTAATTCTTTAAAGCCATATCATATTTCAGACTCAGGACGCCAAACTGGAATTGTCTGTCAATAACGTGCTTATGAATTTTCCTTTGAAATGAAATGTATAATCTGCGTGTTCGTTCTCAATTTTATAACTTGCATACCCAACAAGTGCATGTGAGATTGATAAATGTTGATTTGATGGAATAAAATTTAAATTATGTTACGCATTTGGGTGAGTGGTACATTTGGATATCACTACCTCATCAAATCAGGTCCTACACAAAAACACTCACTGACCGACCAACAGTCGCGAAATAATACTGACGTCCGACTTTCATTTTCTAGTTCAAACATAAATACAATTCGAAAATCTTCAAAACTCTCGATGAAGTCTAACTGACAAAGTACTCCTATGGATAGTGTTCTAGAATTGAAACCTCTTCACTAAAAAATGTAAGTTCCTCAATAACACTAATAAGAAACCATAGTTAGATAGAATTGGTGATGTTCACAGAATATAGAGTTTGTGAAAGTCACTCATTGAAACTTTCAGGGTGTCTTAAAAATTATTACCGCTATTATAATAATAAAATAAATTATTTCCATAAAAAGTATTGCAGTACAATACAGCGCATTAATCAAAAAAATATCCAGGAAATGAAAAAGAGACGTGTTTATACTAAAAAAAAGTGCAAGGTACTATGAAGTTTCGGGAGAAACTTGTTCATCTACCCATGTACAGAATGTTATCATATATTACCAATAGACTCGAACAAACTCCTTAATATTTGCATTCGTTCCAATTTTGAAAGACCTCATAAAACTGTGCTGATGAGTAGGAAACTACGAAACAGCTGTCCACGGATGATGAGCTCTCGGAATGGAATCGAAACACTCTATTTACTGTATATTTACATATACAAGAGAACATGGTAAGAAAAGCAATGTCATATGTTTAGTATTTTGTTCATAAACTGATAGTTTAGAAAACAAATTCAAGTCAAGTCAAGTCGATATTTAAGAGTTATGTCGTTAGTTTGAATTTGCAAAATTTTACATTAATCTTGTTTTCGAGATTCATCGGCAGGATATTATACATCTTGTGTTCAGTATAGTAGAAGGACCTTTGACTTATTGACTTATACACTATTCATCAGTCATATTTATCCAGGTTTATATTTCTGCTGGAAGATGCTTGAAAGCACGTTACTTTTAATAAGTTGTATCAGTGATGATTTGTAAAATAGCTGTCTAAATACTCAATATTTCACTTTTTTTTATTTGTACTCCAGGAAGTCTTATATTCAAACCATATAAGATTTTCAAAATTCTCTTCTGCACTATTTCCACATATTTGAGCTGATTTGGCTGAGCACCTCCTCATCGAGGAAGACTATACACCAGAAGAGTTTGAACAAGACAATATACATAAATAATATAGCTTTCGCTTACCTGAAAAAGAAGGAAAGTGATCGTTATTTTTTTGTGAGATCTTGAATGTGTTTATCCCACTCGAGGTGGTTAAATATTATAATTCCAAGATACTTTGCACCATCACGTCTAATATTCATTTGATTTATCTATGGCTTAGGTATCTCAATTTTTTTGTTGCTTGGCAGACCTGTGATATTGACCCAGAAGAGTGAGTATACTGTTTTCTGTAGTTCATGGTCAGCCAAGTATACTGTTCTTCTGTAGTTTATGGTCAGCCAGTTTTTATCGAGCCACTTTGTTATATTTTTAAAATCCGTGTGTTGGTTATCTGTAACCTGAGTCCAGTTAGCTCCTTCCACGTATAGAACAGTGTCGTCTGCATATGCTATTATATCACCTGACCACGTTATGGGAAGCAATTCGTTCAGATATATAATGAATAACACTGGCTCAAGAACTGTTCATTTCTATTATAACTGGACCATAGGGATCATCTACTAATTATTCCGTTAAACAACATGTTTGTTTAATTTATTGTATATTCTCTTAAATCAGTCGGGTACAAAGTCAAAAAAACCGGGTCCAGTTTTCACAGCCAAGTTCACTACCTGAAAACAGCTAGTCATCAATTTCCATTTGTTCAAGATTTGACTCGCGGTATCTCGGCAAACGCCAACAAGATCTCTTATCTTCCTTCGTTCGATCTGTTTTTCCCGATCGCCAAGAAAAATGTAGGACATGGTACAACCAAAACAGAGCCACCATAAATCGGCTGCTGTTGCTGCTCTTGCCTATTCAGATTTAATCAACGGAACACGTGCTTTCTTCGCGTCGATTAATTTCATTGGGATGATTCGAGGTCCGCTTGGTTGCGATGTTGCCGAATTAGAAAATCATGCACCTTTATTCAGGTATAATCTAAGGTCGTTTTGACGACGATCTAACAGCAGGAAAGGAACACAGAGAAATGATTATCAAACATCCGCTAAAAATATCTTTGTACCGCTGGGAAATCAGAACTTCACTCTCCGATTTCAGGCCCAAGTCAATGCTTTTCAGTGCTTTCAGCATTCTTACATTTTTGAACAGATACTTACTATATATAAAAATATTTGAACACTCAAGATACGTCTTCTGTAAAAGTCAGGTTGGTTTCTTAAAAAAAAAATTACTTACGTCGACGACGAAATGACATAATTTAGAAGATTTTTTTCGGTGAAAAAAATTTAACTATCCACATAACCCAAATTTTTTGAGTAATGTGGCTCTAATTGAAAAATACGAGCTGATTTCGATTTTTTAAAAGATTCACAGACAATTGAAGTCAAGGAATGAAATATTCGATATTGAAGGAAACTAAATTTTCGAAAATTATTATTTTTGTTTTTTCATAAAATTTCCATATTTCCTCATATGTATCTCGACGGGCAGATTCCGGATTAAACAAAAAATTATGCGGAAAATTACCCCTCTCAACTCGCGACTTTTCAACTCGCGAACGGTTAATGATAGAGCAATTCTGCGATCGCCAATCGATTCAGAATGATGAAATTAGTATACTCAGTGAATTTCAAGTCAGTCGGCGAAATGAAAAATAACTCGAAAAAACGAAAAAAGTCACAAGGGGTAGACCCCTAAAAATCATGATAATCACACAACCATCAGATTCACTTTAAATTCGCACCATATACGCAAAATTTTATGCTGATTCCGAATTTATGTGATTGTTACTTGTTTAGATAAAAGGTCTAGCGTAAAAAAGGAATAAAATGTCAAAAACTCCCAAGCACAATCACATGTTCTAAAAACTTCACTTAATCATAAATCGCGAACGTCCCTCGAATGTATCTGAATAACCTGATTCCGAATCATACCAAAAAAATATTTCGACGACGAAATGACAAAAATTCAAAAGATCTCTTTCAGTTGAAAAAATTTACATATCCACATAATTGACGTTTTTCAAGTGGCATGGCGTTGTTATTGTTATTGAATTGTTATTATTATTATGTCTGGGATAGGAACGATCAAAGATGTTTTTTAGATTTTGTGTCCCAAAAAAGTTTATTAATATTTAATTTACAATAAAATAAATACAACTCAGAAAAAAAACATCTCTAAGCAGTAAGGATACTTTAATATTAGTTTTATATGTGGGGGTTTTGGGTTTTCTTTCTGGGGTATCCAGCGGACGGGAAAAACCTACTCGCGCCTGCTTTTGCAGGCCCCACGGTGTTGTGTAGGCCTTAGACACAATGAAAAATTACATGAAAAATGTAATACACCCTGTATTTAAAATGAAGGTAATATTGAATAACTGAATTCATCACAAAACTACTTCATCTTCTGTTTAAACAACAGTACCAATGAATAATTTTTTTTGTAGTCAAAAACGAACCTTCAATTGTTTTCATAATAGACGTAGTTTAAAAAATTTTAAAAATTCATATTCCATTCCAATGAACAGAGAGAGTTACTGGAAAAAAAACGTTTCAATCGAGAATTGACTGAAATTATGGTGTCATAACAAAATATGACTTGAATAGAGCTATAAAGAAAATTCCAAAAAACGATCTTTTTGACTATGCCCCGTACAGACCCTAATGTATTAATGAGACTATAATTGGACATGTTAACGAGTTCCGATAAATTCATTTTCATCCTGAATTTGTCTTCTTTCGACCAACAAAATAGATTTTTCCACCAAACTACGACGTTGTCGACGTTTTTACAAATTTTGGCCGATTATATCTCAGAAACGACACCTACAAAATCATTTAAACTTACAAATTTTTTTTTACTACATTATACAATTTCAGCCAATTTGACCGAGAGCCAATTATCCATATGTTTTCATGCGGGGTCCTTTCAGAGAATTTCACGGATACTTTCATTCCACAAAATCAGATGCCGTGAATAGAATGCATTCTGAAAAAAATTAAACGTCAATAGCGAAAGATTGTTGATTGATCGTGTTGAAAACCAGAGAGACTGGTCAAAATGCCTCATATTTTGCATTCTTGAACACCAGATTCTTTCCTGAACAATTTCTACCGTAAACCTGACAGCACCTTTCTGAAACGTTAATACTTTGATACAAGAAGTTTTTTTGTTGATTCCTATTTATTGGTTGTAACAGGGAAATTACGACCCCCTTAAAACGTTATTTGGAATCTCGGAATCGATGCAGTTGGTAGTTGTAAATTTTCTACGGTGGGCATGTAGAATGCTATCGGCGTTGTCGTGCGAGAAACAGAATGCCACAAGATCTTCGTCGATTGCAATCGGGAATGCGTAATTTTTCGAATTTCACTGCAGTCTCCGACTGTTTATCTTGATGTTTTTTTCTGCTTTTTATTAGGGATCTCTACAACTTCTCGTAACAAATGGGTTTATATTTGTGAATATGCGATTTTCAAGACTGAGAAAAAAAAATTAAATGAACTTCGTACAGTGATCGAATATGATAGGTTATGAGAGTATGTGAAAGACACAATTAACACACAAATTTGTTGGAAGGAAGAAGAAACGACATATTTTGTATCTGCCTGGAGAATTTGAAACAACTTTTTCAACGGTATATTCAATGAAAGTTAACAAGGATTTCCAAGTCTCACTTCTGGTATAAGAAGCAAAATACGAAACCTTAATCGACGGCATGACTGAGTTTATGAAACACACGCTCACCAAACTCAAAAATGTTTTATTTGGGATCGAGGAATTTGATATTATGAGTTTTCAAGTGCCAATTCCAATCAAGTTTGAATCTGATGCTAGTGTTAATGCCTAAGCAGTGAGAATTTTCGTTCAACGAAAACTTTTCAGGACAGATTTTACAATTGGCATAATGTCTGTAGTGAGAAAACAAAATTGAAGACGAAGTCAGAAAATCGATAGCATTGGGTTGGATATTATCCAGCAGCATTTGAAATACGACTGCGTAGGTATGTGTTTCCGGTTCTGCAGGTAAACTATTGGTTATATTTGGTGGGTTCATAATCCGAGGTGGTACGAGCCTCCATTATGACTGGTTTTGTAGCGTCACTTCAAAAGAATCAAAATAAATTAGATAGGATAATCCCAAATTGAAAAACTCCCCAACTCCAAAAAGACAAGATAAAATTTGTCACTGAATGAGTGCTTCATAATCAATGGGAAACATGATCTGACTTGGAAATAACAATGAAAATCAAAACAGTTCCTATCGTTTTAAAAGTTCTGATAAGTTATAACTATCAATTATTAAGTGGTGTTTCATTGGTCTTCTTCTTTCAAGACTCCAAACTATGTTGCTTATCACATCCTGATCAATCTGTAGCTTGAATTCAGATCTTTAATAGCATTTACATTCGCACTTTATATATCAACAATCTATTTTCAGATCATCAACATTCCATTTTTTAACATTACGGACTTTACTGGTTCATTTACCCTTTGATGATGACTAACTTTAACTACTCTGCCAGCAATAATAAATGGCGTATAATCGTGAATTAGGGATTTCCTCATCATTATAATAAAGCAATAAAGATTCAATGGTTCAACTAATTGTTGATTCATACAAAGCATTGTATTTACTAATAATCTAACACACCAATATTTGCCAAACCTAATTCATTACGAAATCAAACATTGGAAAACAGAAATTAATTGATAAAAGACATAAATAATACCCAGTGGCGCACCGAAAACAAGGCAACAAAAAAATTATTTTAACCGAAAAGAATGGCCCTACACGCAGAAAAATCCGGCGGACTAATTCACCACAATTTGGCAGTCTGAAAATCGTGGTTCGTCACACTGTGATAATAGTACAGATTGCTGCGTCGACGAGTAAACGGTACTCTTACAAGAGCGAAGGTGAACATTCAAATGTGGTTGAATTTTTCATAAATTAGTGGATACATTTTACTGCAATAAACGTTAATTTGTACCGCGATAACTTGGCTAATTGAAATATTTCAGTGTTCTCCGAGATTCTGGTAATTAATACTGACACTTTTCTGTACGTATCGCTCCACGATGCGACATCATTCAACATATTCTCCTGACAGAAATGCACCCGTGTTTGCTACTCAGTTACTAGTATTATCTACCAAAGTTGATAATAGTAGATACTGCCATGGAAAAAATGAATCACTAACGATGTTGTGGTCATACAGGGTGCCAGTATTTATAATCACATTCACAGTAAATCTGAATATGAACCGAATTTCGAAATTACTTTTCATTCAAAGTGGATAATATTCACTTGGATTCATTGCGCTTTAAAGCATTACATACAGAAATTAATGGTAAACATAATACAAAATAAGGTAAAACTAGCGCTCAACGTACAGTTGAGTTGCAAAGCAGTGGTGGTGTCTGACGAGATTCTTACACCTATATAGAGGTTTTATGGAGTTCTATTTTTCTACGAGCTAGTTTCTGAATCGGGGCCTGACAATATTACTATCGTGACTATTATGACTACTCTCAAAGGTAAGTAGATAAAAATTGATGAATATGGGTTATATTCCGTCTTGAACATTTCAGATAACTTATTCAAATATGATCTGTTTTTGCTGCCATTCTACGTTCAATGGACTGAAATCCATAACTGAACATTATAGACTTATACACAAGCTGATCGAGAATTCAACTTACGAATTTATAGAATATTCGGTTGTTACAATTCGTATTGGAAGCATATTAAAATGAAGCACTCCCAGAATAAGCGGGGAAATGAGAATGAAATGAGAAAAAATACTGATACAAGTCTTGATTCTCAAAATATGCCTACGAATGAATCATCAAAATCAAATATGCCTGGTGTTTGTAATAATTTCATCATGAATGAAAATGATGGGATTGGGAATTATTCACAAACAAATGATGATGTTGGGTTCGAGCTACTGGAAGACGATTTTGAATCCGAGAAGAAAACATTTTATTTCTGATTTATATGCTCTAAATCTGCCAAGATCATACATTCAGAATATTATTGAAAAAATCACAAATCTTTTGAATCACTCCTTCGTGAGCAATTTAAAAAACATCATTTTACTTACCATGAAGAATGAAAGTTTGATTGGTATTCAGAAAACTAACTCTCGAATTAATGCGTCTTTCGATATAATTCAAAACCCTTTCGAAGGTTCTCAGGGTGAATATATGGGATTGAAACAGTTGAACACCACTGGAAATTTAATCAAGCCATCTGAAGTGAAAGTAGGGAGTCATCTTTGCATTAAAAATAATGGAAAAGAAAATACTACTATATCGTATGAAAATATTTCAATTCAAACTATAGATTTGAAGGGTATATTGAAAAAAATGTTCGAAATACCAAATTTTCTGAGTAAAGTTTTATTATATAATGAAATGTTGATGGCAGAAAAACAAGTTATAAGTAATTTCACCCAAGGAGAACTTTGGGCAAAAAAAACTCGAAATGAATCCCAATAAAACATTATTTCCTTTATTTCTGTATTCTGATGATTTCCAACCAGGAAACGCTCTGGGTTCTCATCCTGGTACACAAAAATTATCTGCAATATATGTGTCCTTACCTTGTATGCCTCCAGAATATTTATCAGATTTAAGTAACATATTTTTATTTGCACTTTATCATTCAAGAATAAATAAAATCTTGACGAAGAAACAAATTTTCAAACCCCTCATTCAGCAACTTCATGAACTAGAATCTCAAGGTATCAGAATCAAAACATCTGAGGGTGAAAAAACTATATTCTTCTCACTGGGTTTGATAATGGGTGATAATTTAGGTCTTAATACAATACTTGGATTTGAGGAGAGTTTTTCGGCCTCATATTATTGAAGATTCTGTAAAAGTTCGAAGAATGCAAATAAAACGAAATATGTGGCCGATATCAATGAACAGAGAAACGAAGAAAACTATGAAAATGATCTAGAAAAGAATGACCCTACAAAAACAGGTATTAAAAAATAAGTGTTTGGAATGATTTGCCTGATTTTCATGTAACAACAAATTATTACGTCGATATAATGCATGATATTTTTGAAGGAGACTGCAAATATGATTTTTTTATATACATCATCAAGATTTTCAGTTCAGAATCCTTGAATAACAGACTTGAGTGTTTTGATTTCGGTTATTTAGATAACAGAAATCGTCCTCCACCTATACAAAAGGAAGATTTAATCAATTTCAATATTCGAATGTCTGCATCAGAGATGATGATTTTCTGTAGATATTTAGGACTTCTTGTGGTTGATTGGATTCCTGAAGATAACCCTCACTGGGCGCTTTATATCAGCTTAAACAGAATTATAAATATAGTTTCATTGAGAAATATTCAACCGGAATGTCGCATTCTGATAGATGAGTTAGTTAGGGAACATCGTACGTTATACTTGGACCTATTCAAACCAAAAGGACAAGAACTGAAGCCTAAACACCACAACATGATACATTACGGTAAAGTAATAGAGAAATCTGGACCTATTACTTATTTATCATGTATGAGATTTGAAGCCAAGCATAAAACTTGAAACAAACTTCAAACATATGTAATTCAAGAAAAAATTTGCCATTCACTATTTCACTGAAACACCAGCTGGAACTTAGCTCTAAATTTTTTGAAGGGGATAGTTACATCGATAAATATGATTATGGAGTTCCTAATTCTGATATTATTCTCGATGAATTTCATCTTGATATTTTCATATACGCAACATGTTTTGCAGTTTCCTGGTTGGAATATAAAGGGATACTATATAAAAAAGGGACTATTTTGATGTGGGACTTTCAAGATACTCAAACCTTTTGTATTGTTGATAAGGTAATTTTATTGGACAGCGTGGTACATTTTGCATGTGAAAAGATTTCCACTTTATGCTACGATGAACATTTCGTGTCATTCTTGGTGGAAGTGGACACGAAAGAATACCTTATTTTGAAATATGATGAGCTCTTAGATCCATTCCCCTGTTTCTTAACAAAACAATGCAAAGGTAATTTTTATGTAGCCTTAAGGTATCCCATTTAATATTACTTTGTGCTGCGAAATTATCATATAAATTTCGGGAGCGGACGATTCACATTTCTCAATTTATATAACAAGAAATAATTAACCCCTTTAAAAACTTCTCATATCTTTAAACATCAAACTTATTTTCCTATAACCACAAAAAATAATTATTAGTACCTATCTACCTATTTATATTTTCATCGATAACTGACCTGTTCGGTTACGTTTCCGTTGAGACAATTTAATTCAAGAAAAAATATCTGATGATCTATTTATTCTGTCTCCTATGTTCTCTATAAGTTATGGTATTCCTAACTTGGTATTCAAGAATTGGTCCTAGTGCTAAAAACCCTGAGCGGTACGCCAATGATATGCAAATTAGCAACCGTCTACCGGTCAGCTGACCTAACACCACCAACATCGTTCCACTTTTCTTCACAGTATTCAGTATTTCTGTTCAGTCATCAATGGTCTTGGTGTCGCGAAGCCGCGAAAGAGTCATCAGGTTAAAGAATTTTCAACCTGATTATGGAAAACAACTCAAAGGAATTTCGACGATCGTTGGAATTCAATGGAATTGAACATTTACTCCCATTATTTGAAGGTACGTTGGTAATTTATAATTCATTTATCTCATTTTTGCAGAAAATAATGTTTCTTGAATGATTGAACTGCATAATTCAGTGAACCGACATATTCACATTACCAGGAGTCCTGGTAATGTTTTTACTGCCTCTGTCGTGGTATTTATTCCTGGAAAGTAGGTAGGTAGGTATATGATAATAGCGTTGTTTTTACTGTTTCTGCTGTGTTTCTATTTTGCATTGATTTTGTGTAACTAATATATTTTTTGAACAAACTGTACCCATCAACAACTAATCCCATGGAAATATTTGAATGATTACATTTTTTTGTGAGAAAATATGAAAATCAGAAAAAATTATCAGCTATCATCACGCAAGTATGTATACTTTACTTTGTCTACGACTGTGATAGATAATGATCAATAATCATCATTCACAATAAGAAGAGTGTAGTACAAAAAATAATTTGACTAAAAAAATTTATTTTTTTTTAAACAATTCGCAATTGACCAGGCAGCGACCCTATGGAAAATTGTCACCTATTGATTTTTATGAATAGATACCTATGCTGTAGAGGTTGGCCTCCCAAACAAAAGTGTCCATGGACAGAACTCAATCCTATGACTAGTTTCTGAAATAAATGGTGTAGAAATTGAAAAGAGACCTACATCTTTTGAAATTAATATTTAATATGTAAATGGTTTGCGTGACTAATACTGATTACCCACAAGGCGATGTTTTTGGAGTGGTATTTGATAAAAAATATCATCAGATATAGGGTTTGATTGTGTCACAATTATTGACAAGTTAAAAATTTTATAGTTACCGTGTGGGTCAAAAAGTCACATTATTTTTGGTGGCATTTTGTATATTTTTATTTTACATTTTGAACTCAATGGACTACGAACCATTCAGAATTCATGTCCGAAATTGATATAGAGGTGATGCTGGTGATGACAAAAATTGCGAGGAAGTGATATTTTTATAATTCACCTTGTATTCATAAATTTCGTTGTGAATGTGAAAATATGAATTTGGCAATTTTTTTAAGTGTTGGTTCGAGTATACTTCTACAGACTGACCCGTATAGCTTTGCTATGACCGGTTTCATATATCGTCATATATCGATAATTAGAAGTTATCAAAAATAGTTGTATACAATTTGTTCATAAGGCTGCTGCCTGCTCCCTCGAAACACCCTCAGAATCATATTTTCAGTGATTGATCTATAAGTCACCCATTTATTTATTATGATAGAATTTTTGAACAGTACCTAGTATAGTAGATACTTATTTCGATTTATTTTTTCTACTCAGTTCTACAACATGTTCTATTTGAAACAACAAAGTCACTGTATTTATTTCAAATGATAATGTCAAGTATACATACCTACCCGAGTACCCACCTATTTGGATTTCAATTCTTGGTCCAACTAGCGCAATTGGACACCTGAATGATACAAATTTTTTTGTTACTTCAGAAAATGGAGTTGGTGATTTTGAAAAGTTAACGGACGCCGTAGTGAGAAAAATTGTTCAGAATCCTGCAGAACGTGCGATTCCTTACGACCATCCATAACCGATTATGCAATGATATACAGGGTGTCCTATTTAAAAAAATAAACTTCTCACTCTCACTTCTCACTTTTTAGACATTCTGGATGGAAAAGTCATATTAGTATCTGCGGAAAAGAAAAAGTTTAATAGAAGAAATCTTTCAAAATTTCTCATCGAGGAAAAAATGAAAAATGATTTGAATAAAAAGTAAGTCTTTATTTCATGTCAAATGGTCTCTTCCTTGTTATCCTCAAAAATTTTGAAGAATATTTCGATGTGCACAAACTTTTATTAAGTTTCTCTTGACTGCGTCCCTATTAAAGGAATAGATTTCAAAGATATAATTTTTAGAATATCCAAAGACGAATTTGAAACAATGGAAAAATAGGAGATTTATTTCATTCCATCAAAAAAAGTAAACAATAGAAAAATGTCCGCAAGAGGGATATTATACGATCATTACTGTAATAAAAGAAAAAATTGCTGAGATTAGGACTCATCGAAAAAACATCTGTAACAGGAATTCATACTACGGGTAAGTGCGTATATTATACTATCAATCAATTATCATGAGCATTGATTGCAAAGGACATGGCACTGGATACATGTTTTCCTGTGTTCCAAATGTTTTTGTTCTCAAATAGTCCAATCGATTCTAGGAAATGGTAAATCTTCATGATGACGAATATCGTGCCAAATCCCTCCATCTCTCCGAATGAGTTGTTGTGCTTCAACACGTTGTAATTGGTTTATATTTTGTACTCGGCTAATTTCTACTATTAGTTGTTCATCTGCATTTTGCATCATTATAGATAGGCTCATAAAACTTATTCAACATCGTACAAGCTATTCTAAGGAAGTCTTTCAAATGAATACAATGTTGCATGGGGATGATATCACAACATTTTAAATACTAATTTAATATGCCCGTTTCTGGATTCTATAATCCAACGCGTTTTTGTTTAGTTCGAGAATGATTTGCTTCTTCGGTAGCTATTTGTCGTTGACCACGGGGAAGAAATGGAGGGATTTCACAATTTAAATCGAGTCTATGCAGAAATTCAACAGCGTCGCGGTAACCGCGGTCTACAATAAAAATATTTACAAATACAAATTTTGTATTTAGATAAGGTTTCGATTGATATATATATGTATTCATTTATATATTTTGAGTAGAAGCAGCCTCAGAAGATTTGCATCAAATTTTGTCATATAAGATTTTGCTCTTTAGGTTGATTTATGTAGGCGTCTTTCCTAAAAATCACGTTTTTACACAAAAAAAATATTTTGAATGGAATAATTAGTATTTCGAAGTTTTGCCATATTAAGAATACATTGAATTCCACCAATCTACACAAGAATAGTCCTTAGAGATTTACCACTGGGTGGTTTATCAACAGAGAGAAAGGGTTTGTTTATTGGTAACCAACAGTATATTTCTTTGTTCTAATCATCATTCAAAACCGTTTCGTATGTATTGATTATTCACCATTTCCATCGAAATCTAGGAAATGTTACTATTGAACTATCCTCAAATGAACAGGAAGATATGACATGGTTGGCTAATTCAATAGAACCGTGGACCATTGTTTTGACAAAATGGAAAACCACATTCATAGGGAGGCAGCAAGCCTTCAAAGATAAAGCAATTCAAGAAATAATTGATAGCTTTCCAGCATATAAACATCAGCTGGGTTATAGTTTGGTAAGTAGGTATGTTGTTTTAATTCGGACGATGTCTAAATATTTTTTTAAGGTTGAATACGACTTTCAGAAGATGTTTGGTGAAAAGTATAATAATTTCTTCCTGAACTGGCCCTTGAAGAGGAATAAGTTATTAGATATCTTGTTGTCAAGCAACATAAAACAGATACAATCAAGCATCTCCCAGTTTGCACCTGACGAGTTAGCCACTAATGAAGTATTGCCACTACTTTTACTGCCTGTTTATTTTCCTCCGAAGAAAATGAGGAATACTAACTGGAGGCTATCAAAACTAGAAATTCAGGAGGGATTCATTCTTTTCGTCAAGGTAAACATTAGCGATAACTTATTTTTTTAAAGGAAACTCATAACCTCTATTTTTTTCCTTATTGTTAGACCATATTTTCAACCAGGCATATTCGATTTGATTTATACATGATTTTTATTTTCAGACTGTTGCAGATATACAGCCCAATTTGCTGTATAAAAGGAACAAATATGAATCGTTGAAATTGACCATGCAACCAATACCAATATTCATTGGAGAAAATTATTTAAAGATTGAAAAAGCATTTGTGAGTGTGTGCGATATATTATGGGAGGTAAAATCACCTTTGCAGGCTATTGATATTTGTTTTAAATGCTATCATGTATTCGATGCTAAGTATCCTGTGGAATCGGATACAATATGGCTCTTTTTTTTTACCTTTGTATGCTATCCGTGGACTCATTACAATATAATATTGAATACATTACCTATGTTATAAGGAGATTTAAATAGTTCCTACTTTGGTTTTTCAGTTTCTACTATTTTACTGATCTGTATTTTAATGTTTTTTGAATAAAAAGGTAATGAAAACTGTTGGTATGATTGAATATTACAATGGAAAAAAATATTATGTTTGCCATCATTCTGCTGGGTTTAGATAAGGTTGTCCTGCACGGGATATCTGAAACGGTGATAGATACTGAATAACCGCCTCTATCTGGTACTTTGAGATATGGTAATATGTACTGAACTAGGTCATACATCAAAGGCGAGAGTGTGGTAAACTGTTTGATGTTCAATCTACTAGTGAAGCATGGTATATAGTACTCTACAGATAATATTACAGATGGAAATGGTCGCGATGAATCCAATAACAATGTTGGGTTAATCTGATTTAAACATATTGTACTGCGAACGATGGTAAACTATCCACTGCTTGAATCTAACGGTTGAATTGGTGGGGATTCCTATTTTAAAATGCTATAGCGTTGTAGTATGGAATAATCACTGGGTAGTCAATCGAAATATAATAGTCGTGGTAAATGTAACCACGGTGTTCCGTTGATCGAGTTTTGTTTTTCGCCATCAATATTACTATAATACCTAGCACCACTTTCTCAAGTTGTTTCAACGTATTTATAGAGTACATCTCACTACGATCAAAGTTTGTCCATATTCTTAACGTTTTTCGTGGTAAGATTTCGGACGATTCTAGTAATTTCTACCGTTCTTTTCTCTGCGTGTACTTGCCCCATGTTTAGAAACAGCATAGAAGTAGTGACAAAAAATATACTGGACTATAATCTAACCTTTTACTCTTGTGAACGACGGATGTATAATAACTTTATATAACGGAGTATGGTAGTGGTTAAAAATTTGTAGAAAAAATTAAAAATATAAATTTGTTATTTCAAATTCACCCACATTTTGGAAGTACATCAAAACTTGGCTATGAAAACCCAGGCAACTGCAAAATAGCATAAACTATGGAATTTCCAACTATTTATGTAATAAGTGTACAGAAAGAGTGTTGAACTCGAAATATATGCACTTCGCTATTATATACAACTTCAAAATTATTTCCTAGGCCCAGTTCTACTGTCAACTCTGTACTTCTCTGAGAATGTGTTCTGGCATGTCACCTTTCTATAATTCCTCAATCTATTTTAGGATTATTGGTATCATTGTCCAGATATTAGATGCGTAGTTGCAAATCAAGCAATTCTGGATAGGTTCATCAAACGAAAATGAAACAAAAAATTTACTAGTTTCGACGAGTTCTTCGATTTTGTTCTATGCGAAAAAATATCCGGCAAACAACAACTTTTATAAAAATTCCTTCATTTGGAAGCACAGCCTGCCGACATCACTACATTATTACGCAATGCTTCCGCCCTGTTCCACAGTTAATAACATGATATAAAAAACAGCATACAAACCAGTAATTCAACGAGTTTGATGATAATAGCTGGAACCTGCATTCAAATTGAAATTGTGAAATTTACGCCTGCTATGAATAAATATGACTATGAAGCTAGTGCAGTCGATGGAAATTGCACATAATAGCCACTTCGCTGGCATTAATTTTATGAAAAATCGTGACAGCATAAAATATTCGATTGTCTATGGTTTTGAATTGAAACGTTTCATGTTAAAACTGTGTCGGATATTGGTGAAAAAAAAAAACGTAACGAAATTATTACAGTGCTTCTTTGATTAAATGAGAGATAGGTCTGATGCCAAAATATGAGCCTTCTGATTACTTAGTCAATCGAATATAATCAACAAAGTTTCCAACAAGTGGAGTAAAACGTGGGAGTTTTCCAGACCGTCCGAGAGGGAAAATAGGGTGAGTTTTCGAAAAAAAATCATAGAAGGCACAAATGGCTTTGTACAAGTTTCTTCTCGAGATATTTTATGTAAAATACTTTTTTCTTCATTCTTGATACCACGTAGGAGTTTTCCTGGCCGTCTCAAATTCACATATCGATCCTATGACCAGTTTTCTAGCTGTCAAAACTCTCGATTTTTGCTATTTTGGTGCTCTGATTCAAACTGAAACTTTCTTAGAAAGAAACTCGTTGCAACTGTAGCTCATGAGTCTCTACTAATAACATCCTAAAAATGGTGTTGTATTACTGCATGACAAGAAAATGTTCATAGAGATAGATAAATATCAATACCATTCGAGATAACAGGTCTTTTTGAAACCCCTCGTGCACATCATTTTGTCGTGGTCAACTTGTATCGTTGCAAAAACGAAACCCTATAATCGACATAAAACGAAAACAATAGAAAACATTTATGAAACATTGCACGAAGGCATAAAATGTTCGGAACTCGATTTGAGGAATAATAAAACACACATTGTATCATTCATATGGAGCTCGATATAATTTTCATGACTTTGAGGGGTAACAATAAAGCCGTTTGATCGAATAATACATTCAATAGAAACACCTTATACATTATGGATGACCAGACCATTGCTATACAGAATCAATAGAGCTTCGAGTTGAGCCCACTGATACCAGGCAGGTGAATGGAGTCTCATCCATTTTCAAAATTCTCAATTTAAATTAATGAGGTTAATCAATCTCGCACAGTAGTTCGAGTCTGACTTGTTGAGGAGCAAAGAAAGAGATATAATAACGTCGAATATAGGGCGGGTGAGATCCAGGTTCAAAACCTATTGGAGTTTTATAATCCGATAATATTCTATTTAATGGCCTCGGTCGACTGAATTTGTCAAAAAGGACATTTTTAATGAAGGAGGGAGAAGCAACATGTACTCTCAGGAAACAATAGACTAACTATCTTAGAATTAGAATCATTTTTTGAACGGCTTAAAATAAATACTGGGTAAGCGGAGAGGCCTTTAACTGAAGGAGAGTTTGGTAGAAGTTTGACAAAAAAAATGTTTGATACACATGGTAGAATCCGTAGATATGAAGCAGGGGCGTGAATCTATGGAAAAGCTGGGGCTTGAGGTCCTGGATTCCAACCGCAGTCGTAGCATTTTTCAATTTAATTTAATAGATTATTTTATCAAATTTTGTAGCTTGACGGGGGTCCTGTACTTTTGACTACTGCGCGTTCAAATTGACAGTGCTGCTCCTAACGTGGCGTATGGAACTAGTAACAAAGCTTATCCAGAATACATTGTTCTGAAGCACCTCAGCCGATGGCCTCCAAACAGATTGATAATAATAAATTACTATAACTAGTATTACTACGTCGATTAATATCTATTTACATCCCAAGGGAAGAAAATAATGCTTTTCCTCACGTGGATATTTTGATGCCCGACGCATAGAAGAGAGCATTTATATCCGCGGGAGGAAAGGCATTTTTTTCCAGAGGTATAGTTTTTTCTACTACCTTCAAGGTGGTCATTTTTATAATGTCCTGAGAATTATAATACTTACATACTTAAAACAACTGCAGGAAGTTGTGGAACTAAATGCGGCTATATGAAAAAATATCAAGTAAGTGTTGCTATGACATTTTTGCTAATACAAACATTAGCTGTCACGTTGTTGACCCTTTTGAGTTGCTATTAAGTGGAGCAAATATAGTATATTACGATCAGTATTAAACGTTAAGGAAAATATAGACATCAAGGGTCCAAAATTATTAATAGCATTCCTCACTCCGATCAAGTAACACAACCTAGATGAGTACCTAATATCTTTTCATAACGTTATCCCTCAAATAATGACATTATTGCAATGTCGCCATTTTTTTGAAGATACAATAAAAACGTCAGCTAGATTTTGATATCTGTCGGGTATATGGCAACGAAGACCCAAAAATACTGTCTTGGATGAAATATATACCAATAAGAAGGCAATAGACCCCGCAAGTAGTGACGTCACAAATGTCAAAATATCATTTGACGCGTTCCAAACAAATCAGTTTTAGGTAACAGCTTTCACAAAAACGTTTCCTATGGCAGTGAACCAGATAACGAGCTTGGTTATGGCGATTGCTATTGTTGAAGAGCTTATAAAGATGTAATAATAAAATTAATTATCATTCACATGAACTCACTTTTGGAACCGAAACCTAACGGACCCCAACAAAGATAGTGAAGTGACGTCACGCTTGTGGAGTCTATTGAAACGTTCATTTCAGTTTGTTGGGAGCATGTAAAAACAATAGTATTCCCATCACCGAACGGAGATTCTTCGTTGTCGATATACTCTGGTCAGTACGGCAACACTGCATTTGAAATATCGAATGTCAAATATGACAGAACAACAATAAAACCTCTGTTTTTTTCGTCTTTGGATTATTGTAGTGTTTTTTCGTGAATAAAGGGCAAATTCTGAGTTAACTTGTGTTAAACTATCGTTAGTTTTTATTATCAATCAATGGTCAAGCATTGTGATATGTGTAAAAGACCATTTGAAGCTGGAATTCAAAATATGTCATTTCATAGGTAAGCTGCTACCAGTGTCGTAACTATCGAAAAAGGGAAACCGAATTGGAAAAGAGTAAAATTAATGAATTATGAAAAAGCATGTCAATTAGAGCATCGGCTGTTCTCAAAATCATGTGGAGATTATTCCATCATAATTTCAGGTTTCCATTCCATATTGGGTTTCCATTATTTCTATTTTATTGAACCTCAATATTTCTGTTATCAATGCACGACACTGCCGTTGGGGGAAGATGTTCCTTACACACAAATTTTAATGCATGTGCGGCGAGTTACTCATCTAGTTTGTGTTATTTGATCAAAGATTCCCCAAAAGAGAAGCCAATGGTTTACGCGCCAAAAAAATCTCTGACTTTTGAAAGATAAGAAATTTTAAGGTTTTTGACAGAGGCCACGGATGTAGGTTTTTTAGAAGGACGATTTATAAAACTGGTTAGTCAAGAAATGGTTGTATGAGTGGTCGATTCAATTATATTTTTCTCAAAAGTCAAACTGACTTTTGAGGGTCTTTAATTAAATTATGAAATATGCCTTTTTTTTTGGTAAATTGTGTTTTTTTTCCAGATCGCTTTACTTCTTGGCATTTGCGCGGCTTGCAAATGCGAAAAACTGGTTAAAATTTCAATTACTATAAACATAAAGGGAAAATCATCTGTCAATGTAATCGGAAAGAAGAAATTGGCTGAATTCCCTTTGGAATTCCATCATTTTTGGTGGTGACTTGGTGAATTCACTTCAATGCCAATTTCTTCCAGTTGTATCGATGGCTCTTCCTTCATTAAAAAGCATCTTTGCAAGCAGCCACACGTCAATAAGAAATCATTACGAAGAAGTGGTTAATATTTCAACTGAAAATGGCTTTTCAGGAACGATAACTTTCAATAATTTGACAAACTGTACAATTAATTGAGTCGATAAGTTTTTCATTTCATGTATTATATTGTTTTTCACTAGACGCTTATATGTTTTCTCATTTTATTCCCATAAATCTTCTTCTTACGAAATCAAATGGACGAGGTAAAAAAACTCTTGCTTATGTGAGAGTATTAAAAAACTTAGAGGGAGGAAAATTTTTGTTCTCCGGGAGGGAAAGTATCGTTTTCCTGCTTTCTTCAGGGGTCAAAAATGGAGTTTTCAAGTGAGGTACTAAAAAGAATATTTTTTAGAAATAAAATCTCTCTTTCAATATCTTGAGTAATGAGTGTGAATACTATGCACTGCAACCCTCCGTTTTTGTTATTTACATTTTTTGATTCGCCACTAAATTGTCGATATTTTCAGTTTTATAGAATTATCGTCGTTTTTGACGTCCGCCTAAGATTTTTTTTGAAATTACGATTTACAAATGGCAATAACTCGACTTTTTCAAATGCAACACCCAGTATTTAATTGCACCATCGCATGACATTTTTCAACAGCTTTTAGTGGATATAGGGTTTGTGGGGTCCACTTTCTTAAGTAGTCATTTAAACAAAAAGGACTGTTACATTTTTTAATTTGGGACATCTTGTATGCCAATCGAATTTTTTTTTAGAATGTGCTCATTGTTGAACCTATCGTTTGAAAAAAAATCGACCACATAGCTTGCCTATAATCAAAATTAAGGACCATACACAGACCCCTGGGTCACCCTATATTATATATTTTCACTCGCTTTTCATACAAGGTGAACTATCACCACCAACATATAATTAAATAGGATACCTACACTAGTCTGTAATATGCAAAAGCATCCGTGAAATATGAGAGCTATCCGTGATGATTGAAACAATTTTTTGTACGACAACCTCCAAGCCAATGCATCATAGGAGTGAAGTAAACACAGTCATGTTTTCGCACGCATGCGCCCCTGCAATGTTGTCACATGTTTCGATCGCCGAGTATATAATATAGAAGAGAATGAATGATGGTTATAGAGCACAATGATAACCCGTTTGATAAAGAGAGCACACCGAATACTTTTCTGTAATTGTTCGTAATTTACTCTGTATAACTCAGAATAAAATTTCTTCGCACGCTTCGATAGTCAGTAGTTTTGTAAATGAAATTGCGTGTTCCTGATAAATATTCTCGAAGGTAGGGAACCTTTGATTAAGAAATCAAACGTTTATTTATTACATTCGATCGACGTACGATCGTTATTCTAGTGACTAACAGGCGCTAAAACGGGGTCAAAAATGACACTTCAATCGATAAGTTAGGATTAATTTACTGAAGTTCGCGAGACTACTATTAATAAACAATACGCAATCTGTGATAACTACCTATAGCCTAAGGGCATTTATAATTAATATTGAAAAGTAAAATTTTCTCCGTTTAGAAAATTATATCTGCTCACTGGTAGTTCATTTAAAATTAAAATTGCATAAGATGAATATGAATATACAATAAGTTGGAATGATCTCTCCTATTTTATACATCTTATGAACGAAGAATTTTCCCGCTGGTTCTTTCTAGCCGTTACGGTAGTTCGGGAATATCCAGACTTTTTTAATAGTTATAAAATATACTATTGTCAATGAAATAATAACTCTGCTTCTGCTTGAAATGATAAACCCAAAGAAGCGTATCAAAAGGAGATACCTACTTTACAGTATCACCTTCGATAATTCGGTAATTTCGAAAAACCGTTGAAACTTCATTACATCCGGTCTGCTCAAGGCTGAATTGTATGCAAAATGTCATGCAATCCGGCTTCAATAAATCATCAGTCATCGACACAGAAGTTCATTATTTGTCACATCGTTTGTAACTGTCACCATGTATTTTGCAGAACTGTAATCATTATTTTTAATACATCAGAAATTTGTTCACATTTAATTAAATAACAAATAATGGATAAAAAGTCACAAGTTTGCAGTATGGAGTATATAATGAATATTGCTGATGGTTGGTGACATAGAGGGGGTTAGAGAATTGTGATAAGGGGATACGGAAGATATTTCAGAAAATAATGTAACGAAATGAGTGCTGATTGAAATAATATAAATTCAACCCCTACAAAATACATTTGGTACACTAATTGAATGGAGATGATTTTGATAGGCGAAGGGAATTTTGCGAAATTATGACTACGAGGATGAGACTTTCCTTTTCGACATCTGCTATTGTGATGAGTCTACATTATTTTTTAATTCGACTATGAATAGGCGTAATAGTCGTTATTGGTCAGATGTCAATTCACATGCTATCCACGAAGTCCATACTCAATGTATGGGTCGTATTTTTCGACAGTTACAGGACAGAAGAAACTTATTTTTAATTATTCAATGAATTCGTTTACCACAATGCCAGCCTGTTAGGACGATTTTGGATAGAATGTTTCCTGGAAGTTGGATTGGAAGAATGGACTCTATAGAGTGGCCACCCAGATCTCCAGATTTAACCCCAATCGAATTTTTCCTGTGGGGTCACTTGAAAAACAAAATCTCAGCAACCGAACCAAATCTCTGGAAGATTTACGAATTAGAATTATTGAAGAATGGCCGTCGAATAACACCGGAAATGCTACGAAATGTGAGGTCTCATGTTGAACAGAACTTGTACTATCGTATGGAAATGGGTGGTAGACATTTGGTTCTGCTGACCTACAAAGCCGCTGTTTCGTTTTCAATGGCCCACTCTGTATATAAATTATCCAGCTTAATTAAATCAATAAAGTTTATTCAAGATGAAAAAATGCTTGACTCTCAGGTCCATAACTTAACAACTGATTCAAGTATTCTAATGAAGATGAAAATAAACACATTTCATTTATCATTATCCAGCACTTTGTAATAATTTTATTATTGTACAGCAATCCATCAGAACAAAAAAAAACATTTAATGTGACTAACAACAAATCAACTCGAAATTTGATTGTAGATCTGAGCAACTGAACCCTCAAGCTTCATTAAAATATAATGTGCTGGTCTTTATCAAAACAGTATCTATATGAAGTCCTTCATTTGAAACGTTTGAAAGCCTACAAAAACCTGAAGAAACCGAACTTATATGGAAAATTACCCTTAATTCCCCACATTTCTAAAAAACTTCTTCACAAGAGAGTGCAAAGACAAAAGGATGCCATTATTGTTTTTCCGGATTCAACAAAAAATAAATAAAGAAGAATCTTTTACAATCTTACGAATTTAGTGCGCAAATTAATTAATTTTTGATGATAATCAAATGTTTCAGATGCTCCGCCTATGAATAATTTTCACATCTGTAAACACGAGTAGATGGCGAATAAATAAATTTACATAGTTTATGTACATTATAAATCATAATAAACTGGTATGTGGACGCAAAATGAGAATAATGTCCCTGCAATAATTTTCTGAAAATTCTGGTGCTAATTTGAAAGCAACTCATTTGAAATGCAATTCGGTGGGTAATTAATATGTCCTCATTAACATTTTGGATGGTAACACGATTCCTAATTAAAAAGGAATATTCGCTGGTATTTCCAGTATTTGGTGAACCGGGATAAATATGATATGATAGATGGTTCAATTACAAGCAATTCATCGGGTATTGCGTATTGTCATTATATCCCGTATATTAGAACAATGAAAAATCGCTTTGGAAATGTGGAATGACTGATAATAACAAGTAACAACTGCCATATAAGTTAGAACAGCTACATATTAAGAATAACTATATACAGGGTGTCAATTTGAAAACTTCCCACCCTCAATATCTTCCTTCCAGTAAACAATATGAAGAATCTAAAAAACAAGTCAATTTTATTTTCAAGGGGAAAACTTTCAAGGAATATTTGTGGCCCTCATGTTTCAACCCCCTAGGAGAGGTAGATGCTACCCTTAGGATTTTAAATGGGAAGGGGGGTCAAGTGGCACATCATTTCGATTGGTGTTCAATTCTTTTTCAATGGTACCCTGACTTATTATTTTTTGATGAGCATTTTACGAAAAATAGGTGTTCTAAACTAACAGAAGTAATTATTAGAACATGCCTATAAAAAATTTACATCAAAAAGTAGCCTAATAGTAAAACGTAGATGGAAGTAAAGTTATGTTTATTAAATGATGAATTTTCAATTCTCATCGCATAAATTTTACAGATAGCCTTCCTTTTTTGCTACTTCTGTGGTAAAAATTTGGTAGTATTGTGAATACAGTTTGTTTTACCTGTTGGGCTATTTAGTGATTCCTTTAATAAGTGTATAAAAGTGTAAAAATGGTTTGCATTCTTCAAGGAAGAATTGAAATGATGGTAATTTATGGAGAAGTTGGAAAGTGCGCACGATGGACGGCATATCTTTTTAACGAAAGACGTCCAAATTGTAATGTAAGTCACCGGTATGTGCTTGATTTGGTGGACAAGATGTACGAAACTGGTTCGGTAACAAATAAAAAAAGAAATCACTCTAGATTACTGAATGAAGAAGCTCAAGTTGAAGTTTCGGGAACATTTGCTGCAGAGCCCACGAGCTCCTTACGATCAGTATCAGAACAGATGGGAATGTCACGCGAAACTGTAAGAAAATCATTGAAAATGCATAAATTTCATCCTTATAAAATGCAGATTCTTCAAGAGCTCCACGGGGATGATTATGATAGAAGAATAGAGTTTTGTGAAACCATGTCTCATCGAGTCAAAACCATCCCAAATATTCTGTTAAACGTAGGTTTCAGCGAGGAGTGCTCATTTTTTCTGAATAGCAATGTTACGAAAACACACATATTTTTCGGGAAGGGCATACACAACACCCACAAAATATGATGTTTGGGTTGGTATTCTTGGAAATGCCATATTGGTCTATTTCTGGAAGAAAACTTGACTAGCAATCTGTACCTTGAAATGATTGAAGAGCCTATCGGTCCTCTTGTAACTCACGAGCTAGAAACCCAAATTGAAGCAGAAGGTGAGGATCTGTTACATTTCCAGCACGACGGTGCTCCACCTCATTATTTTTTTTCCGTCCGACAGTGGTTGAACGAGAGATTTCCGGATACCTAGATGGATTGGAAGAAGGGGAGCAGTTGAATGGCCTCCGAGATCACCGAATTCAACTCCCTCAGATTCCTTTCTTTGGGGGCATCTTGAATCCGTTGTTTATAAAACACAACCTTATGATATTGAAGAACTTAAAAGACGAATAACAGCAGCATGCCCGTCAATTTCTAGTGAAGTTTTCCGTAATGTTAGAGGGGAGTTCGAAAACAGACTTCATTACTGTTCAGAGCAAAATCAACGACATTTCGAACAGTTTATGAAATAAGCGTAAGTAGATTTTATGTTTGCAATGTCTTTCTCGCAAATTTAATTTAATTTTGTAAAAGGAAAACAAGCTGCAAAAGAAACATCTTACGTGTAATAAATTTATTCCAGTCATTCAAGGGTTGGAAGGGTGCCACCTACTCTTCTAACCATATTTTTATTAATAGAAGTAAGGCAAATTCGAATTACATGTGTAAGTTTAGAACGCTATTTTTCTGAAACTGCTCATCAAAAAATAAAAAATCAGGTTATCATTAGAAAAAGAATTGAACGCCAATCAAAATGATGTGCCACTTGACCCCTGTCCCATTTAAGATTCTAAGGGTAATATCCACCCCTCCTAGGGGGTTGAATCACAAGGGCTAAAAATATTCCTTTGAAGTTTCCCCCTTGAAAATAAGATTGACCTGTCTTTTCGATTCTTGATATTATTTACTGGAAGGAAGATATTAAGGGTGGGAAGTTTTCAAATTGACACCTTGTATAACTAGAAACAAACGCGAAATATTTTCTTTGATTCTAGTGGAATAGGAGCGATCTTAAAATATTTATGTAATCAATATTTAAAACCCCAATTTAGCATGAACCGTATAATATTGAAATAAACTACATTATAACTGGTATTAATAATATTCTGTTCAATGTTGACATTGTGTTCACTTCCTAAACTTCGTAGACAAGCGTGTTAATTAATAAACTTCAGCAAACGTCACTCGGAACAACGACGCCTGAAAATTTGTTACACGAAATTCTCATAGGAACAAACATATTGAAACGAAAGTTTGGTCTTACAACAATGATTGTATTTTCATTAACGTTCCAAATTCCAAAACAAACGTGTTTTGATAATGATGTTGGCTAACAAGTTGAAAAATATTTGGAACTTCAAATTGGGAAAGCGTAAGAAACAAAAGCCTACAGGGTGTTCCAAATTAAGTTGACACCATTGCCAACTCCGTTATTATTGATGCTACAAATTCGGTTAAATGGGCAAACTAGTAGCATTTTTAATGGCCTTCTTGATGCCGAAAACAATAAAAAATTGACAGTCGCGTTTTCAGAATATTTCATAAAATGATATTTCTTTCAATGGATCACCCTATATTTTTACATGCATTTCGATTCGTAAATAACATTCTCAGCAACAAATCTCATTTGACTTTTTTTCGTAAGGGTGAAAATAAGACAGTTTTATCAATAGGAAACATTTATAACAAATGGATTTGATAAAGCGCTATAAAATATCGATTAAATGTTCAAAACACCACATTCTTGTTGAACACATATTTGGGCCCTTCTATTGACACTACGTGTGGCAATCAACACAGTTTGGCCATCAATTCTATTAACTATAGTTTCAATATAATTTTTCAGTTCATCTACTTTATTATGTTTCATTTTGTACCCCTCACTTTTCAGAAATTCCCAAAAATTAAAATGTAGAGGTGTCATGTCTGGTGAACGAGGGGCCACTTAACAGGACTATTTGTAGCAATCCATCTGTTTCCAAAACAGCCTCGCAGCATTCTTTTTACGCCACTGACATTATGTGATGGTGATCCATCCTGCTGGAAACAGATCATCTGGCGAGCCTCCAGATCAAGATCATCGAAAAACTCTTCCAACACTCTTGTTAATAAATTAATGTAACGGGATCCGTTCAAAGAACCATGGTAGAAAAATGGACCGATAATTCTGCCTCTAAATAGACCACACCAAACATTGATACTAAATCGTCTTTGCGGGTTGTGGGGATGGACTAGAAATGGATTATGTCTACTCCAATAATGAAAATTCTTTCTATTATACATCCCACGATTTGAAAAATTAGCCTCATCGCTCCATATAATATTTCTATAGAAGTTTGGATCTTGTCTGCATTTATTCATAAACCACCACCAAAACCCCAATCGTCTCTCAGGATCACCAGGTTCTAGTGTTTGCACTGGTCTTAACTTATAAGGAGAAATCTTATGTTTCTTCAGAATTCGTTGAATACCAGACATTGGAACAGCTATTTCTCTATAAATCTCAGATGGAAATATTTGGATATACCTCAAAGTAGGATAAAACGTCAATATCTGTATCTTCAGATATTACAAAACGTTTTTTAGTTCTCCTCTTCTCAAAAACTTTTTCATTGTTTCTGAATCGACGATGAAGCACAGCAAAAAAATGCCGATTAGGTAATTCACGATCGGGGAACTAGTTGCTGTGTTGGAGTGCTCTTTTTCGCTATTTTTCTGGCAAACCAAGTAGGATTCTAACATATCACATTTTTCTTGATGGGAAAACGGCATTTCAAAAAATATTCGAACAGTAGTTGACAGTTACAATAGTTTATGACATTGTCATGGTATACTTGAGAATATTTGAAAAATAGTATTTCAACAAAGTTTCAAGGCAACTTGATTGCTCATAATAATTATGTTTTATCTAATCAAACACATCGTCCCCCTCATCAAGAAGGGCGTATCTGATTCCAGAATATTCTTTTGAGCTTTGATGAAAAATGAAAATGGGTGACAAGTTGAGCGACCTATTATAGTTCTCCATATGTAATATTTCAAAGTAATATCCTACCATACATATGAAAAATGTACAAATCATAAAACCAGCGTATCTCAATTTTGCTTTTTTTACGCCCATACGTGATAAGGCGGACGACATTTTTTTCAACCACATTATTCATATGACCCTCCAGTATTTGCTGTTCTGTACAAAAACGGCAGACATTTTTTGATTCACAAAATAAATGCGGCTAGCGGAATGGCTTTAAGATGGAAATTATCGTTTTGTACATAAATACCAAATAGCTCAGTGGTGTCAATTGAGTGGTGCGACATGATGATCACGGGTTTCAAGAGTTCAGATCTAAGCGCAATTTTTTCTTTTTACTGTCTTATTTTGATATTAGTAACAAAATATTGTAAAGTACCAAAATTGGGTGTTTGGACAATCATGAGGTTTTATTCGCCAAAACAGAATTTTTTTGTGCCAGTGAAAGAATTAAATATTTCCACGTGAGTCACTCATTTTCCACTTTGGGAAGAAAGGTGATATGAGCTTTGTTGTTGAGAATAAATATTCATGATAAAAAACATAAAATGGCCCGCATTTCAAGTAATACTCGATGAATGAAAATTGTTTTTGAGGTTTTCATGAAGTAATATGACTTTTCAATTTGCTGTTTCACCTTAGAGAAAAAATACCGTTTGTTATATCAACCAAACAAAAAGACACTCACTTCCATAGATTCACTTCAATTTGAACCAGCTATTACGTTTCTTCCAAATTACCATACAACTTCTCCTTAAGGATGCTCACATTAGAAAGCATGAACTTCAAAGCAATTATTCAAAGTCAAAATTTAATTTCGTGTTCAAGCAGGGCCGGCACGGACTTCTGAAGATTATGAGTAATATCGTTTTAAGGTCCATTTAGGAAATACTTTATAAATAATGTATGACTTTCCATTGCCATTGATGCTTCGGACAGTTACTTTAGTAGTAGTGGCCATGCATCATCTTGGTAATAAATTCAACAACACAGGATGTATTATAATCTCAAATGGGTCTTGCTGCGCATATCCTACACGACATCTTTTCGGTAATAAAAGGTCACTCGATATAACTGTGTTATGAAAGCCAGTCTGTTGAAGTTGAGAGGAAACGACACTCAACCTCATTTGTGTATTATTTATGTGCGAAAAAAACAAGTACAACCATTAAACAATTCTTAAGAAAAGTATAGTAATCTTACTGAAACAAGTTTCTTTCGACCATTCTCCTCTTACTCATTACCTCCGAAACAACGCCAGTTATACTAAACACATCTTTCGCCATCCAAAGTAAGCATCATCAGGAGTTATAATAATCTTTCTGATCATGATGATTATGCCAAAGGACCTCCTAGACAAAAGTATTTATGGGCACAACTCATTCCTATGACTAGTTTCCGAAATACACGGTGTTGTAATTGAAAATTCACTATTTTTTTGAGTTAATATTGCTCTGCTCCTAGTTAAACATCTTGAATCTGAGGCAGCCAGCACACTGAGCAACCATGACCGACCGTCTACGACCAAAATTTCCAACACACACACACACTGAATGATCGTCCTCGACCGGTTTTCAAAGACCATGTTTGAAATTCCAATCTGCCAAAAATTTTGGTAGATTAGTGTGAGCTTGAAAATGTTTATTGATCCCTGTCAATTTTTGGTCGTTGCTGGCAATATTGTTAGATACAGTTAAGCATTATTTGAAATGAAATTATCTCAATAAAAGTAAAATAAAAAATGCTGCTAAAACGATCACAACTGATTCTACCTCGAAATAAGGCATGTATCTACAATTTCCTTCGAGCATTTGCTGTGTCATCACTGATGACATCATTACTTCGCTTTTCAAAAAATTGTTTATTAAGTACTTGTAGAAAGGGAAAATCTTTGACTAATTTCAAGATAAAAAGTTAGTTTGAAAATTTGTTCGCAAATGTTTCATTGCGAAAATACAGGGTGTTGAAGTTGAAATTTTATTCTCAATTATTTTGAATAACTTTTGCAAAAAACGAATTGTCTGTATAAAATTTGGTGAACGGGGTTTTTTGATGTGAGGAATCAAAATTTGGTATTTATTTTTATGTAGCACATTTTTTGACAGTGAACTTTTGGGATTCTTCATAATTGGATCTTATTCCTATACCTTGCCTTAGCAAAAAAGAACCACGTGCTCAACAACGCCAGGTAAATCCGTTTTTGAAAAATATGCAAATTTCTGCATCGATGCAGGTTATGGGGGTCACTCAGGCGCCAGATGAAGTTGCTCAGAACTTGACAAAAACTGAGTATGTGATAGATCTCGCTGAAATAAATAACATTTTTTTTTTCATCGAGATGCATTGAAAAATCATTCGTTCTTAGAAAACAAGGTGTTGAATCAATGAAATATATTAATTTCTCAGCAACTTGTATCTTGAGACTGAAATATTATAGAAACAGTAAAAACTCTCTACTCCACTTTTGTTCGAAGTCACTTGGAATGGCAGGCATGGACGATATCGCTCCCGCCAGAGAGCGCTAGTGTGAGTGGTGGTCATGAGTGACAGTAATAACAAGTAATAATATACAATAACACTTTAATTAGTTGCTGTTATGGAGAAATACGGCCCTATAAGTGTAAAAAGCCACATTTATGAATTGAAAAAAAGAAAAGCAAAAACTTCCAGCCGTAAAGAGCAGTTGATACGAAAATGAGTGGATGGAATCGGTGCATAAACGTCAGTTTGTAGGTTAACTTGTCTATATTTGGTGAAATTTATTTACTGGCTATAAATCTTATTCTTTCAGATTACTCGATTATGATAGGAATAAACTTTTCATGTCCGTTATGCACTTATCAACTACTCCAATCTGACCCCCACTTACAATTGCGCCATCTACGTTAAGCTTGCCAGAATACATGCCATTTCCTGCCATTCGGGACCCGGAAAAGATTATTTTGAAAATATGTCCAAAACAAATTCATTTCATATTTATTTTACGCTACAAAAAATATTGCAAGTCTCCAGACCACTCATCGTATGACCCCATTAGACTCGAATTTGAAATAGAACATATACAAAAAATTATTTCCGTTCATAAAATTTTTACACGTAAAATGAATTCTAAAACAGGAGTTGCGTCCAAAAAATGTCTTTTTTTATATTCCTAAAATACCACTTCCTATTGATAAAATGTGTATTCTTGTTAACAAATGCTTACAAATACTCCCTACCATAGATATGCACACCGTGTCTCTCCCAGTTCTTAGAAATGAACTTCATAGATTACAATCACCCTCAACAACCCTTGAATGATCGAACATCCGAAATTTGTAACTTAATTAAAATCACATTCATATCTATCACTAAGTAGGTATATAAAATATCCATTATATAAAATGTTCATCAGGTTGAAATTATCTTCCAACATTTATCCTGTTTTTTTTAATCATCCTATTGACAATAAGATAGAACAGATGTTAAGTTATAGTATAATATTAATAATCAATTCATAGTTTAAGTTGAATGGAAACATGTAATTTGGCTAACCCCTGTATGTTTTCGAGAAATATAGTATATTTTTTAACAAGAGATGAAAATACTGTTTTTTTCGTAAGGTGCGAGAGTTTGTCCATGAGCGAAGCTAAGAAAAGATGTAGGAATAATATTTGAATATAAAAAAACCCAAAAGTTCATTGTCACAAAAATAATGGCAAATTTGAAAAAGTTTTACATAACAAATATTATCAAATTTTGATTGCTCACCTCAAAAACTGATCAACAAATTTCGTTAAAAAAATTAATTTTTCCAAGTGATTCAAAATAATTGAAAATAAAACTATTTCAGCTTCAACACCCTGTAGCCTATTTCTGTTTTTGTTTCTAGTTGAATCAGATCATATACCGTATATTGTACAGATTTCATAGAATTTACATTTTTACATTTTTAGATTGTAGAATCACCCAGAAAAACATGTCAATAACTGTACGTAAATGTTTTTCCAACGCCATACTTTTTTTTATAAGAAGTATTCAGTAGAAGAATCCACAGACGGTATTATTGCTGTTGGAACAACTACCGTCAATGCTTTTTTCTATTTATGTTTCCTCATCTAATTCATCAATTATCTGAAACCTTTTGCAATTGAAATCAACGAAATAGAGGATGTCAAGAACTATCAAACTAGCAGTTCCATCTTGATATGTGTGAAAATGATGAAAGAAGCCGTGGTGTCTAGACATCGGACTTTATAATACCCTTCGACTAGTACCTGGTGTCTAAAAAGGTTTCCTCCCAATGGCTTATCACTCATCTTCTTAAGTGTGTTAGTTTATCAATCGGTGAAGAAAAGTCAAACCGAAATTCTTCATTCAAGTGTTTCAAGAAAGGTAGATAATGTAGCCAGATTTTGCTGATGTAAAATGGGATTCACAGTAACCCATTTGGGTATAACTTCCTACCCTTCCAACCAATATTCAGTAGTGACACTTATCCCCTTTGAATCTCGCTATTAAAAGCTCTTTTTTATATTTATTTCAAGAACTTCTCCAAATTCATTATTGTCTTTACTGTTTTATTGCATCTCAACTTAACTTCTTCGATAAAAATGCTCAATAAATGATATCATGACTTTCTTAGGGTGCAAGCATTCTTCACGGAAACTTTGACGTTTCAACTTCATAAAAAACAAAAGAGAACACGATCCTATATGAGGAAATCCATCACTTTCATGCCGACATAAGTAGACTACCCATATATCACGTTCCGGACTCCCAAAATGAAACGTTTTTTCCACCCTTAAAGTTTCAAGTTTCAACAGTCGGTCTGCAGATGAAAGCTTCGCTAATATTTCAGCGATTTGCTACGATTTAAGCGGCATTTCGGCAGCGTGGATCTTTTTCTGTGAATTCTCCACGAGAGTTACAAGCGTTCAAGTCCATTTTCTTTTATGTTCATTGGTGAAATACATTAAAGGAGCTCGATATTTTTGAGTATCAGCCTAAGAGCTCTTCCTTTTTCGGTTTCCTCTCCTGGAAAATTTAAAGAAATATCCGGTTCGTTTCATATTCAAGATGTTAGTGTCTTTCGGGAAAACATTTCCATTCAAAATGTTTTGTTGGATTTTTTTTTTTTAATATCGATAAGGGTTTCAATCGGCAATGAAGAGCAACACTATTTCAGTTTGGTGCTCTATTTGGTGACCATGATGTTGATAATGAAACAATGTAACATATTGGAGCAAAAGCAAAATATTGTCATACGGTAAGAGCCCCAGTTATTGACAGTGTTCTAGTTCTAGTGATTGGCACTACCAATATTTCAAAAAAATCATCAAGAACAAAGTATCTTCTAACCCTGTAGCAGATTTCGTAGTGATCAGCCGATGCAATTTCTGGTTATAAAAAGGCGAAGTGCATCACATCAAGATTCTCAGAAATTCTAAAGTAAACTGTTGAAGTAAGTCTACTAGATAACATTTTTTATTTTTGTTGTATTGATGTTAAATCATTTTATATATTTTGAGGGTGTTTGGTTCGTTTCTGAGAACTTTACGGGGAGTTAGATCTTCTCACCTAATATTTGTTTGGGTGTCAATGACTATCAAAAAAACCTGTTCTTGTCAGTAACTGACAAACATGTCAATGATTGGTACATCAGCTGATTGTAATAATTCGAACAAAGTTCGAAATATTAAAAATAATAAAATCGACAAAGTCGAAGTACCCTTTCTCTCCACACGTTTCAACTAAGTGTGAAAATGACGCAAACATCTGCCAGAAAACAACTACTTTTCTGACAAATACCGCGACGGACATTGAACTACATCTGATAGATACTTGTGCAACGTTCTTCCAAGAAGACCCAAAGAACAGCTATTAGACACTGTTCAACTCATAATCAATAGCGAGCAGGAGAAATGAAAAAGATAAAAAAAGACCAGGTTTAGGGAAAAAAGCTATGGAGGAAAAAGCTAAACTTCATTTGAAAATAATAAAGAGTGGAAAGACAGTGGTGATAGCCTGGATAATGATGTTAGTATCATTAGAAAACTACCCTAGCCAGAATTATGAAATTTTGTACAAATCATTTTTCTGTAGAGACATGATAGTGTAACAGTATATATTGTATTTATTTCCCGTCAATTAGTGGTGTGTCAATCACTGATACATGAAAAAAATATTGTCAATAACTTTTTAAATACATTTTTTGTTGATTTCTTATTTTTCTATAGTCAAAACTAGACTCCAGACTGAATCATCAAAGCATATACTACACAGGAAAATATACAAAGCATGCTCACAATCAAAATTATGAACACAAATATTTTTTTGTGTCGTTGTCTGGTAGTATCAATTACTGCTGCTCTTACCTTAACTCCTCCACGAGTCAACAACCACTTACATCTTACCTTTTGTACAATCATATATGGAAAACCAATGATGGGCAGATTATTTCAAAGCCTTCGACAAGGTAACTAGCCTTCGACAAGGTAACTATGGTACTTTTTGATGTGCATTTATCAAACAAGACTCAAATGAATCATGATGGAAGTGAATGATGTATACGGTACATAAAAAATATAAACAATTTGTATGTAACGAAGGAAGATTATTTAAGCAAGAATCTCATAGATCAAACTTATAAAGGGTTAACTGCAATGAAAAAGCTCTTGGATGATGTTCAAAGGCGTTTAGTCAACCAGCATCAGAAAAAGCTAATCTAACATTCGTTTATGATCTTGGTTATGAAGTTATGAAGGGTTAACTGCAATGTAAGGGCTCTTGGATGATGTTCAAAGGCGTTTAGACAAGCAGCATCAGAAAAATCTATCCTAATATTCGTTTATGATAATGGTGTTGACTGCAAGAATCTCATAGATCAAAGTTATGAAGGGTTAACTGCAATGAAAGGGCTCTTGGATGATGTTCAAAGGCGTTTAGGCAAACAGCATTAGAAAAAGCTAATCTAACATTCGTTTATGATAATGGTGTTGACTGCAAGAATCTCATAGATCAAAGTTATGAAGGGTTAACTGCAATAAAAGGGCTCTTGGATGATGTTCAAAGGCGTTTAGACAAGCAGCATAAGAAAAAGCTATCCTAACATTCGTTTATGATAATGGTGTTGACTGCAAGAATCTCATAGATCAAAGTTATGAAGGGTCAACTGCAATGAAAGGGCTCTTGGGTGATATTCAAAGGCGTTTAGGCAAACAGCATCAGAAAAAGCTATCCTAACATTCGCTTAGGATAATGGTGTTGACTGCAAGAATCTCATAGATCAAAGTTATGAAGGGTTAACTGCAATGAAAGGGCTATTGGATGATATTCAAAGGCGATCAGGCAAACAGCATCAGAAAAAGCTAATCTAACATTCCTTTATGATCTTGGTGTTGACTGCAAGAATCTCACTGATCAAAGTTATGAAGGGTCAACTGCAATGAAAGGGCTCTTGGATGATGTTCAATGGCGTTTAGACAAGTAGCATCAGAAAAAGCTATCCTAAGGGTAAAAACATAGTGGAGCATCGCATCAAGCATCGCATTAAGCATTGCACCAAGCCTCGCCTCGAGCATCGATTCATACCAGGCATCAGAGGGCACATAGTGAGGAATCATAAAAGCAGTTGTAGATGTAAAACAACGGCTAGTGTTGACACGACCTTGAGCGCACCAATCGTATATCACTTTTCAGGCATCAGTCCTGTGAAGATTCTTGAAAATCAAATTGATTTGATTCGTCGGGAACGGCGATGCTCGATGCGATGCTTCAGTCGATGCTCGATGCTCTACTATGCATGGTTTATATTTGGTACGTGTATTTGTTTTTGATGCCTGAGGCGATGCTTGATGCGATGCTTGATGCGATGCTCCACTATGTTTTTACCCTAACATTCGCTTAGGATAATGGTGTTGACTGCAAGAATCTCATAGATCAAAGTTATGAAGGGTTAACTGCAATGACAGGGCTATTGGATGATGTTCAAAGGCGTTCAGGCAAACAGGATCAGAAAAAGCTAATCTAAAATTCCTTTATGATCTTGGTGTTGACTGCAAGAATCTCATAGATCAAAGTTATGAAGGGTCAACTGCAATGAAAGGGCTCTTGGATGATGTTCAAAGGCGTTTAGGTTGCTAAGAAACTCCATCAAGTTAAGTATATTTACAATCCCTAAAATTTAATGAATTACAATAAAACATAATTTCACTATGGCCTTTACTTTCCTATGGATTTTGCGATGTCCTCCTTAATGAAAATATCACCCTAAAAAATATTGTATTGTCACCCCAAAATATTTAGTAGCTATAAAAAAGTTACTATAATATACAACCACCATAATTCCAGAACTCAGAACAAATGAACACCGACTACAACGATCAAGCGATAATCACAGCGAAACCAAAACTTTTAATGATCTTCCATGTATGCAATTTCCGAATTTGCTTATGAAACGAACCACTTCAGTATTATTGCAACGTCATCCATAAAACTGAACCGAGTCAACTGCATCCGAACAAACTTTCAACTGCTCTCTCAAAAAATCATAAAAACTTCATTTATGCACTAGCGTACATCGTAAAACGAAAAACTATTACAAAATTCACCTTAATGCTCTCAGATTTCATCAGTTTTACTGCGCACTTCACTACATTAAACATACTGAATGAGTTCGGAAACAAACGCAGCAGTTTTATTAAATATTTCATAGAAGAAAATTTGATGCGGTCTGTTAAATAACAAAAGAATTCTCGGTTACTGTCACACATCAAGCTGTTCTGTCACAACTTTTATTGTGAATCGTAACAAAGGCTTCGCGAAAAAATTACGATTGACATTCGAGAGAAGCTTTAAACTGATTATGTTTCCGATTCATTAACTTTCGTTGCGAAATCACTGATGATCTGTTTTCCAAGGAAAACACTATTTCAAGTGGAAGTTTTCTGTATAGAAATGTAATCAACGATGATTGGATATTTTCGTTAAAGATATGCGTGAAGTAAAATGTATTGGAGTATTTTCCAATAAAACAATTCTGATGGGATAATAATGAAAATATTCCAAATCAGAATAAAAAAACACCAGTTAACTTATTTGATCAAGTTTTTGTTTTCAACTACTTCTAGTTTATTGAAGAAAGAGCGAATAAAATGAAACGGCAATCATTTCAATTTTTCCATTTCCGTCTTTCATTTGGACTCAAAAAGTGTAGATATAAGTAAAAGAGGTTCACTAATCATAAGAAATTAACTTACCACCGATTGAGATTCGATTCCATAAAGTTGTACTTACCTGAAACAGAACAAAAAATATTGAATTGAATAACAACCAGGAAGACAATCAACAAATATTAAAAAATATTTTTTGTATTATTATTGCCTAATTATTAAAAGGTAAGAGGTATTTTATTGACATAAAGAACGCAGAAAATATCAAATATTAGTCAATTTCTAATCGATATATTTTCAACAAGAGATTGAATTTTATCAACACGTTATCTAATCTAACTTGTAAGGAAGAAACATGGAACTCGTTATGAGCAATAAATTCTTTTCCATTCATTTTCCTTCTTATATACACTCCCTGCTTTAGATAATGTCTATAAAACTATGTTGAATTCTTCATATCAAAGAAAACCATTTCTTGGTATTTAAGACCTCATTCTACCGCCAAAGAAAATACTGGAAGTTTTTAGAATTGAACAAAACTTCAATACTTCAAAGGAAATGCGGCAAGCTGCGTGGAAATTTCATGAGGAAACTGAATTGAAAACTCTGAAAGAAATTATGGGTTAGGTTAAGAATTTCACCGTTCTACATTATCCGTTTCATGTTCTTTTACAGAAATTTCGTTTTGTTTTTAAACAACAATTTTTAGGTATTCCACATCGGTACAAAATGAACATCAGAATGTAAAGTAATGCGAAGTTGATGAGGATGATTGTTTCATTTGGGGCCAGTACTATAATTTATTTGGATCAGCTTCCTCACGGCGCCAATTTCCAGCACTCTCCCCACTACACGTGGGGACTTAGTCGAGGGATCGAGGGGGGTCTTGACTTTTTATACTTTCACAATAATTAAGTGTTCATAATGAATGGAAACCTTTGCTATGCACGTTATACGGCAATGTATCTTCACACAGTATAACCCTCTTTTTCTGACAAATTGGTTTCGTAATCGAATCTTAAACTTCATTCATAAACAGATAGACATTTTTTATTTGTTCAATACACCTACCAAGGACGGCAGTCACCACTAACACAAACGAGGATTTTCCCATGTCACATCTTCGTACCATCTTTGAGAACGAACACACTAGCATGTCCGAACACTGCCACTGTCACAATGGAACGCCTATGAATAGAGTTTATCTCTTACCAATAGTTTATAATGTTGAAAAAAATGGAACCCCAGTCACGACTATCAGAGAAAATCAAATGAAAGTGTACAGAGGGAAGTACTTTGGTTGTTTATGCTACATTGCAAGATTTTTAGTGTATTTAGTGTAGTCAATTCTATTTAAGTTCCTCGGTTGAATTCATTTTGATAATTATTTAGTATATGCTCCTTTGTTTAAGACACTTCTCATAGTCGAGAAAAATCGGATAGTGTCGATGAGAAACTGGCATACTCAGGCATATGTTTTCAGAGGGACGTTAGAAGATAAGACTCTCGTCATTCCCAGCAACTACTGTCTTCTGAAGAAAACTGGAACAAATTTTAGAGCAAAAATATATTTTAGAATGATTTACTGAAAACGTTGGAATACTTGGGATATATCAAAAACCAAAGCTGGGGTAGATCAACTTCATTTTCGATAATACACAGTTTGCAATAAAATTTACCTACAAAGAATTTCATGACGCTGAAGAAGATCTTCCCTTGTATATAAACCAATGCTGATAAAACAAAAGTGGACATAATATGATCACGTATTTTAGATATGAATTGTTCATTTTAGAAATGTTCAGGTATTCATTCATATTTTCTGCAAGTTAAAATAAATCATCAGATGTTCGGTAAATTTGTTCAACATTAATGAAATATTTGTATAACTCGTGTCACTGAACTTGATCATTTCTATTATATATTATCAGTAAACGAATCTCTTTCCGCTGAACAAACTAGAAATATTTCGTAGACATTCTTGAAAGACAGAACTAAGCGGTAGGATAAGGTAGGTATTAGCTAGAATAATAAAAGTACGCCTTGCATGTATTGATTGGGAGCTTGATTTTCTGAGAAAATTCGTTTCTAGACATTTTTTATTTATTTTAATCATCTTCATTTTCCGAATTAGAGAAAATATATGAAATCTATGTGTTAAGAAATTTCAGTATTGATAACGGAGGCAACATAGATATGTGATACATCACTCTGCATCTAGTGACAAGTACCTCTATACCCATCACGGTTCTACGGTAGACAAGAGCGTTGAAGACACCACCCTGGCAGGACATAATGAATTCGTTGGCCTCCGAGTACAGCCCACTTGACCAGACAACTTATTGAATAAGCTTAGGTCTTCTATGTTCTTGAAAAAGACCCCTTGCATTGGCTCATCCATATGCAATTGTAGGAGTGTGAGCTTTTGCTGAAACGGTTCCAATTCGGAGTTTGGGTTATCCCGTTCAATGTCGAACACTTGACCAAGTTCAATGGCTGAGATGATTGCTGTCTTTAAAAAAATGCTCCGATTCCTGCTTTTTCGTGGTCGCAGACTATACAGAGAAGGGGATTCAAACTCTTGATGACTACAGTATTCGGCTAACTCTTATTGGAGGATATATAATCGTGGTTTAGTTTGCAGATTCCTGTTTAGATACATTACCTAGTGAGTCAAGTTGTCGCAGCTCTTCCTGAGTCCTCTTCATCCCTCCAAAGCAGTAGAGTAAGCACTTAGTTCTGCCTAAGTTTGTGCTAATAGTTGCCGCAGAAATAGTTCTTTTTTGACAGTGTTATTCTCTTGAGAGCGACGTCGTTTTACTTGCAAGAAAGTTTACGTTTCTCCGGCATTCTGGAAACAGGATGCTTCCGTCTACGAGCTGTGAATGACCTCTTCGTTATCCTTTTCCAAAATAAACTATTGCATATGGTCGGTCCTGAACCTCTCGTCGACAGCATGCAAGGATTTTTTCATTACTTTTGAAGGTTGGTATAGGTAACCTGCGATATAAAACTTGAGGTCATCCATATTAAATAGATTTGTTACTCTTCGTCTCCGGTTGGACAATGGCGAGATGCAAAAGAAAAAAAAGGAATCGAACTGACACCTCTCAACAATGAAAAAATCGAAGAAATATGTAACAGACAACTGGAACAAAGTAAAACTACTGTCTTTGTATATTTCAACAGATGCCCGAAGGAATTTGTGTTGAGTGTTTCGTCCCGAGATGAAAAAAACATTAATTTTGACAACAATTCAAGCGCTTTAAAATATTTCTTCTTCCCCTTATGTACGCTCGTGATCAGTCCATCATCATCCTTCACTGACCACAACGACAGCCGTGAGGTCACATCAAAATCCTCAACAAATCGTTGCACCCGCATTTCTGATATCAGAGATAATAAGTGAATTTAATTACTTCGGTCCACAAGACGGTTTTCTTTCATTCTCCCGCCGATTGTGATTGACACTTGGTTTTTCCAGCAGAGAGAATAACTCCACACGTTCATTTTATTTGTGCACATTGTGTAATGGCGATAGGGAATCCTTATTGAGTTTTCCATTCTTCGTGTTCAATTATTGAATGGAGAGTCTTTGTCCTTTATAGATCGGCTATTTCTTTGAAGGCGTTTAATTTCCTCGGGTGAACGGTTGCTTGTCTGTTCATAACAGCTCGGTTTAGTTTTGTTTATTTTTGGTATACCATTTCCATTCGAGAAAATCAATACAGCATTTTCTGCTAACACTTTTTTTCTAGTACAATTGTTGTACGATGCAATTATTCTTCAGCAATAGCGGAGAAATATTTACAGAAGGCAGAAAAATTAAAAATGGTTCTACTATACAGGGTGACCCACGGTTAAACCGACAAAGGTTTAGGATCGGTTCTTTATTCAAAAATAAGTTTTTTTTTCTCATAAGCATGTGTCCTTACTTGCTTCGTTTTTGCGATATAGGGTGTCAAAGTTTTTAGAAAAAATCAATTTTTCGTTAATTACTCAAAAGTCTTCAAGCTGATTTTGAAAAAACTCGGTATGCTCATTTGAGATAATAAGAGGCTCCTGTTAGTTCACTTGGAATAAAATTAATATTTCCAGTGGCGTCTCAGAGGGTAATCTATGTAATATTAGGATAAATCATTGTACGCCACTGTTCCATTTGTGTCTTTATTTTTTTTAATAAAGCAATTAAAAATACAATTTTTTTTGCCTTATCAATTTATTTTGCATCTCTATTGATTATTGCGAAAAAATTCAATAGCTACTTATTTTGTATTCAGAGCGCAAGTGATTTATTGTCGCTGGACGCCCGACAAAGAAAGTAACATCGCGATGCGAAGCGGGGCGTGGTAGAATTTGGAGAGCGGAAATGACACTTTTTGCTCGAAATAACACATTATTTTTTCTACGAACAACAACAACGATCGACGCTAAAATCAATGACACCCTATACCTCGAAAAGGAAGCAATTTAGACACATGCTTAGAAGAAAGAAAATCTTATTTTTGATTAAAAAACCGATCCTAAACGTTTGGCGGTTTGACACTGGGTCACCCTGTATAGCCATGGGCCACCTTGAAATGCTAGCTTAATTACGAGAAAACAAATGCAATAGCTTTCGGTTTCCAAAAATCTCGCGATACTTGCGTAAACCGCGACCGTCGGCTTTTTCGTTAAGATAAAAAACATAATCATTCAAATTTACGAAATCGCTGTCCGCAAGCGGTTTTATTCGTTACATTTTTGACATATTATACAATTTTTGTTTTGCTGAAATGCAATTTACTGGAATGAATAATAATCACACATTTCACGTAAAAAGTATTGGAATTCAGCTGCATGGAAATTCAAGTATCTGCGCAATTGGGTCCAGATTTTTAATTATAAAGTTTCTAAAATGATAGTTCGGTCGCTTCGAGTTTAATTTAATTGCTTTTCAATGTGTAATGAGTTGCGTGTTCCACTGTTCTTCCACCATTTTAAAAACTTCAATGTCATGTAGTAGGGAAAATATTTGTATACCATCGCTATAAAAATACAACTACTACACTGACTACACTTAAATCTGCTTCAACTAGCTAAATATTCCAAACACTCATGAACTTCTTCAAAAACATCCGAGGGGAATGTGTCGCCTTGTATACTAATTCGTCCAGAGTAGATTTTTGGGGATTCTTCCGTTCTCCAGATTATTGAGTAAAGAAAAACATTTAAATAAACAGTTCCGAGAAAAAGGAAATAACTGTGATCGGCGTCAGTTTATTTGTTATGCAAATGAGTTACGTTTTATAGTTGGCACAAGACAGCGGCGTAGCTAGGAGATTGTGTTCAATCTCATAACAATATAAAACGATAGGTATAATATTCGAAACCTTAACTATCTTAGTAGTATGCAAAATTTATAGATTTTAATAGGAATGGAGATTTTTTTATCGTTACGAACTTTTGCGTCTTTTATACTTAGAGAAAATTTAAAGAAACAGTAGGGTATAACAACACATACCTATAGTTGATCAAGTATAGTCAACTGGGGCATGGCGAGTTTTGAAATAGAATGTCAATTTCAAATTGGTTTCAAACTATGTTACAGATTCTAAATGAAACTCACTTTCGGTACTGGTATAAATGATTTATTTTGATCATCTCTATTGATTGTCGGCAGAAAATCAGAACATGGTCATTTAGGAAATTGCTACTTCTGTTTTAGGTACTATACTTACCTCAAAATGTCTAGATAAAATATTCATTCATCCCCAATATTCAAACTCTCCTTTTTCAAAAATCACTGATTCTCTAATCCCCATCAAAATCTACTTGTAGCAACCCGATTGTAAGTTCATTTGCAGCTAGTTCCACCCACAAGGACAATCATGACAATAACAAATCTAGGATTATGGTCAGGATTGGACCTTTTCCCCACAGAAAGAGTTGGTTTGACTTCTTACATGAACAGCAACCTTCAGGTATTATTCATGACAAAAACTCTCCGAAATAAGGTTTTATTGTACAACAAAAATATTTCTCAATTGTTTGTGAGTTTGCAAGATTTCTTCGCCTTACTGCAATTCTCTACGAGATCATCCTTGTCTCCGTATGACATACTTAAAATTTTGAGGCCTTCCGGTTTCCTTTAGGGACAATAGCATGACAGTTCGGAGTTTTTAGGGCACCTAATGAATATATTTAAACGAGCAAGAGACATCTACAGTTCTAACCTAAGTTCCGAACGGAAAGGTTCTGCTTCACCAACCGTGGTGCAGCAGTCTTCTCAAAGAAAATTTTTGTACATCTTACAAGGCGAAGATTGCGGAATCAAGAGCGAGGAGGCATCAACATCAATACCAAACTTGGAACAACAAACTTTCGGAGGAAAAACGTTAATCATATCAACATGTGGCGAGTGTGGGATAACGAGTAAGCCCATGGACAATTTCAGGGCTAGGCATGTCGTCGGCAAGCCACCAACAGAAAACAACTACTGCCCCTTGAACCGTTGAATTATATCCGTTCGATTCTTGACAAACTTTCTACATGTAATATTTTACAAGTGCTCCTTAGTGGAGGCCCGATATCAAGCTGTTTTAAACGGAAAGATATTCTGCAGGTCTCGACATTCAGTGTCTCCTCCAAGAAAGGAAGAAGAGAAGCAGTGATGAATATAATGTCTTCGGGAGGAATGATCAAGTATACCTTCCTCTGACAACTTGTGTCTTTCCAATTCTCTGGAACGATTCCTGCTACTATATCACATTTGAGAATTAAATATGTTAACTATGTAGGTAGGTATATCAACATATCAAGCACATGTTTTATGTTAATCTCTTCCGAACGAGCCACTGCCACCCGACGTGACAGTAAAAAAAGTACCTAATAAAAATTCCTGAAGCTATATTAATATATGAGACTTGAGGCACATCAAAGAGAAATAAAAACAAATGGGATGATCCACGATACCAGATGTGTCAAAACGCTTAAGTGGCAATAAATCCGTCAGTTGCGGTGAATTGCTGTGTTTACACAAACAGAAAAAACAGGTCCATACTGATTGAGGTATGGTTACGGCGAAACCAGTATGGAAGGTATTATTTGGGCGCCAAAGGAAAATATTCAGCTGTCGCACGCCGTGCTGAAATGGAGAAAAGGCAATCTGAAGGAATATAACGTGAGAAAAAATAATTTACACAGGAATGTATAGCTACTTGTTTTCATTCATTCGATATTTATTCATTGTACACTCACTCTCATAAAATATTCTTAAAAGTGTATGCGACTGAGGTTCAAATAGGAACAAACTGAATAATGAATCATCTGTCTCAATTAATCACAAAAATAAAAAAAGCTTCTTTTGGAAAAAGAATATAAGGGCTTATTTTAGCAGTTTTTTTTTATTTCAAAATCATTTTTGTTCTGATAGTTTATGTAACAGTTAATCTGAGAGTTTCTGTATGTGTATGTGTGATAGTTACCTTAAAACGTAAGTGTATAAAAAGATATAATAACTCAACTCAAATGAAACAAAACAAAATCTCTAGCAATTTCTATTGTTCATGTTTATATACAAAATTATTACTCGTAATCCAATTTTCGTTTATGTGTGAAGCAGACACTTCTCTTCCCGAGTTGAATTCTGCGAGACGAGAGAAAATTTCATCAGTACGCGACGTAAACTGTCGCTATGAGCTCCAGTAATAAAATTGCATGACTGCATTTTTATTAAATTTGTCATTTTCTCACAAAACCGGCAAGAGCAACAGTCATTTCATAAACAGATTATTGCCAATTCCATTCGTAACCGGGATGAATTCTCTGCGAGAAATGAAATGCTCACTCTATCTATTTTATGATCCAAAGAAACAAATTTAGTTTCTCATTTGAATTCCTAAGTGAAAATCAAGTAAGTTTAAATGACGTACGAAAGGACCCCGCAAAATCCTTATGGAATTTGGGTCTGGGTGGATTTTTTTGAATTTTTGATATGATGTAGTCCATGCGATTCTCAACCAATGTTACCATTGCACCAACCCCAAAAAATTAACAGTTTTGCCGCTAGGGGTCGTTAAAATCACCCCTTTCTCAGAATAGACCATTTATTTTTGAAACCGGAAACGACATTTTCACCTGTTTCATTATAGATAATGTAGCATATGATTATGCTCTTTGATAAAAAAATTCTTCACCCCCCCCTCTTCCCCCACCTCATATGAAACGCAAAAAATGATATGTGGATAACTCTGAAATGCACCGTCAGATGTTTGAATGTGCTTCAATTAGGGAAATGATTATCCCCCCTCCCCCCGAGAGGTACAAAACAAAAAAAAATCCTATTATGAAACGCAAAAAAATTATATCTGGATTATTCTGAAATGCATCTTATGCAAATTAGGGAAATGGCATTTTTTATGATTTTCCCCCTTCCCCGAGGGGTTCAAAGCAAAAAAATTTCACTGGATTTTTCTGAATTTTTAATATGATCATGTTATTGTGAATAGAAATTAACTATGTGAAAAAACCCAAACATGGGTAGTTTTGATGCTAGGGGGCGTTAAAGTCATACCTTGCTCAGAATAGACTATTTATTATTATAGGCGGGAACGATATTTGTACGTCTTCAATTTTCGATGGTGTTGAGTCATACTGTATTTTTTATAAGAATTTCAAAACCTCCCTCGCCCCCAACCCCATTTTAAATCACGAAAAAAAAAATATTCTCGCCTACTTGTAGATGCGTCATCAGAATAAATGTTTTCAGCTTCAATTAGCGAAATCGTACACTTTTTCAATTATACCTCTCCTTACTTCCTCTTTGTGTGCTATAGGACTGCACTTCGGAATACACGCACAAGTAGAATCAGCGTGCACCACAAGGTTATACAGTATACAGTAGATATGTCATGTTATTTTGCATAAAACTACTGCTCTTTCTGAAAAAAAAAAATTATCCCCTTCCCGACCCCATCATTTCGACAAACAAAACGTTTCAAAATCATATATTTGGATTAAAAGCATCTAAAATTATGGATGCCAGGTAAACGTGAAATTGAGAAAATTTTAATTAATTCGAAGGCGGCTGCGAACCATCTTTTTGACATAATAGTAATTGAAAAACTCTTGCATTGTATTTATTTCGCTACATCTCAGTTATCATTATTCATAATTGTTGTGCCTGTCTTGTTCATGTTTGTGTTTTTAAATCTTACTAAAGTTTTGTTTTTGTATATGGGATTATTATAATGGCGTACCAGATTCCAGGAAGTTGTTATGTATGTGAAAGATTTTTTCGGCCAGCGCAACTGTCACGAATGGATGGAGAAGAAAATGTGTATAAACGAGTAGTAGCAGTTATTCGGCAAAATGCTGCCAACAGACTCTCTTCAAATGGATAATGGACGCCTTTGCATCAATTGTAGTCAAGAATTGATTGATATACAAAGTAATCCTGCCTGTTTAAGACGTAAGAGGGGTGAATAATTTTTTCTATAAAAGAGCACAATCTTATGCAACATCAGCTACGAAACGGGTGGAAATGTTGTTCACGGTTTTGAAAATAAATAGTCAATTCTGAGCAAGGGGTGATTTTAACGCCACCAAAACTATACATTTTTTGGGTTTATCACCTGATCAATTTCTATTCACAATAACATGAACTGCATCATATTGAAAATTCAGAAAAATCCACCGAATTTTTTTTGGTTATGTACCCCTCGGGGATTCAAATATCTGACGATACATTTCAAAGTAATCCAGATATCATTTTTTGCGTTTCATATTATGTGGTGGGGGAAAGAGGGGGGGTGAAGAATTTTTTTTTATCAAAGAGCATAACCATATGCTACATTATCTATAATGCAACAGATGAAAATGTCGTTCTCGGTTTCGAAAATAAATGGTCTATTCTGAGAAAGGGGTGATTTTAACGACCTCTAGCGGCAAAACTGTTAATTTTTTGGGGTTGGCGCAATGGTAACATTGGTTGAAAATTACATTGACTACATCATGTCAAAAATTCAAAAAAATTCACCCAGACCCAAATTCCATAAGGATTTTGCGGAGTCCTTTGCCAAAAGAACTTCTTCCAGTTACTTCAAATGAGTAACAGGCATAAAAAAATCTGTAATGTTCAAAATATAATGTATAGAGACCCACCAAATCATACATTATTCGCAGTACATCATTTACAGTGAATATGTGAAGTGAAAGCGATTATTGCAGATTGTGTGATTTCAAATGCCCCTAAAGAAAAATCGATTAGGAATAAATCCGGGAACCGTGCCGGCCATTAAAAATGTCATATGACCTTTTTGGCTTATCTATTTCCGCGAAAATATTTTATTATAGTCTTGCCTCGTCCTTACATCGAAGTGAGGTGAAAGCACCCTCTTGCTCGCACCATATCTGACGGTTGTAGGTGATTTCTACAATCTGAAACTACATGCTCCTGAAGAAAAGGTGCGAATAACGATCACCATTCAATGTTTCTTTCATAACGAATGAACTAATAATTCTTCCCTTAACTATATCAGCCCACACAATTAATTTTTGTAGCTATTGTGTGACCTTGACGATTATAATCAGACCAATAACAGCAATTATGTGTATGTGGTTCCCTCTGAAAAAATCGTTTGCCATAGGTTTTTATCAAGTTTCAAAGAGTTGTGTCTATTTATAAAACCATTAAGACAAAATATTGATCAACAAATGTATATACAATTAAATCACAAGAGCATTTTTTTTATCGGATAAATTTCGTTCTTCAACGAAATTATTTTGCCAATCAGTAATTTCACGAGAAAAACCGTCATGAAAAAATTTCGAGACCGTATGTCGAGTAATAATGTCCAATGTCAGTTTTGCGAGTGAAATTACTAATGAAAAAAATTTAAAGTTGAAAGAAATTTAGCCATTAACAAAAAAGTTCGAGTGATTTTTGGCAAGGTAAATCAACGACAATATATAAATGTACAACAATAATAGAAACCTTTATTGAAAATATCATTTAAAAGAACAGTTTTGAAAAACACAATTGTTATAAATGGATTGGTTTGGTGTAGAGAGTTCAATATTCTCTTCTCTAGTGGTTTTCACACATGTCGAGTATATATGTTCGAGCAATTCTTATCTGAGGATTGTAACTTATTGACAAAATCTTCATGATGTTCAGGGTCAATTTTTAAATAGGGTTTGTTCCAAGTTGAAGATGAATGTCCAGTTATTTTTATAAGCTGTTGATCACTTATTCCTGCTTTGGCAAACTGTGTAATGGCACTAGCACGGTTTGAATGATTGTTAATTTTAATTTTAGTGGTATCGAGGCCAATTTTAGTTGCTGAAGTTTTGGTCCAAGTATATCATGTTGATCCCCAACGGAGCATTCTCAAACCATCCTTTCGAGCTTGGTTGTCTCCAAAAGGGTTTTGGAACATCGGATGTTATAGTTTTGTTTCTTCTATCTAAGAGTAATTTAAGCAATCTAACGGGACAAATAATTTCATTCATTTCATTTTTAGTTAACCATTTGCTAGGTGCCCACCCTTTCGACCCACCTCGTGCCGTCTTGAAAAATATTGAATTATGTCCAATTCTTCCTGTTGTTCCATCTTGATTTTTTTCTTCTTTGAAATAGTTAATTTTGCAATTTACAGCTTCTCCTCCCCTCCAAGCTAATTCATAAGAAGCTATATGAAAGAATCTTTTTTGTTATCGATCTGGTTCATCTATATTCCATAATTTTGCCATTCTTATTGTCTTTTTTTTTCTATCGCAATAGAACATACCTTTCTTTTACCTAGAATATCGTGTAATTCTTTTCGTTTACTATTTCTCGCATCTTGGGCTTCTTTGAAAGTTATGTCGGTGAAAGGATCACATTTGATATTGTTCTCATTGAAATATTTTTCTTGAATCATTCCATATTGTTTTCACTACATATTCTTTGTTATCAAATGCATTTCGCTTTTTCATATTGTATGCCCAATCCTTCAATACGTTTGCTGTATGTTGTAACGAAGTTTGGTCAAACATTTCGTAATTTCTGATATGACAAAACTCCATAAATTGTCTCCATATTAACGATGTCGTGTTCTTTGTCGAATGCGGGATTGATTTTTTTATGTTTTGTCTGCTTTGCTCAAACGAAATTTTTCCAAAACGATTCATATTGTAGGTTTTTGTATCAATGAAACTTAAAAATCATAGCTGACAAGACTGAAATAAGAGTGACGGCCGCTTGCTAGATGAAGTCTGGTTTTGAGGAACATGCATTTTTATCGAGTTTTTCGTCAATTTTGCCCAATAACTAATAAATGGGAGGTCCGAAACGAACTATTCTAGACCTGGAACGTACAGTTTTGCGAATTGTATCTTAGACGTGAGATAGGATACGAGTTTAACTTTCCAAACTGTTCTGGAATTGAGTCGAGTCCTGTAACCCACAACTGACACGTTAAGCACCACGAGTTGCTACTGTCTTCACGCCGGACAAATCACGAAACAAAAGTTCAGTAATCGAGGTTCGTAACAATAGACGATCGAGCGGCTTGAAAAGGCCGTGTGAAGCTTTTCGATAGAAAGCTTTTTTTTTCACGGCAGAGTAAGTAGGATCAACCGTTTAAAGACTTCCGTTGGACGATGACTAGAGAAATAAATTGTATGAAAGGAATTTAATAAGTCGTTACATGGGATTTTTATAAAACCTTGTGCGACTGTCAAAACTGGTGATAGAGTTAAGAAGGCCCGATGTAGTTGTGGAAGGGATACCATCAGTTGAAAAGTAATGAAAGTAAGAATTATATCTGAAGGAAAAAAAGATTGATTAATATACAGAAAATGTATATTAGACTGAATCTTCAACAGGGAAACTGAGTCATCTGGTTGCCTGCGTACAAAGTTACATTGGACTCGTCCCTAAAAAGCATAGGACACAAAAATTATATCAACATTCAAGTGAAAGCACTAGTTTCTCATCCCAACCCAATATATGCAATGAGGGAAAATATACTCGTACGCACAGGTAACCCAGAGAGTGTCCGCAACCTCAAATATTCCAACCATTTCCTATAATGTAAATCGATATATACCATTCATTCCAGAGAAGACAGTAGTTCGACAAGAATTCCTAATAACGACGTTAGTTTCGGCATTAACTGATCATGATCTATATAACAGTTTTCGAGTAAATTAACGAAAGGACGCGATAAGCCTAAGCCTAGTCACACCTATCCGAGTTCGTTAATTATTCACCTAATTGTACTGAGAGCAGGATATGTAGATGGAGTAAAACAGAGACGAACAAATACAATTAGGCATTTTAGAAACACCTGTATGATTTGGATTGGTATTACTGGAATTCGACGTGTGTTTAAGCAACAAAAATTAGAAGTGAAATTTATATAACTGAATTCGAATATTATTAGCAGAAAAAAATAACATGTAATAATATTGTTTTTTAGTACTCTATTATGAGTCTACAACCATTTGAAAATTAGCAAAATATTATCCTGAGGTATGGTGTCCGGGCTTTGAGGCCGTGGTCGGTTGACCTCCGTGGAGGCGGTTCCACTGGACGTTTCACTCTCAACTGCGGTGAGCATCTTCAGCATAGCTTTAGTCTTCTCGAAGAGCGACGTAAAACTGATACAACGGTTTGATATTCTTCACAATTTATAGTCGCAGCCTGGCTATTTTGATTATTATGTTTCACTTGGGGTGACTGGGTTACCTGTCCAGGTGGTATGTTGCAATTGTCTACCTGTCTAATTAATGAGTTGTGATTGCCCTGTCCTACCTGCTCGATTATGTTATATGATTGTTTTATCTTCGTGTTTTTCAGGGCTGTGTACCAGGCTTTGTTCAGCTTTAATGATTCCTCTTTTCTGTTGAAATTATTTCTGTGTTTATTTATTTCTATGGCTTCTCTATTGAGGCGGGCATGATAATGTTTTGTTGTTGAGATCACTTCAGTATTTTTAAACAGGATGTCATGTGTACCTTCTCCATGGGCGTGCAATGCCACGGCAGACTTCAAAGCCATTTATAAGCCGACCAGACAAATTGGTTCATTGCTACGTTCAGCGAAAGATCCACGAGACCACCTCGCTACGCCCGGTGTATACCGATTACCGTGCTCTTGCGGGTCTGTATATATCGGTACCACCCTCCGCAGCGTAAAAACCAGGATCTCTGAACACCACAGGCAATGTAGGCTAGCCCAGACAGAGAAGTCAGGAACACTTGAATCTCTGCTTCAACTAGCTGAATATTCCAAACACCTTCCTCAAAACTTCTCAAAAATTTTGTCTCCCGAGTGAAATGTGTCGTCTTATATACTCAATTCCAGCAGAGTAGATTTTTCGGGATTCTTCCGTTCTCCAGAATTATCAATACAGAAAAACACCAAAAAAATACCCCAAGAATGAGAATACATTTACTGCGATCGGTCAGTTCATTTGTTATGAAAATGAGTTACGTTTTATGGTCGTTACACGACAGCGACGTAGCTAGGGGATTTTTCAATCTCTCAACAGTATTTGTTGGCTTTAGCCACACACATAGCGTTAATTCTATTGATAACTATGAAACCAGATACAAATTTTGTTCGCTATAACAATCTCTACAATTAAGTCATATGTAACTTTATCCTCCGTTCAACAATAACAATCCGTTGCAAATAAATTTCAAATATTGGTGAGAAATTGCAAATTTAATTGTTGGACCAATTCATCATGGTAAATATTTGAAAATTTCTCGTGTGGAACTGGGAGTAGGTACTTGAGAAACTTAGTTTTGCTCCTTGTCCACTCAACCAGTTTCCTTCTTTTGTGAGAGGTATTTCCAATTTTCGATTTCCCTAGGTAGACCACTATTTTGAATATTTTCAGTCAGAGTGTCTGTCTATTAATTCACAGTGTCACAGTGGAATATTTTTGAAAAATCCGATTCAAAAAGTCGTAACTTCAGTTGTAGCCTCCTAAATCCAAAAACGATATTTAAATGACACACAAATGTTTGTGAACGCAGTAAATTATAGGGTATGAAGTGAGGAACAGCTGAATCTGATGAACTTTGCGTATGAACATAACGTACTCACAAAATATTATAAATCTCAATGAAATAACCAAAAGCGTTTAAACTATTCCAGATTTAAAACCTCCTCGGCATTAGACTGAAATTACCAGAAATTTTCTCCTATTGTTTCCATCCTTCGAAAGGCCAAACAAACAATAATGGAAATCATCATGAATATTCAATGAACCTTCGACGAGTTATTACATTTAAATCGAGATAAAATTATGATATTATTAAACCTTTTTTCTATTCGTGGAGACCACACACAAAGCCAAATATACAGTTAATGACATGGAAAATGCATTCAACAAACTTGATTGAGCCCCGAGATCAACCGGTACTCGATCACATTTCTTAATAACGATATTAAAACTATTTTCACTCCATCACAGGTTGATGCATTTCGTTTCAGGGGTTTAAGACTGTTGGCTGAGAACGAAAAAATGCAGTTTCTTCAGAATTTCTAAGATTACTTTATATTGAAATCAATCTTATGTTAGGATAGGACATCAAATTTGAACGACCAGTTAAGGTACACACACTGTATTTATTTTATGTTCAGTTATACACGCACACTTGATGAATGATCTAAAGCAAATGACTAATATATCATATAATCATCTAGTCATTCGTGTACAGATATGATTCATATCTGCAACTATATCAGAAGAAATGATGATCTACAATACAGGATTATTTCTATTCAATGTTTTGTTGACAAACCCAACATCTTAATGATCACTGGTACATGCCATCACAAGTTTAAAAAAGTAAGGGCTACGTCTTCCGTAGTTCGCACAAATATCTCGGAGACTTCTGAAGGTTGGTCATGTGAATACATCTGGTGGATGGATAAAATATTTTTTACTGGTGGATTTAAACAGTAACACGTTCTCCGATCTCAAATTTACATTATTTCAATTGTTTATTCAAGGTTATTCTTTAGCTTCGCGATGTCATAAATACTCTCAGTTCTATAACTCTTACTTTATCTTTATCAACGTGATCAAATTTCCTTTCTTGAGCTTTCTTTTCTCATTGATTGAAAATACACATTGGTGTATATGAGTCGACTTTCACTTCACTCAGTAGTTATTCCTTATTTTTTCTCATTGAGAAGTGACTGCTTTACCACTCTTTGAAGACCATAAACGGTCATCTTCAAGTGCAGCACCTGAAACTGACAGCGAGCAAACTTTTTCAATGTTAATTTCCTTGAAATTAAGAAAGCTCAGTTCGTAATGGCATACCGTACGGCCTTCTTTGAAGCGTCGAGATTTATGGTCCGCTAAATTGAGATAATTTGAATAAGGAAAATAAACCGAGATTTAAAGAGGGAACGAGTTCTTTTCAAGTACCCCGCAAGCTAGAATTGCGGTGGCAGAAAGCCGTTAAAACGGGAAAAGAACAACAGAGCAGAAAGGGCGACAAGGGTTTTACACCATTACCGTGCTCGCGTTTTTCACAAAAGTTAGGTAGTTCTGACTTGTTATTGACATGTGATTTTGCTTCTGAGTAAATGCTGAATCATCTCACCCATTTACTGTCCAACCTTAGAAATTCTATTAAGATCTGATATTCCATATCCGATTGTTAAATTAAAGAATATACTGTCGTTGTATATTGTATTTAGCATTTTGTACTTTTTAACAAAAGAAATAAACTTATTATTATTATTTTTCTTATGTTTTTATAGTGGCATCGATTTCTAAGATCATAAGCCACTATGTGCTCTGGGTAGGCTGTTACTATAATAATACTCCCTCATAAACACTCGTTGAGTGTACCCAAAGGCATAGCCTGTGCGGGTAGAGGACGGCTATTATTATTATTTGCCGTGGCGCTCCGGGACAACTTACTGATGTTTCAGGTGATGTATTCACGTTTCAGCTGTAGGAAAACCCGGAAAACCTACAGCACCACCTCGGGTGGTCGGTGTGCACTCCAAGCTAGCACTAGACGAGATTGGCATCTAGACAACTCACCATACACTTGCTTTTCAACGAGGCATGCGGTCGCCTATCGATCCGATATAAAGTAGCTGAGAAAAATTCTCGTACCTACATCGGACTCGAACTGACTATCGCTATGCTGGAGTTTCGAACGGCCTGTGCCTTAGACCTTTGATCCACCGACCACACAACGCTATACGCCACCTTAGGAGCAGCACTGTTAATCTGAACGCAACAGTGAATTGTGCACGAGATTTTAACAATTCAATCAGAGAATTTTAAATAAAAAAATCCCAGCTCCGACTACTGCTCGAACCCGGGACCTTTAGCCCCGAAGTCGGACGCCATACCACTTGCCCTGCCCTGAGTAGGCGAAGTGAACCAAGAAATACGGCCTTCTTCTGCATTCCGGCTAAGTTTGCTGCCAGCCGGTATGATTTTCAAGTTTGAGAACAGAATGGTTTGTGTGAACCCTGCGGAGTTCAAAGAGTATTATTATAACTCGATATTTAGTTCGTTTTTCAGGTCTTTTCGTTCTACTCTGATGGTCGAGGAGGACTACATCAGGCTTATTGGCTTGTATTTGCCTGAGGGTGTAGAATGAGTAGTTCCAATAGATTCGGCACTTCTCATTCTCCATAATGCAACACCGGTGTCTCGTCTATACTGTACGAGTGTCTTATGTGGTAGCATAACACTCGTAGAGCCGCGTTATGCCTGTAGATATAAGCAGACAGCAAAGCAAATGCCTTATGGTCTCAGCTGCCCCACGACACGCTCTGCATCTAGTATCAGGGACCCCTATACCCATCACGCGACTACGGTAGACAAGGGTGTTGAAACAGCATCCTGGCAGGCCATTATGAATCCGTCGATTTCCGACTTCAGCCCACTTGATCTGAGAAATGCAAAAGTCAGCTTTCTGGATATGCCTACTTCTTCAATATTCTTGAAGAAGACTCCATGCATTGGCTTATCCTTATGTAGTTGCAGAAGACTTTCACTCTCCGCAGCGTTTACGTAAGCTTTTTGCTGAATGGGTTCCAACTCGATGACAGAGTTTGGGTTCGTCTTTTCAGTGTCGGTTACGAGACCGAGTTCATCGGCTGCACGGGTTGCTGCCTTGAAGAGAAATGCTCCAATCCCTGCTTTTTCGTGATCGCATACCAAGCAGAGAAGAGGATCTGAATTCCTGATGAAAGGCTCCATCCCCATCCAGTACCATTCTGTTATGTAGACACTCCAAATTCAAAAATCCACGGCCTTCCAGTTGTCTGGGGAAGTTATTATTATTATTATTATCATTATTCGAGGATATTTTCCTCCTAATATATGGTTTTTCCACTGTCCTCGTCATAGTGTTGATAACGATTTGTTGCTGTGACATTTTTGGCAATGAAAACATAACCGTTGTTATACGCTGTCAAGTTTTTAATTGGAAAAATTGTCACTTATATGAAAATCTTTCCATAAATCTTCTTAAGAAAAGAAATGGACGAGGTAAAAAAAACTCTTTTATGTTTGAAACTACAAACTTGGAGGAAACTTGTTCTGGTGGAAGGATAACAGTTTTTCACACCCGTCATTCACAAGAGGTTTGACTACACCTTGTACCTTTGTGAATTGTTTAAAACTAAAATCAGCTGTCTCCAGTAGGGCCAAAACCGTCAGATGGGGGTGTTAAAGAAGTCGACCCCGCATGGAATATAAGATTCGGAAAATTAAAAAAATCATCTGACCGATCTATTCATCATTATATCGGCAGTAACTACACTTTTCATTGAATCTAGTGCCTGAACTATCAAGGATAAAATCAATTTAACCCATATTTTGATCGGTCATCAAAGTAGGACTTTCGTCATAGACTTTTCAGCTCCTGGCGAAACGAACATCGTCCAAATAGAGAAGGAAAAACGGAACAAATATCTTTGAAATCCGCAGACTTTACACAAAATATTCTGTTAATGGTGGTTCTGATCGTAGGGTACTAGGTGGAGATGAACACGCTGCTCTAGAATCTAAAAATTTTACCGGTGTGCCGTGATGCGGCAGAAATCTTAGCCGGAAGAATGAGAAGGTCGTAATTCTTGGTTCACTTCGGCTACTCAGGTCACATGATTGTTGTACCCAGTGATCACTCACCCCACGGGCGTGGGAAGTGTTTACTGGGGTTGATGACACATTAGCGCGGTCTCCGAATGAATCGGGTCACCAGAGACAGGGCCCATCTGGAAAATTCACATCGGGAAAAAAAAATAATATAGGTCTTCATTTTCCAAATATATCGATACCCCCAACGAACAAAGCCGTAACTAAAGTTACAGCTATTTTCAGTTATAGGTGTAGGCGTATTTAACTTAAAAAACTGATGCTGACGATAAAAAAAGCCGTATCTCTAGACCAAGTAGTTACGAAGAAATCTACTTGGAAAAAATTGTATTTCGATTTAAATATTGAAAATAAATTTCAGTATTTTGGCTCTCCTGAAATATGATGAAAAATGAGTTACGTCTTTGTTCGTTGGGGGTGTCGATATATGGATATAATATGAAATGGAATAACGCCAAAAATCAGATGGTGTCTCGCATTGCAATTATAATACCTCTTTTATTATTCTTAAGTACGATTGCGTGATTTCATGATGTCATCTACACACAATTCTGTCCACAAAAAATAAAGTATCCAATGCATTTAAATATTTTTGAATCTGGTAAAAGGCTACTAATTTTGTTGTCTTTCGGTATAGAGCTTTTTTTGAGCTCACTCCCTGAAAGATAATCCATCAAAAGAACGTGGAAATAATGCATCGCCAGAGTGGTAGAAGCAAATAACAATGAAACTGCTGCAGCAACCGTAACCAATTATCAAAACCGCAACCACCTTGTCAAGCTAGCAGGGGCGGAGATTTTATGGGAATTTGAAAACTCTAACAGTATATAATATGTGTGATTGAATACAATTTCGTTAGTATAAAATCAGCAGGTTAGATAGATATATATATATATATATATATATATATTATACGAGTTCGAATTGTTGAAGCATACATATTTAAGTGTTGGTATCAGTGTAAAGGCTTACTACTATAGTGTGAAGCCGTCAGTACAGTGAACGGCAGATTATTCAATACAAAAAACATTTTTATTTGGATTTTTTCAGACACCAGAACACAGAGTGGTAACATGAACAAATTTTTGTTCAGATTCTATTTAAAATTTTCTAGAATATTTTCCTCGTTGACTTCTTCGTGGAATTTCATGTTGTGGAATCATAATTTCCTATGTTTAGATCTGAAGTGGTCTATTACCTCAGAATAACTTAAGAAAATATACTGAACTATTACTCACTTGGAGAAAAACTACTAAAAACTTTGGCATAAGGCCGAGAGTCAACGGCTAACGTCGGGACAACAAACTTTATCGACCAAGGACTTCGTTGATTTCATATTGCTTCCTAACCAACTTATGTAGCGCCCCATACATGTGTTGGTGATCTGTTGTTCAGTTAGTGTTCAATTGTAGGAACAAAATGCATATGGCCTTACCAGTTTTCAACATAAATGCAATTTGGGTAACACAAATTGAAAGAAAATGTTTACATAGAGCTTTCATTTCTTGATCCATCAAAAGTCAAATCAACTAAGTTGAAACAACGGTTTCATGCTCAAGTTTTGTTTATACTTGAATTTTTTTTGAACATTTTTAAAAACTCAATCACCAAATTCCAAACAATTTTTCCAATGTCACGTTTCGAATATTTGTCAAAATCACCTGATCAGATAAAAATCACAATCAGTGAAGAACCTAAACAGATGTACACCCATCGATAAACATTCTCTCGATTCCAATCCCGAAAGCGCTGAAAAATCGAAAACACGAGTGGGAGAGACCTCGCTATTAACTCGATGCTTCCAAGTGATGTATATTGTAATTCCGAATGGTTTATGTTGTAGAAGTGTCACCTCTTCACCATATATCTTTCGTGAGCTCCTACAGGAGGTGCTATAACAATCGTTATTGAAACTGTGAATGACGTGATGTTATATGGGTACTATTGGTAACATGAAAAAAACAATTGAATTCCATAATACGCTCAGACATGCAATATATATATATATATATATATATATATATATTTCAGAAGTTGATAAAAAAAAGCCATAGCAATAGATGTACCAGAGGCACACAGAGATTTGCGGAATTCGACAAAATAATTCTCAGTTCAAATGAAGTTTCATTCAGGAATAAGTTTCTGTGAATGATGTGCGATTGGAAAGAGATCCTAAAAATCCTATAATGACTGAACGAAATTCAATCAGAACAGAAGTTATTCAGCCAGATGGCGCTGAATCTTCAAATAAAATGAAAAGACGATAATCGACGAACAACTTCCGATCATTCAGGTATGTCTAAAGTTAGAATTCATTAGGCAGAAAAAGCAACTTGATGAAGAAGAAGCAAAGGAACGAATTATTGCCATAGAAAGAAGGCGACGAAACATATTAAATGAAATGGAAATCCAGCAAAAGATGTTAAAAAGCGTGAAACCTATATCTTCAAACGTTGTGCTTCGAACAGTCACTGGAGAAAACGCACCTATTCGAGGAGAAGCTGAGATTACACTGCTTCTTGGGCGACTCACCATCATAAATTATATATACTTGGAGATGTGATCATTGACTACGGGTTTTCATTTGGCAATGAAGAGAACATCATGAAGATGAGATGAAGAATTTGTCCTCACAAATCCAGCAGAATGGACGATGTCTGTAAAAATTCCTGGATTTCTGGAGAAAGTACCTTGTGCTACATTAGATGAAAACCCTGGGTACTGCCTTGGAATAGTACAGCCATGTGATGAATCACCCCGCAATTTGGTTCCTGCACGAGCCCTGGTAAAGACAAAACACGCTATTCCTGTGAGAGTTGCCAACGTGTATCCCGAAGAAATGACAGCCAAAGAAGACGATATCATTGGAATCTGTGAACCTATTTCATGGGTAGCAAACTATGATTCAAGTGACCACCAGGAAAGAAAGGAAGCCTCAAAGAGTTTTATGACAATTCTTGACAAATCATTTGAACACTTGTCGACAGAGGAATTGAGAGCTGCTAAAAATTTTATCAGAAGTGAAAGCGACATCTTTGATTCAACAACAACAGGAAGAAATAGCCTGGTCAAACACAGAATCGATACTAGCCAAGCCCATCCGATTCGGCAATGACCAAGAAGAGTTCCATTTACCAAACAACAAGAGGTGGAAGAGCTTGTTGACAATATGAAAAAAGATGGTGTGATTGAAGAATAATCGAGCCCTTGTTGTATTAGTTTCAAAGAAAGATGGATCCACGAGATTCTGTGTGGATTATAGGAAATTGAATGATGTTACGAAGAAGGATAGCCTTTATCGAGGATAGACAACACCTCAACAACTTTAGCAGGTTCACGTTGGTTCTCAACCCTAGATCTGGAAAGCGGGTATTGGCAAGTGGGCATTCATGAAGACGATAAGGAGAAGACAGCATTTTCGACTGGAAGCGGACTTTATCAGTTTACTGTTGTCTTTTGGAAGACTCGCCTAGTATACCTCGACGACGTTTTAGTCATGGGAAAGACATTTTAAAAACATCTGCACAATTTGCGAGAAGAACTCCAACGATTCAGGAATGCCAACCTTAAACTCAATCCCCAGAAATGCTCATTGTTCCAGATAGAAGTAGATTTTATGGGCCACACAGTGTTATCAGACGGCATCCGAACAGACGAAAGGAAGATACAGACGAAAGGAAGATACAGACGATCCGAGACTGGCCGAGACCTAAAGACAAACATGAAGTAAGGAGCTTCCTAGGTCTCTGCACCTACTACCGTCCGTCGGTTTGTAGAAGGATTTGCTGATATTGTGGCATCCCTACATAAGGGGAAGGAAAGTTTTATGAAGAAGTGATAAAGAAATAAAAAAGTTTTTGTAGAAGTTAATAAGTGTTTGGAATATGTAGCTAGTTGAATAGATCTAAGTGTTTTATTAGTCAGTGAAGTAGTTGTATGTTAGCGAAGTTAGAAATAAACAGTTTTGTAGCGTGCTCGGCGTATTAATTAACAACAATATTAACGAATTTTGTTTCCAATTTCTAAGAAGTGACAGTCACAGCAAAATTCAATCAAAAGATAATAGTCTATTATATAATTTTTTCTGGTAATGTAAAACGATATATTGAGTCCTTCTGATCATGCTCCCAATAGACATGAGGGGATTTATATTTCCACAAGATTGTAGCAACTGAAATAATCACCTTTCAACGCCGACAAAAGGTCACTCCTATCGAAGGTAGGGGATCTCCGATGCGAGTTCCTCGTTTTTACGATGCCTCCGCAATAACCATAATGATAATAATAAGGCATTGTTTCAAGAAAGATTACAAAGTTCAAGTATGATTGCTTTGGGCTAGTATTCCGACTAGCCAGTTGAGTCACACGTAGTCGCTCTACGAAAGAATGGTATAAGAATATCAATTGGAATCATGATCGAACAATAATTGACTCCCTTGCACTTTCCCATAGACCCCGAGAAACTATTAATATTCAGTAAACTGTAGGAGAATATACGAAGAGCTTCAGGAATTCTAAATGGCTTCATTAGTTTTTCTTCAATTAATTGCATCGCTTTCTTTGGAAAAACTGATAATTGAATTTATCGATTAACTTAAAATTAATTGATATGCACAAGTCATGTCTGAAAACTGTTTTTCTCTTGAACAAATAAATAATAATTGAAAAAGCAGTAAAATATACAAATTACCTCCAAATTATGAAAAATTTATTACAATTCATATTATAATTATGCCATACTTATGATAATATGAATTAAAAATATTTAAAAAAAGAATATCAGAAACTATACAAACAAAAATTAAAAATTACAAATCACTACTTAACAGGAAAATGGAGAATTCATATACTTAATATCAACAAAACGTGGTGGTAAATAATAAATGAAGAAAGAGGTAATACAAAAAACACAAAAACAAATTGAATGAAAATCACATGAGATTTTTTCATTTACAAACCAGATATATATGATAGAATAGAACAAACCCAATCAACTTCTTCATCGCCAGAAAATTTAAAATTTAAGAAAATAACTTTTAATGTAACTAGAATATTATAAATAGGATGAAAAATAAACTTAGGGCTGACTATCAAAAGCTAAATATTTTTTTAAATAAAATCGGTTAAAAACATTATAATCTCACCCATAGCAAAGCTGATGAATGAGGCCGTCATATCCGGAACTTTTCCTGATTGCCTCAAAATTACAGAAGTTGTCCCAATACCAAAAGTAAAATTGCCAAAGAACTGTGTGAACTAAGACCTTTTTCAATACTGCCCACATTTGATAAAATATTTAAAGCAGCTCTAAAATGCAGTTAGTAAAACACTTTGCATTTGATTGCGTGTAACATGAAATACTGCCTAAAAATTCTGATTGGTTCAAATTTGAGGAATATGTTAGATCATATTTATCGGAACACAAACAGTACTCTTTTCTGAATTAGGCATCTGATTCCAAAGATATAAAAAAAATTCGGACTTTTATACTTGATATACGTAATTGATTTAAGACTCATGATGACTCTGAGATTACTTGCTGATGATACATCCTCATCAAACCAAAATGAAAACTACGAGGCATCAGTCGATAAAATGAAGAAAGCAGAATCAAATGTTGATAATTGGTTGTCAAATAAGAGATAAAACTGAAACCAAATTACTTTTATACACAAAAACAATTGCCTATAAATCAAAATGAATCAAATTTGTTGAGTTTCAAATAGATCAAAATCATCTTGGGAAAAAAAATGTGGACTTTATTTGTGAAAAATTTATCATATCCCTTATGACCTAGTACTTTAGAAGGGCACTCGTTTCATGCAAATAGAGTGTTTGAATTGCAAAGAAAAGTTTCTAGAGTTATCTTCAAACTAGGCTATTGAGAAGGAGTTGAACATTTACAAATAATAACCTGTTTACATTACCCTCTCTTTACGTCTATTCGTGTCTAAATTATGTAAAATAAAAAAAAACAAGAAACACTCGCAATGGTGAGTTTTGAAATATATCTTGTTTTTCCCGTTTGTCAATCTTAAGACCGATTCAGATATATGCGTGCCCATGCAGGGTTTTTGAATCACGGACGGTTTAAATGCCTTTTACTCACGTTTCTATCAAAAAAAACATATTTTTTTTGGTACTGTGACAATTTTGTCAATACTGGAGTAATGTTATTTGAGTTTTTCAAATAATCCAGATGTATTTTTTACTGCCTTCAAGGCCGATTCAGATACATATGTGCCATTCTGCATGAGATAAAAGATACAGTGAAAAAAATACATCGGGATTATTTGAAAACCTCAAATAGCATTACTCCAGCATTGACAGAACCAGAACTACAGAACCAAATAAAATATGTTCTTGTGATAGAAACGTGAGTAAAGGCATTTAAACCACCCGTGCTTCAAAATCGGCCTCAAGTCAGAATTTTTGGAAAATTTCATTCGCTTAGATCCATCTGATTAAATGTGATCTAACACTTTTGCAGGAATTCTTCCAATGGTTAATTCCTTGACGAATAAAAAATCTTCAATGGAACGAAACATAATCTGTTAAAAAAAACATTATGAGAACTGACCGTTTTCTCTTCGGGCCCAGACGGAGAGGAAGGTGTTTCAAAGCCGACAGATCTGATTAACCAAAGGCTATTAAAGGAGACAACACCTCTGAATGTAAACCGAATTTGATAAGCCAATAATTATGCTCTAGTTTAATTAACTCGGCCGACATTAGGCTCGTCGTTTCTCACTTAATCTGACGTCTCGATATACAGATACTTCCTACTGGTGACTTGGGGGATGATAACAGATGGGAGTTATAGAAGATATTCTGATTCATAATGGTTGAATCATGTATCTAACTTGGAATTTGAAAAATTCCATAGATAGAGAAATTACTTGAGAGAACGAAAACAAATAATAAAGAATAGATATGACCGATGACTGGGACTGATCGTTAACAAAAATATTCATTATTTAAAACCACTGCCACATTTAAAATAAAAGAAATGTCTTGATAAATCTAATAATGAAATTACTGAATATAACTCGATCTCAGTTTAACTATGTTCCAAATAAATTTCCAAGAAGTAATTTTTCAGCTCTTTTTACACTTGGAAATCAAATAGCTTCATGGTTGCACAGTGCAATCCAGAATCATTTCTCGATTAAAATTTAAAATATGAATATTACCAATATGGAATGCGTAACAAATCGCTTTAGTTTTTAACTGAGAAAAAATGCCGACTTCACCAAGCAGGCGGCGACTTGAAGGAGCCACCATATCAAATTGTAGGTTGAAGGAGAAATTACTGTTTCATAAGTGAAACTTCCGATAGCCGAATTGGTTGACCAATCGAATCATCAGTAAGTTCTTGATACTATTAAACTCGGTTGTCATTAAAAATTATTTGTGATGAGTAGTTTTTTTTTTATTTTATGAAAATATTTCAAATGTACTTTCAAGCTGAACAGCTGTGAAAGTTACTGGGAGTAAGTATGGTTAAACATATCTATTATTTTCTAGAAATCTGGGAAGAACACAATTTTTTCCAAAAATCACAACACCTAGATACAAAATTGTAGAAGTCAACATTTACGACAGTAAAAATCTTGGGAGTATTGAATTGATAGGTTATTTCGTTCACATATTATGTAATCGATGTATTTCAGAACTTTCATTATATCTTTACTTACATAGATTCTGGCATTATTTGCCATCTACAAATTATTTGGTAACTGAAAAATACTTCAATACCTATATAAATAATAACAAGGTCTTTCTTTCCATTGAAGGATTATAATGTATTTACTACTAACTGATCCGACTGAAGTTGTCCTGTCAAAATGTCAATAAATTTTGTTTTTTATCGTTGAGCAAATTTGTGTAAAGCTATTGAAAATTCGTGAACAAAGGAAAAGTGAAAAAAAAAATTAAGAATATCTTAATGATCATTGCATCTATTAATGATTTTGGCCATGGATACTCAAATTAAGGAGTACATTCAGAAGTATGCTTGTGGAATATTTTTAGTGTGATAGGCATGGAATGTGATCGACTTGGAACTATGCAATTTTGTTCCAAAATTCAAGTCACAGTTGAAATAAACTACTCAACACTAATTTCGTCGCACCCTAAAATTCTACCCCTGTTAAAATCTGACTAACTTTTTTCTGCTTTGAACAATTTGAATTCTATTCACACAGTTCGCTAGCCCAGTCCTTCAGCAATTATCTCGCACTTCTTGAAAACATAAGGTTCTCCACATGAAATCGCTACAGGGTGTTACCTGAAACTGTGCAAAATTTCGGAATTTTCAAAAAGATTCCAACTGAAGAAAAACTTTTGTTTCAAATTTTACAGCAAAGCCATGAAGATGATCTCATTACCATGAAACATTTTTTGAGTAATTTTCTTATTTTTTATTTTTACAGGGTGATCTTAAAAAATTAAATTTTAGGTTTTGCAGTCATGACTGTTTTCTCGTCAACCGATTTTCAAAATTTCATTCATTTTGAAGCTGAAACTTCAGATAAAGAGATATGAAGATCAGAATTGACACAAGATGAAGATTGAAAATTAAGGGCTCCTCAAAGGTGACCCAAATCTGAAACACCCTCGAAATCCCGGTTGGGAGGAGAACTGAATGAAAATCAACTTTTTTTTTCGGTGATTCCGCAGTCGTATGGGGCTGTTGAATTATTTCTGTTCGACGTTTGCCGACAATCCTGTAGTATAGGAAAATATGCGACAGGCTGATTTTAATAATCAAATTTCATTTTGGAATTTATTGCCTTTCTTCAAGTACTCCCAGTTCCACATGAGAAATATTTAAATATTTTTCATGATGAAATTTGTATCTTCGGCTTAAACGAAGTCTGGGTACTGGTCGAAATCGTTCTGTGGTTTCTATAGATGGCTCTGTTGGCTCTTTCTTAGTGGGTGTCGGAGTTATCGTAGTGCCTGTTAACAAAACCGATTGGAAATCAATTACATATTGTGGCCGAGTCTGTACTGATGAACTAGTTGAATCGCGAAACTAGTCTGCACATGTTTTCGATTGCCAGTTGGTGGTTGTTACAGGAAGTATTGCAAAGTATATTCCAGTAGAAAAACTTTACCAGGCGTTGAATAGACGTGATTCGACAGTCATATGGGGCTGTTGAATTATTTCTGTTCGACGTTGGCCAACAATCCTATATAGTACAGGAAAATATGCGAAAGGATGGATTATTTTTATAATAAATTTTCATTATGAAAATCAACTTGTTTTCGGAAGTATCATTCATTCTGGATACGTCAAGATCTTTCTTGCTGTTAGTAGTCAAGAATTGTGCGTGAGGAATACCAATTCAAAAACGGCATATTTTTGAAAAAAATCGGCTCATTGTTCGCCGGAAATGAATGGCCTGTAACCAACTTAACAGGAATCACAATAAGTGACAGACGAACCCGACCAGCCAAGGCTAGTTCCACAAAAGCGGTTTTTCTCAATCGTGAAGAAAATTCCATTGAATTTTCATTGAACAACAAAGAAAAACGGTAAAAGGTATTAGAAGGTGGACGACAGTTGTCACCAATATTTGCGGCATAAGGAACCACCGTTCATACTGTCTCCTCTCAGAATCACTCCTTTGCCTCCTAAAACCACCCTTGCCTCCATATTGTCTTCCAAAAACCTTTCATTCCTCCCTCTCCATACCAACACAAACCCATCCTCTCGAAACAAGTTGAACTTACTCTAATCCGTAAACATACACCTATTCCACTCTGCTACTCCCCAGTTTTGACGTCCTTCCCCCCACAATCGCCTTGCTGCTCGATGAACCCAACTTACCCCTGGGGATTCATCACTCCCCAGTTTAGATTAATACCTGTAATATAATTCTTTTCATAATTGTCGAAATCATTTTTTTTTACACCGTGTAGTTTCAATAATTCTCAGTGCAGTATTTTTTCTTCGAACTGTGAAGGCGGTTGTTAAACACTTCACGAATAAACTACCGTATTTTGAAAAGTATGCAAGGACATTACTGAACAGTGCCAGAAAATCGTCTGATGTAATTAAGCATGGACAATTCTGCACAACTACCAAATTACAGTTCGACCAATACTGTTACGCTGCAGAGGCTATGTATATTTCATCAAAGGGACACTTTGTTATGTCCGCAAGAGATTTCAACAATGTATCTGTATACCCAATCAGTAACCTAATTATTCATTGAACACTTGAGTGCAATGCGACATTCGACAATGCTGAATCACTTGTGATTTATTGCTCCCATCGTAATTTACAAGTAAATTATCAATTATTGTCTTGAATGCTACAGAGTTTTCACATAGCTTTGAACTGTTAAGAAAGAAAAAGTGATGAAGAAATTTCGTTAATGCAACTAATAATAATAAGAATCATTGATTCAATGTTGCGTACAAAAAATTAACAGTGCTGCTAATAAGGTGGCTGAGTTAGTACCACCTATCCAGAATACGAAGCATGCCTTCACTACCCAAAAAGTTAAATTACCAACAGTGGGAAATGAAATCCGAAGATATACTGGTTGTGCCTCACCCAGTGTTTGTTTTCCATCATGAGCTACACGATCAAATACCACAAATTACGGAATTTGTAAATTTTAACCAAAAATGTATTTTTTGATGTAAACACGACAGCTGAAATCCAAATCACTGTCCTTTTTTCTTCATTAAACGTGACACTGAAGTTGGCGACTCAAAATGATGTTTTGGTATGACTCCCAAGAGGATATTGAAATAATTTGCAAAATCAATAAATTTTCGCAGAACACAATACAGCACCACATGACAAATGAAGTAAATTTTCGGTTGTTGGTGTTGAATAAGATTTCCGTGTAGGTGACCACGTTCTTTTCGGTACGTATTATATTCGTGACCTGAATATCATCAATGCATCTTGAAAGATGTATTAAAGAAAATACGTTGAAATGATGCATTGGTAAACACCGGACTGACTGAAAAACTACAGAATGCGTGCAAGGTTGAAAGGTGCGTGAAACCACGAACAATCATGGAAAGTTGAACATCGACCATCATCGATTTTTGCACTCTGGAATCGTAGGCAGAGGACTAGGTGTGCCTCGAAACATCTTCCATCTTCGAGGGTTGGTGACAGAAAAAAAGTTATAAATGAACATGGATTGCTATAAAATTGTATTGCATAAACTCACCATTATTATGGTTTTTGGTGGTGCATTCGCTTGAAAAAACTTCAGCACCTTGTCGAGTGTTCGGTGAAATTCAATTTATGTCACATTTACTTTGAACGAAGCACGTTGTTTGGCCGATTTATGAGGAAATTATTGCTCCCTATCGATGAAATCGAACTCGCCCCACATGCTGCCTGAAAATCAGGCACCAAATAACTCTCTGACACCTGCTACTGTCGATAGTATGTATTTCCGAGACTGTTTAAAAAGCCTTTCTATTGCTCAGAGCTTTAGATCTCAGTGCTTTCTGAGTTACGTCACTGGTGTTCGCATATTTGTGACCCCTCGCTGCCGCATTCAGTAAGTCAATCGAGTTAACCTGAGGTTCACCAGATTATCAGGAGTTTATCTCAACGATTACACACATGCATCGTTCGTGGTTGTCCTATTGTTTGTTCGTCCCAGGCCCTCTCATAATTTAATTGTACTCTCGATCCAACAATGACAAACGTAAACAGTGATAGGAATGCCTTTCGTGATCCGGCAGCGGTGGATATGGCGGTTCGACGCCATTGTGCACAAGATGACATGTCATAATTTTAATGGTCCCCGCTTATTATTGGATTAATTGCGGAGCGGTTCAGTTGAGGATGGTATTATTTTGATTGGTACGTCTGTTTTGGTGGTTGGCTTCGTGAAAATGGTTAATCAGACTCCTTGAAAGGTGTACACACCAACGTCTTCAAGAAGCTATTGAAGATTTTCTTGTGGTAGTTTGATGTCTTGATCTACTCATTTAACTAGTTCTACTTTGAAACCCTATAGAAGTTATTTTCTTGAGCCTTGACATCCAATTGCTTACAGTATCCGGAGAGGCACCCGAAAATCATCAAGAAATAGGTTTAGGATGTTCCTAGTTAATTTAGTTCTAGAAATCGAGAGAAGTTTGGATGGGAAACAAAAGCTCACCAAACACGCAAGCGTATTACCAAATCAAGAAAGTTCTGATTCTTGGAGAGGTATCAGAAAATTATCAAAAAATGGATTCAGGATGTCCCTAGTTAATTTAGTTTTAGAGATCGAGATAAATTTGGATGGAAAACAAAAGCTTATCAAACACGCAAGCGTATTACCAAATCAAGAAAGATCTGATTCTTGGAGAACAGGAAATTTCAAAGATTTGCATAAATCACTTGACAAAGGGAAGATAAATCTGTAAAAATTCGAACGAGTTCGAATATATTGTGGCAGAGAGGTATCAACAATGTGAAAGAATACGGGGTACCCTTCTCTCTAAGCGTTTCCACCAAGTGGAAAATAAAAGGCAAACATCTGTCAGAAAACAACTACTTCCCTGGCTAATACCACGACGGACATTGAACTACATCTGACAGATATTTGTACAACGTTCATCCAAGAAGACCCAATCGCAAGGCTTGTCTCGTAATTAAACAGAAAATTATCCTTCATTTGGCTAATTAGTTAAACATTTGGCAGGGACAGGACAATTATAATGTTGTCCGACCTACCCTGTCACTGATGAGAGGCAATAAACCTCGAAACATGCATGTCTGCAGGTGGTCATTCCCAGCCAAAATATATCTAAAAACATTAGATAATCATATTATTATTGATCACATTCATAACATATTACCGACTGGGGTTAGCCAAGTTTCAAACCGCAGAACTGTTGCAGCTGATATGCTGATATGATCACATAACCTCTATGAGAGAGTGCCACTTTTACGGACTCACCAATCTTATTTGACCAAGTTTCAAACCGCAAGATGGCTAACGTCAGCTGATACATGCTAGATCTGTTCTACCGCTTTAAATGATTTATTTATATGTAATTATGGTTTGCGATAACTAGGCCTTACTGTTTTTCATTATTTACTGTTACTTAACAAAAGATTGACAAACAATTCGCAGTCTTCAATTTTTGCCAATTAGGAGCGATTTTCAGCATGAAAATAAAAAACCTACACATTGTCGGAAATTGTTAAAATTGTTGTATCCGTCAACCGGCTGCACCCTTACGAGCACAACTCTCAGAAGTCTCTGCAAGACTTGTGCGAGCTTGGGAAGACGTAGCCCTTACCTTCTGAAACTGATTCGAACCTATGCACTAACGGGTGATTGGATTAAGAAGCAATCGCTAAACCCGCATGCCACCACGGCATTATTTTTGTTTTTCATTTGCCATTATGGGTCAAATGGAAAATGAATAGACTAGAATGCAAGCGATTCTCAAACGCAGACACACTGTTGAAGTTTACAATTTCTCCCTGATCAATTTTGTAAATTTATAATAGTTTATCAAACAACAAGGATTGAAAACGACTCTTAGAACACGAGCGAGACAAATTAATGGACTGAGCCGAACCAAGTCCAGCGAATGTGCAAAAAGGTTCTCAAACTATTTTTACGATACTTTTTATACGGCTGCAAATAGAAACTACAAATGAATAATATATATTTTTCTACATTCATGCAAAAAGCAAAACTTTATTGAAATATATTTAGTAGAAGAATTTCTTTATTGCACTAGTGCAATAAGGTTTGTATTGCACTCATCTGTCATTCTACTTCAACGTGCTGTCATCATGAAAATCAGAAACGTTCAGTGTTGCAAAAGAAATATTTCAGCCTGAAGAAAATGACAACAAGAAGTCGTTTAAAAAGTACTTGACTACGAAATATTCATAATGAAAATTGCACAAATTGTTCAGTTACTTTCAACATTGAGGGTAAAATAAAGTTTGAGTTAAATTATTCGTAACGTATTAGTTCCTGTTTTAATGCAAATCGATAGTAATAATTAATTATTCAAATTGCACATTTCATTTTCCTACACCTAGTGCCGCACCTTAATAAATCATTTTAGCTTTTTGCAAGAAGGTAATAAAAATGTTGTATGCAACTCGCGCAAAAATTGTTTATTGCACTCGACGTGTTGCCCAACACGGCCTAACGGCCTCGTCGGAAAATTTCACGTCTAGTGCAATAAATATTTACTTTTTGTATAAATAACTATTTTTGTTGAATAATTTTTGATTAGGAAAACCTATTGTACTTTATATTTACGGTAAGATTAGAGCATTAATTTCTCCAAAATTACGACAGGAAAACCAGTATTATTCTGCAACTCACTTGCTGTAATAGAGAATAAAGCCGTGACGGTTGCTCATATGTCATATCCGTGCGCAAATACGACATATCTGTTCGCAAAGTGTTTTGCACACGGCGTGTGCAAAGTACCGATTTCGGAACGAGTTTTCCGTGCGCAAAACCTTATTTTTGGAGAATCGTATAATGAAACATAACATCAGCTTCTGAGTCATGATTTCATTAAATGAGGTAAAAGAATCGTAATTGTGTCCATCAAAATAATTTAATATTTTGGCCTGCGTTAAAACAAAGTATAGGAACGACTTCTAATCCAAGTCTATCTGGATCATCTCACATAATTTTCAATCCTTACGAAATCTACTAACGAGCTCATTAACAGAAAACTCGTTCTTCATTAACGGAGTTATTGCAACTGAAAAATATTAACCGACCCGAATTGCGGTGGTGGATACCGACGACAACTTAACGCTTTTCGAATATCCCAAATATATCCGTCGCAGAACATGTCCGAATAGCGATTTATCAGGGTTTATTAAACCTTTACGCGTCCACTAATTAATAGTTTGATTTACGATCCGGAGGAAATTTCACTGGCACACCGTGAATATGATTTATATCTTGGAACGTAATGTTCGTTCGGCCTTTCGTACCTACATCGTTAATGAATTGAGTGAATGTCGGCCTCGAATAATTAATTGATATTTAAGTGTTATCATATCTAGACAACACATGAAAATCTACTGGTCGAAGTACCTAGCTACAAAGTAGCCGTGTTCGTATACGGGAAATGTTCAATCAAATATCTAAAAATTTGAAGTAAACCCTCATCAGCAGGAATTTAACAGAAAACAGCTACCACCCCTTACAACCGCTGAATTATATTCGTCAGGTATTTAATAAAGCTTCTGTAATAAATAATTTGCAAGTGGACAGCATGACAACTCAAATGGAATGGGGGAGTTCCTGCGGACTGGTTTTATTGCTATTTCGAACAATCAGATAAATATCTGAGTTTATTCATGAATATAAAACACAATACGAGACAAAAGTACAAATATACAGAATATAAAATAAAAAAGTATTTAACATATTTGTATGTGGCGAGTAAGCAAGTTTCAATAAAAACATAAATATAATAATGGATACCTAATTTATATTAAATGTATATTTCTTTGTATGAAAAAAATTTAAAATTATTTTAAGTTGATTCATTAATTTTTGTTCTGTCCGTTTCATTAATGAATAATAGAAGCGATTTTAAAAAGTTTATCTGGTATTGTTTTGGTAGTTAACTAAATACTTTAGTAGCAAAATAGGAGTAACTTTCTGACCAATGCTTTTGAAATCCATTGGTATAGAGTATTGATTTTTCAATCGTGTCGCGTATTCATGGTTTTGGGTGGTGAATTCGTTTTTATTTTTATATTGCTGAATCATAGGCAATTACCTACTATCCAATATTTGTGTTTCAGTGTGAAATAGAGGGTTTAGAAATTTTACTAGTTACTTTAGCATCATCCGAGGAAACCATTTTTGAAATATTTCAAGAACATGTAAGTAATTCCTTGATACTCCTCCACAACCGATAATGCCATAATATGAGTGTAGCTCAACAAAACTGTGGCATGGTATTGTTTATTGTCTCAATTTCAAAAATGGTCGGATTGATGGGAAGTTTTTTTGTTAAATATTTTTTTTGTTAAGTAATCCATATGATTGTTCCATCTTAAGTGATCATCAATATAAATGCCCAAGTATTTTTTTTTAATGGTTTGAATGGTCTCGTTGGATAATTCAGATTGTATTCCTGCGCAAGTATGTTTCATGGCTACTAAAACGTAGATACACGGTTCTGTCGAAGTTTATCGTGAGTAATCTGTTGTCGAACCAGTCTTTTAGTTTTCCAAGATCAATTTTTGCTTTAAAATTGTACAAGTCAACATCATTACGAATAACACCGGCCACAATACTGGTCCTTGAGGTACACCGCATTTATTGTTATTCTTTTTTCTCACATGGTTTTTGAACTTTAAGCGTTCTACTTGTTAAGTAACTCTCAAATAAATTGTTTTTCTAGACCTCTTACACCCGTATCATCTAGGGTCGACAGTATCGAAGGCCTTTTTCATATCTATAAAAGCACCGATAGAAGGAGTACATGAATTTAAGGATTCATAGATGTATCTTATCAAAAAGTCTGTTGCTTTATTGGATGATTTATTTTCTCTAAAACCATATTGGGATGTCGACAGCAGATTATACTTCGATAAATAGGCGGTCTTATATCTATAATTTCTTTCAAGAACTTCACTTATTGATGATGAGTGAAAATAGGCCTATTTGAAATATTTTCAGTATAGACATTTTTGAAAATTGAAGTTTCAATTGGTTTTTTTGGAATCGAAGAGAATTTGCCTATTTCAAATGATTTATTTATGATATCCGTTAAAGGTTCACTTAAGAATTAATTCTGTAATAATTTTTAGAGTTCCAGCTTTGATTCCATCAAGCCCAGGTGCTCAGTAGTATTTGATGGTGCTGATGTTTTTTACCTCTTGCCAAATTTTTCCTCATTTTTGCGAAGAAGTTATTAAATATGTCAGCAGCATCTTCTGGATCTGTGACAGTTTCATCTGTTTCATTTTAAACATATGTTATTTTTCTTTCTGTTTTGATATTCAAGATCTAATTACTGTAGTGTTCCACAGTTTTTTACTTTCATTTTATTCTTTTTCTTTTAATTTTTTATTATAAACTGTTTTTGGCAGTTTTTGTTTTTTCTGTTCCTTGTTCATTTGTTAATTACTCATTTCTTAAATTTTCACTATTTGTTTTTTTTTAGGTCACGACATGCATCATAAAGTATCCCCCACTTATTGCCCAAAATAATTCGAATATACCTACATGAAACAGATATACATATAGCTTTCTTACGATGAACGCTGTAATAACAAATAGCTGTTTTTCATTAAATTGTTTCAAACAACTTTCAAAAAAACATGCGAGTGGATACTGAATGACAAATTATAATAGATTGTACAGGTTAAATTTTACACGTTACAAACGATGTGAGAATCGTTGCTAACAGAAAGTTTCATGAGGACTCCTTTGTTTACAAATGTTCATAATTAGATTATTAAACCTGAACGAGCGAGAGTCCCACTTATCGTCCATTTTCTCGAAAATGTTTGTGTCAATATTTGTTCAAGTGAGTATGTTAAACCAGATCCTTCAAAAATACGTTTTTTCCCTAAAAATAATAAATAGGGGCGATGTGGAATTTCGTTGTTGAATGTTTATTTGGGTTGTTTTTTCCTACAAAACAGAAATGAGGATGTTAACTGCATGACACACAGAGATGTGGGATTATGTGATATATATTATTTGTTCTTTCAATGGGTCTAATTTTTTCAAAATTAGATTATATATGTATATGAATCACTCAATGTGTCATTTGAAAGAAGTAAAGAATCGTTCTTTGAGCCTGTGAGTAAACATTCTTTCAAGAAGAAATTTTTCAGTATACACAAAAATATTGAGATACTGCCAAAAGAGCTATTGTATGAGATGATTCGACGCAGATAATGTGTGTCAAATGTATGGATTTAGGGGGCGAAAGCCTTGTATAATAATATTATAGGTAAATTACAAAATGACATCAATGTTGGAATTCCTCAAATCTATTCTTGAATAAAAGCTTCAATTTTCTTTACTGTTCTATGATTACAATTGTGCTTGGGACGGATGTAAATCACCACACCAATTCTAGAATAACAATCATTATGTGTCATATCTTTAGAAGTGATAGGTTACAGCTGTGCTGTATTATGAATGTCCAACGTGTTGTTAAGAGATGGAATCGAGATGTAAATGATTAAAATACTTCAATATCTATCTTGTAAAATTATACGAATGATACACGGTTCATGCAACTCAAGGTATCAGAATTCACCACAAGAAACATTTCTCGAAAACTCTCTCGAATCGAAATTGCATCAATTTCAAGATTCCCAGTGTTGACTGCAGTGCTGAATATTGAAACTATATTGTGTATCCTCTGAGAGCTTGCAGCTTATGGATATTTTGAAACTCAAATTGAATTGGCTTTCTCCTTTTGAAATTAAACTATCCTACAATGATATACCACTATCGATTTTGTATTCCAGTTTAAAATAATTTCCTAACAGTTCTGTTATCTAGACAGTTTGTATATTTCACCTAACGATTCAAGGAAATATTGAAGCCTTGACTGAAATATGCTCCATTCCACAAATTAAAATTGAGTTCCTTTCAACGAATTCATGAACCGTTTCATAATTACAAGATTACAGCGTTCGACGAAAGGGGTAAAAAAAGGGTGTTTTCCAAAGGTTAATTATCACTCTGAAAATTATTATGTTGATATTTCTTCGGGAATTTAATTAATCAACGCTATTCATTGAAACGTGTTGTGGAAAACAGATAAAGCAAGCTCCAAGCGGCAAACTACAGACTACCATATTACGGGGGATACTGAATGATTGATGTATTCAGTAGTTATCATAATTGGACAGATATTCCTAATAGACGACGATCGATATCGTTTTTATCTGGGCTTGTCATTGATTCAATTAAGGTGACCTTTAATAAAATCAGACAATGCACTCAACTAATTGAAAACGTTGATAAAGTTAATGTGCTTATTAATAGTGTTACTTATACACGCGTCATATCAATGCAGTAGTCACAATACATCAAAAAAAAAAACTGTTAAAATTCAAATTTCTATGAAATTGTCATCAAATGTAAATTTTTCAATCAATGACGTTTTCTTTAGTTGATCATTCGTGAAAATCACATTTCTGTATCCACACAGATGAAGCTGGGTCAAGTTAATTATTTACTTGAAAAAAATCAATCGTGGGTTCTGAATTTCAAGCTACTGTGAGAATATGAGCTATTTATAGTAGGCGAATGATGTATGACAATAATAATAGTTAATATAATTTATTGAATCCTTTGACATCATATACATAATATAGGTCACGTCAAAACATAAATTTGGACAGTCTGAAGTATTTTCTTGCGATATCCTTTTAGCTTTGGCTTGAACAAATTTTCATTTTGAATTTTTCTCCAACTGACAGGAAAATGGTTGGAAAATTCAACTCCTGTGTATGAAAGGCTATTTTTTGAAAATGATGAATAAGTAGTGAGTGGAAATTCTGAAAAGATCTCATTTCTGGTAGAATAATTGTGGTACTGAGATACTTACTGTGTCACATATGTTTGAGTTTCAGAAAAATCATAATACATTTTAGAATGAATATACAGGGAAAAGTTGAAATGTAAAATTCCCTGAAATACTGTTCATATTACACGATATATGGGGATAAATTATAGCACAATACATATTATTTATAAGTTTGGTTGTGCTGTGAATACTTTTCAGCCGAAGAACAGCGTAATAGTCACTGTCTTACTTATTGCAAAAAGCATTTATTTAATTGTTTTCCAACTCGCAATATCGCTGTCTACGAAATTCCCGAGGATTTTTACTTGCATATTCTCGATTCTGGTAGATCTGAAAAAAAATTGCATGCACTTGGTTTTTTCGGAGTTTACAATCAGATAATTTCAGTTTTCTCTGATATACATACCTCATTGAAGTCATTAAGTATATTATGTAATTATTTAAATAATTATCAATTTCCAAACTTACGTAATAGTCGTAGATGACGTTACAGATAAATCAATAATTTTAAAAGGGACCTTATGGCAAGTGACATCACGTTTTGAAGTAGTTGAAAATATCTATATAAGAACATATATAATAACACTATTTCCACCCGCCAAATTTCATTATTATTAGAATAACCGCTTGAAAGGTACGAGGGAGATGGGACTTTTGACTAGTACTGTATAATTCTACCAATAGACGCTGAATCTGCTTAGAACCGAGTGAAAGATCGAGTTAATAATATATTTTTCACTATGTTATTGATATTCAAGAACTGATTATATTTTGCTGAAACACAATAGATTTGTTATTGAGAGTAATACAACAGAAAGAGGAAATCCCTCAGAAGCTTCTAGGAGCCTGTGCGAGCAAGGAAAAGATCCAGGCTAGATGGCCGCACTGGGCTTTGAACCATCACGGCCCATAAGACACATTCCTCTCTTACACAAGTCTCTTGAAGACTTCCGAAGTTGCTCGTAAGGGTGCAGCTGGATAAGGAAAAAAACTTTTGTTTTAATCTTCCGCAGTATTTTCGTCGGCAAATCTGCAAAAGAAAACAACGACTGTTCCTCACAACCTCTGTATTACATCTTTTGATTATGGCGAAGTTTCCTATACAAGATCAACTTTGCAAGACATTTCCCATTCGACCTCAGCTGAATCAAATTTTGTTAAACCAGATATCGACTGACGCCATTTAAGTATTTCAAGCGATAATGTATGCACGAAGCTTTTGTTACGGCCCCCGGAAAAATTAACACATAGAAAAAATATGTAGTAGGCTATTTATGAGCTTCATAAATGAAGCGCGCATTTAACTGCCTAACCAGATGTAAATCATACTTAATTGTTCTGAGAATAAACTAAATGGATGCCAAATGCGAAGCTGAACTTGATGCTTAACGTCTTCATAGTTTTATAGATAAACGAAGGTTGTACGGCGCCTGAAGGGCTCGACTAATTACCTTCTGAAATGCTAACAGAGTATATCGCCTGGAGCCTTTCAGGTTGTTTCCATAAATATTTTTGTCTATATAGTCGGCTAATTATAGATGATTCAGTGTCTCTTTTATTTTACATCTCAAACAATCGGAAATGGGTTGTAAGAGGTTCACATTCAAGTCTAGGTAAAACTATTGCATTTGAACAACAAAGCAGGTCACCAACTTTATTGCATACCATATCAGCCAAGGTCCTGTTTACGATGTCCATGGGAAATTTTGCATCTGGGTTTGAATACGTAATATCATTCAAGTTCATGCGGAAGATCTCAAATTCATTCATCTTCAGGATGTTCCGAGAAATTTCCATAGCAGAGATACAGAAACACGATAACCGACAGTCAAGCAGGAGCAATATTGTCCTTGAGGAGCACTACACATACAGTGTGACCCATTTAAAATGGAAGCACTATTAAAAATCATTCATTTTTCAACCGATTGGGATGATTTTTTTTTTCAGTGGTTAGACATTCAAAAATCTACACCACTGGCTTCGAGACAATTTTGAATCAATTTTGTTGAAATTACGTTGGAATGCGACCATCAATAAAAAATATGTAAATAATAGAAATTTGAAAAATATATCGTTTAATATCAACCCACCACTACAAGTCCGAAACTTTAGTCAGAAATTTTACTACTCCAGTGGATTCAGAATACCTCAAAATATCACTAATCAGAATTTCATCAAAATCTGTTCATATATGAAAAGACTATAAAAGACAATAAAATAAAATAAAATATTTATAAAATCCCATTATATGTTTATCAAATTTTTATATTTGAAAATTACATTTATTTATTGACAGATTATTGATCAAATCTGATCAGTGATATTTCGAAATTTTCTGAAACCCTGTGGTGTAGTAACTATACTGCTCTTAGAACTGACGGTATTATACTTCTGTAGGCATTAATTAACAGTTCCTTCATATTTTGAAGAGTTTTTGGTGTATCTCTACAAACAATTTATTTCATTTATCCCCACAGTAGAAATCCATTTAAATGAGATGTAGGAATCTAGCAGGCCATCAAAACAAGTTCCTTCAGGCACTTTCAAATAAAAAACTTATATCCTTTCCCTTTTTGGGAATTGCAAAATGTTTTTATCCACCCTGTATAATTTGAGGGCAGGACAACGGATTAGAAATATCGCACATCTACTCACCTACATATCAAATATCACTATGATTATTTTAACGACAAAAAAATCATTACTTTCAAGTGGTAAGAAACCACTCGACCCTACAGATTTTTGTCGGTTTACCCTGCATAGTCAGTAATAATTTCTTGTTATAGACTCTATTGTCTAGTTTACTTTGGTTTTTGAAACATTTCTGGGTAATTGGACTCGCCCTGTATAGTGAATCCTAGATGAGAAAGTCCATCATGAGAATATCGAAAACAATAAAAGATACAGCTTTAGGCAAATGAGAACAAAGTAACGTACCAAAAAGGCCATTCACATAGCATAATTTTTTGATATATTTTAATTTCTTACTCAGAACTGAGAAACAATTTCATATACGTCTCCGCACAACAACTTCTTATTAGCTTTTTCGTGATGATTTTACTGCCCAACGTTTCGCTATCAATCAACCATCATCATCTTATTCCTTTCAATACGACCCTGTACTGCACAATTCAGTTTAAAAACAATTTTTGTACAAAATTCAATGATGTATCACTTATGAGGGTTTCATTGCGTATCAGATGTTCGGAACATTGAATAATTTCACTTTTTGTGGAGTATCGTAACGAGCCTGGAGCCGAACCTGTCGCACCGAATTCTAGGAAAGAGTATTTTAGGTCACCACTGCATTCCGATAAATCGAGAGTTCTAAAATATTCTAGAAGTGGAGTGTGCACAGCTCGCGACTACATAAGGCAGTGACAGTTTATCATAGCAAATAGTAGACAATTCATCGTTGAAATAGATGAACAAAAAGTTACATACACAGTAGTGATATGTATAAATCAGTTTGTGAATATGAATTAGCGATTTTACTAACGAAAATAAAATTAGTTTAAACAATTGATAGCATTTTTATTTCAGTATAATCTCAATAACTGTTTCGATATTGTAGTAACCGACAAAAAAATTGTTTTAATCATTTGTAGCTTTTGCTCTAAAGCCTATATCGCAGCTTAGGCCGCCAGACGAACTTCCGAAAGTTAACAGGCCAAAGCTTTTCACATTCACGCTGGATGGAACTGAACCGTATTTTTTGATCGAGTTGGCAGATTTAGAGTGGCATCGCAGTGCATGAATACATGAAGCAGCCATTCCAATTTTACGCCAACTTGCTGTGCCATAACCAATTAAAATAAACTTTTAACTAGTTTTCAGTTTTCGAACATAAACACAGGAATTAAAGCCGTATGTTAATGCTGACGATACGACATCCTGTTAACTTTTTGAGAGCCACACTTGGCTTGTGTTTCCGATTTACGATTTTTGCGGTTACTGAAATTATGCAGTATTCGAAAAGTTGTTGCGTTGTTGTGGCAATGGTTGTGCCATGCTCATTTTACAACTTTGGTCCGATTCACCTCATGAGAGTTGGCTCCAGAAATACTTGTGTAATAAAAATACACTCAACTATAACCCACTAATTTATTTTAACAAAAATATTTACTTCATATCCACACTATGAATATAATTTGTATGCAACCAAGCTACCTTCCAAATTTGATGTAAACTGACCAACTGTGAACTACCACCTCTGGTCGGGATTCCTGTATCTATTCCCGTAATAGACTTCTGTTAGGTCATTCCAGAAATGCCTAGAGAGGTCGCAATCATTTAGACGGTTTGGAACACTGATTGCTCTAGGCAAGTAGAGCAAATTTTCAACTTTGTCGGCCTTGGAAATACCTATAAACTAGAGATAGATCTCTAACTTTTCTGCAGTGTTCCAGAGCAGTAATCGAGTTTGTGAGCGGGGCATTGTCAACAAGCCGAGTAGCTCTTTTGTGGACACAGTCTTGAAGGTTCAGAGTAAATATATAGGAACTCCGTACATATAGGAACATGATAATAAGACAAGTCGGCTCTGTACATTCTGTACATTCCATATTGCATTATATGATGTATAAAAATGTCGATACCATGGGTAATAGGTATAAGTTTTTCATCATTCGACTTCCGGCAATGGTGGAGGACTGACGGCGTTCTCGTGTCTCAAGTCAAGTACATGTGTGTGATTGTTGTAGTGTAGTTTGTGTTGTGCTGTCTGCCGTCTTTAGTACGTGCAATCACCCGATTTTTAAGTGTTTGTGACGTCTGCCGTACACCACAGTTTTTTAACCGTGGTTGAACGTGCAATCAACAAAAAATTATTTTTTGACATTTTTTTTGGGTGGAGGTATTGCCTTGAGCAAGTTTCCCCCTCCACCCCCTGACGAAGTCCCCACTACTCACGCCAGTAACCAGGCTGGGGTAGGGCGGATCCCTACGTAGTGGGGAGAGTGCTGGACAAGTGCGCCAATAGGAAGCAAGGTCCAATAAACACAGAGAGAGAGAGAGATTGAGAGAGGTATAAGTTTAGTTAAATTGGAAAAAAATTGCAATATAAAATGGTTATGGCAATGGATTTTCAAGTTATTTTAGATATTATAAATTCTTTGATTTCCCATTTAATTTTTTTTAGTGTTATCGTCACAGCTGGAACGAAATGAGAATCGATTCTTTCCAGCCTTTTTTCACAAGCTTTCTCGTGATGATATCAGTAGCTGTACTCTTCGACGTTTCGTTATCGAAAAACCATCGTTGACTTTCGTTTGATATAGCTCTGGTTTGTAATGTGAAGTTTGTTTGCAGTATTTTCCCTACTAAATTCAACAATTTTTCACTTATGGTGGGCCAGAATTGAAACAAAAATTGAAGAATTGGGTACCCCAGAACTGAATAAAATCAAAAGTTTAGCTCAACATGTATCAATGGTAGGTAAAAACCTTTTCAGGATTCGTTTTGATGGCCGTAAACGATTATAAGTAGTACATCAAACATATATTTTACATCACTGAAATTTGAATAAAAAAAATACTCTCAAAAATTGATCAGATCAAAACAAGACCGTAAAAAATAAGACGACGATGGTTATAGCCAAACGTTGAGCAGTAGAACTGAAGGCTGAAAGAATATTCAAATAATTCATGAGATCGTTGAATTATATGGGAAAAAGTAAAGGCCCAAGTATGAAGCCTTGAGGGACGTCCTGAAAGATAGTTTTGTCTTGAAATAAATATAGCGGAAAGTCAACGAATGTTTTAAATGCATTCATTTATTTGAAGAGGCTTCCAAGATTCACACAAACAGAAAAACATATATAGCTACTACGGAAGTGAACATGTATTATGTAAGAAATAAATCTTAAAAAACATTTCACATCAGCTGAACGGCTGGCTTGAAAAAATACAGAGAATATGAAATATTTATCTAATTTTTTCACTCAAAAGTGAGGGATTTCCTGTTTTCTATTCTTTCACGCATTGGAACCTTTGTTCAACTAAGATTGATAAGAATTTCGTACATACATATGTACTAGTAGTACAGACTGTCATTGCAAGTAATGAAGTGATTCATATATTTAAAGTGAGAAAGGATAAATGATTTATCTTCAACAACTCTGGTTTCCATAAAAGGATTAGTTGAAATCCTCAGCTTGGTATGTAGCTAAATCGTTACATAAAAAAAAGTGACCTATCGGTGTGATTATTCATGTGATTACAATATCCATAATAATCACTCATTACTGTTACTATTTGTTCAATTTATTAAGGCGAAGTAAATTGATTTCGCATTATCTACAGATATTCATTCAAATCCTTGAATACACTACACTCATATCCTCCCATTTCACAGACAAACTTATCAACAAAAAATAATTTACAGTTGCTATTCGTTCTACATATATCTGTGAAAATCGCAATATATTTTCACCAACATTATTGACAGTGTGACTCCCACCTATTTTTCAACAAAGGACGGAGCAGAAATATTTTTCGATATGAGGAGGAAAAATCATTTGTTCTGGTACCCAATCATGGAAATGTCACAAACAATCCGACGCACAATCGTAATGACATGAGGGAGGTCACTCAACAATTCGATTTGGATACAAAATATACTTGTCAAGATCGTTGGGGGAATTCAATCGAATACGAATTTGCACACGGGTTTGCGTAATACTGTTGTATGTAATCTTTGGGGTGTTATAATGTACAGGAACGATAAGTATGATAGCTGCAACATGAACTATTATCCAGAAAAATTATTGATATACAGAGTGGGGCAATAGTGCGTCAGAGTCCGATTGCTTGAGTTCTAAGATAGGACGATAATTCAAAAACCGAATATAACTAGAAAACTGTGTCTATATCTATAAATTATTGTCGGATATACAGGGTGAACCAAGGAAAATCTACAGGGTCAATTGCATTTTTTTCAATTGAAATGCTATGTACTTCAACCCATTTTTTCAATCATTTTAGTGGTAGGGAATAATTTCATAGAAAACATGTAAAATTTGCCATTACCACAAGTTTAGGATACTTTGTCGAACTAAAGAACAAAAGTTATATTGTTTTTATTCTTGAAAATAATACATAAATTTCGCAAATGTATCTAATGATTGGAACCAAATATTGAAACAGGTATCTGAATTCGGTCCCTGGTCCGATGTCGGGAAAGTAAGTAATTCGAGGTAACAGTAACTTGTTTAATAATTGTGAGTGCGGAAAAAAAATACTAAAATTTATCGAGCCACTCAAAATTTTCTTTCGCTAGACAGGACGGGATCAGTTAATTATTTACATATACATTTCACTCTTATGCAATTTTGAAAATCGCAAAACAATAGAAATTAAAATATTTTTGTATCGAAAGTATGTTGCAAGAATGTTCGAGTACTTAAAGTAGCCAAATGTGAATCTATCTCTATTGGGAGTTAATCCTTCTGTTTATCTATGTACGGTGTCGGAGTAGCACGTAGAGAATTAGCTTTTCCATTATTTCGCATGTAAGCAGAAATAATCATAATACATTCAATATTGAATGGCTGGCTCCATGGATTTGCGAGTCTTTTGCGTTTTTTCCGCAATCAAAATAATGCCAAAAATTATTGAGACCTCAAATTAATCACTTTCCCGACATCGTACGGGGAAACAAATTCAGATCCATGTTTCAATATTACTTTCTACTCATCGGTTGAATTTGCCAAAATTTTGTATTATTTCTAAGACTGAAGCAATGTAATTTTCTCAAATTTGACAAAGTTCCCGAAATCTGGGGTGGTGGCGAATTTTATGAATTTTCCAGGTTTTGAAATTGATTTCACAACAGATTGAACTCATTCGACCAATAAATAAAAGATATTAAAAAATAATTCTACCCAAGAACGCAAATTGAGGATGCCGTTTTCTAAGAATGATCTAATTGGTAAAATGGAATATAATGATTCAGTTTTTGTGTTCTAATGACATCTCTCAGTAAAAACCGTTATTCAAGCATTCACACAAGATTTGCTTAGCGCTTTTTATCGCATGTCTTCGAAATAATCGTAGATAATTTCCGTGATAATTTTCTAGTATTATTAGCCTCGATAGCAACATCTGACGCAGACCTCCTCTTCGTACTCAGTCAATTAATTTCGTCTTCCGTTGGCAAACGTACAATTTCATTTTAATTGGTCCGTAATTGTGAGTGGAAGATTTGGCGGATAGCAGAATAATGAAGTTACCACAGATGAAATCTCTATTCTAGATGACAACAGAATAAACGTCAGTTAATGTTCAGATTTATGTTTGCTGCGCGGAGCCAAATATACAAGAGGATTGTTATTTTAGTTTCAGGTTTGCCGGATTACATTGTTGTTCCGGATGAAGATTTTGCCTCGACTCTGATTGAAGATTATAAACATGAAATCACATACGTTATTTTTTTTTCTAAATACTAGTTCAAAAATATTGTAGAATGCACATTTCGATTTGCTCAAGGAAATGTCAGCAAATCATGCTTTTATTCAAGCCAAACTTATGTTTGGATAAGTTATTGACTGATGTAGATTTTTCGATAGGAAAAATTCATAGAATAGTCACCAGCGTTACATAATTCTTCATGCTATTTCACCCTCACCCGGGGTTCTCGAAAATGATATATCAATCAGTACAAAAACCCAACAAGCAAGATTTAAACTTATTCAACAGTTTGACTACTTTCCTCCAAACTAACTGATGACTTTACTCAATTTTACTGACAGTCTATCGTCGTCAAGTTACCCGCTTATATACCCTAAAATGTCCCCATAGAAGGCACTGAATATATAAATGAACGGAAAATAATAAATCCAGTGTTTATGTAGCCAGTTACCCCAGATTAATAATAATATTCAAATTCAAATTAGTCTGGAGTGATATAGCTGCAGCTTAAGTTCATTTCATTATATCGAAACGTACATGTCTTCAACACACCCTATGGACCACACCTTGCATGATATTAACTAACGGTGACAATAAATTTCATTGGTGAAGGTCTTCTACAAGAAATAATTTGATACCAATTGTAATAATTTCACATCGCAGGCATTGTGAAAAGTATATGCCGCGCTGACATGACAACTTGATCAGAATTGAAAAATTCTGATATACATAGATTTTTTTCATGAAGAGAGGCGACCCTACTTGACGGAAGACCATTAAACTAATTGAAAAAAATGGTGGATTACGTAATCCAAATCTTCTGCAAAAAAAAACTATACAATAGATATGGTCACCGGCTAGTATCCAACTGTAAAGAACTACTGCCCCCTACGACCGTTGAATTATATCTGTTCAATACTTGGCGCAAAGTTTTCTACAAGAACTGCTTTGCAATGCTTTTCAAATATCAAAGCCGAAATTTCCATGATGTTCTTGGCTTCATATTGAAGTCGACACGCAGTCGGCATGCATTTTAATTCTGGAACCCAGAGATGACGCTGAATACATACTTCAGTATTTGTCTCATGGTTTAAGCTGATGGTTAAGGATTGACAAGGACCATGGAACCGGTACGGACGTGTTCCCCCAATTGAATCGAAAAATAATTTCGGATTTGATATTTGAAAAGCATTGCAAAGTAGTTCTTGTAGCAAACTTTGCCAGGTATTAAACAGATATAATTCAACGATCGTAAGGGGCAGTAGTTGTTTTCTGTTGAATACTCACCGACAACAATACCTATTGAATAGGTTTTTTGCGGAAGAATTGGATTTTCTCAATTAATAGAAATTTTTGTTTTTTTGAATAAAAAAGCAAATTCAACATCAGATAATAAATAAGGAAGCAACTTTACTGACATTCAAAAAGACAAAATACTTATAATTAAAAACATCAGAAACAAATACGAATTGAAATTATTATTCAATTTCTTGAACCTATACTGACGTTTTCTATTCAACATACAAATAAAAAGTACAGCTCATGCGTACGTTACATCTGAGGAAAAAAACTTGTTCATCAGATGACTAATTCCCCCCGTATATTATTCCGGAAACAAACACTCTCTGCACGAGAACGCCATAAATCATTTGGCTTTTTTTCGTTTTTCAACCAATTAAACAACTAAAAATAGTAGCCGGGTCCCGTTTCCATACAATTTGTTAGCGGTTTAGAAATATGACACAAACGTTTGTTATACGTCTGGTGCAAAAATTGTTCTGACGCAGATTGATATGCATCGGCCAGGTGCATTTACCGAGAAATGCTCCAGTCCGCTGTTTTCGTCTGAAAATGTTATCATTATTCATCTGTGGATTTGCACAAAATATTTCCATAACCGGAAATTACGCAGGAAACGCTGCATGGGAGAGAGCTGAATGCCCTTGGCTCCATTGTGACAGTTTCAACATTTTTTGAAATCAATAATCGAATTTCAAGAAAGGATATTTTTCTACCGATTCCAAAAAATATTCTTTTCGAGATTCAGCTTTCTTAAAACACAAGCTTGGGTCCTAGTTGCATTCCATCAGCTTATTCAATCCTAATATAAGTTTCCTTTAAGATACTTTAACGAGCCTGGAGCCGGACCTGTCGCACCGAATTCTTGGAAAGAGTGTATTCGATCACCGACGCATTCCGATGAACCGAGAGTTCTGAATGATTATAAATTGTTCCATTTACACTTTGCCGAGCTAGAAGATAAGGGTAGCACAGCAAGGGTGATGATAGTGGATAGTGGACAACTCGCCGTCGTACCGTCGACGCAGATGAAAACAGTGTTGCATACCTAAAGCAATAGTCACTTTGTGAAAATAAGTAAGAGTCTGTTGTTCGACAATCTTCGATAGAACATACAGCTGGAAAAAGAGGATACAAGCGACATGCCCCATACAACAACTTTACGGCTACTCACGGGAGGTTTTAATCCAAGGCATCTTTAGTGGAAATGTGCCAATCATCCGATGCCCAATGCAAATGGAAGACACCTGAACAATGTTGTCATATATTTCCCGCCCACCCCCACACATTTCCACACAAATACATTCGATCCCACAACCCTCGACTTTGGAGGAACAGTTCGGCATCAGGACAGATCATTAAATGACCTCTAAGGGAGGGCTTCACAGTAATGGTGCTTCTGGATATCCAGAAGGCATTCGATAGCATCTGAGTAGTCATGAAGATGTTAAGAAATGGCATACCTGATCATATGGTGAGAATGATGGACATACCTGGTCGACAGGAATTTCAAGGTTAGGGTAAATGTCCTAGCTCCTTGATGAAGAACATCGGAGCAGGTGTACCGCGAGGATTGAGGCTGTCGCCAGGAATTCCAAGCTGTCTATGGAGAACAAGGTGTTAATCTACAAGCAGGTCGTCAGATCAACGATGACGTACGCCTGCCCAGTGTTTTGCAGCCTCCCCAAAACCAATATCGGGAGACTAGAGTGGATGTAAAACAATGTACTCATATCGTCGCAAACAGTAACATTCGACTAGACGCAGTGAAGGATATTCCATCCATCAAGGAATTTATCAAACGACAATCTGATATTTTAAGATATTCAATTGTTGTAAAATGCTATACATTTTTACTGTAATTTGATAAAAACTATTTTTTTTTTGTTTTTTTTGGATATGCAGGTATGCGAGAGAAAACTAGACAACTATTTGGTGGGAAATCATATGTAGATCCAGTTTTATTATGGTTTATACAGATCTACAGAGACTCTCCATATTTTATAAAGGCTACCATGAATGGGTGATGAGTTGATTCCTAGTGACGATATCGTTTGTTTATAATGCATCAGCGTTTAAAATATACAAGACTGGTAATGGAAGATTTATTTATGATTCAGACATAATCAAAAGTTGATTATTTCAAAGCATGACTTAATCTAGTTGCTTGATATTTCAAACTAAACAGCACCAACTGGATGCCAATGGAAATAACTCAGTAATATTGCTCTATCGTGATGGCATCAAATACGTGTAAATTCGTCATAACTGATAAATACAGAGGAAATAAATTTACACAAAAATTATATACTTGTACAGTAACGCTTACAATTGTTTCGACACACAGTGTCATCATCTGAGCTGAGTTATGAGCTCAACACTCAGCTCAGATGATGACAATGTGTGTTGAAACAATAAATTGTAAACGTTACTTTACAAGTATATAATTTTTGTGTAAATTGGAATATTTTATTTCCTCTGTATTTATCAACTCAGTAATAATTCAAAAGAAAGATGAAGAGTCATTTTGAAAGCTTTAATTATTACTCGGTTGACGAATACTTGGACTTCGATGAGTCAAGTTTGGATGAATGATCGATCAACTATAAGCTTAGGGTTTTAGCGCAGTTTTTAAATTAATAGTGTATTGTTACGAGATTTATAAAAATTCCCCTATCTACGCCGCTGAGAGATCCATAAAAAATCAAATCGCATACAAATGTGTTGACGACGCGCCGCAGGTATTTATTAATCAAGCAGTTCTAAGAAGTGATTATTTGGACAGCCTTCTGTCCCGAGTATTCTAGGAAATTTCGCGAAAGATCCAGTCGGCATAAATGGACTATATAAAGAGATTTCACTGGGATTAAGAGGATGAAGAAGTGATAAGCAGTTTTTGAAGAAGTATAGAAGTGTTTGGAATATTTAGTTAGTTGTATTGTGGTATAGATCTAAGTGTTTAATTAGTCAGTGAAGTAGTTGTATGATTTAAGTGAAGTTAGAAAAATAAACAGTTTAGTAGGGTGCTCGGCATTATTATTTAGCAAAAACGTAACAGTATTAAGAAGTGTTGATGCTTTTTATATATTTCAATCTTTATAATAATATGTTTTGTCAAAGTTTTTTTGTTTTACTATGTCATCATTATCAATTGAGAATCTGATCTCACATTACCTTACCTCTGACCTGCAGGCTACAAATGGTTATATCATGCAAAAACGATTCAGTTCGATCGATTTGATTTGATTGGATATTCAAAGCGAATTTATAAAAAAATTATAAAATAAAATACTCACAGTCTTTCAGTGTCCAGCGGAATGTTCCTCGGCACCGCAGTCAGACCCCTTCTGGAGCAATCCACCGTCGTCCCGATGCAAGAACACGCCCTGGGACACCTCGATCCGGTGAAGGAAAGGTGCGCCACCTCCTCGGCCGCCGTCCAAGAGACGACCGCCGCCAACACCCAACTCAACCCCAATACGAACGGCAATGAAATCGCCCGCATGGTGTCGAAGCCGCTGTGCAGTGTGTTTATTTTTTTAAAGATTCAGTTCCGGCACTCCGTCTTAATTGAAAATTTCTCGAGGAGATTTTATTCTACGGGGATAGGACGGCTCGCCAAATCCGGTGGAGGTCTGCAAGAAAAAGATGAATATTTAAAAGGCGGTCCAAGAGCTGGGAAGTGTTTTTGTTGCAGAAATTAAAATTGAATCTTGTATTCAGGAGGCACTTAGTTACGATTTGAATTCATTACTTTCGGTGAATGGTGTTTTTAATTGGGATGAACTTTCAGACAGGGCGGATTACCAAATGGGACAACCCGACACGTTTTTTCGTCACCATTAAAACAGTCTTCAATGTTGATGGGCAGTACTCGATGAAATTCACATTTAGGAATATTTGACGGAAGGTAGAAGGATAGCATTATCAATTTTAGCCAGGTATGTAGTTGTTCAAAAGTAATTTTCATTAAAAATTAAGTTTTTATTTCACAGATATATAAATTAAAAACTGACATTTTCTCAACCTCGAAGAGCTCTTGCTAAAATTATTGCACTGAGTTCAAATCTAAGTGCACCAGTTTCCCAATGGATTACAAAACTCTACCACAGTTTTACCAATGGAATACAAAAAGTGCACTCAGTGCGCACTAGTTTTACCAATGGAATTCGCTATTAGTTTGAGAGTCATTTTCCCGCACAAACATTTTTCCACGCGCTAAAGTGTTGTGATGATTTAGGCTATAGACATTCTTCCGATACTGTGTCTTCTGTCATGAATATCTGTCAAATTTTGGAGTATGTAAATACACGGAAGTGGTAAATACTTGATCTTTTGAATAAACGTTGGCAGTATTCATTAAATCTCACCCCAGTTTCTCAAAAATCCAGGAGTACGTCCATAGCAAAGTACATCCAGACACGAAGCAGCAGACTCTCAATCCACGAGAGAATCCCTCAGGAATCTAGGACTACATCCATAGCAGAAGTACATCCAGACACCAGGCAGCAGACTCTCAATCCACGAGAGAATCCTTCAGAAATCCTGGACTAGATCCATAGCAGAAGTACATCCAGAGACGAGGCAGAAGACCCTCAATCCACGAAGTAACACTTCTTAACCAGCAATTCATTGAACTAGTCGATGAAGAATTCAAGATCTGTACCCAAGATTCTCTAAACAATCACGTACGTTCACCAACAATAGTAGAAAACATAGAAGCAGATTCCAATTGATGAGAGACTGATGAGAGATATCAGAGGCAGAATACACCTTCTTGCATAGTCCGGAAGAATGGTATAACATCCATGATTTGAAGGCAATTATACATGCAAAATACATGGCTATATATTATAGCTAAACGAACAAACCTATTACTTGCAACGGCATCCGTGAAAATATCGTACTGAACCGCACAGGTACTCTAGAAGTATCCCAAGAATGTATAATAAAAACGAAACAAAAAAAATACTTTAACTCCCAGGAGACTAGACACTGCTCCTGTTCTTGCTAGCTACTCCAAAGCGTACAAATACAATCTACTCCAAAGTCTCATGTACCTGTCCACCCGATGAAGTCGACATAGAACCCGTTATTGAACTATCAGATGACTTGGATGGTCTTCGGATTGATGAAGAACGATTGAAACAACGATTAAGAGAAACATCATTTCTTTATGACCACCAGCATTTCAACCACCAGCCTGGCCACACTTGCATCACTCTTATGGCTAATAATGGGTTTATAGAAGGAAGATGAAGTCACCAAATACTCGAAGACCAGAAGACAGCTTGAAAACTGATCCCGCCATGTACGAATTGCAACCCCTTGGCACCACTCAAGCAGTCGAGACCGGGGAAACTGTTTAATCAACATTTGATCAAACATCAATTTCTTTGAATTCATTACATAAACAAATATTTCATGAATATTTCATCTAGTTAGTTAATATGTTATATAAACAATAACTGAGCAGGAAGGCACTATATCACACCTTTTAGATTATTCTTAGTTTTATTTGTATTATTTTATATGTTTTATTTGTATTATTAAATTATCTTTATGTTTTTATGAGTAGGTACATTGTACGCGTTACTACACCACAATAACATATTAATATTCAGATATTAATGTTTCTCTCGGTATGTTTCTGCATGTTCATGTAAAGTGAAATATTGGCATTAAATCCAATGAAGCAGATTTCATCTGGAGAGAGTACAATTTGACAAACATAGGTTCTTAATGTTAGTATATAATAAAATGCAATGGTCCCAGGACAGATCCTTGGGGAAGACCATGTTGAACATTTTTCAATTCAGATATGGAGTTGTTGGATAGGTTGACATTTAAAGGGGATCCTCTTATAACATAAAATTCAAGATTTTCTAATAAAATTCCATGAGAAACACAGTCTGAGAGGTCGCACATTGTCAATAATAAATGTTCTCGACCGTCCGAATCCTCGACAGAAAGTGACACAATCGAATATCAAATTAGAACAAATGGTGAAACTATGAATGCTTGTCCAAGTACGTAATTTGAAATTACTGGTTGAAATGATGCATACATCAAAAAAATTAATGAGGAAAGTCCTATTTTATAGTATTCATCTGGCGACTGTGAGATCGCAACTCCTCACTAAATGGCATTTGAATGGAGTAATTTATAACGAATATTTTCCGCGAAGTATTGTTTATTCATTAACATAGTACATTCCGTAACGTCACTTTAGAATTATTATTATTGCAGATAACGAGTATGTCAAAGGCTTTCGCTAAGCTGCCAATTAAGGAAAGCACAACGTACATTTCTTCGTCAATGCTGTCGATTTTTCTAACAGGATTGTTCAATTGTCAGTGAACTGAAAAACTGGCGATTTTGATCGATCTATACAATTTCTCCCGTGGGCTTTCCAAATAACATCAGGCAATTATAATTTGAAAATACCAACTATACCTATAACTAACACTATTCAGGCATAACCAGCTGATCTTCGGCTTTTTTCGTAATATGTACATGTACAATTGCAAAATAAAGACCTATTATTATTATTATTATTATCAAACAATGTCAAATCAGAACTATGGTTTCAAATGAATCGCAAATTGTGCTAAATACAGCATAACAAAAACAAAGAAATATATACCAACTTTGAGGGGATGGATGCAACACCACTACAAAATCTATCAGTTATATTTATAGAGAAGAACTTTAAGGAGATATGTGAACAAATTGTATTGTTTTGAGGAATTTTTTGCTTATCGCCAGTTCCATAATCAACGCTATAAAGAGTTCTGTCAGAATTGAAGTCAGAATATCACAATTTAAAAAAAAAACAAGGAAGATGGTCGATGCACAATGTAATTATATTAAAGGGACCCCTGTAATTGATGATTTCGATCCAATTGTAGAGAGCGTTTTGAAAATCATTGATATCAAAACAGTGCTGGGAAATGATTACATTGTCGTTTGTGACACGGTATGAAAATAAGCTAGTGATAAGTATAATTTCATCATTATTTGTTTTTTTGTAGAACGTATACACAGATACGGGAAACAAAGTCGATGATTTTTCTAAAACTGGCAATAAAACGGTTGTGGAAACAAATTACTGAACTATCAGTATGCTACAGTTATATATTATGAAATGAGGAAAACAAGCCTAGTGGAAGTCATATCGTTGTTGGAATTATTTCACTCAAGACAATGAGGTAGTACTGAAATGTTGGCTAGTGTCTCTGAAGCAGGGCATTACCAACATGGACTTGGCCATTGAAAATATGTTACCAGCACCTCTTGAAGTACGTATATTTTTCTCATTTCATTAAATTTTATTTTTTTACTTCTGTTGTAGAAAACGAAACGAGAATAATTTCAAACCCAGCAAAATTAGCGAAAGAAGAGTATTGAACAGATAATATTGTTCATCTTGAGAAGTAGACTTGGGCAGAAGAACTCACTTTAAAAAATTTAATACAAAAACATGTACAGCAAAAATAAATGATCAAATTTTATTATCGGTTCTCTAATAAATAGGTATAAATGAAAAAAAATTTAAACAAGGATTTTATTGTAATAGTTTGTACTCAAAAACAAACTTTTTTTTCGCATATCATCTGTAGAATATGAATAATAATAATTTCTATCATCAGTTCAACATGTATAGAAATAATATAATAAAAAATATAGTATTGGAAAAGTTGAACTATAAAAAATTGGTCGTTGAAATAAAAATAAAAACAAAAAAAACTAAACTCAATGAGAAAAAAATATTCTGCTAGTGTGTAGAGATATTTTTCAATATGACAGTATTTCAGACTAGATTCGAATTGTCTAAGCCTTTTTGAGATCTTGAAGTTGATCAGGTGTGACCGAGAGATGAGGTTACCCAGTTTTTCGGAAAAAAACCCTCAAAAGCAGAGCTTGTGCGAGCAAGAGAAATCCGGGACCGCCAGTTTACGTGAAAGTGGATTCCGAACCACTCTAGCTCAGTGGCACGCGGTGGGATCGAACCGGGGGCGCTTGGGTGGGGAGCAAACGCTCTAACACCACGACCACTTCGCTTCGTATCGCTATAATACTTTCTCTCATTCTGACCATTTCTTCACATTCCCCCTACGAACGACAGCCCTCAGAAGTCGAAACTTGTGCGAGCTGAGGATTAACGAGGTCTCACCTTTTAACGTGCGATTCCTAGCACGAGACCAGTGACCATGCTGGGAATCGAACCCACGTCCCTCTGATTGATAGACTAGCGCTCTACTATCATGAACACTGCGGCCCATAGTTGTATATGAATAGAAATTCCCAGCTCGTAGGGGTGCAGCCTGATGATGGATAGAACACATTTTTAGGTAACATTAATTCTTTCATTGAGACCAATTCAGATATATATGTGTGTTCATGCAGGGTTTTTGAAGCACGTGCAATCTATAGGAATATACATTTTTGGCCCTTTTGCCTGAAAACTGCATGAAAAATCACATATGTGCTTTTCACTTGCCTTTCTATGACAAGGTCATATTTTATTGGGTTCTGTAATAATTTAGTCGATAATGGTAATACCATTTGAACATTTGAGATTTGAAGGGGACTGGAACTGTTAGTAAGAAGCGAACATACTTGATCTGAAAGCTGAATCTTTTTGCCAGAGCTGACCCAATTACGGAAATTGTTTCAAGAGTGTAACACCCATTCAAGAACCCAGAGACGTAATTATGATATATATTTCCCTCTTCTTGGTAGGGTTGCATTCTCACTGGTTTCCATAGGTGGAAATACCAACAAATTGAATGATAGGTTGAGCAAGCAACCGGTCTTTTTTGGGGGGTTGCTTTGTATTTGGCGACTCCGCAGGTCCTGCAGCCACAGAAATTCGTTGTGATTTAGGAACTGACAATATTTTGAAAACGATCAGCAAAATTTCCAGTAGCAAAGTCTATCAATAGAGATGCTTGGAGAGTTAGTACGATTTTAATTGTTGAAAAACTGCACAGCCTACTATTTTTCTAGACTCTTACAAAATATCCAATTAATAAATTCAGAAACACGAACCAATTTAGTGAAAACTGCTCAACGTACCCGACTGGAGAAATATTGAAATTATCTTGAGCGCTTTTATTTTCTTCGCCTCGCCAACAAAGACCTTTTTATCGAAACGTATTTGCTCTACGAAAGCCAACATAAAGTCGGGTGTACAAATATGCCGTTTGTGAATAAAACTCGAATAAAGCAGTAGACAGTCGAGCGCCGATAAAAGAAAAATATCCGGTGCAATTTAAATATGAATTTTGTATGAAATCTTTATGTCTATAACGGTGATGAGTGCGACCTGGGGCATTTCGCAGAGGATATTTAGATGATGGAGAAAGGAAGGATGAAGGATGGACCCCATCTTGGGAGACTGTTATACCGGGCCTCGGGCTATGTGTTTTTCGTTGCTGAGGATGTAGCTACTAAGCTACGGAGGATGGAAAACTCACAGTCTGTTGTCGTTCCACCTAAATATGCCATGACAGTCCTTTCATTGCTATTAATATAGGCATTCCCGACCTACTTTGATTTTTCGACTTTCCATTTTCAATTTAAAGTAGACTAGTGGTTCGAAATGAAATAATTAAAAAAAGCATTGTAAATATATATATAGGAGTATTATAATGATAATGTTTATTCAATTGATAATCGTTGTAACTGAGACGAGAAAATGAATAAAAGCAACCCCACAAAAAAGAGGTGTTGAATAAGATATAGAAGAGGCTATGCACGATTCAAGTTTTGATGCAATGTTTCATTTAATTTTTGAAGATTATCGAATGGAGGTAAGTGAATCAACGTTGTTCAGTTTTTTGATAATCGGCTTTGTTTGTATCTACTATTTGTGTCCAGTGAAATATGAGTGAAAGTATACCCTGTAGGATATTAATGTTTCGAAATACTCGTTAAGAAACAAAAATGTTGTCTTGGGTCGAGGTGAAGTTTCTGCCTTTTGTAAATGTGACGCAGCAACTACAATCCAAATATTGCGTATTTGATTCTATATTCGACAAGTGCAAAATAATTGGATTTTATATGAAGAATATCTAATATGTGTTAACGTGCGTGGTTCATTCCAAAGAACGCCTAGATATTTCATATTTTTGGTATTCCCTATTTTCATAATTTGATCAACAATTATTATGGATGAATTATCATAAGTTAGCAGGTTATTCTGATTAAGCTGAGTGGAAGATGAGGTTGAATGGAAGATGAGTTCAGCTTTTTAGAGGTTACTACGTGTAACTTTTTTAACCTTTCACGTCTGAATAATAAGTTGATTAAAAAACAAAAAATATTGACAAAAGTCCAACAGAAAACGAGATAAAAATTGGAAAAGTTTGCAACAAACCACTCTACAAAATGTGTTCAAATTTTTCTTCACTGACTGCAAGCAAATTTGATATCGTCTAATCCAATTTTGTCGCACCAGTTCAAATGTTTTTTCTTCCTGTCGTTCCCAAAGACACAGATTATCGGCAATTTTAATGTCGCTTTTACTGAACTTCTATTACATGTTTTGTACAGCCATCTACTTATCATTCAGCAGTGCATATGTGGTTAAAGAATTTCGGATTAGTTGTGAGAACAGCAGTGGACCCAGTACTATGCCTTGAGGTACACCATACTCGACTGGTTGTTCTCTACTCAATGTATTTTTGATATTTTCTTCTCTCTAAATAACTATTGATCAAGTTAAGTTCTTACATGCAATGCAGTATGAGTGACGAAAATTCCTCGAAAATTAAGAAATGAAAACTGAAACACGCTGAATATGTGTCTGTTTTTTCAATAATACATCACTATATTTCCATCCATATCACTCTTTATTTCATGTATCGAAACGTGTTTTTCGCCAGTTCGCTCCTTGTTGGAACTGAGTATTTTTCGTTATCTGGGTGTCAATATTCTTTAGTGTATTGCCCGGGTGCCTTGTGAAAAGCAAGTGTGTAAGTGTTCAGTATTATTACTGATGAAGATGAGTTTGTTATCAAAATAAGCATCTAGGAGTGAAAATACTATTTGTTCTCGTCAAGTATGATGTATTTGCTCATATACCGGAAAGCGACATATGAGTGTTCAATGAAAGGATCAAATTATCCATTGTAACCATCCTGGAGCCGAATCTGACCGCTTGTGTATAGATAATAACGATGCATGTATGACATCATCATATCGAAGAATAAACGAGAACCATGTAAGAAACATCTAGACGAGTCACCAAGGATTCCAATCCTTTCTAAATGAATGCGATACCTCTTGGAATGTTCTGGAATGTTTCAACAGAAGCCTACTTATTGTCGGTATAGATGCAAGACGCTCGATACGAGCTGGCAGATTATATATACCTAGACAGTTTTACAGTTTGTAGTTTACAGTTACAGACAGTCAGAATTTGCAAATAGACAGAGTTGGCTTAGCAAAAGTAACTTGTATTTTTTTAATAAATTAGAAGCTATATATTACGAGTCCTAAATAAATTAACGGATTTTAGTGCATTTTTATTATAGTATGTTCAGAATCACATGATTATCTTCATGAAAACGGGAGACGTGTTCTAATTTCAACGATTGAAAGTTAGATTACGAGTTTTGCAATTTCGTATTATTCTAGAACGAAATGAACAGCCCACTCTCCAAGAACACACAAACATGAAGAGAAATGTTTGTTTGTGCAAAGTGAAAGAAGGACACATCGTCGAACAGAAAAGTCAACATCATGTAGAGGATGTTCGCAAACAAAATTTCGCTTCTCCCCCACGTAGGTACTTCACTGCTCGTAGAGCGTTCAAGAATTTATATAAACATATAAAACAGCAATGTATTGAGGAGTCAATCGATTTCAATATACCTCCAGAGCGCGGAGTTGGCTTCTTTAAAGTCCTCGGGGGCCCTTCTTCGGGGAAAATGGATCAAGGGGTTTATTTGACGACATACCAAACAAGAAAAAGACGCTACGGCGCGGAAGTTATTACCGAAAGAAGAGCATATTTTTTGTTAACTGTAAACAAGTAGGTACGTTCGGGAGTTTTTTCTTTCGGAAAGAAAAAACTACAATTCGGAAGAATTTCGAATGTTGGCGGGCTGGAAATCTGAAGGAAGGTCCTATTTGTTTGTGATTAAAAATATTTTGTATATAACTGTCATTGAAAATGACAAGTGTTGATGGATGACGTTCACAAAAAATCGAGTTGAATAGCTATTTTATAACAAGTTGCAAAATGAGGGTGTTTTTTGGACCCGACGTGAAAACACGAGCGTAGCGAGTGGTCTTACAGGACGTGTGCAAAAAATCGCTAATTTTGTAATGTGTTGTACACAAGACTTTTTGTAATTTCGTTGGAATCATAAAGCATTTATACTAAATTGCATAAAACAAGTGTCAAATGATGGTTGTAATTTCTTTGCCGCGTAGTCACTGATAGACATATACAGGGTGTTCCAAATTCGGCACCATAGCCAACTCAGTCATTATTGATACAACGAATTTAGTAAAATGGCAAACTAGTGGCATTTTTAATGGCCTTCTCGATGCTGGAGACTAAAAAAATTGACAGTCGACAACCGACCTAGTATTTTAGATCTTATAAAAGCTTTTTTCTTCAACTTGATGATATAATTGATATATTTGAGAGTCTGCGTTACATATGGCTTGTAGTCTCTACGGATAGTTACTGTTTTCATTGGAGCCTGAATACTGAAGAGAAAATTCATTGAATCATGAAGATACGAGACACTTCATAATCGATAGACTCTAAATTGTTATTGTGTCAGGATATCGACTCTGCTGCTTTCAAAAACTCCTCGAAATTGAACTGTTAGAAATCTCTGTATGAGAAAGTATTGAGTTTGATTTCAGTCAAGTCCAACACTTCAAGAACCAAATTCGAAATTTATTGCAAGACAGGTTGAATCTGTGCCTTATAATCAGGTTTCTAGCTTTAGCTCGGGTGTATTATTTCTTGAACAGAAATTTGTAACTTAAGCGAGCGGAATTTTCTAAAACAAAAATATAAGTGTGATAGTTGTAAAATGTATTCGATTCTAAAAAGGATGATTCAAATCATTTCCCAGATGTATAAATTAACCAAAAACATTCATTCCACAAAGATACATGTGTCGTCGGTATATGCGTGGATTCAGTCGCGTACCTAGCATCACACGTTAAAAGGTAAGGGCTTCGTCTTCCCTAGCTCGCACAAGTATCTGGAAGACTTCTGAGGGTTGCTCGTAAGGATGCAGCCGGTTAAAACAAATAACAATTTTAACCATGTTTTTAACAATTTTATTTACTGCAATATCGTTCAAGATACGAAGCATTGGCGTAGAATGTGCTGCATAGATTAAGGTAACAATCATGCACTTTATTAATCCGTTTATTTACAAAGGAAAGAAATTAATTTTGATGAATGAGGGAAATCGTTGCTAAAATAACAAGCACGTACTTTGAAATATTACTTATGACATTCATTTGGATTCCGTTGTTTCCTGGTTCGAGAACCGTCAAGCCAACCTAAATCTCATAAACGCCACCAAGATACTCAGCTTATTATTCTTGCGATTCACTTATGAGCGTCATCGATGGATTGCTGCTTAAGAAAATAAATATCCGTGGGAAATAATCGGTTCACTTTCTCTGCGTCGACAGTTTAATTCTTAGAGAAACAAATGATTCCGCATTCGTATCATCAATTCCAGTTGGCCTGCAATGAAATTGCATGCGGTCTGCAGGAAATATATCAGTACGAATTGGATATATAGGTTAGTGAAGCACGACGTTGAGAATAGATTTGGACTGAAGAAAATTATTCCGCATTCCTTAGGTAAGTGTTTGCTTGTCCGTTGATCTGTTCTAGGGAATACGGAGTTAGCAACCCTAACGAAAATTCTATGATGGTCATTTTTGGTACCTATACATTTTACTTTAATTAAAATTTTCTATAATCCTGAAGATCACTAGCCCTAATGTCTCTCAACTTCTAACTTGTTATATAATTTCATCTTAACGCTACTCTTATCATGTATGGCCCTTGAATCAATTACCAAAATGCACGAGAACCAAGGACAGACTCAGGACTTTTTATTATTTGTGGAATCTGAAGAAACCGTTTTAATATGTGTAACAAAATCTTGGCTCGACGAAAAAATATATAATGCTGAATCGTTTACTGATCTGTCAAAAAATATAGAGATGGAGTTCTAATAATAACAATAAAAAAAGTATTTTCGTTCAACTGTTCAGTTGTCATAATCATTTGATTGTATTTGTGAAGACTTGTGGATCAGTATTTGAAGGACGAACAGAGGGAATCAGTATTTGTTGTGTATTTACCTAATTATGTCAACATCAATAAATAAAAGGTGAGTGAGAATATCCATAACCTAACAGTCCTTCAGATGAGTTTCTTGTTGTTAGGGATTATAATAATACAGAACTAATTAGCCAGTAAGTCGATGAATTGATTACTTCTTTTAGCACCTTGAAAGCCAATAATTTCAATGGTATTAAAAATGTCAACAACCAGTCTTCAGACTTTGTTTTTTTTTTCAAATCTGAATAATATTTATATATTAATCGGTTGAAAGATCCTTCTGTAACATCCCTCATTATGTATTAAAATAAAATAACCTAAATTCAAATTTAATGAAAAATCACCATACACCAAGTGACAGTAGAGGAGAGAAAATTATTTAGACATAAATAGTTAAATAAGTTAAATAACTACAACTTGGACAGAGGAATTCTAGAACAGAGGAGTAGATCAATGAATCGAAATATTCTATAACAAAATCTACCGAATTAATGACAAAAATGTTCCTATAAAGAATTAAACTAATCTGGGAGGAAGAAAAGATTGATTAATTGAATAACAATCAACGTATTTTTTTAAGGACGGACTAAGTACCACAACAAATTTATTTCAATTTATTCAAAGTACCTTGGTGTGTATGGCGTGTTGTTGACATGGATCGAGTCGTATCTGTCAGACAGGAAATACATTATAAAAATAAATAATCATGTTACTGTATTCCAATAAGCTCTGGTGTTCCACACGGATCACACTTGGGTCCATTATTGTTTATTATTTTTACAAACGGAAAACAAGCATCCGAAGGCATGGAATTCTGTTAATCCATAGGAAGCATATAGTTAGATTCCGTAACATTGTCTCGTTAGATCTGATCGTGCCGACCTATTTCAGAATTTTCAACCTATCAATTCAAACCCCCTTCATCTGCTTCATAATATCGTTGATCCTCTTGACTACTGTGTATATTCCATTCCATGCTGAAATCAACATCACATATCTGCGATTCTTCCTTCGTTAATGGTGTCAATAAGCAGAATTGTCGTTATTGGAGTGATGAAATTCCGTACTTTTTTAGGGAAGGGTACACTGAGTCTACTCAAAAAGTAAATGTAATGGTTGTTGGTTGGAATTTATGGACATGAATGACATTTGATATTTTAGAAACCGATTATAACAACCATTGGATCGAGAGGAGAAGACCTATCAAGTGGCCTCCAAGATCTCCAGATTTTACCCCATTACATTTTTCTTATGCGCGTCATTTGAACTCTGCAGTTTATAAACCTCTACCATGCTCAATTGAAGAACTGAAGGATCGTATTAGTCGAGACTGTAGAAATATCTCCCTCATCGATCATCGATCATTGAGACTCTCATCTCGATGTTTTTCTCGAAGACAATTTCTCGATCTCGATTCGAGACTCTCGAAATTTCGAGAGTCTCGAAAACAAAAACTGAATGTTATTAACGTATAGCACAAGGCCAAGGGTGCAACAAAAAAAAAATAATACGTTAAAATACAGAGTCTATATGCAATGAACTAAAAGCCATGTATAACAAAAAAACTGCCGAGTCTCAGCACAAAACTAAACAATGTTGTTCCAAAAAATTTAAAGTGAACAAATCCTTGATGTGTTAATTTAATCTTTCATCCATACATTTAAAATTAATCTATGTACGAAAGGTGAACACCAGCAACAAACTCATTTTTTATAATCGAAACAGTCGTCTGTTGAAAAAAAAAATTATCGATATCACTCAAATTATTTTATCTTAAGGGGTCGCAGTACTGCATAGTGAAATTTATGCAAAAATGGTGCCATAAGTCTGCCATAAGAATATCCTTAGAAGTAAGAAGTGTTTTTATCGATCTCGTTCTCGAAAAATCCCAATAGTCTCGTCTCGATCTCGTCTTGAAATCGAGACGAGACGAGAAATCTCGAATTTCGAAAGTCTCGTAAAAGACTGCTCGAAACTCTCGCGAATTTTGTTCACGAATTTGAAAACAGACTCGATTATTTGGAGAACAATGAATTTTATGCATTAATTGTGAATCGTAAAACATCATTTTTGAAATATTCTACGCAATACTCAGGTCAGATTTGATTTGTACTGCATGAAACTTTTGAATTTTTTTTGTGGTTTGGGAACTTTTTTATAAGAATTCCAAACCATACGATTAATTTTCTTCTTTTAAATGATTTCTTACAACTAAACTTGTGTAAAAAGTTATGAAATTTAGATAGATATACTTAGTAGTTCGACGATCTTTTCATTAATGAGTTTAGCATCATTTTAGTACTGTAAGAAATCGTTAAAAAAATGTCTATTCTAAATATTCAACGATACATCAGCTTTGCATCAAATATAATACAAATTTGAAATGGTTTTCTCATTTTCTTGAAGAAAAAAAAATTATAAAGATATTCATCAATTAAAACTAAATGGCATGATGAAGCAAGTGGTATAAAATGGTCCTGTTGACGTAACTATTTTGTTCAGAATTTTCGTAGGTATTGAAAAAAATCACAGAAACTAAAAGTTGCAATAAGCTTTTTTTTGACAGAATTGGAATTCGATCAAAATTTTTCGAAATTTTTACAAGGCTAGTTTAAGAGATTATTTTGGAAAAAAAAATTACTTTCGACGGCTAACTAAGGTCACGTTACTAAGGTCGAGTAGAAAATTTCTTATATTTTTTTATGCATATTTTAACATCCAAGTTTATTTTGTTCAGAATTTTCGTAGGTATTGAAAAAAATCACAGAAACTTAAAGTTGCAATAAGCCTTTTTTGAGAGATTGGAATTCGATCAAAATTTTTCGAAATATTAACCAGTAAGGCTAGTTTAAGAGATTATTTTGGAGAAACGGCTAACTAAGGTCACGTTACTAAGGTCGAGTGGAAAATTTCTTATATTTTTTTATGCATATTTTAACATCCAAGTTTTAACCATATGATGCCAACTCTTTGAAGAATACTGAAAATAGAAATCCTAGTTTTCTTTCAATCCTGTAATAAAACTCGTGTCTATTTATATTAGATTGTCATGTGTTCCGTACCAAAATCACTATCAAAAAATTATTGGCTAAGAATTTAAAATTAGAAATACGCAGTATTACCATAACGGCGTCCAAAAAATCATGAATCATGATATATTATTCTTAGTACATCTGTAAATATAGAAAGCATATCTTCTTGTTATGGATTGTTTCAGCATAGCCAAGAATTTATTATTCCAACAACGCCGATATGAAAACACTTGGCGAACACCAGACCCTTTTTCTAAGAATGGGCATTTTATTCGCACTTCGCAAAAACGTTGACATACACAAATTCTGCAGACGCGTTGGGAGTTGTGGAAGACCACGGCGGTATGTTGAACAGTCAGCATGGGAATTTGAATATGTAATAAAACTCCAAAAAGATAAGTGTTTGTAAGAAAACCTTAACCAAAATTGATAGAAGTGATGCTGAAGACGAGAAATTGATGGTTATTCTACACTACGACTGAAATACTGTACCAAAAAAGTACTTTGCAAAATTTGTTTAAAAAAATTTAAAGACCAGTGTATGAAAATATTCTTTATATAGTCTTACTTTGAACAATCAGTAATTGCTCACCGGATTTTCTGAAACTTTTGAAAACAAATTCTATGAAATTTAACACAACTCAAGTATGAATATTTTTCAAATACTTATTTAAAAATTAAAATTGTCTTTTTCGGATGAATCGAACGAAACTTGAAGGGCAAAACAGGCTATATAAGTCTCGATGTAAGTACTTGATGGATATAAAGGATGCGTTTCTAAATTCATTACTACTTAATATTTTAAGGGCCTGGGGTCAAAATAACTTTTTTTTTCTCATAAACAAGTGTCCTAAAATTCACCCTTCCCAAGCTACAGACATCGTAAGTTGCCAGAAAAAACATCGTATATTTTGAATTGTGGCTACAAATATGCATCAAATGTCCGAAACAAACATATCCATTTGTTTCAAAAATTAGGTAACTTTGATTTAAAGAGCTAAATGAGGGTTACCTAGAGTTTTTATAGGCAAACTTTTTTATCTTCTACAAAAAAAAATATTTGAACATCACAATTAGGTTGGCCATGGAAAAAACTGAAATTTCATTTTGTTGCATTTTTTGAATCAGCTAACCGTTTTCTAGAAAATTACTGGTAAATGAAAGGGGGGTATCATTAAATTATTAAACTGAAAACCTTAGTGGGCTATTCTAATTTTGTTTCTGCTAACAAATGATGCTGACGTTTAATGTCAAATAACATAGCGGTATATCATAATCATCACGTCATTATCAAGCTCAGAAAACGGTTTAATTTCAACAAATGTACATTAGACAAATGATGTACTCACTACACCAAATTGTTATGAATAATTTATTCAACGGTTAAAAGAGGAAATAAAATCTACCGTAATAACCATAAGTTTATTAAAGAAAGTGCTCGAAATGCCCTCTTGTTATAATACAGACCTCCATCCTTCTTCGCCTATAGACTGACGTAAGCGTTCTACAACTCCAGTAGTATTTCTTATGTGGTCAAAGCCATCAATGATTCGTTGACGAAGTACTCCAATGGAAGGCACTGCTCCTGCATCATAAACTAGGCTCTTCAAATGCCCATAGAAAAAAAGTCCAGCGGGTTGCAATCGGGTGAGCAGGGAGGCCAATTTATTGGACCTGCTATGTCAATTGCTATGCGATTTGGAAACCATCAGTTTGAATAATTACGCACAGGTAAACGGAAATGAGGTGGAGTACCATCGTACATAAACTATATACCCTGACGAAAGATTAAAAGCACGGAGTTTTGCAAGAAGGGTAAGTATGTGTTTCCATTTAACATTCTTGGGAAAAAATGGTCCAATTATTTCATTTTCCACCATTCCGGACCATACATTTTGGCTAAAGCCCAGACATGAATATTGTTTTACTACTCCATCGCCGCTAAATTTAGCTTCGTCAGTAAAAATGATGCGAGATATATAATTCAGATTTCTTTCGCACTTTCCTCCTTGAGGATCATTGCATAAATGGATTACAGATGTAATTCAATGTCCGTAGGGGGACGTAGTTGTTTTCTGGCAGATATTGCCTCATTTCTCCACTTTGTGGAAATGTGTGGAGAAAAGAGTATTTATTTATATATATATAATTATTCCTTTTCATTAATTTTATTTCATGCATAATTGTAGACACAACTCAAAATTTACGATTTTTTTCTGGCAACTTGCGATGTCTGTAGCTTGGAGGGGGTGATTTTTTTTCCCCATAAACATGTGTCCTAAACATGATAATGGGAAAAAAGTCTTATTTTAACCCCAGCAATAAGTACGCTCTTGAAATATTTCTATTGAATTTAGAAACACCCTGTATGTTATATCTAATGACCCAAAAGTAAACAACCTATAAACACATACATGAACGTGTAAACAACGATAGGAAACTAATAACAACTTACAGTGAACATGTGAAAGTGTACCGATTGCGAAAATGTTGGCTTATTTCTGTTTAAATTAATGGTTTGATGCCGAAAATGCATTACAATACAATATTATATCGTGACCTAACGCCCACTCACACATATCCAAGAAATGTATAATCTTTGAACTTTTTGAGTGCCCTTATTGATACTGAATTGATACCACTAAATAGTAAATTAGACGTAACGAATAAAATCGACAACGTCGAAGTACCCTTCTCTCCACACATTTCCATAAAGTGGAAAAATGTGGCTAACGTACAACAGAAAAAAACTACTTCTCTTGCTAATACCACGACAGACATTGAACTACATCCGACAGATATTTATGCAACGTTCTTCCAAGAAGATCCAACTGCGAGTGGTTATTTTGTAAGTAAACAGTAGATTATCCTTCATTTGGCTGGGGATGACCACCTCCAGGCATGATATGTGTCGAAGTTTTGCTTTTCGTCAATGCTTAGGTAGGTCGGACAACATTAGAGTCGTCCTTTCTCCACCAAAAGAATGATAATCAACTGTTTAAGCAATATTTAATTCAAAATAAGCATTTGCAGTTGGGTCTTCTTGGAAGAACGTTGCACAAATATCTCTCAAGGTATTGGCCAGGGAAGTAGTTGTTTTTGTCAGATAATCGCCTCATTTCTTCATTTTGTGGAAACGTGTGAAGAGAAGAGTACAAAAATAGCAAATAGCAAGAGTAGCAAAAATTTTTGAACTTCGTTCGAATTTATAAGTGGTAAATTAGACGATGATTGTTGACTGAAAGTTTAATTTTGTGGTGAAAATTCGTTTTTCGACATGGTTTTCTAGGAGTTTTAACCTTTGATAGCCTGAAAATGACCAAATAAAAATTCAAGAAAATCTTTACTACTTAGTGTAGAAGGGCAAAATACATTAATTATTGGGAAAAAATTATTGGGAAAAATTGGTATACTTGCCCTTCTTCACTAACAGATTTCCTTGATTTTCTCATTTTTAGACTGTGGAAGGTTAAAACACCCAGAGAACCATGGATAGTCGAAACCAAAAATGATATTTTTGCTGAATTGAGTTTGCCATAAATTTATTATTATTAGATAGTAGAATTGTAATATTATTGACCATGTAATAAGGCATTTATGCCTGTTTGGTTAAAAATAAATAAATAAGTAGTGATTTTTTAATTTAAGTTAATCTTGAATCCATTACCGAAATAACTTTTATATGGAATAAAGATTCCAACGTTATACTCCCCACAGTTCTTAATGAAGAAAAATGCTATAATTTTTCTACCAACCATGACCTAAACCAGGACTTTTCTCCATAAGAACAGTTTAAACGTAACTGTACATACCAGCTTCTTCTGAGGCTAATTCGTAGTAGGTGATCCTTTGTTTTTTAGACCGAGAAATAATCAAACCATATCCAACGAGAGCGCAGGATGTTAATAATAAAGCCATTATTTGTCTTCAATTGTGCAACTTAAAGGTAGGTAGGTACAGTATTATCGTCGATTTTGAAAGCAGAAAATACTAATAGGCGTACGTCCTATCGTCGTCTATTGTATGCAATAGATAAGTTACTGGTATGAATAGCAATACCCGCTATAAATACAGAGTGCTCGGTAGAAACGGTTAACAATCTCCGTCAATTGTTATCGTTGAACCAAACTGCACAAAAGGCGCATGATTTATTCAGAAAAAGTTGGTGTAAGAAAATTTAAAACACACGATTGCACGCATCTTTGAGGTTTTGCAAGATATTATGCGCATGCAGAGGTTTGATCAACCTTAACAAAAGTCAAAACTCATAAACTCATTGAACATTATAATATTAAGGTGGACATTTATCAATTAACAATTAGCAATCAACAAGTAGAGGAAATATTGCGATTTGTGCAGATTAAATTAACAACTTATAAAAAAATAGTACGCTGGCGCATAAGCCGGAGATTCGGGCTAGCAGTACCATAACCTCATGTTATTGTTTATTGTTTATTTTCCAACGTACCAAATTTCGATTTTCAAAATGATTGATGATATAGAAGAGGGTGAGTTTTTTCTAATTGTATTATTTCCGAACAGTTTTTTATGATGAAAAAGAGGAGAAATAGGAGATCTTTTATCAAACCCATAAATAAACCAAGGAAAGCAATTACCTACTTGGTCAAATAGTTTTCAAGCATTTTTTTTCACATCTTTAAATTCTCTTGTATTGTTTATGCCATAAATGATAGAAAATGTTCAATTGCCAACAACAATAACCGAACAAAATCACTGTTTTCAGTGTTTTTGACGTTTTAGGTTAAATTTTTTATTTCTGTCAGGTAATGTCTGACCAATCCGCGTTTATCTGCGCACTAGTTGCGTACTAGAAGATATTTTAGTAAAATTGAAGTAACAAAGTTAAAAGTTAGCCAACGTCTCACTTGTTACTTGTTAATTGGTAATTGATAATAATCTGCATAAACACGGTCATTTGAAAACATGAAGTTCAACCTATGATTGCTAGTTGTTAATTGATAAATGTTAATTGTCGCTGCATAAATCCACATTTAGGAGGGTATCAATTTTCCCAGGCTATTCTTGGCGTCCCTAATTTATTCTCGAACAAACCAGATGACGAACACTAACTCAGTTTTGGACGCATAAAAAAAGATAATAACAGCAAAGCACCTTAACAACATTTTTTTCCAGAATTATATGTAGGTACTTGAAGCTCTATTTCATGTTTACAATCATCTGGAAACATTGAATTTAAAATTTCAATAGAATTAATGTAAAATATAGAAAAAATTATGAATATATACTTATCTAATGAATAATGGAATCGATAGAAGTCTCAAAAGTTTTCAAACAATTCGATGTTAAGTAATCATTATTGAAAAAAACATTTTTGTTCAACTGTGCAATTTTTCAACTCAAATTTCAAGCGACTCACGAAAATCCATACATACAGAAGTAATTCTCAAAAAGTTCATTGATATGCATATGTTTTCATTTCATTCCCAAACCTTAGCATAATGAGAGACATAATGTGTAATTTTTTGTCCTAATTCGGTACACAGCGCCATCTCTGATGACATTGCAGTAACAAAATCAAGGAAGTAAGAAGTGGAAGATCAGCTAAAAATGTTATCGTATGTTATCAAAATCAAAGGTACAGAAAATTTTCGAACGATTGTCATCTATGCCATTATAAAAAATGTTACTTTGGAATGTACATATCTACTTTAATTCATTACTGTTTAATTAAATTAACATGTTTATATTTATTTTATTACTTATCCCTAGTTTCCTCTCTATAAGACCACATGCAATTTGAACAATGCTGAAATCAAATTTGAAAACAAAATACCAACATTATTTCTCTAGAGATTGAAGAAATATTCTACAACTTCTTTGTCCCTGTGCAGTTTAAATGTATTTCATTCTCTTCTAGGAATAGAATGATTAGGTGTATTCTTTCATTTTGATCAAACTGAACGAACTGTGAAGTGAACTGACTGTTGAATAACGAGCTCAAAATGCAACAGTCGGATCACTTCAATTTAATTCGTTCAGTTTGATCAAACCGAAAGAATACACCTAATATTCTCAGAATGTTGTAGAAACAATTAAGTTAGCCTTAACTGTCATCGTTCCTATAGTTTTCAATCATTGAACCTAACTTATAGACGCAATTTTCAATCATTCATACTTATCCACAATTTTTCACTAACTTCATTTAATAAAATTATCAGTTACTAAACATTAGAAAATACTGGAATTCTCATATAGGCAAGACTCGTTTGTTGGTTATTTGAAAAAAATACAAAATTCCTGTAGCACAGGACATATTTACATGGAATAAATTTTCAATTCGTTTAAACAAAAAGTGTCTTTTAAATTTCGAAATGCAAGCATAGAAGGAAGTAGATACCTACTATATAAGTACTTTCATCACCAAAAACAGGTAGGTAGCTTCAAAAATGAATTCTCACTGAAGATGTAAAATGATAAATATCCGACACGTAAAGAAAAGAAAGGTAGGCGTTTCATAATTTAGGGAAAAAACGTACCTATACCTACAGAAGATCATCAAACAAGACTCACCTTAGGTATTATTGAACCCCATCGCTAACTTCAATCAGGAAATGAAACATGTCACACGAAGAGGAAAGTCACTCGTTCCACTAAAACTGAGAATTTCCTGATCACAGTCTCTTTGACTTGTCAACGAGTCTCACTGAACTTCAAAAAACATCCTCCACAAACCACGAAACACGGCTACTCATCCACTGCAGAAAGTTTTCGCGCGTACTCTGATAGAACCGAAAGCCACAACGCCATCCAGCACCCTCTAGAATGCGTCTTTGACTGAACGCGAGCTTCGAATCGAGTAAGCTCTGGTGTGGAGAACTTGTTTTGACGAAGGAAGGGTGGGAGCACATCGCCAACTTGTCTGCGCGTCAAAAACGGGAATCACCTTAGGAAGTGCCGTGGAAAAAAAACAAATAATGTGTTGTTTGTTTTATGGTTCGTTTGACCTTGTCGGTATTGTTTGATGCTGATTTTTATGAGAAAAGAGTCAGGTTATGTTGAGAAGGTGTTGACAAATTATGAATTATTATTTTAGAGATAGGTGTTTTAATAATATTTAATCTCGCTTGGAATGAGTACCTACCTACCAAACTTAGTCAAACTAAAGGGTTAGACAGTTTTGAGAGTACATTCCATCTCACTCACATGAATGGGAACCTTGCTCTATCCATAAAAATATTAGAAAAATCTCGTTAAATCAAAGTTAGGGTAGGTACTACAAAAGGAAGATTTCACGGAAAAAAGTGGCATTGACAAAAACTGAAGTGATCTGACAGAACACAGAATATGATGATATTTCAATTAAACCCCTTTTATAAAGTCAGGTGAAGTTCAGTTCAGGTAAAAAGCTCTGTGGCTACTACCAGTGGCAACTGGAAAGCGGCTGTTGAAGACTGTTCGGAATTATGCAAATTTTCTAATTTTTTTATTTTATTTCTCATTATACTTCATTGATTCAAACATAGATTAAAGAAACAGGAGATGAAACACGACTATACAAATTAATGTACGCGAAGCCTGCCAAATATTTAGAGTTGAAGCTTAGGAGTGGGGAGCTGCACAGAGTCGTATTCAGAAAATTCAGTAATTTCGTCCAAAATCGTATCTTCATTGAAATAAAGATGGTTTTTTATCAAATTTCATATAATGCGTGTTCCAGAGACAAATTGTGTCAAGTTCAATAAAATAATACCAATTGAAACATACAGTTTGTTTCTCGTTTTACTGTCGCAACTGTAAAATTGGGATTTTAAGTGCCGGATTTCTATTAAACAGGGTGTTAATTAGGTACGTTGACAAACTTCGAGAGGTATTTCTTCGAAAGATTTCAGGACGAAAAGTTCATATAAATATATGTCCCGAATGGCTTGGTTGTCGAGGTACAGGGTGATGAAAATACACTTTTTTTTAAATTTACTTCGACATTTTTGACAATAGAAAGTTCAAATTAGGCAAATACGATCCATTTAATAGTACGCACGTTACAAAATAATTCCTTTCTCAAAAAATTCACAGGGTCCTCCTTTTTTCAGAGTCAAGCCTTGTTCAACCCCTCAGAATTGACGAAAACTTCATATAAACACTGATTATCAGTAACAAAAAAAATAGGAAGAGAGTGATAAGAATAATACCTATGTTAAGTCTAAGTAAATACTTGAGTAACGTCATATCAAAGCAAACAAAATAAAATAGTAGCAGTTCAAGTTGAAATAAAAAAGGACTTGAAGAGTTATCTGTTGACTATAAGTTTCCTAAGTTCTTTTTTGAACTTAGTTTTAGTTCTACTTTCTTTTAATGATTGAGGTATTCTATTATATACCTATCTCAATTCCCTCATAAAAAATTGACATATTTCCATAATTTGATTTGAAACTTATTGCGCTTATTTTGTTTTGTGTTCGACAAAATTATAATTGCAAGTGGAAATCCTTTTTTACAAAAAATTTAAAATTATTTCAGCAGTTTGGAATCAGTGAACATCTTGGGCAAAGAAGACAATAATATTTAAAAAAAAATAGGTATTAGCTGCGTGAAAAGTATTTTGAAATTGTTGCACCTCATTTCACGAATTAATTCATTGAAGTAATGTCTCATATTAAAGATTTCAAATCGATTAAAACATTGTTTTCGGTTGTAATATCACAAGATATTAAAACTGATTGAAGAAATTGAAAATAATTTGACATATTTCTAAAACAGGTTTGAGAAAATATCTGGAAAATTATTTTCTACTTTGAGAAGCTCTTGATGAATGATATTTTATAGAATATTTTGTGATGTTACAATCGTAGACATATTCTTATTGATTTCATCGAATAACGATGTACTTATTAAGATGTTTTCGATAATTTTTCAATTCAAAAATATATACACAGTGGGACATAAAAAAAAGCAGCGGCTCTGTAGGTCGGCAGAATCGAATTGTATAAAAACGCTCCGACACGTCAACAACGCTGCCTCTACATTTTTAAAAGGTATATGGCAAGTGATACCTCATTTGAAAGGTACTTTCCTTCTTAATATCAACCAACAAAAATAAATTAATTCTATCAATTAGTTTTCGAGATAAAGGGGCTTGAAGTTAAGCCTTTTTATTCACTCAATCAATTGAAACAATATGTTAAAACAACTGTCGCAATAAATATTATTGTCAATGAAATAATTGTTCAAACTGTCAACCACCCATTTCCATACAAAAGTACAATTCTGTTCAAAATGAGACTTCACATTTCGTAGCATTTCCGGCGTTATTCGGCAGCATTCTTCAATAATTCTATTTCGTAAACATTTTGGATTTTGGTTTGGTTGCATAGATTTTGTTTTTCAAGTGACCCCACAGAAAAAAGTTGAGTGTGGTTAAATCTGGAGATCTGGCTGGCCACTCTATACAGCCTCTTCTTCCAAGCCAATTTCCAGGAAACATTCTATCCAAAAACACCTGTCGCCTATCAAAATCATCTTCATTCAATTGGTGTACGTCCCAAATGTATTTTGAAGGGGTGGAATTTATGATGTTTCAGGATTTGGCGGATACTGATGGTTCTTCTGATATTGGTAACACAAGCCAATTTTCTTGTTGTGCTGAATGTTGGGTCTGCATGAACTTGTCCTAAAAGTGCGACTTCAACAGGTTCATTTCTCAACATAAATTCACGTTCTGGGTCTCGTTTCTTGTTGGCTACTGATCCAGTTTGACGAAATTTTTGCACTAATTCTAGAACGCATTTTCTAGCAACAAGTTTATCTGGATGCGTTTCATTGAACAAATAGCTGTACAGTTAACGCACTCACCACTTAAAAAAATAATTCTCGCATTTGAATCGAATTCGAGAAAACGTATTTTTATAGATTCTTAAGAACCTTGAAAAAAATTTCTATCAAGTAAATGAGGATGAAATAAAAATTTGAAACGGAATTGCATGTTAATTTGTAGGTAAACAGTTAGGTCATTTAATTCCTTGATAATGATGATTTTCATGAAAAAGTTGCCTTATTAGAACTTATTTTTATTGATTGAGTGAATAAAAAGTGATTTCCCTACTTCAAGTTCCTATATCTCGAAAACGTTACGTTTCCAATGGCCCACTTTGTATAATAACCCTGGGTTATTTCAGGGTTTGATGACGTCTGCATGGTATGTGCCAGAATAGGGTAGGGATTGTGCAGGGTATGGAAACATTTGAAATAATCTCGACCTACTAAATAATCCAGACGTAATTTTCACTGTACCTATCTTTTATTATTTAAACTAGAACATGTCCTATTTCCATGCGTTTTTCACGCACGCCGACATGCACAGGTGTGACAGGCGTGCATTTCTAACGCAGGGTTGAAAATGCAGGGTGGGCATGCATGAATCTCAATCAGCCTTAAGAAACGAATACTAATTTGTGATTCATGGTTGAATAGAGAATTTTAAGGCAGATAAAAAAAAATATGAATTTTTTTTTAAGAAAAGAAGTTGGGGTTAGTTCCGGTAAAACAGGTAGTAGAATGGAAGCACTATCAATGATTACGTACCTTCTGTGAAATTCCAAATTCAAATGAAAAAACTTCAGACTGCTACAGATCCCTTCAAATTATTCAAAATTTCGGAATACGAAATGATAACCTCGAATTATTCAAAAACTACCTTGAAAGTGTGTGAAAGTAAATGGTACCATCACTACCATCAGTGACTTCAGAACATGATTTTTGGGTACCTCAGGGAACCGTGTTAGGGCCTCTGCTCTTTTCGCTTTATGTAAACGACCTATTTTTATTCCAAGGTACGGTGAAAATAATTAGTTTTGCAGATGATGCTGATGCCACATTTTATAAAAGGGAATCCTGCGGCGGTCTAAACTCATTAAGGTAAAGTGGGGTAAATGTGATCTACTTTTTGAATAGTTCAACTTTCATTTATTTCAGAGCTGCAAAGAAACGTTGAAAAAATAAGTTTTGTATTCATTGTGGACGAGAAAGTTAAAAAACAATAAATTTTGTTTATGTTGCGTGATGTTTTTTAAAATCGAATATATCACATTCATCCCAGATTTATAATTTATTTTATTGAAAAATACAATGAGAACTTTTAGAAAAAAATGTCAGAACAAGGGAAACAAAAAAGCTAATGAAATTAAACACAAAACAGTTGTTGAATGTTTTCCTTCATTTGAAGTTTTTTTTTGTAACAGCAAATTATGATATCTATAAAAAATAAAGCTTGTAAAACTCGTTCTACAGCTGTTTAAAGTTTGAAATAAACCAGTTTTAAATCAAGGATGTTATACAGAAGAGGTTAATGCACCGATCAAATATCATAACCTGCTTAGATGAGTAACTTGCCGCACACGCATTAGGATTTGTGTGTAAGGGACATCTTCCCCCAACGGCAGTGTCGTGCGTTGTTAACAGAACTATTGAGGTTCAATAAAATAGAAATAATGGATACCCAATATGGAATAGAAACCTGAAATTGTAATGAAATAATCTCCACATGATTTTGAGAATAGCCGATGCTCTAATTGACATGCTTCATTTTTCTCTTTTCCAATTTGTTTTCCCTTTCTCAATAGTAACGACACTGGTAGCTTCAAATGATTGTTCTGTCAAACATCAAATTCAGCGTTGTCGTACTGACAAGATTATATCGACAACGAGAATCTCAGTTCAGCGATGGAAATACTATCGGTTTTTCATGCTCCCAACAAGCTGCATTGAAAGTTTCAATTGCCTTCTTATTGTTATATATTTCATCCAAGGTATTTTTGGGTTTTCATTGCCATGAATCTACCCGAAAGATATCAAAATCTAGCTGAAGTGCTTATTGTATCCTTAAAAAATTGCGACATGGCAATAATATCATGATTTGAAGGATAAGATTACGAAAAGATGTTACCTTCAGTTCTATTTGAGAATTACTCCTCTAGGTTGTGTTACTTGATCGGAGAGTTAATGTGTTTTAACAACTTTTTGAGGTTAATATCAACTTTTCATAAATACCCTATAGTCCATACCATGTGTTTTTTCAAACTACTATGAACTAATGAGTGAATAAAAATTAAATTAATATTCTTATTTACGAAAAAATAATACATTACTTCACTAACGGAGTAAATGTATAACAAAATATGTGTAAAAGTGAAACGCGCTCTTCACTTATCTGTACTCAAATGAAATCTGAGGAGATTTTTATTGGATTTCGACGGCTTCTAGTGTGGCTCACTAGACTAGCATATTTCGGAAACCGTCTAATAGGAGGCACAAATAGTATTTTCAAATTGCGATTTCCAAATCTACTATCGCAATTGCCCCATTATCACATTTTTCCTAAAAAAGATTTTTTTCCGAAAATGGAAATTCTTTCTTTTTCTTTGCCAATTTATACCGCGATCTTTCATCTGAATTCGTTCTATCTTGATACTGTTGGGACCTGCCAAAATAAACAATTCCTGTCTTATTCACCTTATATGAAAATCAAATCAATCAAATCGGTTCCTGAAATCGACATTTTGATTAAATTGTATCGAAACTTCACGATACACTAAATTTATTACTTGAGACCGAAAAAATTTTATTTGTAAAAAAATGTTGTTGATAGCTTGTAGCTATTGGTTAACGAAATTTTACCAAAGAACTACATCAAGTTCAGTAATGTAGATATTCTTTGATTTTACCATGTTAGGCGTTATTAAATTTATGAAGTTTGTCATAATGTTGCCATCTCTCGGAGTTTGAAGAAAGAAAATGGCCACAAGCGCCTCCGCGTGGTCATTTATTAAAACGACCTCACCAACGTTGCCAAATTGTTGATGGATAATATTTTTGGCAATGAAAAGAAGAATTCAATGGCTACACCCCAGGCCACCATCCATCAAAAGCAAGAATAGAATAAGAAGCCACGGTGCTTCAAACTCTTGAAAGGAAAGCAGCTCATATCTTTTCACCATCGACATAATCGAAAGGTTAGGTCGATGCTTTTCAAAATCGACAAGTTGGTGCTTTTTACTAACGAAATGGTCAGCTTGGCTCAAGAAGAATAAACTATATCTGAGAGTTTATCGAACTGGGACAATACTTTTTCAATTCGGATTCGTGTTCAGGTTGTCCCAATGCGTAAACAGGGGAAGTAAGTACCTTCTTCAAACGAGAACTTTAAAATTGTGCGAGCCCGCTTTTCGGTTATTTCCAAATTCGGATCAGTTGAAAAGTATTTCAATTGACAGTTAGAATTTATCGTCCATAAATATCATTTCACAATCCAAATTTCTTCAAAGACCATAGGCCCCGAAAGATCGACTTTCAGTTGCGCTTTTCTTTGAACCTAACCTAACCTACACAGTAGCGTCATTCAAGCAACCTGACAAAACAAAATGTGTATCGTCTTGTATGATGTCATTTCAGCGCGTAAATTCATACTGGGAATCCACATTTTGAATTCGAAGTTGAAGTTGAGTAAATGGGTACCTTCTACTTAATAAGAACAATAAAATTACGCAAGCCTGCTCATCAAATATTCCCAAAAGCTGATTTCTTGAAATGTATCTCAACCGACAGTTTGAATTTACCGCTTAGAAATGACATTAGACAAGCAAAATTATAAAGGCCATGAAAGTTTGATCCCTAAAGATTAAAAGGCCGCTTCGAGTGACGCTTCTGTGTAGTTTAGGCAAAGTTGCGGTTTTTCCGTTTCCTTTCATACAGATTGACAAGTGACAGCCCATAACCAATCACAGTAACCAGGAACCATGGCCGGGATTCCGAAGTGGTCGAGCATGAATCGTGTCGTTTCCACGAATTTGACTATTCCGAGTCTATACCAAAGAATATATACAGTTCAGTAATGTAGATATTCTTTGCTGACAGCAATGAAACAGCAGAGTACTGTGGCATCCTAAGCGCCAGAATCGCAAAGTTTTAATTTTTTTTCAAGAGATGGCACCACCATACATCTACAGAATACGGGGTATCGCGTTAAAACCACTCCGCTGCATCCTCAATATATTTTAGAAAGGTGGTATTATCGTGATACCACAAAGCTTGAAAGGGTTAAACATTAAACAACGGTCACAATTATCTTTTCAAAGTTAATTGGAATTGGTATATAGAGGTACACCTTCCTATCATGAAAACTTTCCCCTAATATAACTTGCTTATATTTTCTGAATAAAAATAGCTATAGAACATTTACTTTATAGCATCCTGCAGGTATGCGCACTGATTACAATTTTCTTATAGCAAACTTGCAGAAAGTAGGTACATGAAAGTTGTAACAAACTTGCACTTATTTAATACATTTACAATTTCAGTACAATACATTTCCTCTTGTTACTCTTAGATTTAGATTCAAGGAAACCTTAGGTACCTACCTATTCAAGGTAGAATAAGCCCAAAAACAAACATTCAACAACGAATTATCCTTCACAAAATAAAATGTGCAATCAATACTCTGGACTCCTTCAACTGATAATGTAAATTTAAAATCACAAAAAACTAGCAGATTGAATAAAAATATTGAGAATATCGAGATTATGTCAATTGTCAATTCAGAATTTTATGTTTAATGCGGATTAATTCATCATCTTTCCGTTCCATGTTGATTTTATTGTGTTGTGTTGAGTGATCGAGTACCGAAATCACCCGACGTTTTTATTGGGAATCCATTACCTATTATAGTCGAATCGTCCAAGAATGTCATCTAGGTAGGTGTTTGCAGGAAATTTCCAATCAAACAAAAAGGTCCCGAGTTCGAAGCCCGGTTGGTCCACATTTTTTTAATTCACTTCTAATTTTCATCTTCCCGTTTGCTATGCCAAAAACTTATTCTCTATTTTAAATTCAAATACAGACGCTAATGCTACTTCATTTTTTATTTCTTCTTATTTTCTACGATCTACGATCATGTTACCTCCCTTTTTTTCATCAAGTACCGAGAACACCCGACGATTACTTCTTGTCGTCCGAAGTTCGAATCGTTGATCGTTCGTTCGTTCGTGATCGAATCGAAAGTTCGGAATCCCAGGGCAGAATGGGTTCAGTTCAGTTGTGTTCAGTTCAACAAAATGACATGAATTAATATTCAAGCAGAATCATAAAGAAACGCACTTTGTGAATAATTTTTTTTTTTTTATTAATTTGACAGTATGACAGTTTGAAGCTTTAGGTTTTAGGTTCATAGCCCATTAAAGGATGCAGAAGAAGAAGAAGTTTTAGGTTCGAGTTTGAGAATAAAAAATATCTTGGATATGATTTAGGATATTATTGTTTTATTTGATAAATTTTTCCATTTAAATTAATGCTTTGTGATTGTGAATCTGAAATATAATTAATGAGGAAATGGACCGATCAGAGGTTTTAGAAACTCTGAATGCAGCTAATTTGTATTTGAATCGTTTGAGGTGCCTGGATGGCGATCTGGAAAATGCCCTAGAACAGATAGATACAACTTTTCGGAATACTGAAAAAAATATTCGTGAAACCTTTTCTAATCTAAAGGACACTTTGAAAAATATTTTGAATGAAAGAGAAAAGTGTTTAATGGATAAAGCCAAAAAGGTATGTAATTCCCCAAACAATTACCTTTCCTTTTATTTTCTCAATATTTTTTTTAGACTGAGAGTGAGAGTCTAGCTCCTTTACAAGAGTGTCGTAGTGTTATTTTAAACAAAATTGAATCTACAAACAAATTAATAAACATAGGTAATTCAATTATAGATGGTGTTTTCAATAATGTGGATACATTCATAACGAAAGCTAGTATGTTAGGAAGTCTGCCTGAAGTCCCAGATTTGAAAGAAGTGCCTTATCTCAGTTTTCATTATGAACAATATTCGGAACTGGAAGTCAAGGAAATTTTGACACAGTTTGGTTATGTCTGTAGAATAGCTCCTATTCAGGTAATCCTTAGAATCATATTCAAACCTAATTCGCCTCTGTAGTTTAGCTTCAAACATTGACTATGCCTTACATTTATGAATTCTGTATTTCTAGGTGACAGAACTGTCTGAAAAACCTGGTGCCTTACTTGTTGAATGGAAAAATGTTGAAATTGAAGAAAGGATGACAGATATTCAAGAGTTCAGATTGCAGAGAGCTTTTGGCAATGTTGTTGAAGACAAACATTTGGTGGTTAATTTCAAAGATTGCTATAGGGGTTGGTAGAAATTGATATATTGTTTCATTTTGTTGAAATCAGTTATCGATTAATTTGATACTTAATTATTCAAAAATGGATTATCACAGGACTTTTGAAAATATCAGTTTAGTGGCTTTTACCTCTCCAAGAAGGGAGGTATACATTCTGCATAAAGGAAAAAAATGGATTATCTGTAGAAATGGATAGTAAAACCATGTTTAGATAAGATTTTGCATTTCCTAAACAATGGAATTGATTTCTTTCATCATTGTAATTCATGTAGGTCAATCATCAGATAATTTTATACCATATGGTATTAAATTACTTATGCTCAAAATTTTCTTGCAAATCGAACTGTACCACTCGTCTCAAAATTGCCAACAGAAATATGAAAATCTTGAAACAATCTGAGTTTTTGATATTTTTGTAATTGATATGTGGTTTACAGTTTCATTTGCAAGCAAATTCTAGCCAACTGATTCATTATGAATATTTTCATATCAGTTTGTACATAATTCGTATGCAACTTGAGTATGAAAAAGTGATGTATGTATTTCCAATACCTGCTGCAGCACATAGTCGGAGGAGCAGTTGATCCAGAAAGACTTTTCTTTCATTTTCTGAATTGCCTACACATGACTTAATTTCAGCTGAGAATATATAGATTTATTTTCATTATTTTTTGAAGTTACATCTTTTTAATTTATATGGAGGAGTAACAGCCAACAGTTCATCCAATCAATTTAATCAAAAAAATTATTGTACATATTTTGAATCTATAAAATAGAAACGTTGAAAAAATCTTTTTCAAAATGTTCTCATGTTATAGTATTCAAATTATTTATTAGTGGTAAATGAAAAAGGGATATATGCATATTTTTGATAGTCAGTTTTGTGTTCAAATATTAATATTTCACATTTGATAATCTTACAGGTTTAGACACTCAGTTCCTAGTAAAAGATCTTCTAGCTGGACAGCCATATTCTTTCAGGGTGTGCTGCAAATTTGAAGGTACATCAGAATGGTCTCCATGGTCTCTGCCCCAAGTATCTTCAACATCTCTCAAACACTTTTCCTGGAAAATAAATGAAGATTACATTATGTGTAATGAGAACAGAATTGCAGCACCTAGAAAAATTAACTCAAAGATACTGGTTTCAGACGGGGCTCAGTTTTCTGTTGGACATTCTGTGGAATTTACGGTAAAATTTTCACCTAGTTTAATATCTAGAAGGTATATTTTAGTTCAAAATATACAACTGTTCTTTTAAATATGAAATCTTTGAAAACACATCCACTAGAAATTGTATAGGTAAGGTATATCAGTAGTCACCTATAAATATGACATCAGAAATCAAATTCAAAATTCAAAGGGCTCATTACTGATTACTACTTCTCACTACACTAAATGATTTTATTGAATATTTAGCTTATTTATTCATTGTTTGAGTTGAGGGTTATTAACCTTATATGCTAATAAGACCTGTTATGCAATACACAATTTTATCTACAGCTGATATAAACACAGCTTGTAAACACAAGCATTATGACTATAAGACGCTGTGGATTAACATATTGTATTATGTGTATCTAGTGATGTATATTGTTTTTTCAGTTTCTTGAAGTGGATACTACTGAAGCATTGGTGGGTTTGGTATGGGAAAATTTGCAAAACCACTTGGAAAACTCTGATTTGAAGGTTGAAGGTTGTTTCATGGTGAACAGCAATGGAAAGATATATGTTGACGGTAGTGAAAAATCTACAATCTTGCCGAATTTTACCAAAGGACTAAAAGTATGGTCATTAATCAAGTGAAACGTTTGCATCTGAATCATCCATAACTTCAACGTCAAAACTGTTTGATGAAACTGAATTTGTTGTTGCAGGTCTGTTTTACATGTGATGTGGTCAATAACCAAAAGGTCAGAGTAGACATTGACTCAAATGAAAAGAGAGTTACCTATGATTGGCCTGTGAACCCAGATTCAAAAATGATGTTCATAGCACAATTTCATTCAGTCAAGTGGAAGATCATGGTAGAATAATAATTGATTTATTGATTAAGAGTTTGATATTTATGAAGGAAATTAGTTCCTTGATGTCAGGGCATGAATAATTTCTTACCATCCTAGCTCTGTTAAGGCAGTAAATGGTTTCATATGAATCTGAGTATTGAAATGTTTTAAATTGTACTTTAAAAGTATGCATATGTATTAAATTGTGAATTATGAATCCGATAAATTCGCCTTTACCAAACCATTGCTGCTATTCACTTGCAAAATTGTCTGGTGTACAATTTTCACCTGTTTTAACTTGAAATTTGTTTTTTTTTTCACAATAATGATAGTCATAAATAATCTCATGATTTATGCCAAAACTGCTGTGCAACAAAATCACATAACGTAATACACTACTAGTGAACAGCGCCACAATCGAAAAAAATTCGAAGTTTCATGGAGGAATTTTGAAAAAAATAATGGTATTTTCTGAATATAGTCTATACTCATTTCTGTATGAACAGCCTCTGCCTCATTATTTGCAGGGCGAACTGTTTATTGTTTGTTTTTGTTAAGAGTTTAATTTAAATCACTGGGAGAATAATTTTCAACACAAATGTTGCATGCTTCACTAGTTAAAAAATGCTCTGAACTTTTGAGGGTAGAGGATGGCCTTTAAAGTTTTGTATATGGAAGTTATTATAATATAGTTCAAATGGAAGTTATTATAATATAGTTCTACTCAATTTTTTGAAAAAATGTTTAGTTGCCTTTTGATTGAAATCTCAACTAATTGAAATGTTTTACGTGTTCTTTAAATACAAATAATGATTTTTTTGTCTGTTTTTATTTTCCATTAAGTCAATAAGTTGAAATTTAATGTACGTATCTTGTAATGATTTCCGCAGACGGGCAGACAGAATAATATGTCACAAAAAACAGTAAAAGCAGGTATTATTATTATTATTGACTAGCATTGATATAGTGTCCTTGAGGAATGATTCATAGTAGAGGTCAGATGTAATTCAATGAACGTGAGGCATTGTTCTGTCAGATATACTGTCCTTATTTTCGAATTAATGAAATTATTGGCTCCCCAGTATGGTCTTTCCAACTGTTACAATGAATTTTTATCATAGTTCAACCGAATAATTATAGATGTCGCAAAGCAAGTGACTTTGATCTTGTCGAGGCATCTACACTACAAATTTGCAAGGAATATCACCTACTTCATGAAAATCAATACACCTGTTGTAAACCAAGTAAAAAGCGAACAGTGTAAACACATTTGTATTTGGTCGGTTTGGTAAAGGCCGTGGCCCGTGGCTCATGGTCAAATGGTTTGATCTGATCAAACTTCGTTGGGGTTACGTCATTTTCATTGGTTTGTTTGACAGAATTTGAAACAACCAATAGTATAATTTTACCATTTCCTTTTCGCAAATTCAATATAACTTAGTTTGTTTCGGCAGTAGGACAATTAGAGGCCTATTCTGTAACGCATAACGATGTCGTTAGTGAACGATAATCGGTAATTAACGATATTTGCGATTCTGTAGCTAGATATGTTCAGTATGTCGATATTCTTTGGTCAGGGAGTATAAATGTCATTTTCAACTACTGTAGCTGTCATGTCATTCAAACTCCCCGCCATTATGGTAACCAATCACAGAGCGCGCCCCTGTCAACAAGGATGGAAAAATTAAGAACAGATAACCCAGATGTGAGATTCCGTGTATCCTATATTCGACAGTTATGTCTCTTTCTCTTCCATGAATTCAACGATGATGACATCTCACTTACTTGATCAACTAAGGAATTCTGTGTTACACGAAATCCGTCACCAGTCATTTTCGTCGTTTTATTTGTATGTCATATGCCAATCCTTTCCAAGGTACCGGAATGGACTGAATAAAACGACACTATATACTCAAAGAAGTTGTTTCTCAGAACTTTTTCTTATTGCTGGGCGATTCTGACTTTGGCGATACCAGCGATGGAGAAATCTTCGTTATTATTGGTAGATGATTTTAAATTGACCAGGAATAACACGTCGAATTGTTCATCGCAACTATCGCTAAAGCCTAAAAATCACCCAGCAGTAAACTATGCCTAAAGTTAGATTGATTGCTGGTGATTTTGGCTTTGCTGATACCAGTTATGGAGAGATCAACGTTATCATTGGTCGATGATTTTATAATAGCTGCGTTTTATTGGACCTCGTTCCGATACTGGTTTGATGGAATCAATTGACATATGACACGAATACAATGATAAAAATGTCAGAACTGACAGATAATTGACAATTCATTCCCAAACCGGTATCAGAATGGCGCCAATAAAACGCGGCTATTGACCATAATAATGTTGATTTATCGCGAGTATCGCCAAAGCCAAAATCGCCCGGTAGTAATTGGGTTCAGTGGCAAACGATTTTACCCAGACCCACAGATCATTACGTTCAAAGAGATCTTGGTATTTGTGACTTTGCAAACTTGAAATGTATTTCAATCGACAGGCTATCGGTGATCGTTTTTTTGCTGTCAGGTTGATAATATTTTTGTTCTTAGTATTGGAAACACTGATTGAAACCAATATTGTCATCTGTCAGATTCAAGGGATTGGTTATAATAATTTGACATTTGTCATTACTGACACATGGCACATGCCAGTGTTTCAAATATTAAAAACCAAAATTCTTTACCAACCTGACAGCAAAAAAACCATCACCGATAGCCTGTGGAATATTGTCAATAGAGATTTCTAATGGCTTTGGACACCCAAATAAAAAGAGACGAAAGTTCTTAATTTTTCCATCCTTGTTGCCAGGAGCGCGCTCTATGATTGGTTACCATAATGACAGCTACAGTTGAAAATGATATTTATACTCCCTGACCTTATAAGCCGCTTTCCATTGAGTTTCAAGCACCGGGGCTTCTTATTCCTTACTTGCTATTGGTGGAATTTTGACATATGTCACTTTTTAGCCAATCACAGAGTACATTCCCTGGCAACAAGGACGGAAAAATTAGGAACTTTCGTCTCTTTTTATTTGGGTGTCCAAAGCCATTAGAAATCTCTATTTACCGTCCAGAAATGTTTGACCCCAAAAGATCAGAGAGCCGCCTTTGAGTGACGCTTCTGTGTAGGTTAGGTATTCTGTGGTACAGCCAGTGTTTGTGTTCTGTGAGTACAGCTCACAAACTCCAAGCTGAGAAAGACGGATTACTGAAGATTAGGCTTAATGACCTTGTGTGCAAGTGCGCAAGTGCATCCGAACCCGACCCGTGTTCCTCGTGTACCCGAGGAAAGAACGAGAGCGGAGAGCAGGAAACTGTAAAATGTCAGGCGTTCGTGCGTCGTAGTTGGTTTTTCGTTTTAATAAATTTGTTAAATACTCCATTAAAGAGTTTCAGAATATTTGTGAACATTCCCATAGAATTGAGAAAATCGTTTGTAAGGGCGATTGTTGTATTTAGTTTTGGAAAAGTAAGTGGAACGTAGTGTTTAAGTCGTGGTATGTGTATATTGATTTTGTCGATTTCGTTCTCCATTTCGTCGCGTCGGTGCCTGTACCTTTGTTAGAAGACGAAATTAGAAATTCACGTTTATTTTAGATTCGGTTCGTTTATTACTATTTCGCTGTGAAGTGAAAGTGTTTGGAATCATTGTACATAAGTGACTGTTGTGTTTGTGCATAATTTGTGTCCTTATGGTGCGGACAATTTTTCTCCATTTGGACATTTCATTTTGCTTTTGTGAGACTTTCTCCTTTTCGTGACCTATAGTTGATTTTTTTTTCTTTCGCGTCGGTTAACCGTGAGACGGCATAACGGTTTGCCCTAACGTTCGGTTACCTTCTTGTCCCCACAGCACTTTTTCATTAATTTAGAACCAGGTCATATTACTGGTAGTATTTATAGGAATGATTGTGTGCATGCTGTATGAATTGGTGAATGTTCAGGTCATGGTAATATTAATATATTAAGCATTTACTAACATCAGTAATGTTTCGTTCGAGATTCGTTCTGAACCACATTGCCATTGGTGTCGGTATAGCAATGTGGTGGCTACTCCGATGTCTACTAACGCGTTTCGTGGTTTTAGCGCCGTTAGTTGATCTTCGCGAATTTCCAATCTGAAGGGTGGCAAATTGGAACAAATTTGAAAAACAGCAGATCCATTTCTGAGCGACCATTTGAAAAATTATATATGGTTTGAAGTGAGTTCCATGATTGGTTATTATGATTAAGTAATCTGTAATTTTGGGGACTGGCTATATATCTGGATGAACTGAAAGCTTTGCTAAATAAACCCTTCTTTACATATCAAAGTCAAACATTCAAATCTATTCACTTGCGTTTTAGATGAAACCTAAGGTAATGTAATGTGAGGTTAGAAGTCGTCTTTTTTCAACTTTGTGTTTTTATTTTTATCTTGTCAGAAAAGTCCGTATCATGACCATCGCTGACATATTCGATTTTTGTGAAACTAATTTCCCTAGAAAGAGTGAGGTCAAAATACATAATTTCAACAAACTCATTTCAAATATTATATACTCCATTGGCTAGTTTTTATATCTTTTGAAATATTAATTTTGATGGTTGACTTAGTTTTGGCTTGATTTACGTTTTTATAAACACCGAAAAAGATGTATTTACCTCACCTATTTGCTTTACCTTAGCTCACTCTACTTGGCATTGTCAAAGTAATTATTTCCATTTCTATATTTTGAAACCAAATAATGTAATCACTTCACTTGATGCCAGCTTGTTTGGGAAACATACATTGAGTATAAGTATGTATTTTAATTTGTGAAGCTCTAAATAATATAATACTTTTTGTTTTTTTTTCCAGGATGTCTAGTTGGTCCCCCATTTTTCCTTATTTTTGTTAATAGTCTGTCCATTACGATTTTGTGTAATGAAATGATTTGTAAAGTTAAAACTTAGCTGTTAGTAATTAACTTTACACCAGTCAAATAATTGTTGTATTAGCAAAACACAATAATGTCTGAATATTTTCTATTCAGAACAAGTTGCTAAAAAAAAAACTTATGGGTTGAGAGTTTCCAGAATGAGAAATATTTTGAAACATTGTGAATCTATCTGATAAATGTTTGGAATCCAGTGTTTTGAATTACCTACATTATGATTATGTTGATGAACCTGAAACTGGCAGCCAGAGCTAGCAGCAGGACAGGACTAACATATGTCAAGATATTTTAAAACATTCTAGCATAATTTCCTTTCACAGCCTCACACAACTGTCGATTTCCTTTAAATTTTGAGTTAAGAATCATAAAGCAGCTAAGATGAAAAGACAAACACAATTAAAAATAATTTACATCAGATTTTAAGAAATATTTCAAAAAGTAGTTTTTATTTCCATTCACTACCTCATGCAATGGTAATTTTTTTAAGCATTCTGAGAAGAACTAATTGACATCTGACATTGCAAAAAAATTATGTTAAATCAAGATTTTTTTAAATTATTACTCTACTGATAATTTTCTCTTTGCATTGTCAAGGAGGGAACAAATTACTTATAAAAAATTAGTGTATATATCAAAAAAGTCAAAATTTAACTTCATCAGAAGTAATAGAAACTTAAAGACAAAGCTTCATTTACAATATTTTAAAGCGTTTTTTGATCCCTTAGGATATTGTTAACATTACCATCTTCTGATTAAGAAAAGCTCAAAAAACTATTATAGTACAACAGACTTTGCATGAAATAATGCAGCTTCATGATAATCAATGGTCCTAATAAATTCATTCAGATATTATTGATTCACTACTTGGTGCCTAATAAGGTTTCAACTCCAGCTTGTATAGACTGTTAAAATGTTTCTAGTGATACATATTTTCTATTGATATATCTGTTATATGAAATTGACGTAGTTCACATGGAAAAAATTAATGAAAACGGGACATTTTATAGAATGTCTTCGAGAAGGAGAAGTAGAAGTAGGGATAAGAAAATTATGCCTGCCAAACTTAGAATGGACACAAAACCTCAAGCAGTTCGAATCACAGGTATAATCATCATTTGAGTCATATAAAAAAATCAGTAGTAGACATTTGAGACGTGCATTTATTTTGGGGGCATTTTACTTTTTTATTGAAATGCTTGTTTTTTCATACGGAAATATCAAAAATATTGAAACATTCATTGTGACTTACTTCTTTTTTTTGAATTCAAATGAGTTTTCCCTTGAAAGTTACTCAACAACTGTTTGATTTGAATTATTGGGGAATGATCATAATGTCATCTTTCATCGAAATTTTTTATAGCTAACAAAAATATCAAGAATATTAGGAACACTTCTGTTATGTAATTGTCACTTGCTTTAACTGGCTAGTTATTCAAAATTTGTTGAAATATGATTATTCAATACTTGAATTAATTTATGTTTAGACCAGCTATCTGTATCATTCTTCAGTGTTGAAATCTAGTATTATCTGTATTTAAGGTAAAACTTTACATGTTAACAAAACAAAAATCATCATTTCCCACAGGTATATTAATTTTGATCTTGAATATACTTATACTAATTCATTATTTAAAAAAAACCTTCAGAAATATATAGTTGTCTGTGATATTTAGAATTTTCAAATTTGTGTTATCCAAGTTTTATTACACAAACAGACAGTACCACACACAAGTTTGTTATAAATTATAATGATAAAATATAGATATTGTTATCATTCCACTTGTTCGCCAATTTGAATTGATCACAGTTAACAAATTGATGAATTTAATGACTCCTAATCTTATCATAGAAAACGTCAGTTATTCAAAGTAGTAGTATAAGGTGAAACTCTTATGAATTTGGTAAAATGAGTAATGAATTGTTTAGCTTTTCTTTATTTTTTTTGGCTAACGTTTGTGTAATGCAACAAAATAAATGACATAATTGTAAAAATCAAAACTTAGATCAGATTAGTTTAATAACAATCCGTATTTTCACGAAGAACTGTTTGTTTTCAGACCCTAGTTTACCTGCTGGCAGAAGAAGAGAAATTGATAATGTTATGAAAAAAGCTAGGGCTCAAAAGTCACCAAATTCAGGCGTATTTTGGGATAAAAAACTTTTGGAGGTTGAAGAAAAAGACCCAAACAGGTGAATAATAATTAGATTTCAAAATGTTTTCATTTCTAAATCATATCTTAGAATCTTTTAATATTAAGATAAAAAATATCTATGATATCTCTGTTTGAAAATGAATTTTTGTACACTAATACTGATAATATGAAAATCTCTATGAAGAAGTATAATATTGAGTTTTATTTTTTCATCACACAAAGGAGGACCATCTTCCAAAATATTAATGGGTTTAAGTATATAAGTATTTCAAAATCAAATCAGTGAAATCAAAAAACGCTTTATTATCAAAAGTGGTGAATAAATTTGTTTAAAATTCAATGACAAGTTTTAAAACTTATTTGATCATGTTTCCTTGAAATATTAATTACTTTTTATTATATTTGAAACTATGTATTTGTCATTTTTAAACATACAAATAAATAAATAAAAAATTAATAACTTTTAGAAGAAACACTGGAACTCGTCATATGCGCAGTTTTTCAAATAGATTGAATGTGTACATGTTGATTCATGTAAGAGGAAGAGGTATAATTAATTACTACCTCTAATCAAATTTGCCCCATGTATTAGAAGTTACTTTTTATATCTATTAAAACAAATACACTTTCCTTGTCATACTTACCAGAAATGAATCAACTTAACCCCGCCCCCCAAATAGTCCTTTGAGAAACTCAACTGAACATTCAGTAAGATTCCTCAGAGTGTAATCAAACTATCTTTTTATTTTTTCAATAAATATGTGTGAATTTTCTATTGCCTTTTATAATATACAATAAACGCACATTTATATGTACAAATCTGTAAAATAAAATGAATTCATTTATGTAGGTATTATTATTTTGAGTGTTACTGTTCAGTTTAACTTGATTCATTTGGCAATGTTGAAACATTTTTCTGAGTTTTCATTTTGGATAATTTTTCTAAAACCAGAAACTTGCTTCTTCAACTGAATTTATACTTTCATTTAAATGCTGCCTCAATTGTTCTGCCATAAGTTAGAAGTCGTGTTGTCTGCATATAAAACACATAATGAAAATGAAGAAGGAACGACATCTTTGTGGAACTAAAACTCTCAAAAAGCTTACTTGATAGCGGACTATTTTTTGTGTTTTACAGCTTAATATCTGTTAAGGGGGGAATGCAGAAAAACGGCCATGCAGACCTATTTTGCAGGCCATTTTTTGTGCGAATTCAAACTTGATGGAGTTAGCACATAGATAAAAGTTGGGAATAGGTGTTGAGATGTGATGAAGATATAGTTCAGCCTAGAAATGAAGATGCATATGGTTTTTAAAATGACAACATAACTTTTTTCGTCTCAGATTTGAATAACCGCGTTGAATATTTTACAAGAGCTGTAGAAAGTATCAGCTTCTATCGGTAGAACTATGAGAACTAGACTGAAAAAGGTATTTCTGTAGCTGACTATCTGCTCGAAGTCATTGCTGTCGTTTTGGTGGCGTATATCGGAGACACGACAGTTTGGACATTATGTACCAGACGGCAGCGGTGAAATTCACCGTTGTTAAACGCATCAATTGTACAACGAAAAAAAATTTAATTTACATTATTAATTTTCATACATATATGCTTCCTTAATATCAATTAAATAGACTTTTGAAATAAAAAGCAGAAGAGAACTAGGTGTATATTTATATGAGTTCTGTGAATAGCAAAGTTGGTTAAATAGGCCCAAAATTGCACATTTCAGGGATTAATCAAATAAGTAATCGAAAGTATTTTAAACCGTTTTTGAAATCATTGAAAAAAAATGATCTGGCCTGTTTTCTATTCTCTGCACTAGCGACTCCATTTTTAGAAATGAGAAAATTTGTTCAACAAACGTTTTCTTCTGTTTCACGTTTTTTCGATTTGTTACACTTTAATCTGTCAAATGAACTGAATGGAGAATGGATTGGTACAATTTTTTTCCCAGAATTAACGTCAAGTGAAATTATTATCAGATTTAGGTATAACGTTACAACAGTACAATATATGATATAACTAATTTACAACAATTTATTCAAATAGCTCTAATCTTTTTATCGTTTGGAAAGTCATAATTAAATAGTTTTAACAACTGTGAGAAATATTTGTCTTGTGTGTATTGTAGTATTACACTCCAAATCATCATATCCATTGTTTTGACCACCCTGTCAAGCCTGGTTGAAATTGAAGAAGTTTCAGAAATGAATAATAAAAATATCTGATATTCTGAACTGATGACTATCAGCGATGTGCCATTCAATAGCTGTTTTATTTTTGTGTTGTATTATTCTCTTTGCAGTAATATCTTCATATTCAACGAGAAATAAATTTGTTCCTATTTGTTTCAGGTGGCGCCACAGTGGTTATAAGTCGCTCTACATCGACGGCGGTGGTTCTTCTTCGCCCTCGTCCGGCGGCAGACGAAGCCGATCGCGCTCCCCCGTTTCCGCACACTTTGGCCGTCGTTCGCCCCCGATGCGTCGCTCTTCCCCGTTCGGCCGCACGAGGTCGCCACGATCTCCCAGGTCGCCGCCGCCGCGTAGTAGCAGGTCGTCGTCACCGCCGCCTCCTCGTAGGCGCTCGCCTCCGGGAAGCTACAGGTCGCCGGCGGTCGGAGGAGGCCGGAGATCGCCGCCTCCTATGGCGCGGTCGTCGAGACCGATGATGAGGCCTCGGTCGCCGCCTTCGCGCGAGCCTCCTTCGTCGAGACACGCCGTGAAGCGAAGATCAATCTCGAACAGCTCGATCAGCAGCTGTTCGGATGATTCTTGTTCTGTGTGTTCACCTAAGGCGCACAGGAACGCCAGATCCAGGTGAGTTTCAGGAAACGAATTTAAATAATTCAGAATTGGAATAAAATACATCATTGAAAGTCCTTTCTCTCAGACTTGATGGGTACGCATGCATTTACACAGGTGTGAAATCATCCACAGTCACAAATGTACACTGAAGAAAGGTTACTTGGTTGGTGAAATTTCTGTTTCTTGCTTAAATGACAGTATAGAGTTTTCTCAATGGGTTCATGAAATTTGGTAGATTGATGAACATGAAATATCAATAATCAACAGGCATTGAAAAAATTTAAATCGTACTATCACTAGAGCGAGCATCCGGGTACGCTGCAAGATAGTGCAAAAAAATATTCAAATAGCAATTGTGCTAAAACTAATGATCTGACAGCAGCGCCTGTTTTATGCACACTTAGCTAGGAATCACACTGACCGACCAACATCGACCGTCCGCGAACGTCCAGCAACGACCAAAAATTGTAAGGGATCGATAAAAACTTTCTAACTCGCACAGATCGACCAAAATTTTCAGTTGATTGCAATTTCAAACATGGTCTTCGAAAACTGGTTGAAGTCGATCATTCAGTGTGAGATATCCGAAGAATACACGTTTTGGAAATTTTGGTCGTAGTCGGACAGTCGGTCATGGTTGCTCAGTGTGCCTGCTGCCTTAAAGTACACATGATGCAGTACTTTCATGAACGGGGCCAAGTCTAGAGCTTGAAAAATGGCGGAGTTATGATTTTTTCAAAAAATTGCAATCTTTTCCTTTTTTTTCAGTTTTTCTTCGTTACTGACGATCCGATTGGGTCATAAAAAATCTCATTTTGTTCGTATTTCAATTATCTACAATTTTGCTCATTGGAGCAATCATATTGCTGTGTGAGTTTTCATTTTATAATCAAAAATCTAAAAAAACATGTTTTTTTGTTTTTGATCGTTTTTGACAAATTAATAAATGACAGTTGCGAGTCCAAAACAACAGAATATAACTACATACTGTCTTCCATGTGATGGCACGATCGGTTTTCTTCTAGTATTTTTGTTAAGGAAAAATGCTTCATTAATTGGCCAATTACACCAGAAAATGTTCTGTCTGGAAGATATTTCTTCAATAAAATTAATGAAAAAAATGAATCAAAATCAATTAGTTCTGTGAAAACTAATGGAAAATAAGTTATAATGACGTGAGTGTTCTTACTGCAAGATATATTTATACATCATTAAATGAGATAACTGTCATACATAATCTTTCTTTTATCCAGAGTAAGCAAATTCAGTTTGTGTAAAATAAGAGAATAGTCATTATCAGCAATGAAATTCAAATTAAACCTATAATTACAATATGTCAAGAATGTGTTTTGCAATCTCTCGAGTAATGCCTGTAAACATTATACTGTAGTCTGTAGTGTCCAAAGCTTGAGACAAACTATTTTGTTATTTCATAGACATAGAGGAATAATAATGAAGTTTCATCACTTTCTTCTATTATTGCTTCCATTATTTTAATATTTTTTTCTAAATTTTGTTCACCCTTTTTTGCATTTTTTTAACTATTATTTTGGTGATCGTTTCGGAAAAATTAATTACTTTTGTTATTATTTTACAATTTTTACAGATCACGATCACTGTCCCCACAACGTATGCGCAAACCACCCGTCAAAGTGGCCCCACCACCTAAACCCAGAGCTCGACCACGTCCCCCATCTCCGTCTCCTCCAAGACGTATAGCGAAACCGACTACACCACCCCCAGCACCGAGAAGACTTCCCAAACCAAGTCCATCGGATAGACCAACAGATCCGAGAAGGCAACCTCCTCCACCCAGGCCGAGAGGCAGCACTGGGGAGATTATAAATGTGCGAGGAGTCAAACCCAATGCAAAGTTTGGTGCTGCTATGAAGAAACCTGGTGACAAGAGCTCTGTACAACCGGTAAAAAACTTTTCGCACACTTTCATTCAAGAAATATCTCTCTTAAGAAAACTAACAAAAATCCGCAGATTTTCTAGAAACAATTACAAACAGCTTCATTACTTACTACTACTATTTCATCGTGAATTTCAGACCATTTATACATCAATATGTTTCAGATGTTGTTGAAGAGAGTAAAGAAAGAACGTGCTGGGAAGCGACCTGGATCTCCTGGTCAGGAATCTTCAGGGTCCGAGGATAGTGCCTCGCGAATACCCGCGCCCATAGTTGCCACAACCAGCCTTACCTTGTCAGAGAGATTTGGTAAAATTGCCCAGTGGAGTGCCGACAGAGAAAAACGTGATATGGAAAACATGAGAATAACAAAGACAGGCAGCAATATGAAAGTTCTAGTAGAAGAGGACGAATTTCTTTACGGGAGCCCACCTAGGAGGTATAGGTTAGCTCTATGTTGTTATGGTGTCAGAGATCTTTATTTATTTATGGTTTATTTTTGTGATGAACGTTGCCAATTAATTATCTCTCCTTTTGTTATTGGAATTCGTATAACTGGAATGAGGACTAGGAGTCATTAGTTTTTTAATGCTTATTTTTTTATCTCAGTTTGACTATTTAAATACCGCGTGATCTGGATATAATAGATTGTTCTGAATGAATTATGTTGGGTATGGTTTACTCTTGACATTGAAGAAATAACTGACACTAAAAATTCATCAGAGTTTGAACCCACCAATCCCATGAACAACCATAATCGATTGTTTTAACATAGTCTATGACTAAATTTCACATCATTTTGCAGACATTTAATATAGAGCTCTCTTAGCCCAACTAAATTTTGAGGTTTTATTGATGAACATGAAACTATTGTTGACTCATTTTTTTTGTGATTTCAGGTAATTTTTCTCTTCATTATACTGTCTTCATTATAAATTATGTTATATATGATGGTTTCTTTAGATTTGTCAATCAATCAAATATTCTCTTTTTGGTCAAAGATTTTAAAGATTTAGACAAAGGAAATATATTAATTATAAACAGGTAGCTAAATTAATATCCGAAATACATTCAGAGCATTGTCAACAAAAATGGAAACATATTAATTATTAACAGGTAGCTAAATTAAAAGTTGAATTTACGTATTGAAGAGATTAAGAAGTGATCATTGATTATATTTAATTGGTGGTTCAGTAAGTTATTGGAGTTTTTTCTTTTTTAAATTTCTAGTGCTCTTTAAAAAGTAAGTTTTAGGCTTTTTTTTCTGAATGTAAACTCTCAAAATTTGGGTCGAAAGTATGGTTTTCTTCCATAAGGTGATTTGAATAATTTTAATCACTCTTGTTATTACTAAAGCTTTTTTTATGTTGAAAGATGCAGACATATGTCTTTGGAGGTTTGCACAATACTCTGAATGGATTTCCGATATTAATTTAGCAACCTGTTTATAATTAATATTTTCCTTTGTCTGATTTACTATAAATTAATTTCTTATAAATAGAAAAATCAATATTTAGACATCTATAATGGTATCTTTGAAGGAAATCATATTGGTTTTATCAAAGTTAATTCTCGAAAAGTTCATATCACATCAGGTTTTAAAGATTTGAAGATCTGCTTCAATTGCAGTGTGTGGAGCATCGTCTGCCGACAGTGTAAAGTTTCCTTCAATGTCTATGTTTACTACATCATTGATGTATATAAAAAAACAGTAAAGGGCCCAATACTGAGCCTTGAGGCACACCTCAACACACTATTTTTGAGATCAGAGGATGTATTCATTCACAGTTTTCTTCGATTACTCAGGAAGGAAGTCAACCAGTCATAGGTAATACCTCACAGCCATAATCGTGCAGCTTTTGCAACAGTCCTTCTTGATTGACACAGTCAAACATCTTTGACAAATCACAAAAGACCGTTGCAGCCAGTGGCGTGAGCCCCCCCCCCCCAAGCAGGTACACTCGAATAAAAAACGAACATTTTGGTCCATCCAGTCTTAATTAATATTTATAGAAATATACCAATTTGCTTTGAGGCGAGTTTGTTCCCTGCAATAAAGATTTTACTGCAGATATTTGAGCTTTTCAACCATAAAGCGCCTGAAGAGCGTTTGAATGGTCTAACTTTACTTAATATTCACAAAGAAGTTGATTTGAATATTGAAACTGCAATCAATAGGTTCGCCACAAGTAAACCCAGACGAATGAGCCTCACAGACCGGTCAGGTTGAAATAATTGAACTAAAAAAATAAATATGCTATGTTCCATGTTTGTTTATTGCTTGGCCAAAATAAAAAAGAATGGTTCTGGTGTTGTTTCGTTTAATTATATTGGTGAATCAGTATCACGACTAATAACATTTTTTATTTTTGCCTCGGCCCCCCTCAAAGCTAGATTCTACACGCCACTGGTTTGCAGATTACCTACCAACATGAAGAGTAATAACCTTTTTTTTTCAGCTTGTCTCCAGTTCCATCCGGTCACTTCCCGGATAAACTCATGTCCTCTGGTCAGTCGCGAACGGCCGCCTGGGATGACGTCAGAGTTCGCTATCAATATTACAAAGACCTTGGTTACTTGAGGGATCTTACTTTGGACGATTACGTTAAATGGGAAGAGTGGTGGTACAAATATCAAGATTGGTTAGCGAACGAAAGACATTATGAGCACTGGTTGAGCAGTCAAGGCAGCGGACGAAGGCGCGGCAAGAAACGCTTACCTGCAACACAACGATTAAACTGAGAGCATACGTTTTGCTTAGCGATCAAGTTGAAAATATCGAGTCGGTATTTCTTGGTTACGGTAAAATGTCGGTACAGCTAGGTGAAGGGAAATGATTGTGGTTTCAGTTTGACTGCTTCGGAAACTTATCGGCTAGATGATTTCGAAGGTACTGAGCATTGGGTGAATTGAGAAACTTGTATTATCTATTGACGTAATTTAGTAGTCTCGTCACCTGACATTCTCGAAAACCTTATTACCTGAATCAAAAGTAAAGCCGGTGTCCTGGGCGTGATTTCTATGGAACCCCAACGCCTCTTCTGAGTAAAATTATGTTTTGTTATTGAAAAATTGGTTCATTGACAGTCATTAGGACCACCACACTAATTTGTAAGCAAAAACAGTAAACTGAGAAAGTTTTGCTATTACTCTCTGTAATAGTTGAGTTGCAGTATTAAAAGCATTCAAGATTTTATTGAGTGAATTATGAAAAATTCTTTAATTTAAAAAGGTAATTGAAAAAAACTACCTTTCAGGCTAGTACCCAAGTTTATTTTAAAATTCAACTATTGTTGAAACTATAAAATTTCAATTCCATTCTCATGGATGAACTTAATATTGAAATGAATCATTGTTCACTGTGTTTATTTTCTTGATCAGTTTTTCACCAACTTCAATTCATCAATCGGGCAGGTTCAGGCCAAATGAAACTTTCCACATTTTCAACATTTTTCTTTTTCTATATGTATGTTCATTTTACCGTTCGATCAAGGAATGTTGGAATCAACGAATGTTTATTCGAGAGGTTCCGGTAAATTTACGCAAATGGTTGAATTTTAAAATTTTCAGACAAATCTGCAGCATGAGAAAAGGTATGTATGGTTTGTTAGGTATTAGGTTCTCTTTGTAACAGAAAGTGATCTTATTAGTTTTATTTATTATTTGTCTCGGTTTATTGACTGTAGATTTGTATTTTCAAAAATATATAGATATTCGAATTTATGTATTTGTAGTATATAAGCATAATAAATGTTTTATTTATTCGTTGGAATTTTATTTCTTGACATTAGTTCAATATGTGTGGTATCATAAAATATTATTTTTATTGGAAATATCCTCAACTTTTCATAAATATACAGTTGATTGATTGTTGTGTATATGAAAAAGTATTTACACAAGTTATTGGGTCATTCAAAATTTCTCTATAGCTAGGTGATTAATTATCACACAGGGTGTATTTTAAATTTGACTGCCGCCAAAGATGGGGGTAATAACAAAATTGTGGCTAAAAATAATGTTTATATCAAATACAACCATGTTTTCATTTGAGAACCACTGCCTGACTAATAACTCGCTGGATTTGTAAGAAATTACGGACAATTTCTCAATGCAATATATACATTTAAATGTGGAATAGCAAATTGTTTCTTGTTGTTTCAATTTTTTTTAAAGAGCCACATTGCTTGCCTTAAGATATGATATCCATCCTATGTGGCAGATCATTGATGAATTTGATGCATGGAAAGAGGTTCCAAAATAGAACCCTGCGGGCACCAACTTTAATTTTTTCCTTTGTTGTTAGTTTAATACCTACTCTCACAGTTTGAAATTGATTTGCCAAACAAGTATTAACCAACTAAAATCTTTAAGAGAGAATCTTATGTGATGCATAGTAGAATGCTTCACTCAGATCGCAAAAGGACTGATCCTACAAAACATTTTTGTTAATTTTTTTTAGAGGTACAATGAAAATATGTGTATATAAATAATTATAATATGCATGTGTAGTAGCATGGTGAAAAATGCTGAGATCTGAAACGTTGGAGCAAATTGTCATTTGGAAAAAGGCAAAAAATGACAAACGAAAACATATGAAAAATAGTAATTAGAATTATTTATTGGGAATAAATCAATATAATTTTTAAATCTATATCGTGTGGCAACGATATTTGTTACATTACGATCTGGTTATTTCAAAAGAAAAAAATTGAGGTTCGGATATTATTCAATTATTCTTTCTTTATATTCTATAATGTGAATAGAATTATTCCACTGGGAGTGATATCAACTTTTGAATTTCATATGGGATAGCTCCTATTTTTTTCATTATTTAGATTTCTTATTCCATTCTCGAGCCACCCTTATATTCTATGAATTTATTGTTACCATGACATGCATGACAATTTAAATAAAATTTAAATGTGATATTGTTCAAAAAGATCAAATCAAACGGGGAAGATTTCAATAAATTTATAGTTTTTTCCAAAGGCTCAGAATTTCAAAAAAATCGTTAAAATTTCATAGGTTAAAAACCCTTAAAATAAACTAGAATTATATTCTACAAAATGCGGATCGTCACTGGATTTTTAAAAACCTTTGATATGACTAACCACAAATTTATTTTTGTGAAATGATGTAATATTGGGAATAAAGAAAAGATTCAATATTAGTGATGTATTGTTGGAGAGAACGAAATCAGCTGTAATATATCAAAAATATACTTAGTTCAAAAAGAATTGTTTTACTACCAATACAATTAGTGTTCTCGTAGGTGACTTAAGTCACCAACAGAAAGCCGCAGCTGTCCCCTACGACCATTGAATTATATCAGTTAGATTTTTGGCACCTTTCTACAAGAACTACTTTGCAATATTAATCTCATAGCCAAACCGCTTTTGAGATATCAAAACAGTGGAACACTTACGTACCTGTTTTCACAATTAATCATCAATGAAGTCTAGCCCATCCAGTTGAAACTAAAATTATGTTTGGATTCGATATAGAGGTCTTAGCGGGACTTTTAGTCAATTTCCAGAACAAGGAGTACAGTCAGTGGCGTAGCTAACACCCCCGCGGCGCGGGGGGGGGGGGGGGCGCAAGGAAATGTTGGCCTCACATTTAAAGGAGGGTATGTTTTTTCATAGGGAAATTTGGGCGCTTCCGTCCAGAATTAGTTATCTTATGTAATGAGTTTTATCAATTGTACAAAGTGGCAACATGGCCTAGTTCAGAACGCATTTTATCGATTGAACAACAGGTGCCTCTTGCAATTACATCGAAATCCAAGACCCCCACATAAGCTCTGTTGCCAGAATGTACATTTTATCATTTTTTGCCTTGAGAACTCCAATATAAAAGAAATTATTTGAAGATGTTCCAGAATGGTTTGGAAGTCGAAATTTTGGGAAAACGTTTCTTATTTATAAATCTATAAGTATGCAAAATCTTATGACCGGTAGCATGGGGCCCAAAAGAAAACACCCTGCTTTAAAAACTCCTGCCCTCGCTCTTTTGTCACCAATTTTATTACATAGCGCTGATTGTTTACTGCCAATAAATACTTGTTTCCTTGCTCTAGTAGGTACTCTTTTCAATAGAGAAAAATGTATGGGTTAGGTTAGGGGGTAGGGGCGCAAGCGCCGCAAGCAGGTTCCTGCGGGGGGGCTCGCTGAAAGTTAGCTACGCCACTGAGTACAGTAACAGTTGTGAAACTTTGTGACGAGAAATGTATTCAACGAATGAGTCATCATAAATGTCGAAAGTAGTGACTTATTTATAAACGCCAACTTGAGTTTTTAGTAATGTCAGAACTAGTAACCGTTTTTAATGTGTTAGAAATCGTTAGTTCTTCAATCCGGATTCGATAATTTGAAAGATTTTACAAGTTTTGAATATTTTTGGGACAAAGTTGCGTGTAAAATGTTGCACATTATAACTGTGGGTTTCAAAAATCGATATTTTTAAATTTGTCACCTAAATAATGGCATGTGAGTAACCCTTGATTAAGGAAGAGCTATATGACTGCCCCTACTAAGGGTAATTGCGTACTTGAGTGATAGAGCTTTATTAATAAAGTTCATGATTGGGTGGACCTGTTAAAAAATCTGAATTTTATACTGAATAAAACTATTTTATGACCGTGCACATGAAATTAATTTTAATTCCAGTCAGAAAAAAACACTTTTTTTTCTACTGCAAACAGATATTTCTCCACAAACCTCTAAAGAAAAACACTCGATAAAATTTCAAAATGTATTCAACACATGCCATAACACAATATAAACATACGTTTGTATAAAATTTCCTACTGTTGTAAGTTGTACTGTAAGAATGTAACTTTTTTCGAGTCACATACAATTTGCCACATCCACAGAATCCAAGCACAGCCAACCGAAAGTACTTAACTATTATTGAGATAAAATATATAAATTCTTATTGTAATGATCAGTCCTTTGCATTGGAGGTTTCAACACTGACATAAGTACATGGACCAATGATACTTGAGGGTTATTAAACAATAAAAGTCAAAACAAGAGTACCTGACAGTAAAAAAAAATCATGTTTTATAAAGATGTTTTTAGGTGTAATAACATATCACATGTGTGTATATTTAAAAGGGTTAATGGGCTAAGAGCAAGAGCTCTTGCGTAATTTGCAGGACAAAAGATTGTCATGCAATTTACGCAAAAATTGATAGAAAATTATAGAATAGTAAATACATAAAAATACTAAAAATAAGTAAATGGTTATCTTCAGGACAATAAAAAAAGTGCTCCCAGTAAATGTGTGCAAAAAACATCATTCTTGTTCTACAAAGTAAGAGTACATAATAATACTTCCTTCACAAACACCAACATACAATAGAATAAGTATAGCCAAAGGAAAACCAGTGCGGCCCAGGGAGAGATTTTCACCATAATTTGTGGTGGACTCAGGTGAGTTCAGTTACTTTGGATTTGCCTCATTAGTTGTGGAAAAACTTGCATAATCCTATACCATGAGTCATTGTGTTCCAAGCCTATCTCTCTCACTAGGATTGGCGCCTGAACAATTCGCAAACAACTGCTTTTTTGACATTGTGCATTAAAATCGATGAAAAAATGTGAAATACCTTTTTCTCCCAACATTCCCACAAAGTGGAAAATATCTAACTAAAAAGAACTGTTTTCACAGTGTGAGGATAAACAATTATTGTCACATGCCCTAATAAAAAATGTATTTAACACAAATTAGAATATACATTAAATAATACAGTAAGTAAAGTACTCACAAAACGAAAAACTTAGTCATTCTGCAGGAAAGTAAATATCGTATCAACTCGTATCAAATGAATTAAAAAATTGAAACTACTTTGTTTTATTTCTGCTATAATTATTCGAAACATTTTTGACCGTCGGCAAATTTTCAAGAACTGTTTTTTTTACAAGGACGATTTGACGAAAATACATGTTATTTCGGTATTTATTTTCCCGACTATTCTGAAATACTTTTTTCCTATAATGCACAATTTATGACGAGTTTTATGTAAATTAATAAATTTACGATAAAAGTATCTACTAATCCAATTAAAAATCCCAATTGTCAAAATCATTAATGTATTTCCTTGGGTAATTAACAAATATACAGGGTGTCCCAAAAGTCAGTGTCATCCCTTAAACGGCAGAGAGGTAGCTCAAGGTTAACCAGATAATCAAATATGATCTTGGTAAACAATATTAGGGAATTACACTGTTATGCCTTTGGGTACACTCAACAAGTGTTTATGAGGGAGTTTTATTATTATTATTATTTAGAGAGGTGTTTCTTTTTTAAAAGAGCCGAAGAGTTTTCTTAAATATATATTATTCTGTGGACTTGTTTGGCAAACTGGTTAGGATACATAGATTTAAGATAACCGTTTGTAACTCGTCGATTTTTTGAAAAGGAGAATATCCTTTTGTGTATATCGTTATACCACCTGGTCCTTGAGTTATTCGAGGTTTTGACAGCATTCTCAAAACAAAACATATGTAGGTGTTATACAACAGATTATATAAGACAGAATAAAAGGAAGAGACGGGAATGTTTTTAATTAACTGCAAGAAGTATGTATGTAAAACTAAAAGGGCTATGAAATTATTCGATTTTCAGGATCAGAAAAATCGAAAGTGGTCTAACATGCTTTGGACAACAATCACTGATTTGAAATTAATTAGACTATAATATTCTCGATGCATTCAGTCATTAATTTACAAGAATGTATGTCATTGGATTCAAATAAAGTTGGTTAAAGATACATTTATAGCAGGTAAATTCTAAAATTAAGTAATCAATTAGAGTAGGTAAAATATCGAAATTAGGAAAAAAATTTCAGTACAAAATTTGATGTAGGAGGGGATAATAAGTGCAGTTAGCCACTCAGATGAGTAGTATAAATAGGATAGAGTAGTTTAGAGGCTTTGAGCTCCTGAGGATGATATATTTGCTAGCAAAACACGTGTCAAGTGAAATTGAGGTCGTTTTTATTTCACATAAAGGAAGACTGGAACCTTCGGTGGGAATAAAAGTTCACAAAGCGTACGATTTTTGAACTCCTGAGAACTTTGTTGGCGAAACACGCGTCGAGTGTTTTTGACGTTGTTTTGGTGTTTCTCCATTTTTTGAATTTTATTCCCACCAAAGTGTCCAAATATTAATTTAATCCGGTAATGATGTCATTTGACATGAGCTGCATACTTCGTTTGCTATCATTCCACATTCATACTGTTATTGTACTAATTCTAACGGTTTCTGCTTTGTATTTTGGACTTGTATGGAATTATTTTATTGGAGATGGCGCAAGATTACGCCACTTTTATTATGTGCATCTTGTCCAGATATTGCTTCCACGTGACTACGCAAGACGCACAAAAATGCACAAGCCTTTGGCTACAAGCACAGAACAATTTGGTTTCAAAATATTTCCAGCTTCTCACTACATAACATGAGAAATGATTTGAATCAAACTTAAACAGGTCCCATTTATTAGCCTTCCTGGTCTCCGGATTTAAATCCTCTAGATTTTTTTCTACCAAGGCTGCATAAAGGAGAAGTTTATGCACAACCAATGAAACATTTCAATTAGATGTAATACCACATTAATGGTTGAATTGGATTGAAAATGGTGTCGCACAACAAACAAATTTAGCAGGAAGTGCGTAATGGCAAATTTTGTTGGTAGCCAATTTGAACATGTTCTTAGACTTTTATTCATGTTTTGCTGGATCCTAATAAATTCCCATCACCTTAACTCAACAAGACTTTTCATTTGAAATCCTAATTATTGAAATATTTCACAGCTCTTTATGCAGTAAAATACACATTTTTATTTCAAGTGAAACAAACAAAAGCTTAAACCGTTTCGAAAACTACACCAAATGATTCAAAATAACTTGTCAGGTTAGCATAGCCCTCATTTTTTACAGTAAATATAGTCAAAGCTATTAAAAAATGAGTACATGACTCGGCCACAACTTCCAATTTTATTTTGGGCTGTGATCAATAACTATTAAGGGTTTGTAACAAAAACAGAATCATAAAATACAGAAAAACTGTTATGAGGTGTTCATTTTCACAAAATTCGTAAAAGTGCCAATTCAAAAACCAACAATTTTGATATTCTGGTCTGTCATGAGCTGCCTGACCAGTCCTCCAAGAGATGATGTTTATTTTGGGACACTCTGTATATTTCATGAGGTAACACAACTTAAAAAGAACTTGGTAACAAATTAAAATAAAATGAAAATTGCTTCATTTCAATGCTTATCACATTTTTTGTCATAAACTGATAATTATGTGGTATTATTGTTGATAATTCAATCTCAAACTGTTAATCTAGATTTTATAAAAAAACATTAATTTATTCTGATTTTAATCAACTTTTGTACAGATAAACTTAATGACTGTTTAAAATTACTATTTATTTTCAAAAAAAAAATCTTGATATGTAGATATTTGTTTACAAACACTTCCATAGTTTTTACATTCTGAAATAGTTGTTCAATGACAACAAAATCAATAAAAAAAATTAAATAAATGTTATAAAAAAGATTTTTTGGACATGTAATCGACTCAAAAATGAAAAATAAAATACTTCTCGTTTTTTGTCACTCCAAGTTGTAATGTCTAATCAGAATTATTGAAATAAAATCATAATTTTCACGTCATGTTGGACGTATCACACATACTTGTCACTAGCACAATTTATGAACAAAAGATTAGTTCTTTTGTCCAACGTTTCACAACCTAAAACTAATCACAATTATTATAGCACATACTGGCAGTTTTATTTATTGAACTGGCTATCCTGCATTCTGATATTGCTGAATCTGCTTGTGATGTCCTGTATAACATCTTGAGTGCGTCTTATGTAAGGAGCACCACAAAAACCATTCAAATTTTCGCACAGTTCAATGTAACTCGACCAGTTCCGATCAGTTCCCAAAACATGTGCACAACCAATAACGATGAGTTTACTCATGGCCCTGGTTAGAGCAACGTTGAATCTCTGAAAAATAAAAATTTTGTAATTTTTTGTATTAATTCGAACAACGTTCGAAAATATGTGCTGGAGATCATCACGATAATGAAACGAATAAAATCAAAGTCGAAGTACCCTTTTTCTCCACACGTTTCCACCAAGTGGAAAAATGAGGCAGACATCAGTCAGAAAACTACTACTCCCCTGGCTAATACCACGATGGACATTGAACTACATCTGACAGATATTTGTGCAACGTTCTTCCAAGAAGACTAACTGCAAGTGCGTATCTTGTAATTAAACAGTAGATTATCCTTCATTCCACCTGCAGACATTTCGAGGTTTTACCTCTCATCGGATGAAGCTACGACTCACAACTAAGTTGATCGTAGCGCCATCCTCATGGAAAATCAAGAAACACACCCATCGAAAAACACAGACTCCAGGCTGTATTAATTCGAACTAAGTTCAAAAATATGTGCTACAGATTAGCACGATAATGAAACGAATAAAATCGACGAAGTCGAACTTTGTTAGAATTAATACAGTTAACTCTTCCTGGACTTGCAATTGGTCCTTTTTGGGAGAATGTTGCACAAATATCTGTCAGATGTAGTCCAATGTCCGTCGTGGTATTAGCCGGGGAATTAGTAGTTTTCTGACATATGTTTGCTTCATTTTTCCACTCGGAAACGTGTGGAGAGGGTACTTCGACTTTGTCGATTTTAATCGTTTCATTAAAGTGATTTTTTCAAAAATTATTTGATATGTACATGCATTTTTTTATTATTAAAAATTACCATTGGTTATTGACACTGCCATATTCAATAAAACAGTACTATCTAATAATAAATACCCTTCTCCACCTAAGAAGTAAATGTAGAATTTTTTCATGAAGATTGGACAACACTTCTCGACAGAAGAATTAATTATTAATGAACAATCAATAAAATAATCCAAAACATAATGCAATCGGTATTTTCGTAGGCGATAATCCAACAGAAAACAACTACTGCCTCTTACGACCGTTGAATTATATTTGATAGAGCTTCTTGGCAAAAGTTTTCTTTGTGGTGCTCTATTTAGAATATGACATATGTTACTAACAAAATCAATTAATTTTTTTCAAGACGAGCAGTAACTTATTGGGGCAAATTGATTCATTTGCTCTTCTACACCTGTATGGATTCATTTGAATTCATATTTTTAATTTTCAGACTATTAAAGGTTAAAATACCCAAAAAAAAAAGTGGCAAGATACGAATTTCCACCACAAATCGGACTTTCTATCGATACTAACGAAAGGATCATTACACTTACTTTTTCATTCCGAACGAAACCTAGATTGTATTTTTTGTCATGCAACAGCAGATCCTGTTGAGCTCTGACAGTGGAGACAATAATAATTCGCTTCTCTCGGCCTTGGAAAATTTCCGTAGTACCAACTTCAACATTTTCAAGGTGGTTCTCTTTTAGGACCTGTCTCAGTTTGTGCACCTGAAAATATACAATGTTCATTCACTACCCAGTCGAAAATAACCGAAAAATAGGTAAATATGTCGTTAAAAAATTATTCACCTGTCTCACATATGGTGTAACTATCCCTATCTGTTCTGGAAGTACTTTATCTTCGTCATCTTCAAATCGAAGGACGATCAATGCCTTCACATACTTTAAAACCATCTGCAACTCCATTTCATTGTAATAGCTGAAAATTCGTAAAATTCAATGAAAAAAATTGCAATAGCTTCATGAATAATGTGGACAAAATTTATACCTGAGCACTGAATCTGTGAGAACACTCTTCATGCATGAATGAATGAATCTTTATCTCTAGAATCCTTAAAAATTTTAAGCATAAACACATTTGAGTACATTCATTCCGGACTTATCCTCAAATCTACCTTAGTGTAATGGACTTTTACATTTACAAAAAACTTATTGCAAAACTCGTTTCAATCGATTGTTAATAGTCTAAAATGACTATCAACGAGTGCCACTCTACTTTTCAGACATTGTCACGGTTATAAGGTGACGTCACGAAACCCCCTTTTTCCAAATTATAGAAAAACTGGCGATCAGAAAAAATAAATAAAAATCCCAAGTGATATTGGCGTGTATACTTTCTAATTACAGTGTTTTCTCATAGTCCGTGGAAAGTTCCATTAACCTCTTCAACCCGTAACATACCAAAACAGACGACATTTGAAACGTTGTGATTATACAAATTATAAGACGATGGAAGTCCGGAATGAATGTACTCAAATAACATCATCGTGTACAACCTTCAAACAAACGATCAACACATTCATCTTATTCGCCAGTTTTCAACACAGCTACCTAAATTGTAGCACGAAAACAGTATTCAGATACAAACATTGTTATTAATAGGTCATTAATTTTGATATGATTGTATGACAAGAAACCATTATTATAGGTACAAAAATTGTAAATGTTTTGGTATATCAGGGATTTGAGGAGTTAATTACACTAAGGTAGATTTGAGGGTTTTCAAAATTTAGTTTGGAATAGTAGTTTGAAAATGTCCATGTAGGACAGAAAGTTTTATTTTTCAATTTTCATGAATCTTCATCAATAGCAAACTGGTAATGGTTGGTAATAACCAGTATTCCAATGCATTCTGCATACTATAAAAAATCCATTCAACTTCATTAATGAAGTTGGGCATATATTACAAATAAGGTTCCATACATGATAATAATGAAAACAACTAAACAGTTACCTTGGTGATCTACCTTCTCTGCTTTCTTTGGAAATAACATTGCAGAATTCAACAGCTTCTCCTCCTCTTCTCTTGATATTTTGCCCTTGTCTACCTCGATTCAGTCCTTTTATTCTTTCGTAAACAAATACTCTAGCAATTGGATCGTTTTCTGATCTGGGTGCAGCAGCCTACGAAAAATCGTTATTGATAATTGAAACAACATTGCATTAAACTATCAAATAACTTACCACAAGGCAATTTCTGTAGAAAAGTTTGTTAGGAAGCCTCAATATTGTGCTGTGAGACCTGAAGTTTTGCTTGAGCATAGTGATATAATTGGTATCCTCGCATTTATACAAATCCAACTCCATCAATCTCTCCAAGAGTGAAATTCCTGAAAATGTATTGGTTCAATTCAGATTTCATTTATTGAAGGTAAATAAAAAATAGATATATTTTCTTTAAGACAACATGGAATTTCAAATATTTCTATAAATTAATCACAATTAGATTAAACACTTTATAATGACATAGTTCAAAGAACATTGAATTATTGATGTTCAACTATTTTTGAATTATCGGATATCAACAAACAATACTATGAAATAATAAAACTCATGGTGTGGTCGGTGGATCTGCGGTCTAATGCACAGGCTGTTCGAAACTCCAGCATAGCGATAGTCGGTTCGAGCCCGATGTAGGTACAAGAGAATTTTTCTCATTTACTTTATATCGGATCGATAGGCGACCGCATGCCTTGTTGAAAAGCAATTGTATTGTGAGTTGTCTAGATGCTAATCTCGTCTAGTGCTAGCTTGGAGTTCACACCGACAACCCGAGGTGGTGCTGCAGCTTTTCCTACAGCTGAAAATTGAATATATCACCTAAAACATCAGTAAGTCGACCCGGAGCGCCACGGCAAATAATAATAATAGCCGTCCTCTACCCGCACAGGCTATGCCTTTGGGTACACTCAACTTATTATTTCAACGCTTTTTTCTTTTTACACTTAAACTTCACAATATTAAAAATGCAAATGAAAAATACATTTAAAGCAATGGCCCCAAAACGTTGCCTTGAGGTACACCTATATCGTTTTTAACTTGATCTGATATTAAGTCATGAATTTTAAGATAACTATCTAACTAGTTCAAAGCTGTGGAGAAAATTCCGTTTTTTTCTTGGATAATTTTCAAAATATATTTTTATACAATTAATTGTGACTGGTGATATATGATTATTAAGCAGCCCCCCACGCTATCAAACCATATCTGAGCTGCAATTCTGCTAATGTGAAATAAATTGTCTTATTTAAAATTGTCTGAAGAGATAGAGCAAACTCAGTAATTTTTATGATAATTTTGTTAGATATCAATACTATATTAAGCCCAGGTAATCAAACTAGTGAGGAAATTGGTGATATTGAATCAATATCAAGCTTTTGTACACTAAATGAAGCATAAAATATTTTAGCAAAATTAATTGTTAGTAAGCTAGAACCGAAAAACCATGTTTTTATTTTATTATTTCTGCAAATCTTCTTGTACCTACACAAGAAGCATTTTCAATATCCGTCTTGGTATCATCCAGGTAAGTAGTTGTTCTCTGTCAGATACTTGTCTGAAGTGTTCCACCTAGTGGAAATATTTTTGGGAGAGAAGAAGACTTTCAACACAGTTGAGATAAGTCTTTCAGTTTTATTTGAATCACATATAATTTTTAACATATTTCAATGAATAGAGTTAAGCCTAGGTGCGTGGTTTTTCTTTAGGTTTGAGATTATTTGCATTCTTCCAGCTATAATAAATTTGGAGTTTTTCTTTTTCACTGAAATTTTTTTGTTTGACGATTTGTTGATCAATACATGATCCTAAATTGGTAATGTTTATCAACAAAATAATTTGCTATCTCTAACAGAATATTTGAGACTGCATTATTTTGTAGCCAAATTTGTATTCTAATTGTTTTCCCATAGTTTTTCACAGTTGTACACATTCTTTTCTATTTCTGTCCCAAATAATATGGCCTTTGATTTTTTAATGAACGTACTCAGATGATTTCTGTACGTTTTATACCTTATTTCATTTCCCCATTATTTGCGCCATTGTTTATTTAATTCGTTTCGGTGTTTGATAAATGTTATTATCCCAATAGTAATCCAAATATTTTTCTTTTTTATTACTTTTGTTTTCATGATCGACTTATTCACGCCAATTTAAATTTTTTGAGTTATATTAATAGCCAAACTATCAACGTTCTTTCATTGGAGAAAAATCCTCCCAGGATTCTGCAGTGATTACATAGGTGTTTGATTACACCATAATTTCAGATCGTGGCCTGCCGGAATTCCTGTATTGATTTTTAATTTTCAATATTGTGATAAAATGATAGATCTTTTCTTGGAAGCGTGAGTTTAATTATATTCGGTGTAAGTATTTATTTATGCAATAAAATTGTGTTAATTCAAAATATTGAGGTATCTTTCATAAATGTCCAACTTCAAATAACAACTGATACCCTTATAAAAATCAATGCTACTGAAGTAGTCTTAGTCAAAATATACGTTATTGTCAGAACACCTCAAGATACACCCCACTTACCAAAACCATATCTTCTTGCAACATTTGAGGAAAAAGAAGGGCCAAGCTGCTTGGGATCACCGGCCAAAACAATATGACCGCCCTTCTCAATCATAGCCAGAGCACATGCAACTTCCGGTTCACAGGCTTGAGCAGCCTCATCCACAAATACAACATCCGGCTTATATCTTCCATTATAACGTCCAATAAGAATCAAAGTAGTGATAACAATTCTATATTTCTTCAATTCGGCGTCGCCCACTCTTCTGAACATTCCATCTTCATAATTTGAGTAATCCAAAACAATTTCATTCATGTTTGTTCTGAAATAGATAGATACATCATTTTATTTGATCAAATAAGATATCCAAGTGGCCGCAGGATATAAAAAAAAAATATATTGTTGGCAAGAAAACTATGGTTTTTCTTCAACTTCAAATTGATCTCAATTCCAACCAATCTCCGAAATACATATAATTAATGTTTGCAGACTTACGTGTCCACAGTTTCAGACATTATCCTGATCAGCTCATCTTTCTTGCAATGCATCAATAATTTCTGAGTGAGCATGTCGCAAGCTGCATTTGCTGCGGCACATACCAAAATTTTATTTTGGGTTCTATTCTTGATCTGTAGAATGGCTTCGACAATGGTCACCGTTTTACCAGTTCCGGGAGGTCCAAATACAATATAAGGAGCAGGAGAAGATGATGCGTTTAGAATATTTTGGACGGCAGTCTTCTGTTCGGGATTCACTACTATGGTTTGATTGTAGAATCTGAAATTAATAATAATAATAATAAAGTGGGGAGTGTTTGCTAGGGTTAATGATACACCAGCGCGTCCTCCGGTAGTATCGGAGCTCCGGAGACAGGGCCTGACTGGTACATTCCGTATGGAAAAAAAAAGTTTATTCATAATAAATCACAATTATTTTTATGATAAAATATAAGGTGGTATGAATAAACACATTCCCTCACGAAGTATAACTTGTAGTGAGGTGAAAAATTCAAATGAATTCATAAACATATTTACAAGTACTTACATGAATATAAAAATATTAAAATGAACAATTTTTTAAAATAAAATTAATGGAATTATTGAGGAAATTCATACATTAATTATGCCTTGAAAAAAATGACGATCTTTTTTAAATATCCAATCTTTCACTTTGATTTTATCAATATTATAAGTCTTTTCCAAAAAACTTAAAACATGCTCTTTCCAATGGTATTTGTAATTAAAAAAACAAATAACTTTTTTTCCAGTTAAAACCATTTGACCAGGCAGTTATTTTATCAACGTGAAGTTATGAAAATATTCAAATGAGTATGGAAATATTAACGGTGATTTTAACATAACTGGCATGAATACTAGTTGAAAAAATATAAAAAAAAGTATTTTGATAAAAATTTAGTGATACATTATGAGTTTCCAAAACCACGACAACTGGTTAGCCATATGCTACTTCTACTTGACAAAATAATTCTGGTTTTGTAATATGATGAAGTATTTTTATACTCACTCGCTATCCCTTAATGTACGAAGTTGAGGAACAACTCTGTTTCTCAATGAAGCATTCGGAAATAAGTTTTTTACTGTTCCATTCGCTACAATCGTATCAACGGCCTGATGCTTCCTTTCTAACGGTAAACGGCCCAACAAGAACCTTACATCTATCTCGATTTCTGGACTATTTTTTATAGTATTGATGAACCTGATAGAAAAAATTCAATTGAATTATTATTATTTATTCATTTCTTTACTTAGCAAGCTGCTAATCAGAATTGATATATTGCATGATTCAAACAGATAAATAAAAAAAATCAATGATCTGTATAAATTTATTTACATAATCTCAACAAATTGTCAGTATTTCAGCTTCTCAATCAATACTCACTCTTTATCAAGATCAGATATTTCAACGGATTTATCTTTAACACGCTTGATGTAGCCCCTGTATGCTATGTAATCACCATGTACTCTCAAATCAATCACATCTCCAATTATTACAGATGGTCGTTTTTCTGCCAGACCAGGAACTTTCAACTCCAGGAGTTTACCATTTCGGGTCAAATGTACCTGAAACAAATTGTAGATTTCATCACTTAAGAATTTTGAAATTGTCAATTTCTCTTACATTTTCCATATTATATCTCTGTAGTCCTAGCGTCTGTCCCATTTCTTCTAACCACAAAATAATATGCCAAAATTGTCTATAGTTATTCAGAGTAACATGACCAGGTGTTACTTTTCGTCTGAAACAGCATGGAAAATTTAATTTAATTATGTTATGCAGATGATATAGTAGTACGATATCCGTATCCCGTACTTCCGTAATTTTACAAGCAACAAGCACATTAAATTAAATTGTTTATTTCATTAATATTTACCTCAAATCGGTTAAAATTTGATAATCTCCTTCATGCATGTATTGACAATCCTGTAGACCAAATCTTAAAAATTTAGCGATATCCATTGGTATGGGATAGTTATTAGAAACGTTTCTGTAAAAAATAGCACCTGTTATAAGAGACCAAACTTCACAAAGAGAAACTCACTGATTTTTAGTTGGTGGGTATACTATTATGCTAGGAGGCCATTCTTTTCCTTGGAAAGGACTTGGCTCATTGTCCACTTCTGCAGTAGTTTCATCTCCCACTGATATGATCTGAAATTATTTAAGATAAAAAATATTGTCAAAAAGAAGCGACATTATCATCAGACTGGTAATTAACGCTTCAGTGAAAATTTTAAAATTTCTATGATTGTAATGAATACTACAGAGAAGTGTTGAGCATTAACGTATTTAATGACATTGTAATTTTAAGTATTCAATGCTTTTCTCTTCACATGTGACTCAAATTTCATAGAGTAAATATTTCATGTTCCGTTCTTAGCAGGCTAGTAAATATGCGAGTAGCTTCATTTAAAAGGAATATCCTGATATAAAGGAAAGAACAAACCACGTACCTTGCAATTCTACAGAAAAATCTCAACATCGTGTTCAAATATTATCGCTCTTAATTTATTTTCGGCCGTAAATCAGAACCGGTAATATATACAATTTTAGTCAAATGGAAAAAAGTTGGGTAATTTGAATTGTCAAGTTGCTTACTTCATTTTTTTTTAAGTGTTAATTGAAACAAAATAAGAAACACTTCTCAGAAACTTTTACAAGCTTTCTTGTGATGATATCACTTTAATCATTCGACGTTTCTTTATCGACAAACATCATTAACCATTTTTTTAATCACTGCGTTTCAATATACAGTCTGTCCATAGAGTAAACTCCCCCTGGAAACTTTTGAACTGAAATTTTTCTTTGGTCAAATGGTAAGTAGTTCAGAAACTACTCTCTAACATTATTAAAAAAGTTTTTTTCTTAAGAATATTTTAAATGGCATAGAAGTGATACCTCATTAGAAATGTCTTTCAATTCTCTATACATCAGCAAAGTTTCAGACAAAAATATTAATGCAAAAAAAATGGCGGCACATAATTTTAAAACTTCTATATGAAAATTTGGAAAAGATGGCTATTAACGGGCTCTAGTAGAAGGAACAAGTATTTTTTGCTATCTACAAAATTGTAGATGGGTAGCACATTCATAAGAAATTCGAATGATAAGGCAGGTAGAGTGATACCTTGTTTTATTGAATCTGTTATTTATAGTTCATTTTGTTTTGGATATTTTTTTTTAAATTACAAAAAAAAATTCTAAAGCAAATTTTATTAATATCAGTTTATGAACTACCATTTAAACAAAAAAAAAATTAAACAAAATGTTCAATCCGTTCAAAACTTAATAGGCCTTCTTCATGATCAGACTATAAAGTTTTATGTAGTGATTGTAATTCCAAATTCAAGATATCTCACATATAACAGTTTCATTATGTTTCAGATCCTTTTCGGCCAACATACCGAGTTTCTGAAGAAATTTCCTCAACCATTGAAATACGTCAACCCAAACTTTGGATTGTCCTCAGCTCTAGGATACCCATTTTTTTCTTTTTCAATTTCGCGCACATTTGAAAATCATTTGAAAATATAATGAAACCATCTTATGTAGTACACATTGAATTGAATGGTCAATACTTCAAAAAGCGGTATTTATAGGCATATGTCCAATAGAATCAACTTCTTCAACTACTTACAATTGACCTTGCTATGGTGAAGGTATCGGCAACCTCATCAACAGTTTGGAATGAAAGAGACACAGGTATCTTGAATCCACCAATAACGCCATTCTGACCACTTGAGAATTTCACAATAACTGTATAGTCAGCTCCTGAGGAAATATTTTCGGTATAATTACGTAAACAATGTGGAAGATTCTAAACACAAGCTGTGGAATATCTGAACAGTACACTCGGGAAGAAAAATTAGTAATAATCTACAAAACAAAACTTTTTATATCAGGCGAAATATTTAATTATATTTGTTTTGCACATTAAAAAATGATGGATTAGGCAATCCAACGATCTATACGAATACTATTCAACATTTTTGAGGCCATAAAAATGCGTGTTATTTTCTCAATTTTGGTTTGAATAGTAGATTGTTTAGTATTTTCTAAACTAAAACGTAGGATATTAGATGTATACACATTCTGGCTGACTCTGACTGTTGGAGATACCAAGAATAACTTGGAATTCAATAGGCATTTACATTTTTAAACCATTCATTTTCAACTGAGACAAACGATTAATTCTTTTTAGTAATATTCAAAATTAAAAAACCAACTGAATTAGTGATCTGGATTGCCTAATTGGTGACATGAAAGCTATCGATTTTTAACTATAATTCAAATCAGGTTATTTAGGCTAGTTCGTCAGTAGTCTCTTGCCATTAGAAATAGTCCAATATGGATGCCCCTGGCCAAAAATAACAACAAATTATTTTTCCAATAGTGGATTGTGTAGTGTTTCTCAAGTATAGAGTATGGACTTGGAGCAACCAAGAATAAATTCGATTTTACAGAATACTTACATGTTCTACATCTAAATGCGTCTTTTGAATGAGTAAACTGATTTAATTTTATTAGAAACACTACAAACTAAAAAAAACAATCTGTTTCCCAACTTTAAACCATTCTTATGAATATTAGGTGATCTGGATTGTCTATGCTATATAGGTTCTCAATAGATTCATGCAGGACACCTGAACTTATTTTTATGTAAGAATTCTAGAATGTTAATTTGCATAAGAGATTAATGATTTCAGAGGCTAGTTACGAGCCTCCTCTCTAGTCAGTGGTTTTGTTCTTACATAACAAAGCTTAGCAGACAGAACACAGAACATTATATATTTTGAGAGAAAGCAATGAAGGTTCATGAAGGCGAGTCATATTTTTCAACAGCTAAAGACAGGTGGTCAGTTTTTGAAATTAATAAAAACGTTCATCACCATAACACCCGGATATTCACGAGCCAATTGCTAGATTGGATGTAACTTCCTGTTCACCTGAGCACATCTGGAGAATAATTTTCAATTAACTTCCTGACTACACAGGGTGTTCCAAATTAAGTCGGCACCATTGCCAACTCCGTTATTATTGATGCTACGAATTCGGTTGAATGGGCAAACTAGTAGCATTTTTAATGGCCTTCTCGATGCCGAAACCAAAAAAAAATTGACAGTCGCGTTTTCAAAATATTTCATGAAATGATATTTCTTTCAATGGAACACCCTATATTTTTTCATGCATTTCGATTCGTAATAACATTCTCAACAACAAATCATTTGACTTTTTTTCGTAAAGGTTCTATCAATAGGAAACATTTATCAAAAACGGATTTGATAAAGTGCTATAAAATATCGAGTAAATGTTCAAAAACATCGCCTTCTTGTTGAACACATATTTGGGCCCTTCTATTGTCACAAAGTTTCAAGGCAACTTGATTGTTCATAATAATCATGTTTTATCGAATCAAACACATTTTTTCCAACCACATTCATATGACCCTCCAGTATTTTCTGTTCTGTACAAAAACGGCTTCAAAGTTATCATTACAGCAGACATATTTTGATTCACGAAATAAATGCGGCTAGCGGAATGGCTTTAAGATGGAAATTATCGTTTCGTACATTAATACCAAATAGCTCAGGGGTGTCAATTGAGTGGTGCGATATGATGATCACAGGTTTCACGAGTTCACATCACAGCACAATTTTTTGTTTTTACTGCAATATTTTGCTATTAGTAACAAAATATTGTCATTCGCATAAGTATCAAAATTAGGTGTTTTGACAATCTTGAGGTTTTATTCGCCAAAACAAATAAATTTTTTGTACTAGGGAAAGAAATAAATATTTCCACATAAGTCGCTCATTTTCCACTGCATGAGCTTTGTTGTTGAGAATGTTATTACGAATCGAAATGCATGAAGAAATATAGGGTGTTCCATTGAAAGAAATATAATTTTATGAAATATTCTGAAAACGCGACTGTTAATTTTGTTTTTGATTTCGGCATCGAGAAGGCCATTAAAAATGCTACTAGTTGGCCCATTTAACCGAATTCGTAGCATCAATAATAACGGAGTTGGCAATGGTGCCGACTTAATTTGGAATGCAGAATATCTTACTCTTTTCAAAAAACGTTGACCAGTTTTTTAAGTTAAAAAATGTTTATATTCTTTGACGGAACAGTAGATATAAGCCACGTCCTTCCTATACTCTTCTTTGTTGTAATAATAATAATATTGTAATATTGTCTTAATATAAATAAAGCATTATTGAAAATTGTGGAAAAGTTTTATAATTTCGAGTACAGTCTTGGCCAGTGGAACATACGACAGCAAACCAAAAACCAATAGCACTAAGCAAATACTGAATTTCAGTGTCTAATCAGTTGATGTTCTTAGTTACTGAATTTTGTTTTTTTGAAATAATGGCATATGTTTACAAGAACAAATAACATAACTCATAGACTTACTTGAAGTCTTTGTTGAATATACAAGAACCATAATTGCAAATTTGTATATAATAAGTGACCTTTGGTTAAAACGATCAATATTGACGAGTTTTACATCCTGTTAAAAAAGCTGTTTCACCTTTGAGTACAGCGTGTATAAACTGATGGGCATGTTCTACGGATTCTCCAAAGGAAAAAATATCTCAAACAGCTCCCAAGAAGATGGCAAGTTTGGATATTCCAGGCTTGCAAATAAGAAGAGTTCAGTCACATGGGAGCGTACGAGGCTACAAAAAGCCAAGAAATTCCTTTTTCCTATAATGGTTAACCTGAATTGTGACTCTGGAAGCACTACATCATTACAAATTTGAGCTGCCAACAATTATTCTAGTGTTGGCACAAAAGGATTGAAACACTAAAAAATGATATGCTTCCATCTTATCATATCTTAATAATTATAATATTTTTTATATTTTTTATTACAGATTGTTATTGTACACAGGAAAAAATTTCACTTAAAAAAATGGAGATCTCGCGTCAAACAATTTTGGACTTGACCACCAATCAACCCTGTGTTAAGGATATATTGATGCTGAACAGAAGGCCTTCTGGTTACGTTTTGATATTGTTAAAGTGACCCTTTCCCACCACCATTAGGATTTAATTTCTTGATCAGTTAATTGTAGAATTTATTTTACAGTAGCATTAAAAATGTAAAATGGGTAAGTTGCTTTAGTATAGCTATTAAAAAAGTTAGTGAAAAAGATGTTCACTTACTTCAGCATCAAAATATATTCGAAAATCAAAGATACTCCTTGGGGTGTAAGATTTTGAATTTCAAGGTCTTCCTCTGCAACCACATTACTAATCACTGTGATGTTTGTTTAATTCAGGCTTATATATTTGTAAGTACTTTGGGTTGAATTAGACTACCCATATATATCAAACTGTAATATGAATGCAAGTAAAGTGAATATGGAGTGCTAGAAATGGAGATACTTATAAAACTCTAGTTGCAACAACTAACAAGGCACTTAGTTATAACAAAGTGTTTGCATAAATCCAAAGTGACTTTGATTTGTGCACTTATTAGAATCAACGTCAATTCTGGATATTAACCAGTGTTCAAAGTCTTCAAAGTAATAATTTCAACAGTTTTCTCTTGGTACAAACTGAAAATAATATTCAGTAGTTGGTTTTCAATATTACCTGATTTCAGCTCGTAGATTTTGTCATTTTCAAGATTGTTATTTGGATCAATCAAAGAAAACATTGGAAAACAATGCAGCAGGTTAGCAGATGTGAGAAGAATGGAATCCTTTCTGGTGTTTTTCACAGTACATGGAAATTCTAACACATTGTCGTGTAATTGCAAAACTTGAGGTGTTACCTAAAACAGGAAAAATTCATTGATTTTAGAGTTGGTTCAGTAACGTCAAATAACGTCAAAATATTATCCTAATTGTACTCAATTTACTCTACCTTGCGTTTTTAAATCCCTCTCCAACATTCGGGATTCAAACAAAGCTCTGTAGAGTAAATCCTACCCTAACTTCCTTGCAAATATAGTATTTCTTGATAACAGCAAAAAAAAGGTAATTGTTGAGAATAACCAATTTTTCTTGCCTTTCAGACCAGTTATTTTATTGTTTTTTTTTAGCCAATTAAATATGAACAGCTTCATTTTCAAGTTGCCAAATGTCTCACTCATGGTTTTCATTAAAGTAAATTTCAATTTTGAACCCTTATAATAAAATTATCACAAAATCTGAACTGCAAATTTTTCACATTCTGTCTATATCAATGGAAACTAATACACATGTTATGACTGCCACATAATTTCAATAGATAATTCTAAGAACTCAAAAAAAATTATTAATATCTTTACTGCACTATGATACAGGAATTAATATCGAATAATCTAGCTAAAATGCAATACAAGATAAAGGTAATCAATCAGTATTCATAAATAGCAAACAATCAATCAAAAAAAAAAACAAACTGGAGATATTCGTCCACTGAATAAGGTTCTGATTGAAGAAGGAATGTGATAAAAGAGATGATTCAATGTCAATGAAATTTTCATTTTTTTTATAGCTATAGGTTGGTGATTGAAAAATGTAACACTAGAATATAAAGCACCTTATTCATTAGGCGATAGGTGGTGACATGAAAAAATTTAATTTTTAATGCACTTGTATTGTATGAGTGTACTGTTGTAAAAGGCTCTAAGTTATGATCGTTTTTATACAGGGCTATTCAAATTTGAGTTTATGCATTGGGATCTCATTAACTGTAAAAGATAAAGGGGTGGTTAAATGGAGGCAAAGTTGTGTATTTCAGAGGTCAATTACATGAATCAAAAAAATAAAAAAATCTGATCTAGCTCCTTTAGTTCTGGAGTTATACAGGAAAAATCGAAAATTTCGAAATTCTACTTTTGCCCATATCTTCTTATTTTATGACGATTTTCAAAAACTTTTAGCACTTTGCCACAGCAACTTTTTGTAGACTATCCAAATATGCGAATAAAAATTCTACACAAAGTATCGACCAAACTGGGCCACCCTCAACTGTCTATTTCAAATAATGACTAAGTAAGTAGAACTCTGAAAAATAACAGACACCAAAGTGAGACTAGATATAATTTTATAATCTTAGGTCATACCCCTGTATTTGTTGGAGTACTGTGGACCTTTTTGCAGCCAAGTAAATATGTATCACTCTTCTTCAGAAAGCAGTTTCAATATTCAGATGATAATCTTACCTTCAGAAATACTTTTCCTTTATTGTTATCTACAAAAGTGTTGTAGAATATTTCAAATCTTTTGTTCACTGTAATTGTAACTTCTATCCCGTGTCGATTTTTCACAAGGGCTTTCCTAAAAGTAAAAAAAAAATATGAGAAATTGAAAATGAATTGATTTGATATACCTGGCTACTTTTGTATGAAAATAAAAACTTTATAATTATTAATAGAAATTATTCATTTGATACTTTTGGTTCATTTGGTTTGGGGGTGGGATGCTTTAAACCCCCTCACCATTCCCCCACTGTTTTTAGATGAAATCTTAATGCCATGGAAAAAGATAAAAGATAAATGAAAACATCTACACAACATTTTTAATATAAAAGTTAATATTATAATAACATATTAATGAAAGGAGCAGTAAAATCAAGTTTGTTTTCCCTTTCCCTTATACTTGTATAATCAAATTAGAGAAGAAATAGCTACAGACTTGTTTATTATTAGATTTTTCCACCATTAATTCCTTATCTCAATTTGGGTTTCACACAGATACCATTTTGCAGATATCACTGAATAAATATTGATGAAAATAGGTTGAAACAACTAAACAGATGGGTTTGAGATTAGCTCATCCATTGTTGGGGCAATAATACATTGTTTCCAATATTAGAGGGTGGTCTGCTATATTTAGGTTTGCTCCATTTTCCAAAATAAAAAAAAAAAATCCTGATTGTAAAATGTTTTCCATGGTCCAAGAACAGATTTTGTTCAGTACTGTTGATATAACATTTATCAAATGCATGTTATCTTTCTTACCTGTACTTAGACCACTGAAAAAGTAAGAAATTGAATCTATGTAGAGGAGAACTGTTATGTACGGGATCATCATCATCATGGTCCAAATTGCAGACATTACAATGCTGAAAGAAATTTAACAATTTAATAAAACATTGCAGAGTTGAAGAAATTGGGGGACTCACCCGTGCGTTTATTTCGTCATCCATTATCACAATGAAATATGAGAAACTGCACTAAAATTACTCTGAAAATAGAATAATTTAAATTCAATACATTATGGCGGGCAGATTTCCCATTTTGTGAAAATTCACAACAAATATGAATACAAAACCATATTATACAAAACAAACAACTAACTTCAATTCCTGTAGCTCCCAATAAAATTCATCACATTGAACACAATAAGTATAGACTGGAAACGAAATTAGATAAAAGAATTGGGAGCTCCCATAAATTGATTACTTGTCTATTGGCTGATAAGATAACAAATATTTTGTGAATAACAGTTTGAAAATAGTAAATACAATAATAGTGTTTTTTCTGGCACAGAAAAACTTTTAAAATTGAACAAACCTTCAAATTTATCACCTCACCAACTTGATTAAAAGTTCGAAATTGAAACAACCGACCATACGCAAACATCCAAACAAAAATGACGAAAAATCAAAATAATAAACAAACATTCACGCTCTACTACTCTACTCCTCATTTTCGGTTGTGAACATTTTGTGAACTACACTTTCAACACAAGTCTTCTTCTTATTTTTTCCCATCCGTTGCCTTGGCTATTAGGACCATCAGCCCATGTTTGAGCAGGTTTTGGTGACCACCTCTTTAATGAATTCTTTTTTAGGGTTTATTGTACCGGCTTCTCATTTTAGCCCGATTATTGGCTATAAAATTACAACAATACAAATATCAACTAAAAAGATGACAATGATCCTCTAATGTGAAATTAAATTGGACTGAAAAATCACTTCCAGAACAGAAATATTGCATATTAACACCATTTTTGACACTTTGGTAAGTCCAGTGATGTCCAGTTATTTTCATTTGAATTACAATTCCGACTGATTCAGGTAGGTTTATCAAATGTATGTGTATCGAGTCGGTATAGTTTTTATTCGAATCGTGAACCAGACCCTCTGTGTCGTAAATCACCTAGGTTGAACAGGTTAGTGTAATCGTGATCCGAAAATGATAACTTTCAGAAAATTGTATAGTTATACGGCAAGATGAATAATTTCTTAACACATATTCAGATATAGTTTAGTCTTCCGGGCATACGGGACAAATCGAGTGTCTGGTAAACAGTTTACATTAATGCAATAACCAGAAACAAACCATCCTGAAAACACGATAATCGCAGGAGATCGATTCTCGAGTTAATCCGAAAACATTTTCAAATGTTTGAAGTAACATATAGAGCGATACAGACACTCATTCTTGTTGAAGAAAAATACAACATTGAATTCGTATACGTTAAATCTCCAGAATATACCCCCAGCGGCTACTATCGGATATATACGGTACACTCTACGTAGAATTCCGCTACGGGTTTAGCCACAGACTAACAACACTGCTTACACCAATGACATATTACGGCTAGACCCCGATATTTACATTTTGAGCTGCAGTCAATTCCAAGTCACATTCTAAGCACAATGTTTATTGCAGTTTGTTTCGCGGAACATAGTTGTGATATTAACCATTATGAAGCTTGTATGTAAGTAGATAATCGAACAGAAACTCAGCTTTGCCGACTTTTGGGTTGACTGACCGCGAAACAAGCTGTAATAAACATTGTGCTTAGAATGTGACCGCAGATCGAAATGTTTATATCGGGGTCTAGCCGTAATATGTCATTGGCTTACAACTACAGTGCGTTTTAATATTACATTCGACGTACAACTTTTCGTACGAAAGCGTTTCCATGCTTTCGCCATATTCATTAAACTAACTTGAAAGATATCTTTGGTTGTTGAATCTTTTATTTTGATTGCAAAATGATTTCATTTGAGTTGAGGAACAAAATTATCCACGGGCGAATTCGTAACACTCAAAAGTATCTAGACCACGATTCTGTAGCAGTTTCAAATATTTTTGTTGAAATCAAATCTCGCCTCGGCAATGAGATCTAATTAAATCTTAATGCAGACTACCTAGTATGTATCTTAAGAACCCTTGAGCATCTTGCTGGACGTTACTATTCAAGCGGGGTGTAAATCTTTGGATGACTTTTAAGGACACTGTATTTAACACATATTCTGCTGAATCCCCCGACCACAGATCCTTGATATTAGTTATACTGTAACTATGCATTGTTGTTGAAGATATTTGGCTTCTGGAGATATCAATAATATCACATCGATGTCATTTGCATACCGAATTGGAAAATACCCCGTATTATGAATTATATTCGAAACATATGTAGGTATTTTATTTGGGAAACAATTTCTTCCCTTCCATGTTCAACTGATATTTTAGAAATAGGAAAAAAACAAACAATTCCTAACCCCAAATATCGAAAAATGACAGGTTATGATTCATCATTTACCGCATGGGTGTGAACGTTCATGCGGCGATTTTTTTGCGATTTGCGAATAGGCAGAAAACCTGCGAATATTCGCGAGGGTATGAACTAGCCTTTATACGTACGTCGGACGTAAATGGAAACGCACCTTAAGTGTGTGAGTGTTCTGTGATCTGTGATATTGATATATGCAAGATGACAGATGACAGCGATGACAGAAAAAAGAAATGGAGAAAAATAAAATGACAGATGACTAATGAGACGAGAGAAAATATTCAATAAAAAGTTGATATTGATTATGAAAGCTGAAAAAAAGTGAAGTAGATATACTGAATTTTGGATCAATTGCACCTCGTTAAAAGCAAAACAGCGACCAAGAAACTAAAGAGATTATAAATTTCAATTTTATTTCAAGCCACTTCTCGAACCAAAAGGTAAGGGAATATTTAAAAAAGTAATGAAAATGTGTAATTCTATTTTGTTTTCTGAAGATTATATAATATGGGTTGTGATGGGGGCACTATTCCGAGACGAGATGAACTTGTGAGAGTCAAAAAGAAGCCAGAGGCGAAGGATAAAGATGCTGAACTTGCCTTCAGGTGGAGATGTTGCACAATCACCCAGGAAATTCTCCAAGAACCTATAGTGGTATGTCATCTGGGAAAGCTATATAGCAAAATGTCCCTTATTGAAGCCTTACTAGATCGAAATTCTCTACCAGAAGCATGTAAACATATCAAAAGCTTGAAAGATGTTAAAGATTTGAAATTAACCGACAATCCTGAGTATGTAAGAGATGAAGGCAAGAAGGATGGTGCTTTAGATCACAGGGCAGCTCCTTATATCTGTCCAGTTTTGGGTCTTGAAATGAGTGGAAAATTCAGATTTGTAGCAGTTTGGTCATGTGGATGTGTATTTTCGGAACGAGCTCTCAAGGAAATAGGTACCAAAAACTGTCACAAATGCACAAAGCCGTTTGTGAATGATGATATTGTAATTATGAATGGGACTGATGAGGATTTGGAGCTGATGAATAGCAGAATGGAGGTAAGACGCCAAAAAAATAAAAAAAACAAAGAAAAAAAGATTAAAATTGAAGCAGATATAGATTCTTCCAAGGCAGACACGATAAGTTCTGAACCAACAACATCTGCCAAAGGAGTAAAACGTCAGTCAAATTTAGTGAAATCTGAAGAAAGTTCAAAGAAATTGAAAAGTTCGTCAGAATCATCTTTGTCGAAAATTGGCAATTTGATTTCAGTAGGAAAAGTAAGCAAGGCCGAGGAAATGAGGAAAATGAAATCCGAGTATAGTGTAGCCAAGGATAAACAGGCAAGCAGTGTTTACAAGTCGTTATTCACTAGTCATCAGTCAGAGAAAGACCAAGGTCGAGCTCACTGGGTTACATACAATCCATTTTACAATTAAATTTAGGTAAACTTACTGCTATAATTTTGTAAACAATGATTGATTACCAGATAAAACTAATCTTTGAAAATAAATTCATGGAGTTATATACCAACAATTTTTCTTGGTAGTTCTAAGCCTTCCTTATCAAGATACATGATTATTGTCTTATTACTCAATTAAAAAATATTACCGTTTCCTGTCTTAATTTTTCTTCTGGTTGTTGAATAAAAAAAAATGTTGAACCAACTTTTTTCATACTGTATATTTGGATATTTACGATTTTTATATGGCATGATCACATTAGTTATATAACTTCTGTCATTAAAAGGAATATTTTGACTTTGACCAAATTTTAAATTTATTAATTAAATTTAAAAACACTTTTCATTTAGAAACATTTTTTTATGTGTTATGACAAAGTTGTGTATGTATCAAATAGGCATGTCATTATGTTAAATTCAGTACTTCAAAATTGTAAGTTTACGAAAGTCTGCTAATGTCCGAGTTTGCTTTGTGATTCATATCATTTTGATGGAAAAAAAAGATTATTAATATAATAAAATAAGACAAGTACAGCATCACAGACTGCTAAAAGGATTCGAGAAATACTAAAATGTCAGAGTAATATAAATACAGATAAGGAACTTATTCAATATATTCTATTGCCCAAGTTCATATTACAATAATTGCATCAATGAAGGATTATTCAAATTATGCATTTCTCAGTATGACTTCAAAGTATTAGCCAATAGTCATCAAGAGTTTTTTACTCATTGTGTGGTGTGTCATTGATTCCAAATTTAGATGAGAAGTTAGAGATAGTAAACTAATGTGGGTGGGTTACTGTAGCTGGTAGGTTGGGTAATGGGTGTTTGTATTTTCAGTTAGAGTTTGCAGCTCCTGATGTAAGAAATTGACGTAGTTTAGTATAGAATCTAACTCTTCTGTCATAATTCCCAGGAAACAAATCACCAAAATTTTAATTACAGTTCGCTTTCTTTCCCTTCTACAATTGAATGTATTTCTTACCTGTAAATACGAAGAAATGTAATCGGGAAATCTTGATATCATTTTGCTGCAGTAATCACAATTTTTCTATATTCCAAATATAATTAGTAAATATCTCTCTTGATATAATTTTCAGGACCATTTTTTTACAGCATTTGACTGCTATTGAATACTTGGACATTACAGTTACTATCAAGTTATTATCATTACTTTGTTGATGGATATCTACAGGTCGATAATAATAATATGCTTTATATTGAACAATAACCAAGGTCCTACAGTCTTTGAATTAACATAGGTATATAAAGTAATAAAAAAAAGGTCGAGTACAATGTGATAATGTGGTCAGTTCAATATTACTATAGACTGGCCGTTATCTGAATTTTTTTGAGTAGTGTGATCTGGGTGTTTGTGAATATATCCAGCCCGAGGAAGTCTTGTTACTACAGGTCAATTATTTGTATTTTTTTTTCGTAGTCTGATGATATTCCATGAAACCCAGTATTGTTGAATTTATAATAATGACCACTAATCAAATATGAAATAGTATACAGGCTGTCTCTATTCATTAAGTAGGTACACAGCAGTATCATATTCAAAAGTAGTTACAATTTTTTTTATTCATTCAGTTTTATAAGCTATCATTATCTACTGATTGAAATATTACTGATGGCTTAATGTATAAACTTTTCAATAACTTCAACTTATACAGAATATCTGAATAATATTCGACGAAGGAGGAAATTGTTTAGAAATATATTCATGCCCTGTCCCATTAAAGTTTCCTTTGATACTAATTAAGGTATGGTAAAATATACTATTTATGTTTTGAAAATGGTTCATATCCAGGTGGATTTCTGACTAGTCAGTAGAAAGAAGAAATGTCTGCCCCTTATTAAAAGCATTAATTTCTGGCATAAACTATCTGCCATTTTCGGAAACTGTCCCAGAAATAAACGTTTTCATTTTGAAGCAGACTTTCCATTTTTTCCTATTTAAACTATGTGTTCTATCCCTACTAACGCCTTTTTATTTATTATTTTTCTGTATTATTGTAATATGACCAGTTTGAATCGATAAGTAAATGATATCTAGCCATTGAGTATCACCCTATTTATTGCATGTGCATATGTATCAAGGAACCATTTGTCAATCATATATTAGCCATAGAGAGTGGTTGTACCTGTCTAGGAATGAAAGAAAAAAAATGTGTCAAGGAAATTGAGTACCATAATTACAAATTCAGCTTCAAGAAAAATATCCCTACACAATAACTAAATGGGATTCAGTGGTTGCAACCCTGATAACAGGAGGGAAGGGTCAAAGCGGCGAGAAGTAAGGTCTTCTTGAAATTGCAATCATCCTACAGTCCAAAATAGAACATTCTTAAATCTTAAAGATATGTATAACTGTTACATGAACATAACGCCATTTTCGCGAATTCAAACCACTAAACTATCGCCTACTTCGATAAAATATTAGATTTTGGTCATGTTGTTAATCTAAAGCAGAAACAGTTGGTCCAAAAACAGCTCTTTGTGGTACTAACGATTTATAGCAAAGTATGAAAAATAGTAGGCCAATGTCGAAAATAGTAACAGTCAATAATAATACTTACTTAATTTTTAAAAAGAGATCATGACTGGATGTGCGGGGATAAGTAGTTATAGGAACTTCCAGGGACAGATACAGGACAAATTTTAAGGAGGTGGGAGCAATTTGTATGAGCCAAAAACGTGGAGAAAAAGAAGCAAATTTTGTTGATCCACGTTGTTTTTTATGATGGTTTTGAGACGCGGTTCCTTTTTTCATGATGTATTTTGAAGGGTTGGAAGTAATCAATCACATACCACCCCATAAAAACATAACTATTTGTTATTTATTTTATACGACCAATTTTAGATTTAACAATTATCAAAATTTACCCATCAGTATTTATACATATTCTAGTTCCAACCAAACCCTTTCAGAAACTAGGCCTCAAATATCTTTATTTTAGTCTTCATCGCTGGAAGAAACATAAGCCAGCTGTTCATTCCACCAATCCCTTATTTCGTGTAAAGCATTATTGGCCTTTGGAACGGTCGTTTTGCTGTTGAACACTTCTCTCGGAATCCTACTTTCGCTATCATTCAAATGCGACAGATTTTTATTCACAGTCACGGATGGTCGGGTGTTTTTCTTTTTGGTCACGATGCGCTCCTTTTCCGGTCTTGCCGCCGGATCAGACAGGGTCGGAGCAAGGAATTTTCTACCGGAGCTGCTTCCAACACTGTCGGATCTGGGTAGATTCATCGTCTTTTGTTTTCTAGCTTCGTTGTCTTTATTTGCTTCCGCTTCGGTTTCTTGATCGAGGCTTTCGTTTTTGTTCTCTTCTGCAGGATCAGGCATCGACAGTGCTTCGTTTGTCGCTCTGAGGCCGGCTATCAAGCTATTTTGTTGTTTCTTGAAAAAAGTGCAATTTTTACTAGCCTTATATTGACCGATGATTGGAGATATCATTTATATTGGTAGAAAATTGTCACTTTAAACTGGCACTTTTTTTGCCAACTCCATGCAAAAATATTGTTTTTCAGTCAAATTCAAAGTGACAATTGCCAGTTCGAAGTGAAAATTGTCAGATCAAACTGATAATTGTCAGATCAAAGTGACAATTGTCAAATCAAAGTGACAATTGCCAGGTCAAAGTGACAATTGCCACTTCTAAATGACAATTGCCAGTTCAAAGTGACAATTTCCAATTCAAAGTGACAATTGCCATTTCAAAGTGACAATTGCCAGATCAAAGTGACAATTGTCAAATCAAAGTAGCAATTGTCACTTCAAAGTGGCAATTCCAACTATAATGAAAAAAAATGTGTTGTTGGCCCTTCTACGCCTTCGTAGCTTTTACTTGTTGGTGAATAATAACAATGTTTTCAATTATAACCAAAGAAATGTGTGTGGTAGTGGAACTTATCTGTTAAATGTTTTAAATGTATATACCTAAAATACGCAACCAACAGGTATAACAGTCATGTTTATTTACGTGACACCAAGTGTAGGAAACTAAAAAGCGCAATTTAATAGCATTTAATAATCAAACACTCGATTTGCGTTAAGTTAGGAAAAATTTAACTCGAACTTTTATTGTTACTACTAAATGTTTGGCCGCGAGCGAGTATATGTTTGTATATGTATGCATGGTTAGGCAACACTAAATATAAAATATTTTTTCTAATTCAGATAATATTCCAGGAAACTAATTATGTATTTTCTAGTAACTTCGTAATCCAGTGTGTAATAAATGTGATAAAAAAATAATATAAAATGTTTATGTTTGTCATTATCACTAATCGCCGCAGTAGAATGACAGATGAGTACAATAAAAAATGTACTGCCTTATTGTATTAGAGAACCAATTTTTTTACTATAGCTAAATAAAGTTTTGTTTTTTCATGAACGTAGAAAAAATAAATTAGATGTTGTCATCAACACAATTCATTTTGCACTTACTAGTTGGGGAGAACTCGTATTCAATATACTAGGCAATAGGAGCAAAAAACATTATTTTTTATTAGGTGGCTTGAATTCATATTTGATCCATTGAAAAACACCTTTGTGCGCCAGTTTCGAAAACAATACCTTATACTCTTCAGCCATTTATTGTTCCTCCGTATACAAACTGAAATAATTGTATAGTGCTTCCGAAATTTGCAGAAACTTTCATCAGGAACAAAATTTGTGTAATAAATTCCAAATTTTATTTTTTCATTTGTTTAAAAAAATCTGCTTGCCAATGTATAAGTGATTAATATAGGAACTGATTTATGAAAGTACTGTATAGAAAACATCAATTATTTACATAAATTTAACGACATATTTTCCATTGAGAAATTTGATGAAGTATCCCTTCATCACATGCCTTTGAATTCACTGTACAAGTTTTTATGAGGAAGTATTATAATGATAGCCACCTTCTGTTAAAAAAAATAAAAATATCAAATATTATCTTACATTTGCTGATCTGATCTTTTTGAGGCAACCTTCCAGCCATGTTCTTATAGTTTGCTTGGCCACTTCTTCTTCAATAATATACTCAAATTCTTCTCTGGCTAATAATTCTTCCAACTGAAGAGCTTTTCTAATGTCAACAGATCGATAAGAGAGCATGCTAGAAAAAACCATTTAGAGTATTGTCCTGATAAAGACATATGGGTATCATCATTTACTTGATAACATCGTGAAAAGTTACATCTTCCCCATTGTGAAGTCTTTCCAACTCGTAACACATGTGTTTGAATAAGAGCCTGTCCTTCTGAGGATCCACTTCTAAACGACCTTTGAGCAGCCGAAGTATAAATTTGACCTTGAACAAACGATTGCATTCGAAAATTCAGTAATATATTGAAATTACTCACTCTTCTCACTGGTATAACCCCTCGCTGATGTATATCAACAACGTTCCAAGTGTTTTGGAAATTCCTTATATCTGCGTATGATAGCAAGGCGTCTTCTTCGTTTGAATAAAATAAAGAAAAGTTCTCCATAATGATAGCTGAAAAGTTTTGGTCGGTGTTTGTCTTGTACTTGCATATTTTTTGTTTATGTGACTTTCCCTATGAGTATTTTTCCAAAGAATTTGTTTCTTTTGAATTGCTAAACCTGATATAACGCATGCACCACCAAAAATGAATGAAACTACCCGGAACGCCAACGTAAATAATATTATAAAAATGTCTTCTACCCCCACATGGTATACTCTTGTGTGTTCATGAAGCAAAGTTTTATAAAATAGACCGGAAACCTCATACAATATGTTTTTGTAACATTCAATAGCAGACTGTTTTAAGTACAATATTCGTGAATCTCGTTGTGATTAGTTGTTCAATGTGACTGTTAGTCATTAAAATATTAGTATCATCATCATAATATGATTTGATCGGTTACGTTCAGCATTTTTTTTATATGAGATGTAAATACTATTAAGAACAGGGGTCCCAATACTGTGCCCTGAGGTATTCCTTAGTTAGATTCTCTTGTTCCGATTTCGTGTTATCAAACATTTGTTATTTGTGTACGCCTAATAATAATAATAATAATAATAATAATAACGTTTATTATTCCCAAGAAACAATAATATGTTTATAATAGGTAACTTATAACATAACTTCTCAATCATATAAACTCCTAAGGTAACACATAACAATGTTAAAAACTAATCAAATAATACGGATTTTCTACTTCTGTTGAAATCGGATGTTAACTGATTCTTTAATTCGTGTTTGAAATTTCGTAGGGATTGCTTTTTCATCAGATATATACTAATGGTGTTTTTTGAGATTCCATGTATTATGAAGTATAACCCACAAATATGTAAATCTATCAACTATTTCAATTGGATCGCCATGTATAACAATATCTACTATATCCATATCAATTGCAATGTGTTTGATTGCTTTGTTATTATCATCGCATTTGTCTTGACTTTTTTACGTTTCGTATATCTGGTCAGCTCTTTTACTAATATCTGTTCTTGAACAGAAACATGGTTTCTTCCATTTAAAAATGATTACTCTTTCTTTAACACTCGCATGATTGTACCTAAAGGCATAGCTTGTTATGGCTAGAGAACGGCTACTATTATTTGCCGCTGCGCTTCAGGGCGACTTCTGATTTTTGGTGTTGCATTCACTTTTCATCTTTAGGGAAACTCAGCAAAATCTACAGCAAGTCAACTATGCATTTTTTGTGTTTATACTCACCCACCAATAGATTTAGAACGATATAAGTAATGATGACGTAGAAAGTGCAGAAATATATCAAGGATCCATAAAAATTTCCACAATCGGTCTGCCAATAGTTGGCAGCTGGAGTACAATAGGGTGGTTGTATCATACAGTCGTGCATTATTTTATTCCAGTCCTCCCCAGTAACAATTCTGAACAACATAGCTACACCTGTTACTGGTGACTCAAAGTTTGCTCTCCTACAACGTTACATATTATATATGAAGTTATCATTTTATTCAAACATATTCTCATTTTCTAAATTATTTATAATTATACAAATCATCTGATTATCTTTAAAAAAAAATCCAGTGATAATTTCCATCTATAAATATATAAATGGCAAAATTATTTGTCAGACTACATAGTGATGGGGGAAAAAGTTTCAAAAAGTAATATATACATAGTATGACGTTTTTTGAGAAATCAAACAAATCTCGAAAAATGTTCTGAAATAACGAAAAATGTAATAATTTCCTCGTACCTTCCAATTCCTTCTCCATATTTGACAGTACCAAATATTATTGTTCCGGCAAGAGCATAGAAGAAAACAAGCAAAAACATACCGAAAATGATGAAGAAACTTTTACACACAGAAACTCCGACAGTGAGCATCAACATTTTCAGAGTTGCATGTTTTCCAGTAATGGTGAAGAATCGAAGAATGACTACCATGAAACCAATGAAATAGGTTAAATCATTCTGAAAAAAATATAGTTATTACATTACTTCATACAAAATATATCTAAAAAGTGTAATGGAGTTTCCTCGATAAATAAGCACATCATTTCGACCGGTAAGTAACCACTTTTTATGATTGAAAAAAAACTTATCTATAAAACAGTCAAATTGCACAAGTTTCATTGGAGGAGTTATGAATCATCACTTAAAATATAGATTATTAATGTAAACAAAAAACTACTCGCATATATTTTATTTGGATTTGTCGCATACAATTTTATAATAGCAAACCAAAGTTAACTTTTTTTACGCGTGCTTTTTTACACGTACTTTTTGACGCGTATTTTTCCACGCGTGCTTTTTTTCGAGCGTACTTTTTTCCGTAAATTAATTTGATTTTGCCACACCTTAGGTTTACAAAATATACACAAAAAAGAACTTTAATTTAAAAAAAATATATATACTTTCTTTCAGGGTGTAAGCTTTATACTTTTCTTTATATGTAGCTTTTGTAGCTTTATCGGCATCACATAATTTGAAAATTGTGCTACTACCTTGAACATGCAATGGAAAAATATCCATAGAACGCCCATGACGGTTACGAATAAGTCATATCTATTTCTTCTTGACTGCAAGTATCCTCTAGGTGTGAAAGCTATGTTTTTCATCACAACCTCCACGACAAAGAATAGTATACATATCATACCGACTGTTGCCAAAATCTCGGTGTGCGGATCTGCTTTATTCCACTGAAATAGATGTAAAATTGCTTACAAAATTTTCATTACACGTCGAGATATGTTTACCGTTACACTGAGAAGCCCGCTGTTTATCAAAACCATGAGGGCAACGCATCTTTTAAACTTTATATTTTGGGTTATATCATAAATGAAAGATCTGAATTTTTTCCCATCTGGTCTAGGAGGCAAATGCAACGGTTGGGCAATTTTCAGTCTCTTTTTGAGGTCACACCTAAGAAACATGATCCATTTTTTATTTTGATAATAACATTTATATCGTCTTATGCTTTGCAAACATATTTTTGTACATACCATCGTCTTTGGTCGACCGTCAATAATGCCGTTCCCTTGTTTTCTGAATAGTTTGCAATCACAACACCCACAAACAATGTTAGACCAATCATACAGCCCAGAAATATATAGATGTGGATATAAATGGCGTGCACCTACAAGAATAAATGTTATGTCTTCTGAAAATGAAAATATCATGCTCAACATACTGGCCCCAAGGATTTAATCAGTACATCCCTAACGTCCAACCAGCCTTTGAATGAGAGAACTTCAAACAAAGTCAACAAAGCGTCGCCTATATTGTCAAAGTTGAATCTTCTCGGATTTGCCCTGAAAATCGGGAGAAACTACTTCTGGCACACATTGAATCAACTGAAAGCTTACCACACCCGAGGAACAAGTATTGTAGGATATGTTTCGGTCTCTGCCGGTTGGACCTTCATTTTAGTCACGAAAACTCTTCTCAAAAATATGCCTACGCAGTCTTCTCTTCTGGTTATATTCGGGTCATTGCATCTTGCAAGTCTGCCTCCGTAGAGCTGTACTCCGTAACTGGCGAAGATGAACATGAGTAGTATGAGCAAGGTAGATACAAGCAGAATTTCTTTGAAACCTCTGCACAATTCGTACACCACTTTGCTCATGTGAGGAACTAAAGTGAATATTCTCAAGGGTCTCAAGCAGCGGAGGATCATCAGGAGCTGGGCTCCTGAGTTCGGAGGGACACTTCTTGGCATCCACCAAAGAAATGTCAGGCTAACCTGCAAATAAATGCTCAGAAGTTTATTTCTTTGTTGGTTCGGTTTCAAATGCCTTACCAAGTATATGAAGACATCTAACACCGCCGCCACATCTTTTACATAAGCTTTTGGGGTGAAAAATAAGCCATCGGCTAAAATTTTTAAAGCCAACTCGATGCTCATGAATATAACAAATCCGTATTCCGCTACTTGTAAACTGGCATTTTCCATAACGCGATAGGACGGCGTTTCGAACATCATTGAGAGGCAGGACAGGGTGGTTATTGTAATCATCACCCAGTCTAAGTAGGTCACCAAGCCCAAAAAGTTACTGAAATGAGAGCAATTGAAGTGATATATTTCTTCGGTTCAACCTTCCTTACTGTAATGTCTTGTATTGAACTTTTCTCTCTTTTCCAGTTAGAGGATCTTTCAGCCTAGCATCATATCTTGCGTAGACAATCAACTGACAGAACTTACGGAACTTGCTTTCCCTTGGAACCGCAAATAGCGGGGTATCGAAGAAGGGATGGTTTTCTCGCAAATCTTCTTCACGTTGATTCCTGAAAAAATTGCTAGTCACATATTCTGAAGGGAACAAGAATTAGAACCGTGCCTTCTCATTTCTGCTTGTTGCCTTTTGGCTTGCAGGAGTTTGATGTCCAAGTCATGGGGTCTGGCTCTGTTAGAAGTCACTCTGTTGACTCCGATGTCTCCATTTTCCATCAGATGTTCGTATGTTTGTTTGAGTTTGATGGAACCACTACGAACGCTTCGTCTGATTGATCTTGAACCAAATCTGTAGAAGGTAAATTTGAAAAATATATCCATGATAAACTGCTACTGAATTTTTGGGATTCGAATTTTTGTTTGTTTTTCATAAACTAACAGTAATATTTTTTTATTAACAGTACCTACAGATAAATATGCAATAGGTTTGTTGAAAAGTCATTGCAGCAAATAAGTTTACTTAGTAAAACACTTAGTATGACTTGGGGAGGTAAAAGGTGTCAGGGAATAATTTTGAATTGGTTTTGCTCATACCTGCTCGACCAGAAACAGAATTCACAAAAATCAACCACTATCAAATCAAAAATCGAATATTCCACAGAGGTGCACACCAAAGAAGTATAAATCTTGTTCAAAAAATATTATGTAAACAACCTTACATTATTTATTCATGTAAAAAACAAGAACTGAAGTTACACAAATGACACAATTTTTTTAATTTGTGATGAACATTTCCCGTGATAATGAATAATCTAAAAAATCGTAATCAATTGATAGGTTCCATATGAACAAATTAGTTTTCAATCAAGTCAAAACGAAGATGTGTTAATGACTCTGAATATCACCGCATAGATATCAGGTTATACGATTAAACATCAAATATATCAAAGATAAAAATTTTTTGGGTATGCTAATCGATGATTGTTTGTCTTGGGATCAACATAGTTTATCACCTCATCACTGAATCCGGTGTAACTTTTAACGACTGAAAGCCGAATTGGTGGGAATTCAAAATCTTATGTTTGTCAAGGGAAACTATCAGCCTTTTTTCTGAAGTTTTTCAAATAATTTTGAGAATCTAGGGAGCAATGATATTGGCCTGAAGTTTTTCTGGCGAATCGTAATCTCTGCCTTTGTGCAGAGGAATGGCTGTGGCTATTTTTAGGATTGAAGGGAATTCCTTTCGCGAGAAAGAATATTTACTGCTTCATATAAATCTTGCTTCTTCAAAGAATTCTCTATTCTGTAACTAGATTCAACAATATATGTTATTTCTGAGGAGGAAGTATCTACTTTAAATCTTGTACAACTAAAAATTTTTAATAATTTAGGTAAATTTTCAGTCCTTAAATCTTCTCCTCAGTCTTTCAGCCATTGGCTTTAGTTTTTCAGTCTTTGTCTTGAGTCTTTGATTTGAGACTTTCAATCTGTGAGTCTTTTCAAATCTTTAATTCCAGTATTCAAGTAATGAATTTCAGTCTTCGTCTTTCAGTCTTTAGTCTTTCAGTACCATTGAATCATTAAAAAAAAAACATAGCTATGGCTTACGCTGGGGATAAACGAAAGTATATTTCGATTCATTTGTAATTATTTCGACACATTCAGCTATTATTTCCTGACATAATTTATATCTAGTCGTAGATTTTGTGAGTACGTTGAGTCTTTCAGCCATTGGAATTGCCATTGAGTCCTTTCAATCATAATCTTGAGTCTTTCGGTCAATGGAACTTGGCTTTCAGTCATTTTATTCCCAAATCTTGATTATTTAAGTCATTGAGATTCAGTTTTGACTATTCTCATTCACAATTTTGAGTCTTTCAGTCAATCAGATTTGGAATATTTTATTGGAAAGTCAGAAGTTTCCTAGACTGAAAATTCTCGATCGATAAAACCGTATACTTATAATCTAAATTTTGCATGCCAAAAATATTTTGCAGAAATTTAGTTGCCAATTGGGGTAACTCACTTCTTATGGTCAATACGTAACTGTTTCATACTATTAACTGTTCCTTGAGGTTTTAGAGTTCCTTTAGTTCCAGGAACAGGTATAATAGATGAGTCACCAAGCATCAGCCTCTGATTGTTGGAATCACTGCAAAGAAATTGTTCATTTAAATTTTTTATGACTTAATGCAATAGGAGATATATGTAAAATATTTTAGTGATTTTTTATTAATATGAATACTGGGTTTCTGTGCCACAAGACAAAGAAAAATATCTTGGCATTTGATAGATTTTCTTACTTGATAATGTGAGCCACAGCAGTTTTTTTCAGTTTTAGATTTACAACTCTTACTTTTGGTAAATTGTTCAAAATTTTCAGAGGCTTCTGTTTTCTATAAATAATTTTAGAGTCGAAGAGTTCTTCACTAATCTTTTTAATACCACCCTCTGAATTTTCGTCATCTTCCGTCTCGTACACAAATTGACGCATAAAACTTTCCCTCACCTGAAAAAAAATTATCAATAAGTAGAACACATTTTTAGAAACTGAAATTACTTTTGGAAGATTAAAATCCGAGGGTACTTTGTGCAAAGTAACCATTAGAGGGCTGTCTGGGAATTTTTCAAATATTCGAAGCCTAAAAGGTAATGTTTCTTTGATCTCCGCACTCTGCTCTCTATACTTCAACTGTTTCAGTTTTTTTATGTCTTCGTCCAGCTCGAGATTGTCCAAAATAACTGCTACGAACAAACTCAACACAATCTGAAAATATAACAATTCAAATATAAACCAAGTCCCATTTTTCTCTACATTCACACTTACCAACGTGACAAACAAATGGTACAATATAAAATATACAGCAACCAATGGAGCTAGCATTGATCTCGTTCTAAGCATTGTCTCATCCATAACCTCTACCCAAGCCTCCTGTGTCAGAATTTGGAACATGGACATAAATGCCTCTACAAATGTTTCAAATTTTGCGAAATCCAGGAAACAAAACAACTGCATGGATATACTGGACGAAATAATCAACAAACACATGGTGAAAATGATCAAACTTCCTAGTTTTTTTCCAGGTCCGAAAATTTTATAAACAAAATCTTCAAGCAGAGGAGATGCTTTTATCAGCCTCACCACTCTTAGAACTTGAAAATAGGTGAATCCAGTCATGTAAAATCCTGGTATAATATGGATTGTAGTGCCTACAGCCAGCAGCAATTCGAATTTATGTATTGAATGTTTCCAATAACCACGCCAACTCAAACACCAGATTTTGAATAGGGTTTCCAAATTCAGCAGTGCTGTGAATCCAACTTCCATGTAGAAATACTTCTCATAGAATACTTGTCTGGGTCTTTCGTCATGTTTAAAACTCATAGTTGCTGTTACTATGGCATTAGCCAAGATTACGCACATTACAATCAATCGAAAATGGGGAGATCTTAGAATGGTATGGCAGAATTCAGGTGCTAGACCGGCATGTTTGTTCTCATCTAGGGTGACGAGTTTCCAGCCTGTGTCATCACCAATCAGAATCTGAAAAAATTTTAAAACTGATACTTACACGCAGCATAAAAAGATGCAGATAAAATCAATGAACATGATAGATTTGACTACAAACCAAATTATAATATGATGGTATGTGGTGATTTCTGATTTTAATATTGATTGCTACGAGAGTACAAGTAGCAATTTCCAAAAACATCGTGATATTTTTAAATGCTTCGATATGTCCATCAATGAGACAGCCTATCTTCCTTTATTAAAGACTTAGAAGCTGAGGATTGGGACAATTTATGGAACATATCTGCATGTTATGAACTCGCAGCCTTCGATTCCTTTTGGATTAACTTTTACTTTCACTTTGGTAAGAATTTTCCGAAACGTAATAGAAATATTAAGTATGCAAACAATGACAAATGGGCAGATGATGTAATGAATTTTTTTTCTACAAACGTCAAAAAATGACAAGGTTCGGGCATTGACAACAATATGCGATGTGACCCTTTTTTTCATTTTCCTTCGTTACCATGACACCGTGCGCGAAGTAGTGTGCGAAATACTTACTTCGCACACTGCATGTAAACTATATGGGATTTTTATATTTTAACCTTTATGTTCCTCAATGAAGCAAAAATCCAATTGTCAACAAATACCATTTTATTTCCATAGTTACATAGTTACAGTAATTACTTGATTTGGAAAAACAGTTTAAGCCAGTTCAATACTATTTTTCATATTAAGCTAAGCATATTACTTATTTTAGAACAATATTTTTGACGTTTGTAGAAAAAATTTTATTTGCATCTCATGCGCGAAGTACTTTGGTGATCTCGACAATTTTTTTTAACTCGGCTTCGCCTCGTTAAAAAAAATCAGTTCTCGATCACCAAAGTAGCATTTCGCGCACTAGATACATAAATAACTATTTGACAAAATTTAAAAATCTTCACGCTCTAAAAAATATCCGACCTGATAAGGAGGCATGCTATAGGGTGGAAAAACAAAAACGTTTCAAAGTTTTCAGATTCAACAAAAGAAATTAATTCTTACCAAAATAAACTTCAAGCTCGGGGAATAGTATCTGAATTGACAAATAAACTCAAAAAAGGCAATAAGGAACAATGATTCTGTGGTTAAATCTCCAGCCTTAGTGACAAATATGTTCAATAACTATTTTAGAGATACTACAAAAGATATAACAAGTCAGATTGATTCTTATACAGAGGCAGAACTCTAAAATCTTCTTCAAGAAAGGCTGAAAAATAAATCCTCCTCGGGAATTTACAACTTACTGCCAGTTACTATAAAAAACTGTAAAACATTGGCAATTTTCAATAATAGATTAAAATACCCTCCTATGTTATTGTTTTTACAGTCTTGTGAAATACACCTCAATTTAGTTTGTAGGTCAATAATATATCGCGACGAATCCTATATACAATATACCGGGTGGCTACGGAAGTATTGCCTACGGAATATCTCAGTTATTGTAAGAAGTAGGTTTGTGAAATTTGGAGCGTCGATATAATGACATAAGAGCTAGAATTTGAGCATATTGACATGTCGAAGTTAACTTCCGGTCTGACCGGAAGTAACATCAACTTTCTTATTTTAAATGGAAACCCTATTTTTTTTTTCTTTTCTCTTTATTCAACATTCAATTCCCTTTCCAATGACATATCACAAGTTGGTATCTAACCAGAAACTAGATCAGAAAAAAATTATTATTGAAATTCACCGAGTAGGCCGTGGAAGCAAAATGAAAGCCAAAAATTGAAAAGTTGGCTATGGAAACCATACGTCACTTGATAACAGTTGCTACTACTGTGATAATTTATTTTCATTCGTCGGCGTTATAAAAAGCCGCCAAAAAAAATATTGGAAAAATTGGGAAAAAAACAATACTCTGTAGGTCCATAACTTAAATAGGAACATACAACTTTTTCTTGCCTGTACTATTCAGCATAACCATTCCTTTCTAATGATATAATAGAAAGTAATTTTTTAAAATGAAATACCAAAAAATCCAATTATTATTATTCAAATAACAAAAAAACAGATTTATCGAAAAAAAAAAATTCAAATTGATAGGATTAATGATAAAATAAATTCAAAACAAATGTTCGAAATACATTCCCTCAGCGTCAATACATTTATTGACTCTGGTGATATTTTCATGTAAAACGTTTCTCAACATTTGGGGCGTGATATCTTAGAAAGCTCTACGAATTTTTACTTCTAGCTCATGTAGAGTTGTAGGCTGTGTGGAATACACCCTATTTTTAAGATGCCCCCATAGAAAAAAGTCGCACGGAGTAAGATCAGGTGACCTTGGTGGCCACCTGATTGGACCATGGGTTGTTATAAGTCTCTCTTGAAAGCGATTTTGAAGATAATTTATCGCTATTCTTGAATTATGCGGAGGGGTGCCATCTTGCTGGAAGTACATTCTCTCAGTTATTTCCGCTGGTAGGTTGTTAATGAATTCCGAAATTTCATTCGTTAAAAAATTAAAGTATCTCTCTCCGGTTAGTTGGCCTTGAAAAAGAATGGGGCCAACAATATGAGTTCCAACTATTCCTGCCCAAACATTCACACCAAATCTCTCCTGGAAGCCACCTTGTCGAAACCGGTGCTCGTTTTCTATCGCCCAATTGGATTTTTTGGTATTTCATTTCAAAAAATTACTTTCTATTATATCTTTAGAAAGGAATGGTTATGCTGAATAGTACAGGCAAGAAAAAGTTGTATGTTCCTATTTAAGTTATGGACCTACAGAGTATTGTTTTTTTCCCAATTTTTCAAATATTTTTTTTGGCGGCTTTTTATAACGCCAACGAATGAAAATAAAATATCACAGTAGTAGCAACTGATATCAAGTGACGTATGGTTTCCATAGCCAACTTTTCAATTTTTGGCTTTCATTTTGCTTCCACGGCCTACTTGGTGAATTTCAATAATAATTTTTTTCTGATCTAGTTTCTGGTTAGATACCAACTTGTGATATGTCATTAGAAAGGGAATTGAATGCTGAATAAAGCGAAAAGAAAAAAAAATAGGGTTTCCATTTAAAATAAGAAAGTTGATGTTACTTCCGGTCAGACCGGAAGTTAACTTCGACATGTCAATATGCTCAAATTCTAGCTCTTATGTCATTATATCGACGCTCCAAATTTCACAAACCTACTTCATACAATAACTGAGATATTCCGTAGGCAATACTTCCGTAGCCACCCGGTATGTAGGTAATTGTTAAAAAAAGGAAAATAAAGTTTATTATTATTATTATGAATTAACCACTTTGAAGAGTTTGATTTCAGTTGTTGGGTTACAAATCTTTAAAAAAATTGCTTTTAAAACATCTTTAGACACTACTTACTTGTGATGCTGAACTATTCTGAATATGACCTCTGATACCCCACATTTGTTGAAACTGAACACGTATTTCATTGAAGGTTTCTGTTATCACAGCTATGAAGACGTTCTTTACCAACCAAGCTAAAAAAAATATCATAGTGCTGAAATACAACACAGCTCTCCAGGCTGGCAGAGAGTCAATTGCCCTGTACATTATGAAGACCCATCCTTCTTGAGAGGCTGCTTGGTAAACTGTGAAGAAACTGGTTACTGAAAAGCAATAAAATAATATATATTTTCAATTATTGTTCTAGAGTTATATTCATATGTTAAATGTATCGTGGGGCTTTGGAAAAAGAAGAAAATTTGTAAAATTTGATTTTCTTCAAGGTGAAATATCTATAACCTCAGTTTTTAATTGTAGGGATTCTAAACAATTATAATTCTTAGACATTTTTCATTTCTCATTGCACCATTTCAAATAAACACAACCCCATCTGAAAGACCTGAAAGAATAGACGATAAATGCCGAATGTGATCAAGTATTATGACTGTTACTTCTAAAGATTTCTCAAGTATATTATTATTATATTATTATTTTAACAATTTAACAACAACAATATTCAAAAATATACTCCGTCTCTGAATATCAATTAAAACTCCATGAATTTTTTGACAATCCTAATAGGAAAATAAGCATGATTACCAAATTCATCAAAACCATTGAAACCAATTATGTATCTAGACACTCCTTCTAATTTCATACATTTCATTCCTTTTGGACACTGATAACCCGAAGATGGATCCATAGAACAGAAGGTATCTGGTATAGCAAGACTGTTAATTGTAACATCCCTAAAAAAGGCAAACAGTCTTTAAAAAGAAGATAATTTTACTGTAAAAAAAACACGTTTTACATTATATATGTATTTACAATTTGATATTTGGATTCTTACTACCTTGGTGATGGTGTGTTAACAGTGACACAATGGTTTTTCAATTCACCGAAGAACTGAACTCCCAATAACCCATAGAGTGACATGAAAAAAAGGAAAAATAACGTCACGTTGTATATTTGTTGACTGGATCGCCTGGAATTTTTCAATTTTCATTAAATCAGGCATTCACTAGAATGCTTCTTGTGACATACTTGAATATTTGGTTTATTCTCGACTTTGGCATTGAAAACTTGAGGAAGACCCTTAAAAATCGAATCATTATTAGTGGCCTGGGGGCTCTTAAAATTGATAGATAACTGAATCTTGGAACAATGCTGAGCATTTCAAAAACTTGCAAAATTACAGATATCCATAGAAAAAATACCATGCTGGCATCAAATTGGCACCAGTGGTCTTTGAGGTACGGCCTATCCCCCTGAAACAAAATGACACCCTTATAAAAATTGCATGAACAGCATAAAACTGAGATGAGGAACTTTTTACAAGAGCACTTTCAAATTGTGAAATAATGAATTTGAAACTTTAATTCTCTGAAGAAACTGACAACCACATTCAAAGAAAAATAATGTCTTCAAAGTCCAGATTTTTGTTCTTCGCATTCTTGTTGCTGTTTGTTGTTTATTATTCTGAAGTACTTCGAAGCATATACCTACATTTGTTACAAAAATACAAATAACTTTGTTACACACTTGAAATGAGTATATAAGACTGGCAAGATAGGTATATATATCTTACGAGAAATCTATGTAAGGTTTTAAAACAAGATAGTTTACAATATTCAGGTAATCAGGCAGATTTCAATGTTATCGGTACAACAAAATTTACTTACCTTCAATATCCCTCTTATATGCATTTTAGCAATCATTTCTGAAGTGAAGAGGAAGGTAACAATAGAATCCACAGAAAAGGTTGAAACCTGCAGGAAGTGGAACTTTTCGAATGTTTTTGGTGTATTGCAGCTTACTGAAGCAAGGCTCAGTAGAGCGCAGGTTCTCATCACTCGTCGTACCCATCTCTTTTCCAAAATCCGCAATTTGAAATTATAAATTAATGAAAATTTCGTTACTCAGGCTTATATGACTAGAGCTCATGGAAAGACTAAATATTTTACCTTGTTCACCCACTCAATATCAGCACTCTCATTAAAGGCTTCATCAGGACCATAGTCGGCTAAAACAGGCTCTCCTTTCAAACTTTGTTTACGTCCCAGCATCATCTTGATTTTTTCCGGTATGAATTTTCGTGAAATTTTACCTGAAATTTGGCGATGAAAAATTTATTGCACATAGGTATACTTTATGATGTTTCATAAAATACTATTTACACATACACTATTTTTTATTTTTTCGACTGAAGGATAATGAGGGTGGATTATATCGCATTGGATTCATTTCTATAACTTTTTCTTGGATTTATTCCAACTTCAATGATCTTCTATATTGAAGTCTGTGATAGGAGAGGCTGCGCGCGTGGACCAGACGACAAGGATCAATAATGAATAATTCAATAACATCTGTATTGTTCTGTGGGCAATCATATTCAAATGAATGTCTTCAGTTTGTATCGAAACTCTCATGAAGTTATTATTTAATTTATTCTATTAATATCATATTATTGCTATCAAATTTTACTTTACAGACATTTCAACAAAAATATTCAAAAAAGTTTTGGCGCCATTATTTTGATACGTGTACATTCTCCTATTCTTCCCGTCATCGGCCTAGAATTTTAGGGCGATTTTGCCAGTAGCTGTAATAGAGTGCACGCCGCACAGGGGATATTCCGTGTACCATAGAATTTCGATCAAAATAAGTGAGATGTCATCATCGTTAAATTCATGGGAAAGAAAGAGACATAATTGTCAACTATGGTACACTACACGGAATCCCACCCAAGACCTCCAGTAGATATTTTGTTGTATTTTGTTTCCATTAATTATCTAATTCTTATAAAAAAAATGGAGAACAATGGTGAAGTAGGAAAAAGTGAATGTTTTCTCTAACTAAACTTGATAAACGGCATTGAATTCAGAAAGTGAAAAAGATAAATATTATTGTAACTAGTGAAAAATTAATTGATCTGTTAGACAGTTGAAGGGGAATCCAGCGAGTGAAATCCGCAGAAAATAATGAAAATTTAAATAATTAGTGCGTTGAAAATTGTGAAGCTATACATGATGTGTCTAGTATTTAAGTGTTTATAGCTATACGAACCCCACAGATTCGTAACATGTTTATTTGACAGATCGTTTATAAAGCCAATAAAAGAGATCAAAATGATTAAAATGGTATTTGTAGGATTGTGAGGGAACTGCTCAGTTGAGTAAGTACGCTGGTAGGATAGAACAGAATGACATTTCGAATACGAAATGGTATATTACTTGTTTCAAAGAGCAATAATATTCCAGTGATTGTAAAACAGTCGAAAACAACCCTTTGATAACTAATACTTTGTGAAGATTGTTTGGCATATCAACTTCTTCTCTGGCTAATACTTTAACAACAGCTGCAAGAACTCCCTGAGACAAACACCAAGAGTTCATCTGATTCAAACAAATGTCTGTTTCTATTTTATTCATATTATTCATATGACTTTGTCAATAAGGCAGCAGGCACACTGAGCAACCATGACCGACCGTCCGCGACCGTCCAACTACAACCAAAATTTCCAAAACGTATATTTTTATCGGATAACTCACACTGAATGATCTTCAACCAGTTTTTAAAAGCCATGTTCAAAATTGCAATCTGCTGAAACTTTTGGTCGATTTGTGTGACTTTGAAAGTTTTTATTGATCTCTTGGTCGTTGCTGGACAGTCGCGGACGATCGATGCTGGTCGGTCAGTGTGATAATCGTCTGAAGAGATTTTGATTGATTGATCACGAACGCAGGCTACTTGCCAGTAGATCACAGACACGGACAAACCTATCCGTCATTTCAGTTGAAAAGTGACAGCTACTTTGAAGTTCCAATTTTTGAGTATTTAGCGGTTATGTTATCTATTGTATTTGTTATTTTGAAACCGTATTTATGAAGAAAGGTAGAATGCCATTTTAAATAAAAAATATTGCACATCAAAATTCCCTTTACTATTTTATCTTGGTTTTACCATTGTTTTTTCAATTATTCATTCAATAAATGTACATAATTAAATTTTTGTAAATTCTGTTGGTGTTTGTTGGATTTAACAGTACCACCATGGAAAATATCAGAATAATATTTGTATTATCGAGAAAATATGCAGACGAAAGTGAGGCTTCGGAAATAATGCTCCAGGCGTACGAGGTGGGTAAACACGTTCAGTTTAAATACGAATTACAAATCCTTTTCTCTCTCTTTAGGCATGTAGACAAAACATCTCTACTAACGTGAACTGGATGAAAGAATCCGAATTCGATTCCTCAACATTGAATAAGACTGATTTCGTAGTTTTGGATGAGTTTGAAGGCAAATGTTTTGAGGAATTGAAAACTACCAAGTGTGCGTAAGTACCATGAATATATATTTTGATACTACAGATTGCATACCAGCAATAAAGGTATTATTCTACCCGTAGTTCTTTATTGAATGTCTTAGATATATTTCCCCCATATCACCTATTTGTAGCAGAATTTTGGGACCATGGGCTGTCAGTATATGCCTAATGGAAGGCAAAGCTATTCCTAACTTCACTTGGCCAATATATAATGTAGCAATGTATGACTGTATAGTTACAAGTTCCCATTTATCCAAAAATGTTAAGATGGAAATAAAAGAAAAGGTGGAAACAATGGGAGGTTGCTATGTGGATACTTTGGTAGCTAAAAATACACATTTAGTTACTGGAAGTGCTAAGTCTGAAAAATATTTGGTAAGTGGCCACTTATATAGTTTTTAAGACTAATGAAATATGCTAGAAAATTGGTGAAAGATTTGCAATTGGTGAATCAACTGAAAACCCTCAAAAGAATACTGATAGCTTACATAAGAGCTCCTCTTTTATAATTTGTGCATTGAAATTATCTGTGGGTTAATTGTTTTTATCATGTTTGTTTGTTGAGATAACAATTTAATTTTAAAGGCTGCTGCTGAGGCTGGTGTTAAATTGATGTGCCCATCTTGGATCGATGATGTCTGGAAAGTTAGTCAGTCTGTCAATGTTCATTCAAACGATGAGCAGTTCAAAAAACATTACTGCCTACCCTTTCAAAACCTGACAATTTGTTCAACTGGTTTGTCAAATGCTGCTGAGCGACAGCAAATAGAAAAGCTAATCAAATCAAATGGGGGTATATTTACTGGAAAGTTGAATTTATCAAGTACAGACATTTTGATATGTTGTGGTGAAGGGTGAGTACATTACATAAAAACAAATATATACATTTTTATACTAACAGAATATGCTTGTTTTCACTAACATCACAGAGTTAGAAATATTACCATTGTAAGACAAAATGTGTTTTGTTTGTGTCACACTAACAGCTATACATCGCAATTGTGGGTCCTTAGGCAATTCTAATAATCCGCCCTATGCTGTATCACTTCCGTTAAAAATAACGTCACCGTTATTCGCCATTTCCGTTATTTTGCTATTGCTTGGTAATCCCTGGGACAACACAATAAAACAATTCAACTACTAAACCATCAAAAACCATGGTGTTGCTGTGTTTTTTTTTAATATAAATAGTCTATTCCAGCCTTAAAATTTTCATCAAAATTAATGCAATAATAATAATTATACGAAAACGACGATTTCTTTTGAAATATTTGACACCCTGTATCTTGAAAACCAAGCATTACCGGACCTATGTTTATATGAACTTTTCGTCTTATAATCACTCAAAAAATCACCCCTTGAAGTAGTTTGGCCACGTACTTACTTAACATGTATATGAAACTATCTGTATAGAAATAATTATGGAGCTATGAACCGAAACCTTTTCGTATCACTTCAACTTTAAATTATTCAGACGTTGATATGTTTCTTTGATGTTACAGTATAACAGTCAGCGATAAGTATAAAGCAGCACGTCAATATCCCCATATAAAATGTGTGAATTTGTCTTGGGTAACTGATAGCGTTACTAAAGGTTATGCCCTTCCTCACCACCAGTATCAAGTACAAAAAGTAACGTCGACTCCAACAAAATCTGACGAGCCAGTTAATCCAGAGTTTTCGGTTTTGAGTGCTATTGGAGCTCCAAATATGTCACAGAGGGCTTGGGTGGAAGAGACGCTTGCTTCTCCATTTTCACCCGGAGGTGAGAGAGTCGGAGGTGCGAAGAGAAAAGGTGACATTTTCAAATATTTTTAATACGTATTTTAAAAATAGTTTTTTGAATATTTAGAGATGTACCAAGTCCATTTTTTATATTTTATTCATTTGTAACAGCTAAACCAAAGAAAACCAAAGAACGGCAAAACCCGGAAACCAACCAAAATGTTGACGCCAGCCGTGAAAGCTTACATTCCTACAGCTAAAATTATTATTTGATGCATTCAATGTTTCCAAAACACTTTGTAGTTCGGATGAAGATGATACTCCAATATGAAACATGGCTCTTGGCATTTGAAAAAATGCTATAAAAACATAAAAAGTCCGTATTTGATAATAAAAAGCTGAGGGTGGCTCAATTTGTACAATATTTTGTATTTAATTTCTAACTATTCAGAAATTTTGATAGTACACAAAAAGTTGCTGTGGCAAAGTACTAAAAGTTTTGAAAAATCTTCACAAAATGAGGAGATATAGGCCACAGAGGAAATTTTCGATTTGTTATCAGATCAGATCAGATTTTATTGTATTTTCGTATTTTTTGGTAGTCCTGAGGAAGGCAATAAAAAATATTGAAAGTTTGACAGTATCAAAGAGTTATCTTTGAAAAGACCAAATTATTTGTCTGCAACCCCACAAATACTACTTAATTGTAATAATAATACTCCCTCATAAACACTTGGAAAATTACCCAAAGGCATAGCTTGTTGGATTTAAACATCTTCTACTCAACCTAGCTATCTACTAAACTAAAATTCGATTCTTTCTCGATGAAATTGCGATTAAGTGGAATCTCTAGGGGCAATTATATTTCCTATTTATCGAAAAATCACAATTTGCAGCTTTCTCTTTACAGAAAAATATAAGATTTTGATTCATTATAATGATATATTAAACCAAAATTCGTTGATGTTTTCAAAACGAATGAATTTAAAATAAATTTTGATGGGTTTCAATTGATTTTAATATCATGTTTTGAAATATTAATAATATGATGAAAAGTAAATTTTAAAACTTACATTATAAAGGAATTGGAATGGGAATAACGCCACCTGTATAATTTTTAGTTAAAGAAGATTTTGAGGAACTAGTTGAAATCCTTGATATAAAAAAAGTGAAAAAAGCAGGACATTACCTGGACGGATGTTCGGTAATAATACAATTTTTATACGCGAATGAATTAAATAACATATTTGTTTTAATTTTTAGGTTTATGTTACTGGTTTCAGCACTGAACATACTGAAAAATTGAACAAGGTCCTGACTCTAGGTGGCGCCATTAGATATGACAGTTTTTCAGATCGAGTGACGCATGTTATAGTTGGAGACCCTACATTTCATGAAGTGAAAGTGATAAAAAACAAGGGCTCTTCTTCCTTGTTAGTTTCGGTTCGTTGGCTAATTGATAGCATCGAAAAAGCACATCCGGTGAATGAAGATAAATATCTCATCAACAGCTCTGATTTTGAAAGTAGCCAGTTCGGGTCGCCACTAAGTAAAAAGGTTAGATTTGAAAACTAAGAATTGTTTATACACCGGGATTCAGTAAAACCCATTATTGGATGAAGTTCTGAAACTTTGTGTAGAATCAAAACTCAATGCTCTAAAGCGCAGATGAGTTGAAAATAATAAAAAAATTTAATTTCGACTTTGCAACTTGTAATTAGCCCAATGCCGACAAGCCGAATTCTGTCTTCGCACCTCAGAATTAGGGTAATTCTGTCTTCGCACCTCAGAATTAGGGTAATTCAGACTTTACAACTCAGAATTAGTACAACTCCGACTTAATAATTCACAACTCGGAATTATTATAATTTCGACTTCACAATTCGAAATTATTATAATTCCTACTTCACAACTCAATATTAATAATTCCTACTTTTCAACTCAGAATAATTATTATAATTCCGACTTCAAAACTCGGAATTAGTCTAAATCCGACTTCGCAACTCGGAATTTTTATAACTCCGACTTCACAACACGGAATTAGTATAACTCCGACTGCACATCTCAGAATTAGCACAATTCTGTCTTCGCAACTCAGAAATAGCCTAATTCTATCTTCGCAACACGGAATTAGTATAACTCCGACGTCACAACTCGGAATTAGTATAACTCCGACTTCAAAACTCGGAATTAGTATACCTAACTCCGACTTTACAACTCGGCATTAGCCTAATTCTGTCTTCGCAACTCGGTATTAGTATAATTTCAACTTTACAACTCGGAATTAGTACAACTCCGACTTCACAACTCGGAATTAGCCACCTAATTTCGACTTCGCAACTTGGAATCAGTATAACTCCAACTTCACAACTCGAAATTAGCATAACTTCGACTTCACAACTCGGAATTAGTATAACTCCGACTTCACAACTCGAAAGTAGTATAGCTCCGACTTCACAACTGAGAAATAGCCTAGTTCTGTCTTCGCAACTCGTAATTAGTATAATTCCGACTTTACACCACGGAATTGGTATAATTCCGACTTTGCAACTAGGAATTAGCCTAATTCCAACTTTGCAACTAGGAATTGGTATAATCTGACTTCACAACTCGGAATTTGCCCAATTCTGTCTTCGCAACTCGAAATTAGTATAATTTGAAGACAGAATTACGCTAATTCCGAGTTGTGAAGTCGGTGTTATACTCATTCCGAGTTGTGAAGTTGGAATTAGGTTAATTCCGAGTTGTAAAGTCAGAATTAGGCTAATTTCGAGTTGTGATATCGGAATAAGAATAATTCCGAGTTGTAAAGTCGGAATTAGGCTGATTATATTTTTCAATTCTTTGTGGCTCTTCTACACTTTCTCACCAATGAATTATTGTGGTGTCATTCTGTGGGAGGCAGGAGTATGACCATACGAAATTTCAACAATATATTCTTTGTAATATATTCTTAATGAATATTGTTGTAAAGTCAAAGTCAAAGTCAAAAATAGCTTTATTGTTTAAAAATATAAATTTTTGTAACAAAGCATGTCATAAATAAAAACATAATTAAAACATAATACCTCATGGTATTCGTTTAAAAATATACATTTTTGTAGAAAGGCAGTCAATATATAAATAAAAACACAAAAAGACAATACCATTTCGTATTCACATTAGAACACATATATATGTATATATAACATCTATATTTATAAAAAACAAACAAAAAAATAAATTTCAGAGAGAAGAAGATAAAAACTCTTTGAAAGAATATGTTTATTTCAGTTAACTAAATAAAATAAAAAATTATTTTAGATAATGCTTTAAATGAAGAACTTTGAGAGAATCTGTAAAACATCAACTTAGAGGTTTGGCGTATATATTTGATTTTCTTGTTTATTAAGATCAGTAAAGAACTATTTAGTTCCAAATTGTACTCGGCATAATTTGGATTAATATCATTTTCAGGGTCTGAGTATGCTTCGATCAAATAGGACTGTTACTGAAAGAGACTTTAAAATCAATCTGAGTAATTCCAGTAATGCCGAGGACAAAATAGAAGATGATATAGTTCGACAATATATGAAACCAAGCAATATTGGCTGTAAGTTGTCTTTGTCCTGTATGTATTATCACAATATATTGATTGATTTTCAGCTCAAGAGGACACATTGGCCAAATTGCTGGAGGGTGCTGATAATACTAATTTTCCAAAGCAGGTTCAAGAGCCCCCCAAATCAAATACTGAGTTCAATCCACCTGATACATCTACTCAACAGTCTACAATGTCGATTACACAAGATGTTGAAACAGAAGTTAGTAAAATATTCGAGAACTACAAGTTTCTCGTTATTGGCTTTGAAGAAGATGAGTTTGCTGAGCTAAAAACAAACATTGAAGGTACTTCCTTTTTTTTTATTCAACCAGAATTTTCATGCACTTGACCAAATTGTCAAGAAAATAATATGCAAATATATTCATCTTTGGCTGTAAATTGTTTTGAATTTGTTGGGCAGCATATTTGATAATCATAAAATTTGAGTTAGATCTTTACTTGTAATAATACTTGTTGAACTTGTGCTTATGAAAAATTGTTTGACAATTCTTGAACGATATTATTGCATCTTTTTCAATGCCGAATCATCCTTTTTGATTTCTCTGTGAACAAACTGTAATTTTCAAATGAAAAAATATTTCACCAAAACATAAAACGTTATATTTCGATGTTTTATTGTTTTAGCATTCACATATGTGTGAATTCGTCTTAACTTGATAAATAAAAGAAATAAAACTTCCAAGTTACACAAATCACATAATGCAATAATGCTTACAATTGTTTTGACATAGTGCTCAATATCATATATACCGATTGTTACTGCAAATGACAATAAGATGATTTAAATGTGAATATGATGATTTTTTTATTGAAGGATAAATGCCTATTTATTGATAAATACCCCTCTTTAAGTGACAAAAATCAAACAAATATAAATTTTCTTCACATTTTTAGGCTTTTCTGGTGAACTGGTGCCAAAAAATTACAAAGGCAACCCTGACTATATAGTTGTTCCAGTTTTCAACAAATCAGAAATACACCACACTACTTCTGAAATTGTCAATGACTTATTCATCAGTGAATGCGTCAAAGAGGAGATACTTCTTCCTGACATTTTGTATTATCATAGGCCATTCGATGTGCCAGACACAAATCCACTTGAGAACTGTGTTATAACGATCAGTAGCTATTCTGGTGCAGAACGGGTATTTCTGAAGAATCTCATTGAAGCATTGGGTGGTGTAGCTCAGGAACAATTTGCCAGGGTGAGATCAGATGCCAAAGGCGTTTTGGCGTCCACACATTTGGTGAGTGCTGAAGCCACTGGGAAAAAATATGAAGCTGCGTTGAAGTGGGGGCTGCCTGTACTCAGCAAGGAATGGTTACTTGAATGCGCCAAGACAAAGAAAATGGTCTATGAATCGGATTATTTGCTAGGAACTTCAAAAGGTATGTAGTTGGAATAAACCAAGCTCAACATGAACATTTTCATACAATAATCTACCCCACTGTGCGTAAACGAAATTGAAACGGGAGTTTATACATGAGTAATTTATGATATTCAATTTTAGCACCTGAGAGAACGATAATGTCTCAACAGATAGCTCAAACACCCCAGGCAAGTTCTGAAGATGAAGTGGTCAAGATTTCCACCCCTTCAACTAGCAGATCCAGCAGCAGGATTTCTAGGGTTCTGACACCTGCCAACCACTTAACCCCAGTGTACAAACGATTTTTGGATAGTGCAGGTATACAGTAATACATCACTCAATATATCATATTTTTAATTTCATGCTGACATACATGTTTCAATAAAATTTCAGAGAAGCCCTTCAGTCAGGTTACACCGGTCAACAAAATAATGAAACATTTCAGGGAAAGTAACCTCAACTCCTCACTTCCGAAGGAGAAAAAAGAATACACGTTGCCGCAACCGTGGATGAACGTCAAAACTCCTGAAACTCCTTTGGGAGCATGTATGACGCCCAATCCATCCCCAGCACTGAGGAAACAGTGTGAGTACTGGCTCCAGCAATTTCCTGATAAAGAATCCCCTAGGAGTAACGTGAGCACAGTAAGTGAATTAATGCAAATCACAATACAGGGGTGCTGTTAATGATCGAGTATGTTTTTATTATTATAAGTAACATACAAATTCATCTAACTTGATTGCCGACTTACTTATTTGGTGAACATCACTGTTTACTAAGAATAAAATGGAATATAACACTTTTTCCCGCTGCCAACACTGTAAATAACTATTTCCCGCTGCCGACTCTGTAAATAGTCCATACATGCTTAGCAATAAAACATGTATATGGCCTATATCACACTCATTTACTAATTTATCTTGACAACGAAATGTAAATAGTGTCATTTACATGCCTAGGTTAATAATGACTTTGACAAGTAATACCTTCAGTTTCATTTATATCAATTTTTAGGTTATGAGACTTTTTGAATATTATTGTTGTCTGTTTATTCGGTAACTTAGTTACGCGCACAAGCAATTTAGAATGGAATAGCGGAACGAATAATCATGAAGGAAGGGTAAGAAAACAGACTTCAATTCAGACAAATTTTGAGAAATGTCAGCAAGCAGCGGGAAAAACGTAATAAGTAACACGGAATGTATCGACTGTTAACATCCTCCGCAAGCGACAAGCTTCGGCTTTGCTTCGGCTCGTACTCGCTCACCTAGAATGTTAACACGTCTTTACATTCCTTGTTACTTGAATAACTATTGTCTAAATTTCTATTTTAACATAATCATTAAGTAAATGAAGCTTTGTCTAAAGGATGAATTGTAACACAATGAAACTTGGCACGTGACTTCTTGACGTCACGCTTAGTTGTAAAAAAAATTGTTTAAAAAAAGAACAGAGGTGGAACACAAAAAAAAAATTACTTCAATAAAAAAAAAATTGGAGTTTTCTTGAAAAGTAGGAATTATAAAGTAGTCCTGTAATACTTTTAATAGGCTAGGTTAAGTTAGGTTCGGAGAGGTTAAGCTTCATATTTGAAGCAAATCCGTTTCTTTGAGCTCTGGAAATGGTGTTATTCGTCCTACTATTGCGATGAGGAATATCTGACATTGTAGACAAGAGATGATAATGTTTTTTAAGGTTATGGAAATAATGGGGATGGCCAGTACAACCGGTATTAAATGTAATGTGATTGTGTTAGAACTGTCCTAATTATATTTGTTTTAAGAAGTTAGTTGGGATTGGGTTCAATATAGTGGTTAACCGTTAACCACAGAGAATTGTAAGACAATTCCACAGAGATGCGGTCACAAAAATCGCATTTCTTGAAAGTTTGTTTTGAGATATTCATTTATTGAACAGATGAGAGTAACTCCGGAACCGACTAAAATGAGTTTTCTCATCCGACCGGCATTAATTTCTATAATATTCTCTCAAAGCAACTCAAAAAAACTAGACAATCCAATAGTCTCGTTACACACAGAATAAATACAACCATTGGAAAAAAATCAATTTTATATAATGGAATTTTGATATTCAATGAAATACCGAAAAATTTGAAAAATATAGAAAAAATCTTTTCACAAAACATTTGAAGAAACATTTATTAAAATTATGCTTTTGACAACCCTTTCTTTTATTTTCTGTTGCAATCATTTCTTTGAGTTTTGTTATTTATTGTTTTAATTAGAGAACTAGAACCCTATTATAAACATTTATGTTTCTTGGGTCAATAAAGATTATTATTATTATATATTATTGAAGGAATGTAGGTTTTCACGGCTGGCGTCAGTGTTTTGGTTGTTTTCCGGGTTTTGCCGTGGTCGTCTTTGGTTCAAATCTCCAATCGTTTCTACAACTGCGGCAGTCATCTTCAGTGGCGTGGTCGAAGTACTCTTCTTGACGTATCAACGATTCGAGTCGAAATTACTTGTTTTCATTCACTTCATATTCTCCGATAAAACAGTTTTTATTATTTATATATATTTGTATTTTTAATTTCCAGCCTCTGTCAGAAATTAAGCGACAGTTATGGAATAAAGTATTGCAAAAACATGGTGAAGCTCTGGATTTTGATCAGTCACAAGGCGAACAACAAAGTGATGAAAAAGTGGGCAATGAAGATCATATACAAGAGGTGAGAGTTGGAAAAGTATCCTTTTTGAATTTTTGTCAGTTTTAATATATTGATGAAGATAAGTATTTCAAATAACTCATTATTTCAGAGTTCTAGCCAGAGCGGTGATAAAACACCTGAGAATCCCCAACTGGCTAGTCGTCTTCAGCAATTGGAAGATATGTTGAGTGCAAGTGGAGCTGCGAAACGACGAAGTAGGAATTTCCAGTCAACAGTTCCATTTCCTGGTAAGATTTGATGTTTCTGTTGTTTTGCTGTTATAAGATGCTGTCGCCTAATTTTATTAGTAATGTTAATGAATATGTAATCGATTGAGACAGAGAAAAAAAATCCGTATTTGAAATAATCTCCGATTAAGTAACACAACCTAGATGAGTACTACCTGAATGTTACTGAAGAACATATTTTCATAATATCCCTCATAATATCGCAATTTTTTATAATACAATAAGCACGTCAACCAGATTTTGATTTCTGTCGGGTATATCCATGACAACAAAAATCCAAAAATACTGTCTTGGATGAAATATATAACAATAAGAAGGCAATTGAAACGTTCATTGCAGCCTGTCGGGAGTTTGTAAAAACGATAGTATTTCCATCGCCGAACGGAGATTCTTCGTTGTCGTTATAGTCTGGTCAGTACGGCAACGCTGCATTTGAAATTTGACAGAACAACAACAAAACATTTCTGTTTGTTTTCGTCTTTGACTAATTGGAGTGTTTTTTCGTGAATAAATGGCAAATTCTGAGTAAATGTGTGTTTAACTATCGTTAGTTTTTATTATTAAACAATGGTGAAGCAGGTGAAGCATTGTGAAATGTGTAAAAGACCATTTGAAGCTGGAAATCAAATTATATCATTTCATAGGTAAGCTACCAGTGTCGTGCTATCGAGAAAGAGAAAACGAATTAGAAAAGAGTATAATGATTAAATTATGAAAAAACCTGTCAATTGGAGCATCGGCTGTTCTCAAAATCATGTGGAGATTCTTTTATCATAATTTCAGGTTTCCATTCGATATTGGGTTTTCATTGTTTCTATTTTATTGAACCTCAATTTTTTTGTAAACAACGCACGACACTGTCGGTGGGGGAAAAGGCGATGGTTATCTTCGTCTATAATAGATCTCTCTCTCTCTCTCTCTCTCTTTCTCTCTCTCTCAGAAGTTGTCTCTTACAAAGTTCAAGGCGAGAGCGGTGAGTTACTCATCTAGGTTGTGTTATTTGATCAGAGGAAATAATTATTCTTATAATTGTTAAATAAAAGTGCAATTCATTTAATTAATATCTGCACAACACACAACATTGTACTTTTCTTGATGTGATTGGTTGAATTGTTAAATTGAAAGAGACATTGGTAAAAAACAAAATTTATTGCTTCTTATAATTTGTTTTATTTTCTAATTGAAAATCCTTGGAAAATAATTGAGCCAGGTTTTAAGTGAAATCCAGTTCAGAACAAATAAGCATTGAGTCAATGGAAATGGACCTATTACATTTTAAAATTGTTCTTATGGCCCTATAAGAATAATTATGAGAACCTGATGAAAGCAATATTTAAAATATGGCTGAACGTTTATTTTATTATAGACTGCCATGGATGTTGAGGAAGATGATTGAGGTTATATTATAAAAAAGAAAAATGTTGTTCTACTGATTTTGCTGTGAATGTAATGAAATGGCTTTTGAGAAAGTATCAACCTCAAATCTAGATATTTCAATGTGTTCGTTGTACACTGATTTATATCTATATTATTCAAACATCAAACATTAGATTGAATGTATATTTTTTCAATTTCATCTACATTAATACTGTGAACTGCTATGAGAGTATAATCTGCAAATACATTTTTGAATTCACATTCCCTAACAAAATAATTGTCACTTAGGAAAGGATCAATAATATTTGAATATACACTTGGCTTTTAACAAACAGCACTATATTTTTGGATTTTTGACTTTTAATTTCCTTGCAGCTAGACATGAAGAACTCAGAGATTCTCAACCCTGCACTGTTGGATGGGATTTTACAGAACAAGAGGTGAGATGAAACAATGATATTCTTCATATATTTTTTCAAATGTTAGTTCATCATTTAGGTAAACTGCTTTCTAATACTTATAGTAGAAGTATTAGATTTCTATAACTTTCCCAAAAACTATAAAGATTATTTATTGATATAGATCAATTTTTTCAATAAATCACTATATTCTCTAGGTGAGTTGATAGCTGTGGTTGATAGTAACTGATTTGCTGGTGTATCAGAGGAATATATTTGTGAATTTGAATATAAAATTGAGATATTAATTAACATTGAATGAGGCTCAATAAATGTTTCAAAAAGGTGTTTAAGATGAAATTTGTTCAGCTGTACCTACTTGAGCAGTAATAATTGATTTCATGTTACAATTTCTTAGGGTCCTGTGGTGATATATCTTATTTCAGGAACCTTCGAAGCAAACAAAAATATTTGCCATTTCTGGAATTGCGGACGATGAAGCAAGAGCGAACATAGTGCAACAACTGGAAAACTTGGGTGCATTAGTTTCTAGTCTAACAAACTATGACCCTACTTGCACTCATTTATTGTGTCCGAAACCTGCAAGGAACGAAAAGTCTTTGTCGTGTATGGCGGCAGGAAAATGGGTTCTCCACATTTCGTACTTGGAAAAGTCTGTGGAAGCAGGGCGTTTTCTGGACGTGAGTAATTTAAATAATATTACTCATTATAATAACTAACAACATATACACCATGTTAATTATCCATTTGTCAGAAAATTTCATCATGCACAGGAGAGAACTAAAAAATGTAATTTTGTTCATGAGTAAACTATATTTATTTTCGGTAATATCGAGAAAGTATATTTAGAAAAGTTGGTTAAAATTTAAAACAATATCTAGATTTGTAATCACAAACAACCCCATCTAAATACCTGCACAAATTACAACCATTTCTAACAAACGTCGGTAATCTTGTCCAAATAATGAAGAAATACACACATAAAACCACTTCATTATTTATATTTGCTTAAGCACATTTTTTTCCCTTCAGGAATATTCCAGTCAGACCCTGTCTCCGGAGCTCCGATACTACCGGAGAGCGTCCTGGTGCGTCGTTAACCCCAGTAAACTCACCCCACGGACCCATTACTGGGTCCGAGAATCATGTGCCATTTTTACCGAATGGTTTGGGTAAAGCCTACGAAGCATATCTAGATATTCAGTCCGTTCTATCCTCCTCTTTTCGGACGAAGTTCGTTTCGCCAGAAGCCGAAAACTCAATGACGAAAATCGTTCTACTTTGATGGTATAAGCCTGAATTTGCATGAGGATAGGGAATGAATAGTTCTAATAGATTCGGCACTTCTCATTCTCCACAACGAACTCAATATCCCCCGAAGCATAAGGCAACACCGGTGTCTCGTCAATACCGTACGAGTATCGTAGGTGGCAGTTCAACACTCCTAGCGTCGCGTTATGCCTGTGGATATAGGCTGAGACCGCATAAAGCCTTGGTTTCTTTGAACATTCGGTCGCGGAAAGCGGACAGTCCGTCGTCCGTCGCTTTTTGACGTTTTTATCCAACCAGAGCATTTTAAATGGGACCGTTTTTCTTGAAACCGCTTAGCTGAGCAGTACTGCGCCATTCCGCTGCATTGTGTCGACTAGTCGGTTGATATCTGTTGGGTTTGATACCAGCGGAATCGCCGTCGTGTGCGGACGACCGATATTTCTAAATACAAATAAATTATGGACAAATATTCAAAAAATTACTGAAGATGATGATGTCTCAATGGACCTGTTGAGACAGCATCCACCGTTATCTAGTGTTGGAGGAAGAGGCTATAAAAATATGGTGGTAGGAAATATATGGGAAGAAATTGGTGCGATAATGAAGAAAAACGGGAACTTCTTCCTCTTCTAAAAATAACAAAGCAACAAATTCATTTGGGTACATTTCATTATTCCAAAGGAGTAAAGTAGAATCGGAGCGGCAAGCATATTAGTTGCAGCAACTTTGTTCTTCCCCGACAGTTCTGATGACCAGATCTGCCGGAGTTTTTGCTGATTCATGCCGTGGAAAGAGTTTTTAACAGTAGCCTACCTCTTGGGTGTGGCGTTGTTCCACCCCTAGGTAGGCATACGTCTCGCCGGCATCCAGATTATGTAGGATGCTTCCGTCTACGAGCTGAACGTACTCTCCGTATTCCTCGCATCGTCCTCTTTTGAGATGAACCGTGGCACATTTGTCGATCCCAAACTCCATTCCGATAGCATGCGTGTACTCTTGCACCACCCTTAAGTACTGATTAAGATCTTTTCTTCCGGAGGCATAAAGTTTGAGGTCATCTATGCAAAACAGATGGGTGACCTCATGACTTGGGCATATTATTTTTTATGAAATTATTTATTCCAATTCTTTGTAACGAAACGGCTTGAATTCAGTTTCATTGTGTTAATTTTATAGGAGGAAGAATACGAATTCGGTAATCCTAAATCGGCGGGAAAATTTGGCACATCTCAAGATAGAGACACTGAACTAAGGATCCAACGAATGCATTGGTGGAGAAAAGAAATATCTCGAAGAGGTTATGGGGCTTTCAATGATATGAGAGCAATTGTCATTGCAAATAAAAGGGAACCCATAATAAGGGTTATTGAAGCTGGAGGTGGAGTAGTTATAGATGTAAAGTGAGTAACAATTTTTTAACAACATATGATGTTGAAAGTTGAGAACTTCATCAACGATTTAACATTATTTTCCAGGCCTCCATTCGATGATACAGTGCATGCTACACATTGTCTTTTGGAATTGAAGAGTGTAGAAAATGTTGCGGACTATATACCACTTGCTAGACAAGGCATTTACTTAGTGAACACAGTGTATATCAGTGATTTCTTGCATCAGCCCAGTAGAGATATAAGGGACTGTGTTTTGCCATATTTTTCGAAATTCTACGCTCGCAACTGATCAATTGACTGAATCAAGTATTATGATACGAAATTTAAGAATCGATTTTTTTTCTATAGAGAAAGAAAGAATGAATCATTATACTACCAGAACTGATTAGTTTCAGTGTAATACATTTTTAATCACAAATCTGATGTCTATTCTTCTAATAGTTTCAACAATATTGTTTAGAATATCGAGAAGTTCTACATAAACAGACTGGTGATATTGTAATTAAGTGAGTCAATTTTATACATAGTGTTATTTTTTTAATAAAATTAATAAAATTAAGCTGTGTTTCATTTCATATTCTTTGAATTCCCTTTTTGTTTCACCAATAACTCAAGCGTGTCTTTTCTCTAGAATGGCCGAACTCATAATGGCAAAAATCGTTAAAAACATTCAAAATCTATTCAAAGCAAATATAATGACTTGCTTTTTTAATAACAAAAGCAAATTAATGGCCAAAAGCAAATCAAGACTCCTAGAGTTTGATTAGTGTATACATTACCATAATTACATGAACATTGCCTGTTGTACTGTTCTAAATAACAATTACTGCTACTGAACACTTCCACCCTAAAAAAAAAATTGAATTTAGTGGAGTTCTATTTTTACTTTTGCTCATGAGGAAATGCTTGATATAGTAAGAAACAAAACATCCGAAAGTAGTATAAAGGTAGTATTTTGAACTGAAAATGGTATGCAAATCCATTATTTAATATGAAAACTGTACAGTCATCTTTGCACGAGTTTTCAACAAATATAATCCATCAGTTGTCAAAGGTACTCCACCAGAATCAATTGTTTTCTGTTGAATGCTTGCCACTTAACTCCCTGAAGTAACTATGGGTTTTTGATTTGAAATCCATGCATTGGTTCAATTCAATATATACTTAATTTTCTAAAGAGTTGATTCTTATTGACCAAGTATGAAAATAGAAAAAATATAACGAATATATAAATAACTAGATAAGTGAATGTAAAGTGGATAAAAATGTACAATATAAAAGGTACATGTTTGATTAAAAACATATTGTCTAATATTCTATAAAAAAGACTATCAAAACAACACATTACATTACAAAAGGGTAACTTACAATTACAACCCCTGAGAGTTAACAATGATGTTGTATCACAGTTTCCAAAATGAATAAACAAGTAAGTGATGATATCTGTTAACTGAAAACATATTAAAAAATTTCTATTTCTTCTTGGTTTGTTTTCGTTGGGATTAAGGCTTTATCTAAATAAATAACTATTTTCTCAAACCTCACGTTACCAAAAACGGCTTGCATCGACCAATGGTCCATTACAAGTCCCAAAAGGCAAGCGCAAAAATTCATAATTTCCATCGGAAGCGATATGGATTGACTCAGGATGCATTGGGATTTGATAATACCCCAATGCAAAATCTAAACTTGTGAAATAGTTACGTTTTTAGTATCCTTCTAATTTACTATGAGAACCGGACTTGCACAAGCAAGTCACAAGGTTGGTGTACTCAACTCTGTCACTTTTGAGTGTGAATTTTGATCATAATTCCTAGAACCGAAAGTTTTTGGCACTCGAGGATTATTTTGTTTCCTATAATTCATCCTGCTAGTGCTTATGGTTCACAATGGGTTTTGTCTCTCAGGTAACTATGGCTAACGTATTGGATTCCGTTATGTTTGTTGTGTTTGCTGCTTGCACAGTTGACGTTACGGTTTGATCGTTTAAAGCACCAATAATCAAAGAAATTTTATCAGGTTCTGTGAAATTGGTCCCAACTTTATTAATTAATGCAAGACGATTAAAAAATAAACGATTGGAGTGCTTCCCTATCTTTCTGATTATGATCGGCTATATTCATGAAATTTGTATAATGTATTCCTCATAGAGTGGAAAGTTTTGCCAAAAATTTCTTTCTAGTCGCCCCATAATAATTGGCCCAACCCTCGTAATTTTATAAAAAGTTTTTGTAACATATTTCAGCAAAATTTTCAAGTTTATTCAGTGCGTGATGTTTTGTTGTATGTTCATCCCAACTATAATAGGAAGCACGCCCGTCTATCATTTTTAGCCATTCGCTCACTATATCAGCTCTTGGATCAAACTCAGGTATAACTAGCGCTAACATAAAAAAGTCTGTAGGGTTCATGAAATTTAGTTGCTGTGCTCACCTCTGTATTCACAGAATCTGGTCTAATGTGTTTTGTCACCCTCTTTGACGTTTTGGACTGCTGAGTATGCCTGCTACTGTCCGAGCTAGACGAGCTGCTGCTAGATGAGCTACTGCTTGATAAGTGAGATAAGTCTCCGATATGAATAGACTTGGCAAAAGATGAAGGCAGCATAAAAAAGGGCATGATTTAATTCTTTATCCCACTTCTGATCACGTAAAATCTGCAAATAGGCACTTTCAAATGGAAATTTAAATAATGCACTGATGTCCTACAAACTGATTTATTTTAATTTCTACTTAGACGATGTTACTCGTATCAAATATTCTCACTAACTAACTCATCATTTTATTTGTTTCTATTCGATCAGTCAAGCTATTGCTCATCTATACCTCTTTCGTAACCAACATTTACTCACACATTCCAAAGATTATAAATAATGACCAATAAACAGGGTGATAAATATACTCTAGTATAACTCATGATCTTACCACATGCACTGTAGATCCTAACATTTTAAAAAAATAATAGGAAAATTGAATTTTTTGAAGTTCGATCTTGGTTTCTTTATCCATAACCATTCGTGGTAAAATTTTGTAGTGGAACATTCTTTGAACTCCATCAGTTTTTACAATCTTTCCTGAACATAATGGGTATATACGTACCTACTTGAAGATGAAACACATACAATAATTGTTTTCAGCTGTTGATTTTTAATTGTGGAAAGGGTCAATTATTAGTTCGTTCAGTATATATTGTTTATGTAATTGTTGAATGAGTTACCGTAATATTTCCTCTTTATATTACTTGATAAATTACCAGAAGGAATGCAAGAATTAACATGCAGGAATTCATGGTGGTATGGAAATGTGGGTCACTTTACTCACCTGCTTTCAGTAAGGAGGGTGAGTATATAAAAATTATACCCACTTTGTTGTCAATAGTTAAGAATATAAAATGTACAAAGTTGTTATTACGATCGTTGTATTCCTAGTTTTGCTGATAGATTTTCTAGTCAAGGGTAAGTAAAATTATTGTATTGGACCACTCCGAGATAAAGACAAATGATCAAATAAGGCATATATAAATTAAGATTTTTGAAATATTCAGGAAAATTGAAGCTCATTATAACCAAAAACACACATGACTTTTTTTCATAAAATACCAAGATTCTTCAATTAGATATATCAAATGTTTTGAGAATGAATTCAATTAAATGGTTTGAAGAGGTGGCTGGAAATTAAAAAGAAAAAATACCAAATTCGTTTAAGTATAACTTTGTTTTCATTACTGCTATACAAATTCAAACACCTCAAAAAAATCCTCCCAGTACCTCAACTTAAAACTCTATACTTTGCCTTAGTTGAGAGCCACCTGCGTTATGGCTTACTAGGTTGGGGCGGCACAGCGGATACTCACCTGAACTCTCTAGAAGTAGTGCAGAGAAGGCTACTACGAATCATATTCTCAAAAGATCAAACATATTCAAGTGATGAACTGTATTTGGAAGCCAAAATATTCGACAGTTATTCTAACTTAAAATATCACCAAAACAAACACATAGCACAAGTTCCATCATATGACTATAACACAAAACAACGACATCACTTCATTGTGCCACAAATGACCAAATCCCTTTGTCAACGAACACATTCATATATTGCTACAAAGATATATTAATCTTTGCCTGAATATATGAAAAGTATCAATTCCGTTGCAAATTTTAAACATCAATTGAAAACTTTCATAACCAGCAATCCTAGAAAGAAGGTGACATCTCAAATGCAATAAAAGATGGTCTTGCAATCGCCGCAGTTTCCTGAATAAGTATATACCTACCTAGTACATGCCCATTGAAAAATTAAATAAAATAAAATAAAATAAAACTAATACCTACTCATGTTTCCCAAAATCGACGTATCTATTTGTATTTTTATTTCATCGACACTAAGAATTTTAAATTTACAATCATTGAGATCTATTACGGATGTTATTCCAAATTTTATGTATTTTTATGTTTTTATATGTATGATTTTCATAACATATGTTTTTAAAACTCACGTATATGTATACTAATCTCAATATTTCTACTACTCTAACGATACTATCCCTAAATTTTATATCTATATATATATATATATATACATTTATAAAATTAATATTTACCATTTTTTTCTCAAAACAAGTGTTAAATCACTTATTGAGTACACATAATTATTCATCGATATTATTTATTTTATCCAATGCATGAGTTACTTGTTTATTCTTGAATAAATGTTATTTCATTAGAAATATTCCCTTTGCCAAAATAAATAGATTTTTCAATCGATATAACTAAATCCAATAATCGAAGAGACTCAGTTTTTCGACAAAAGACTAACGTGTATGATTTTGGTGATAGAAATTATAAATTTTATGCTTATTACTTTGCAAATGATTTAAAATACAAAGAAAACTCCTAAATGCAAGATATTTTTTGTGTTGCACCATTTGAAGATGAAATACTCGAATTTTTACTATCAAATAATTGATATGAAGGCCCCACAGTATAATTTTACACTTGGACTAGATGGACCCGATCGCTATAATAGAATATTTTTCATTATTGAACCAAAAAATAAAATATACTTATATCAAAAAATATGAATTTAATTATTATTTTAAAATCGAGATAATGATTCTGATAGTCTTGGTAGCAAAGTAAATTAAAAAGAAACAAGGGTATTTCAGGTCGTTTCAAAGCATTTTTTAAAAATTACTTGTTAAAAATCTTCAGTTTCTTTCTCTTCTTCATCATGATTATCATCTGCGGTATTATAAGTTGAAACGAGCTTGTAGAATAATCTGTCCCCACAAAGTCTTTTCAGTTTGAACACCTCATCTTGTAACTTGTAAAGAGGACAAAACAAGCAGAATATTTACAATTTTAGCGATCTCGCAAAATGGATATCTTCATTTCGGCGGTAGAAAATAATGCTTTTTGATTAACCTAACTTTCATCGATAGGAGAGAAGTAAAATTTTACCATTTGTATGTTTTATTATTCAACAAAAGAATAAAAAATTAGGGTGCTTAGCAGTGCTTTTAGGGCCTTTTTGATTTAGGTACCTAAAAAACAAGCGAATTTTTTTATCTTTCAGTTATCGGTACGGTTAAATTAGCTGACCCCCTCTTCTTACAACCAATGTTTTTGTACTTTTTTTTGTAATGTTTTTTGTGAGGAAAAAAACCATTTTGTACAGCCGAGCCGGTCTCGTCTGAAACCACTGACACACCTTTCAAGCTGAACATTTCGTTTTCTTTCAGGTGATGCTGAGGAATCGTATGGCTCAAACAGATCAAAAAGGTGCATTGTTGTGCAAAAACAGAGCGTCGGATTACTCGGAGAACTCGATTATTACGATTATGGGGATAATGCAACTGAGGTTCCTTCACCAACAAGAAGAATTTATGCAAAAAGAAAATTAACGAAAGCGGTGCCGGTAAAGAGGAAGAAGAGAAAGTATTACGTCGCAAAATTCACTTGATATGTAGAAAAACGAGCATTAAAGAGAACAAATTTATATATTTTTTTCAATTAAGTGTATTGGTTAATGAATAAGAAACTAAAGTTTATCAAGCCGTTAAAATTTATTGATTTGAAAAAAAAAATTGATATATCAGATAGTTATATTCTTAATGGTTCTTTCAAAGTCATTTCAACAACAGAAACAATAATTTTCATCATAATAATTATAATGCTCAATTCAAATATTTTATCGGACCGTGTCTTAACGTGCTTAACGCTCATACACCCTAATGAGCCAAGTATTTTCGAAGCCACTCGGGAACCCGATGTGCCCATAAAAACATCCAATTGAAATAGTCAATGAACATATATATACAGTGTGTCTAAGATAAAGATGGGATAGCATTAGGATCTCGGAAACGGTTGAAGTTACAATGTTGGTTGAACTAAAGAAAAGTTGCACAATCCAAAGGCCTTTTACAAGGAGTTTGCAGAAGTGGGGTATCTTTTTCGGATTCTGAGATATTTTGAATAGAGTAAAATTTTCGAAATTTGTTTTTATTTATTTTTGACGTTATTTGAAAAATACAATAAGATATAAAATACATTGGTATTACCACTTTTTGAGCTCAATTAGATGGCGTCTACAGATTTTAACTACAACGTTTCGTTTCCGAGGAACCTCAATCAACTTTTTTTTGATACGGCCCTGTTATTTCATAACAAAATTCAAATACCTTTCACGTATATCAGAAAGAAAACTTATCCTAGAATGGAACATTGTGGAACACTTATATCAATATCCACAAAGTAGGATTTTGTAAAAAATACTCCACCATTTTGTTTGCTTCTAAGGCTTGCCTGTGGTAGCTTGTTGAAAGTTTTTTTATCTGGAGAACAAAATTCAATTATAATTTTACTCGATGGTCCACAAAAGTGTTATCGATTATGGGTGTTCATTCGGTACTTCTCATTTTTAACAACGGAGTCAATACCGTAAGTGTCGCAGGTGATAATCCACAGGCATAACACTCGTAGCGCCTTGTCATGCCTGTGGGTATAGGCTGAGACCGCATAAGCTGGACAGGCTGACAGCAAATGCATTATGGTCTCAACTACCCCACGACACGCTCTGCATCTAGTGTCAGGGACCTCCACACCCATCACTCGACTATGGTAGACAAAGGTGTTGAAGACACCATCCTGGCAGGCTATTTTGAATCTCTTGGTTTCTGACTTTAGCCCGCTTGATCTGAGGGATGCAAAGGTCAGGTTTCAATCCTCCTGATGACTCTACAGTAGACGAGGTAGACGAGGGTATTGAAGACACCGTCTTGGCAGGCCATTACGAATTTCTCAGTTTCCGACTTCAGTCATTGTTTTGCGAATTTTTACGTCGAGTTGTCTCAGTCCTTTTTGAGTCCATTTCATTACTCCAAAGGAGTGAAGTAGAATCGGAACGGCAAGCATATTAGTTGCAGCAACTTTGTTCTTTCTCGACAGTTCTGATTAGAGGTAGTGGATTTTCTGAGCTATGACCCATACCGACGCAGAGGACAAATTTACGTTTCGGCAGTGAGTGTGAGTAAGAGATATATTCAAGGTCATAGATCTTAAGACAATCCACTATCTTTACCAGATCTGTCGAAGCTTATTCTGATACTTTCTCGCATCGTCCTCTTTTGAGATGAACCGTGGCACATTTGTCGATCCCAATCTCCATTCCGATAGCATGCGTGTACTCTTGCACCACCCTTAACGACGGATGAAGACCCTTTTCTCTGGAAGCATATAGTTTGAGGTCATCTTTGTTTGGACTCCGACTTGACCAGATGTTATGGTTAAGCGAGTCCTCCAGAGCGGCGTCAGCTGTTCAATGCATCTCACTATTTGATCGGGTACCGCAAGGCATCTGAGAAAATGCATGATGAGCTCTTGCGAAGTTGTATCAAATGCTATGAAAGTTTACGCTTATACTGTACGGAGTACTGCGTGATGCATCTGTCGATCAGCAGGTTCTCCTTGCAATCAGCGACTCCCTTCTTTGACCCTCTTTGCTCATATATACGTTCGTACACCGGCTCAACTACGGAGAGTATTCGCATGTATAAGATGAGGGTAAACATCTTATAACATGCGTTCAAGGGAGTATTATTATTATAATTATTACATTTTCTATAATAATTTGTTGAACATGTTTCGAAACAGAATAATGCCACCTTATATCAATTCCCTGGTTTCGTGAATTAAAAAACATTGAACAAATTACCTGTGGATAATGATTTCATTTTAAATCATACATCAATCGTAAAACTTCAGATAGACAGAATGGTGTCTCCTGCAGCAAAATATACCATCAGTCGTTTCTTTGATTTGCCTCCTTGTATGTAAAAAGCGACATTTCTTTTTTACATATTTGCAGTGCAGAAAGTGAACGGAAAAAGGACAAAATGTCTTGTATATATTGTACTGCCGAAACAAAATCACAAGGATCAGCGCCAGGCAGTGAACAAGGAGAGTAGCTATTACTATCTCCCAGATCGTTGCTTCTGATATTATTTCATTGTCCATTTTCCTGAATGATTCTCAGTAATACGACTATAATTGATGATACGTCATTGAGATGTAGTGACAATTGGATGCATTAGTGAAATTGTCAAATCGAGTGAGCATGTTAAGATCGCAAATGTAGGTATTTATATACCCTGTAGCAGTATAAAGCCCGTGGTTCATGGTCAAATAATTTGATCAAACTGCCATGAAGTGATTTCATTTCTATTGATTTATTTCAAATTGTGCACAACAAATCATAAAAAATTATGTTACTTGAAGGCAGTTTGAAGAAACTATATGATCGTGAGCCACAGGCTTAATATAAAAAGGCTTTTTAGTAAAAGTGGTGAATTATTTATAGAGGATTCATGTGGAGGTGTGATGCTAAGGGTCCAAGGATTTATTCCTGGCTGGGACAAGAATTCTTTGCATTTATCACCCCTAATTGCCTAGTCGGCAAAGTTATGACGTCATTTGAAAATGTAAATTGTAGAGGGGTCGTGCAGACTTTACTTTTTTGGAAATTGTTAGCTGGGTCCCATTCAGGGGTAGGATTCCGTGTACCATAGAATTGTATATTTGATGGGAGAGAAAGAGACATAATTGTCGACTATAGAATTCTATGGTACACGGAATCCTATTCCTGGGTTGGGGCTTTGAGTTCATACTTTCGCCTCCTGGTGAATGGTACCAGCACTGTTTTGCTAGGATTTACATTGAGTTCCTCCTTTGCGCACCAGCTTCTGATTGTTTTTAAGGCAACTTGCATGTCGTCGGAGATTACTCCGTCATGTCTGCCCCTAATGGTGACGACCAGGTGGGTCATCGGAGTAACCTTGAGTCTTGAACGCAGATTCTTGTAGCTTTACTAGCAGGTCGTCGACAACCAGTGACCAGTAAACTGTGGGTAACATTTTTCCGCTTTCATCCTGATTGTCTCTCCCCCAGGGTCGCTATAAAGATTCTGCTTTTCAGCATTGCTTGTATCCATCTGATCAATGACGCGTTGCTATTCTTTTCCTATAGTGATTTGGTTATGGAGTATGGAGGCATGTGAGATGTTATCGAATGCACCCTCAATGTCGATGAAGGCACATCAAATGTAGACAGCAATTTTTCAGATTGTTTTTTAACGTTATTGAAAGTCAAGAAGGAACATTGTCCGAACAAATTTCCGCGAAGTTCCAGTTGTCGAACGGTACCAAACATTATTGCAGTTGAACAATTGTTCAACTTCACATGACGAACACATATACGACACCTTGACTACATCACTGTCTTGCCTTGTCAAACTCCTGTCAAAACCGAGGTGATCCATAAAAAAACACCAATTTCAGAATGAATTACGAAAAGCCAAAACGAGGTAGAAAAAAACTAGTGACTGTCTACAATAAAGATGGGGTACTGGCTAGAAGTGGTTTGGATTTGTGCGACTGTCTCAGCAACACTTGTGAAGGGTGCTTTTTTCCTTGTCCGAAATGTCGGTCTATGAAATGTGGCCCAATATGTCGCAGCAGCAGAAAATTTTGTTATACTGCGTTGGTAAGGGAACAGGACGAACACGATTATAGTGATAACTTTAAATGAATACTTGTGAATATGAATTAAATAGAAGTAGTTGAACAGTAACTTTTTTCTGATGATTTCGTAAATGAGAACATGTTTTGCTTTCTTACATGGAAGCGGTAAATATTGTTTTAGGCCCTAGAGTCGTAAGTATTCCACTATCGATATTTTGCTTTGTTTCTTATGCACTGTTGAAATACAATGACGCATACATAACTGAATTAAACAGGAATTGAAACTTAAATCAGTAGATTAAATTTAAGAGAGAAGAAAATAAATAAATCGAAAGAATTAAAATTATAAATAACGCTTTATTGTTCATACGTTCTTACTGCAACATTTTCACGATAGTTTTGACCATACTTTGTAGAATGAAATGGTATGTATAGTCTTTCTGGAGGCATTTGAATGATATAATCGAACTTAATCGACAGTAGCGACCCCATATATCGTAATACCGTAAACTTAAAAAATGTTTGTATCTTAGAAAGGCAACATACAAAGTGGACCAAACTCTCATATTCAATAGTCAATAATTTCGTAATAGTGAGAGTAAAATTAGGTCCAAATTGACGGAACAGTTTTTGAGATATTGAATAAAAACATTGCAAGTGACCTAAAAAAAAATAAACGCTCCCTGCATCTAAATGGATATTGAACAACCTTATACACCAGACAATTCCCTTACTTTGTGTTCAATCAACAGTGCCAATTGATAATTTTTTTTGTATTTAAAAACGATCTGTCAATTGTTTTCAGTGTATGGGTAACAAAACAGTTTTTTCCTACAAGCGTGCTTGATTCACCCTATACCCGCACGCAATTTAGTTTGAGAGGTGTCATTTTCCTGCACTAGTGCGGGAAAAATATTTCCGCACGCTTAAGTCACTTCAAGTGAGTTATTCCGCACTAGTGCGGGTAAAATTTTTCCCGCACGCGAAAGTTTGCTCAAAAGTGCTACATAATTTTTTTTAATTAATTAATTTAAAAAAATATTGATCCTAACTCATACGGAAAGGTACTCTCCCGCACTCGTTCGGGTAACGGCAGTCGTATGCGGGAAAGGTACTCTTTCCGTACTTGTTAGGATAATAACTATTCCCGCACGTGAAAGTTTGTTCAAGAGCATCATATAAGATGTTTCAATCCTATTGTAGAAAAAATCTTGATCCTTACTCATACGGAAAGGTACTATCCCGCACTCGACTGCTTACCCGAACTCCGCTTTGCGTCGTTCGGGTAACGGCAGTCTCATGCGGGAATAGTACTCTTTCCGTACTTGTTAGGATAATAACTATTTCCTTTGTCAACCCTACCCAACTCCGACGTTTTTTTGAACTTTGGCTGCTTATATCTCAGAAACGACACATACAATATCATTTAAACTCGCACATTTTCCTAATTACCCATCCCACTATAACATAATGAAATTTTAGTCAATTTGACCGAGAGCCAATTTTACATCTGTTTTTGTGCGGGGTCCTTTATGTTTATGAAACACTGATTCCAAAATGGACAATGAAATTACTGTCAGTATTTTTTCTTCGGCAAATTTTAGTTTGCATGACTCACGAGGTTTTAGCTTACATAAATATCTGATAGCCCGTTTCTGCATAACTAGAACAGTCTGTAGTGCTGTTGAATTGCAAACTCCCTAAAACGAAATAACATATCGTAAATGGGATTGGTTGTTTTCAGTTGTTTGATATGAGTGTCAAATTGGAGTTCATTATCTATGTAGATACCCAGGAATTTGAGTTGAACTTCAATGATTGTGTTATCATTGAACAGAAGGTCATCAATGATATATTTGAACGATATTATGTTTGTTTTTGTAATAATGAAGGTTAATACATTTGCTTTGCACGATTCCTTGATTTTTGTTTTATATCACTAGTTATGATGTTATATAACTCATGTGGTGGTCGGTGGATCAGCGGTCTAATGCACAGGCCGTTCGAAACTCCAGCATAGCGATAGCCGGTTCGAGTCCGATGTAGGTACGAGAATTTTTCTCAACTACTTTATATCGGATCGATAGGCGACCGCATGCCTTGTTGAAAAGCAAGTGTATTGTGAGTTGTCTAGATGCCAATCTCGTCTAGTGTTAGCTTGGAGTGCACACCGACCACCCGAGGTGGTGCTGTAGGTTTTCCGGGTTTTCGTACAGCTGAAAAGTGAATACATCACCAAAAACATCAGTAAGTCGCCCCGGAGCGACTTGGCAAATATTAATAATAGCCGTCCTCTACCCGCACAGGCTATGCCTTTGGGTACACTCAACGAGTGTTTATGAGGGAGTATTATTATTATTATTATTATTATTCGAAGTTTTGGTATTCCATATAATCATGGTGTCATCCGCGAGAAGAGTGACCTTTCCAGAGAATTTTTTGTGTAGTTGATATATAGTAATGATAATATGGGTCGAGAGTTCTGTTGTTTTCATCATATCTGATTCCTTCTGGAAAGGTATGATTCGAACCATTTCTATCTGATTCCTCTGAAGCCATAATGTGACAGACCACAAAAGGCCGCTGCAGCAACATTGTCGGAATTCAACTTGCTGTAAATATTACAAATAAAATGGAATATTGCTTCACGCGTATAAGTTTTGTGTTGAAAACCAAATTGATTTTCACTCAGAATGTTGTGGCGTTCCAAGAAATGAGTAACTCGGAATTTCACCAATGTCTCTATGACTTTGGCCATTGTTGGAATGGTGAAGATTTTGAGAATTCTTTGTAGAATCCTTGTAGATTGATTGGTCCTTCTGAAGGATATGAATGTCTATGGTGATCTTGATAACTGTATACTTATAGGTTATTCACTATTAATTGTCCGTTGAATAAACACAGAAGTTCAATCATGTATGCCTACATGGCATTTAACTACCAATAAGGCGAGGAATTCTAATACAAGACCACCTTCGTGGCCGTAAAGAGAAAAACAACTTCTACGAAACATTGTGATTATCTTTTTTGCCGCCAAATAGTCGATAAATTCGTTGAAAATTCAAGAAAAAAATATTCGTGCAGTCGAATTGTATTCTTTAAGCGGGGTTTCAAAAAGAATCATTAGATACAGGGTGATTTGTTGAAGTATGTACAACGTCAACGATAATTTTTTCAATTACACTTTTTTTGTTAAATTAAAAAAGCAATGTTTGGTAAATATAATGTGATTATGTTTAGGGGAAAGTGAGGAGGAGATATTGACTTCCTAAGTACTTAAGACTCATGCTACATAAGCTGGAGATATTGACAAGGAAAATTTAATAAAAATCCATCTATTATTGCTGATATTTCAAATTATTGGAAATAGAAACCACAAGTGCGGGTCATTTCGATTGATAGGGTAAAGTCGACAATTCCAAAAATTCAGCTAACGGATATGTACCGCTAAACGACCAATCACATATCCAAATTTGGGATTTATTCAGAATTTGCATAATTTGTCTAGATGTGGAGCCTGGAGTCTACGTATGCCGAGAATGAGCAAGAAGGTATATCCAAGACACTTCTGCATGACACCTATATTATTACCCATATTACCACTAATATTATAATTCAATTTTAACACCTAGATGTGGAAGGAAAATTCGTGGCCCTCAGTGGTTGACTTTCATTATGGTCGATTATTTTGTTATCATTCAAATTTGTTCAATGAAAGAAAAAATATATAAATAACGACAAAGGCGAGTTTATATGTCTCCGCCTTGGAATAGAAAAAGTGATGTTACTCACTTAGTTTCATCTAATGAACACGAATCCAAAGAAAATTCGAGAGGGCCTCAAATACTTTTCGGAAAAGGTAAGAAAAACGGTAAATACCTACTCCGATTTCAACGAAATGTTTAATAAAGAATCAGGGCACATATAAAACGATAAAAAATGAAAAATAATTTTGCGGAAATGCTTGGAAGATGATTATTTATTCAATAAATGATGAATGTTTGTAATACGAGGTATACAAACACAAACTTTAATCAAAATGTTAACCAACTTCTTCTTCTGTAACACGTACTCTCAACATTTTGTTAATTTACTTGAGGGATCGTTGAAATTTCATGTCACAAATAATGTTGCCAAATGTCAAACATAGACAAGAGAATTCGACGGGAGAGTAAATTACGATGTTGTCAAACTTCCTTGAATTCCAGCAGAAGTTTAGTTAGTGTGTTTCTGAGTCCTCTGAAGTTTTTTAAAGTGATATTTCACAACAACCTTATTATTGGAACTCAAAAAGATAATATCTGCCAAATTTATAATTTCTACAACATAATTTCGATCGCTAAAGTAATTAATTTGTATTTTTATTCATCTGTGTGAATTTCATCATCCATATACGTTGTTTCATGATTGACGTTTGTTCATAGAGACAAATTCTTCTTGGAAATATTTATGCTTTTTTCTAATTTTTTAATGTTATCTGATGAAAAAACTGAAAATAATTCATTAAATGTTCCGTTTCTTAGAGTGATATTCCACAAGAACCTTATTTTTGGAACTTAAAAAAAAGGTCATAGCTGCCAGTTTTGTTGGCTATAGTATTTAATTAGTATTTTTATTCATCTGTGAGAATTTCATCAACGATATACATTTTTTTATGATTCAAGATTGACGTTCGTTCAAACAGAATTTTTTTTTTTTAAAATATTCATGCTTTTTCCGAATTATTCAAGGTGATGTGATAAAAAAAATTGGTCCAAATAACTCAATAAATGTTTACAACCTTATTTTTGGTCATATCTGCCAAAGTTATAATTTACGCATAATAATTTTGTTGGCTATAGTATTCAATTCGTATTTTCATTTATCTGTGAACATTTCATTAACCATATAATAATAATATAATTAAAGTTTGACATTTTGTTCATACAGAAAATATACTTTTGAAAAGATTCATGTCTGCGGCTTCATTCGTCTGAAATTTACAACAACATCGGAGACGTTACTATTTTCTTAACTTTTCTTCCTTCTTGAATGGTCGACTTTTAAGATTCAGAAGGGATCAACACAAAAAATATTCGAGCCCACCCAACTTTTTTTTCGGAATCGTGTTCAGGAGATAAAACTACGGAGTAACACAAATTTTTTCTTACATTTCTGGGTGGAGCCAAATAAACTTATCTTCAACCCTAAGACCGAAAAATTACATGTTAATCGCAATTTTATTGCCGTATGAGTATGAACCGTTTACCTTAATTTCAACCGACCAGGATCGACTTAGTGCGCTGACTGCCTTATCATTTTACTCTATGTCTATGACAGTGTAATATAATTAATTCAACTTACAGTCGTACTTCCCAGTCGAACATGAAACTCTAGTGTAGAGTCACCTTTAATTGAAATTAATGAAACGTCAAAAGTGCTTATGTATGTCCGTTCTCTACTGTCATCGGTGTCAGAGACAAAATAAATTTTCTGTCGAATGTACTGTGTGGATACAATCAGAAAGGTTTGAATCACGAAGATGATGAAACACGAGTGCAGATTACAGGATAAAAACACTAAGCAGATATTGCCTCGTCTGCGACCAAACGCAAGTCTTACAGAAAAGCTAACCAGAAAAATGCAGAACCTCGTAACCGTGGATCTGACTAGCAAACAAAGCAGAAATTTCTATGCCGGATTCCAATCCCCGATGAGGAATGAAATGAGGAGACATTATAACAGCCCCTATTTTTATGTCATTCATCCTTTTAGTAAGTTGAATAGGTTCTTGCAGGTTCTCTTTATTATAGTTTGGATCTGGAGATATTTCACTGTACCAATTTATCATTCGATAACGTACCGTATTTATAAATCTTTTTTCAGATATCCAACTTTCATTGTCGATTTTTCACAAATACTCTTGCTGATATTCAATTTTTTTACTGGATATACCGTCAGCAACATCAAGAAAATTGTTATTGAGCCGAAGAAAATAGCAAAACGTTATCTGAAAACGTACTTTTGTTTCGATGTAATTGTAATATTTCATTCCCTCTTGCTTTCCAGTGCATATGCTAGTTATGTATTACCGTGGTCGTGGAAGCCATTTTACGATTTTGTTTGTGCTTTAGCATTGGTGGCTTATCTAGTAAGGTTCACAACATTTCTATGCAATTTGAAAGATTTGATATTTTGCAATATCAGGAAATCATATTCTATCGTTATTATTCAAGCATTTCTTCTAGCTTTCATAATTCATATTTACACATGCTTGATTTATCTTATTTCTTGGTGGCATCATGAAGGTGACATACCTGAGGGATCCTTGGTGCAACTCGTTGAAAATCGTTCATCTACAACTTTTTCCTTGTATATTGAATGCTGCCTTCTCGTTTTGTGTCATTTTCTTGGTGCAGATTATTCTGGAGGCGATTTACGCGTTCCTCTCGAACAGTTTTGCATATTCGCAATGAGTTTCACAGCACGGATATACACCTTATTTTTACTCGCTAATATACTTACAATTTTTGGATATTCCGGCGATTCGCAAAGCGAGTACGAACGACATCTGAGCCAACTGAATGCCTTGATGCGATGCAAGAACTTGCCAACCGATTTGCAAAAGAAGTTGGTTAATTACTACGAATGCAAATTCATGAAGAGTCATTTCAATGAGGACAAGATTTTCTCTGACTTGGGCGAATTTATGAGATCCGAACTAGTGATATTCAATGCAAGAAAACTCCTACAAAAGATAGAAGTGTTCCGCTTGATACCGAGAACTCAATTTTCGAGCATGTTCATCCACAAGGAGACAACGATTTTTCTTACCAACGATGTCATTTCGAGAAGGGGGACGAAAATAGACAAAGTTTATTTCATTTGTTATGGGACTGTAGCAGTTTTGAATACACGGGATCAAGAAATAGCTCACATACAAGATGGAGATCACTTCGGACTAATTTCTTACTGGACGTCGACCAATTCAGAACATATTTTTTCTCACGTTGCTGTAGAGACATGCGAAATTTTAGCGATCAGTACGAAGAAATTGAACGAATTTTTTGCCAGGAATTCCGTTGCTTTGAGGTATTTCGAGAAGGAAGTGAGAGTAAAACTTGAACGATACAAGAAAGCTGCGAAGAAAATTACCAAAGGTGGTGTCGACTTAATATCTGAGCTGAAAAGTAATGCGCTGTTTGATGTTCCCAAGAAACGGCCTCTCTTTCTGTAATGGTTCATTCAGTTTATGATTCAATGCTCTGCAATGATTATCTTAGTTTCATTTCAATTTGGCGTTACTGTTACTGTTGTTCATGATATTTTTAGAATATAAGACTATTAAACCGTATCGTTCCAATTTTTCATTTCAAAATATCGAAACGAAGTTAAGGATATGCAATATTTGTTTTTCATAATTTTTTTCCCGTTAGGACTTTCCTAGTCAGGCCCTGTTTCCGAAGCTTCGATATTTCCGGAGCTCACGCTTAATCAATTGCCCGAATAACCGCTCCCCACGCCGTGGGGTGACTATTGGGTCCGAGGATCATGTGCCCTAAGCAGGTGGAGGGAATCAAGGATGATTTTTAGGTCTGAGAGCCAAGGACCAAGAAACCAAGGACCCATATTATCAGAACCACCATTTTAACCAAATGGTTAGGATAAAGCCTGCGGAATTCGAAGAGTGGATTTCGATCACGATCTCAGTCCGTTCATCCTCTTCTTTTCGGACGATATTCGTTTCACACAGGAACCGAAAACTCAATGAAGAAAATCGTCCTACTTTGATGGTCTAGGAGGACTACATCAGGCTTATTGGCTTGTACTTACCCGAGGGTTGGGAATGAGTAATTTCGATATCAGTACTTCTCATTCTCCACATCGATATCAATATCCTCCGGAGCATAAGGCAACACCGGTATCTCGTCTATACCGTACGAGTGTCGTAGATGATAGTACAACACTCGTAGCGCCGCGTTATGCTTGTGGATATAGGCTGAGACCACATAAGGTGGACAGGCTGAGACCGCATAAGTTGGACAGGTTGGCAGCAAATGCTTTATGGTCTCAGACGCCCCACGACACGCTCTGCATCTAGTGTCAGGGACCTCCACACCCATCACGCGACTATGGTAGACAAAGGTGTTGAAGACACCATCCTGGCAGGCTATTTTGAATCTCTTGGTTTCTAACTTTAGCCCGCTTGATCTGAGGGATGCGAAGGTCAGGTCTCAATCCTCCTGATGACTCTACAATCGCAAGTATCAGCACAAACTCCGACAGATCTGGTCATCAGAACTATCGGGAAAGAACAAAGTTGCTGCAACTAATATGTTTGCTGTTCCGATTCGACTTAACTCCATTAGAGTTATGAAATGGACTCAAGAGGAGCTGCGACAACTCTACGTGAAAACTCGCAAAATGATGCAAGGATCTTGCATCCTAAATCGTCCATTCAACGGTTATACTTCCCCAGACAACGAGAAGGCCGTGGACGTTTGAGTTTAAAGTATCTAAAAACAGAATGGTTCCGGATAGAGCTTGTAAAGTACCCTACTCTGCGTGGTCTGCCATCATGAAAAAGCAGGGATTGGAGGATATCTCTCCAAGGCAGAAACCCGTGGAGCCGATGAACTTGGTCACCAAAAGAGATGACTCAAACACTGCCACCGAGTTGGAACCCGTTGAGCAAAAAGCTTACATCAAAGCTGCGTTGACTACGTATTCCTGCAGCTACACAAGGATCAGCCAATGCAAGGAGTCTTCTCCAGAAAAACCTTGGTTTATCAAAAAATTTGACCTTCTGATTCCTTAAGTTGAGTGGGCTAAAGTCGGATACCGAGAGTTTCGTAAAATGGCCTGCAAGGATGAGGTCTTTTACACCCTGGTCTACCGTATTCGTGTGATGTCATTAGATATAGAGCATGTCAGGTAAGCTGTTTCTACTCAGGTTTCAGCTGGGATAAGTTGATCACTCAGAAAATTATCTCATCAAGAAAGTATTAATTCAATCATATCCTCGTATGAGAATAACTGTCATGTCACGAACAGAACAAGCAAAGATAAAACATCTTGGTGGAAATCCAAAATCGAAGACTACCGGTGAAAAACACGAAAGCTGCTGAATAGAGCAAAGCGCACCAAAGTACCTCCACACTGGAAAGATTACAAATCTGCCCAAAGAGCGTACAGGAAAGAGATCAGGCAATCTCAAAGACACAGCTGGAGAGCATACTGCGAGGACATAAACAATATGACCTCAGCAGCAAGGCTAAGTAAAGTACTCTCCAAAGATTTGGAAAGGGGGTTGGGCGTTTTCTCCCTGCCCGATGGTCGGGAAACCACATCGGTGGAGGAGACACTTGAGCACCTAATCTCTTCTCACTTTCCGGAATCAAAACCTTACAACAAGGCACCCTCGAGAACCAATCCAACTAAAAAATCTCAGATGGACTACAAAAGTGCCTTGAGGGTGGTGACAACTGGGAAATAACGTTGGGTCGCTAGGGGAGGATGGAAGGATTCCTGTAATCCTCCAGGAGGTGCTTGACACCATCATACTCCTGCTGATTAAAGTTCTGCGATCCAGTATGGCCTTAGGCTACATACAGACTCTACCAAGCGGCCATTAGTCTACCGCAGGCAGTAGTCATGAGAAGCAGCAGCATGCTGGAGGGCATAACAGCTCACAACATTCTGGGAATGCCCTCAGACATCATGCCTAAAACTATCAACCTTCACACTTCCTACACTGTGGTCTTCCCCGAAAGAAAAGACTGGGTTCGGAATGAAACTGACATATGTAGGGCAAATGAACGTTGGTTTACCGATGGTACCAAAACTTTGGAAGGTGTCGGAGCCGGAATATACGGGATAAACCCAGTAGTGAAACGCTCATTCAGTATGGGTAAATTAGCTGCGGTATTCCAGGCAGAGGTATATGCCATTGAAATGTGTGCAAGGGAGCTGGAAAATCGACGCCACACACGAAAAACAATAAAAATATTTTCAGACAGTCAAGCGGCACTGAAAGCGCTTGAATCCAATTGCTTTGAATCCAGAGCAGTATGGATCTGCAGAGAAACCTTAAACCGACTTGCACAACGCAACAACGTTAACCTAGTCTGGATACCAGTTCACACGGGCCTAGAAGGAAACGAAATAGCGGACGACCTAGCAAAAGGGGGGGCCGAAACAACGTTCACTGGGCCAGAACCGGTAATCGGTATAGCACATAGCACTGCCAAGAATGTCATAACATCCTGGGCTGACAACAAAAGATTCGAGTACTGGCGTAGTCTACCAGGCCTAGCCCATTCCAAAGCATTTACTGCTTGCACAAGGAAAAAACAGGACTCTGACAAGCTGCTAGAACTCAGTAGAGTACATCTCAGAGTTATAGTAGGTTTGCTCACTGGCCACTGCAAACTCAAACACCACATGCATAAAATCGGACTTGCACAAGATGCAGAGTGCCGCCTATGCATGGAGGAGGATGAAACGGCTAAGAACATTTTATGTACAGGCCCCGCAGCGGCCAGAACCAGATTTTCAACATTTGGCAATTCAACAGTAAGGCCAGAGAACCTGGTAAATTGTTCTCCCAACGTACTCCTCAATTTCGTTAAGAGATTGGATATACTGGGAGAAATATAACCATAGGGTGAGCCACAATAGGCCATTGGCCGCAGTGGAGGGCCTGATATGGGCCCACTCACGTTCAAACCTAACCTAACCTAACATACCAGTTGCCTGTGAGTCAGTCTATATCGTCTTCATCTCAAAGCCTGGGACAAATGACTACTCCCAAGCCAAAGTATATCGCCTGACTTTCTTTGTGATGAAGATGCTGGAAAGGCTCAGAGACCGACATATCAGAGAACAGTCACATTGCATGATAAAGTGTTGGGTAGTGGTCGATCCGCTTTGGGGGTATTCATCGACATAGAAAGTGCTTCACACACACGTCTCATGAATCCATTTGTCAAAACATGGCGAGGCATGGAGTCAATCCAACCCTTATCGGATGAATGGTGAAAGCTGAGTTGAGTGGAAGTTGTATCACGGTATCTTGTCATCCCTACTATGGTGCTTGGTAGTCGACGGACTTCTGGAAGAACTGAATAATTCAGGAATGAACGCGCAAGCATACGCAGATGACGTAGTCATAATGTCTCAATTACTGAAGCTCTAGAGAGGAACAATGGTGTTCTGCCAAGGGATTAAGAGTCAACCCAGAAAAGGCTCATTTGGTATTATTCACAAAAAACGCAAATTAGAGACCCTCTCAGGAAGGTACGATCAATACAAAGGGTCAACTGAATATCTTTAATAGACGCCATGCTGAGCTGGAAAGAACAGATCGCACCAAGAGGGCCACATGCTCGTACTGGACATGCAGAAGAGCGTTCGGAAGAACGTGGGGTCTGACACCCAATACTGTACACTGGATATACAGTGTGTCAATTTAGTGCGTAATTCTTCGATATCTCAAAAGCCATAACCTATAGAGAAAAACTTAAAATAAAAAAAACTTTGTCAGTTACTAAAGTTTGAGTGTTTTATAAAAGCGGGACGACTCGGAGACCCTGCATTGTCCATCCGGAATTTATTCCGCCAAGGTTAACCTATACATCGCTGTAAAAAAATTGGAATCGGTTGCGGCTTTGCCAAGTTATAATTAATAAACTAATTTTTACCTCTATCGAAGGGTCATGTTGAATTGGGCATTGTATAATCATATTATCAATTTTTTTAAATATTTTTTCCATACAGTAGTAGCAAGGTCTTACGTTCACCAATTCAGTAATTTTGCGACATGTTCATTAACAGGGTGCTCAAATTTGTATTCAGAATTCTGCAAGATTCAGACGACGTTCATTAGAATTTTTCAAAAGGAACACCCTGTATTTTTCTAAACAAAGTCATTCCGACATCTTTCGCCTTTTTATCGCTGAAACAAAAATCAAAATAGGTTGCGGCGTTGTCAAGTTATGAGTTATTTCCTTATTTTTACGTCATAGTTCTTTCATTTATTTGTATTGTGTAAATATTGCGTTGCTACGGTATAATCAAATTCCTACATGGTCCATTCATGTATTTTCTCACAATAGGAACATTTACAGGCTCTCCAAGTTTGAATTTAAAACAAATTGACAAATTGATCTAATATACTACTTTCTCAGAGGTTTTTTGCAGATTATGAACTAATTTTTCGAAATACATTTCCATTATTTGTGTAGTAGCCTGTCAAACATCGCAACAATCAAATATACCTTCAATTTATTTGAAATTTTGCCACCCGAAACCCGCGTAGTAAAGGAATATTGTTTGTATTATTATGTAGAGTTTGCCTCCTTCAAGTTAAATAGAGATTTGGATTGCGGGAATAAGGACAATTAAAGTGGTCCAAATTTAAAAAAATTGTCGTTATTTTCGTAATCCCAATCTCCATTGTTTGTATTGTAGAAGTTGCCAAATAATACATATTTTATGTGGAGATATTTTTATTCGAAGTATTCCAAATAATAATGTTTGAGTTTGAGATAAAAGAAAAACAAGTGATGGAGGAATTGAAGCAAATGAAAAGCTCATTATAGAACTTTTTCGAACATTGAACTACATGATCGGTGTTACACTTCGAAAGGCATCCCGAATTATTTCTTTCATGTCATCAATGGTGGTAGCAGGTATGCGATAAACCATAGATTTCACGTGACCCCATGAAAAAAAGCCCATACTGGTCAAGTCGGGAGATCTCGCTAGCCGTTGGATTTGTCTTCCCCGACCTATCAATCTTTGAGGAAAATATTTTTCAAGATGGTTCTGAACATCTGTATGATAGTGTGCAGGTGCACCATCCAATTGAAAATATATGTCATGTTGAATCACCAGCGGAATATGCTGAAGTAAATTGGGCAGATCACCTTGTGAAAATCGTAAAAATCTTTACCCGGTTAAACGCTGCTCGAAGAAAAACGGCCCGATAACGTAATCATGGAATATATCTCCAAACATTGAGCGACCACTTATGTTGGAAGTTAGAAACTAGAACTGCATGCGGGTTTTCAGTAGCATAATAGTGGAAATTATAACGATTAACGAAACCGTTTCTGTAAATTGTTGATTCTTATTTTGCTTCGTGCCCATTCCCAAAATGTAACTCGTCTTCCAAAATCATTTTCTGTAAGTTCTTGGTGGAGTTGAAGATGGTATGGATGAAATTTATCCATTTTTGAGGGACTTCGCTATACTGATGATTTCTTAATATCTAAATGTTTACTTATTTCTCTAACACTTAATGTCGGAACAGATATTTCCCTTTAAATTTTTTCATAATTTACACTTGCTATGCGCTCGAATCTATCTTTCAATCTTCTGAAGCATATTTCTTGAGGATGTCGTCTCTGAGGAAAATTTTGGGCATATATTCTAGAGGCTAACAGACAATTACCATGGCTTTCTCCCAAAGTGTACACCATGCTTATCAATTCTTCCTGAGAATAATTCATTTCAAACCCTCAACATCAAACACATCAACACTTTAAATTTTCGAAACTGAATTAAACGTCAACAATTAAGTGTCAACAAAATATTCATTTTTTTTTATGGCCAACTGAGAAGATAAGACGCGCAGAAATACTTACTTATAGGGAACAATTTTGCGCCGCTACAGATGATGGAACCAGATATCAAATTTATGATTGGTGAACGTGAAAACTTGCTACTACTGTATGCAAAAAATATTAAAAAAATTTGAATGAATGAATATACTATGCCCAATTCAACATGACCCTTCAATAGTGGTAAAAGTAGGTTTATCAATTATAACTTGGCAACGCCGCAACCGATTCATTTTTTTTTACAGTGATGTATGGGTAAACCTTAGTGGAATAAATTTCGAATAAAAAATACTGGGTGTTCTATTTAAAAAAACTCGTCTCCGAGTCCCGCTTTTATAAAACACCCAGTATTGTTGAAAATATTTTTGAAATGGGTATCTTTAGTAACGGAAGAAAGTTGTTTTCAAAGTTTTTTTCTAGTGATAATGGCTTTCGAGATATCGAAGAATTACGCACTAAATGGAAATACTGTATATGGCTATCATTTGCCCAACCATAACGTACGCTGAAGAGTAAGGCCAGAAATGATCTAGACAAAGTTCAAAGGCTGGCCTCGGAGTAAAAATGGACCATGGACATTCCTTCATCTGTAATAAGGCACAGAACACTCTGCCACTTTCTTGATGGTTGTGAGGGAGAGCAACCAACTGATCCAAAAAAACAAGTCTGAATAATTTTTCAATACTTTTATATCAAGTAATTTTATCAGGTTTGATATTTTTGAAATGAATATTTCAAACGGTATGGAATTGTCTTATATTCTAAAAATAACATGAATATCAATGAAACCAAATTGAAAATAAACTTAGGTAATTGAATAAATATCCGAATTAATCAAATCACAATAGAAAAGGTCGCTTTTTAGGCACTTCAAACAGTGCATTACTTCTAAGCTCGGCTAACAAGTTGACACCGCCTCGGTTCATTTTTCTCGCAGCTCTCTTGTACAGTTCGATTTTTGCTCTCACTTTATTCTCGAAATCCTTCAGAGCATCGGGATTTTTGGCAAAAAAATCGTCCAGTGTCTTCGTACTAATCGCTAAAATTTCGCACGTCTCTATGGCGACGTGAGAAAAAATATGTTCCGAGTTGGTTGACGTCCAATATGAAATTAGGCCGAAGTGATCTCCATCTTCTATGTGAGCTATTTCTTGATCCCTTCTGTTCAGAACTGCTACAGTCCCATAACAAATGAAATAAATTTTGTCTATTCTGGTCCCCCTTCTTGAAATCATATCGTTCGTAAGAAAAATCGTTGATTCCTTGTCCATGAACAACTGTAAAAATTGACTTCTTGGTATTGAGCGGAATGCTTCTATCTTTTGTAGGAGTTTTCTTGCGTTGAATAGAAGCAGTTCGGTTCGCATGAAATCGTCCAAGTCGGAAAAAATCTTGTTCTCATTGAAATGATTCTTCATGAATTTGCATTCGTAGTAATTCACCAACTTCTTCTGCAGATCGGATGGCAAGTTTTTGCATTGCATCAAGGCGTTTAGTTGGCTCAGATGCCGTTCGTATTCACTCACCGATTTACCGGGGAATCCGAAAGCTCGAAGAAGATCAGCCATTAAGAATAAGGTGTATATCCTGCCGGTGAAACTCATGACGAATAAACAAAATTGTTCGATAGGAATAATTGAATCGCCTCCCGAATATTCTGCACCCAGGAAATGGCAGACAACAAGAAGAAAGCATTCAATATATAAATAAAATGTTGAAGAAGAACGTTCATGAACAAGATACACCAAGGACCCTTCGGGCATTTCACCTCCATGAAACCACCAAGAAATTAGATAAATCAGACACGTGTAGATATGGATTACGAAAGCTACAAGAAAAACTTCAACAATAACGGTGGAGTATAATTTCTTGATACTGGAAAATAAAATATCTTTTAGATTACTCAGAAACGTTTTGAACCTTACTACATATGCCACCAGTGCTAGAGCACAAACAATATCGTGAGAAATTCTAAACGGCTCAAGAACATTTTCGAACGCACTGGTAATCAATAAAGAATGGAATATTGCAATCAAATCGAAACAAAAATATGTTTTCAGATAACGTTTTGCGATCGCCTTCGGCTCAATAACAACTTTCTTAACGTTTTGAACAGTATAACCAGTAAAAAAATAGGATATGAACAAGAGTATGTGTGAAATATCTACTAGGTAAGTTGGAAGTCTTATAAACGAAGTGTAAATTTGATACGTTATCGAATGAAAAATTGGCACAGTGAAGTATCTCCAAAGCCAAACTATGATGAATAGAACCTCCAAAAACCAATTCAACTTACTGAATGGATGAATGACGTAAAAATAGGGGCTGCTGAAATGTCTCCTTATTTCTATTCTCATTGGAGATTGTAAATCGGAAAAGAACTCTTTGCATTTCGTGTTGTTCAGATCCACTGTTATGAATTGTTGCATTCTTCTACCAAGTTTCTCTGCAACATGTGCGTTTGGTCGAAGACGAGGCAATATTTCCTTGGTGTTGCCATCTTGAAGACTGCACTCATGTATCATTGTGTTGGTGATTCAAAAATTTCCGATAGTAGCTGTACGCCGATACCAAGTAATTTTCTACTCTGTGACATAAATGACATTAGAGAGAGACATCACAAACAATGTCACTTATGACGTTTCATATCACAGTTAAAGCTGGCTCTACGGTAGAGCGGAATACGTTTTATAGAATACAACCGTTTTCGGTTTTCCAGTGTGTTTGTGTTGATTGTTTGCTTGAATTTGATTGGAAATGGGGGTATTGGTGGATTAGTAACACGTTTCCATATAGTGAGAAGACAGCTCTCACAGTTTTGACTTGTATGCATTAAACTGAAAAAACAATATTTTTGGTATCAAAATGGCTGGCAGAAAACCTGTAGTAAGATCGGAGAGTATTCGAACTTTTTGTTCATCACTGTAATCTGTAGATAGAGCTGAAAACAAACACACTCTTTTGTTGTTCAGCAGAGACTTAGTAATTTCAGAGACATTCTTCACTTTTTTTGTTAAAGCCATCATAAAGGCTGAAGACACTAAGGTAAACACGTTTAGATTTTTTAATCGCGACATGTTCCACTACACAAGGGCTTCATCAAGCGATATTAGCACAGAAGAGTCAGCTACGTTGAATACCTCGCTTGAATGTCCATTTCATAATCAACGTACTCCCTGTAAGCAGGTACTAACGCTTATCAATATTAACAAAAATCATACAAGATTAATGATTGGTAAACATTGTACCCGAATCTATTGAAATCAAGTTAGTCATTTAGAAAAAAATTTGAATTTTTCAGTTCAATAATTTCTAAGAATTATAAATAATTAAGCTTCATGCCTTAATTTTCGACATGAAGAATTTCAAGATTTTTCATCAAACTCACGATCTTATTCTGAAATATGGATAGTATACGTTGAATTTGTTTTCTATTTTACATATTCCATACGATGTTCGTGATTTTTTAACGGTCTACCTGTTTGGCCTACATATACTTTGGGGCAAGAACCACAATTCAGTTCATAAACTCCTGATTTTTCCAAATTTTGTGTCTTATCTATATTATTTTTGATTAACTTTCCCAACGTATTATCTGTTCTAAAGGCTACTCTCAAATTTTGTTTACGCAAAAATGAATCTTATTTCTGTGAAACTGGCCCTGAGTAGGTTAAAGTTCTGTAATCATTCAGCCCTATGCTGTATCACTTCCGTTGAAAATAACGTCACCGTTATTCGCCATTTCCGTCATTTTGCTATTACCAAGCAATAGCAAAATAACGGAAATGGCGAATAACGGTGACGTTATTTTTAACGGAAGTGATACAGCATAGGGCTGATTGTCAACGTTCTTAGAGGTGGGGTACAGTTCTTGGATTGCCTTCTTATGCAGTTTTTTAGCCAAAATATTATCTATTAATCTACGTCATAAGTATTCATTGATATACAGGGAGGACCAATGGAAACTTTCCACCCTAATTTGTATGATTTCAAATCATAATTTTGAAAAACGCTCGAACAAGTCGATATTTGATTTGAGGGGGAACTAATTATCAGTTTTTTTCACCCTCTAAAAATTTGAATAGGGAAAACGGGTCGTGCCATACCTCTTTTTGAAGGTCTTATTGACTTCTTAATATGCTGTACATTTAATTGATGATCAGATGACACCTAAATCGCGAATTTCAGAAACGCGTTCAAGGCCATTTTTAATTTGATGGTCGAATTGAATAGGATAATTGGACCTCAAGAATGAAATACAATAACACTTGTCAACATTAAGTGACATTCCTTTTTTTTGTGACCATTTGATCAATGCGTTCAAATCGCATTGGAGATTTTTACAGTAATTTCCTGACTTAATTAACGTATACATTTTCAGGTCATCAGCGAATACACAGCAGCAAATATTGAGAGCTATATCATTAATAAAAATGTTGATGGGAAGTGGACCCAGATGTGAACCTTGTGGGATACCAGATGTGACCTGAATATTATTGGAAGTGTGGTTTTGAATTTTAAAGAACTGTTTTCTGTCAGACGAATAATTATTTAACTATACAGGTAACCATGTTAGGAAACCTGTTTTCTTCAGTTTATCAATCAACAGTAAAAATTCGAGTGGATGATAGTTTTTCATGTCACCCTTGTTGCCACTCTTGAGAATGGGGGTACGTAACTATACTTCCAATGATAGGAAAATTGTACAATCTTCAATGATAAATAAAAAATTGTGCACAGTGGCGTAGTTAGTGAATAAACACATTTCTTAAAGAAATAGGCTGGTTTCCCATCTGGAACGCAGCTCAAGTTATCTTTCGATGAATTTAACCTCTCGAAAACTTCTTCAATGCTGAATATTATGAATGGTATATCAACTATCGATGCCACTGATGCTTTCGTAATATCTTTTAGCATAGACCATCGAAAAAATTTCGGTACAGTATCTTTTCCCGATATTGAACAAGATAATGTGATTACAAGATACGCACTTGAAATTGGGTCTTCTTGCAAGAACGTTGCACAAGTATATGTCAGATGTAGTTCAATGTCCGTCGTGGTATTAGCCAAGGAAGTCGATTTTATTCGATTAATTATCGTGAAACTCTCCAGCACATATTTTCGAACTTATTTCGAATTAATAAAGTTTGAGGAGTGTGTTTCTTGATTTTCCGTGCGTATGGCGCTGCGCTCAATTTAATTGTGGGACGTTAAATAGTTGATTATTATTCATTTGGCCGACCTACCCTGGCAATGATGAGAGGCAAAACCTTGAAATATGCATGTCTGCAGGTGGTCATTTCCAACAAAATGAAGGATAATCTTCTGTTCAATTACAAAATACGCAATTGAAGGGGCAAGTGGAAGAAGGAGTTATGTTACAAATATGTTTATGAGAAAAATAAGTTTTGGTAAAGTTAGCGTCCTTGATGTTTAATGTAACATAGCCCCTTCTACCTCTGTGTATCTGCTCAGATATGAAGAATAGAAGTAAATCCTGACGATGCAAGTTACATGTGCACATAACACCTTCTTTCATGACAACCGAATATTTTCAGAAAATGTTACTTGACCCCTTCTTCCAATTGCCCCTTCAATTGCATTTGGGCCTTCTTGAAAGAACGTTGCACAAATATCTGTCAGATGTAGTTCAATGTCCGTCGTGGTATCAGCTAGGGAAGTAGTTGTTTTCTGACAGATGTTTGCCTCATTTTCCCACCTGGTGGAAACGTGTAGAGAGAAAGGGTACTTCGACTTTGTCGGATTTATTTGTTTCATTATCGTTATAATATCCAGCACATATTTTCACATTAGTTTCTTGTTTGCCAACATGAACTACTCCTTTTTTCAAGAAATAAGACGATAAATATAATTAGTGATATCAAAATTTGTTAAATGTGTGGACTGATTTAGTTACCGGGATGTGATTAAATATCCAATAGTTAAGTTTGAACCATAACACATTTTGTTTCAACCATAGTCGTCACCAGGATTTTTTGTATAGCTTTTTTTTTTCGAATCTAAAGCACAACATTCCTCATCCGGTAGAAAAACGGGCACCATTTCTATAATGATTAATAATAAAATTGATTTCCTTTAAGAACTATTTTCAACTAAATTGAGTTATTAACTAGACCAGCCGCCACTGTTTTATGGTCCAGCTCACTCCCAATGTAAACAAACTATAAACTCTTCATAACTTCTTACCACCCGCCGACCCCTCGCCAATAAATTGTGCAGAAAAAGCTGAAACACAATAGAAGTTTTATGTTTTTAGTTTTGAATTTCATGATATTGGATATTTTTTTAAGACGAAACATCATTGCCATTATTATTCTGATCACGCCTCATAAACAATCTTGTTGGTAAAATTCAAGCTTCATTCGTTTTGCATCTTGTTTTATTTGTAAAATGGATACCCAAAATCCCAAAACTTAAAACTTATTACATAAAACTTCCATTGTGTCTACGGCTTGAAGGAATACCGATTTCCAAAACATGTTCCTATTTTATTAGTCGCTTTCCAATTGTCAGGAGTAGTTTCTAGCACCCAATAGAGCTTGTTACCCCTGAAGTGAACCTGAAGTGATCAGCACTGGACTTTATGAATGGGATTTAATTGGAATATGATTTTTTACGGTCTGTCAAATTACTTCAGGTGCTACCTGGACCCGGAGCTACTTCCTGTGGTAATTGGAAAGCCGCTATTGTGTTGGTATTCTATAGGCATGGATGTCTTTTATTACTCTGAGGTTCTAACATAGAACCAAAACGTGCGTATTTACTTTTTATTTATATTTCAAGAATGTGAATATCTAGTGCTTACTGCTTAGAAATTTTCGAAATATAGCTGTTTTTCATTTGCTCCATTTATCGACAAATGTAACATGGAACTGGATGCAGTTAGTTTCGAGAACTTTTGACAAGAGAAAGAGAGAGGGAGAGATTAGAAGGTTTCTTCATCTTGGACTGGACTTTCCTGTGGCACTGAATATATATTTCTTATATCGACTTCACACCTACCTACCTCATGGATTCGTATCTAAAATGATATTTACTTACGTTTCATTTTATATTCTATTCCCTTTGTATTCTCACCGGCATGATTGTTCATTCTTACCGACAATGCCAAATACATCATTAATGCCGCATTCACATGGCAGCTTTCGCCTATCGCAGAAAGCTTGAAAAAAACGAGCGCACTGTTCACATGAATAATGTCAAAAAAGCCATAGGCCATGCTTACTATCCTGTCGGTGGAGAGATATGTTTTCTGAGGAGATGGAAGGAGTTTCAAATAGTTTACATGATTTGAATTATGTGTTCTTTCTGAGAAAATAATATTCAAGCTGCGGCATTGAATTATAATTATTATAAAACACATAGAAAAAGAAAGAATCGAAGGATCTGGGTGATCCTAATCCTTCTTGAGAAAATTAAGGAAACTCAAGATTTTGGTGACAACTCAATATAGTGAACATGAGGTTGATGAATAATGAAGAAAACTTTAGGAACTATTTCAAAATGACCAAACTCGATTCACATATATTCTCAGCCTCATCAAACCGTTAATAGAGAAATTAAATGTTATGAGGAATGCAATTCCCCCAGAAACTAAAACTTGCTTTTACGTTAACAGCCTACAACTTTCGAATTGGTAAGAGCACGAGTCTGAGATTATAAGAGAAATGCCGTTGTTTTACAGGTTCTAAATAAACACAAAGCATTTCAGAACACTTTTTTCATCAATTTTATGACATCGCTTTGCTTTCTAACCTATAACTATTAACTTTCGTAGCTTTTTTCCGCGAAAAGTCGGACTGTAATCGACTTTTTGGCTTATGACCTTGAAAAGCGCTCTCAGATATTTCGGCCAATGAGATTACAATAAGCTATAAGCCAAGAAGCGAAAAGCCAGCATGCGTGAACTCCCCATAATGAAGTTGGCAGTTTTGTTGACGTTTGGCATTTGTCGTCTAGTGATTAATTATGAAAGTTCGAAAAATCCTATACATTTTGATTGAGTCGCTCGATCTCTGCATTTTTTCATCAAGGTTTAGTCGAGATGTGAATTGAGATCGGTGCGTTTGTTGGTGGTATTATATAAAACTGTTATAACATCGGAGTGCAGAGTTTACCGAATACGTTCGAAACTTTATTTCTTTTCAGTGATGGATGACTTTGTGCTTTATGCATCGAAGAGACAAATTACGTGAATATTAAAGTGAGTGAGATGATTCTGAGACATGCGAAGGATTTGCAGGGGAAAACAGGAGTCCTAGAAAATGCCGGTCCCAGTAAGTTTGGCACAGCATCTTTTTTAGTCAATTTAATATCATAACAACAACTGTCCTTCATACCGAGAAAAGAAAAATCGTTGAAATTCAGTTCTACAGCTACATTTTAAGATGTTTTTGGAATAAAATGACCCGATAATGATGGTGTCTTCGGGTTTTATACATTACTTGTTCAGCTTCTGGCTGGCATTTGAGTACGTTGTCGGTGATGGGCGACTTGATTTATTTATATTATGATGAAAGGCAAGGTTTTGACCAAAGCAGGACCGGCTCTAAATTTTTGGAGCCTTGTATAGAAATCACTGGGTCCTTTCTCGTTCAGTTGTGTGTCGATGAAAGAACGAGTAAAAGGATAGATGCATATAATTTTTTTTTCGAATACAAGATATCAAAGCAGGACCGGTTCTACCCCATGCCCTTCACCTGGCGCATAGCCTTGTACCGGAAATAGGGGCGTTGTGTGGGTCGAAAGGGACTCATTTTCAAAACAACGGAAGTGAAGATAGCCGAATCCACAAAATACACTGAGAAAAAAAGATTAGTCTGAATATTCCAATACATTGATGGGGTGGAAATGAGGGGTAAATGATGGGTAAATGACGAAATGAAACTGAAATATTTACAAAAAATAATGAAATGAAAGTTTTTCAGGCCATCTGGAGGGGTGGAAAAGGGGTAGAAATAGAAAATAAATCATTATCCCTGTTGATACGCGTTGTGCATGTATTTTGAAGACGGGAAATCAATCTAGGAATCAAATTTAATAGGGGTGTTGTGGAATTATAGTTTGTCAGGCGGTCTGGGGGTCGAAAATGGGTGGATATAGAAAATAAATCATTATCTCTGTTGATACGCGTTGTACATGTATTTTGAAGACGGGAAATCAGTCTAGGGATCAAATTTAATAGGGGTGTTGTGGAATTATAGTTTGTCATGGAGTCTAGGGGATCGAAAATGGGTGGATATAGAAAAGAAATCATTATCTCTGTTAATATACTCGTTTTACGTGTATTTTGTAGACAAGAAATCGATCTAGGGGTAAGTAGTTGTGAAATAATAGTTTGTCAGGCTGTCTGGGAGAAGAAAAAGGGATGGATATAGAAAATAAATCATTATCTCTCTCTTAATACGCGCTTTGTACATGTATTTTGAAGACAGGAAAAGGGGATGATATAGGAATATAATATTAGCTGTTAATCGATGATCGAGTAGTGAAATTATAGTTTGTCAGGCTGTCTGGGGGTGGAAAAGGGGTGGACATGGAAAATAAATCATTATCTCTGTTAATACGCGTTGTATAGGTGTCTGATAGACTATAATTTCTCAGCTCCCTCATCAAACTAGAATCCTAGAATGATTTTTCGTCTTCAAAATACATGTACAATGCGTATTAACAGAGATAATGATTTTTTTTCCACATCCACCCCTTTACCTGACAAACTCTAAATTCACAACTCCTTTATCAAATTTGATGCCTAGATTGATTTTCAGTCTTCAAAATGAATGTGCAACGCGTATCAACAGAGATAATGATTCATTTCTTATATTCACCCCCCCCCCCCTCAGGCTTGACTAACTATTTCCAGCCTTCGAAATCCATGAACGAAGCCTATTTATGGCCTTATTATATCTTTTGAATCATCGACGTTGAGTATTTGGTCTGTTGAAGTGAATTTTCAATAACACCATGAAAAATTGTCGAGCCAGGTAAAATCGGGAGAGCGAGCAGGTAAATCAATTTCACTTCATCTACGGATCCATATTAGGTAAAATTTGATTGAGATATGTTCTTAATTCCACTGCAAAATATGGTTTAGGTGTTGACGGGAATAAGGTCCGAAAAAATGCATAAGCCCGGAGATTTCACACTAGTTTTTGATGTCAGATAATTTATCAGGTCTTGTGTTGATTTACTTCCTCTGAAACTGAATTATAATATATTATATTTATTGAGATATTTATAAATTCGCATTTGAAATATTTTTTCAAAGACTTTAGCAATATTAGATATCAGAGATATTGATATATGGTTAAGTACATCCAGTGTGTTTCCTTTTTCAAAGACTGGTGTTATTATGATGGTTTTGAAATCATCTGGGCCATTTCCAGTACATAATTTCTTACATTTATGCGATATACTGTGCTCTCAATTTCAAAGAACGGAGATTTTTTAGTTTTTCTATCGTTTTCACTATTTCTGTTTTTGTTGTTTATTGGAAAAAGAAGGAGTCACAAATTTTGGTTTCCGGAAAAGAATCATTTTGTTTTCTTTGGATAATTTGTTGTGCTAACTTTTTGCCGACATCTGAAAAGTAGTTAACAAAATAATTTGGAATAACTTTTTCATTTCACTTTTTCAGGGAAGATTAATTCTTCTACAAATTTTTCTCCCTTATAATCGTAATTTTTCCCACAACGTTCCACGAACCACTTGCGATGTTGCTATTCTTTTCTATTTCTTTCCGATAAAAAAAATGGACTGAATGGTCTAGGTACTTTTTTTATTTTCCGAACTTTTTTTTATGTTTTCTGAATGGTAATTTTTCTATACTCTATGTGATTTTCATGTATAGTTTTGTTTAAAAATATTGCGCCATTTCCATCAAAACTCACTCCCTGATTCATAGTAAGTATTACTATACTTTTTATATTTCAGTAGTAGGTCTCTGAAACTAACTAACTGGCCTACTCTTGTCATCCAGTGTGGGACAATGTCAAAGTATACAATCGATGGAATTGAAAAAACAACTGAATATATCATCGACAATCTACATGCCTTATTCGTCAAATTGTTAGACTGAAGTTGTGCAACTTTGCCGAGAATATAAATGCTTCGACATAACTCGAAAAGGAAATCTTTGGTAGCCGTAATGATGACTATGCCTTTAGAGAAATGCGAAGATTGTTCAGTAACGCATTCAATGTCACAAGTACACATTATCCGTTCGAATTCCGAGCTCATAAAGGAGGAATAAAAAATAATTTATTGAGCTTGACATTTTAAATCACGTATTTTTTATGAAGGCATCAACTACTTACAGTGGTAATTGATTAGTCTTAAATGATGCATTGAATTGAATATTCAAAAAGTATACTCGTAAAGCTGTCACTTGATTTGAATTTTGAATCAGTGTGTTCTGAACGAAACATATGACATAGTCAAAATCCCCTTGTCTCTACACTATTACGTTAAGTGGAAAAATTTGAGTCAAATTACTGCAAGAAAACATCTACTTTCCACTTTCTACTTTCAGATCTGACGTATCCAGCAGGATAGTATCGCAAGTACTGATTGTAATAAATTATTGAATACTATCCTCATCTGGTTGGGAATGACCACCTGCATACATGACATGTTTAAAGATTGTTTCCTTTCATCAGGGCTAGGAACGGTTTTCTCATTTTCTCAAAGAAAAACATTTTTTTATCGATATTCAGTGATGAAAAGTTAGTAGAACGCCTAGTCGACTTTGAAAATAAATTATTACTAGAAGTCTTTGAAGGCCACTGTATGTAAGACATAAGCAAGCAGCTCACCAGCAGCTCTGATGACGGAAACCATATTGCTACTGGTATGAAGCTATTCACATCCACAAATGTACACTGAGAAAAATCCAAAAAAATCACAGAATAAACGAAGAAATCTGCACACATTACTTCAATTCCTGATTGTTGTTGTTGTATCCGCCAACCGACTGCACCCTTACGAGCAACCCTCAGAAGTCAGAGACTTGTGCAAGCTAGGGAAGACGTAGCCCTTACCTTTTAACGTGTGATGTCATGAGTTTCCGATAAAAACAATCATAGAATGCACAAATGGCTTTGTACAAGTTTCTGTTCGAAGTATGTTATAGGAAATGCTCGTCCATCGCCGATACCTCTTTTTCCAGATATTTGTGCATTCAATAATTGTTTTTATCGGAAACTCACCCCCATTGTACCCCCTGGCCTGGAAACTGCTACGTGGTACCATTGATGAAGGAAAGAGTATTTTTCGTAACAAACCCCGAACAAAAACGTGTACAGAGCGATTTGTACCTTCTATGATTTTTTATTGGAATCTCACCTCTATTGCACCCCTTGTAGGATTTTGCAAACTCCTACATGGTATCAGAGGTGAATAAAATAGCATTTTCATAACATATCCCGAGCAGAAACGTGTACAAAACCATTTGTACCTTCTATGATTTTTTTTTGGAAACTCATCCTTATTGCCCCTCAGACGGCTTGGTAAACTACAACGTGGTATCAGTGATGAAGGAAGGACCATTTTCCATTATATATTCCAAGCTGAAACGTTAACAAAGCCATTTGTGCCTCCTATGATTGATTTTTTTTTTGAAAACTCACCCCTATTCCACACCCTTTGACGGACTGACAAACTCCTATGTCCTGATGAAGGAAAGAGTATTTTTCCATAACAAATTTCTAGCAGAAACGTGTACGCCATTTGTGCATTCTGTGATAATTATATATTTTTCTCTCGTATATTGTCGATACTTTCTGGGCACTCTATATTATTGATGAGCTTAATGTTAATATATTCTTTCCATGACCTTCTGGGAACTAGTTGTGCTCTTTTGCAATTTTCCAGTTGGGCAAAAATACCCTCAAATCATAAGAGAGGTTGAATGACTTGCTAAGAATAAAATAAGCACAAAATCTTTTATAAGTAAGAAGTAAATCAGTTCTTACGAGTTGAACTAGATATACAATCAATCATTTTTTGAATGCCAAGAAAGGGTTCAATGAAATTATGAATGTTGCCTTTTTTTCAATAATGCTATTGATCCTAATCTCTAATATGATTTGAAGTTATCAATAGTAGTGCTGTTTTTTTTACCTACATTACAAATAAAATTCTCCCCCTCCTTAGGGAAATACAGGGTGTTTCACAATTTAATGCTGAAATGCTTGAAATTCTTGGATGATTTCAAGAAAAAAATCTTCTGAGCATAGGTCTACAACAGCTTTATTTTAAACGTTGTTGAAATTTAATAAAAATGATAATGCTACACCAGTGTGTTTTGTTTATCAAATAAATATTATTCTTATAATAATTGTTCTCTAACATATTATTATAATAGTGTATCTTGACTTTTTTCGTCTGGCGGTTAGTTTTCTATCCAAAAAATAAAATGCGTTCATGAAACCAAGAGAAAATCGCATAATTACAAGCAATTGAAGGCATTTCATTTATCAAATTGAAAACCGTCCGTTGGACGGAAATGAGTCAAGAGATCATGTTTATGAGGAGATAGAGGCATTGATAAAAATAATATTTAAAGCGTATCAATATTTCCATTGAAAACATTGCTGGGCAGGTCAACAGGAACGCAACAGATACAAATAAATAAAAAACTGATTATTTTGTGAATTTCAACAATCTGAATCTCAGAAATAAATCGGTTGCAGGCCTTCATTCATAGGAAGGATTTTTTATAAAATCATCCAAGGATTATCGCCCTTTAGGATCAGCCTTCAATTATGAAACACTCTGTACTGCAGAGTTTTGTGCGCAAATATTGCGTTTCTTAGAAACGGCGTCACTCAGGATGTGATTGCCATCCATTGATTTAGAATCACGTATCGAATTTATTTTTTTTTTCATTTATTTTTTCACTCACGTTACGCTAGTACGTAGCCTCGGGGAATTTCTCCAACCGAATTTGAATAGATATATATCTGCATATTCAATTTAGAGTGGAAAAAGGGCACACAAAAAACGACCCGACTGCAAACCATAAAGATAAAACCAACCATTCATTTCTATCCCGACTTCTCAAGGTTGACGGAATTCAGGGAGATGTGTTATGTGATACTGGATGTGGAAGAATACATGACTGACAGATTGTAAAAGTCCCGGAAAACCTTGCGATGTTATCGGGTTGCGTTTCATTTTTTATTTCATGCGATAAATAAAAAAAATATTTTGTTGGGAATTCATTTTGTTTTTTTTCGATCGAACGGAATCGTGAATGTTGATGGCGTTTCTTTTTTTCCGGCTTCTCGTTGTAGGCTGCGAATCGATGTCTAATGTCTACATGAGCGTTTCCCCATTTGTTGGCAGTATTACAGTGCAATCTGAATTTTATATTTCCAATCCAGTCGATTTTTTATAAAATAATATGATTCGAAATCACCACATTCATCGAGTTCTCAAATGATTCAACTCACATCATCCATAAAAAAAAAACATTCGTAATCAGTTTGAACACATAGGCCAATATACACAAATTATTCATGAAAGTATTCCCTCACTCTTTGATATAGATTTCGAGTATAATGGGCTCAACGGTTTGGGCGTGAGGCCAATGGATAAACAAATTGACAGTTTTTTCAATTTTGTGTTTTATAGGCTCCAAGTGGAATAGAATCAAATTAATTTCAATAATTTCTCGCTTATTTTGTCGCGAAAGAGTACAAAATCGAAGACCTGGTGTTAATTTTTTTTATATTTCAATTCAGTTGTTTTCAATTACCCTCTATACAAGGAATAAGATTTTGTTTAGACAAGTTGTCAAAAGTAGAAAGAAAGGTTGTCAATAAAAACAGAAAGCTAAAACTCATAAAAATCGTTATTTGGAACCACAAAAGTTGAAAGGTTCATTTCATCTTGTTGAATTTCACTTGGAGAATTCAACACCTGGGGAGTACCTTCAGTTACAGGAATAAATAAAATCCAATATCTACGCCGCTGAATCGATTTGCAAGCGTATCGTCGATAATTGTCTCCTAGAAAAAGGCAGATAATTATCGGTATTGAATATTCGGGATAACGGAACCGTCGCGAAGAATCTGGCATACGCACGGCTCTAGTATATAAAGCGACAGAAATGTCACTCAGGAGAAGTTTTATGGGAAGATGAAGAAGTTTATGAAGAAGTGATAAGCAGTTTTTGAAGAATTATATAAGTGTTTGGAATATTTAGCTAGTTGTATTGTTGTATAGATCTAAGTGTTTTATTAGTTAGTGAAGTAGTTGTACTTTTTTTAGTGAAGTTAGAAATAAACAGTTTTAGTTTTGTGCTCGGCTTATTATTTAGTAACAATATTTACTCAATATTTCCATTTTCAAGAAGTAAATTATTGTTTTTCTGTTAATATGAATAAAAATTGTTGTTAAATTGTGGTTGTTATAATTGTTATATCCGTCAACCAGTCGCACCCCTACGTGAAATCCTCAGAAGTCAGAGACTTGTGCGAGCAAGGGGAAGACGTGGCCCTTACCTTTCAATACGTGTGATGCCATGCACGAGACCGGTGGCAATGTTCAGATTCGAACTCACGCTGCTACGGATGTTTCAGCTTATGGAGCGAGCACTTTACCCGCATGCCACCGCGGCCCATAAAGAAAAACTATGAATTTGCAAATACTATAACCTACAAAATTTATGCCAGATTCAGGAACAAGAAGTCCAAAAACCTAAGATCATAGAGAAACGAAAAATAAAGAGAGTTGTCAAACCTGCAGTAAAAGTTTGCACCACGTTCAGCAGTAGCGACCACCTTGCAGCTGAGTAAACTAACTTAGTATGGTGGGTAAAACAGATTTCTCTTTTCAGTTACCGATTGAAAAAGGGCGTTTTGTTTTAACCGTATTGCTTTCATATGGTTGATTATTGATCAATTTGCCATTCCTGTATTTCATACGAATGGTTGTTACATTTGATGAATAGAGGAATGAAAAATCAATCACTACTAAAATATATACAGTAAACGATTCGTGGATCTTGTGAAATCATTCTTGAATAAAATGAAAGGGTTTATTTCATGAAAACAAGAACTCAATTCAAGTATATATAGAACATGAATAATAAGTTGAACCCTGTAATAACATTGTTTTGGGACTTGTAGGTAACAACTACACAGTAATAGACCTCTGAAGAACATAAATGAGAATATCGTTTTCTTATATTATCAAATTCAAACCATAGATAACCATCAAAATCAACCAAAATAAAAACAAATTACACTTACAACTTACCTTCAGTAATTTTCTAGATTTATTAGCAAGAAGAACGAGTAGCTATAACACATACTCCACTTGAATAATCTGTCAACCATATACTTTCTCCAATGTTGATAGAAAAGGAGAACTGATGGATAGAAATAACTATCCGTTTGTAATTTCTGCAACTGACGGATGAAAATAAGTATCAGTTTGAAAAGAGCAGCAACAGCTTGTATTTGATCTTGTACAAGAATAATTACAGGAATTTCTGCGTCAACTTGAATAACAAAACATTCCATTTTCGACGTTGGGTTCATGAATTCAAGTGCATAATATAAGTTGTACTGTTCGATACAATAACAGTAAAAGAATAATTCTGAAATTATACCGTTATTTGTAATAATAAAAAATTCACATTTGAACAAAATGCTTTTGTATTTTGACAAATGTCGAAATGAAAAAGTATTATGTCTGTCGATTGCGGGCAGTGCCTCCACGCGCAACTGGGGCTGGGTGAAATTTGATGGTCAAGATCGCTAGTGTTTCAGTCTCTTTATTTTTAATTTGTTTATGCCTAAGACCTTCCCTGGCGACAAATTCCTTATCCCGCTGAATAACACGATCTATTGCGCAAACTCATAGGTCGGTGAATTAGCTGTATGGAGTACCACGTTCTTCTGAACTTATTGGCTTATAGATTACTTACTGAATTTTCATTCAATGTTGTTTGGTTGTGTGAATCAAAATAGACTGTTAAACAAATGCCATTGGAATATATTATATATTTGGACAACATTCAAGATTGCCAACTGAACCTAAATGGTCAGGACACCATGCTTCTTAATTATAGAAGACAAACAAAGACGGACAATAATCACCTCGTTTGAGGAAGTGATGTAGGTCAGTGGTCATATCACTTAAATTTTTGGTATGATATGGTATGAATATGGATATGATATGGAAGAGCCCGAAATACTGAAGTGTATTAAAATGACACAACGTTAGGAAAACTAAGCTAGCTTGCACAATAAACGACAGGTTAGGGTTTCGTACTCTCACCATAGAACAGTTAAATTGTAATAAGAATGACGGATATTATTAAAACGGACGAATATTATTAAAACCCGAAAGACCTAAAGAACCACCCCGGGTGGTCGGTGCGCACTCAAGCAAACACCAGACGTCGGGATTGGCATTTAGGCAACTCACATCACACTTGATTTACAACAAGGCAAGTGGCTGCTTAAGAAAATCGATATATCTGAGAAAAATTCTTACGTATTGTGGTCTCGAACCTCTGTCCGATGCGAGCAGAAGTATGGAGAACATTTTGATGACGACTTCAGGCTTATAATTCACGTGAGAAATGTTAAGAAAAAATGCTACGTAACACTAAGACTGCTTTACTGCAATAAACTCTACGAGCTACGAAATGAAAAAGAAACTATGTGAAAGTTTAGTCATTTCTAAAATATCATATTGTGATACAGTATATTATCCATGTCTCGAGAAATGTAATGCCAACAGACTTCAAAAAGTACAGAATTCCTGTTGTAGACTCGTCACAAATTTTCGCAAGTTCGATCATATCTCACATGAATTCACTAGTTCACATGGCTGATATTAGGTGATTTTTTCAAGTACCACTTTCTTTGTGCAGTTCACCAGATCATTGAATCCTCAATATCGAAATACTCGAAAGCAAAACTCGTTCCCCGAGCCGTAGTGCACACTTTAAATATCAGAGGACAGAAAACGCTTACGATGCCACCTCACGAAACAGAATTATTCACAATCCTTCACACACAATGTTGTAAAACTTAATAATTCAATTCCCACCAACATGAAGCTTTCAAAACCAAGTAGGTACTTTCAAAGATAAACTCAAAGTACATCTACCGTCTCTTCGATGATATATATTTTTTCGATGATATTTTTTTGATGATGTATACTTTTTCGGTGATGTATATTTATTATTATTATTATTGTTCAGGATTTAGATTGAAGTAGGCTAGAGTGATTTTTATGTTTCATGTAAATTAGGGTTGCGTTAGAGTATTCTGTGGCTAAATTTTGTCCTACATCAGTTTTCTTTTGAATAAAAATGAATACATTTGATTACTATTATTATTATTATTAACTTCGCATATTATAATAATAAATGAGATGTAGGTCCAAATTTACGTTGGAAATGATAAGTTGAAATTTAAAGAGTAGAAATGGATACATCCTTCTGATTTGAAATTGAGTAGGTAGTCACAACTTGAAAATATTCTGGTAAGGTTCAGAAGTACCTCATGGGTGTTGTGGAGAACTACCATATATTAACATATTTAACATATTATTTGCATCAGTCAGACTTCAAATGAAAAATCTGAAAAAAATTAGACATCATCTTTCTGGTTTGAAAAACAACTTATGGTCATGATATGACAAAGTTATTACATTGAAATAACGGAGTATCTGGTGGAAAGTTTGACTCAATCGACACCGACTTAATTAATCCAGAACGTTATATTTCCAACACAAAAATGGGGTCTTCACCGTGCAAAATGATCTAGTAACACTGGTTTGAGATAAACTGTAAGAAAAATACTGCAAACGAAACGTGCTCTCTCCGCCAGCACATGAATCTTTGAGCTGTAGTAAATTTCGAAACCCCTGCACTTAATTGCATCGGAATCCTCCCGCCATGCAATGTAATGCCGGTTCGTTCAACGTGACGTAATTCCAAAATACTCCTACACCGGACTGCGAGCGCGTTTTTGGAGAAACTAACATCTAATCGACTTCGTGACCAAGGCAAAGCTTGTTATAGAGGGCGACGACTATGAGACCAATCAACTCATTCGAAACTCCTTCGGAACGGATTTGAGAACCGCTTTCACGCTGAATTCCGATGAAGCTAGTTGAACATGACACTCCGTTCTATTGGTCGTCGATGAGGTGATAATAGACTTTGTAACTTCGGAACTGACTAAATGGAAAAGAAAATAATCATGAAAAGTGACGTGTCAGGTTTAACCAACGCCACACCGAACAAAACTCCTATTATAGGTTGATTGGATTTCGAATGAAAGAACTGACCCGAATTACATCGAACATCGATCATTACTTCCAACCAAGTGGGCTTTTGCATCTGCGTGCATTAACTAAATTGAATGTAATATTTTAAAGAGTTCAAGAACTTTGGTCTAACTGTGAGAACATAAGAGAACATAAAAACTGTACTCAACTATAATTTACAAGTTTATTTCCTAATTTATTTTGAACAACGATAGTAATTTATAACACTGTCGCTATGCCAACTATGTCTAACGCCGAGAAACACTTAAGAGATCGCTGATTAGAATAGTTTGGATCACTCGGTGACCCGTCTAGATGGTTCGTTAACGAGCTGAGCTCGATTATCCAAATTATCTCGCACGTTACATTGTCCCTTTCTCAAATACGTTTCGTTACAAAATGCAATTTTTGGAGTGTGGCGATATCTGCAGGTTCTCCCGTATCTGCACCATGAAGTTCGATGGAGGTAACACATTTTTTATGTTCGGTCGTGCAAACCAAAATCTTGACGTCGCTGGGTCTGAAAATCGTCTTCAACATACTTTTTATAACTCTTCAATCCAGCCCACCAATCCCACAAGGTTCTGGTCTACCATCGTGTTCCTCAGTTTGGCGAAGCTCTTTCAGATATCTTCAAAGATCGAGATTGCTTCTTTCTCTGGTGCTTCTCCAACTGTAGCACCCTTCCAACTTCTGGATTCTGTTTCCTAGTTCCTGGAGTCGACCAAACTCCTTGGAAGGTACCACAGCGACGCCTCTGGATATTTGAAGATCTTCTGCCGCATAGTGAGCTGGCGAACAATCAGCAGGCACCTTGAAAAGGTGGCTCCTGGTTACCCCATGCAGAACATTTTTTCCTTTTCAGTACGATGACATCAACTTCTGGAACGTCATTCCATCCTCCTGTGGTTTGACGGTGCGAACTTGGTCAATTTATTATAATGAACTACCCTGGATTTTTCTCGGGGTGGCTTATAGCTTCGGTAAACGAGGTTGCTGATCCTCTTCATGATTTTGTACGGATCTCCTCACGAAGTATCGACTCCTTCTCGTCTGCTCGTCAGCAATGCGAACAGTCATCTATTTCATTCTTTGAGCATCTCGATCCAACCTGCCACTTGACCCTCGAGATTTTAGAACATGGTCAGTTTTCAGAAGGAATTTTCTCTCATACACGTTTATGTCGAAATGTTCTACTCCTTTGACAACGGCCAATTGATCGCGCCTGGTGGCATAATAATTTCGCTCCAGTTTATTGAGTGTCTTGCTGAAGTAGCCGATAACGTTTTCCTGTTCCTCTTGGATCTGGGACAGAACAGCTCCAAGTCCCACGTTGCTGGCATCCGTGTCCGAAATGAATTTTCCATTTGTCAGCGGATGGCTCAGAATTGGTGCGTTGATCAATGCACTTTTCAGCTCCCTGAACAAATTTTGGCAATCCTCGGACCACTGAAACTTTGTTTATACCCTTCCGTGAGCATGATCAGTGGTTTGGTGAAAACTTCGTGGCTGATAAATGTCTTTTGGAATTGGCCATTCATCAACAGCTTTGAACTTCTGCTTATTTACTGCCAGAGATATCGTACTTCCTTCTGGAACAGATAACATTTCTTGGGGCAAAGTTTCACAGGAGTTTCTTAGTCGCTGGAATACATCCTCTAAATTTTTCACGTGGTTGTTGATCGATCTGCCAATTACTTACAATCATGTTGTCGAACCTTAGCACGTATCGGCGATAGTAGGTGCACAAACCAAGGACACTTCGAAGCTGGTGTATGTCTTTTAGAATTGGCCATTCCTCAACAACTTTGATCTTCCGCTTATCTACAGCCAGAGACAACATGCCTGAGATATCGTACTTTCTTCTGAAACAGATGACAGTTCTTGGGACTCGGAGTATTATGTTTATAAATTAATTTCTCTCTTCTGAAATATCATCAATCGTTCCACCGTTAGCGGTTCCATCGAGACTGACCCGTCGATATCAGTCTTCATATCCCTTTGTCTTCACTTTGGAAACATACTGAATATCCTCTTTATCAAAGCTCGTTCTTACCAACGAAGGGCAAAGCTTTTTGTACTCACTGTTCCGGGAAGTATTTCCTAAGGCTCCCAGCCGTCAGAATCTCGAGAAGAAATACAATTCCTGCCTACTTTCCCACGATGTTTTTCTTTGTGCTTATGTTTCTTCGTCTGATGAATTTTTCTCAATGCTAACATTATTACCTCCATCGTTTCTGAATATCTTGTTTTCCAAAATAAATTTAACTTTGTCACAGGAAAACAGTTTTTTATTTTGTTGGTCTTTTCAGATGGAGTAGGTACAGTATGCATGAAAAGCTATATCGGTTTCAATGTCTTCGGAGTCACAACAATAGACTGAATCTGATACGACATGAGGAAAAAACCTGTCTGCTGAAGTAGAGTTTAGTATTACTACAATATGAAGGCGTGGTATTTGTCGGGAAGTCTACCTCCGTCACACGCATTTGGACAGTGAGAACACAGAGTTTAAAACAACGTATCTTGATGTTGAAATTCAAGCTTTTTAAATGGAGTATTAGGGTATACGAAACAGAAAAATAACTGAGTCGATATAGTCAGGTAATCAGAACTGAGTCAAGTTAGTGTTGGAACAATATTATACGGTTTATGGATTATACAGGCCGTTTTTTTGCTGGGATCAGCTATGATATTATACTATGCTCTTCCGGAAACGGAGAGACCTATTAGGGTTAAATAGGACAAAAGTTTTCTATTTTGGGGAGCAATAATGATCTTTTTTCAGATCTTAAATATCAATGGTAATTCTTGAGATATTCGCCAAGAACTAAAATAGTCGAATTTTGTTTTTTTGGCTCTATCGCATCCATTTCGAATGATATAAGAGAAAGTTAGGGAAACTTTCTATTTGAAAATATCAATTTTTTTCTTTTGAATATAATAATAATAATAGTCATTTTCTCCACACCAGAGGGCACTATATTCAAAAAATAGGATTGTGTCAGAACCCTTGCTGATACATCGGTTCGAATCTAACAGATATATCAGAATTCCACGACATTGTGATGACATGATACTCCGAAATCATCGTGTTTTCCAGATTATATCCAAGTTCCGATGATAATCGTGCATGAACATAAACTGGACAACTATTTTTGGTATTTCATTTCAAAAAATTACTTTCTATTATATCATTAGAAAGGAATGGTTATGCTGAATAGTACAGGCAAGAAAAAGTTGTATGTTCCTATTTAAGTTATGGACCTACAGAGTATTGTTTTTTTCCCAATTTTTCCAATATTTTTTTTGGCGGCTTTTTATAACGCCGACGAATGAAAATAAAATATCACAGTAGTAGCAACTGTTATCAAGTGACGTATGGTTTCCATAGCCAACTTTTCAATTTTTGGCTTTCATTTTGCTTCCACGGCCTACTCGGTGAATTTCAATAATAATTTTTTTCTGATCTAGTTTCTGGTTAGATACCAACTTGTGATATGTCATTAGAAAGTGAATTGAATGCTGAATGAAGAGAGAAAAAAAAAATAGGGTTTCCATTTAAAATAAGAAAGTTGATGTTACTTCCGGTCAGACCGGAAGTTAACTTCGACATGTCAATATGCTCAAATTCTAGCTCTTATGTCATTATATCGACGCTTTCACAAACCTACTTCATACAATAACTGAGATATTCCGTAGGCAATACTTCCGTAGCCACCCGGTATATCATAATGTCAAAATCGAGCAAACCGCGTTTTAAAGTTTGAACTTTCTCAAAACGTTACATTATCTATGTAAATGAATATTTTTGGTGTTATTTGCTTCAGCAGAAATATATCCTAATGATACAATACGTTTGTTATATTTAAGTTGCAAGATTTCTGTTTTTGAAAAGATTTATTGCAATTGCGCAGTACTGAGCCCTACGAGAGCCGGTCAATACTAAGCAAGAACCAATTATCTGCGAGTACTAAGAAACAACCACTCAAAATATGTTATTGATTGGTTTCAACCTAGGAACTTTGAAATTTGAATATGATAAACAGATGATATTAGATTTGTTTACTACATATACTAGAAGTACGTAATGAAACAGTTTTTTTCATTGTAGTTTTATTGGAACGTGATATTAACGGAACATACCTATGACTTCTCATACATATGAGCAAATAAAATGACTGTGTTTCACACTCTATAGATTGTAGATTGTGAGAGTGTGCAGCCTCACAAGCACTTCGATCAATAAGTTATTTTTTGCGTGACCCTTGATCTATTCGAGGCACGGGATTCCGAGACTTCTTGCGAAGTTTATCAGAGCTATAAGTTCCTGATGTCGGAGGGCGTTAAGATGGCCCCTTCCAAGAACTTATTTCTTGCAGAAAAGCGCTGGGCATTCGCACAGCAAATGTTCTGCAGTTTCCGAGAAGTTCTTGCAGTAGCGGCAACTATCACTCTCTGATTTACCCATCTTTTTGACGTGGTACTCCAGAGGGCAGTATCCAGTGAAAAGCTGTTAAGCTTTCTTTGGCTATATAGACACACTAGTCTTTTCGTTTGTCTTCGTCCTGGCAATTTATTCCAGTGAGATTTCATTTCATCGGTTTCCCAGCGACGGAACTCTTCTTTTAAGTAGGCTTTGGAACGTCCACAGAAGAGTTCTGGGCCGGGAAATTGTATGTTTGCCCCTTCTTTGGCAAGGCAATCTGCTTCTTAGTTGCCCTTAATTCCTCTGTGACCTGGCACCCACATCAGGGTGACCTGATTATCTGCCAGTTGTCTTAGGGATTGTTTGCAGTCCCAAGTCAACTTAGACTCACAGGTGTATGACCTCAGAGCATTTAGTGCTGCTTGGTTATCTGACAGTAAATAGATTTCTGCCCTTCGAGTGCCTCTTTCAAGGCATCCCTGGACACAATTCTATAGCCATGTACTTCTGGTTGGAAGATGGTTAGGACGTTACCAAGCTGTTTCGAAATTTGGTACTGTAACGCCCACTCCAACCCTTTCGTCCACCTTAGGTCCATCTGTGTACCACACTGATGCATCCCTTCCCAGTTGAGGTCCGTTCTCTGTGCAATTTTGGTAGCTGTTTATGACCACTTCATTTTTGCATTTTGAATTCGTACCTAACCGGCATGAAATCTGTCGGTTTAGACATGGCTTCTAGGGAAATCTTTAATAGTCCGATCAGATCTCTTTTTCACACCCTGACTGAGAAAAATAATCAACGAAACAATGGATTTGTCGGCATCTCGAGCCAGAAAGACTTTCTGATATCGGGCATTAACGGTAGTAAATCTCTGAAAATAGTTTATTTTTTATCTTTAGTTTTTCCCTTCTCTCCTTCTCTTGATCTTCTCTTGGTTGCTTGCATGAATTCATTTTTCGTTTTATACTTTCCTTATAAAATATCGATTTCGGGAAAACTTTCATTTGCAAAAGTTCTGTACTTCAACGTCATTTTGTTTTTTTTTAAAAATCATTTCTGAAATTTCTCTAGTATATGAAGATGTATCTGAATTCAAATTAAGAGCAATATTAGTGATTTCCAAAGCGCCAACAAATAAATAATATTCGATTGATCGATTCGCGCGTAAATGTGGCGCGAAACGCAAAGGTACTAAGCCTAAATCACTTATATACCGTGTACTAGGTGAAAACCACGTATATCGTGCGCTACTAGGAAAGAAGCACGTAAATGTTTCAATTTTGCGTAGTTTTTTCTTAGTAACACCCTTATAAGTGGATTCAATCTAGCGAAGAGCACATTCTCGTGCATATAAGTGTACGAATAATTCCTCAAAATAAATGTTTTCTGTTGAAATAAGTGGTTCTAATGATTGATATAGGTAATATTCGTTATATTATAGCATCAGAAGCCAAAATCTCAAAATACCTAAAATTATTATACACGCGGGTTTTTCTTATGAGGGCAGAAAAGACATTCTGCAGAACAGATTTTTTTATTCAATCAAGTAATTAAAATATTCTGAATCAAAAAATTTCAAATATTCCTAATAACAATTCATATCTCAATATGCCTTCCTTTTCTTTCTATACATGAAATCGTTCTATATTTCCTTTCGAACGTTCAACAAAAAATTTTGAAAAATCCTGCTGCACAATGACGGATAGTTCCTTCCAAGTGATCAATATTTTGAAAAGTTCTGAATTTATAAACAGTATTTTTTAAATAGCCCCACAAGTAAAAGTCACATGGGGTCAGGTCAGGAGAACGTGGCGGTCAAGATTTTTTTTTAAACCTACCAATCCACTTCCCAGGAAATGTGGTGTCTAGCCAAATCCTTATTGCCAAAGTACTATGAATGGGAGCCCATCCTGTTGGAAATACATTTTTCGCCTTTTTAAAGTACTTTTCAGCATTCAAAATCTGGTCCAATTATTCTGTCATTAAAAATCCCGCACCAAACATTCACTTTCTACTGCAAAATGTGGATTCTCATCCGACCACCATCTACAATTTTGAGATGAAACGATACCATTTGAAGTGAAAATTGAATCATCACTAAATAAAATGAATGTCGTACTTAAATGATATTGTATTTTCTTCAATTAGTCTCCCTCCTTAAACGTGTGAATACATTTTGGTTTTATAAGGCTTGAATTTGTTTTTTTAGCAATCTTCGGACAGAAGTTGAAGATACCCAAATTCCCAGATAATTTACTAACTGATGTTCTTGGAGTTTCAACTATTACACTCTGTATAACTTCAAACTCTGTTTCCTCAGCAGTAACCCAGAGCCTATGTTGTTTTCGGAATAAGTTTTCCACGGACCCAGTATTTTTTAACTTGGAAATGATTCTTTTAACAGTTACATGTGAAATAATTTTATTTGTATGCCTCTCGTTGAAAATCGCTGCGGCTTCTCTATGGCTTTTCAAAACTAGTTCGATCTTTTCTTGCAGACCTAACTTCGACATAATCAACCAAAACCTTGTCGCTATTATAGTAGAATGATATTATAAATATGGAGTTCTTACTTAGACTTTTGTTGCAATAACTTTACGTATTTTCTGTCAAATGAAATCCATGGCTGTCGTGTGGAATATGAGTGAAATACTTAAATACTGACTACTTAGAGAAAGAGATTAAAATTTCATGTTCTTGTGCATTTCATACTCAAGAAAGCATGTTTGGCATTTTGGTTTTGTGGAAAATAAGGAATTTCATTATTCCTTTCTATTATAGAATCCTGATGTGATAAATAAGTAGATAGGTAGGTAGGTACTATTGTGCAGTATGCTCACGGACACCGATGTAGATCACTGAATGAACCTGATTTCATTTCAGTATGATTAATTTCCATGTTTATTTTTCCCCAAAATAATATGAAAGTATTCAGATTGAAATAGTGAGTGAAATATGATAGACAATTTACATGTTTATGTGAGAAGTGTCGGAGTGTTATCACAATTGTCATGGAATTCTGATATAACTGTTAGATACGAACCGATGTGTCAGCAAGGGTTCTGACACAATCCCATTTTTTAATATAGTACCCTCTGGTGTGGAGAAAATGAGAAAGTTCTGTTATTATCATTGAAATGCGAATGTTTCGGTTAGTCAAGCTATTCATAAGAAAAATTTTTTTTAAAAAAAACATGGAAAATATTAAACAAAGCTATTTCCAATTTTGTCATATTACCCCACTTTTTGCATATTCGTAGCAATTTTTTTCAATTTGCTGCCATACTAGCGATCACGTGACATGTGTCAAAATCGATTTTTAAGTTATCGGACATGCACAAACTTACTCCAGAATATTTTTTCCAATACTCCAATAATAAACTTTTTTCCCATATGGTACATACTTTTTGGTGGTCACTGTATATGTTTCTCGACGCTTTTCTTCAAAAAAACGTCATCAATATTTGGTCTCTCCGTTTCCGAGAAGCATAGTGGGATGAGATGAAAAAACAGCCTAATAATTTCCACGTTTCATGTTTTAATATCCAGAGTTGCCTGTGAGCACAAGTCAGTCTGTAAACTGTAAGATTATTAACTGTCAATTTTTTTTTGGACCCTGAATTCGTAAGAGTCTTTTAGTGGCTTATCACATCCTCCACCAATGGGTGATTCACATCTCATCAGAACGAACCAACACATTTTTAATATGGTATCGAACATGACGCAGTATCCAAGTTTACGCTGTCACCGTATCAAGTTTTGATTAGAGAACAAATTTTCTCATCAAATATGAGTGGTTATTAACTTCGTTTAAAGTGGAGATTTATGAACGCAGATTTTGTTTCGCAACAATTATATTTAATGAGCTCTAAACGTGAGTAAAATTACGAAAGTTCACCCCAGGTACGGAAAAAAGCGGGATGGTCTGTTTTGGAAGGGAGGGATCGGTAAATAACTCTCGCACGAGGTAAATGATGAATAATGGCGAATACGCTGGGACCACAGTGTAATGCGGGTTGATGGCGAGCACGGCGATTTTAATGCCGTTTGCGGTTTTCTGCCACAATCGCTTATTTTGTTGTTGGAACATGGAACATTCTTTATAATTTTTCAACAACTCTCTACATTTCATTAGAATTTGAACACTTATAAATAGGTTCAGTGAGCATGCGTCGAATGTTAGCTTGGCAGAAAGGACATAGCGCTCACTGGATATACAGTGTCCGCCAAAAACTTGGAACCATATGGGAAACTTTTCAAGTAATGGTTTCTCAAAAAATTTCATTCTACATAAAAGTTGGTGCATTCAATTAGACCAAATATGTGCATAGCTGTTTTTAACAGTGGCGTGCGGTTAAGCGGGAATCGGCCGATATTCTAATTTCACCAAAGAGTAAAGTGGCATTACTATACAAAATATCGAAAAATGTTATTGGAAGAAGTTGTTTGCAATTGAAAGATATTTTCAGCTATTCAGTTTAGTCTGCCAATTACTAATTTCAACAACGTCTCAATGAGTTGGCCTCTATGGATAGGTCAAGCAATAGATGTTTTTGTACTCACTTAAAGATTATTAAAATATCCACAAATCGATTTCACTGGGTTATTTGCGTCTTTATTTGAGTGTAAAAAAGAGCCTCCATTTTTTCTTTCGCTCATTGAGTAATTATTGAAATCAGTAATTGGCAGGCTAAACTGAATAACTGGAAATATCTTCCAATTGCAAATAACATTTTTCAATAACATTTTTCGATATTTTGTATAGTAATGCCACTTTACTCCATAGTGAAATTAGAATATCGGCCGATTCCCGCCTTACCGCACGCCACTGATGAAAACGGCTATGCGCATATTCAATCTAATTGAATGCATCAACTTTTATGTAATAGAATGACATTTTTTGAGAAACCATTAGTTAAAAAGTTTCCCATATGGTTCCAAGATTTTGGCGGATACTGTATCAATCCAATAGGTCGTCAGAATTATTTAGGTTTTCACACAGAGTACCCTCCATTAAGTTTGGAAAATATGGAAAAAAAGTTCAGTTTAAATATACTCATGTATAATTAAGTGCTCCTGGTGTGGCGATAGTGAGAAAGTTCTAGCATTATCATGAAAATATAATAATTTTTGTACAACAATCAAGCTATTCAGAAAAAAAATTGGTATCTGTAGAGGAATAGGAAAATATCCAACAAAAATTATTACATTCAACTAATTGACCGTATAAAAGTTCATGTTGGACAGAAATACCTTTTTGAACATATAATATGCACACGTTATTAGCTAGGGCTTCGCTAGACCAAGATTGGTCTCGATGTTTCAAGTCTTGATAGTCTTGGTCTTCGATCAAAGTGTTTCTAAATACCTTTTGTATTAAATTTTTCAATAGTAGGAGGTATGGACCACTGCGACCTGACAACATACACCTATTTGTTGTAAACTGTAAAACTGCAATAATGAATTTGAAAAATATATTTTCGATTTTGAATGTACGAAAATTGATTTTTCCTAATATTGAGTAGATTTAAGTTCATTATTTTCCTTTCTCTCTCTCCCAAGAGTCTTGGTCTCGATCTTGGTCTTGGTTTTGAGAAGATTTATTGAGTATTGGTCTTGTATCAAGACCAAGATAAAACCAAGGCTAGTCTGTTGGCCTCTGGGTCCAGAACGTGAGGTGCAAAGACTTTACAAAAACGATTTTTTGGGTAAATTTTGAATCTACCCTATAAAAGTTATGTAGCAAAACTGTCTAAGCAATATAAAATCTTAGGAGTATATTTTTATAGTTATTAAAATTTCTCAGCTATATCCTTATCAATAAAGATTAAATAATAAAAAACAGTTACCCTGGTCTCGTATTCGACACTGAACGGAAGAATCCAAACTCTGTCGCCGAGTTGGAACCCGTTCAGCAAAAAGCCCACGTCAAAGCTGCGGAATGTGAGAGGATCGTACAGCTACATAAGGATGAGCCAATGCATGGGGTCTTCTTCAAGAACATTGAAGTGGACTGAAGTCGGAAACTGAGGGATTTATAATGGCTTACCAAGATGGTGTCTTCAACACCCTCGTCTACCGTAGTCGCGTGATGGGTATAGAGGTCCCTGACACTAGAGTCAGAGCGTGTCGTAGGGCAGCTGAGACCGTAATGCATTTGATGTCACCCTGTCCAGCTTACGCGGTCTCAGCCTATATCCACAGGCATAACGCGATGCTACGGTATTGACAAGACACCAGTGTTGCCTTATGCTCTGGGAGATATTGAGTCCGTTGTGGAGAATGAGAAGTGCCGAATCTATTGGAACTACTTATTCCCCATCCTCAGACAAATGCAAGCCAATGAGCCTGATGTAGTCCTCTTCGACCATCTAAGTAGAACGATTTTTGTCATACAGCTTTTGGCTCCTGGCGAAACGAACATCTTCCAAAAAGATAAGAAAAAACGGACTGAATATCGAAATCTACTCTTTGAACTCCGCAGGCTCTACCCAAACCATTCTGTTCAAATGGTGGTTCCGATAATAGGGTTCCTTGGTGGAATGATGGACACACTGCTTTCAAACTTAAAATCATACCGGCTTGCCGTAGTATGACAAACATCTTAGCCGGACAAATGCAGACGGCCGTAATTCTTGATTCACTACGCCTGCTCTGAGCACATGATTTTCGGACCCAATAATCACTTACTCCACGGCGTGGGGAGTGGTTTTTGGGGTAAATAATCCTGCGTGCCCTCCGAAAGTTTCGGGGCTCCGGAGACAGGTCCTGACTGGGACATTCCTAACAGATCAAAATCAGTGACTCCCACAAAAAAACGCACCCACAATTACGATACAATACACGAATTTTGTTTTTGGGAAAATAAATCATTCGTTCAGTCGAAAAGAGCCAAAAATGCTGGCATTGTATATCATAATAAACTCTCGGCGCTTATTAAAAACACTAAAACAATCAATATTATAAAGTGCGGGAGCCGGACCTGTGTAGTGGACTGATTCATGAAGGAGAAGTCCACGAAATCTTTTTATTCGAAGTTTCTGGAATCAATTTGACTTGAATAACTACTAAACTGAGAGAAACTAGTAAGTCCCTGAAAAAAGAACTTTCATGAAATTCGGTAAGTATGGCAGCTACATTTCTGGAGAATTAGAATAGTTTGAAGGAGGAACAGCAGCATATTCAGTGAGCTCAATGGAAGAACTCTAAGAAAAGTTTCAAGAAAATTCAAAAGATCTAGAAGAAAAGCTTTTTGAGAACTCGAACAGCCTGGAAGAAGAACTTTGTGGTGTGACAAACCGGTTATAAAAAATAATGGAAACCGTTGATGCAGAGACAGACAGAATGAACACGGAAGTAGAAAAAATCAAAGATGAAGTAGAGGAAGAAATAGAAATAATTAAAAATACAGTAGGTGATGAAGTCAGTGACGTAATCGAGGCAAAAATGTTTGACAATATGAAGGAAAAATCAATTTATTTAGTAAATCGAATGGATACTGCGCACACCCCAGAGTCTTCCAACAGCAATTCAATGCTGAAGCTGACTGTGACCTTGAAGGAAGTTCAAAAAGACTTGGAAGTTCTGTGTGCTGAACCAGGAAACCGCCTCATTTCAACAGAAAAACCCCATGGGCAAACTACCGCTGACAATTTGAAACTGCGACTAAAACAAACGGATGAAATACAGGGGAAAAAGCTGTAGCATTGAGACTGGAATTGGGTGGCGAAGCAAGAATTATTTCACAAACCCTCGCCGCTCAAAAACAGGAAGACTATGAGCAGCTGATGAAACATGCTACGGTTTGGCAGGCCTACTTAGAACACAGCTGAAGAACTGCTGAGTAATCAGGCGAATCCTTCCAGGAATTCGAAGCTGACATTGCACGCTTGGTGTGCCTTGCATATTCAGCCACACCGGAAAATGTAAAGGAGCGATTAGCGGTTCAGGCATTTTTGGAAGGGCTTAGCGACCAGGAAACAAGGCAAGCATTGACACTAGCTCGTCCCACACATCTCGTAGATGCACTGATACGCGCTTTGGAATTCAAAGATGCGAAACCGTTACAAAGGAACGTCCGAATTGTTGAGAAAGATTCACAGAGGCCTGCTACTATTGAGGCTGCCATAAGAAAAGTGATAAAGGAAGTGTTGTCCGAGAAAAAATTAATAAGATGACGAAATTGTCGGAAAATTGTGTACGTGCCTAGTAAATGTTCAAAATTCGTAAAAACGACACCAACGAAGGTCGCCATCTCGTTTCCAGTAAGCCCCAATTAACAACGCATATGTCGCTGTCCTTCAATAATAAAACTTCGTCTCCATAGACCATGCTCCTAGATACATGTTCGACTAGGACAATCTTGGGCATACCTTTGCGAAAACAACGGCAAGAATTGAACCTTTAATTTGAAAGCTACGCACAGCAACAGGGGAGCCGGCAGCTTTGTATGGTGCTATATCATTTGAACTGACTTTAGACAAAACTAAAGTGAAACACGGAGTTCTGGTAGCGGACATCGAGGATTATGCAATCATTAGGATGAACATCATGAATTCTAGGGGGTTCGAGCTAAATTTCAGAAACGGCATCCTACGTGTTAATGAAGAAGACTTGATGCTCTATGGAAGAAGTGAAGAAATGATTCGTGTGGTGTTGGCTGAATATGTGTGCATACCTGAGATGGCTGACACCATTTTGGATACTGGCCTGGATGCAGGTGCGATTAGTGATGTTCAAGCCCAAGCTCCATGAGACAATTGTGCCAGTAAGGGTATTGAATCTCAGTCATTATCCGATGACCTTGGACAATATGGTTTTTGGTGCACTTGTCGTCAATTTCTTTTGTCATTAGGAGTGTAAGTGGCACATTCAGACAAGCCAGTAATGGTAATGGTAAAAATGGATGGTGACTGATGCGCTGCGGCCTAATTAGATCTATTGTGCCCCATCTTCTCCTGCTGTTTCGAAGTGTTCTCGTTCACAGCAGCCCCTCAAGCCCCAATTCCTTGCGGAATTTAAGGATTTTGAGGGGGTCTATTCGTAGTTTTTTTCCCACAGTCAGCTGGTGTGATCCCAGTATATTCAATCTTTTGTGATGTACAGCATAACACTCCATTAATGTATGGTGTGGTGTTTCTGGATGTTCCTCACAGAATCTGCAGGTGCTGTTCTCCTCTAAGCCTAGCTTCCTTAGGTGTTTCTTGAATCTGCAAGGCCAGTAAGTTGCCAGCGGAGTGGTGCCTCTTCAACAGCCCAACTGGAGAATTAGTCAGGAAGTACCAAGAAACTTCGATACCGAACAAGGGAAAGAGAGTAAAACAAAGGTCGTCCAACACAAAATAGACACTAGGAAATCAGCTAGAAGGCCTTGCTGAGAAGCAAGATGCTGCCAAAATAGTCTGCGACATGAAAAAAGGAGTTACCGAACCATCTGATGTCCCAGGTCCTCTCCAGTAGTACTGTTGTAGAAGATGGAGATAGATCAACGCTCTTTTGCTTAGATTATCAACGCAACGTGACGAAAAAGGATATTCATCCTCTTCCGAGAATGAACGACACTCTAGGTACGTTTGCCCGACTCTACGATTTTCTCGATCCTTGATTTGAAGAGCAGATATTGGCAGGTAGAACTTGCCCCAGAAGATATAGAAAAAACAGCCTCCACTGTGGGCTCAGGACTGTGGTAGTTCACAGTTGTTATAGAATAATAGACACGGTTCTGAAGGGACATTCGTAGAAGACGTGTCTAATATATTTCGACGACATAATTGTGATTGGCAAATCGTTCAACAAAAAACTTGGAGGAAATATTCTAGCGACTAAGGAGCTATTTTTTTTAACATTGAGTGCCAATTGTATAATAATAATTTGAAAGATATAGAAAGTTACGTTAGTTACACTGATCCTGGATAACTTTAGCGGTGTTCGTAAATGTTTATTCGCCTTTTTGGCAATGTCTGATCTATTATACAATAGAAAATCACACAATAAAGAATGTATCATATATGAAGCGGAGGAATAGTTGAGTGCGATGGCCAATCTGGCGGAGTCATTTAGGTGTTTTTTTTTTAGTGGCTTTGACATTTCGTCATTCAGCAAGCCACAAGTGGAGCAGGAAAGGTGATAACTGTATCTGGAATGCGAAAAAATATGATTACTCACATTTCGTACTTCCATCGTCTTACTGAAGGAAATATTTCACAAAGTTTCGATTACTTGTATCCGCAATCGTCTTCAGAAATCAAGTTACTACAACCTTTATTAACAACCTTGAACTAAACGTAAAAATATGTTCTAGAACATTTTCATCGTTCGCCTAATTAAACGGTGTTTGATGGCAGACATTTTGGCGAAATTCTTTCAGTTCTACGTACTGCCCCAGTTTGATTGTAGCACGGATTCCGGTATCCATTGTGGCGAAAATTGAGCTTTCTTGCAAACACAAATTACGTATTAGAAATTGATAGAACAAGCGATTCTCGACGTCGTCTTACCATGTGAATGAGTTCTTAGTGAGGCCTGCATTGTTGGGCTTTCCATATTATCGCGTTTCATTGTGGTATAGGGCGTTGTAAATCAAATTACCTGCTCTTTGAAGTGTGGAACAATTTGGGTTGCAATAAGGGGTGGGTTGTCGGCCGTTTGAAAAATGTTCAGGGAAAGTGCGTCGATAATCTCTCGTCGGTAATTTTTCGGTAATCTGTTCTTGACTGAGATGCTAATGGAGAGATTAGACTTTCGCTGCGCTGAAAAGATGTATTGGATGAAATAAAGAGGCAAGGAAGAAAAATAACCTAACAGAAAGACGTGAATACGTTTTGTAACTCACTCGAACTTCGAGTTTGTTGAATGCTTATCTGAAATTATCAACTTGAATTGCACGTTTGGAATCTTTGTTGTACTAATGAATATACTAAAGCTTTATCCCGACACCAAACTGCAATTTTTTACCTCGACACTTGTTTCAGTTACCAAGTGAACCATTTTCCGGAGGAAAAGATTTAAACTAACTCTAAAAAACACAGTGGTACCTGTGTCTTAATTATCATCTACCTCAAATCACAATTACAATGTTGCCTCATTTACATGGATTGAATAATAGTCGTCGGGTCGTCAGAGGAGTTCATTCGAGTTTTTCATATTCTGAAGTGATCTCAGAAATATAAATTGAGTTGGCTCGCACTGCGGCGGGTCAGAAAACATTTCGTTACCAAAGAACAACTTTCTATCATTAAATGTCATTGTCGAGTCGTCAGAGGAGTTCAGTCGAATTTTTTATATTTTGAAGTGATCTCATAAATAGGAATTGAGTTGGTTCGCATTGTGGTGGGTCAGAAAACGATATTTTATTTCCAAAAGAACAACTTTCCATCATCAAATGTCATTGTCGGGACGTCAGAAGGGTTCAGTCGATTTTTTTATGTTTTGAATTGATTTCAAAAAAAGGAATTGAGTTGCTTTGCATTGTGGTGGGTCAGGAAAAACTCGTTCCTGTCCAAATTACAACTTCTCGTGACCAAAGGTCATTGTCGAGTCTTCAGAAGTGTTCAATCGAATTTTCAATATTTTGAAGTGATCTCAAAGAAAGGAATTGTGTTGGCTCGCATTGTAGTGGATCAGAAAACATTTTTTTCTGTCCAATGTACAACTTTTCATCATTGACGAGTCGATAGAAGGGTTCAGTGGAGCAAATGAGTTTGTCGCGTTTTTCTTGAAACTACATAGTTTGCACTTGGCGGGGTTTGCATTTAGACGGCTCAAATATGAATATCAGCAAAAATGAATGTTAGTGTTATAAAGCCCCATTTTCAATAGGATGGAAATCGACATCGAAATTTCAGTTGTACAGTTGCGATACGCCGCTATTAGAGACCATTTCGATAATATGAACTGTTATATTCTGCGTGAGCTTTCATGAATATTCAACTTCCATTATCAGTCATCGTTACACGCTTCGTGCTGGACAAGTCATACAATGACTGACACGTGCATGGTAATAGTGAGTTATTTCGTGGCCAGCATTCAACCGCTGCAATTAGTGTTTGAATAATATAATACCATTTTTTTTCATCATAATAAAAGCATTTCATGAGAACCCAAATTCGTTCGGGAAGCCTTTATCGAACTCAATATATTTTGGGGAATTGCTTTTATAGGAATGTATCGTTGCCCAAGTAAAAAGAAGCAAATCTGTCATTATTACTATACAGGGTCCTGCAAAAATGCGCCATGCTTCCTACTTCAGCCTCTTACCTTTGGGTAGTTGTAATTGGTGTATAAATACTTTTTTTATAGTAAGTAACACAGTCTACTCAGAATACAAAGTTGCCAATGATCACAGCTATCGTTGCTACTGTAAACAACAAATAGAAAAAATGAAGACGGCAGACTTCCAAAACACAAAACGAATCTCTTCCTTACGTGGTATTTTCGTACCACCTTTGTGTTACACTTCGATCAGCATCCAGAACACAGTTCACCAAAGTCACAAATTGTTTGATTTTGGGCCTTAGATGTTTTGTCATGTAGCTAATACAGCAATTCACTCTGGATAGAAAAATAGATATATTCGTTGGCAAGTCTCCAACAGAAAACAACTTCTGCTTTCTACGATTATTGAAATATATCTGTCAGACGATCTGTTAGATTAAAAGAGCATTACAAAGAAGTTCTTGTAGAGGTATTGTAGAATATTCATTCAACCTCGAGAGAAAATTCTAGTCTTTTGCTATAAAATTTTATTTCAGAATTGGCAAATTCTACAATGATTGTGGAGAAACAATAGATATCATAATTATAAATCCCCAAAAAACAAAAGCGTGCTAATCTGAATTGACATAAAATATCAAGCTATATGAACTACATTGTAATATTTTGTTTTGGTTTACGACAAGATACGATACTGAACGGACTCTTTCATACGTGTAGCTATTAACTTAACCCATTAAAAAAACGGAAACACTCCAGTTTGAAATGAATTTCATGGGTAGTACCAGAAAACAAAAAATTATGGAATTGATGAATGAGAGATGCTTCAATTCCATGGATAGAACGGCATGTGAATCCTACCCAGAAGAATGGAAAAATCCCCTTTGGCAAGAGGTATAAAAAGAGACAGAAGTTGGCGGCGAAACTAAAAATTTGGCGCATTTTTCTGAAGAAGGTGCTCGGCTTTCGTCTAGCTGCTAAATATTCTAACGTTTCAGACCACCTCGGATAAGGATTGTGTACCTACTTAACTTAGATTCGTAAAAAATTGATCGGATGAAATAAACAATAAAATATATGACCAAACGGAATGATGATGTCGATATTAAAAATTAGTGCTCCCGAGACGAACAAATAGGACTAGCTGCTGTTATTAATTCAAGGATGAGTAAGAACTATTTGAAGGATAAAATTTAATAATAACAAGAATAATAATAGAAAACTGCATTGGAAACCTCACATCCATGACTTAGCTGTGAGATGTAAAAAAGCCTTGGACTCCTGGCGACGAGCACTCCCAGTTTAAAGGAGAACCTATCATATTTTTTTGGGCTCCTAATCATATGGGAATTGACGGAAATAAGATAACAGATTATGTAGCAAGAGCTGCAACTGAAAGTGATGTCGATGTGAATATACCTGTGAGTCCGAATGATTATTTTTTTTTTACAAAAATGGCAACTCGAATGGACAAACAACGAATCAAAATTGAATGATATTAAACCCGATGTGGTAGCCAAGAGACTTCCACAAGGGCTGACGAGCAGGAAACAAGTCATAATAACACGACTTAGACCAGATTATATGAACTTAACATCCTCTTATATGTTAAGAAGAGAAAGATAACCATATGAAGCTGCTCAACAACAATATTCAGTGTCCGCCAAAAACTTGGAACCATATGGAAAACTTTTTAAGTAATGGTTTCTCAAAAAATTTCATGTATCATAAAAGTTGGAATCAGCCGATATTCTATTTTCACTACGGAGTAAAGTGGCATTACTATACAAAATATCAAAAAATGTTACTGGAAACAGTTGTTTGCAATTGAAAGATATTTTCAGTTATTCAGTTTTCATCTAAGAACTATCTTTCAAAAGACAACAGGTTATTTGCGTCTTTATTTAAGTGTGAAAAAGAACCTCTATTTTTATCCATTGCTCATTAACAATTATTGAAATCAGTGATTGGCAGAGTAAACTGAATGACTCAAAAAAATCTTTCAATTGCAAACAACTTTTTTAATAATATTTTTCGATATTTCGTATAGTAATGACACTTTATAGTGAAATTGGAATATAGGCCGATTCCTGCTTAACCGCACGCCACTGATAAAAACGGTTATGCGCATATTTAGTCTAATTGAATGCACCAACTTTTATGAGAAATGAAATTTTTTGAGAAACCATTAGTTAAAAAGTTTCCCATATGGTTCCAAGATTTTGGCGGACACTGTAGAGTAGCGAATAATATCAGATCTTGTCCCAGTACCATATGTGTGATTAACGTTTTGAACTTTCTGGGAGCAACAGATTTCCTCAACAAAATATGAAGAGTAATGATTTGCTACTCACGGCTAATGACCTCAGTAGTCGATGTCAAAACTATTCATCACTCCTTATCCGAAGATCCAAACTCCTGTGCGACCTCACGTTCCTCAAATCATGCAGAGACCACAGAGTCATTCCCAAAGCCTTCCGGTTGAAACATCATGATACCTCATCGTCAGCCCAGCGTATTCTCAATAAAGCCAGCCAAGCACTCATTCGAAAAACACTTCACGACATCAGACGTAATTTGGACATCACCAACACCTCACTCTACAAATGTTTTGACAAATTATCCACCGTAGATATCCATCCAGTCATCTGGGACACTTTGACCAGGATATCTCAAGACAAAGCAGATCACATCAGCAATAAGAAAACAGAAACACAGAAAAACAAACTTTGTGCATTGTTAACGAATACCATCACACCCTTGGTCCCAGCCGCATTGAGACCTCAGCGTAGAATTACGTTTTAACCTTTCATTAATTTTCTTTCTATTTCAGTTCTTGAAAATGGCTCCAAAATCGGAGCCGAAACGTCGAATTTCAACAAATTCTAGACGCGGTTCAACCCGAACTTTTAGTTTTCAAATATCTGACCGCGGAAACCTATCTGAACATATATATATATATATATATATATATATATATATATATATATATGAAAACTAAAAGTTCGGGTTGAACCGCGTCTAGAATTTGTTGAAATTCGACGTTTCGGCTCCGATTTTGGAGCCATTTTCAAGAACTGAAAAAGAAAGAAAATTAATAAATGGTTGAAACGTAATTCTACGCTGAGATCTCAATCTGCCTACTCCTCAGGTATAATTACGTTAGGTTTTTGTGACTCTCGAAGGAGTAGGCAAATTGAGACCTTAGAGAGAACCAGTGACGAGACATGGGGAGTAGGCAGATTGAGACCCCGACGTCAAGTCACAAAAACCTAACGTAATTATACCTGAGGAGTAGGCAGATTGAGATCTCAGCGTAGAATTACGTTTCAACCATTTATTAATTTTCTTTCTTTTTCAGTTCTTGAAAATGGCTCCAAAATCGGAGCCGAAACGTCGAATTTCAACAAATTCTAGACGCGGTTCAACCCGAACTTTTAGTTTTCAAATATCTGACCGCGGAAACCTATCTGAACACATTATATATATATATATATATATATATATATATATATATATATATATATATATATATACTTAATTATATATATATATATATATATATATATAATTAAGTAGGAATTCTCGGGTAGCGGTCTGTTGAACAATGAAACTCATTCGATTTGAATCTTCAATATTTCGTCAACCTTTATTGACTTCTTCAGGAAGAGAAAATTCACAGAGTTAGTTCTAACCTATGGAACATTTGGGAGGATAATTGTTATTCTCCGCTGCAGACTAATCGCTTAATTTACCTGACTGGAGTGTTACCATATATATATATATATATATATATATATATATATATATATATATATATATATATATATATATATATATATAAAACTTACCTTTCCCAGAATACCGCTCCAGATCGTAGTTATATAATTGGAATTGGCTCTTTTAGACATGTTAAGCTAATAGGAGAATAGTAATAGGAGACACCTCCCATACAGTTCTTGTTTTTGCTCATAAAGTCTCTAAGTGATGAGTTTTTTGTTTTGTTTATTTTATCCTCCTTGTTCGAATATATATTTTGTTTTGTTGTTTGGTACAGGTATAACCAGTTTCAATATTAATACTCAACGAAACCTTTAAAGAAGGGTGTGGTTAAAGGACCACTCGGTGTAGTCACACGGGTGATCATTCCCAGTATGTAATTTTTTTTTCACAAACAAATAAATGCGCGATTACATCAAATTGATGTAACTTTGTTCTATGCTTCTGAATTGTGATCATGCACAAACTTCTCCAATACATACATGCGAATAGCTAAGCTCACAGAATTTAGCTACAAAACCGTATAGGATGAAAATAGAATAGAGACAAGATATAGAAGTGGTAATCAGCATACACATATTTCAAATGACAATGAAGATTAGAATCTTTAGGACTTGGATAATTTTGACTTTTGTACCACTTATCACCTACATACCAGGCAGAATATCAGAAACTTGTTACATTGTCGAGATCCAAATTATCATAATCCTTTGGTTTACATCTAAAGTATATATTACGTTCCCTCTCATAAAAAATCACGCTCTGTATTGGGAGCGTGTCTTCGAGTCGTTTTTCGATTTGTTCCCGAACCCCGGAACAATTCATGGAAGAAAAAAGGCAAGCCTGCAGTTGTAACTGAGTGAGAGCAAGATTGTCGACGTTGAACGTGCCACTTTTCTGAATGCCTTCACCAACAATGCACTCTTTTCTTTTAATCGATTCGAAAATGAGACTTTCTGTCATTGTGAGCCGGACCACGATAGCGATACCAAGGCATTTGATTGAGGGAATAATAAAAACCAGAATATTGGGATATTTTAATAAGTACAACATATTATCCACTAGACAGTTTGTGTTTCGAGAAGCCAGATCAACCCAAGATTCAGTAGCATATCTAACAACTAAAATGTATAGAGCCGTAGATGAAGTTGAACCTGCAAAAACCTTCAATACTGTCAGTCAAAATAACTTATTACTCCGAATAACAGCTTGAGACTGACGCAAAGTTATCTAAAGAAAAGACAATAATCTGTTGAAAAATGGCGAAACATACAGTGATTTCAAGAAAGTCAATTGTGGAGTGCCTCAAGGTACCATATTGGGACCTATACTGTTCACAATATACATCAAGGACTTGTTTCTCCTACTAATCAAATGGTATATCATAAGTTTTGCTGTTGATACTGCTGTATTCTACGAATATATAGCTTAGGATAATTTGAGAAAAAAAATTGAACGAGATTTTGGAATGATTACAGATTTTTTTATTCATAAACTATGGACGGTGAATAAAAAACAAACTTTCTTCATTCCTTTTTGTAGTACATCAAACGGACTCTCATCATACAGTCGATTAGAAATATTTTATGTGAACTACCTCATGAAAATACAATTAAAAAAAGATATAAAATACCTCGAAATTAATTTGGACTGCCACTTGAAGTGGAAAATCCAAACGACGAATGATGTCAACAAAAAACTAAGATGCTTAATTCCATAATTCAAATCATGCAACAAATTTTGTAATATTAAACAACTCAAGTGTCTGTATTGTGCATAAGTACAGATTCAAATTATGGAATCACTGCTTAAGGGGGTTCATCGAATAACCTTGGGAATAAAATTGAAGTAATTCAGAAATGAATACTCAAAATTATATTTGATAAACCTATTCGATAACTTAGCTAGAAATCACACTGACCGACCAGGATCGACCGTCCGCGACCGTCCAGCAACGACCAAAATAAAAAGAGATCGATGAAAACTTTCAAACACAGATTGACCAAAATTTCCAGCAGTTTGGAGTTCAAACATGATCTTTAAAAACCGACGATCATTCAGTGTGAGTTATCCGATAAGAATATACGTGATGGAAATTCTGGTCGTTGTTGGACGATCGCGGACGGTCGGTCATGGTTGCTCAGTGTGCCTGCTGCCTTGATGGCTATACAATTTAAGTGGCATGCATGACTTAGAGCAAATATATTATAAAAATTAATAACATAGCAGTATAGAAACAAGACAAATATCTCGGAAACGGTTGATCGCAGCGATGTCTATTGAAAAAATGTTTTTTAGAATAAAATTTTTGAAGAATCGTTTTTCCACTGGAATACATAATACAGGTACGTCCAAAAAAGAGACAAACCAACATCAAATTTGATATTGATATTGAAAAATACTTCCAGATACCAAACATAATCACAATTTGAAAGAATACACCCTTCTCTTTAAGCGTTTCCACCAAGTGGAAAATAAAAGGCGGATATCTGTCAGAAAACATCTACTTCCATGGCTAATACCACGACGGACATTGAACTACATCTGACAGATATTTGTGCAACGTTCTTCCAAGAAGACCCAATTGCAAGTGCCTGTCTTGTAATTAAACAGAAGATTATCCTTCATTTGGCTGGGAATGACCACCTGCAGTCATGCATGTTTCGAGGTTTATTGCCTCTCATCGGTAACAGGGTAGGTCGGACAACATTATAATTGTCCAGTTCCTACCAAATGAACAATAATCAACTGCCTAAGTAATATTTCCCCACGGATGACAATATTCGAATATATTCGAACTCGTTCGAATTTTTACATTTTATAATCACAATTATTTTGATATGTTGAATCAGTTTCATTTACCTGTGATATTAGGTAAACGTGATACAATAAATGAAACTTCCCATTATATCTAATTTTATTTCACAACGGCCACAAAATTTTTTTTGCCATTTTTGTCCTCATCCCAATTTCAATGAAGTTGAATGTCAAAAAGTTATATCAAACGATATTTACTCTGATAAATCCCGCTCCTGTGCTAAAACTTCCATATGAAAACCTGAGATTCGCAATTTGCCATCGGCTAAACACGAAACAGAAATATAATTCGATAAAAAATTCGGCTAAATTACGTCACCATGACAACGTTGGTGGTATATGTCGTAACGTTACGACGAATAGAGAGGGCGAAAAAAGAAAGGACCTCAATAATGGAAACCAAAGGTATCTGAGAACTTTCAATCCTCACTATCGGAAATAAACACAAACTAACGATGTTTAACTCTTTTTCACGCCCATCTTGAAGCTCTTGAATAGAGCAAGATTTCTGATCAAATCTCAATTTCGTTCTCATTTATAATCTCGCAGATTCAGTACAAAGATTTTCGGCGATTACGCGAAATCCAATTATTTTGCTGAAAGTGTCTGAAATATTACTTAGTTATATACCGTTATCACCATTGTAAGCGCCACTCTGCAACACGAAATTGTAATAAAATTTTATTGCGAGCTCCAGAGCAGTACTAATTATACGCACCCCATAATATGGCAATCATAAAAGATTGAGCATTTTCCTCATAAAATGTTTTGGAATATTGTTGTAATTTACTGTCGAACGAGTGAGCCGGGTGCATATTGCTTGGCCCTAGACATTTAATTTTATTGCATTATCGATTGGATAAATCGATGACTATGAGTCAGTCAGTCACTACGGGTATAAAACATCAGCAGTTAGGCAGAGGAGTAACTAGTCAGAAAAATAGAACTTATGGAAAGGACGTTATTTGAAAGTATTGCAATCGTCAACTCTCTAAATCAGAAAGTAAAGTGAAATGACACGGCAAAGTTCATACTGAACTCTGAGGTTTACGAGTTTCTTTCCGAATTTCATGTAGTGCATAACTCCAAATTTACCAGTGGACAAACGAGTGATGTATTGTCAAATATTAATTTTTTGGTGAATGCGCCGCGAAATTCCAGTCTCCATATTTCACTTTTTCGCTCCATCCAGAGTTCTTAGAATTGGGGCATTATGAAATGTCATCGACTTTGTCCGGCATCTTGATTGATTCCTAAACCGATCATGTGTGTGTGTGGGATTGAGATATATTAATACATACATACATAAGTACTTATTTGTATGAATCCATCAAATATAACCAAAATTACCTATATCAAGATTCCGACCTAATTTCCCTCCAATGACGTATCCTCTCCCTTTCTTCAGTCACCCCCTTGTCCAAATGCCCACTTATTTCATAACTCCTTGCTATAACTCGAATTGAATGCAGTAGAATCTCAGGCCCGAATTAGTAATTTTGGTGCTTAAGCAGCACATATTTTGCCGCTTCATGTAGTATATATTTGCCGATAAAAATGAATATATTATGCCGAAAAAAATTCCAGACAAAACGTCTTTTCCCATCGACGCTGGCGCTGGGAAAATTATTTTTAGTGGAGATTGTAAAATATTTGAATTCAATGATGATCAGAATTTGCCGCTCATCTCAAAAGCGTCTGGCACTAACAAAATCATTTCTAGTGGGGATTGTAGTGTACTTATTTGAATTCCATATTCAAAATTTGCCACTCCCTGAGATTTGCCACGGAAAATCTCAAAAGAGGAAAATGATTTTTATTGGGGATTGTGGGGTATTTGAATTCTATAACTAAAATTTTCCGCTTCCTGCTACAGGCGGCAAATCTTAAGAACCCCTTTTTCTATTAAATTAAGTGTGTTAGTATTTATGTTTAATGGAGATTGTGGGGTATTTTAACCCCATGATTTGAATTTGCCACTCCCTATATGAGCGCTAGCGATGGAAAATTTTTAATAGGGTGTTTAAATTCCATAATCAGAATTTGTCGTGCCCTGAAATTTGCCGCAGTAAATCCCAAAAGCGTATTTTTCTATGAGCGCTGGAACTTGGATAATAATTTTCAGGGGGGATTGTAGGGTTTTTAAATTCCATAATCAGAATTTGCCGCTTCGTCAGATTTGCCGCAGCAAATCCCAAAAGCGTATTTTTCTATGAGCGCTGGAACTAGGAAAATTATTTTCAGGAGGGACTGTAGGGTTTTTGAATTCCATGATCAGAATTTGACGCTCCCTGAGATTTGTCGCTTAAAAAGCGACTGCTTAATCTGCCTAATAAGTAATCTACGCCTATATATTGCCTCGAATACAGGAAGAATACTTGAAGGTTAATTGAATATACGAATTCCTAGTAGGCGTTTGAAAAAGTCAATCATTGAAAAATTGCAGGTCAAATTTGATGAAAAAGACAGCAAAATGTTGTGTACAAATGAGCAAAGTATTTAAATTTGCCTGCATATCAGGTGTTCATCAAGGATCTAATTTGAAACCACGGTTTTTTTGCACGGTGAATTACTTTCACAAAAATTGAAAATATTGAGAAGTGCTCCAAGCTTGACTTGGATATAATGGGCAATAATAAAATTAATAACATATCTACATAAATATTTTATCTTTCACCATGAATAAATTTTTTTCTACTCGAATATAAAATAAGTAAGTTAAAAAAAAGTTAGATGATAGATTTAGGCATGAATAACTATTAAAAATAACTAAACTGACCTTCGATACTCGGCAAGTATTAGTTTTGGCACTTTGACTTTACTTTACTTTAAGACTTATCCAAAATGTGATATTGATTTAGAAAGTATCGTACAAATTGGGCTACCCTCAATTCTTCATTTTCAAATATATAGGCCTGTATTTCTTATTGCATTTACCAGTAGGTAATATTTCAAGAAAATTGTCCCTTAAAAACTGTAATTGAAAAATGCGAACTTATACGCTACTTTTCCCCCATTTAACCACCTCTCTATATCTCATCGATTTATTACAGGACGTAGATCTAATTTGAATAGCCCTGTATAATCCATTTTCATTATTGAAGCATGGTTACATCTTTTAAAAGACCATCGCTGATAGACTAATCAGAGTTGAAAGACAGCTGGTGTTTTCGAGATAAATTTGTCTTTGTTTTGTGATTAGTCTGATTATGTGATAATTTTAAGATGACTTTAGTCGAAATTAAATGAGGTATACTGGGGACAACTGAACGTTCTGATCGGTTTAAGATCATACGAATGAAATAGTCGATACAATACTCAAGCTGAATACAATTCTTTGATACTCTATTCATCAGCAACAACGCTGTTATATCATTCGACACGATGAAAAGATGAAAAAGAATAAGAGAATGGCGTCAAAGCCTGGCATCTACAATTCAATTAATTATTTTTCAAATTCCCAATTATTCAACAAGCGAATTCGTCCGCTTGTGTTTGTTTTTCCATTTCCAACGTTGACCCATCGCGGGTGTTTTCGTCCTTTCAATTAATTTTTATTATGTCACTTTGAATTCGCCAGCCACACTGAAAAAATGAAATCAATAATCCTCTCGTATATATGTTCTATCACGCAATATTGGTCGTGACAGGCTTTAATGGCTTTTCAAGAGAAATACTTGATGAAATTCAACCGATGTGAAACATTTTCCTTCATCATTTCCGGACTACACACTTTATTTGTTCCATGCGTGGTGAGAATTGATATTGATGTTATAGAGGAGAACTATTGGCCGACTCTTAGATATATCCAGAAGTGTTGAAGCTGAACAAATATTCACCTCTTCATAAGGAATTGGAATCCGCTGTAAAGGATTACGGTTCGAATTATCGAAACATGTTTAGGGGTACAGGTAACAACAGACAAATAGTTCACTGTTGCGAGGTTTATTATATAACTCAACTACAAAGAGAGCGTGTTGATACGTTCAGAATTCAATCTACATCTACAATACCTATTTACTAACCTGACTATTCCTGTATTCAATAAATTGACGAATAATCTATCGTAATTCTTATAGACCAGGAGTCAGTGACAGATTCATAACCAAGTTCATCTCAAGCGATAATTGGTGAAATACATCAGAGTTGTATCGTATAGCTTCATTATCGTCAGCTACGGTTCCCTGGGGAAGATGAGCGGCGGTAGCATCAAGAAATCAATTCAATAATTACCTCTTACCTGAAAATTTGTTAAATTGTTGGTAAGCAAATATTTCGAGGAAAGGAAACAATTAGCTGACTATAACATGGTTGATTATACGTCATCTGTTCGCTCAAACATGAAAAAAAAAATTTATACTTGCAGTGATCTCCTCTGAACTGAAAATTCATCTGATGGTAGCTTACATGCAAATATGGATAAATATATATGTCAGCTGGCTATATTTCGGTGACAATATCCCTCATATTATATAAACCAATCAAATGCCAATTTTTTCTCATTTCGAACTAAAAAGAACAGGACTTTTTGAAAACACTTCCTCCAGCCTGTGGTATTTTCAAAACGGTATTTCGCTTCTAGCTTGTGTATACATTTCGACAATCACGGTAAATATAGAAACGTCAGTTTGACGGTTCAACTCTTCCACTGACATTGATTACACAAGATGAACCGTTCTTGCAATACGCATTTAGTCCATAATATATATATGTACATATATATGTATTCGTGAAATTGTCTGATCGAATATCCCTTCAAAATGCAGAATTTTCAAAATACTTTCACCTTGCCAGTCGCTCAAACTGTCTTGCTGTACAAAACACTACTCGAGCAAGCTTTCGTGGTGTTTCTAAGCAACACAGTTTTCGTGACAGCAAGGTGAAAGTATTTGTTGAAAATTCAGCATTTTGTCGGGATATCACTACTGAAAAGACTGTCACGCTTCAATGAAATTAATGTTCTATATAAAACTAATGAATATATCTCAAATCAAATATCTAAAAAAATATATTGAGCTGAGTAAATTAATAAATTCATAATTTATTTCAACTTGGCAACTCAGTAATGAAATAACATTTACCTATTACAAAAAAGTGATTAAAAATAACAATGTAATTCAATAATTTTCGTTCTCGCTTTGGCTAGTGTCACTCTCATCTCCCTCGGATCCGCTGTCAAAGTCGCTGTCAGAGCTGTTTTCATAATCATCTGTAGAAAAAAAAAATATTAGAGTACATATTTGATTCAAATAATTAAAATGATAAAAAATCACCTTCTTCGAGCTTAATAGTTACCTGATCAATCGATATTGTTACTTTCTACAAATGTATTTTTACATAACGTAGTCAAATGAATAATTATCTATCTATCCATTTATCCTAAGTTCCAGAAAACCAAATGAATTCAAATTTGTTGTTGATTTCTACTCAGCCATTCAAAGCGTTGAGCTCATATAACATCAACTCAAAGATGGTCGGGAAATACCTAGACAAACCTAATGATCTAGGCAGGAACAACAAGGTGATCCTCCTCTGGGTGCCGGGGCACGTCGGGGTGGAAGGCAATGAACAAGCAGATACCCTGGCACGAAAAGGGGCATCAACGCCACTGATCGGGCCAGAACCATTCTGTGGACTTGGAAAATCTTACTTTCAAAAGAACTCAATAAAAATGAAGAAGCAATGAGAGCAACATACTGTCAAAGACTTTCAGGGCTAAGGCATGCCAAAGATATCCTTGGCAACTACAACCGAGCAAGATTGAAGACACTGATTAACCTCAGCAAAACTGCTCTAAAGACAATCACGGGATATCTGACGGGGCACTGCAGACTCAAAGAACACCTAAGGAAGCTAGGCTTAGAGGAGGACAGCACCTGCGGATTCTGTGGGGAACATCCAGAAACACCACACCATATATTATCATATATTGATGGAGTGTTATGCTGTACATCACAAGAGATTGAATATACTGGGAGCACACCAGCTGACGATGGGAGAGATACCACGAATAGACACCCTCAAAATCCTTGAATTCCTCAAGGAATTGGGCTGCTGTGAACGAGAACATCTTGAAATAGCAGAAGAAGATGGGGCACAATAGATCTAGTTAGGTCGCAGCGCATCAGTCACCATCCATACCTACCATTAGCATTACCCAGCCATAGTCTAAAGGCTCTTCAGTAGCTAGAACTTTCAGGTGTGCGTGTGACCATATTTGAGCTGTGTAACATACTCTTCAAAAAATGTCTTATATAGCTCTAATCTGCATGGTGGTAGAGAAGGACCATCAGCCTTTTTCGGCAACTTGAATGTACCACTGTACGAAAGTTTGTATGTGTTAAGCGACCAGCTGACGCCTAATCCCCCATGTTATAGGCAGCTGATTGTTTTCTCTTCTCAAGATATTGGATTAGCAACAATAAACAAATTTTCAGGTAAGAGTAGTTGATTGAATTATTATTTTTTTCGTGCTTGTGAGGCTGAAGCCCTTCATCCCTCCCACGGAACCGTAGCTGACGTTTAGGAAGCTTTATGATACAATGAGAGGTAATAATTGACCAAATTTTCACCTGGCTTCGGGACTATTACGGAAAAGCTGTTTCGAAATGGTACCTGAGTACAATGAATTGAATGAGCAATCTATTACAACATCCAATACAGGAAGAGCACCTGATGAAATAAAAACGTCATTATGAAATAAGGTCTCGAAGTATGGAAGGTCATTTACATAGTCCTTGTCACCCAATGTACACAAACTAGCCGTGGGGAACTCGAGACTCAATAGGTATGACTCAGGAAACTTCATTATATCAGCAAATTGGGGAAATTGGGCCGTGGATACATCGGAATAAAAGACATCAAACGTGACATGAAATATGAAATTATCTTCTGCCAGTGCACCATCAAATGAGTCTCAGCACTAAGTCAGCGAGGTGATATAGCAACTATACAGGCGGCTCTAAAATCCAGAGGAACCCCTCACTCGATGGTCGCTGGGCTGTAACGTTGCCAACGAGAAAAAGAGGAATGAGGTATTCCAGGGGGACCTCAGACTGAAAGCCGAAGTGGGGGGGGGCGGTGTTTGTGGCTGCCTCTCTTCCCATCTATGTTGCTCGGTCATGGACAAACTCCTGGATAAACTCACAGATGAGAGTTTCAAACAGGGCCACCCAGAGCCGAACAGGGCCCCGGAAAAGACTTACCCAGAGATCACGCTAATGTCAGCAGCAGGTTAGTGATTCCGCTGAGGCCCAGGGAATTTTAGCTCCCCTGTCCCCAACCATCTAGTCAGTCCCAATCAAGACAGAAGCATACGTGAACGATGGAGTTGTCCTTATGCAGGAGAGGAGGCCTGCAGAATAATTGAAAACAGGGCTCTCAGTAAAACGAGAGATGATCTTGTTCACCAAATAATGGAAAGAAGGCTAGTTTAAATACCTAGAGGTGGTTCTGGACTCCAGACTTTCATGGACGCCGCATGTAGATAGGATTATTCTGAAATCATTCATATTATGTACTGGCAACTGAGGAGAATTGTAGGAAGTAATTGGGGGTCCAACCCAGAGATTATGCGCTGGCTGTACAGGGCAGCCGTAAGACCAAACATCCAATGTGGGTCAGTTGTGTGGTAGCCAGGCGCACAGAGCAACACACTAAGCCGCACGCTTGATAAGGTTCAGATATTCAGTAATAACGGTCGCAATGAGAACAACTCCAACCACAGTGATAGGAAGTACCGCTGAGGCTACCATCGTTTCCAGTCTGGATCAAGCAAGAGGCAATGGGAGCGCCTTTGAGGATGCGGGCCTAGGAAGTCTGGGAGAATGAAGGTGCGATGTAGGTCATGCAGAAATCGCGAAATGAGCAGAACAGGAGATTATTTCCGCCCTCAAAGAGAAAAGCGCACAAGACAGACTGCGATGGAATAGAATGCTCGCTCTCACTTTTCCGAGCTTGCTAGAACCGGTTACGCGACCTGTACTGGGCTTCGCAAGATGCCAAACGTTTTCAGCTCTTAATGATTGGGTGAAAGAAAAACTGAACAAACCTGTGAGGGATAGTGCCTGTTGCAGGCCTATCAAGGCGAGGACTGTGTGGCTTTAGGCAGAAATCGCAGGAATACTGACAGGGCATAAAAAGTTAGGTAGACATATAGTCTAGTCTACAAGTGCCATTTAGACCAACTTTTTTCAGCAGTCTCCGAAAATTATGATTGAGGTGTCATTCGATTCGGAATGACATCCAGATGATTTTTGAAAAAAATGAAGTTCCGCATGAAAAAATTGTAAAAGTTATTAACAATTAACTAAAAAAAAAGATGGCTTTAGTATTTGTAAATATCTCAAAAACTAATTAAAATTTTTTAAATCTAAAAAAAGATTCAAAAAGAGGAGGAAATTTCCTAAAAAAAAGCTCAATTCCCGGAATTGTAGCATCAATATTTATAATTTTCCCAGAGGGATGAAAATACGGCCGAAAACGGGTACTCTGGCTCGGGCAAGCCACACCCACTTTGGACACTTTAACAATAAAAATTATTTTAAAATACTAAATATGAAAATAAAAAATTGGAAAAATTCAGGCACTAACTGAATAGATTAATGAACAATAATCCGCTTGAAAAAAATTTTTATCACAATTTTTCAATTAGTTAATCAATAGTTAATTAATAATTTTTTTCTGCTTGAACATGAACATTGCAAGTGTGATAATTGTTAAACTATAAATTTAAGATTTTTTTCCTCTTTTGGAGCAATTCTTGAAAGGCTTCAGAATAGAACCCCGTTGGAAAAATTAAAAAGTTTTTATTTTTCAGTTTTTTATTAACAATTTTTGTTGTTGCAAAATTAAATACTTAAATTAATCATTGAAAAAAAATTTTTTTTTTAAGTATTATCAATAATCCGTTTTTATGTTATCAGGAACTACATAGAAATAATTTTTTTAAATTTTTATCTCTAATTGTTTAAAAAATTGTTATAAACAAATGCGTTGTTTATAAGATAATTGAAAATTTTTTTATGGAATTTCAATCTTTGATACAAATAATGATTTTTAAAAGAAAAATTGTTCCTTAAAAAAATTTTTTTATTGCTTGAAAACGCATTTGTTAATTAACAATTATTTTCTCCCGCTTCTAATTAATATTAAGGAACCATTTTTTTTTTTAAATCATTATTTGTCTTTCTTTCTGATATAAAAAAAAAAAAATTCCATTTTATTTAATTTTTCATTGTTTATGCAATAAACAATTTGTTATAAACAAATAAATTTTTACCTTATATTTTTTTTTCTATTCTAATTTCTGTCACAAAAACAGACATGATTTTTTTTCTTTTTAAAATTTTTTTTTATTATTTTTACTATTAAAAATATGACTACTTCATTCAAGTATCTTATCAATTATTGTTCATTACTCAACATTTTTACCTTTTATATATTAATATCACTTTATTATACTTCAAATTCTGAATATTACCATGTAAACAAAAAATTTTTGCAGAGTTCATTAGCCTAAGTGTTTTTGAAAGGAAGAATGATCTTTAAATTGATTTTCATTTAACAAAATTTATTAATAAGTAGTTATTAACATTTACAATATATTTTTTTTTTTTTTCATTTTATTGTACATTTTGTTTATTTTTTGAAACGTTTCTTTGATGGTGGCTCATAGTCTACAGTTTCTTCTTGTCTCATGTTTTCATCGTTCTCTTCGTTCTCCAGCAAAGTTTCCACAAATTGTCCAATAGAGATGTCATAATCAGCACAGGCACTATCGTCTTCATTATCATTTTGTAATGCGTTTTCTTCATCAACATCGCCGAGTTCGTCATTATCATCTTCCATCGCTATCTTTTTGCAATTATCGCAACTCTCTCCTTTGCAATGCTTGCAGAGAGACGAACATGGAAGACCAGCCTTCCTGCATCCGCATCTTTTTGAACAATTTTTGAGGCAATTACAGTGAACTAATTTTAAGAGTTCATCAGGAGCTAATTTATCGGTTGTTCGAACTGGCAAAAAAATTGTTTCTGTCTTTATCCAGCCCCAATTTTCCGGATTGAGATCGTTGTTACCGAGCCAATATTGAACTTGGTAATACACTCGGTATGAATGATAACTCAATGCTGTTGACGTAGGTGGTAGAGTCGCTAAATTGATGGCTTTTTTAGACTTTTTCAAAAGTTCCATAAACTTGGAAACACGGCATTGACTCGCAGTTACGTTGGTTTTAAATTCTCCATACAAAGACAGCATCAATCTTTCTCCAGCTTCCTTAATTTCTTCAGTAGATGCACCAGGATCATAAAATTTTTCCACATGCTGCTTCATTCCATCATTTTTTACAATCAAATCCAATAATTTCTTCTTCCCTTTGCCAAAAATTGAGCTCACTGTATCACAACCCGTAAAAGCATGAACGAAGAGTATAATATCTTTTAGATGTTGATTTTTCGTGCTTTCATAGATTGTATCTAGTTGTTTAGAAGAAGAATGATAATATATATGAACGTGCATAGAATATTCTGTTCGTTGATAAATAATTAAATTTATTAGACTCTATTGTCTCAATAATATTTCAAAAGAAAAAAATAAAGATTGTCATTCATAAACTTTTACAAACATTAAAGAAACCGAACCTGAAAATAAAAATCTAGATATTAATATTAATATATAAAAGGTAAAAATGTTGAGTAATGAACAATAATTGATAAGATACTTGAATGAAGTAGTCATATTTTTAATAGTTGATAAGATTTTTAAGCATTAAAACAAAAAAAAAAATTTTTTCCCTAAGTATTTTTCAACAACAATTGCTATAAATTCAATAAATAAATAAGTAACAACTAAACTTTTCTGCTAAATTTGTTTTTTATGTAATGGAGAATAAATAAGTCTTAAGTATTTTCATCGTATCTCCATTAGTTTGTAAATTATAATAATTTTAAGGATGAAGACCAGGTAAGAATGACGAAGTTAGAGAGAACTTATATTTAAAAATTAAATAAAAAATAATAAAAAAAAGTTTAAAAAAGAAAAAAAATCATGTCTGTTTTTGTGACAGAAATTAGAATAGAAAAAAAAATATAAGGTAAAAATTTATTTGTTTATAACAAATTGTTTATTGCATAAACAATGAAAAATTAAATAAAATGGAATTTTTTTTTATATCAGAAAGAAAGACAAATAATGATTAAAAAAAAAATGGTTCCTTAATATTAATTAGAAGCGGGAGAAAATAATTGTTAATTAACAAATGCGTTTTCAAGCAATAAAAAAATTTTTTTAAGGAACAATTTTTCTTTTAAAAATCATTATTTGTATCAAAGATTGAAATTCCATAAAAAAAATTTCAATTATCTTATAAACAACGCATTTGTTTATAACAATTTTTTAAACAATTAGGGATAAAAATTTAAAAAAATTATTTCTATGTAGTTCCTGATAACATAATAACGGATTATTGATAATATTTAAAAAAAAAAATTTTTTTCAATGATTAATTTAAGTATTTAATTTTGCAACAACGAAAGTTGTTAATAAAAAACTGAAAAATAAAAACTTTTTAATTTTTCCAACGGGGTTCTATTCTGAAGCCTTTCAAGAATTGCTCCAAAAGAGGAAAAAAATCTTAAATTTATAGTTTAACAATTATCACACTTGCAATGTTCATGTTCAAGCAGAAAAAAATTATTAATTAACTATTGAATAACTAATTGAAAAATTGTGATAAAAATTTTTTTCAAGCCGATTATTGTTCATTAATCTATTCAGTTAGTGCCTGAATTTTTCCAATTTTTTATTTTCATATTTAGTATTTTAAAATAATTTTTATTGTTAAAGTGTCCAAAGTGGGTGTGGCTTGCCCGAGCCAGAGTACCCGTTTTCGGCCGTATTTTCATCCCTCTGGGAAAATTATAAATATTGATGCTACAATTCCGGGAATTGAGCTTTTTTTAGGAAATTTCCTTCTCTTTTTGAATCTTTTTTTAGATTTAAAAAATTTTAATTAGTTTTTGAGATATTTACAAAATACTAAAGCCATCTTTTTTTTTAGTTAATTGTTAATAACTTTTACAATTTTTTCATGCGGAACTTCATTTTTTTCAAAAATCATCTGGATGTCATTCCGAATCGAATGACACCTCAATCATAATTTTCGGAGACTGCTGAAAAAAGTTGGTCTAAATGGCACTTGTAGACTAGACTAATAAGCATAGAAGGTAGCCCAACTTGCTGCAAATGTGAAGAGGACTAAGAAGCTTATAGTTTTGTATTGTTGTATTCTAGATACGTGGAGCATGAAGAATGGCCAAAAGGGCGTGACTGCGGTAGAGGCCTCCCACACTCACTACTATTACTTGTTTAGATAGATGAGCGTCGATCGTACTAATTACATTTATCCTTGGTGAACATTTTCGTGATTTTTGTACAACACGAACTACGACCTTTTTCATCGCTCTGAAGAGCTAGCCGTCTACAACCAACTTGAATGGTAATTTTTTTTTCATCCTTTATAACGATATTTAAAAATATTTTACCTGGTGTTTTGTATAAATAGTCTAGAGGCGACGCCACCCTCATATAATTCAAACGGGGATCAGCACAGGCACTTCCATCCTGAATTTTTTCATAAAATGTCCCAAGGTCAAGGTCTCATTTCGATAGATCAGCTTTAACTATTAAAAATAGATAGCTTTACTATACACCGATGATTCAACAGTTGAATGAATAATTTTTTTTATTTATTCGATAATATGTGTTGATGTGTCCACTAGTAAGAATTATTTAAGTTTGAGATATTTTGAGTCCATTCTAACTTTTAAAACTGGCTTCCATTCGACAACTGAACTTGCGCCATCTGTCTATAAATATCTAAACTATCAACATCTTGTGACAATAGCAGCACACTCCTCACAAATTGTGGAAATATTAAATTAGGGAGTACAATAGCTTAGGAAAATTTCATGCTTCAGTAGAATCCAACCATACTTGCGATTCAAATTGAATGCAGTTGTTCTCACCCCTAGTATATGCAAAGAAAACGTTTGTCTCGCCATCTATTGCCAAAGTTGACGAAGGCGCTCCTTCAATATACAAAAAATGTTTTTTCTCCACCCCGGTAGTACATTCGAAGACTATATTTTTTTCTGTTGTGTATACGGTTTTGAACGCACATAGAGGAAAATCATATCATATAACTCATTTTCAACTAAATCATATTCATCCACGCTAATTTCGTTTATTCGTAAATCGCATTCAATTCACTCATTGGATATTTTGAAATATCCGTCGGTATGAATATTCCCGAGTGAAAAATCGAATTATTGATTTGATTGACTCTATGGAGTTTTGATAGCGACGACAGGTTCGCTAAATTTAATCCAATTATTCAATCAAGACTTCCGTGAATACATTGAGTTCAACTAATTTGAAATATTGGCCGGGGAGAACAGAATTTGGAGCGATGACTCAGTCTTCGTTATTGAAATTGATTTTTTTTTATTGGATTGAAAATATTTTGAAAAATTGCTGACGTGGCTTCAGTTGATCTTCTACTCCGTTGATATTGTTACGAGATTGATAAAAGCCCCCTAGCTGCGCCGCTGAGTCCATTCCGCGGGCGCCTCATCGATAATCAGTTCCAAGAAGTGTTTATTTGGATGGATCGTTTTCTGTACTGCATGAATAGTCTAGATAACGGAGCTGCCGCGTCATCGCTCAATTCCTGGAAATGTGTAGAAGTTCTCCGTTTTGAGTATTCTCGAAATCATCGCGAATAATCCAGTCTACACGATGAGTACCTATATAAACGCGAGACATTTGACTGGGAGAAGAAGTTTTGAAGAGAAGTTTTATGAAGAGAAGTTGGATAAAGAAGATTAGGAAGAAGTGATAATAAGCAGTTTTTTGAAGAAGTATAGAAGTGTTTGGAATATTTAGCTAGTTGTATTGTTGTATAGATCTAAGTGTTTATTAGTCAGTGAAGTGTTGTATGTTTGTTTATAGTGAAGTTGGAAAATAAACAGTTTAGTAGTGTGCTCGGCCTATTATTTAGCAAAAACGTAACAATATCATTTCTCGTATATTCACTATGATTAGAGACATTGAATGAAACATAAGCGCATGCAGACGAAATCCGTTGTTTTCATATATTCGATAACAATTTTTTTTTTCTATATTATAATACCGAAATTTTGATAAAAAGTTAAAATTTTTCCATATTTATCGAAAATTTTGAGCCGAAAATCTGTCAAATGACATCAGTTGTGTGAGTCATGCTGTGTGTTTCAAAAACCATAAAACAATCAAATAGATTTATGTCATGACGTAGTCACCACGACGTGAAGGCAGACGTAATTGACACTGAGGTTGTTCTGTAGCTGGCTCTGAAAAACGATCCGCATTTGTTTCTGTTGGTTCGACCGCACATTCGGTGAAAACATGTGACCGAGACCTTGATTAGAAGGAAGACAGCTTCCACCTCGGCTTTCAGTCCGAGGTCCCCCCAGGGATACGTCAATCTTTTTTCTTGTTAGCGACGATACAATCCAGTTGAGAATTGAGTGAGGCGTTCCAATAGTCATTAGTCCTGCCCGTATGGTCTCTGTACTCGCCTCGAAAATACATTGCTAAGAACACTTCTATCGTCACCTCTTTGAACAGAGAATGGAATCTTGGTGCACAAAAGTATTAAGATTGTTTTGCTGTTTTTTTGTATAGAAAGTCGGTCAGCCCCATCATCTTCTCGTTAATAACGTTTGGGGTATTCTCCCTCGAGGATAATTTTTCACCTTGCTCAATGTCCGCAAACGGACAGGTTGGTTCTGGTCCTATGAGAGTTGTGGCAGTCCCCTCTCGTGCTAGGCCGCCTGCCTTCTCATTTGTCTGGATGAAGTTGGGTTTTAATGTGTCTCCTAGACTAGTCTGGAAGTGTATCTGATTTATCTCAGGGGCTGTATCGCCGTTTTCCTATCCGAAAGAATGGCTAGAGGTAGTTTCTAGAACCCTTTCCAAGAATTTTTCCTTTACAAATGTAAAAAACGGTTACCTCTACTTGAGTGCCGAAACTTAGACTGATGTCCTACCTGCGTCTCTCTTCATATATCCCAGCACTTGCCCAAATGCTTTGTCTTAGAGTCATCCTCTTGGTAGCTTTGTTAAGGTCCTTGATGTTTCTTGTTCGTCATGTACCATGGTAGTGTATGCCCAATCAAATGAGTAAGTTTGGATCATTTCTACGGCAATTTTCACAACCTCCTCAATGTAAGAGTTGCTTCCAGCCTCGTATATGCTATAATGTGCAAAGGCAGAGGAAGGAGGCTGGAGACAGCACCAGTTATTCTGAGCAGAGATGATCTCTGTAGATTTGTTAATGTTCGTCTAGTTGTTATCTGTTCTACCTTTGGCCACTACAGTAGAGCTCCAAGTCGGCATGTTTTGTCAAGGGAGCGCCTGGCCATATTCAGTGGTGTCCTCGCCCTTGTCAACACTTTCACTAGATATTTGCTTGGGATTCAGGTTTCAGCTCAGGTGTTTCGACTCATGTGAAGATGTTTCGAAGAGCTCTGTTGGTCTCTTTGTAGTGGTAAAAGGAACTCAGGAATCTTGTCTCTACATCTGTGAGGGCTGGCTGCATCAGATCGATTCAGTTAAACAGACCCATGTATTTTCTTTTTACCATTATTACGATATCGCCAGCATAGCCTTGGGCGAATATACCCTTTTGGTCTTCCATTAGGTTCCACGGTAGTGGGGATAATACTCCGTCGCTTTCACTCACCTATATCCCCAGAGAGCCTGTGTTACAATTCCAGATTACCAAGGAATTATACTGAAATTAATATCGTCTTATTTTGAAACATTCAAAAAGAGAATCTAGGAGGATAACGAAGTATTATGAGGAGCGAAGTGGTCGTGGTGTTAGAGCGTTTGCCTCTCGCCCAGGAGGTCTGGGTTTGATCCCGACCGCCTGCCACTGAGCTAAAGTTTTGCTATAATTTGTGGTTGACTGGTTCACAATAGTTCGAGTTATTGGTGTCGTTTGATAAATAAATAATGGCACTTGCAAAATGCTCTGTGAGATATTTCCAATTTTTTCATCATCAATATCTTCAATTTTTTATTTAAAGAATAATTTCATAGATGGTAAATTTTTGAAGAACGCTCTTGTGTGCATCTTCTGCTTCAAATATATGATACAATACTACCAGAAAATCTATCTGGTATTTGACTTCGTTAGTAAAAGTGAGCTGAAAGATTCAAAACAATCAATTTGCAGTGATGGTTTTCCCGACAATTCAGTCTTTTGATGCATCATTATGACACTAGATGATGATGATGAATGAAAATTTTTCCTGTGATTCTAGCGGACTACTAATATTTGGGGTTGAACCACTAGACTAATAACAACTCCTTCACTGATACAACTTCGGAGTACGCCGTCTATGAATTGTACCCGTCGCTGCTTCTGAATATTCAAAAGTCGTCTCCGAAATGCCATTTTGACTTGACAATGTCATAGTGCGAATGGAGATTGAAATGGCATTTGTATTCAATTTGTGCCAGTCATAGTCCGACGGAGTTGTCTTAATTACCAAAACCAATCTCAAGTGAACAAGAGTGTATTCTAGTGCAATTAACTTACTTGCCTAGTATAACGTTGACAGGAAGTTGGATGAGGGTTGAATAAGGATTTTAGGTCGGTGGGTTGAAGGCGCAAAAAATAGGGAAAAAGTGTTTGTTCAGCTGGAAGCAAGTAAACAACTGAATCCTACTCTCATTGAATGAATAAACTTGGTCGAACTAATTGATTTTGTTTTTACCGTGTTTTGACTGTTGCACTATGGAAAACCTGCGGATACAACTGCGGCACCACCAGCAACTGGAGGCATAAGATCAACCATCTGTTCTACATGGATGACCTCAAACTATGTGCCTCGGGAGGAAAGGATCTTCATCAGTCTTTGAGGCTGGTGCAAGAGTATACGCATGCTATCGGAATGGAGTTTGGGATCGACAAATGTGCCAGGGTTCATCTCAAAAGAGGATGACATAAGGAATAGGAGATGTCGTTCAGCTCGTAGACGGGAGCATCCTACATCATCTGGATGCCGGAGAGACGTAGGAATGGAAACGCTACTCCCAAGTGGTAACCACTGTTTAAAAACCCTCTCCGCGGAACATATCAGCATAATCTCCGACAGATCTGGCCATCAGAACTGTCGAGGAAGAAAAAGTTGCTGATTCAACTTTACTCCTTTGAAGTGATGAAATTGACTCAGGAAAATGATTCATCTTCATGGAAGCTTGCCGTGGACTTTATTTTGGAGTACCTACATAACAGAACGGTATAATGGATGGAGCCTAAAAAGTCATCAGGAGTTCATATCCCCTTCTCTGCTTGGTATGCGATCATATATGCAGGGATTGGAGCATTTCTTTCCAAGGCAGCAACACATGCAGCCAATGAATTCGGTCTTGTATTCGACACTGAATGGACGAACCCAAACTCTGTCACCGAGATGGAACCTGTTCTGCAAAAAGCCCACGTCAAAGCTGCGGAGAGTGAGAGTCTTCTACAGCTACATTAGGATAAGCCAATGCATGGAGTCTTCTTTGAGAACATTGAAGACCTTTCTTGGCTCATCCAGAGACCTGACCTTCGCATTTCTCAAGTCAAGTAGGCTAAGGTTGGAAACCGAAGGATTCATAATGGCCTGCCAAGATGGTATAGAGGTCCCTGACATTAGAGTGTCATGAGGCAGCTGAGTGTTTGAGAGCAGTGTGTTCATCATACCACCAAGGACCCCTATTATCAGAACCACCATCTTGACAGAATGGTTTGGATAAAGCCTGCGGAGTTTAGAGAGAAGATCTCGATATTTAGTCCGTTTTTCCTCCTCTTTTCGGACAATGTTCGTTCCGCCAGGAGCTGAGAACTCAATGACGAAAATCGTCCTACTTGCCTGAGGTTGGGGAATAAGTAGTTCCAATAGATTCGGCACTTCTCATACTCCACAACGGACTCAATATTCCCCGGAGCATAAGGCCACACCGGTGTCTCGTCTACACCGTACGAGTGTCGTAGATAGTAGTACAACATTCGTAGGGCCGCGTTATGCCTGTGGATATAGGCTGAGACCGCATAAGGTGGACAAGCTGACAATAAATACATTATGGTCTCAGCTGTCCCACAACACGCTCTGCATCCAGTGTCACCCATCAAGCGACTACGGTAGACGAGGGTGTTGAAGACGCCATCGTGGCAGGCCATTATGAATCCCTCGGTTTCCGACTTGCCCTGAGAAAAGCGAATGTCAGAGTTTGGGTTCGTCCGTTCATTGTCGAATACGAGACCGAGTTCATCGGCTGCACGGGTTGCTGCCTTGAAAAGAATTGCTCCAATCCCTACTTTTTCATGATCGCATACCAAGCAGAGAAGGAGATCTGAACTCCTGATGACTTTACAGGCTCCATCCGGTACCATTCTGTTGTGCAGACACTCCAAACTCAAAAGTTTGTGCTGATACTTGCCGCGGAGAGAGTTTTTGACAGTAGCTACTTCTTGGGTGTGGCGTTGTTCCACCCATAGGTATACATCTCTCCGGCATCCAGATGATGTAGGATGCTTCCGTCTACGAGCTGAACGTCCTCTCCGTATTCCTCGCATCGTCCTCTTTTGAGATGAACCGTGGCACATTCGTCGATCCCAAACTCCATTCCGATAGCATGCGTGTACTTTTACACCACTCTTAAGGACTGATGAAAAGACCTTTATTATTATTGTTATTATTTGCTGTCAGACTGTCCAGCCTATATCCACAAGCATAACGTGGCGCTACGAGTGTTGTACTTTTATCTACGATACTCTTACGGTATAGACGAGACACCGGTATTGCCTTATGCTCCGGGGGATATGGAGTCCGTCGCGTAGAATGAGAAGTGGCAACTCTATTGGAACTACTCATTTTCCACCCTCAGGCAAATACAAACCATTATGTAATCCAACAGACTGAGACGATTTTGGTCATTAAATTTACACGTGGGGCTATTTTTGAACGTTCTCAACAATAACGTGTACTCGTATCGTCACATTCTGATGTTCTCTGCATGTGGTTGACATGCTAACTGTAACTCATCTAATCTAATAAACTTTCCGTGAATTCAGGAAATGTAAGATCCAAACCTTCGGCCTCCACAAATCCATTCTTAAGCGGGCCCGACTAAATAATTCCAATTCCATACCAGAAAGAACATTTAATCGATAAGGTAGTTTCCTGCTAACCCATTTCCTGAATCGTTCTATCCGAGCGAGAATCTTTTAATGAAGCTTAGCCAAGGGATGAGAATAACGAACTGTCCCACGCAACGGTGAATATTGAGTCATTATGGAAGGGTTGAGGTGAGAGTGCCGTTGGAATAGTTGAATATCTATTCGTTGCATCAGCAAATCCTATTTTTCATTGGTCACGTTTTATCGAAAAGATCATAAAGTTGAATAGACTCAGCAGTATGACCAGGTTGATGGAGAAAAAGAAGGGTGCTGCTTTGTATGTAGTGTATAATTTAGAGTTGAGTAGAATAGTTTCGAATATCGAATATCCATTGTCTTACAAACTCATTTGGATGAATTTGGTGCAGGTAAATATAAAAGATATCGAATAGCCTGGTTGCAATAAAGCCAAACACGCGAGGTATTATACTATTTTTGTATCGCCGGGACTAAAACTAATATTTTATCTCCTGATTTTCATCAGACCAAACATTTATCAATATTGGAGAACCTCAGGGTTTAATCCTGGGTCTCTTCTTTTCCTCATTTGTATTATGACATCGATAAACTCGACGTACCAGCTTTCCTCACAATGTTTGCTGATGATACGCCTGTGTTCTTTGAGTTTTGTGATCTGTCGTGATCTCTTGCGAGGAAAATTTAGCTTTAACTGAAAAATGTAGTGTAACAATTACAAAAATGGAAGAATGGTTTGCCGAATCACCGATGAACATAAAAAAACACAATCCACTAGGTTTCATAACAGACGGAGAGAGTTTGAACAGCTTGTCTCACACGGCATAATGACAAATGATAGCACTGTAAAATTTATGGAAAGCTCACTCTAAAAATCTGATATCACAACTGAACTCCATGGTCTATTAGTTGAGGAACTATTTTATGAATATAATGTTGATCAAATTGTATTATACTCTGGCCGAGAGTAGAATTCGGTATGGAATCTGTATTTGGGGCACATCCTCATTATCAAATGACGTCTTCATAGCCCAGAAAAGGGTACTGAGGAGTATGACAGGAATGAAATTTCTAGAAACATGCGTGGATACATTCAAAAAATATAAATTTTTACTATTCCTTCTATCTATATTATGGAAATATATATGTATCCTACTGTAAAATAACTACTTATTTCAATTCTTCCAATATAATGAGACCGGAATAAAAGAAAAGGTTATCGCAGTCTTCATTCAAGAGTCGCTTGAAATTGTATTTAGCTGATAATTAATTTCCAGGAATGAGAAAGATAATTTAGAAAGCTAAATTATTTATTATGAAAATAAAGTAATTCCTAATATTGAGATCAGAGAGAAGCCTTATCGAAAGTGACCGGAATTAAGACTGACAATACATAACATAACTGAAAGATCACATCTGGAGGGTCTCGAGTTGAAACTACGACTGACCATTGAAACGGTATGGTTGGTATATTCAGATATCTTGCCTCTCAAAAAATTATCAAAATGTGAACCTTCAAAATTATTTTTCCTACGACCACATGGGAAAGTAACGTATATCGGTGGAAAGTAACTTTCTGCACGCTCCGTTAGCTCAGTTCGTAAAGCAGCGGAACATATTGTTATCTGACGGAACTGTTTGGTGAGCACTTCGTCAGCGTTCATAGAAAGGCGCCGGACGTTAGTGACGGTCATAGAGAGAGGTCCCGGGTAACCGAGGACTTTCGACAATCTATGCCCGCCCCTATCGGTCCTCATAGGCTGTCAAACATTTTGGCAACCTATGAGGAGCTGACGGAAGTCACTAAACGACTTCCGACGAATAAGGCGCCTGGGCCAGATGGGCTCGACGCCATTCTGCTCAGGAACCTGCCGAGGAAGTCCCTCGTCCAGTTGTTGCACCTTGTCAACGTAATCATCAAATGGCAGTACTACCCAGATTGCCTAAAGAAAGCACTGGTAATCCCTATCCTGAAGCAGGGCAAGGATGGCCACCAGCTAGACAGCTACCGCCCAATCTCATTGTTGAGCGTGGTTGTAAAGACAGTGGAGAAGGTTCTCCTCAAACGTTTGTTGTCCCTCGAGGAGCATCTCAAAATGATCCCCGCTGAGCAATTCGGATTTCGGGCAGGTCACTCTACGACCTCGCAAATAGTCCGGGTTGTTCACGAGGTGAAAGAGGCGGCTCACCGAGGGATGAATACCGTAGTGGTCCTTTTGGACATTCAAAAAGCCTTTGACTCCGTGTGGGTGGAAGGTCTAATTTGCATATTGCTAAGAGCAGGTATGCCTTCGTACATGGTAAGGTTGGTGAACTCTTACCTGTCTAATCGAACTTTTGCGGTGAGGGTTAACAGCACAAGATCCGCAGAGTTTCCGGTCGAAGCAGGTGTCCCGCAGGGGTCCAGCCTATCCCCGCATTTATACTCCTTGCATACGTATGATTTTCCTATGTGCGAGAGAACGAAGACAGCTATATACGCGGATGATACCGCGATATACGCCCATTCGTTCTCCAGCGTCGCAGCTGCCAGGCAGGTCCAGATGCGTCTGGACAGGGAAATCCTACCGTATCTCGAGGAGAATAAAATTGTGGTAAACCCGGCTAAATCCGAGGCAATCAATTTCTCGAAGAAATTTAAATTTTCTAAAGTTCTTCAGAAATTGAAGGTCAAGGATACACGGACCAATGTGCGATACCTGGGGGTACAGCTGGACAAGCGTACAACATGGCACAAGCATATAAACTTGGCTATACAGAGGGCCGCGGCAGCGGTAAAACGCACCTACCCTCTGATAGCCAGAGGTTCTCATATGAAGCTTGAGGCCAAAATGATGATATACAAACAGATTATACGGCCGGCGATGTTGTACGCCTGCCCAGCGTTCTGCAGCCTGACCAAGACTCCGTTTATGAGACTTAACAGGATGCAGAACAAAGTACTCCGTATAGTCACTAACAGCGACAGATACATTCGTCTGGATGCGCTGCGCGCCCTTGCTGGCGTCGACTCCATCCCGACACATGTTAAAAACCTGTCAGATAAATTCTACAGGTTTCACCTCCCCAAGAGTTCGTTAACCAGAGACCTTACCAGGCTCAGAATTCATGATAACCAGCCCCGCAAACACGGTGGGCTGATTTATCAATTGCTGGCCATCTTTCAGGAAAGATGGGCAGAACCGATTCCCTAGGGAATTAAGCCGCCTCTAGGCACAATTCTCTCAACCCGGTTTTTTGCATCAGCCTTTTCCGGGACAGCACCTCCGAGTGAACTCAGACACAAGAATTATCTACATTGAATTCAACTCGAACGACATGCATGAGCGTTGCAGGAGGCATGTATCATACGCACCACCACCACTATGGATTGGAAAGTTCGACCCTCCGCCAAAACCAGCGGGGGAGGCTACCAGCGCCCCTTTGTCGGGATCCTGTGTACCCCTTGGCACAAGCGCTCCCTTGCCCCGCAGCCAGCAATGTCTGCGGAGTAAGGGAGGCGGCTCTCAGTGCGTCCTCCCGAACCTCTCCTCTCCTGAGCCCTCTGGGCGAAGATTGAGCTGCTGTGTCGGGAGTTATGAATTTATTAATCCTGGTGTAGAAAAAAGTTTACTATGTAAAATATACCTTTATTTATTTATTTATTTGTTTTCTGACGAAGAGTACGCGGGTTCGATCCTCGCCAGCGGATACATTTTTTTTCATTATGATATAGAAAAAAATTACACTTTTCAAATAGATTGCTTCAAATAGTTTGTATTTAAAAGTAATTATTAAAAATAAATGAAGTCAGAATGGTTCTCAGTCGGACTATTCATTAAATTCTCTTGGACACATGTCAATATCTTCTATATTTCTTGGAGTTTGATTTAAACGATTATCCATTCAAAAGCATTGCATCATCTAAATAAAGCAAGGAATTTTCAAAATCCTTGTTTATTTTCGTTGAATAGTTTCATATATCATATCTCCACTTTAGTCAGGCAATCTTGTAATCGTCTTGTTAGATATTTATTGTATATAAGAATCAGGCTTTGAAAAATTTGTGTGAAACGTCAAAATATTTTTATACATTATTTGGTGAAATTATTGTGTGGACGTAGGAAAAAAAGTGTACATTACTCGAGCGAAAGTGTTTTTTCACACTCGTGTGATTGCCGCACTCGGCTACGCCTCGTGCCACAATATTTCCCACTCGTGTGAAAAATGTCCCTTTCCGCACTAGTAATGTAATATACTATATCTCCTTGACCGAAATGTCCATGTTAAGAAAAAATTCATTTCACCATCCTACACTTAAAAACAATCTCATAAGTGTTTATTTATCAAAGGATCTTTTGTAACATGTATTTCGGGGGGTTCTAAAGTTGAAGATCAATTTGAAAACTGAAACTGTAATTTGATATTTTCGCGAGTGGTCGATATAGATATTATTTACGACCGGAGACAATGTTTTTTGCGGTGATAATTTAAAATAACATTCCTGGTCTTATTAATTTTATCTATGCGTTTGGCTACAGCTTCCTTTGTATACAATCTGATCTGCACCAATGGCGTTACTGCATGATTACTGCCGAAGATTGACGCAATCTAGCCTGAGGGGCATTTGGCCCGTGGAATGAATGTCGCTTTATGTTATTTATACCCTCAAGACCCACATAACTATAAATGTCCAACGTATAGTCGTATATAGTACATGCCTGGCCTAATTGAGTTGCCACGTCCAGTTGTTGAGAAGCAATCAATCAAATCAGGAATCGGTACATGTCATCCATTACCACGCCTATCTTAATCACCGTCGTTTCCGATAGTATCTGTCATATTCGGCCTGAACGACCTTTTCATAGGAAATTAATTCCACACTCACAACGCTAACGACCGAAACCATCTTCGATGTGATGTGAAGTAATTCTGCTTCAGTCTCATTTCCTCAGAGTACGAGGGGTACACAAACCAATGTATTCGTAGGCATGTACTATTACAGAAAATTCTCAGATATAATATCATAGGTGGTAAAATTTATTCAGCAAAATTTTTTTACTGCTACGGTTTGTTGAGTATCAACTTTTTTTGTCACTAACAAATCAAGGCGAGTGATTTTTGATGAACAACACCAGTTAAATCGGTAACAAACTCGAGAAAGTTTTTTACGATTAATCTCATAAAAAATTAACGCCTTTAGAACGAAAACCATTTAATGATGACTTCTGGTCATTTTGAGAGTGAATAGACTAGAATAGAATAGAATATTGTTTTATTTTCTTAAAGACAGTACAAGCAGTATATGGAAAAAGTCCAAAAAAAAACAATAGAAAATGTACGAGCAGTAAAATACAAGCAGTTCGTTTGGAGATAGTTATATAAATTGAAAACAATTGAATGAAATGAAAATAATGTGTTCCTTCATAAATGGCAATTTAAAAATATTTCTATAGTATGAAAGCTATTCTGAACAAGAAACTCTTTCAATTTCTCTTTCAAAATATAATTCGAACTCGAAGTTGAAGAATTTTGGTGCTCTGAAGTTTGGAGCAATTTTAGTTAATCGAAGTTTGGTGAAAATATAAAAGACGCTACTGTTAAAATTTTCAGATCTTTCAATGAGCTTTTGCAAGATATTCGATGGTTCATTTCCATCATTGATCCAATGATACACTTTTGCGCAATAAAAACAGCAGACGACGAAGTTAAATGACCCCCAGAAGGTCACTCCATATCACATTCTACTTTCGACTTGCGCATAATAGAGCCGTAACAATTGATCGAAGTTTATTATTCCTCTAATATTCCTGAACTAGTAGACACGAAGTTTAGAAACAAAGTCCTCACAATGAGACTTTCAATTGAGGTGTGTATCGACATTTAGTCCCATAACCTTCACTTAAGAGTCATCAGTGAAGATTACAGGCTTATGAAAGCACAGCCACTGTGTTTCATTCATATTCAAAAATAGACGGTTAGCCGAGAACCACTTGGTAGTTTCAGTACATTGTGAAGGCCGCTGACACATGGAGCCTGTCTATGTCGTTGATATAGATTATAAATAACATGGGGCCAAGTGCTGACCCTTGTGAAATACCTGTAAAATTTTTCAAATACTTAGATGACTTATTCTTTATTGAGACAATTGCATTCTGTCCCAGAGGTATGATCGAATCCAATCAAGGAGTTTACCCCTTATGCCAAATGGGAAAGTTTATCAACGAGTATTGTGTGATTCACACGATAATATAGCTGCAATACTTCAGTAATCGACCGTCACTTCAATTCCTCTCTTGTCAGCTATGACTGTTGAGTATTTTTGGCACAATATGAGTCGTTTGGGGAAGTTTCGTGTAAACAAAAACTAAAATACAAATGTATTCTTGAAATCTGCTACTCCAAATAATCATTTATGCTCTTTAGGGAATGAAAGGGTACTTCTAATCCCTCATTAGAGGAACTATAAAGTGTCACTTTTAATCCCTCGGGGATTGAAAGTAAATTCAATCCCTGAGGGATTAAAAGTAGAGGAGTAAATAATAGGATATTATATAACAAGGGACTAAAGTGAATATTTTAATCCCGCACGTGATGTTTATTGCCTGAGGGCTCGTAGAGCCCGAGGCCAATAGTCACTTAAGGGATAAAATATCTCTTTAGTCCTGAGGCATATACGCTATTTTTTGCACTTCCCAGTATTATAACTTTCAACATTGATACAATTAATAATTTTGATGAGTTACATAATCACGATACTTGGATTACTCAGTAGGTAACGTTATAGCAACAGTGTCAACAAAATTTGAAATGCAACTTTATCTCCTTAGGGACTGAAAGATACATTTTAGTCCATGTTATACGGGACTAAAGTTGGCACTTTAGTCCCGGAAGTGCAAACATATTTTTTCAAATTTAGATGAAAAATACATATTTCAACTTTTTATTCTATTGAAATTGACTAAATAACACATGTCACAAAGAATTGATTTACATTTTCTTTGAGTGATTTATCCCCAAAGCGATTTTTATTTCAATACATAAATTTGTAAAAACCGATGAAAATACATTGACAAAATAAAGAATAAAGGTGAATTTTTCATGCCTCATTTTGTCGGTTCAAAATTTGGTTTTATTGTTTAATCTGAGTATGCTATTGGTAGAAATAAATATTGAAACGTGCGGGAGCCGGACCTGTAGTGGGGACTGGACCGCTTATTATTTAACCTGCATGACTCATCGCATCGAAAAAGAAACTTGTTCAAAATAGATTATAAGTTAAAGTTAGAAGTTGTAAATCAGTTAGCGGATCGAAGTTAAATGCATTCTTAATACGGTGGTGTCAGAAATAGGATTTTTCAAATAAATAACTGTTGTCGTATGGAACAATCTCCGTGTTGAAGAACTGATAGACTTTATGTGTGAAACAGATTGATATTTCAGTTTTCGAGGAGAGTTTGCCTGGTGGATTCGAAGGTCAGTGAATTGAAACAAGAGATAGAGGAAAAAGAGTAAGAAACAACTGGAATGAAGATCGTACTTCAGAAAAATAAATCCGACGAGATTACGAAATCCTTGGATGATAATCAGCAACAAAATTCGGCGACTCAGGAAGATACGCTTCTATAAAATTCGAATAGTTTGTAGAAGAAACTCCAACAGAATTCAAAGAACATTTAGAACATATAGAAGAAGCTTTCAGAAAATGTAAAAGGATTCGAAAGAGGAATTCCAAGAAAATGTTAGGAGTCTGGAAGAAAAACTTCTAGAGAATATGCAGGACTTAAAAAAACTCTAACAAAAATTCGAAAAATCTAGAAAAGAAACTCCTAGAAAATTCGAAGAAATGAGAACTGTCGAGAGAGAAATGGAAGAATTGACGGATACAATAAGTGATCAAATCAAAGAAAGAAAATTAAGGCAGAAATGCTGTACAAAATGTAGTAAAAAATTGGTAAGTTGTAAAACCGAATTGATACTGCCCACAGAAATTGTCAAAAAAAATTCAATATAGAACATGAGTTTGAATTTTCGGAAGGACATAAAATATTTAAATAAAAGATCAGTGCTGAACCAGGGAAGTTTTCATAGAAACCGCCTAAGTTTGTTGAAAAAACTCTAACTATCGCCGACAATTTGAAGCTGCAGCTGAAGTGAAACTTTTCACAACTGAAGAAGCACCGACAAAAATCAAGCGTATCCTTACAGAAATTTGAAGCAGACGTTGTATGCTTGGTTTACCTTGCATATCCAGCTACACCAAAAAATGTAATGGAACGATTGGCAGTTCTGACATTCTTGGATGGGCTTCGAGATCAAGAAACAAGGCAAGCATTGACACTCGCTCGCCCCACACATATCGTAGACGCATTGGCACGAGCTTTGGAAATTGAGGCTGTGAAAAAATTTTACAAGAGCCAGAATAAAGCCGAAATGATTGAGGAAGATCCACAGGAGCCTGTTAATATCGGAGCTATCATGAGAAAAGTAATAAACGAACGACTGATAAGATGCCAAAGTTTTAGATAATTTGGGCACACGTGTAGCATATGTTCAACATTTAAAAATACAATTGACATCAACGAAGGTCAAGAAGGAATAATCGTCAGTCTGTATCCAGCAAGCGCCAGTTAACAATATGTATGTTGCTGTCCTTCAATGACAAAGCGAAGTTGTCTTCGTAGATGGTCTTGTCAACAACGACCTCCGCACCATGCGACTAGTACTATCCCTGGGACTACTTTTGACAAGACACCTGCCAGAATTGAACCATCATATTGGAAGCTACGCACAGCAACAGGAACCAGAAACTGTGTATGGTGAACTACCAATTGAACTGACTTTAGGCAGTACTGAAGTGAAACAGCTGGCTCTAGTACTGATCAAATTGAAGCCCGTTGGTGAGATAGTCAAAATCAAACTTTTAAATGATTCTTTACTCAATTTTCCTAAGGGGTTGAAGTGACTGAGTGGAAAAATGCATCAAATGTTGGAAAATATATAGCAAACGTCAAAAAACATAGCTTGTTTCATTTTTAATAAGCCACTTAGTATGTACGAACAACATTTGAGGAGCAGACATCCAAAATGAGTTATGTCCATTATGGACGCATTTAAGATCATTCATTTTTAAAATTCGTTGATTGGCTATCAAAAGATTTTTGACATTAAGGCAATATTTAAGGACATATTTTTTGCAATTTTTTCGGGTTCTTAAATCTCACCGAAACGTATTCGATTCTACATAGTAAACTTTCTCATTTCCTGAAAATAATGTCATTTGGACAAAACGCATTTTGGTAGTCTGCTCCTCATTTGTTCGACTTGAAAATAAAAGCGTAGACCAGACATCGTTATCTCACGTAGCAAAAGCTGCCGGCAACCGTGTGGCATTGAATCGTAACCTTAATAACTCACTTTCCGCTTCAAAGTGCTCGACCTTGCGAAATTCACTTCAGCAATTCTTTCAGCCGAAATTGCAGATTCCTGTCGATCGACAAGCCGGGTCGAAAATTTCGGGGAAAGAACAATGAGAGTGTACTGAAGAATCATTAAATTTACCATCCTTCGAGAACTTTGGCAAAGACTCGATAACATGCGAGGGCGTACTTACATCTTCAAACCCAATGTGTTTTAAGAGCTCTCGAGTGGAATTGAAAATGAGGTTCAACAACACTCAGTCAAGAGGTCTCTCTTCTCCGATATGAAAGTAGAAAATAAAAGTTTCCAAACACGATATGCCGAGTAAACACGATTTTCTGTCATGCAAAGATGTTGGTGTTTTACGCCACGCAATATTTACTCGTTGAGGGTATGAGTTAATAGTTTTAATGACTTTGTTTTCAGGAAAGTTTATAAGTACGGAGTATTGAAACTTGGACGCAAATGAAGCAATTAAACGGTTTTGAAAATATCGCGAACAACTCTAGTTAAAATCCGACATTGCTATTCCAGAAACTTATATTATAGCTGGAGAATTGGCGTATTCGAGTTCATTTCTATACAGATTCCTGCAACAGTAGCACGGTGTTTCATATCTGTACTTGGGAAACAAATACTAATATATATTTCACTTCAGTGCAAGAGCTCTATAAAAAATTGGTGGTTATACAGGAAGTTTATTTTTTTCTAGGCTAGTCTCGACTTAAATATTTTAAATTGCAATCTGAATTTTTTATCAGTTATTCGGTTTCTACAGAGACTTTCTGTTCATTATCTTTTCGAAAGTATTGAGGGCTTTCGAATTTTTTTGCATTTTTTTTCCCAAAACTTTTCTCTCATAATTTTTACGCCACGTTTATTTTATATTTTTTTATTGGTTTATAAGTAAACCTGTATTCAACCTAATTTTCTATCGGTTTCATTGGGAATCTCTTTAGCATTCAATTTTATTGTATTGCTAGTAACTATTATTTCTTTCAATTATGTCGAGTTCAACTCTTTTTATACAAGTCAAAAATCTACCGATACCGGCAAAATATTCACACGCAATATTGGCGAGTGAAAAAAAATGAAAATTTTGGGCTATTGATCCAATTTTACTTGGACAATGTTGACGAAATATTCTCGAAACAGCATTGGCCTTATAATATCATCATTCGGATATATTGGTAGAATATTCAGAGTGAATTAAAAAAATTGTCGATTAACTCGAAACTTGTACAATTACAGTTCTCCTTTAATTAAGGTGTCACCAGGGCCTGCCTTTTGGTCGTTATAACCACAGAGTAAACTGTCTTTAAAATTGAGAAGTATTTAATGTATTCCTTCAAGTTTCAGCTGACGTTTTGTATGTAGACCCACCTAGCGATGTCTTACAAAGGTTTGATCATGATTTATTTCAATATTTTTTATTGATTATTCGGCCAATATTTAATTTTAAATATTGGTAATAGGAATTAATTGTAATATTTTGTAAATGTTTTTAATCTCAATATTGGCGAGAGGTTTTCGTTTGAATTTTAATCAACACAGGTTAGTAAGTATGATTTTTTAACATTGGCGATATTATATTTAACCAACAGGCTTTCGGACTTGGATATAAAATATTATTTTTCATCCCTAGAATCGATGAGAAGAATATTTCGATAGTAATATTCATTGTAGATAGGCAAACTATTGAATTATTCAAATATACTTTTATAATAATGGATTAATTCAAGCAGGTAATAAACAAAGAGAAATGTGGGCAATAATGGATAAATTTAGAAGTAATAAGAAACAAAACAATCCAGAAATAGAATTAAGTCTCGACCAGTTGAATGAATATTATTGTTCAATAGCCCCAAAACTGAAAAATGATCATTCCAATAATTGATCCGCTTTATAGTTTGAGTTAGATCAAAGACATGAAAAATAAAAATTCCGCTTCTGAAGACAACGATAAAGACTTTTCTTACCTCTGGTGTATTTTTATCCATTTTGAAATCGACCTAAGTGATAAAGTTATACAAAGGAGGCACTTATAATAACCCCAGAAATGTCATGCCAATCTCAATTTCATCAACGTTATCCAAAATCATCGAAAAATTTGTCAAACGTAGGATCATGGGTTTTTTGGAAAGACACAAAATTTTAGTTTTCGAACAGCTTGGTTTTCAGTGTAATAAAAAACGACTGATACCATTTCTGATTTACTTGTTAATGTACACCACTCTTAATGAAAATGAACTGGCTGCGGCAGTATTTATGGACCCTTCATAAATACTTGACTGTGTAGGGCATGAAACCCTCTTGTAAAAACTCTTCCATCATAGATTCCGACAAACAGTCTTAGAATGATTCAGGTCTTATCTATGTGATAGAAATTAGAAAGTATCATTGGGTAACAAAACCTCTGAAAGTAGAAAAATTAGACGCGGAGTTCCTCAGGGGTCAGTGTTAGACCCAAATTAATTTCTGCTGTATATAAACGAAATAGCTGAACTTGATGTATCTGGAGCATTCACTTCATTTGCTGATGACACCACGATAATCTGTCGTAATAAAAATCGTTCTACTTCGATTTGGTAAAAATAAAAATCTAGTGTGATTCAAATATATTGTCATTGAATGTTCCTAAAACAAATGTGATATCATTTAAGTGGGATTGGAGCAGGTAATGTTAGGTGGCCGGGTGAATGAAATTAAGCCTATAACTAAATTTCTTGCCATACATATCGACAGTGATCCATAATTTTGGCGAATTACCGCTCTAAAAAACTGTCGGATTTTCAATATCAATGAATGCATACTACTCCCACATGGAGAGTCATCTTCGGTATGGAATTCCGTTCTGGGGCTCTGGCAGCGTCGTTTTATTGCAGTCTTTTCGTTATTCAGAAAATAGCTTTGAGACAAATAATCAAATTGAAGATGCGAGATTCGTGTGGGCCAGTTTTCTGTAATAACAAATCATTAAAAACATTTGAAAATTTCATTTTGGAGACTGTCTGTTTGCTTCACAAATATAAAGCAAAGTTCTTGAACCAAACCGAAAGGCATACTCGAAATGATAGAAAACTTCTTCCACTGCCCTTATCAACTTGACCAGACATTCTAAAATCTACAGAAGTAGACAAATATATGATCATTTGCCAAAACAAATAACGACAACCACTGACAAAAAGCAATTCAGAAAATAAGTGAAAAACCTTTGAAAGGAAAGTGTTTTTACAGTTTGTTACCACTTCCCGCTCATTTCTTCAATCCTCTCAACAGTCCTGGGTGCCTCATCCACTCTACATAAAAAAAAAAAAAAAAAATTATTTTTGTATGGCTCGGAATTCCTCACTATATCCTCGTATACCCTTCCAAACCGATGAGTAATCGGTTCACCCTGAATGGCTAATGAAATTTCCAAGAAATTTGGCACAGTTCTTCATACTAAAGTTTACTTTGCTGTATTGATTTAATTACAGCTGCATCACGGAACCATTGTAATTATGCTGTGTGCTCTGTTGGCATCGATACTTGACCCAATTATATGATTGATATATTGTGTGTATGTCCAATTATTATATGAAGCCAAGTACTGAACAAGCTCAATAGAAGCTTGGATATTCATGCAGATTATAAATTAACTTCGTAGAGATTCAGTTTTGAAGCTAAGTAATGTGGATTTTTCATTCCCTGGGCTCGATTAAAAATCATTCGAAAACTCCTAAATGTTTCAATAACGGTCTTCAGTTTCAAGACATATATTTTGTTCCTTGAATATCTTAATGAATCTTACTTAATATCATCATATTATAGGTAATCTAAAATTTCTTGAATGTTTTATACTTCATTTTTCACTGTATGAGGAATCTGATTATGAGAGTTGAAGTAGAGTAATAAATTGTTGACTAGTAAGGTTTATTATTGGGCATGCTCTATTGCATAAATTATTGAAATTTTGTGAAAAAGATCGTCACATTTTTGCCTTAAATATGCATAGGCATGAGACATCAATAGGTTATTATAAAATATTGTCCAATAAAAGTAAACATTTTCATAACTCAACTGTTTACAAATTTTCAATTTTCTCGCTGTTAAATGATTTGAAGCAATTAATTTATGTATTCAGGCATAGATGTAATGATCAATTTTTTAAATAATCTGACAGGTCAAATTTTGCTGTTGTTTTTCCCTACTTAAGGTTCATGTAAACCCATGAAAAAATAAACGGCAAATAAAAAAATTCTGAAAAAAAAAAGTTACTTTGGGATTCAAATTGAATAATTAGAAAGATGTAGAATAAAATCTGATGAAGAGTTTTCGAAGAATTTTTTAATTCAACGTTCCCTCACAATTTAAAAAAATCTGAAAAACTTGTTATAAAATCAAAGACAGTTGAGAAGAATCGCTTTTGCAAGTGATATTTATATGAAATTTAGAAGACTGAACATTGAGGAACTATTCTTACTATTTTTCAGACGAATCAAGCGATTTATATTTTTATTGATGATTTTCAAAACCTCGGATAAAAAACTGTAAATTGCTCCAGTAAGTGATTCCTCTGTAGTACATGAACGAAAAGACAAAAATGGTTCTGCCACTGTCCACAAGGTATTGCACAGAATTATTGTTACTGTCATATTTACTGTACAGCGTTGCCAATAGTTTCAGACAGCGGCAACTGATGAAATTTGTTTAATTTATCAAAAATGAAAGTTAGGTCGATAGGGGTTTATCAGTTCATCAGTCGGATGTTGGACTGGTCCACCTAAAGCCTTGGAGTCCTTGGACACAACTGAAGAAGTATGTAAGTGATAAGTTTTATGTTTTGCGATTTAAAATATCAGTTTTGAAAGTAAAACAGGATGCAAAACAGAATTGAAAAATAATAATAATCATAATACAGTCTTTATTGTCCATTCCAGTTGTTTTTAAGTAACTAACTTCTATACATAAAAAATAAAGGCATAATAGGCGGAGTTCAGCTTACAAAGTTGAAAAATATTGATAAAAATAAATTATAGTGAGTTAGTTGTTCATATTAGCTGCTATTTTTGAATTTTACCAACAATTTTGTTGTTTGTACTAAAAGCAAACCTAATCTAGAAAGCAAGATCAAGCACGGACTGATTATATCTATAACAAACCCATGGGCACTGCAACCCCGAATATCAGAAAAACAAACGGAAAGAATACAATAAATAATATACTGGTGAACCGGAAAAAAAGGGCAATACCAAAGATTCCCAAGATTTCCTTCCACAGAAAAACCGACGGCACAGGCATCATCAATAAACCAAAATCTAAGAAAAAGAATGAACCAGCTTCAAAGAAAATGATCTCCACCTTTAGAAACACTAAAAACGATTGTAAAGATAACCTTTTAGAACAAAAGGAGGTTTCCATGGTAAGCCTGGATGTTCTGCAAATCATCCAAAATTTGCAGACAAGGAAAATACATCACTGTTTCTGAAAAATGTGGTGTAAACCTATTATAAAACTGAAGACTCCGCAAATTTTCCGAAACTTGCAGACATGATTCGGCACTGGGGTTGAGTTCACCAAATTCACGGACTCAGCAGAGGCCACTGAATTCGAATAACGAGGTCACCGAAGTCTCCATCAAACAAAATTATGGAGGCACTGTATATTCCAACAAATTTACAGACAGGACTCAGCAGAGGCCACTGAATTCGAATAACGAGGTAACCGAGGTCTCCATCCAATAAAAGAGCGAAGACACTACAAATTCAACCAAATTCGTAGACAGGACTCAGCAGAGGCCCTCAGTATTCGAAATACGAGGTCCGCGAGGTTTCTACCCAACAAAAGATTAGAGGCCCTATTAGTTTCACTAAATTCACTGACAAGGTTCTGTAGAGGTCGTTAATCAACAATAATGGGGCTCGCGAAGTCTACATTCACAAAAAAATACGGGAATACTGCAAAACTGACATATTTTGTAAACCACTGAACAATAAGCATATACGAAGAGCTGGAAAAGAGGAGAAATGAAAAGAAAGAAAGAACCTTGAAAACATAGCCAAAAAAACAGAAACCATAGTAGTGTCTCCGGTGGCGAACTGGGAGACCTCGTTTTTTGAATTCAGTGGCCTCTCCTGTCTATCAATTTGATTAATTTTGTAGTGTCTCCAGTTTCTTATTGGATGTAGACCTCGTTATTCGAATTCAGTGGCCTTTGAAGACTATATTGTCCGTGAATTTGGTGGAAGGTGCAGTGCTTCCGGTTTTGGTTGATGGAGACCTCGGGGACCTCGTGTTCAGAATTCAGTGGCCTCTGCTGGGACCTGTTTATGAATTTGGTTGAATTTGTAGTGTCTCCAGTTTTTTATTGGATGTAGACCTCGGGGATCTCATTATTCGAATTCAGTGGCCTCTGCTGAGTCCTGTCTATGATTTTGGTTGAATTTGTAGTGTCTCTGGTTTTTTGTTGGGTGGAGACCTCGTTATTCGAATTCAATGGCCTCTGAAGAGTATTGTCTGTGAATTTGGTGGAAGGTGCAGTGCTTCCGGTTTTGGTTGGATGGAGACTTCGGGGGCCTCATTATTCGGTTTCAATGTCCCTTGCTGTGTTCTGTCAACAAATTTCAGGAAATTTGTTGCGCGCGCCCTCAGATTTGTCTTGGATGGAGACCTCATTGTTTAAACTCAACACCCCGTACTAAGTTAAGTGTGCAAGTTTCAAAAAATATATTAGGAAAGTTTTCTTCTCATGTTCACAGCCCAATATTTTAAATCGACGTCAGTTTTCCCAACGTTCGATTCCCATTTAATTGATACTTTCTATCATTACACAAGTCCATAAATGGATCCGAAATAGGTAAATCGCAATGTATCCATAGCAACGTGGTAGAGTGTGGGCAGCCCATAGGATCTGTTTTCAGTAAAATGTTGTTTTGATTAGTTGTGTTCAATCAAATTAATTCATTTCATTGGATTTCTACTTGAGCAAAAAGTTTTCATCAAAATTATGAAATGTGAGTAAGGTTTGTTTCGTTCGAATTAAAAAATGTGAGAAAAAGTCGAGGTGACAGTAGAAAGTAAAAATTTGAAGGAAACGTATATGAAACTGAAAACTGAGCAACTTTTTTATTTGGCATTTTTCAAAATTTCCAACAAACCTGTTTTTTGAGAATTTTCGAAAAAATGTAAAATTTGATAGGTTCAGGGTAGCACATGACAAAAGGAAAGAAACTTTGTTTACTCATTTTTTAAACTAACTGATAAGTCAAATTTTTGTTATATCTATCATTAAAAAAAATTCCACTTTATGTGTGACAATATATGTATATACAAGTGTGTATCTAGATATAAGTAACTCGTGTGTGGCTTGAGGACCAAAATGTCCATGGAAAAAAGGACACATGGAAATTCAGCTGCCTGAGCAAGCGTGTGTGTCTCATGAATATTATTTCTGTACTTTGCGTTAGTTCTGAAAACATTACGCAAATTTAATCGTTTTGAAGTTCTTCTGCTTCTGAGAACCTAACTTCCTCACTCATTTCAATTATTCACGAAACCTCTCAGTTCCTTCCGCACCCACTGGATAGAGCTTTTATCAAAAACTAAATCGTTCTGCCAACAATAATTTTCCGTATAATGAAACCCTCTCAAACCCGAGAATGATGCCCAAGCAAAGAAAGGATTCTGTTTCTCTCGCGGGAATCGTAATGGGAAAACATTTCCTGCTACCTCACACTATTCCTTGGAGTACAGTCTTCGGTTTCGCTTTAGCACGCCTTTTTCATTACAATACATTAATCATCAAACAGTTTTGAACTCGAGGTTGGATTAATTCTAGTTTGGAAAACAAAAATGAGTCTTAGTCGTAGTCGTGTTTAACCACTATACAGGATGGCCCTCTACTGATAAATTACGAAAAAAATAAACTCACTTTTTTTATTCAGTCCGATGTTTTTATTCTATATGACATACCTTATTTGATGCAAGTCTTCATCATTTACTCAAGTTATGTAAATAGATATAATAATTATCGAAAGCTCAACAAAATCACAAATAGTTTTATTTTAGATTCAATAATTACGTTAGTCACGATTTAATCCAATTTTGAAAGGAATTCACTACACAGTATTTTGATACAATCATATCATTATGAACATAAGGGGCAATAAAAAGTACAAATATTGACGGATGTGAAAGCAGCAACGGTTTTTTTTGTCTACCTACGGTGTATGAAGGAGTAACTCCAATTGCTGGTGATTTCTTAAATAATTTATTATCATACACACACTCGGTAAGAGAAAAATCTTACAATAGTTGAGATATCCTCTGTTCAGAGTTTTTTGATGGAAATAAATTAATCTATACTTGATGAACACGCTCTATAAGGTGAAATAATTTGTGAACCAAAAACTACTACTAAACTAAAAGGGTTGTTGAGCCCTCCGAAGGAGAAGAATCTAAAAAAAGTTGAAATATTTTTTGACGGAAATGAATTCTACACTCAATGAGCACGTTCATTGGCATAAATAATTTGTGAACCAAAACCTACCCCTCAACAACACTTCGAAAGAGAAAAATATTAATAAAGGTGAAATATCTGTTGCTAGACATTTTTTGAATGGAAATAATTTTTGGAAACTTTTTTACACGTGCATTGGAATGAAATAATACGTGGAGCAAAAATTTAAAATCAGTTGAAATTTCCGTTGCTCGAGGTCTTTTGATTGGAATGAGTTTCTATACCTGATAAACACGCTCTATATTATGATCTAATTTGTGAACCAGAAATTACCAATATGAATCTTTGTGGTCGTGATGGTAGAGCCCTTGCCACCCAATCACAGGGGCATGGGTTCGCTTCCCAGCGTGGTCACTGGTCTCGTGCATGGCATCACACGTTGGAAGTTAAGGGCTACGTCTGCCCTAGCTCGAACATGTCTTTCAAAGATTTCTGAGGTTGTGCTCGTAAGGGTGCAGCCGGTTGAGGAAAAAGAAAATTTTAACAAAAAAAAAAAAAAAACACTCGAAAGAGAAAAATCTTAAAACAGCGGAAATATCTGTTGCTCGAAGGTTTTTTGACGGGAATGAATTATCCCATACACCCGCTATGGATACGCTTCAAAGGGTGAAATAATTTGGGAATTGAAAACTACCCTTCAACAAACTAATCTATAGACTCTCACAACTTTATTGAAATTGGCGAATCAATTTAATCAATTCATTGATGTTGACTGAGCAATGCCTTAATCAGTATTTTATAAAGAAATTTTAAATTACTACTGATCTCATAATCCTGAACATGTGCCCCGAGTAGAAGTAGTGAACCAAGGACTCCTATTATCGGAACCACCACTCTAACAGAATGGTTTGGGTAAAGCCTGCGGAGTTCAAAGAGTAGATCTCGATATTTGGTCCGTTTTTCCTCCTCTCTTTGGACGATGTTCGTTGCGCCAGGAGCCGAAAACTCTATGACGAAAATCGTCTTACTTTGATGGTCGAGAAGGACTACATCAGGCTTATTGGCTTATATTTGCCTGAGGGTGGGGAATGAGTAGTTCCAATAGATTCAGCACTTCTCATTTTCCACATCAGACTCAATATAACCTGAGGCATAAGGCAACACCGGTGTCTCGTCAAAACCGTACGATTGTCGTAGATGGTGGTACAACACTCGTAGCTCGTAGATATGGGCGGGGACCGCATAAGGTGGACAGGCTGACAGTAAATACATTATGGTCTCAGCTTCTCCACGACACGCTCTGCCTCTAGTGTCAGGGACCTCTATACCTATCACGCGACTACGATAGACGAGGGTATTAAGGACACCATCTTGGCATGCCATTATGAATCCCCCTGTTCTCGACTTCAGCCCACTTGACTTTAGAGAAGTGAAGGTAAGGTTTCTGGATTAGCCAAGGTCTTCAATGTTCTTGAAGAAGATTCCATGCATTGGTTTATCCTTATGTAGCTGTAGGAGCCTTTCACTGGCTGCAGCTTTGACGTGGGTTTTTTCCTGAACGGATTCCAACTCGGTGACAGAGTTTGATTTTTTTTTATCAGTGTCGAATACGAGATCGAGTTCATCGGCTGCACTGGTTGCTGCTTCGAAAAAAAATGCTATGATTGGTTAATATGTTATTATAAAAATATTTTTTTGTTAAGGAATCGATGTAATTAAGCTCATATTAATTTAATAAATAAATAAATATTGAATCTGTTGTGGAGAATGACAAGTGCCGAATTTGTTGGAACTCTTCATTCGCCATTCTCAGGCGAATACAAGCCAGTGAGCTTGATGTGGTTCTTCTCGTCCATGAAAGTAAGATGATTTTTGTCAAAGAGTATTCAGCTACTGGCGAAACGAACATCTTCCAAAAAGAGGAGGAATATCGTACTCAACATCAAGATTTATATATACTCTTTGAACTATCTCCTCAGGCTTTACCCAAACCATTCTGTTAACACGGTGGTAACAAAGGGGTACTTGGTGGAATGATTGACACTCTGCTTTCGATTCCAGAAATTATTCCGGCTCACCGTGAGGCGGCAGAAATCCTAGCCGGACGAATAGAAATAGCCCGCTATCATCCTTTCATTGCGGCTATTCAGGTCACATTGGTCTGGGACCCATGAACGTGGGGAGTGACTGATATACACCAGAGTGTCTTCCGGATGTTTCGGAGCACCGGAAATAGGGCCCGACTGGTAACTTCCTACCAAAAGATGATGAAAAAGTAATATTAATAAAAGGAAGGAACTACAGTAACATATTGTTACGAATTTAGGTGATATTCAAAAATACAAAGTATATTTTTCATTCTCTAGTATCTAGATTGAAGCGTAAAAAAAATTGAAATTTATGTACTCATTTCTGAATTGAAATATAATTTTTTTATGTCTACCTATATCGGATGATAATGAACCGTGCGAAGTGAACGTGTGTGTTCAGATGCGATTGCTTGTGATTTATATGCGATTTCATATGAGCCTCTCATCCTACATAGGGAAATATCTCATGATCAAACTAATCTCCGCGAACTAGTTTGAGCCCAAGCATCTCGAGATTGGTTAACAATCTGTATGAATATAATTTACAGACATTTTCCAGTGGATGAGTGGCCTTTCTCGTATTATATTCGCTATATGTAGCAATCACAACAAATTCTCTGTGTATGTTCACTCGGGCGGATGATGTCTCGAAAGCAGAGAAATCCGTCGAGGGGATGTTTGTGCATTATGCTCAGAGATAAAGGAACCGTCGGGGATGTATACATAAGTTGTTGGACCAGTTGTGCGGTTCACTTGGTTGCGTGCCGTGTATGCGTGCATAAAATTCGGCGACCCAGTTATTGGAATTACATTTGGTGGAAAACCACTTGAAGTTTGTTGGAATGATTCAGTGAATGGAAGGGTGTAAATTTAGCAGATGACGTTTGATAATAGTCGACGCTAATTAGATATAATAATGGCATCTAGAAGAAAAAAAATTGGGTACAGTCTCAATAGCCATCCAAAAATGGATTAAAAGAGTTCCCACCTCTAAGAAGTGTGCTTCATCCCCTTTTGCTTCAAATAACATCATCTCAAGGTTTTGCTATTCGAAGTTCAATGTGGAAAACGCCCAAGAGCATTGAAAATGTGAAGAAATATGAATTGGTACCTAAAAATGAAACAAATACTTTCGAAAAACTCTATGGTACATGGGGAGACGTGAAAGTTGCCATTGTGTTTTTATTTAACTCAGTCAACCAATTTCCAGGGCCGTAATTCAAAAGGGAATAATACACCCAATTATAATAAAATATTACCGAAACATCCCGAAATATAAAATTTAATTTAATTTCTCAGTATGAAGTGAACGTCGACGATCCAAAAACTACAACAGGTCCGTATTTCAAAATTCAAAGATATGGGTGGCCCAAGTCAGATGGCACCCTGTATGAAAGACTCATGGACATATTCTGATAGCCCACATCAAGTGCCAAAAGCAAAATTTGGACAGACTTTCAATATGTCTGCGAATAAAGAAGATACAGGCAAAAAAATTATTTGTGATTTTTTGGTTCTTCCTGTATATCTCCAGAACCAGAAGAGCTAAATTCGATTTTACATCATTGAATAGGTCTCTAAAATACGTAACTTTGCCTCAATTTAAGCGACACTCTATCTCTTATCGTTTACGAGATCCCCATGTACAGAAACGAATTTGAATAGCCATGTATAAACGTTTTGGCCTATGCCGAAGCACATCCTGATATTTCGGTTCGTGCATTGGTGGTAAAGAATGTAATCAGTAGGTCGTCTGTGCAAAGAATTCTCAAACAGTGCAGGTATCATCCTTTCAAAATACGAATCCCCCTTCCATAATAAGGAAAGTGTTAACCGACATAAAATGCACTATTGGTCATTGAACATCCCCCACTGGATAAGAGAAACTGAGTTCCAAACGATATTTGGAGTGAACTTGTACTGTGGTTTACATAATGGACGTCTCATCGACCCTCTTTTTTACTTTGACGGACCATAAATAAAAAAAAATCTTGAAAAATTGCATTCCTGCACTAATATAAGATATTCCTATCCAGGAAAGACAAAAAATGTGGTAGCAACAAGATGGTGCTTCCTCACATATCCATTTGTTAGTACTTTCCTCAATAATACATTTCAAGGTCGTTGGATTAGCAATAGAGGACCTCTTCGTTGGCCTGTACGTTCTCCGGATCTCACGCCATTAGACTTCATTCTATGGGGATATTTGAAAGGAGTTGTCTTCGAAACTCAACCGATAAGTTGTTACGTTCACTTTGATCATTTTGATGAATATATCAAACAGTTATAAAATGGGGTGGATTCAATAAAAAGGTGATCAATAATATTACGGGCGCCAAGTAATTTGCCGTTTTGACATATAGTTAAGTAGCAGAAAAAAAAGACACTTCAAATTACTAAAGAGACATCCCTTTAAAGTGACGTCCCTGTTTACCAAAATTTCTAGGGAGAGTGGTTGGATGCGAAATCAAACTTTCGTTTAAATGATAAATATATTGGTTTCCGAATTCAATTCTGGAACATGCCTTTTAGTAAATATGTAAATGGTATATTTAAGCAAATACTTAACCTAGCTCTTGCAAGAGTATCTAAGCTGGGACAAGAGTGGAAAGAGCAAAATAACTCCGTCGAGCTCAGGTACAAGATAAAAAGATTTAAAAAAACACGTAATAACGATACTTGGACAATAATCGGTTTGCACTGAATACTAGTGTAATTGAAATGGTATATAGGCCTAAAGTAATATACTGGTGACTACGCTGAGAAACAGTAAGTGCCCAAGAAAGTAAACAACTGTTCATTTATCGCAAAATATTCCTTATATTGAAAGGAAATGAATAATACTAATAAATAATGAATGAATATCCCACAACGGGGGTACTTAAGTGATTTCCGGAGTAGATTGGTTGTCGATCCCTCAAGGACTGACATGGTACACGCCACTGGGGATGAATCTGGCTTGGCCAAGCTGGGCCTTGCACTCCGGGCAGCAGTTTTCCACGCTCGTGGTTTTCTAAGGTATGGTAGCCTCCTTCTTGATGAAGCGGTGCCCCAATAGCCACAATCAAACAACTAACGCCTACTGCACAGCTTCCCTTCCCTTCCCTTATTGCTCCTAAGGGTTGTGAAGATTCCAGGGTATGTTTCGATAAGAACCGCACAAGGCGAAATAAAATTGCGAGTGCACAACTAAAATACGAATACTGCACAATTTTGTAGTAATCAGTGGCTGAGACAAATCCGTCCAAACAGCACACTAAATAAATTCAATTTTATTCATCAGTTCACTGAAAGTCGAACATCGCTCTCCGAAAACTCAATGCCACCCAGGATCTCTCCCGCATATCGTTTTTATCGGCCAGCGCCTAAAAACTCATGATAGCGTATTTGCCAATAAAGATATACCTGGTGTATACCTGAAGAAATAAAATTTATAAGAATTTCATAGAAACGAAAATATTCGTTTCAAAGTATTGAAAATTCAACCACGAATAATGTTTTTCATACGAAGTAATTCCATCATATAATTTTTCTCGTAAAGTCGGAATTTCTAAGATTCTGGACTTACATTGTGAAATATAATGAAATCGGGTTTCAAATGATACAAGTAATATACTTGATTGAACAATACTCATATCGACCGAAGGCCAAATAGATTTTAAAAATACTTTGCACTACGCCAAGAATGCTGGGTAGCAGTTTGTATAATGTTGTTGCTCATGAAGATGCAGCCGATTGGCGGATAAAACAAATTTTAGAGCAAATTCCTTCATTTAGTCAATTCAAGTATATTCAGTGTTCCAAATTAAAGAATGTATTGGGTAGGAAACAGAAAAATAACAAATTGTAGTTCATTTTAGGTCCATCTAAAGTTATTCGGACGATTTGCAATGTTACATTTGAACACGTACCATTTGTACTTAAATTTTTCACACCATTTCCGTTTGAATTGGAACACATTGGATTTTTATATCAGAAAAAGCAAATTGGTTCTTAAATGACAGTTTAATATGTAAAATAAATCTGTTGACCTTTTAAAAAGTCACAGGCACAGCCTTTGGTACATTTTCGCACGATGTAAAACTGGCAACTTCGCCATATTATGCATTTTAAATCCACCAATATGGTCAAATATTAACGACTTGATTAAAAGGAGTGAAGGGGCAAGGCAAATCAAGAAAGAAACCAATCAATATAATATGAGACATTTATTGAAAATTGAATTTTTATCGCATATCGTTTCCCTTAAACTAAATAATCGAATAAGCTGATTCAGCAATGTCAAAGTTCACACATTGTAGGGCTGTGTACAAATAGGGGTAATCCGATATTCCGACTATTCCCCCTGACATGGAGCAAATCAAATTCAGAACGAATTTGAATAATCAGAGCTATAAAGTTTGATCTCGGCAATGAATGAATGAGAGTTCAGCATCAATTCCGATTGCGTTTCAATTATTCAAAGATGGAAATGAAAACATTGAATTTTGATTATTTATTTTATATTGGAAATTTATAATTTTGCCTATGGTAGTATAGTGCTTGTTCAGTATCAGCAATTTCAAAAAAATTTGTCGTGTTGTTTCCATCTATATTTATGTAGGATATTTTATTGAATTTCTTTTTTTTTCCACAGATTTCACGCACCGTACATTTCACTATCAGATTTATGAACTATTCAATTATCAAGTAAAGTCGTTTCGGTGTCTGTAAATCAATTTAAAGAAATATGTTAGTGGCACTTCAGACGTGATAAATGGAAATTGAAAAACTGAAATAAAAATGTGGCCAGCTGGGATTCGAACCCGGATCTTACAATCTTTAGTCAGTTGCATTTAATTCGTAGGTCGTAGGTATTCTTATTCATGGGTATTTAACATCGTAAATTTGTATGATAAACTTTCGTCGTGGCCAAAGCTAAAACTATTTCGAAATTTTGAAAATTTTACCATTTACGTCAACTTAAATTTGTCATCTACTTAGCCCTTATCAAATAAACTGAGTGATTTTCAGTTTTTTGGAAAATAAGTGACATTTGGATGAGATTTTTCAATAAATTCATCAAAACAATAATGAACAGTAGAAAAAAATATAATAAAATGAAATCTCAATGCTCCTTTCGATGCACAGGATGGTTCGATGAAACATTTCTCTTGGAACATTGCTCAACATATCTGACGGAACTTGGGCAGCACATTCTCTTATCGTATTTTCGAAGTTTCTTGATCTCTGAAAGCTCTGTGTTCATCAACCTAAGATTTTAAATATCTCCATAAAAAAATCACATGGACTTAAATTGGGAGATCAAGGAGGTCATGATTCACTGAATATCGTAGTGTGTGCTGGAACACCGTCCTGTTGTCTAATTAATGAAGCGGATGAGTTTGGAGTGAAAGCAGGTGCCTCTAAGAATCCAGATAAAACACTGGACCAATGATTTGGTTGTTGAATATACTACACCATTCATTAGTTTTGATTGAATGATCAATCTTCTTCTGTTCGCCCCTGCTCCCAAAAACTGAAAGCTGATCACCATAACCTCGTTCTTGCAGCTTATGAATGAATTAAGGTTTTAGATCTTCAAACTTATTTGCTATCAGAATTGGTCCGGCCGACGAAGGAGATATCTTGATCTGTTGGCTGATTTCTTGAAGAGAAGTTCTCGGATTCTCGACAACAGTTTGCGTTACCTGTAGTTGAAGGTCGTCATCATTTATCCAAGGGTTATGGAGTTTTTTGAATTAATTTTCGTTGAATTTTTTCAAGATCCTGCTCATGGTGGAGTAGTTAACATGTTGGGATGCCGTTCGTTGAATATCCTCACTGCTCCCCTGTACATCTTATTATTTTCACCAACCATTATAACAAGCCCTATTTGTTCTTCGTTGCTCAACTTATTTGTCGTTTTGGTGAGTTTTACTTCGAAAAATTAATCTAAGAAAACTGAACGGATTGAGTTATTGAAAAAAATCCAGAACGAATTGTCAAACTTTCAAATAATGACGTCATTCAGTTTCACTGGAAAACAATCCGTAGCCAACTCAAATTATTTTGCCTGCTGAATTTATCGGACTAGGTAAGCGCGAAATTACAAAGATCTCTCATTTTGTATCCAATTATAAAGCAGATTTTCACGATCTCTGTGACAGTAATTCATTGGCAGATATTGATTAGAGTTTCTACAAGCCATTTCAGTGGAAAACAGTCAGTTATGGAAGGTGTTTTGTCAAAAAGTGCCTCGCAACAAAATCTTTCGTTCTTAAACAATATTTATTTTCGAAGGAATTCTATAAAAGATATAGTACTTCATCCAAATGTAACTTATTTTCCGTAAAAATATTTTTACAAGAAACTGAAAATCACTCAGTATGTCTGATAGATGCTGAATAGGTTTGACGACAATTTATTTTTTTTTGAAAAATCACAAATAAATATTTTTTCCATTTGTTGCTTACTATTTGAATGTCACTGTATAATAAATAGCCTTCGTAGCAGCTATTGAACGCAAACTTGGGTCGTGTCGAAACGTCCAATATCTCTCACGAAATATATTCTACAACCTGAGCATGAACCTCAACATCAATCACGTCCACTTGTTCCAGCCAAGTTGGAACAAAACTAGGACCTTCCCGAAGATTTAAAGACTTTGCCTAGGGCATCCTTCAGTAAATAGTTGCAGACCACAGTCTGTACAATCAATAATTAAGGACGTGGGAGCCTCTCTCTGTTTCCAGGAGGCTGATTTACAATATTGACCGAACGCTAAACTCCACTATACCGTACGGGAAATATCTCGACCCGTAAATCAATCTGCCCATTGGCTATTCCAGCCGCATCCACCAATTACCTATCCTTCTATTTTACAGCTAGAATCACAGACCGAATGAATTGGGGATATTGGGGTCTATTACTTCATTTCGCATTTGATCGGGTGGTCGAAGACTCGGGAAAAATATGAGGTTAGTGACTTTCGGTGAGAAATAATTGCCGAATATGAGAAATACAAAAATCAAATAAGTGCATGAGAATTTCAGTGAAAACCTCGTTCAAAGAATGATGGTCAGTGAAGACAGTCGTTTATTTGAATAACTATACTGCATGATGAGTCTTAGAAATAATGTCAATAGTTTCAGTTATTTCTTTTACATTCAGAAAAGTTTCAATCGTTGAATATAAATTATTCAAATGATAATGAGATCTGACTAAATATTTCATTTTATGGGGGGTTTCGTTTCTTGACTCTTTGGAATAATTCCTTTATCGTGTTCTTTTGTACGAACGTATTTCTCATTGAGTTTCTCATTATATGAAAAATGGTGTACACATGAGTGTTCTTCAAGAATATGCAGATCTCATTTAGGAAATGGAAAATATCAAGAAGGAATTAATATAAAATATTATCATCTATTATTTTGCACCATTTAACTGGACCGTTCGGAACGTTCTCATATTTCAGAAATGGCCAAGAGAAAATTTATGAAAATTTTGACAGGATGGTTTTTGATGATGCCCGATTCAATGGTGATATTGGCAACGTTGCCAAATCAACAGATTTTCAGATATTGAGGGTAAATCAATTCAATGTCTCTAAATATCAGATTTTGAATAATTTTATTTTTTAAAATATGACAAAATGGCTTTTTCGTTCAAAAGTCTGGGAACGATCCAATATTTTCAATACGGTTCAAAGAAAATTCGCTGAATTGATTGCAATGAAAATAAATATGGTTTTCCATTTGAAAGAATTGAGTTACCGTCAATATCTGAAAAACTTTTGATTTGGCAACATTGCCGATATCACCATTGAATCGGACATCATAAAAAATCATCTTGTATAAAATTTAACGAATATTTCTTGACCGTATTGAAAATATTGGACCGTTACCAGAGTTTTGAACGAAAATGCCAAAGGATTGAGTTACCCTCAATTTCTGGAAAACTGTTGATTTGGCAACATTGCCGATATTACCGTTGAATCATCAAAAACCACCTTGGAGATTTTCGTAAATTTTCTCAGGGCCGTTTCTGAAATATGAGACCGTTCCGATACTTTTGAAAGACACTGTATATTGTTTCAAGTGTAACACCTACAAATAGGTAAGTGTTTGGCACATTTTGATTAGGTTATGTTCATAGTGTTTTGAGCAATTACACCCAAACCACTTTCTGTAAGATTGATTTTATATCTTGATGAGGAATAAGTGTTTATTATTATTATTTTGTATCTTTAACATTAGTGGTGTTAATTCACGGGTCAATCGTTGTGGAAATGATAGTCATGGAAATACATTCTTATAAGGGGTATCAGCACGAATAAGGGTCTGATCTTCACTGTCATTATTCGGTGGATCAACTTGAAGAAATATTCATCTGAATAATGGTCGCCCAAAATTTTTATAATAGCATGAAAAATAAAAAACCTGATCACTTCCATGATTATATACTAATACACAAACTCTGTCACCGAGTTGGAACCCGTTCAGCAGAAAACCAACGTGAAAGCTGTGAAGTGTGACAGGCTCCTACAGAATAGGGATAAGCTAATGCATGCTGGGGTCATTGAAGACCTTGGCTCATCCAGAAACCTGACCTTCGCTTTTCTCAGGTCAAATGGGCTGAAGTCGAAAACCAGGGGATTCATAATGGCCTGCCAAGATGGTGTCTTCAACACCCTCGTCTACCGTAATCGCGTGATGAGTGTCCCTGACACTAGATGCAAAGCGTGTCGTGGAGCAGCTGAGACCATAATGCATTTGCTGTCAGCTTGTCCAGCTTATGCGGGCTTAGCCTATATCCACGGGCACAACGCGGCGCTATGGGTGTTGTATTATCACCTACGACACTACAGTAAAGACGAGACACCGGTGTTGCCTTATGCTCTGGGGGATATTGAGTCAGTCCATTGTGGAGAATGAGAAGTGCCGAATCTATTGGAACTACTCATTTTCCACTCTCAGACAAATACGAGCCAATAAGCCTGATGGAGTCCTCCTCGACCATCAAAGTAGAACGATTTTCGTCATAGAGTTCTCGGCTCCTGGCGAAACGAACATCGTCCGAAAAGAGGAGGAAAAACGGACAACATATCGAGATTCACTATTTGAACTCCGCAGGATTTACCCAAACCATTCTGTCAAATTGGTGGTTCTGAATATAGGGGTACTTGGTGGAATGATGGACACACTGCTCTCGAATCTGAAAATCATACCGGCTTGCGGTGATGCGACAGAAAACCTATCCGGAAGAATGCAGAAGGCCGTAATTCTTGGTTCACTCCGTTTACTCAGGGTACATGATTCTTGGACCCAGTAATCACTCACCCCACGGACGTTTACTGGAGTTGTTCTATCGGAGCTCTGGAGATAGGGCCTGACTGGAAATATTCCTAATGGAAAAAATTACATATATATACAATTTTTATTCATAAATCCAGAGTTCACATTGTAATTTCAGATGAAGATTTTATGCAGTTTTGATTAGGAATTCACTTTCGACATATTGTGATGTAAATTACACTGTTGAACACATTTGAAGGAACTTAATTCTACAGAGTTTTTATTCACACGAAAACAATACTGTTCCTAATTTTTGGGATACTCTTCATGCTTCATACACGGATACAAAAAAAGTACAAAATATTTGTGATATTGTCACGGAACCCGATAACCAAATCAAAATCAAGTACGAAACTACCTTTTAATAAAATAATTTTCCATTCATTAATTTATTTTTCATTCCTAAGGTTATATATACAACAATATATACAATATACAAACATTCAGGTAATGATCACCCAGTAAATAGGAAATCCAGATTGCTCATTCACTTTGAAATTCAACAAATTGTTAAAAAATAAGAATTTGCATTTTGATACCGACTCGTGTCTATTCTAATATCAGCACTTCATCATAGTCTCAACTCATACATCGGTGAATGGCAATCCGGTGTAATGTTTCTATGATGTGTCGGTCATCATCACCTAGGTCGAAGTACTTTGCTGCCTTGCAAATGTCAGCACAAACAAACCGATGACTAGGAAATGTTTTTTACTATAAAGTTGAAAATTCACTAGAGACTCGGTTCAGTTCAGACGTAGTTCAGATAAGTTCAGATCTTGACATGGTCAGTTTTTGAAAAATAGTATTTTTATGGCGCATCTCGAGGCACTTCTCTCCTTAGGGATATTTTTATTGCAAGTAAAATTATTCTGTCTTATTTTGTCTAAACTATTTTGCAACTTTTTAAACTTGGTTTTGGTCTGTCAATTAGGCTCGTTTCACTTTTTATTCAATAAATTTTATATGAATTATTTCATTTCGTAATGCAGGGTGATCTCATAAACCTCTCGTAGCTAAGCGAAACTAGTCACAAGGTGTCCCAGTGCTTAGAAATTCACTTAGGCACTAAAGGTACGCGTGACAATATTATATCCCCAGTTTGCGTAATTTCAATGAGCACGTTGTTGGACTTCGTTATTGTCGTCGCCGTAGCTTGAACATGCTCCCATGCTAGACCATCTATTAACCTGGAAAATGTTGCAAGGCAATTGGCGGTTGTAACATTTTTGAATTTTTTATCGAAAACTATCGATAATTACATTGTTGGAGGACCCCCTCATTATCATTGCTACCTAAGCCTATTCGGATCGTCTTTCATTTCCATTTCCGTTCGCCATGCCGAGCAGGAATCTCTCGCATACCCACATGCATGTCGGCCGAGGCGAATTCCGCATGGAAATGCCAGATAGCATTCGAATAGTTACCGATAATTGCATTCACTTGTCAGCGTACATTTCGATCCGCCCTTATTATTGTCCTGTATACAAACCGTATTAACCTGCACGTTTGGGATCGGGTGACGCCTGAAAAGCGGAACTTTGTTCGGTAATGTATGCACAGCGAACAAAGCTTTCCAGAAATTACTTGGTGATTGGTTCATTCTGTTCCATTTTGTTTGAACGATAGGGCGTTATCGCTCGAAAAATGCTGAAATGATATATGAAAGCGGAGAATTGAATTTGAAAAATTCAGTTATACAAGATTCCTTTAAACGCCTTTTTCTCTCCGTCTCTTTAGGCAGATATCAGACAAAAAATACCTGATTAAAATAATGATACTAGTAATAATAATATAACCATTCAATGGTCTGGTTCGATTATCGCAAGGCATTTGATACAACATCGCATGAACTCATCATGCATTTGCTCAGATTGCGGTACCCGATCAAATAGTGGGATGCATTGAATATCTGATGCCACCATAACATCTGGTCAAGTACAAACAGACCAGATCATCTTCAGAAGGGGCCTGTTTCAGGAAGACTCCCTCAGCCCTCTTCTTTTTTGCATCTCACTATTGCCATTGTCCGTTGCACAACGGAAAACCCGCGGATACAACTGCGGCACGTCCAGCAACCGGAGGCATGAGGTCACTCATATGTTTTACATGACTTACCTCAAACTATATGCCTCCGGAGAAAAGGATCTTCATCAGTACTTGAGGGTGGTGCAAGAGTACACGCATGCTATCGGAATGGAGTTGAGATCGACAAATGTGCCACGGTTCATCTCAAAAAAGGACGATGCGAGGAATACGGAGAGGTCGTTCAGCTCCTAGACGGAAGCATCCTACATAATCTGGATGCCAGAGGGACGTAAACCTACCTAGGGGTATGGAACAACGCCACACCCTAGAGTTAACTACTGTTAAAAACCCTCTCTGCGGCAAGTATTAGCATGAGCTCTGATAGATCTGGCCATCAGAACTGTCGGGAAAGAACCTAGTTGCTGCAACTAACTTCTTTGGAGTAATGAAATGGATAAAGAAGAGCTGCGATAACTCAACGTTAGAACTCGCAAAATGATGCATCTCCATAGGAGTTTGCATCCCAAATCGTCTGTTCCACGGTTATACTTCCCCAGACAGCGGAAAGGCCGTGGACTTTTGAGTTTGGAGTGCCTACACAACAGAATGGTACTGGATGGAGCCTGTAAAGTCATCAGAGGAGTTCAGATCCCCTTCTCTGCTTACTATGCTATCATGAAAAAGCAGGGATTGGAGCATTTCTTTTCAAGGCAGCAACCCGTGCAGCCGATCGATGTACTCGGTCTCGCATTCGACACTGAACGGACGAACCCAAACTCTGTCACCTAGTCGGTACCCTCTCAGCAAAAAAACCACATCAAAGCTGCGTAGAGTGAGAGGTTCCTACAGCTTCATAAGAACCTGACATTTGCTTTTCTTTGGTCAAGTGGGCTTTTAGATTCGAAAAGTTTCTACCTTGAGCAGATACCTTGGATAACAGCCTTCTGTGTGGGTCTGGATATGATTTCTGTCATCTTGCCACATACGCACGTTCAAAACCAGCGAATGCATCACACCACCAAGGATTGTTTACAGTATGATCTGGGTAGAGCCTGCTCAGTTCGCTTCGCCGAACGTAGTTTTATTTTGGTAGGCAAAATAGCAAAATAAAATATATAGAACCGATTTATTATCCGAAACAAAATGCATCTAATGTGTAGATTCATGGAAACCATCATATGTTAAAATCGTAAGAACTAGTTATCAGAGATATGAATTGGTTGAGAAACGAAAATCAAAAACTAACGAAACAAAATTTTATCAAAACATTAGTTATTCTAATCTAAAAACGTAAAACCAACAAGTTGTAAATTTGTAGTAACGTAAAACCCGTGGAACCGAAATGTATAAGATATAAAATGATCAGAATCGAAATCTAGCAGAAAGTGTTGTGGGTATAAGTCAATAATGAACCAGCCTAGTAAAGAACGATCAACTCGTTATAAAACTTGTGAGCGTTGAAAAATCGAATCATGTAGCACGAATTTATAACAAATTGTTCATTATTTCACGATTTATTTGGAGAGTCATATTTTTTATTTCAAAATTATTCTGGTAATAAATTCAATGTGAGCCTTGCCATTGCGGTAATATTAGATGGTGAGACAAATAAAAAGAAATCTAATCAGAATTTATTTATATTGACCACACGCTGCACCATCTCTGAGATAGTAGAGCAACCCACGATCCACTTTATGATAGTTTAGGTTCTGTATATTTCGGTCTTCTGATGATTTTCAATGTCAATTTTAAGTGGTAAATGTATTGATTTGACTATTTTAATTCTTATGACTTCCGAATATTACGCTTTGCAGACGGGATTCTGTTACGAAATTTTATCATTTTTCCAAAGTTTTGTTTTTGTGATTTGCTGGTTTGATCGAATTTCCGTCTCTACGTTTTCGTTTATTCTGGTTATTATGGTATTACAAATTCAACTCCTTGTGATATTCAGTTCATCAAATTTCGGTTATTCAAAAGTCTGATGTGATAATTTTTTTTATTTTTTTTGTTACTTCAAAGTTGTTCTTTATCTAACTCGTTTCTCCACTTTATTGTTACTGAAGTTTGTTTGTTCGATACTTTCAATTCATAGACTGTTTCAGTTCGACATTTTACCATTCTAATAGATTAGGTATATCTTATATTTTTTTGATGGTCGCGGAAGACTTCATCAGGCTTATTGGCCTCAATTCGTTGGTTAATGAGTAGTTGCAATAAATTCTGCAGAGTGGTCGCGTTTGTCTCCAACCCAGGCGGCCCGGGTTTGATCCACACCTCCTACTACTTGATCGAAGAAAGTTGTAGGTAACATTTTTGGATAAATCATAAATTGGCTCTTCCTAGTGTAGCTGCAGCAGCCATCATATTGGTTTTTTGTAGAACCAGTTTTAACTAAAGTTTGGGTCACGCCGTTCGGTGTTGAAAATTGGACCAAGTCTATCAGCAGCACTGACGTCACGGGTCGCAGTGAAGGACCGCAATATATCCACTCACCTAAAACCTAATCAAACCATTAGATGCCCGAACTACTTCCTCGAAAAGAAACCCGTCAATTTTTGCTTTTTCATGGTAACGGACCATCCAGAAAAGTAATGACTTCATAGTCTCAACGGTACAAGGACTTCCTGTTGTCTGGTAGTCTGTATTATATGGCCGATATGGTAGTAATTCACAAGGCGGCGTTGAACAGCATTTACTACCTAGGGTGTAACCTCACAACGTGCGATCTCAAGCGTATGAATTGTTTGACAAGGAAACAATAATATTGTCAACTTACCTCCATTTTTATCTGTGTTATCATGCATCATTGTAATAAACTCCTAGTTATGATCGTCCATCAACCGGTAATATTTTATATCTTCAACTATCAATACATACCAACTATTTTCTGTGGAAACCAGAAGAAATGTTCAGTGGAAGTTCGATTCATGATGTTCCCACACGTATTTTAATAATTTGAAACAGATTGACAAATATCGGCATCATGTATTGTTTCGTCGTTGAAGAAAGTAAATAAGTCCGGTATTATTACCAGGAGCTGAATTCAATTCAATTTAACTTTTATTTGTTATTCCTGTTGCGTGGGGATTTCCATGAAAGATTGGCCACCACAGATATAGGACCACACTCGAACAGTAATTGGAATGAAACTCTGATTAGAAAACTTTCGAATGGCTCCATGATATGAACTTCTGGTGACCCAAAGCCAAGTTGGAGGCTATAGTCACTTCTGATGAAATTCGCCGAGTTAGGGAAACGAGTTTCCCAAATAGAAATAACCTCTCCAGTGAAATTAATATGAAAATTTCCATAGAAACGATGCCGGAATTATCTTTCAACTGCTCTTGTTAGTGTTCTCATTACAGTAATAAAATACTGAGTTTTCTGGTTCCAGGAATTTTCAGTCTTGATTTCTTGGTCGAAAGGACAACAACTGTGATGGATAATTTAGGTAGTATCTATATCTGAAGACAAGTGACGTATTTTGAAAGACATTTATTTCTCAATCATGCCTGTACTCACACGTTTTGGTGTCTGTATCGGACACAAGTCACTTGATGAAGTATTTTCCTTCCAAGCAGAGTTGAGCCAACAGATGAAAATAGCAGATCTGTTCAGGTAGTCAGTTGGATGACGCTCGTGAGGGCACATAATCTGAACAAATGGTGTTTTCCCCTCTATATTTGTGCAATGTTCTTCGACAGAAAATTTACATTATTTTGATTATCTAACTACACTGAAAGGATTTTACCATATCAACATATAAAAAGAATGGTAAAATAATGAAAATCTAAAAAAATTGGTGATATGCAATATTGATTGACACAAAAACAGAATATGATCGAATTATTTAGAAAAATAATAAATTCAGAAAAATTAAGAAACGCACATCAATAATAATAGTCAATAATGTAAGGAAATTGCTCTCCGAAATTTTTTATTCCGCCACAACCACTTTCAAATGGAAAAATAACACGATTTGAGTGGTGTTATTTTTTCAAAAACCTTGGTTTTCCACTGCGAGAATAGACTACTTTCGTATAATATTTTAAAAGTTTATTGAAAATCCGTAAAATTCAATCAACTACAATTGAAATCAATATGTCCATGGGATGGAGGACGAGGGCATATTAAACATAGGAAATGATACATTCAAGTTTTTTGACTGAATTTTTTTTAAACCTTCTAGTGTGTGGTATCAAATTGATGTTAATGAAATTATCTTCTTTTGCCCCAACATCCACCATGTTGCCATTTGAAAAAAAATAGTAATACCAGTTGAAAATTTGATTTCATATAGCGGATACATTTTTACAGTTGGAACGTTTTATGGGTCATTGGTGGAATCATTGGTAGAAATAATGTTTAGTCAGATTGCCATGGTTGAGCAGTAACAAAAAGATCCTCAACATAGAAGAATTAAGCAATGAGAAATGTCTTTTCTTTTTAGGTTAGTAATCCATATCAAAATCTATAAGTATTAAATATCAATAGTTGCATGTTTTTCAATTATTGAAGGATTATGAATTGTGACAGGTTTGTCAAATAAATTCGTACGTCAAATTTCGTATCTTTCGAGCGAACATGACTCTGGAAAAACCTGAGGTGGTCGGTGGATCAGCGGTCTAATGCACAGGCCGTTCGAAACTCCAGCATAGCAATAGTCGGTTCGAATCCAATGTAGGTACGAGAATTTTTCTCAACTACTTTATATCGGATTCGATAGGCGGCCGCATGCCTTGTTGAAAAGCAAGTGTATTGTGAGTAGATGCCAATCTCGTCTAGTGCTAGCTTGGAGTGCACACCGACCACCCGAGGTGGTGCCGTAGGTTTTCCGGGTTTTCCTACAGCTGAAAAGTGAATACATCACATAAAACATCAGTAAGTCTCCCCGGAGCGCCACGGCAAATAATAATAGCCGTCCTCTACCCGCACAGGCTATGCCTTTGGGTACACTCAACGAGTGTTTATGAGGGAGTATTATTATTATCCATAGCCCTCTAGATCAAAATGTAAATTCCCGGTGAAACCGAAAGTTGCATGCAGCTGAGTAAATTGTCAAAAAATGCAGTTTTATGTCGAATGCAGATCCTCCAAATTTCATTCCATTAACTGCATAAACAAAAATTGTGTAATCACGAGTCACCTTTCGCAGACGTGACATTTTTTATCTTTGTGTTGGATATATCTCTAACGTACTTCTAGTTGGCTGGGCAGTGACTTGTGAGATGTGATGTGACATGACTAAACTAAGTATATTTCAAAATTAAAAGTACGAAATTTCAATATTTTTTTCCCATTCTCATTAAAAAAAGAAACATTTTCTGAGAGAACAGAACAAAATTTTTTTATTTGAGTACCTTTGAGAATTTTCCACTAAAATTTGCCATAGGAGTAACAAAAATAGTCAAAATAATTTTTTCAAGCCTCTCTTGCACAATATATTCGAACTAGTTCGAATGTTTACCTCAACAGCCAGATAAGTATCAATTTTTTTTTAAGTCAGATAGACCAAAATGTTATAGTTCAAAAACAGTATAATAACAGTGATACTAACTAATAGACACTCGCTTCAGATAAATGATCTTAATGTACGAGTATTCCAAATGTATTCTGATATTTGAAATAATAATGAAATATTTTGCAAAGCAGCAATCAATATTTCCAAATTCCGTAGGCAAGAAGTATTATGTTTCATTACTCTATAGATAGGACAGTCAAAAATAATATAAAAAAGTGTTTCCCTTTCGTTCATATTGCAAACTGGGCAAGGTAGTTTAGGATCAATAGAGTAGGAGATTCCATAAAGAGTAAATTTGATTTTGAAGTGATTGATTGGCCATACGTAGCTGAGCGAGGGTGCGCGTGACCTGGATGGATAGTTTTAGTAGGAGGTAGATGGCTTGTATTGATGGACATATTTTAAATTGTAAACGTACATGAAGGGGTACCGAGAGGATATTGCAAAATCAGACTTATGCAAAAATTTGTAATATTTAGCCAGTACGGGTCAAATCGTTGAGGTACAGATCATTCCTTAAGGGCAATGAATCGGTAGCGGAGAAAAATCGCTATATTTGCAATGGCCAGTTATATTTAGGATCTAAATTATTCATCAGGCGCATTTGTTGATCAAAACAGAGCCTGGGGTGTCGGTGATTTTCCATAAGAAAAATCTTGCAGAACCAGTTGAGGGTCATTTTGAAAATGTTATAAGCGAGTTTAACTCTTCCAGATTCCACGCGAAGGATGGAATCGGGTGTATTGACTGGGACTAGTAGTACTTATTCTTTCAATAAACGAAATTCGAACTCTTTCCAGCGCATCTAGATATTTGAGTCTCCAAATAGAAATACAGTTATACATGACGCTCAAATACAATGAATCAAATAGTTTTATTCTGTGGGGCCAAGTATCGATATGAAAAATGCGAATAATAAGGGACTCAATGGTTCACCCTGTAAATATTTGTTAAATGTTTTGTATAGCTTAGGTACCTGTAAAGTTATTGAAATTAGGTAGAACCTAGAACTTATGAATACTATTTTTCGTATTTTCAAATTAACGTAGAAAATTTTAGTCCACCCTTCTTTAAATTATAATTTCGATCCTTCTTCGAATATCTTGCAGGATTGTTAGGAAGTTTAATTGTTTTTCGTATGAGATTAACATTTAAGATGATGTTGTCACAAAAAAAAATAGCCACTATAAAAACATAAATGAATATTTGAAGCCCCACCCCGGCAGAACACCTTATCAAATTACAGAATAAAATCACAACACGAAAACTACAAAAAATCGCTGAACTTACAAGGGGTATTTTCAAATACACCCCTGGGTGTGAGGAATTCAGATTCTTTTTTTGGACGTCACTATTTAGACCACCCTCTATAAAGTAGGGGAGACTAGGGAGGCTTGATACTGTGAGAGGTATGATACACGTTTAAATTAACCGCCTAAAATATGTTGCCATTACTAGATTTGACAACAGCTGAGTCCTTGCACGTGGCCGTTACACTTAATATCAGTTTTTTTCCGTTACACGCAAAGATAACTTGTTGGTGACAAAAAATCGTTATTGTTTACATATTTTGTACATTTTGAAAAGGTAAGTGTAAATCTTTTGCAGACAACTGTTTCAGAATGTTCTGTTTATTCAATATATATGAGATAATATATAGATTTAGCTTTAATTTATCATATGATTTAGATCATGGACGTATAAATGAATAATGGACCCAGTTATTTACATCTCCAAGTGAAGTCGCTGAAAGGCACCATCGTAATTCGTAAGGTCCTGCTGTTGAGTTGGGTGATGCCACATCAAGTCTGTGATAATTCTTCATCAACAATCAACACTAGCTTAAACTCAATTGCCAGCGAATTTCAGTCAGTAACTCAATATTCCGATCAGTTTATGAAATTAAACTCGGCATAATACATTCCAGAATCAAAACTAGTGAAATTAATTTGAAAAATCGGTGCGAACTTCCAAAAAATTCTGTACTGTCCATTGAAATGCTGCACGTGGAATACGACCACTTCCTCAGGCCCCGCCAAGGAAACAGTACAACTCAAGCAGGAAACCCACAACTGACATTCTAACAGACACACCTAACATGGAGGAAATTGAAGTAAGCATGAAAAGAGGTCGGAATGAAAGAAACAGGGAGCGCAATATAAAAAGAACTTTGATTGAAAAATTGTGGACGATACAGTAAATAAGACAAAAAACAAAGGTAAAATGAACAAGAAACAAAAGAATATTGTTGACTAAGATTCTGATACATCAGAGGAGCCAAAATTCGACGGATCATCTGATGAGCTCAGTGATATAGATAAACAAATTGAGAAAGAAATAGAAGAAAATTTTGTTGCAGGAGTAGTAAATGAAAATAATTACGTGCTAGTATGATTTGCCACAAAAAAAGACAATAGCATACTACAGAAGACACATCAATAAAATATCTTGGGATCGTAATTGATCGCCATCTGCGGTGGGACCTGCAAATTAAAAATGTTGTAAGGAAAGTAAGGGGATTATTACACAAATTCAAAAATCAGAGGGACTTTCTTGATATTAGAAATTTAAGAACATTATACCATGCACTAGTCGAGTCACAGTTGCAGTACGGAATAATTGGATGGGGAGGGGTGACTGATACACATCTAGAAAATTTGAATACTGTACAAAAATATATACTTAAAATAATATATCGAAAAAAACCTACTTACCCTAGCGATGATTTATATAAAGAGTCTTATATACTCGACTTGAGACAACTCTATTGTCTGAATATTTTAAAAAATATTAAAAAAGGTTCCATAATTTTACAGCCTATGAACCATTGCTATGATACTCGAAACAAAAAGAAAAATGTATTTCATCCACGTTGCGAAAAATCTATAGGTCAATGTAACGCATATTACCTTGGACCTCGTCTTTATGACATTCTACCTATACGCGTAAAAGACACTAAACATATAAAAAGTTTCAAGAAAAAAGCCAAACAATGGATGTTGAAAGAAAATAGATCTTTTTTTAGAGATTTCATAAATCAGGTATGATCCGGACATTCATCAATGTTCACTGGTAGATGTGATCGAGTTATTTTTATAAAACTTGAATTACCTACAATGTCACCATCAAATTTTATAAAACCTATGTTATTGATATAATTTTAATGTGTTATGTATACATGTGTATATATATATTATATTAATTAAGTTTCAAACTAGTGACTGTAGATGTCACAAGTTACTATTCATTTATATATATATATATATATATATATATATATATATATATATATATATATATATATATATATATATATATATATATATATATATATATATATATATATATATATATATATAATAACACTCCAGTCAGGTAAATTAAGCGTTTAGTCTGCAGCGGAGAACAACAATTTTCCTCCCAAATGTTCCATAGGTTAGAACTAACTCTGTGAATTTTCTCTTCCTGAAGAAGGTTGACGAAATATTGAAGATTTAAATCGAATGAGTTTCATTGTTCAACAGACCGCTACCCGAGAATTCCTACTTAATTATATATATATATATATATATATATATATATATATATATATATATATATATATATATATATGTATACATTTATTCCTTTTAAATTTTATTAAAAATCAATTGTGAAATTATTACTACATATTTTAATATTTTACTATATATGTTTAGATTGTTACTACTTACCTATTTTTAAGTTTCTTTTTTTACCGATGCCATGTACCTATGCTTTATTATTCCCCCCCCTTTTTTGAAGATTTTTACCAACTCAGTATATGTACCTTCCCTTTATTAGTTAACATGTATAGAGATAGGAATTATTCATACTTATGATCATTCATTCACAATAGAATGAGAAGTCACACACAAGTGGTGTAGCAACCTAGAGTTGTTACACACACTTCAGTGATCTGTTCATGTTTATTCGCAATGATATCACTGTATGGAAATATTATGTAAATTTTAATTTGAATAAACATATTATTATTATTATTATTGGCCAAGTCTTACAAAAAGTCGAGGATGAATATTTTATAAAATTTATGCGTCGCAAAAAAACCTGCTCTCCATTTTGTATATCTCAATGTAAAAGATGAATTTTTTGTGCCCGAGGAAGATGTCATCAAACTACCACCACCGAGTTTTGTGGGCGGAACTGCCAGATCTTCAAAAAGTTGAGATTTCCCATTAATATTTCAAAATAGAATAATGTTCTGTAAAAGTTTTGCATAGTAATTTATAATGTTTTCAAGAATAAAAAATGTTTTGTAAATAATTTTTCGGGTTTAGAGTTACCATTACCCACAAAAATTTAAAGTGCTAGATGATTTAGATTATTCAAAATTCAAAACTTTCAGAGGTAAAAGCCGCTCTAAATAAAGTTATGTCTATAATAATTGTAAAAACCTAGTCATGTATCAAAGTTCAAATATATTGTATCAAAGCTCCCTCACTATGAGGACTGATACACTTTGCATATTTTAATAAAAATAGCTCAATGCACATTCTAAACTGACATCTGTAAAGTATCCGAAATTGACTGCAAGTTATTCAGTTGTGTGGGTACCCATTTAAAGAATTTGCACGATGAATAGTTTTTTAGTTATTTTGGATGGAGTGTTGAGTGTATCAAGCCTCCCTAGTCTCCCCTACCAATAAAGTTGGCTTAAGAGTATAAATTAGAATTCAGTGAAATACGTAGATTATTCAAGCATTAATGAATTAGGTTCACCCTGTATACATATAATACTAAATGGTTAAGCACTGGCATAAACTGCGCTTCCTATTGCAACAAAATATTTTTTGTAGTCGCTCCTGCTAAGCTTTCGACAAAGGGCTGGAAGCTCGAATTCAAGCTCCCGTGATGATGTACAGCTCGTACGTAAGCTCTGGAAGCGGAAGCACATCCTCAACGGCAAAAGCGTCCTCCGCCTAACTCTCTCGACACATATAACTCACGATCATGCGTTATCTCACATGATCTCCTCACTTTGACCGATAACAACCCACCTTGATTGCGGATGATTTCATTAACAAACACGGAACTTTGATGTTATTCAACCGAGTGGTGCTTAGCAAGGTAACTCGTTATTCCTCTCGCTTTGATCGGCCAACCGCGAGCGAATCCTTTCATACGTTACTTTGCCTGCGAAAGGGCGTCTGTCGCGTTTTTCGAAATTCTTTTCGCTTCGGCTCGCACGTCTGTTTGGCCGCTGACCGCTCGGTTTTGCGTGCGGAAAAATAACGCCTATTATTAGTTAGTAGGTGTTATATGTCTACGCTTCGGTGTCGGGTCTTAGGAATTACGATCAAAGAGAGTTTCCGGACGATTACTCTTTATCGAGAGCTTTCGACCGTGCGCTTCGCTCGATGAATATGCCGAAGCGCAGATGCTTATTAGGGTGTAGATAAAATTGTTTTTGAAGTTGATTTGCGGGGCGAAAAATGTCGACGATATTTTCACGTTCGCGGAAAATATTTCAACGTGATTGGAGTTACCGAGGCGTCGTCAAAGTGCACGCCCGGTTGAAATATTCGAGATAAGCCGATACGACATCAGGGTAAATTCGCTCTATATACGGATATGAACTGGTGCCCAGCTATTTAGCCGGCAGATAATTATAAAGGACTCAGTCATTGTCTGTCTTTCGTTTGGGTGAATTTTCTGTTCGTTGTTCATCAGCAGGCCCGGACTGGCCAGGTCGGTTGGCCGGAGCACATAGGGGTATTTACGAACAAAATCTGGTCAAAAGTTAATTTCTTCAGATCCACCCTAAAATTAAATATTTCAGCGTGAAGCTGTGGTCGGGGATCCTAAATGGAAAACTTATTGGTCACTTCGAACTACCGTCCAGGTTAGACGGTGATGCTCGTTTAGTTTTTTCAGTAAATCACCTTCCTTTTAATCTTTAAATCGACGGTGCTCCTTGCCACTATGCGCTACAAGTAAGACAGCATCTAATCGTGATTATCTACAGGGGCCGCAGATTGGCTTGCACGTTCGCCAGACCTAAACCCTATCGACTTTTTTATTAAAAGATTTCACAAGAACTTGGTGTACGCGCAACGACAATAGAATTACTCAGAAGCTGCAAGAAAAATCAAAGAAGAACATTCAAGCGCTTTCAGACGATTGAAACATAACTTTTTAAGACGTTGTCGAATATGTATCGAAGCTGCAGGACGTCATTTTGAAAATTAATAATTTTTTTTAATGCCTTTGAGAATTTTTCACTAAAATTCACCATAAAAGTAATAAAAATAATCAAAATATTCTTTTTCAAGCCTGAAAGGATTTTAAACCTATCCACCTTCGAAGGCTGATTACAGCTAATTATGGTTTAGGCACCTGTTGAGTTTTTAAAATCTTCATCGTCACTTTCTGAGCTCAATAAAATGACGTCTACAGTTTTTCAATACGACGTTTCGTTCTCAAGGCACCTTCATCAACTTTATTTTTAAATAAGGCCCTGTTATTTTCATTACAAAATTCATAGCAATTTTTCATTCTGAATACGTCATTTATCATTTATAGTTGTTTAAATATGTTTTTATCTTATTTTATACATTACTTAAAATCATTCAGGAAAAACCTGCCTATTAAGGCTCTGAACGCTTGAAAAATATTAATTTGAGAATGTCATAATTGAGAGTCAATAGATACTACCTACCTGGGTTCATCATTATTCCTCTAATAATAATTGAAACTATTAATTGTATAGATCTAGGAATAATGATAATTTTACAGGTAGGTAATACCCTAATTATCGGAAAAGGTATTTTAGTTAAGAAGTCAATGAAAATGAATAAAGTGTTTCGTGTGTATACCCTCGTGTCATTTCCAATACAAAATTCATTTACGTACGTAGTCTTTTAATTTGTTTAGAAACGGATTCAAATTATACTTTCTGGGAAAAGTTCTACATATCAAAGTGTTACATTCTGTGCCATTCCAATACTCGGTTAGAAACATTCAATGAAAACGTTACTGGAATGTCAAAATCTACAGCAAATTTTATTTTGCCTAAAAACAATTAATATCATCCGTACAAATTTCGGATCTGCCAAGTACTAAGGACGGGAGACGACGTAAGGCGAAGGACATTATGTGAGTGGTATAGAACAGAATCGAAAGTCCTGTTTTCAGACTGGATAGACGAAAACTGATGACTGCGTCTGAGGGTCAAATTTTATGACAAACCTAATGGTGAAAACCGCATATCGAGATCTATCATTGTTTCTGAGAATTCAATGGTGTAATTTTGGTAATAATTGGATAGCCAACCTCTGTGGAAGGATGAAAGATTTTATTATTGAATTGCCGACCAATTCTATATACGAATTGGAAGTGGCAGTGATGCAAAGTTTTGCTTCTCTCACTCCTATTGAACTAATTAATTCGGCAAAAAACGTTAAGAAACGGTGTCGCCTGTGCGTAGGGAAGTTGGTAGACATTTTGAACACCTTCTCTAAGGAAATATGTTTCATTGTTTGTTCTTTATCATTATTATTGGTGGAGTTTCATTTATTAGTAGTCAATATAGTATAAATTGTTACCAGTTTACTGCTGTTTAAAAGCTTTCAACATTTGACAGCTACTACTGAACAATTTATTTTATCACTGCGTCGTCCAAATCCTACTCGTTCAAAGTGTGCGTTTTAAAAGTCTAAATGAAAAAACCTAAAAGCTTTCAAAGATGACTAGTAAAACATAGGATGTGCTACATTTTAAGAAAAGTAATTTTTAGCTCAATTGAAATATATAATAATAGATATAAAAAAAATATTTTTCCATCAATAACTATGGATATCTTAATCGAAAAAATAAGTGACCTATGCCGCACGTGTATGGTGGCCAAAAATGCAACAAATTTCAGCACGATTCAAGCTACAGAAAGTGTAGCGGCTAGCTTGCCTGGGAACCACAGGAGCAATATTTACGTGCCCTACTGCAGATATATAGGTAATGCTAAATGTTCCGCCATTGCACCTATGTGTAATGAAAAAAGCAGCAAATAGTGCCTTCAGACAGTACCAGACAAAAAACTTGAAAGCAGGAGATCTGATCGAACATCTGAAGATTTTGGAACACATCTCCCTAGAAGTCATGTCTAAACCGACATATAGCATTTTACTTTCTAAACTGGATGTCGCTGGCCTTAGTCAAAAACTACTGAGTTTCTTTGAATCGTACCTTCTTAATCGAAACCAAATAGTTCACTACAATGGATTCAAATCAAACACAATAATTTCTACGTCCGGTGTACCCCAAGGGTCGAACTTGGGACCATTGCTGTTTTTAATTTTTATTGATGATTTAAACTCACAAATAAACTCCATGAAGCTTTTTTTTGATGACGATCTGAAAATAGTAAGTTCTATCCATAATGAGGACGATTGCATAAAACTTCAGGAAGACATAGACAATGTACAGGCTTGGTGTGAAATTAATAACCTGCATTTGAATATTGATAAATGTAAAGCGATGTCATATACAAGAAAACACACATATACTGAACATCCATACAATATACAAGGTAGTTTGTTGACCCGTTGTAATGAGACTAAAGATCTAGGTGTATTCTTTGACTCTAAAATGGCTTTTGCCAATCACGTGAATAAAAAAGCTTCCGAAGCCACTAAAATGTTGGGATTTATAATAAGAAACTGTCAGAACTTTACAAATGTTAATGCCTTGAAAATATTATACTTCTCATATGTAAGATCCAAACTTGAATACTGCTCAGTCATTTGGAGCCCCTACTATGTTTGTCATGAGTACACAATCGAAAAAGTACAAAGAAAGTTTTTAAAATTCATGTACTTCAAAAATTGCGGTATCTATCCAGCTAGGGGCTCTGACCATAACAACCTTCTTGACCACTTTCAATTCATTTCTTTAGAAAAAAGGAGAAAATGTGCGTCAATAACTTTTCTTCATAAACTGCTGCACGGCCTAATTGATTGCGGTTTGCTTTTATCAGAACTGAACTTTAGGGTACCAAGGGCTCATTCACGGCTGAATCTCACTTTTTACTGCTCCACAGCGCGAACAAATTTAATCCTGCATTCCCCAATTGAATATATGTGTGATAATTATAACTCCATATGCAATTCTTGCGATATCAATTTCCCATTTTTTGTACCGCAAGAAATTACGTAACATCATTTTTACTGTCTAGTACCGTTCATTACCATTAATTAGTTTATACTGGTTTAGTGATTTTTCGTCTCACCAGTGTAATTTACACTTGGTTTTTTCGTTTCTTTTTCTTATTTTCTTTTCGTTTCTTTCCTCTTTTTTTTTGTTTTTTTTTATATATTAATATTAATATTGTATCACATGTCGCATTTGAACTTGATATTACTTGTTAATCATCTACTACTTAACAGTACTGTTGTATTTAATTATGTCCTGTAATTGGGTTTTACCTGTTGGGCAATAAATGGTTATTATTATTATTATTATTATTATTATAATATAACATGCCTATCAGATACGACTTCTAAGTGCAGTTTGAAGTGGTCTTATACAACCACCATATTCACACAGAGAACGGTCCTTAATTTACGATGCATGCCTCAGTGTGGCATACAGATGGATCCAAGATGGACGAAGGGGTTGGAGTGGGCGTTACAGGGTTAAATTTCAGGCTCTCAAAACCTCTTGGTAGGACTTCAACCATCTTCCAAACAGAAGTACATGCTTCGGAGATTTGTGGTAAGGAATGCCTTGAAACGGGCACCCGAAGGGCAGAAATCTATATATCAGATAGCCAAGCAGCACTGAAAGCTCTGAAGTCACGTACTTGTGAGTCTAAGCTAACTTGGGACACCTTAAACTAACCCTGAGACAACTGGCAGCAATCAGGTAGCCTGATGTGGGTGCCAGGTCACAGGGGCATGAATGAAATCTCACTGGAATAAAGTGCCAGGACAAAGTTGATGGTTTTGCAGAGGAATTTTTTTAATTAAAAAAATTATCGGCACTACCATTGAATTAATGATGAAAAGTTCATTGATTAATCTTCTATTTTAATCTATAAAAAATATGTATTCGTTTCGAACGGAAAACAACTGCTGTCCCCTACGACGGATGAAATTAATCTTTTAGATTTTTGGCAATGTTTTCTGTAAGAACTCATTTGCAATGCTCTCTCAATATCATAGCTATTGAAAAAATTCAACAGTCGTATGGGCAGTAGTTGTTTTCTGTTAGAGTGTTATCTACAACATTCAGTCAGACACTTTGGTACCTTATTTCCATTCTAATTCTGTAAAATTGAAGGTAAGAATTGAGGAGCAGACATCCAAAATGAGTTTTGTCCATTACGAACGCATTTAGGATCATTCAATTATAAAATTCCTGGATTGGCTATCAAAAGGAGATTTTTGACAACAAGGCAATATTTAAGGACATTTTTTTCCGGTTTCTTAAATTTAACCGAAACGTATTCGATTCTTCATAGTAAACTTTCTCATTTTCTGAAAATTATGCAATTTGGACAAAACGCATTTTGATAGTCTGCTCCTGAATTACTCTAAGCGAACAATTTATTTGGCTCATTTCAGCACATATGGGCTCTTTGCGCAAGTGAAGAAGAAAATTGGAAATAGTAAAGTAACTTAACATTTCAATTACATGATACCAAACTCTTCTCTGTCGTACTGGAAATTAAATTATCTGAATTTCAAGCACGCTTTCTGAACTTTCCCGGGTAACATCATACTTCTCTTTTCCATTATATACTTTATAGTTCGAAACAACTTCGCGTCCAACTAGTAAAACTTTTCTGATGGATTCCGGTTCATCTCTGGAATTGCAGCTCTGCTCTTATATTTTGAGTCCAGTTGAGTTCATATTTTTACATGGAACTATGTCAAATATACATTATATACAGTGCCTGCTATAAAATATGTAACACAAGAAAAAAGTTCGTTATCAGAGTATTGGAAAACACTGGGCTACCAATTGTGCATGTTCAACAATCAAAAAATCAAATTTGACGCCATGTCATCAATATTATGACGGTAAATTAAAAATTACTATGAAGTGGTGGAAACTTGAGTAAGTTAGCAAGATATCAACAAAAGTAATTTGAAAAAGTTGATAAAAATTTAATTTCATACTCATATATAGAGTTTCAAATTGAATAATTGGGAAAATTTTTTTAGAGTAATTTCCGATATCCTTATATTTTTTTCCTTTCCTCCACATTGACTGTCACTCAATTAAAAAAGTTTATTATAAGCCAGGATCTCACTATGACACTATGATTGACTATTGTGATGACATTTAAATACATTTCTCTTGAAAAAAAAATTATTATGGGTTTTTTGAAAAATAAAATAATGCTAGCGAGATAGAGAACGCGACCAAGAAATTCAGAAATTAAAAAATAATATTATATTATATACAAATCTCAACATTAAACCCCAAACAGTAAACCTCAGTCCTAGAACGGCACTGCACCTCACTTAGGTATTTTCGAATTATTTGCTTTCGAATTATTTAATTTGTTTTTTCTGTAAAAATTTCAATTCAATTCTTGTAAAAAAGTTATAGATAAACATTTTTAAATGGGTTTCTGAAATGGAAAATCTGTTTATAAATTTATTGAGACTATTTTCAAATACATCAGACTTTTTTTTATTTAAATTTATTATATTATAAAAAATATTATTGTTCCTTGAATATAGTTTATGAAACGGACTTTTTACCTGGACTTTCGACCCGGACTTTCTCCAAGAACTTTTCCCTGAACTTTTCCCCCAGACATTGGCCAAGAATGTTACAACAGCCTGTGAGTATTGCTACAGTCTATTGGTCCTAGCTTATTTGAAAGCATTTATCGAATGTACATGGGGACATTACACTGACAAACCACTGAAATTCAGTAGAAAGTTCTCCAGAATTCCTTTGAAAACTGAATTTTTTTGTCATGGAACATTTTTTAACATGTTTATTTGAAAATAATTAATATTTTTTCCTCTTAAAATATAATTTTGGTTTTTGGAAAAATAAAAAATATTGAAAAATCATGCCACGGTACGGCACTTCCAAAATTTCCATTCGGAATTCTTTCTATAAAAATTTTCAAATTATTTTCCAGAATAAGAAAAAAATCATTGATATTTTTGGCTTTTTGGAAAAATAGAAAAATTCAAATTTCATGGTGTTTTTAAAAATGGAAATTTAAAAATGTATATTTTCGATCGAAAAAAAAATCCAAAATTTCAATTGATATTTTTTGAATTCTAAAAAATTAAAAAAATGGATGGCAACGCACGCATTATTTCTTCAAGTTTTCAGCAAATTTTCTTACAAAACCATTGAAAAGAAGAATCTTTCATAAATTTGAATCAAATTATTTTTCTCAAAAACACAAAAACATGTTAGGATCCAGGTCAAGGTCCATCTCCCCAACATTTTTCACTTTACAAAAAAAGTTGAATATGAGTTTTTCGGTGGCAGCAACAACACTAACAGCTACGACTCTCTGGAGAAAAGTATCCTCAGGATCTTAGTTAGCCTTCGGTAGTGGTTTCATACAAGGACGTTCTAGAACTGGGCATTAGCCAGAGCCAGGATAGAAAAATATAAATATAAACTTATGGCTTGAATATTTGATTGTTTCAATCACAATTGTTTGTGGAAAACACTTTATTCTCTGAAGGTGAACAATTTTTGATTCCACTTAAACAGGATTACGTAGATAAATAATTCTCAATAAAATATTGTAAAATATGTCGATCATTAATCATCTTCATTCATACGACTTCGAATTTGCAATTTGAAGTGGTCATAAAAACCACCAGATTCACACAGAACAGCAATTGGCAATAGATGATTCAGTGTGGTACACAGATGGATCCAAGATGGACGAAGGGGTTGGAGTGGGCGTTACAGGGTCAAATTCAAGCTCTAAAACCCCTTGGTAGGACCCCAACCATCTTCCAAGCAAGAGTACATGATTCAGAGATTTTTGCCCAGGAATTCCTTGGAACGGGCACCGGAAGGGCAGAAATATATATATTATCAGAAAGACAAACAGCACTGAAAGCTCCAAAGTCACACACTTGTGAGTCTAAGCTGACTCGGGACTGTGAACAAACCCTGAGGCGACTGGCAGCAAACAAACAGGTAACCCTGATGTTGGTGCCAGGTCAAAGTGGCACCAAAGGTAATGAGGAAGCAGACTGCCTGGCCAAAGAAGGGGCAAACACACCACTTCCCGGCTAAGAACCCTTCTGAGGACTCTCCAAAGCCCACTTGAAACAAGAGTTTCGACGTTGGGAATTCGATTGAATGAAATCTCACTGGAATAAACTTCGGAAAAACTGCAGAACATCTACTTTGCGAATGCCCAGAGCTTTTCTGCCACAGGCTCAAATTCTTGGAAGGGGCATTCTCAACGTCCTACTATATCAGGAACTTAGCTCCCAGGAAACTATGAACTTCTCATGAAGTCTCAGAATCCCGGGTCTTGAATAGATAAAGTGTCACGCACAAAAGACCTCACAGGTCAGGGTGCTTGTGAGGCTGCACAGACCGCACGACTTCCCTGCATTATACAATCCACACTTGTTGATTAAAGTTCTCATTTGTTTTCCCACTCTCTCTCCCTCGATTGCTCATGAGATGCCCATATTCCTCATCGGTACCATTTTATCCTATTTCATTCCAAATGAATTCATAACATTCATTCCACTATCATACTCTTACCCCGAGCTAGATGTAACTTTCCTCTCATCTTCGATGAAGAGACGCAGATCTTTCTTCAAACTCTAAAAGCTCAGCGTGGGGGTCAAGATGTCTTTCAGATCAGGCTTATCTGATCAGAAAGGAGTGAAATTTGGAGTTTTGGTAAATATACAAATCAACCTCTTGAATAACTAACTATACATTTGATGAGGTTTATAACAGTACGCACACACCTTTCATCCAGCCTGACTTGTATCTGTACCCAGTATGTTTCCAAAATCTCAATACATCATTAATTACTATCAAAGTCAAATGTCATTATGCCAAACGTCAAATAACCACACCAACAAGCGTATATTCGTACTCCGAAGTCAGCTAATTTGACAGCAGATTCAACTTTGTCTACACAAATAATTGAGTATATCAATTTAATTTCATATGAACAGGTCGAAGTAGATGTATTATTTCACCCACATTCTCTCGAAATGCCATTCAAACTCCAACAATATTCAGCATGTTAAACAACGGGTTTTACCGCTGAATGGGGCGAATTCACTATTGTCTGAGCAGTTTCTGCAGGGCCGGATCTTAACTATTCGACTCCCCAATTTCAGGCGTCATGTAATATAGGCGCATCGGTATAGGTATTGCCAAACAATGACTACCCCGATAACAATGGACTCTTTAAGTGGATAGATGGAATAAGGGACGGTATTCTGCATTGCTACGAGGGCAGTGTCCTCGCAGATATGCCATTTGTCGGTCTGGCTGTAGAGGCTCACATCATACCACCAATGCAGGGCACTATATACCGCAGGGTGCTTCACAAAACTAAAGCCCCTGAAGCCGCAAGAACTGGCAGGGGTGGATACAAAAATTCACGATGGTCTTTCAGAAGAGGCTGACATCTGGCAAATCAAGTTTGCCGCTCAGACTCTGTCTCATACACCAGATGTGTATACATATACGAAATCTCTTATATTTGGATGTCATTATTGGTACCTCATGATAGTTTGCGAGAGAGGGCCTTAATCTGAATATTGAACAGGTTCTGAAAACTCCATCTCATCCTCGTGTGTGCTACGGTACAACGTTTTCAAAATCTACGATATACATCTTGTTTCAATCAGAAATTTCAAAAGTGCCAAAGATATTATTGAAGACACGTGGATGTTCATTTACTAATTGGTTAATTATTTGTTCGTTTGGCAATTTTACATAATTATAATTTATTCAAATGAAGCTCTAATTAAACCCTAACTCATCTCTGCCTGGTAATTTTGCATCCTGGCCGATTTAAAAAAAAGCGCTCAATTATTCCATTGTTGCAATTCACATCTATTGTTTTTTCGTGAGGCACACATTTTTCCCTACGTATGTCAAAATAATTATGTCAATGTTGATTAGTATTTAGTTTTTGAAATATTTTTTTCATATAATTTCTGAAATGGTAAATTTGGATAAGGATCTAACATAGCGTCGAAAGAAATATGATTTTGGGCTTTCCTGTATTGAAGAAATCAGCTGTGCCAGTAGAAAGTTCATTGTTCGTTCCATAAAATGAAACCATTTGTTTTTATTGTTCTTCAGGCTCTGTCTCCGGAGCCCCGACACTTCCGGAGGGCTTGCTGGATCATTTATCCCAATAACCACTCCCCACGCCGTGGGGTAAGTGACTATTGGGTCCGAGAATCATGTGCCCTGAGCAAGCGGAGTGAACCAAGAATTACGGCCTTCTGCATTCGTTCGGCTAAAATTTCTACTATATTACGGCAAGCCGGTATGATTTTTAAGTTTGAGAGCAGTGTGTCCATCATTCCACCAAGGACAACTATTATCAGAACCACCACGATGTTCGTTTCGCCAGGAGCTGAGAACTCAATGACGAAAATTGTCCTACTTTGATGGTTGAGGAGGACTACATCAGGCTTAGTGGCTTATATTTGCCTGAGGTTGGGGAATGAGTAGTTCCAATAGATTCGGCACTCCTCATTCTCCACAACTGGCTCAATATCCCCCGGAGCATAAGGTAACACCGAAGTCTCGTCTACACCGTACGAGTGTCGTAGATGGTAGTACAATACTCGTAGAGCCGCGTCATGCCTGTTGATATAGGCTGAGATCGAATAAGCTGGACAAGCTGACAGCAAATGCATTATGGTCTCAGCTGCCCCACGACATGCTCTGCATCTAGTGTCAGGGACCTACCTCTATACCCATCACGCGACTACGATAGATGAGGGTGTTGAAGACACCATCCTGGCAGGCCATTATGAATCCCTTGGTTTCCGTCTTCAGCCTACACGACTTGAGAAAAGGAAAGGTCAGGTTTCTGGATAACCCAAGGTCTTCAATGTTATTATTATTTTTTTTTTTATTTAATTTTTTTTCTTTGGTGTATTGGTATCGACTGTTATGGTCATTAACCATGTGTTCTGTATAGACTTTGTTACTAACTCCTTACGTCACCTTAGGAGCAGCACTGTTAATTTTTAACTCAATCGTGGAGGATTATTCTCAGTCGGCAACGACATTTAATCATTCAGATTTTCACATCTGCAAATGAAAAAAGCTCGCGCCGGCTGGGAAGCGATTCTGGGACCTCTCAATCTCCAGGCGAACGCATAGCCACAGTGCTAATCCCCGCTATCAATGTCATTATTATTATTATTATCATGTGGCGAAGCTGGCCATCAGCCGGAATGCAGGTAGTTCTGTATACAACCTTTCTGCTCCTTGCTATCAGGTTCATCTCGTGAGTGTTCCGGATCTTCTGATGAACTCCTGGAGATTTTTCGCGAGGTTTTCCTGTGGGATGATATTTTGTGTACTACAGTGTCCAAAGATATCCATTCTTATGCGAGCCAGTGCTTCGCAATCGAACAATATGTGTGAGGCTGTTTCGTCCTCCTCATCACAGAACCTGCATAGTGTGGAGTATAATCCCCAACACCTACCATCGTCCTGAGGGAGTTTCGGCTCAGTTCAAGAAGATTCCTTGATTGGATACTTTGTATCATTATTTCGGATATTTCTATCAGTTCTTCCTTCGTTTGCCTTGGCCTGGGCATTGGATGGTTTCCCCGGCTTCGATATCAAGACCATCTCGGACGTTCACCAGGTGTTGCATACGTACGTGTGAGCCAGGCTCGAACTGAACAGACTGACTAGGTATGGAATAAGTAAGTCTGCTCCTCAAGGTTTCTTTAGCCTATTCTACCTTCCTTAGGCGATGACTTTTTCTGCCCCAGGTTTTTCTTGTGGGCCTGATCTCGACTGTCTGTATTCTCTGAGACACCACTAGGTCGTTTGTTCCTCTAGAGTCAGGAAAGTGGGTATCAATGAGTATATCTAGCTTCCCCTGATTTGGTGAATAATCCGTCAGCTCGCATTAAGGTCCCAACTTGGTTCACCGTTTCTTTTGAGAAGAGTTTGTTCAGTCGGAGCATTCAGCCGTGCTCGTGACTTCTCTGAAGAAATTTTTTCCACGCATTCTTTTTCTTTCTTTGTTCTTTGTATGGCTCTTTTGTACATAGAGAGGGCTTCATTTTATTCGCTCCGCTGCTTTGTAGAAGAATGTTCTGGCCCGTTTTTTCAAGGTTTCTAGCTCTTCTGTCTTTTTTTTGGTGAAAGGGCAGATTCTCTGGAATGAGACTATAGCATCCTCAAGAATGATAGAGATGGTTCGTCGGAGGACTCTATTGCAAGTGCTAATTGTATTCAAGTATTGAGTTATATCCTCATCTCATTAGTGCTAGGATAGGTCAGACAACAATCCTTCGTGAATAATGTTGTTGAGGAATACAGTACTTTTCTGGACTAAAGTTTTACGAATTATCTGTATGGATTCCAATATAATGATATTTTTTTTTGAGATTTTTGTCATCTCCAAACATTCAAGGTCTCCAAGAGTTAATGGATGAGAGTAATATTTCAATTTAAGAATAATTCTTTTTTTTCTAATTTGTTATGCCTACAGCACACCTTGAAGCTATCTGGAAGTGAATAGCTCGACGCACTGTTCTCACAAGCATAATGATTTATACGTAAGGCAGGCTTATTGCTTGGGCGTGACTTTGCTGTTATTGAGAAAGTCGTTGGATTCACGTATGTGAGGCGAGAGAAAATTGCAAGTTCGTACTTATTGATTTTTTTTACTAGATTTCTGAATTAAAAACAATAACATTTAGACTGATTGCTTGTATGATTCCTTTTGAAAATAAACATTAACTTGTCCATAATTTGCAGTCCTCAAGACATTTACCAACTAGTGAGGGCGATGATGATAATAGTCTGTAAACAGTACCCATATCGTGACACTATTCAATTATAAATATTTTTCAATCAAAAAGTTTCCTGTTCTGATATCTTTCGTAAAATATTGAATTTTTCAGTGACGTTACAATTAAAATCAACACAAGTTCTAGAAGAGCCTACGTTACAAAATATCAGTTTGCATGCATGTTCAAGGTACATTCTCCAACGATTGCATTACTTTTTTTACCTCGTCTGCTTTGAGAGAGGAACCACACTACGTTTCACTTCACTCCTCATCAGTTTAATCTAGATAAGTTCACAACGATGGGGGCAAGTCGCATAATGTGAATGTCATCATGTCAAGTTTATATTTATCAAATTTGTGTTCGAATGTATTGGCTTTTTCCAGGAGTGTGAGTTTGACTTTTTATAGTCTGAGTGTATTTACCTTTTCATACATACATCTCGAAAATTTCCTTTTCTCCAATTAGATTCATCTTCATGTGTTTTCAGTATTCCTGTCATACGATTTCTCACTAGTTTTAATAATAACATGGAAACAATTTCGAGGGAATGAATGAAAAAAAAACCTCCTCCTTCGCTATGAAAGTGTGTGTATTTCACAATAAATGTCAATAATTTGATTTCAGCAAGTGCCTCATCCCGAATCTTTTCTTTGAACCATCCTCAAACAAAAATATCCATTCGAGTGAACCAGAATTGGATGAATGTAGTGTTTTTGAAGTTCAACTTGAAAGCCGAACTCTTGATCCGACTGAATTGATTCTATTTGTTACTTTTACGTAGCAGCGCTTTTCCATTGTTTCTAGTGCAAGACATAAATTCAATTTGATTCTAGGTATAGGTTATATTGTCAGCAGCGAATGTATGCTCGAATCCAATACACTTTATTAAGGGGGATATATTCGTCGATTTCAGAAAATCTCTGAAACGCAGTATGAATTTCGCTTGATATTCCCTGTGAATACCAAAAAGAAATGCAAGTATTGATATTTATTTATCAATGAACGGATATTTTTTTCATTTTATGTAGTAGCCAATGATCACAAAAAAAGAATTTTTACATAAAAGGCAACAATATACATTTAAATACTTAGAAAACTGCTACTATCAGTAAGCTGGGATATTTTAGTCGATACTCATTCAGATTTACCACCATAAAGACATTGTAGTGTATATCTGTAGTAAAATTCGTATTCGCAAGAAAAGTAAACATTCTTAGGTAAGTGTTATCTCTTGATGGAAAATAGTTACGCGAGAAAACAAATTATACGATATTCATCTATGATATGAATGTCTTGATTTTGGAAGTAATTGTTTTTTTCATAATATGCCAGCCTTCCTCGACAAAATTAAACTTCTAGGAACAACCCCCTACAACTTATGGCAGTTTTCTCATATCGTTACGGTCATAAATATCAAAGTTTTCGTGGTGATGCTGCTCAACTTGACACACGCTGTATAAGGGTGAGAATACATTATCTTCCTGCCCACTTTTCATATAAATAAAGGAAGGAAAATATGATGCAGATGATGGGTTGAATGCACGAATTTGGCTCTTGGAATGCTTCACCCACATTCCGTTTCAAAACCTTCGTATACCATAATAAACTATGATGAAAGTATGAAAATTTCCCCATAAACTCCGTATAACACTGGTGGAATACTTCATGAATTTCTCGCAGGATCGCGTAATTTGATATATTTCACGGAAAATTCAATTATATTTTGCGCGGTATGACTTAGCAAGGGAAATGTTTTTCACGCAGTGCATGTGGATCTTTCCTGAATTGCATTGTTAAAAATTAAAAAACAGTAATAAAACCCTTTAGATCAATAACAAAATTTTATCTCACTATTCTAGAACATCGCAGTGGTGACAACAACAACAACAACATTACGGTGATGCATGGCATCACACGTTAAAAGAAAAGAGCTACGTATTTCCTAGTCCCTCGAAGACTTCTGAGGGTTGCTCGTAAGGGTGCAGCCAATGAGGGGGTAACATCTACTTTTGATCTTGTTAAACTGGATATTTTTTTCATTTGAGTACTATTTAAGTACTAAATTCTTCGCCACATTATTTCAGTCATTGGCTTGAGTCTATGAGTCTTTGGCTTGAGTCTTTGATTTGAGACTTTCAATCAGTCAGTCTTTTTAAATCTTGAGTCTTCCATTTCATTCTTCAAGTAATGGATTCGAGTATTTTTTCTTAGATTTGAAACTTCTAGTCTTATGCTCGAGTTTTTCAGTCATTGAATCGTTGAAAAAAAAAAAAACCGTTAGTTATGGCGAAAGCAGACGATAAAGAAAAGACTATTTCGATTCATTTTTAGACATTCTGTATGTACCTGCGATTTCCATTTCAAATCATTTTCTTTGTTCGTACCAACAAAAACGTGTAGAACAGTCGTATTTGTATGAGCCAAGAAATTTTCCATTCTGATGGAATCCCTTTAATGCATAACAAAGTCGCAAGCAGCTGTGAAAAATTTACATATGAACGATAGAGATTTTGTTATTCATGTTCGTTAGGAAAACAATTATGTAACATTCGTTACGATTTGAAATGTGAAATACAATATCTACGACTCCAGGATATGCTTTATGCCTTCTATTCTTTCCCAAATGCGCCCTTGATTTGGCACATGAAGTATATGAAATGAAGTCGCATATACTTAGGACTGTTGGAAATCAAATTCCAAATCATTCTTTCACCCAAACCTGACTGAACAGAAAGATTTTTTACCACACAAATATTTTGTGAATTTCAATTGAAAATATCGCCAGACAAAATTTTTTAATCAACACAATTTTCAGCTGAAAATTGCAGAGGTGTCTTGAAAAGCCTATGAAATCCTTTGTTGATTCGGAATCGATTTTAAATTTGGTGAGGATATACAAAAAAACGTGAGTTTTGAAAAAAATAGAAAGAAAAATTATGGATAACAATTTTTGGCGGGAAATTACCTTTCTCAACTCCAGTTAAATTTGTAAACTCAAGAACGGTTGAAGATAGAGCAAATTTGCGAATGCGAATCGATTCAGGATGATGGAGTTAGTATGTTCTGCGTATTTCAATTGAAAATATCATCATAAAAAATTTGTGAATGAACTCCTAAGCAAATTTTTAGCTCAAAATTGCAGAGGTGTCTTGAAAAGCCTATGAAATCCTTTGTTGATTCGGAATCGATTTTAAATTTGGTGAGCATATACAAAAAAACGTGAGTTTTGAAAAAAATTAATAGAAAAATTATGGAAAACAATTTTTGGCGGGAAATTACCTTTCTCAAATCCAGTAAAATTTTTAAACTCAAGAACGGTTGAAGATAGAGCAAATTTGCGAACTTCAATCGATTCAGGATGATGGAGTTAGTATGTTCTGTGAACTTTAATTGAAAATATCGTCAGAATTTTTGTTTTAATGAACTCTTAAGCAAATTTTCAGCTCAAAAGTGCAGAGGTGTCTTGAAAAGCCTATGAAATCCTATGTTGATTCGGAATCGATTTTAAATTTGGTGAGCATATACCAAAAAACCGTGAGTTTTGAAAGATATGAATAGAAAAATTATGGAAAACAATTTTTGGCGGGAAATTACCTTTCTCAACTCCTGTTGAATTTTTAAACTCAAGAACGGTTAAACATAGAGCAAATTTGCGAACCAATCAATTCAGAATGAGGGAATCAGTATATTTTGTGAATTTCAATTTAAAATATCATCAGACAAAATTTCTGAATGAACTCTTAAGCAAATTTTCAGCTCAAAATTGCAGAGGTGTCTTGAAAAGCCTATGAAATCCTTTGTTGATTCGGAATCGATTTTAAATTTGTTGAGCATATACAAAAAAACGTGAATTTTGAAAAAAAGTTTATAGAAAAATCATGAAAAACAATTTTTTGCGGGAAAGTACCTTTCTCAACTCCAGTTGAATTTTTAAACTCAAGAACGAGTGAAGATAGAGCAAATTTGCTAACGCCAATCGATTCAGAATGAGGGAATCAGTATATTTATTTTGTGAAACTGGAATGAAAATATCAACAGACAATAATTTTAAATTAACACATTAGCAAATTTTCAACTCGAAATCGCAGATTTGAGAAGCCTATGAAATCTCTAATTAATTAGGAATCGATTGCAAATTTGGTAAGCGTATACAAAAAAAAAGAACTTTACGAATCAAATGAAGAATTATGAAAAAATTATGTTTGGCGGGAAATTACCGCTGTCAACTCCAGTTGAACTTTTCAACTTGACAAAGGTTGAAGATTAGGCAATTCTGCGAACACCAGTCGATTCAGAATGATGAAATTAGTACACCTACTCTGTGAATTTCAAGTTGATAAGCGGAAAAAAATTTATTCGAAACGTCCCAGAAGACCCCTAAAAATCATGAAAAATACAAATTTAGCAGATTCACTTGGATTTCGCGCTTCATACTCTGATTCAGAAAATATACGATTTGCATATGGTCAGATGCAAGGTTTGACATAAACAAGAACTAAACGTTAAAAATACTCTCACAGTTTTTGGAAGTGCAGAGGTTTCTTGAAAAGCCTATAAAATCTTCAGTTGATATGGAATCGATTTGAATTTTGACGATCATACAGAATAAAAGGTGAAATTTACGAAAAAAAATTAAAAAATTACGAAAAAAATGTTTGGCAGGATATTACTGCTCTCAACTCCAGTTGATCTTATACATTTTTTCTCATGAGACGTTCCTTTTCGACTTTATTAGCCGTTAATTCAAATAATCCAAAGTAATGTATCAACTGGCGTAAGATCCGAAGCAGTTTAGTACAGTTTAAACTAAAATCAATCTGGTTCAACTCTCATTTCTAGAAAAAATTCATATGCAACTCAATGCCAAAATGCTGTAGGTGTAGTGTTCTGTGATTCTTCCGAGGTATTCAACTACTTCAATCACAGAATACTGCTATAGAGATTATTCTATTATGGATTTAGAGGCAATTCCAATATCATTCTCGCTTTGGACTTATCTCACGGGCTGTTATCATATTGTTAGGATTGGAGAAAAAACGTCAGAACCCATGCACAGTTCTATTCTTGGTAAGAATATATATATCAATGATATTGTTAAAAAAAAAATGAATTGGGTATCTCTGTCGATAAAAATGGTAAGTATAATTTTCTCTGATAGAATGGCATTTGCGACATGGCGTTGCTTCTTGCTCGTTCAACTCTGTAATTTTATTACACAAGATATTATATTTTTGTTTTATATTTATTTCTATGCTGAACGTATTGTACGTGTTCAGTCCCATTCATGGCAAGTCGAAGGTATCTGGTACATTTTGATATTTTTTATTTTACGCAAAATGTTTATATTTTATATTTATACAGTGCGTTCATAGTGTTGAAACGCTTCATTATCTTACGAGGTGATTGCTTTTGGAGGTGAAGCTCGAACAGGTTGTTTATGTATTATAGTTTTCCACATTTTTTCACAAAAAAATTGATTTTCCCCCATCACCTCACGAAGTATGACGTCATCGATAGTTTTTTAGATTGAAAGGGTATATTTTTATATCAAAAATTGAGAGCCCATATTTATCTGGAGTTCAACCATACCACATACGTCATATCTAACACTTCAAGTTGCAGTATACCGAGTATAAAAGAAACTAGTATTCATATTTCTCAACATTCATTTCATTATTTATTTGTAATGAAAATGTCATAGGTAAGAAGTGAAAATAAACAAATAACAAATCTACAATCAAAGCTCGAACTTAGGTTAGTTGATAATATCCAAGATGAATTCTTGGAAAATGTTCGACAATATCTCTGATGTAATTCGTTGAATTTCAGTTCGAATTCTCTCCGAAATTGGTGGGTCGGTTGGATACACTTTACTTTCAAAGTAACCTTATAGAAAGAAGTCTATGCGAGTTAAATCTGGATACCTAGTAGGCCATTCAATCTATCCTCATCGCCCATTCCAGCGATTGTGGAACATTTCATAGAGAAAATCTCTAAAAACTCGAGCATAATGTGGACCTGGTCCATCTTGATGAAACCAAATTGACGTATCAACTGAAACTCTAGAAGAGCCTAGAAAAGTCTAGAAGAGTACTTCGACCACGCCACTGAAGATGACTGCCGCAGTTGCAGTCGAAACGTTTGGAGATTTAAACCAAAGAAGACCAAGGCAAAACCCGGAAACCAACCAAAACATTGACGCCAGCTGTAAAAAAATTTAAAGGAATTATAAACAATTATTTCCATTACTGAAATGTATATCAAATATAGACCAAACATGGCAATGAAGGCTTCCGGAAATGTTTTACAGTAGCTAGAAGAGAATTTCTTTTTCCATTTTCAGCATAAAGATTGACTCCGGACCTGCAAAAAATAAATTGTATACCTATCACAGTACCAACACACCTCCAAGTACGATCCTGAAAATAAATCGAATTGAGGTGATATCGATCCACACGAGATTTGAATGTCGAATAAGTACTCAAAATTATATCAGTTGGGTCTGCGACAACGAAAGTTTCGATTCGTTTTCAAGTGGCTATCATTTCAAATGCCTATTTACTCACCTGAAGACAATATGGCACTCACTAGTCACATAAAATATTGCTCGTTCTTTTTGTTTAGTGACCTATCCGTCCTAGACGCAAAACGATGTTCACCCTACCAATATTAACAACGAAATGAGAATTAGCGAATTAGGATTAGGCGTCATGAAAAATTACATTTAAACAAAGGAGTATTAAGACAATACCTGTAATATTTCGAAAATTGGCGTTATTCCGGTGTAACAATACATCGTATTACTAATTAATACTTTTTTTTCTACAGTCATCAAGTAAACCAACGGAAATTACATGTAACAAAGCATTGAATTACATGTTCACTGTAAAATAAGGGAGAAATGGAGGTCATATACCCAGTTTTCCATTAAAATTTAAAATTACTTGTTGATTCAAGTTATAATACTAAAAGGGGTATGTATATATTACATTTCAGCATGTATTTCTACATCCACTTTTTACTGTGCACATTAAAGCATAATTTCGCAAAACTCTGTGCATCTGTCGAAGTCGTCTTCATGTATAGCTTCTTTTTGACATTTCTGCACAGCACCACGACAGATATTATTGTTGTCAGATGAAGTTGTAATTGAACAATGAGGATATTCTTCAATTCCAAGTAATATATTTGAGTGTCTACAACTGTATAGGTCTGCTACTCGTAGGCTTGTCCCTAACATTTCCAATCTCACCGAATTCAAATAATATTTTACTTACCGTCGATTTTCTTGCTAGTTCTCGATAAGGATCTTTTTCATTAAAGATTTCGCATACTCCTGCCATATTTCTTTCACGATCGCCGTAACCTAAGATAATATAATGTAAATATCGATGACGTCATTTCTTGTAAGGAAGCAGGGAAAAATATCGAATTTTTGGAAAACTGAAGTACAAAGTCGACCTGTTCGAGCTTTATCTCCAAAAACAAATAACTCGTAAGATAACGGAGCATATTCACTGTTTATGAACACACTGTTATATTTTTACCAAGAAATCCTGTATACCCATGTATTTTCCTGTTCTGTTATTTATTTTGATTATTCATCATTTTGTTTCATACAAGATTATTAATTACAAAATATTTAATTATTTTGTGATGTTTTCATGACATTATATATTTTTTTATTATATTTTATTATTATTACTTCAGATAAACTGATTGTGCGGATAAAGCTGAAATGATATACATATTATAACTTTGTCAATAAAAAAACTCTTCTTGGACGATAGAAAAACATTAATTGAAAGATAATAATAATAAAACTTCCTCATAGAGTGTACCCAAAGTCACAGCCTTCAAAAATGATATTAGATGAGTATATTTTTAGTTCGCAACATTGAAAAAATTCCAATCGGAGTATTTTTGGCCAGTTCTGAGATAAAAGTGTAGCGGTTGTCCACTATAAAATTTCTTGAAATTACAGTATTCAACCCCGAACACGCTAATACCCTGTATATCTTGACTCCACCATCAGTTTATCGATCAACCGCGAGAAATTAATGCCCAGCGAGGTAGCGATTAGTCCTGCTACCCTGCTATTTCGCTGTTCGGTTATGATAAAAATGATCAATAGCTGAACAAGGGAATTTTTCTCATTCAGGATTATTCGCACAACGAAAAATGTATACCATTTCTGTCATCAACTAACAAGAGGGATACGGATACGAGGGATTATACACAAAATGCTGAATTTGCATGTGTTTTGCGGAAACGATTCTTCGCGGCCAGAAACACGACAGGAATACTAAGTGAGAGATCTCAAAGCATTACAACTATTGATTTCTTCCACTTCCTTGGTGCCCGATTCATAAAATCTTCAGTGCCGGATCATGAGTTTGGTTTAACGAGATACGTCATTGGATTTTGATTCAGATGGTCCAGTGGTTATCGGTTATATTAATTGTCAATTTAGAATACTGAAACAGAATTTTTAATGAAGTTTTCTTTCATTTTTGGAGAATAATTGGATTGGGGTCCTACAACATGAATATCCAACTCTTTTTGCGAAATGAGTGATCTGATACAATCCTTATTGATTATACTGGGTGTTCTCATCTATTCAAAGAGGTTGATAGATATGTTTACTAAGAATCACCCATATAAAAATCGACAAATAATGAATTCACTAACCAAAATAGCCCTATTACCTTTGGAACAAACAGTGTGACCCATTCAAAATTAAAGTTGACACTTAAAAAGTCCACTACAACACTTAATTTTATGAATAAGTTAACATTTTCAGGGCCAACTATGAAATGAAAAATCATATGACGTCACCACGTTTTTCTCAATTGGTGTATATCTGTATTACGTTGGAATGCGCCCATTAATGGAAAAGTTATAACCGGAAGGGAAATTAAATTTGGAAAATATTCCTGTCACTCTGAACTTTCATCAGAATTCTTTCTACACCTCTCTACACATACTTGAAATATCAGAATCTTATCTGAATTCGTAACTAATCACTTATTTCTACAGAAATCCCATAGCGACCTGATGAAACCTCTATGAGGAGGATCTTAGGCTTGAGATCATTCATGCCTACACGTTACGAATCGGAAGAATGAATTTGGACTTTTGCAAATTGTGTCAATTTCACCACAATTATCATACGAAGCCAGCTGTCCCTTGAAAAAGCTAGACAAGGCAGGCAAGACCCCATGGTGGAACTCACGATTAGAGTCCCTAGTGCCAAACTATAAAAAATTCACCAGAGGCAGCAAGACTCAACAAGGTGCTATCCAAAGACCTGGAAGCCATAGAAAATCCACTACCTCAACCTATCTTGGTTAGGGAGAAAATTCAACACATGCCCTGTGTCCATTCGCTGGGCAGTGACCCTGCAACATCCAACTCTACCACCCAAAAAAAGGTTGACTACAAGATGGCAAATCTGATTGTTAGTTGCGAAAGAGTGTCCTGGGCCATTGAGTCCTCTTCACCTTTCAATTCTTCAGGAGACCACTGAGACAAAAATACCAAATATATCCCAAACTGTCATCTTCTGAACATATTCCGCAGCTGTCTCGCATACGGATACGTTCCTAACGAATGGCGGACCCAAGCCTTGTGAAAGTGAATAAAAGCATTCAGAGTGAAGGAAACTGGCCTTCATTGACTCGTTCATATGGTCGAGGGTGGGTAAGACCGGAGCAGCCTTATCATAGGTGAATTCATTCGACGTTAAAGGAGCATTTATCAACAAGGAATTTGATTATATATGCCAAGCAACAAGGGAGAGGGACGTGAAACCAACCATAACAACATAGATTCCCATCAAAGCAGCAACAGAGAGGCCATATTCACGAGAGGCAATCCACAGGGAGGAGTCTTGTCCCCTTTGATTTCGTGCCTCGTGGGCGATAGCTTCCTAGTGAAAATGTAAGTCCTGGGCTGATACATTCAAGCCTACGAGGAAGATACTGACATCCTAGTCGAAGACATGGGGTCTGGTGAAACTGTTTTTTTCCACCAGGAAACGCAAACTTTCCAGTTGGAGGTTCCTGCAATGTAAAAGCTCAGTCAAGTACCTTGGTGTTTTCCTCGACTCCAAACTAAACTGGAACGAGCATATCAAACAAAAATTTTGGAGCTGTTTCTTGGGCATGCCGAAGGGTTTCGTAGTACATATGGGCTCAGCCCCAAGATTCTATACTGGACTACTAGACTCTCATACTTCCAATGATTATTCTCGGAGCCATCGTATGGTAAAAACAAGTGCAATGAGGAAGGCACCGACCAGGGCACTGGAGACACTCATAGGACTGCCTTATTTGCACGTCTGCATTGGATATCAGATACGCGAAGCCGTTTCTCGTTTTGAGGAGCTCCATTCAATGGAGGAGCCATGAAATGGATTTAACCTGCCATACGATTCAGCAAAAAGGCCGCAGTCTGTCATTCCCATGAGAGAGGACTGGAAGATCAGGCGCCGCCTGAATCCACTGGGATCATCTGTTATACACATGGTTCCAAGATGGGTGAATCAGCCGTCACTGGAGTACATGGTGTAACGTAACTGGGGTTATTTTGATTGCTCAGACTGCTCAGCAGAGAACGGCGTAGGTTCTTTGGACTATATTGCCAGTTTCGGATTTTTTATGTAGCAGGCAAGTGTTTTTAAATTTGAACTGTAAGAATTTGACTGGCTTGGACGGCAGCAATTTTTTTAACAGGTTAAAAAGTACAATATACCTTATCTATGAGAGATAATCAGACAATTGAAATGAGATAAATTGACTTCCTTCTGTAACCAGATCAACCAGAAAACAATGTCAAAACAAATATATATAACACTAACTTAGAATTCAAACAATATTGTGAGGTTAGGCCAAATATTTATAACAAATCTGTGAGAAATTACTGAATTTGTTTCGAGGACACAGGTTACCTTAGTTCATACAGTGTGGACATTCACAGACTAGTGATAACTGGAACGTCGTGATTGTTGTTCTGCTAAACTGAATACGAACGAGATGACACTTCAGGCAATCCTCTGGTATAGACTACACCACCAGGTTCTACTAATTTCCTTGTGTTCCCTCGTGGATAGGGGTCGAGTTCATGAAAAAGGTTAGATAGATGTTAGTTTATCACAGATTTGAAAGTCAACAGTATACGATACCCTCCTCACTGAATATGTGATATAATATTACACTTTAATGAAATGATGTACTCCTCATCACAGATCTAAGATAATCTCAAAAGCAGTATATAAATGGTACACCATGAAAAATTTTACTTAGAATCATTACTGAAAATGTTATGAATATATATATATATATACAAATAGAAAAAAGATATAGAAATAAAGATTAATAAATGTCAATGACATTTAAAGTCCACAAGTTTGGAGGTTAGTTATCCGAAATTCAAAATTGACGTTTTGAGGTTAGCACTCCGATATGTAAACTTGATAAAATGTTCTTAACGCAAACGAAAAGATACGATTGTCAGCTTGACAAAATGGTGTCGCTTTCTGGTATGCAACATGCACAAATAAATATTTTATTCGAGACTCACAGGTTTTAAGCTAAATTATCTTCCACTTGATCACACCTCAGAATTTGCCTTAGGTAATAAGTGTTTTGCTTATCGTCGCACCACTGCATTCCAATTAACCAAAACGCCCATAATCGATGGTTGATCAACAGGTTATAAGATCACGATGTTCCGTTTCAATTGGCACTGTATTCTGGATTGGAGCTCGCCGACAATCTAATTTCAAGTATGCATCACTAGGGTTCATTCAAAAAGATTTATGATGGCATCAATCCACGTGGATTTGAATTTACTACCGTGACCTGATTCACACCATCAAGCGAGTTGTTTACTCCTCGACAGCCAAACTAAGAAGAGTCTCATCCCACCTCTCCAATTCTCGAACTGAATTTCCGACATCATGTCAGTGACAACTATATGAACCCAACGTTATCAACCTAGATGGGTCTGTCTACAAATGAAATTTACCCTTAGATAAGTTCAGCTATTTGCCATGAGCTGTCACTGGACGTCTTAGCTAGTGAGAGAATTCTGTTGTCTACTCTTTAGACAAGTTTACATGTTCGTTATTAGGTGTCGCTTCTAGTATGGTTTTGGAATTAAGTGAAAACAAATTAAAATCTAAATGTAACGATATTTTCGTTACAATGGGCAACCTGCGAGAGCGGAACTATGTTACTCCCTTTAATCAATCCACCTGTATGTAATATCAGCGGCTATTCTGTTTGACTGCTTGAAGTGTCAAAGGTTTGACATAAATCATTAAGGTATATGAACGAGTGTATGTATGATTTTTCCTTCTATCATACTAGAAATGTTCATTCCTTAAGAAGGGAGAAAAATGGTACTTTATCTCTCTCCGGGAGGAAAACATTTTTTTCTCCCTGAAAACAAACATTTTTGAATACCTTCACACAAGCAAGAGTTTTTTTTCCTTTTCTGTTTGATTTTGTGAGAAGATTTATGAAAATAAAATGAAAAATACATATACGTCTATTTCCTTTTTATCAATTTAACAATATAATACATGAAATGAAAAACTTTACGACTTAAATTGATTGTACAGTTTGTCAAGTTATTGAAGTAATCAGTCTTGAAAAGCCATTTTTCGCTGAAATATTAACCACTCCTACTTGCTGATTACTTATTTACGAAGTGTGGCTGCTTGCAAGTTTGCTTTCCAATGAAGGAAGAGGTAGCGACGCAACAAAGTTATCAACGTGATCCCTAGAAAAACGTGGCATTGAAGTGACTTCCCTACCAGTAATGGCAGTCCTGGCAATTTTCCTTTTTCCTGTCAATGATTCTGTGACATATCCCTCAGCAATCTTCTCAGACTCCCAACCTCCATGCTCAATAAGGTTCACCAAGTCACCACCTGCATTGACGAGCAGCATGACCAAAGTTCTTTGGAAATAATTTCAAAAATGTTGCAATTTTTAGTGGAACTGCAGCCATTGCATTATCTTCGATTACATTGACACATGATTTTTCGTTATAGTAATTAACAAAAAATCTGGAGTGCCATGTTTTGGGCTATCTGGAATTTTTATATTTTCGGTAAAAAGCCAAGGCGGACATTCCGTTTATTTTGTCATCAGAAACAATAAATGAGAGTTTTTTCTTGGTATCTGTAAATGGAAGGATATCTATTACCATATCGCTACGATCATCAAGGTCTTTAACGTCAATTTTAATTATCTCTTCGCATCTGCAAGCCCCGGAAATGCCAAATAGTAAAGCGATCTAAAAAAAAACATAATTTACCGATTAAAATGCATATTTTATAATTTGATCAAAGAGTCTCGAGAGTCAGTTAGATTTTTGAGGAAAATATAATTTAAACGACCATTCATACACCCATTTCTTGACTAACCAATTTTATGAATTTTCCTTCTAAAAAACCTAATGAATAGTGAAATAGCTTTTTATTGTTGGATGGAAGAGCAAGGTCTGATCATGGCCGTACATTGAATCCCGCTATTTGATAGGATATTCTGTGTTCATTGCTGTACTTTGATTTTAATTGTAATAGACATTTCTGTCAATAAAATCTGTTATTATTATTATTAATATTATTACCTTCATATGCAAATAATCTCCATCCGAGGCCTTTATCAAAAAATCTCAAAATTTCATCTCTTTCAAAAGTCAGAGATTTCTTTGGCGCGTAACCGCTGTCTTATTTTATCTTTGAGGAATGCTTTCAATTTTGGACACTTGATGTCTGTGTCTGTATTTTCCCTAACGTTTTATCGTAGCTTACTATATTATTTGCTCCATAATGTCAATGGTTTCAATTCTCTTACTCGCTGCGAAAAAAATAGTAGGGTGAAATCTTCAGAGACTTTCTTTACTCCGCGCTCTCCTAACTATTTTTTTGAACACATTATATTCCTTTTAATATTGCTCTTCCGATTTATCAGGAAGAAGATGAAATGAAATCAAGGTTGCCCATTCAGCGAGATCTTTTGGCAGGTTGTATTCGCTGAAAGTCATTTCCAAAACTTAGAAGCAACTTATGACAACTGCTATGTTTGTATCACTGAAAATTTCATAGCAACAAAGCCTTGTCAACACGATGACAACGCGACTTGATATTTTGTCATATAGCTGCATATAATTCTGAAACTTTCTGTAGTTGTTCAGGACATTATGGAAATGAAGACCTTAAAGGTAGTAGAAAAAACTATACAGGGTGTTCCAAATTGAGTCGGCACCATTGCCAACTCCATTATTATTGATGCTACGAATTCGGTTAAATGGGCGAACTACTAGCATTTTTAATGGCCTTCTCGATGCCGAAAAAAAATATGACAGTCGCGTTTTCAGAATATTTCATAAAATGATATTTCTTACACCTTATATTTTTTCATGCATTTCGATTCATAATAAGATTCTCAACAACAAAGCTCATTTGACTTTTTTTCGTAAAGGTGAAAATAAAACAGTTTTATGAATAAGAAACATTTATATCAAACGGATTTGATAAAACGTTATAAATATCGAGTAAATGTTCAAAAACACCGCCTTCTTGTTGAACATATATTTGGGCCCTTCTATTGACACTACGTGTGGCATTCAACACAGTCCGGCCATCAATTCTATTAATTAGAGTTTCAATATAATTTTTCAGTTCATCTACATTATTATGTTTCATTTTGTACACCTAATTTTTCAGAAATCCCCAAAAATGAAAATCTAGAGGTGTCATGTCTGGTGAACGAGGGGGCCACTCAACAGAACCATTTGTAGCAATCCATCTGTTTCCAAAACAGCTTCGCAGCATTATTTTTACGCCACTGACATTATGTGCTGGTGCTCCATCGTGCTGAAAATTGATCATCTGACGAGCCTGATCATCGAAAAACTCTTCCAACACTCTTGTTAATAAATTAATGTAACGGGGTCCGTTCAAAAAACCATGAAAGAAAAATATACCCATAATTCTGCCTCTAAATAGACCACACCAAACATTAATACTAAATCGTCTTTACGGATTGTGGGAATGAACTAGAAATGGATTATGTCTACTCCAATAATGAAAATTCTTTCTATTATACATCCCACGATTTGAAAAATTAGCCTCATCGCTTCATATAACATTTCTATAGAAGTTTGGATCTTGTCTGCATTCATTCATAAACCACCGACAAAACCCCAATCGTCTCTCAGGATCACCAGGTTCTTATGTTTCTTCAGAATTCGTTGAATACCAGACAGTGGAACAGCTATTTCTCTAGATAAATCTCTGATGGAATTTTTTTGATAAACCTCAAAGTAGGATAAAACGTCAATTTCTGTATCTTTTGATATTACAAAACGTTTTTTAATTCCCCTCTTCTCAAAAACTTTTTCATTGTTCCTGAATCGACGATGAAGCACAGCAAAAAAACGCAGATTAGGTAATTCACGATCGGGGAACGAATTGCTGTAGTGCACATTTAACCGAATTCGTAGTTGGCAATGGTGCCGACTTAATTCGGAACACCCTATATACATACCTCAACAGGAAAAGCATTATTTTTCTCCCTTGGTATATAAATAGCTATTCTTTAATTCATCTCGAGTAATATTTTGATCGAGCTCAAGCTCTCGGAAACTTATTCAGATCATAAATCTTCATGTGGCTTCATCACATTGTCTCCTTAGAATTATTAATAAAATAATAGTCGGCCTTTTTTCATGGTTTTAAGATATTACCTACGACTATGTTTCAGCGATGCATCAGAAATACAAATTAAATATTCTGTTTTGGTGTTCTCAGAAACACTTATTCATCTGATAAGTAATTTTCTAGGTCATTTCATATTGTGTAATTTTCTTCGAATTTTGATGAGTACCCAATTGGACCAATTTTCCAGAAAGTTCGTGATCCGAGTAATGATCAGTTCGAACTTATTTTACTTTTTTTTATTGAAAACTCGGACGTCTTTGAAAAACAAAGCCTTTCGCCGTCTTTCTAGTGAATAAAAACAGTATTTCTGTACCATTTCATGGTCGTCAGTTTATCATTATAGAAGTTCAATTTCAATCGTTTATTTACACCGAAATCAGTCATCGTGCTTGTCATCGAGCTTCATGTAAAGCTGTAGTAGTTGTCAACTAGTACTTACTGTCAGCAGCAGCAGACATGCCAAGTGATTTCATTGTTGATGGTGATTAACAATAGCCACTGAGTATTCCCGACGGTATTGGAATAATCAGTCTCATTGCTGAAATAAGACTCATTCAAAAATAGTAATCAGTATTAGACATTCCGATCCGTTGGCGATATCGATGTTTTGTTAATATTCTTTCGTTTGTGTTTAATAAAAGACTGCTCAATTTATCATTGATTTTGAAAGCACGTTTTTATGTGTGTTTCTTTGACACTGTGTAAATGTGAGGTAGAATAGGGAATTAAACTGTAAGAAAAGATAACGTTTCATTGTAAAAAATTATTTTATCTGTATATACATGATGCATGTAGAATCACTTCACGAACCTTTTTATTCATTTCATATCGACTACAACCCACTTCAAAACTGTTCCAAATTGAGAAAGATTCAAACGCCATATTTACGCGGGCTGACGTCACTTATATTGCACCGGTAATATTTGGCGCAAATTTCAGCTACTGTTTGAATTCATCTCTAATCCTTTTGTTTCCTGGATCAAACATCAATAAAAAAAAATTGAAAAATAGTTTTTTATCCAATTTGACTTGTAAACATTAAAAAAAAACAAAAAATTACCCGTGTCAATATCAACTTGACACAATATTTGCAAATTCCAAGAAAATTATTTGATTACTGAAAGAGTACTTCATACCAATGCCGTTTGCACTGAAATAACTGACGACTGTATGTGCCAAGTTTATAAAAATGCAAATTCTGAATATATAGGGTGTGACCAAAATATGTCTACCTTAAATATGAGTATTCGGAAAGTTGCTTCATCTCTATTCATCGTATCGATAAAAAATGTGTTCGGGTATATTAAGATGGTGAATATACAAAGTAAAGAAATTTAGGCTCAACAAAATATCAATGAAACTGTCCCGTGCAAGGTATATTTCAAAAGTGTATATATTTTGAATCAATTATTTCTTAATTTGTAGGCTTAGTCCTCAAACATAAATATTCGCCCTTTGGTCGGTATAGCAACATGGTTGTATTACTGTAAATGAAATGGAATTTAATGCGATTCTCATTTCTCTATACCATCTTTACTATGAATGATAATAATTATCAATTTTTTGACATATTGCTATCATGGAGGGTGATACTATGAGAGGTTTTTAATTCATCGGATAAACTTTTATTTTGAACAAAAACTTGGTTGCTTGGGCCTGGAGAGGAGTTTCCGGGCCAGTCTAGCGCTGGGGTACGTTCCATAGGTCTGGAAATTAGCAAGAGTAGTCTTCAACCCCAAAGCGGAGAAAGAAAAGTACACATTGGAAAAAGTCTTTCAGACCCATCAGCCTCATACCGTTTCCGCTTAAAACGCTGGAAAAGGTGGTGGACAGATTCCTGATGGAGAGGCCCCTGAGGATGAGTCCCTTCCACAGAAATCAGCACGCATACGGGAAAGGGAGGTAGACAGAATCGGCCTTCAAGAAAGGACTTCAAGGTACAAAGAGGTAACGTTAGGAGTGTTTTTTGTGGAGGGTGCTTTCGACAAGGCAAGAACGAAGACTATACAGACATCACTAATGGCCCGAGGAACCCCTTACTCGATGGTCAGCTGGGTTGTATCGTCACTAACGAAGAGGAGGGTTGAGATATCCAGGGGGAAGCTCAGACTGAAAACCGAGGTGAGAGGGGGCTGCCCTCAGGGAAGCTGCTTCTCTCCCCACCTATGGTGCTTGGTCATGGACAAGCTCTTGAGTAAACTTACAGACCAAGGTTTCGAGGCACAGGCATATGCGGATGATGGAGTTGTCCTAGTCAGCGGACGATTCATCGGAGTCGACTGCTACCGCATGCAGGCCGCATGCAGGATAATCGAAAGGTGGTGCGGTGAAGCAGGGCTCTCAGTAAATCCGACAAAAACGGAAATGGTCCTGTACACCAAAGGCAGGAAAGAAGATGGGTTCAGACCACCCACCATGTTTGATCAGGAGCTGCAATTGGCTCAGCAGGTCAAATACCTGGGGGTGATTTTGGACTCCAAACTTTCATGGAGGCCGCACGTCGATAGGGTTATTCAAAAGTCGGAAGCAATCCTATGGCAACTGAGGAGAGTTATAGGGGAAAATTGGGAAACCAATGCAGAGATTATACGCTGGCCATACATGGCGGTCGTAAGACCAAAGATCCAATATGGGTCAGCTGTGTGGTGGCCAGGCGCACAAGGTAGCACAATAGTCGAAAGCTCAGTAAGATCCAGAGGTTGGCCTGTTTATTAAGAACGATCCCAGCCGCGGTATTGGAGGTACTGTTGAGGCTACGACCCCTTCCAGTCTGGTTCAAGAAGGAGGCAATGGCAGACCATTTTAGATAAACGAAGAAGAGATGATAAGGCACGCGAAAATCGCAAAGTGGGCGGAGCAGGAGATCCCTATTTCCGCCCTCAGAGTGAAAAGCGCACAAGACAGACTGTTCCTAGCAGAGAGCAATGGGAAGGAAATACAGTGGAGTTTTGACCAGGAAGCCTATTATGTTACACGGACGGTTCGCGTCTGACGAACAAACAGGCTTCGGGCGCAGGCATCTTCCTGGAAGAAAGAAGTATACGAGAAAGTTTTCCAAGCTGAAGTGTTCGCCATTCTAACCGTAGCCATGAGGCAAAAAGTGAAAGAAGGGCCCGAGCAGAGAATTTATATCTGCTCGGGTAGCCAGGCAGAGCTCAGAGCCATCTGCCATCCTAAGCCAAGTTCAGTCCTGGTATAGGAATGCGGAGACGCTCTGGAGAAATTAGCTGAAACAAAGAAAGTCGAGTTGGTATGGGTTCCTGGTCAGGGAGGGGTGCCGGGAAATGAGGTGGCTGACGAACTTGCCAGAACCGGTTCCGCGACGCCGTTCTGTGGGCCGGAGCCAATACTAGGCATCGCAAGATGTCAAATCTCTTCTGCCCTAGATGATTGGGTGGAAAGAGAACTAAACGAACTCTGGAGGAACACTGCTGTAGCCTGCAGTCAAAAGACTTTGTGACCGGCTTTAGCAAGTCATGGATCTCAGGCAGAGATCGTCAAACACTGCGCCTCCTTGTAGGAATACTAACAGGCCATAACAAACTAGGTAGACACCTGCCACTAATGGGTATAAAAACAGTTCCACTTGCCATATGTGTGAAGAAGACGAAGAAACTTCATCTCACTTCCTTGGCGAGTGTGAGGCGTACGGGAGGCTAAGATTGAAAAACTACAACAAGAGGAACTTATTGAATTAAGTGGACGGACATACTGACCTTCATTAGAAGGTCACAAAGATTCGGAAAGGAAGACTAGGAGAGGCAAGGTAGTTACGTGGAGAGCGGGGAAAGCAAAAAGGGCCCATTGGGGCCTATTTCAAATATCTTGATAAAATCTCAACACCGAAGGTGTATCCTCAACAATATTCAGAAAAAGCCGCAATATTCATGGGCTACTGAGTATGGAAGTTTGAGAAAACCCAGGTATGACTATAGATATTCACTTTTGTCAGTTTCAACATATGAAGTTGCTTCAAATGCAGGTGCGTCACGAACAAAGGTTTCGCGGAAGTTCAGAAGTGGTCTGAAAGTCATAGTTTGCCAAAAATTATATGGAAGTGATCCTCAATTGTGTTCGGTTATTGTAATCGTCGATTAGGCGGATGGGAGCACTTTTACCAACTGTGCTCAATGGAAATACTGAGCATATTTGAAGTGTGAAAAATCCCAGAGTGTTGAGAGCAGTTACCTATAATAATATAAAGGTTTAATCTGACCGTATGAGCTTGTATTGTGGAGATCAAATCCTTGGTCCCCATTTTATTGATAAACGCTCAATGGTGGAATTACGAACCATGTTTTGGAAAATTTAAACAATCTGTATCTCAAAAACGAATATTTTTTTGATAAACCTATAGGAAAAATGTTGTTTATTTTGATGAGATCTACCACATACTTAGTTTTTGTAATGTTCTCAGCAAATTCACTTAACGCCCTAGGCACCATCGATATAGAAAATAGTAAAAATCTCGAAAGCGATCTCCTTGAGCGTTGTTGAGGAAGTGTACCTTTTTTACTTGGAAAAAGTGTGGGAATAAGGTTTTTCCATGAAAAGTGCCAAAAGTTTACTGTCAAAAATTTTAAGGATATTTGAAATAAATAATGACAGCGTACGCAGCGCCCTCTAGATGTGATATGAGAATCAATACGAAATTATGATTTCCCATGTCGAAAAATCCCCTGGTACCAAATTTAGTTGCCAAAGTTATTTTTAAAAAACGAACAAAAAAAATCAATTTCAACACCTTGTATCTCTGAAACGACGCGGGTTTATAAAAACTTTTTTTCTTAAAATTGTCTCATGAATACGTCAAATGAATATTTTAACATACTTATGTTACAGCCTGTATAGTGAAATAAAGAAAATTCTTTAAAGGATTTCAGATTCAATTCAATTCAATTGTGAATGTCTACCCCAGGAGTTTAATTTAAATTCATGATTAATAGTGTAAACCAACCCTGAAGATCTCTACCTAAGCAAAGTAAGATGCTTTCCTCGTGAAACACTTCGTATTGAAAGAAGTTGTGTTCGTTCACCTGGCGAAGGAAATATGGAAACGGGAAGAAAATTTTCTTTTTAGTTGAGTCAACAGTAATCTTATTTAAATTCGATTCATTGCATCGGTATATTTTCCAAACAAAATACAAAATTTGCACTTTCAAGTCGACGACGCGCACTTCGTGTCGTCCCCATGACAACGACGCATGGAAGGGATGATTCCGCCAGAGTAGGGAGTTTATGTGAAGCGTCGTCTTCGCTTTCCACGCTCAGTATTTCCGAACGCGTCAAAATTACTGTAGGCTGATCATCAAACAACTGAAAGTGTTCAGCTTGAGAAGTGTCTGTCGCGCACCATGTGCGGATCCGAATTTTAGACAGTCCGACGAAAAAAAGGTGCGATCATTGTAAGTTGACCTACCTGCAATGTGTATACTTCTTGTCCCTCACTCTTTTTAGTTTGTGTTATAGTGATTCAGTGTATGATTTTTGTAGTTCCATCTCCCCCCACCCCTTCTATTTTTTGTGTGTGGAAGCTTTTGTTGAGCGCGGTTTGATGGTGAGATTTTATTTGTTTTATTCAACATTTTGAATTTGTTTTGTTTGTATTGCGGAGAGGAAGGGTGGTAGAAGTGTTGCTGAATAATTTGTTCAAATTCTAGTTTGAAGCGCATATTCTAGATATTGTCAGTTACAATTTGCCCAAAAAGAAAATCGAATATACCGGGTGTTTGAGGAATGTACACATTTTTACTTCAGTAACCATTATGTTTTGAAAGTGGTCAGCTCCTTGTTGCAAACCGCCATTGCACAGAATTACAATTGATCTAACACTGATTTATGTATTCATTCATTGAAATGAGGACATCTCATATATGTTTTGTCATAATTTATATCAAAATGGCGAATCTTAATAATTTTATTTAATAAATATCGATTTCAGGCTCTATAGATGTTTACATAATGATAAAATGAAGAATCATTACAGGAGAATGACAAAGGTTATCCAACAAATCTCTTTGGAACTTGAGAATTGGTAATTTAATATATGAGTATCGACGTCTGAGTCACAAATACAGTTGCAAGAATTCATGCAACTCATTACTGGTAAATTACCATGGTAATTACTGTTAGACGGTAGGGGATGAAAGTTTTGTCTACTTCGGAATGAAAGACAGTCCAGTGAAAAGCGTTGAACTAATATTTGAAGAGTCGATGAATTTGAAAATTTCATCCACAAGAATTATTATGTCGTGTATTGTATTCTTGTGAATAGAGGTTTGAAATTGTAGATTTTCAAATCATTTCCATACGGGATGTTGATATTATAGATATATCAACATAGTCCCTTTATTAGACTAATCGTTGATATGACTTATGACATGAATATTTGGAACCTTCGGCGTGAAAACAATTCAGAGACGTACAACACCAACAAACATAAAAAACTACATCAATTTCACCAAAAGCGCGTTTCGTCCACAGAGTGATCATCATTGGGAGCCATAAGCTTTCTAACTGAAATACTCTGACTACTCGTCTGAATTGAAATCTACTATTCCTATTTTCTACCCTGTTGTGGGTTGGAAAATTAATTCTACTTATAATTTTGGTTAGGATGTCTTACTACTATCCTTTATTAATGATATTATTACAATGTAAACTTGAACAATTGACTAACTAGGCACTTATATTTATAGGATTATTTTTTGGCAATTCTTGCAACCAATCGAAACCATCAATTCAAAGCATTCATGTACGTTCAGGCCAATCACAGCATCATTATAGTGGAAATATTTTACCTTGAAAATTGCCGCGGGAATTTTTTATAGTATTTTGTTTTTATTATGTGACAACTGATACTTTTGATCTGACGTCTGTCATCAGTTTGCATGAAAAGTGAAAAATGATTCGAAAACGGTTTAGTACATCATCATTCGATGAAATTTTGAGAAAATCAACGAAAATGCATGTAAGAATTCTATTTTGAGTAACGTGTCAATTTGGAAATAATTTCAATTGATAACCTAGGGACTGAGAGAAAGCAATAGCTTTCAATCCAACAGAACAAAACAATGTTACGGAATCCTTCATCCATAATAATTGTATATTTCATGATGAGAACTTCCAAACTTCATTCTGTTTATAGTGATTCAAGTAAATTGTTAAAATAAAAATATCATATGTACAGAGAAAAGGTCCATGATTGGGGCATCAAAAAATAATCTATCGAATACCACACGAGAGTTCGATAAAGTAGAAAATAATTCTCTAGATTTTTTCTCAAACTTGATGCCTTTTGGCAATAGCCACTCGTGTCTATTGCAACAAGTTTTCGACAAATCTGTCAAATAATTTTCACTTTATTCTCACTCTCTTGTGATATTACAACTGAAAATTTTGCTATTTCCAGACTCTCGAAAACATCGAGTAGTCTTTGGTCATATACTTGTCTAAGTTATTTTGAACTTGAGTCATTCCATTCAGAGATCGATTTTGATTTGTTGTTTTGTTTGATCAACATACTTCTTTTCATAATCCTTAGAAATAATAATTCCTGAGTCCGTTACTTTTCAGATCTTCAATTTTATCTCTGGAATTACCCAGGATCTACTGGGGTTCATACAAAGTTTTGTATACATAGTGAGGGTTCTAGAAATGTCTTCGGAACCTCTGGTAACTCGATGATCATGGTGCTAGCTTGGAGTGCGCACCGACCACCCGGGATGGTGCTGTAGGTTTTCCGGGGTTTGCTTACAGCTGAAAAGTGAATACACCACCAAACATCACTAAGTCGCTCTGGAGAGCCACGGCAAATAATGATAATAGCCGTCCTCTACTCGCACAGGCTATGCCTTTAGGTACAATCTAGAGTGTTTATGAGGGGGCATTATTATTATTATAATAACGTCTAGGAATGCCAATTGTTTTTTGCCTGCAGCTCCACGTGTGAAAGAGGTGGTTCAATTCAAGGAAAATAGCCAAGGTTCTGTTTTGGTTCCATTTCTACAAACAGAATGGCTAAAAGAGGAGCCAGGATTTTGCATGTAGTTCGTAAAATCAATTATTGGACTGGAATAATTCTGCTTCATATGTGATGATTCCATCACTGGAACAAATGGAAATCAATAACTCCCATTAAAAATCCAAGATGATAGAAATTGGAACAAAGAACTTACATAGGAAGTTACCAGAATCTCTTCCTGTTGCAGTGAGTTTTTTTACACTCATGCTAGGTTGTTCAGCTGGGAGATTTTGAATTATCTATTTCGAAAGCCATTTCTCCAATCTATATGTGGCGGAACTTATGATAAATTGGTCGAACAGGTTTGTGAAGAGTAGACAATAGATTATATTCAGTGAGATTGTCTGTAATAATCAGATTTGTTTAGAATCACCTCATTATTGCTTTTGTCTGCTTTCAGATAGAAATTGGTTTAGTAATGAATATACTGACGTGCTCTTCTGGAGGTATAATAAAACAACCCTTAATATAACAATAACTTCCTGCATTTGATGACTGAAAAACGTGTCGAGGTGTTAAAAATGGCGATTTATTGAAACACCAAATGAAGATCTTGTCCTTTTTGGTATGACTTCTTAAAGAAGGTCGGTAATCATCAAATGTTATTCTCAAACATAATAGAATGATAAGAAGTGCAATCAAAATTATAGATACTTTAGGAATGTGAAAAATCACTAGTGCGCATAGTGCAAAAACTCAAATTCAAAAATCGTCCTTGATGATCGAGGAAATGATAACTCAGATCTAATGATGCCGTGCATCTAGACTCAAAGACCCTTATTTCTGATACGCGACTACGGTAGCTCACTTGTCTTCAGAAGAAACGCCAATGCATTGGTTCATCCCAGCATTGTGGTATTGAATATAAGACTAAGCTTGGAGAGGACAAAAAAAATTATTTCAGATTCAGTGGTGAATCAATAAGGAAAGAATAAGGAAGCGAGTAATAATGTTGGTATTTAATTAGTTAATGACATCAGTCGGCTTACATGAATCAGTGTACAAAAGAAACCAAATATATATCTCAGACTTTTGACCAGGTATTAATCAAAATTGGGAGATTTTCTTCTGGTTCTCTGCAGGTTGCTAAGTTTAACGGGAATAACAAATTTGTGTCCGAAACTGATTTTTTTCAAATATTAAAGGAGGTTTGACTGATGTGAAATTTACATTTTTTTGAGTTGAGCCAATCGGTTCATTCCGTAGCCGGAGATATTTTTGTCACGCCTCCGTGAACCTCAAATCAAACAAACCCAGGAATTTTGGATGTGTTGAAAGTATCTACATGCATTTACAAACTGAGCAATCTGCATGATTGAATTTGTAAACAACGAATGATTCACAAAAAATATTTTTGAATTTTTGTTGTATTCACTATTGAAGAAAATAAGTAGTTTTCAATGCAAAATAATTCTTTTCAATGATATAAGACACCATGTTTTTGTCTTAAATCGACATTAGAAGCTTTCCACTAGGATACGAGAGGAACATTACAAATGTATGAACTCATCTGCTATGCAACGTGATCGCGACTAACTTTTCCTTTTCTTCGAGATGGAATTGATTTCTGGGAACTGATTTTCAAGCAGAACATGCTCGAGAACTGTATAAAGGATCCTGGATGATCATACATAAATGATTCGAATGAAGTCGATAGAGACGAAATCCCTTTTTTTTCCAAACTTTTCCGCAAACCTGAAAATGAGGCAAATATGTGACAGAAATTACTTATTTCCTGGCTGATAGGTATGGCGACCGGACGTTGAAAAATTTAAAGAACATCAAAAAATTTTAATGGAACCCAATTTTACTTAATGTTCACCAAATTTAGAAGGCTTAAGTTACGCGATGGTGCTGTACGTAATTCGCGCTATCCATATGTAGTCTTTCCCGAAAAAACTAATTTTGCGTCAAATTTATTCTGTTACTTTAAAAATAATTTTGCGTATGTCTCCTCGCTTCTAGATAAAATAGGAATGAAGTATTCTGCAGGGACGAACGGAAAGAAAATTTTTTGGGTGAATTTTGCCAGCTCATTTTAAAATTTTCCAATATTTATTTGGGACAAAAAAAGAAAATTAAGAATTGATTTAGAATTTGAATATAAATTTATAACATTTTAACCAACAACAAAAAAGCAGATTTCGTGACATGTTAGTGAGGAAGCAATAAGCGATGAATCATATGACGTTTTTTCGTCCGAACGGACGGAGGACGTGTTTGTGTTTCATCTATATACAATTCCCCTTTCCATGCATATAATCTGAAAACTAGGGAATTTCGACTACCTACGGAGTCGGAATTTAATGTTTGTTTGAGGTCGAACATTCCTATAGTCTAGTTCCTAAATTGTAGATAGTGACTCATCGTACATTTTCTGTTTTTTACGGGATTTGAAAGTGCGGAGGGGATGTACGAAAGTGGCAAAGTAAAACTTTATTTGAAGCCAAAGTACCTAGCTTATTTCTGTTCAATTTTTTGACCTGTTTTATATGAATTATGAAGCGTACAACCGATGAGTCACTATCTACGGTTCAGGAACTAGACTATAGTTTGGAGTTGAAAATTCTATGTTTGAAGTTGAAAATTCCTAGAGTAAAGTTCAGTGACAAGTCATGAAAAACTCAAATTTTTCCAATGACATAAATTTTGTTTTAGTTTGAATATTTTCCAATATTAATTTTCCAATATTAATTTTCCAATTTGTCTAACATTGGGGGGGGGGGTGAACCCCCCCCAGCCCCCCCTCATAGGCCCGTCCCTGGTATTCTGTCTGCGATAGGTTAGTCAGGTCAGGTTAGATCAGTTGATAATTTATGCATATTCAACTAACAATACTTAATCGTAACTTTTCTGTCCGTAGGCGTTAGTTTTCCATTTGCTCTTCTTTCGTCTATTTACACGATTCATTTCCAATGCCTGTGCCGAGGCCTGTGCCATAGTCATACATACAAATATATTCATTTCAAATGCAATAATGCGGAATAAAATTTTATGAACATATAACATTTTTAGCCAACAAAAGCTAGTTTTAGGAACAAATAATATAAGATACTAGCATGATGTAAATATTTGGTTGTTGCTTTAAGATTATGTATTTTTAAAATTCTGGTAAGCATTTAGTATTTTTGGGAAACATAAATATTTTTTGTACCAAAAATTGGGTAAATTAAATATACTCTTAAATACCACTCATTTTATCTTTAAAATTAAAATGTTGAACTATGATTGAGGACCCTTTTCGTTTTCCACGGAGTTTGGAAGTTATCGCAATAATGAACAAAACCAAAAATATGTATTGAAAAATATAGGTTTATCATTCATAATATGTCTTATATTTGTCTTTATGATATTCAAAGTTGTAGTTTAAAAGTTATTTGAGCTGTTGAAATTAAAGAAAACTACTGTTCATATATTTTTACTAATTTTTCATTACTTGGCAAGGATCCATCCACTGCGACTAATCACACGCTCACATTGACGTTTATTGCTGTCAACCGTAGAAAAATTATCTGAAGAATGCGTTCAGAGTTCTCACAATTTCAGTTGTATCAAAGTGAGCCCAGGAATCAAAGTCACCTCATTGCACAGTACCATCCGCAGTACTCTTATATTTTTCGTTATTATTAGTACTTTATTTAGCAAACATACTAATTTACAGAATAACGATATATACATGTATAGAATTGTCAGTCACGATTAACCCAACTTTTATGCATGTATATCTACAGTGCTTCTCAAAAGTCCCCTTCCCCCCTCTTATCTTTGGAACGATTATACATAAACAAGTGAAATTTGAAAACTGAATATTAAAGGTTGTAAACTTCCCTACTAGTGATGATAGATGACGAAATCGTCAAAGATGACGTCACAATGTCATTGTGACCAATAATTTTGAATGAAACCCTACGGCAAGCGACACCTCTTTTAAAAGGTATCGAAAAAACCTATTCGATGATACTAATTTTGTTTGTGTTTATGGCAGTTTTGGCAACTCGCTTTTAAAAAACGCAAAGCTGTGATGAATTAATCAGTCCAACGGAATGGCCACCTCGATCACCGGACCTCAGGCCTTTGGATTTTTTCTGTGGGGGTACCTCAAATCGAAGGTTTACGCCACTGAACCTGACAATATTGACGTTTTAAAACAACGTATTGTTGCAGAATGTAAAGCTGTTTCCGCAGACACATTTGCAAAAGTACGACAAGAGTTTACAAATCGGATATTCCACTGTGAGGAAGTAAATGGAAGTCACTTTTTGCAATTTCTTAAAGTAGATACTGATTCTTGAATCTGTAATTAATATCATACTGAATTGAATTTAAATTTTAATTTTTACCAACACAAACAAAATTACTATCAGTGAATAGATTTTTTCGATTACCTTTTAAAAGAGGTTTCGCTAGCCGTAGGGTTCCATTTAAAATTATTTGTCACAACGGTCTGATATAAAATAAATGAAATCTGTTAAAACAAACTATTTGCAACTATTTCACATATCAAACATATATAAACATGTTTTTAAATAATATTTTACACGTCGGCGTCATTCACACATTTATAAAATGAATTAAATAATATGTACTACATAAAAAATCAATACAGTTATTTATCAACAATCAAATTGCTTAGTAACACCACTTGCAATTTTATCGAGTTGTCTGACAGAATATTCGGGGATAATACATAAGTGCTTTAAAAATTACGAATTCTTAGAAAAAAAAATTGTTTTTTAAAAACTGCACGAGTTTATTTTTTTCGCTGTTTCGAAGCATAAATTGCCCGACTCCGAAGAAGGAGGGAATTTTTTTTTGACGAATGAAAAAAGTGTTGACAGAAAGGAGATATTTTGTAATACTAAATCGAAAAATTCGTGTTTGTAAATAGTCGATTTTGAAGATTCAGAACGACATAACTCAAAAAGTGATTGCGGTCTCTTCATCGGATTCTTGTTCAGGAGATTAAACTAGGTAAGTTAAACCACTTTTTTTATTTTTAAGGTGAAGCCCGATAGACTTATTTTAAACACGCGTAAAAAACTTATGGATAACCATCCTATGCTCAGGAGAATTCTTCAAAAGGGGGTGTATCGTGCATGGGACTGGGTGTGGTTATCAATGATTGTGTAAAATTCTGACACGCTAGATTTTTTTTCCACCACAAAAAAAGGTGTATTTTGATCCCAAAATGTTATCAATATTTGAAAGCAATGAATAAACTTATTATCTATTTATGTATTCATTGGGAAATGATGAATCCTTTCGATGGTATAACGGAAACAAAAACTCCTTGTGTATGTACTTACGAGTTTTGTGTATTCAAAGCTATGCAAACTATTCAAAATTATGTAATAACCGTTAACTTTTTCCGATTCTTGCTCTATTGTGAATATCTCATGAATAAACCAACAGACAGTTAGTTGCCCTCGCGCTTGCCAAAAAAATGTAAATAGTTATTTTTCTCCTTGTGTATTGATTATTTATAACCGGTTTGACCTTTGGAATACGTCCAGATAGTTTTGAGTAATATGTTTCAAACTTTGGTTTCTTAACGTGTCTATTGGATACTAATTAAGAAACAATGTCTAGCCAAATGCATTTCGATAAAATGTTATGGATGAATCAACTTCAGTTACTGTACAAGGGACGTACGGTAGGATAGATAGTAAGAGGTGGTGGAGCATTTGAAACGAGTCAAACATTTTTCTTTTATTGTCTTTTTGAAGAAATGAAAACCGGAGAGAAAGGAAAGGCAAAACACGCTTTGATAAATTCGTGCTCGATGTCACATTTTATCATGTTTATATTTGTGTGAGTGTGAAATTAATATATATTGAGATGAATTTGCTGAGGAGATGAAAACCTATCCTATCTTTGAAGCACTTTATCAATAGCTACAAAGGAATCATCGAACTAGTGAAAGTGAATCACTACTTTGGCTTCACTTATAATAATGCTGACAGCGCAAAAGTTAGCTGCAACTTTTACAGCGACAATTATCGCTATTTCTGGAATAGTGGAAGGGGGTCAAATGAATGCTACAAAATCAACTTCCATTTCAACGTTTTCAACTTCTTTCTATCTTTGACAAATAATCAGCAAGATGTCAATTGAAGTCTGAAACGATTTTTTCATTATTTCTAGAATGGTGGTAGGGGGTTGAATGAATGCTACAAAATCAATTCTCACATTCATAACGTATTCAACTTTTCATTTTCTTCGATGAATAAAATCCAGCAATATGTCGACTGAAGTAAGAAACATGTCTGTTATTATTTCTAGAGTGGTGTAAGAGAGTCAAATGAATGCTACAAAATCTATTTTCATATTCATCGTATTCAACACTGCATTTCTTTATATTTTTTTCTAGAAAAAAATTCTAACCTGATTATAGTGACAGCCAGAAACATGTTTTCTTTATTTCTTGAAGGTCAAAAGGGGGACAAATAAACGCTACAAAATCAGATTTTATATTCATCGTATTCAACATCTGATTTGTATAATTTCCTGCAAAAAAGTGTCAATTGAAGTCAGACATTTTTTTCATTATTTCTGGATTTGTGGAATGAGTCCAAATGAATGCTACAAAAATAAATTTTTCCAGAAATATGTTCAATGGATGATTTTCGAATCGAATAAAATCTCAGCATTATTATTATAAGTGCGGCCAAAATCATGATCCACTTTCATTAATTCGATGATGAGATACACAGTTTCCTTTATAGATGTTGATTATAGGGCTTTGGAGATAAGATAGATTTTTATTTCCCCAGCGAATTCATCTGAAAATATTTCACAACACACACGAAAATAAATGTAATGAAATGAATGCATACGACGCTATCGCGACACCGAGCACGACTTTATCGAAGCGTAGCGCTTCCCGTATTTCTGGCGATATCGTCTTGCTACTTTCACTCCGGTGAACTGAAATGATTTTTTGCAAATATCTATAGCTCCTTTACATTTTTACGAAATGCACCGGAACATCTACAAGTCCTAGTTCTTTCCTTCGTTGTATTGTACATTTTCCTTTTTATGTGAAGTAGATTAGATTGACTGCCACAGTTCAGTTATCCTACTGATGAAGTCAACTCAGTGAACGAAATGCGTGTATAGTACTTTTTGGGTTTTCTTTTTATTGTTTCTTGGGTTCAATAGAAATAGGTTATATTGAAAGACTGGATTACTCAATCGATTTTCCATTATTGATATTATTTTCGTACACGTTACAAATTACCAGACGCAACTTGAGAACTATTGAAACAGCAATCGAATAAATAACTCCAAACGATATGAGTACATTTCCTTTATTGATTCACCGGTATTCGAGATTGAAATTAAGGTCACCCGTATATAGACATTTCATCATAGTCATACCAAAAATAAATCCTACTCTTGATTACTTTAGGAACATAATTGATGTGTTGTGTATTGATCGCAGCAGAGGAAATAATACCATGTTGTGTGATAGATATATTTAGATAGATAGACTTTATTGACTAAACACCTACAAACATACAGGGTGACCGAATTAAAACGGAAAAGCCATTATCTTGAAATGCGTCACTTTTTGACATAAAATTAAAATAAATTATAAATGATCCAGTTATTCGTAGATTTTCCATACTATAGGAGTTTTGTCGGTAGAAATCGTAAAGAAAATAATCCAATAGCCCCATACGACTGCCAAATCATCTCTACCCTACATCTGCCAAAGTTTTCCTACAAAAACATTTTTCTCAATGCTTCCTGAAACGACTAGCAAATTTCAATTAACCAGTCGACTATCTGCATAATAGTTTCACGGTTTTGCTGATCAGCAGTCTAGATCTGGTCGAAACGGAGATGTTATGCTCAAATCCATCATCCTGCAAACTGATTCCCATCTGCACTAAGAAAATGTTTGATACGCTATCTATAGAAACCACAGAAAGCACTCTTACTAGAACCTAGACTTTATCTGAAGCCAAAAAATTTCCCAGCACTGCATGTTTATTAGCTTCTTCAACTACATGCTTTTCAATTTACCAGGTTCTATTAGTAATGGATCCAGTTTTACATGCTTCATACATAGATGTCGATTGTGATGTTCATTGAATACTTAGCTGAGCAGATAAAAGTGAATTTTTACCGCACATTCTTCTGCATAGTTTGAAGGCTATCATGCTCTTTTGGGATATTTTCTGAAGGTGTTGGTTCCATGTTGATTTATGGTCAAGAATAACTGAGTCTCTTGTTTCTTTTGCGATTAGTCCTCTAATTGCGAATATACCTAACTATTTTGTTTTTATGAGGGTTCACAGTTTGAAGTTCCTCTTCGTGTCACTCAAGTATTATATTTAGAGCATTTTGTATTTGCTCCAAGATTTTTCCTGCAAATTAACCTATTGTAATGATCGCAAGATCCGAGGCAAGATCATCAACATTTTCTAAGCAATTCAGCAGCTTTTTAGCAGCTCCTTTAGCAGCTTTTTAGCAAGTCGTCCATCAGGAAAGCCTACAGAAGAGGAGATAGAACTCCTCCCTTTGGGCACCCTCTACTAGCTCTATATCCGACTGTGGTTTCGTCTGTGGATGGCTTTTATCCACCGAAATAAGAGAGAAGAAACTCTGGTTCTTTCCAGAGCTTTGATGATTCATTTCATAGATACATTGTTGAATATCAAAAAATGTCGTCTTGGCTATCTCTTGATCCTTCAGGGATTTTGTGAGTTAAGATCGTCCAGTGCCTTGTCCGTGGTATTGCCTGACTTCTACGCGTATTGGCGTGTCCGTTAAGAGGATTTGTTTATGAAATAGCACCCCTTAAGTACATATCTTTCTAACGTTTTGAGCTAGAATGATATTAGACACTGACACTTGACCGACGGTGACTTGCCAATTATTTATCTGCTTTGGGTATATAAATGACTTCCTTTCTGCAATTCTGCCTTCATGTAACCACGGCTCCTGCGAGAGTTACGTCTAGACTCTTTTCTATAAACCTCCTACATACTACGCCGCTTGCCGCTCTAGCATGGTGTATGTTCATCTACCTTGACAACTGAGCTCAGTTTTGTGAATTCAGCTCAGAGGTCAGCACTTTTTGGATAGTTTCTGCATCTTCCTTCCGCACCTCTGTGACCTCCAGAGTAAGAGCTTCTACTTCCCCTTCGGCCATGGTTTGAAGATGTTTTCCTTTGGTCCTGAATTTGATTCTTCCTAGAGTATAATAGGGAGACTTATTAACTTTCTTGACTTCCTCGAGTGATTCTGCATCTATTGACAAAGTCCAAACCTGACTCGGTTTTGCTCCTCACCGTCCAAATAGCCACTGATTTAGGAGTTTTAGTCTTCGAAGCGAATTTTCAGCTTTTGTCACCAGGTTCATATGTAGTGCAGACAATTGCTTCTGGAAGCTCTCCACCTTCCGAGGACCTTATGGTAGGTATGACCTCTCTGAGCCAGTCTCACACTGATGCGATCCGCTCACGTCATAACCACGTATCTTGGTTTTTGTGTGCATTTTGAGAATCCAGCAACTTTAACTGGGGTAACGAAATTTTCGAAGGCATCATGCCATGGTTTCTTCCTTAGCTGTCTGTGCTTTGGCGATGTAATGCTGCTTGAGCAAGGTCTCTTAGAAGCAGTAGTGCTTTTTCCAGCCTCTTACTCTTCGTCGTCGGCCTTGTAGCTGTTTTGGTTTTGGCTCTCCAGAAAGTTTTCCTTGATTACCAGCCTCTCAGCGGCTATATAATCAATTTCGCTTTCGAAGCTTCTTCTAGCCGGCAGTTTTCACTTCTGTCTCCTCTGTCATTCGTTCTATTTCCCCTAGGGAAGTAATTAGGACTTCATATTTGTTTAGTATATTGAGATACAGCAGTACCACATTATTTCAGAACATAGAAGCTGAAAGCCTCTTTCTTCGAACTATGGAACGGTGAGCTCTTTTCTTGTATGAAGAAGGGTATTTCCAGATGCTTCATTATTCACAAGACATCTCATGCGGTTTTGGTCTCACAACTACTATAATATTTCAATCAGTCCATTCTCTATTTGACCAAGGTGTTGAAATAGTAATACAATTTCAACTTTCTTCACATTCAGAAGTTTACAAACCACGAGAATTGATTTGCCAAATACTTTTTCTTCAAGTGGAACTTATCATAACAGGTTATCATATGCACCAATATCTTTTCTCATTTTAACGTTACATTTCATTGCTCCTTTCAGAATTGCCACCATGTATTTAAGTGATGAGTGAATTGAATCCATGCCACTCAAAAATTTGACACCTTCACCAAAGAAAGTTACCCGATTTATGTGAGCTGAACTTAGAACCCCGACTCCCAATAACAGTTTTGATGAACACCGTTTTATCTCATCAGCATCCGAAAAGGCGAATAAGTGAGCGTAATTGAGTTTGCTGAACACATAAAGATTTATGAAAGCAATTTGTTCACTATGCAGTTTGGGTTAAACATCGGTGGTATGTTTGTTTATTCATGAAAATGTTTTCAGTCTACGGACCTATATTGCCTTGATTCATTATCGACTTCCAATACGGCGAAAATAATGATTGCGAAAGGAAACTTTTCACGTGTGCGCTGCTTCCGGCAAAACTATATTTCAAACACATTTGTTTTGATTCGATGAAGTTGATTGACTTTGTTATCGATTTTTCAGTTCGCTGAAAGACTAGCTTATTGTGGATTCGGTGAAATTTAGTTCGGGGGTTCCTTCGCTCACCAAACATAATAACGAGCGTACAGGATGTTTATAGATGGCTTACTCTATGAACTTTGAGAAAATTAAAGTTTTATTCGATGGTCCAGTAATGGAGGCAACGACATAAATGTTCAATCATTCGTTCCGCTATGAGGGTGTAATGAGGAAGTAATTTCAAAGAATCGTGTTGAGTGATACCGAATTCAGAGAATTCAATATACAGTGTCTTTCAAAAGTATCGGATCGGTCTCATATTTCAGAAACGGTTGGTAGAAAGCTTACGAAAATTTCGATAGGGTGGTTTTTGATGATGCTCAATTCAACGGTGATATCTGCAATGTTGCCAAATCAACAGTTTTCCAGATATTGAGGGTAACTCCATTTTTCCAAATGTAATATCCTATTTGTTTTCATTGCAATCAATTCAGCGACGCCTCATTACTCATGTCCCCAAATATCAGATTTTAAATTAATGCAGTTTTCGAATTATGACAACATGGCTTTTTCGTTCAAAAGTCTGGGAACGTTCCAATATTTTCAATACAGTTCAAGAAAAATTCGTGAAATTTTATATATGCTGGTTTTTGATGATGTCCGATTCAATGGTGATATCGACAATGTTGCCAAATGAACTCTTTTGCAGATATTGAGGGTAACTCAATTTTTTCATATGGAATACCCTATTTGTTTTCATTGCAATCAGTTCAGCGCCCCAAATACTAGATTGTGAATTGATGTGGTTTTTGAAATATGAGAACATGGTTCGTTGAAATGTCTGCGAACGGTTCAATAGTTTCTAAAAGGCTCGAGAAAATAGCATGAAATTTCATACAAAATGGTTTTTGTTTAAACAAATTTTTAATAATTGAATTCTCTTTCAGTAGAGTTCTGAATCAAATAACAGAAACTTAAAACTATCTGACCAAGTGCTCAAAATGTTTGCCATAATTTGCTAAATAATAGCCCAAGCGGTCATAAAATTCCCTCAAGGCATTACAAGAGTTGCCTGATATATTTTATTTTTTAAGATTTCTAAATTTGCTGTAATGAGGCGTCGCTGAATTGATTGCAATGAAAAAAAAATAGGGTGTTCCATTTGAAAAAATTGAGTTACCCCCAAAATCTGAAAAACTGTTGATTTGGCAACATTGCCGATATCACCATTGAATCGGTCATAATCAAAAACCACAATGTCGAAGTTTTCATAAATATTCTCTGGGCCGTGTCTGAAATATGAGACCGTTCCGATACTTTTGAATGACACTGTATATTTAAGCACATACATACAGGGTGGGTCACGGTCGATGTAACCTTAGACGTTTACGGAAAACGGGACATGGGATCATTCTGACAATTTGGTTACTCAAGTAATTTCTCTCGGTCTAACTATCTAAAATATTTTCAGCAATGCAGCGTTGCCGCTAATGCCAAAAAGTAGCAGATTCTTTGTAATTTCAATATATATATTACCTTATTTTTGAACTTGTCATTACTTCCTGATTATTTCTGTTTCAGACTCTCCTATATCTATCCTTAACAGTTTTTGAGATATTGGTTATTTTCCATATTTTTTATCCAGAACATAACTCAAATTGAATGTTTATTTCTGCGGAAGGTATTTGGTTTCTTTGGAAGTTGCAATTTTGTGTTTAGTTCTTTAGTATTGATTCTGCGTTATACAGGGTCATTCAAAACTCATGATCTTACTGCTAGATACAAAAAGGGTTGAAATAGGTATCCTGAAAGATGGCTGAATTCTCTTCGAATTGATCATGTTTCTATACCTAAATATCCAGAATTACGAGATTGGAGCAATTTTCTCAAAATCGAATTACTTTTTTTCATTTTCATCTAAAGTGGCTATTAAATGATGTCATGATGGTACATTTCATTATGAAAATTTGACAATTAGTGCATTATTAATAATACGTGTTCTCAACAGACGTGACTCATAAGAATTGAAACGGAAGGAATTAACTATTCAAATGAAGTTCTGATAAAACAACTTCATTCAACAGAATCAGTGAAAATTGATACCTGATAGTTATTAAGGTTTTAGTATAAACAAATGAATGTCTCTATGCAAAACAATGTCTAGAATGAGACTATTTAGCTTAGAATTGGTGGAATAATTTTTTAAAAGATCATTTGGTTTCCATTTACTTGTTTTTCATTTGAATACAAGATACTTTTGAGTTCAATTTCAACTGAAGCTGAAACTGAGGTAAGAAACTATAGAGCCAAGGTGTAAGTATTGAAGCCAGGGCAATTTTATAAAAACTTATTTAAAATGTAAAATTATTCTATTTTCCATACAAAATTTTTTCAACCAAACGTAATAAACCACAAAAGGTTTGGCACTCAAAAACGTGTAGATACAGAATAAAAAGAAAACTCCAACTCTTAACATAACAACAGTACTTACAGATACATAATTTACGAAGAATTATTTTGCCATGAAGAATATTCGAATGTGAACGTTCTGATAATCGCCCCTCATTATAATGAAGTTTCGCCTTCATTTACTAATGGGTAAGTCTAATGGACGTATTTAATTATCAACTGTAGCATGCAACGATGCTAACTGATAACATTCATTAAAGTACTTCATACATGTAGAAAATATTTCCTGGGGGATTTTTCGTGAATATCATTATCGATATTGATCCCTTTATGTCCGAATGAAAGCATAGGAAGCAGTCTGTAGAGTTGTTCATGAAAAGAATGATATTCAATTATAATTATACACTGCATGCTCGTCTAAAGTCCCCTCTCGTATATGTTCTTTCTGACCTATATGAAGTTAGCGAGACAACTCCGAAAAAATTGACAACAGAATATTCTATGATTTGCTGTCTTTTTGTCGCTTATTAGTTGCGGAGAAAAAAAAATTGTTCTTTTTTTTTTAAATATGTACTTCCGTAATTTCTATTTTTTCCCAATCCTGATGTATTCATAATTTGCTGCTTTTTTGTTGCTAACTTCAAATGAAGTTAGCGAAACAACTTCCGTAATTTCTTTTTTTTTTTCCCAATTCTGAAGTATCCATAATTTGCCACTCTTTTGTTGCTAATTAGTTGCGGAAAAAAACATGTAATGTTACACCAAGTTCATATGAAGTTAGCGAAGCAAGTTCCTTAATTTTTATTTTTTCACAGTTTTGAAAAATCTATAATCTTCCGCCCTTTTTTTGCTAATTATCCAGGTCTGTATATTTCTTTATACTCTTGGTATTCACTGAACTAAATATCAGCATGAATATAATAAAAATAATCATGATGGTAATGAAATTGTACATCAAAATGGCTCCAACGACGGACTTTACTGATACAATGTAACTGTCTTGATCAATTCATGAATAGATTTATCGTCCTGTGTACTACTTGCTGTTAGAATGAAATTCAATTCGATGAGACAATGAACATCTATTACATTTTCAATGTATGACTTTCATTGATATCAATCATCTAGGTTGCTAATATAATGTAGTATGTCGACGAGGCAATGAACAGAGATTATATTTCCAATGTATGAGGTTTATTGATATTAACGATCCTGATGGTTGATATCATGAAGTAAGTTCATAAGGCAATCAATAGTAATTACATATTCAATGTATGAAGTTTATGATGCATGACATCACACGTTAAAAGGTAAGGGCTACCTCTTCCCCAGCTCACACAAGACTTCTGAGGGTTGTGCTCGTAAGGGTGCAGCCGTTTGACGGAAATAACAACAATAAGATTGTGCAGTGTCGCTAAAATAATATATTTACATATATTGATTTAATATATATAATAAAAAATGTACAAGTGAATTAATGAATATTTCATCAAAAATTAGCTATCAGCCGCAAAACAATGATTCATTGAATCACTAATATAATCTTCCATTTCTTGGGCAGAGCATTCTTCTGAACTAGCCTAGGTGTGAGCACAAAATAACCATACAAATTCCAAAGTATTGCAGCATCGCGACTATCTGTAAAGAAAAATTCAATCATTATACTTGTTCATTCTTTTCAAGCATGTTAGTAACATTCGAATTAACATAGGTATACAGTTCAAATATGAAGTGATTCATGAGTTGCAGAAAATATTTCTTTTGATAAGAATCGTTACAGACCCCAATTGTCAGTTTTTTTCAGATGATTTGTTTATTCTTTTCTGACTTCAATATTTTATTCGCATTCATATGTACTGTCGCTACTTGATGCTCTTCATCACTGAACTATTGATTTTTTTTTATTTCTTTACCTAACAATTGACGTTGAAACGACTCTTTTTATCCAGTGATATATGATTTCCAAATAAATACTTTAACTGTATTTAATGATTTCTACTCACTTTCCTGGATATCTTCGGCTCCAAACTTCTAGGATGTAATTCTCACTTTTTTCTTCAACGGTAGAAACTTTCATACCTTTGGACATAGAGTAGCATACGATGTCCACAACCTATACTCATTTTCCAAAGACTAGGTATATTGAAATCTGGGAAATAAAGAAAACGTAGAGCGAGTGAAAAATTATTCAACAAAAAATTTTGTACCAATCTGAATCCATAAGGCTACTTATAAAATGGTCACTTCTTGAAAATGTTTGGTATATTTCCTTGTTACCAGATATATTTGAATTTAAAATTCATGTGAAGTTCGGGTTCATAACCAAATAGTCAATCGACAGAGGACCCTGCAACAAGAAAAAAGTTTGGATAAACATATATAATAAGTAGTATTTGCATCAGTCAAGATTTACTTATACGAAACAACACTATATATGTAAAAGGTAATGAAGAGAGAATATTATCAAATAACATGATAATATATCCTCTTCGGAAACTTACATATATCTTTTGTTGTGTTTGGTCACAACAATGTTATAGGCAATTTTCATGATGACTCTTTTGTTGTATAGCTTCCCCCTTGAATAGAATCCCCAGAAAGATGTGAAACTAATGAAATGAAGATGTAACTAAAGCTCAAGTTATCTCACGAATTTTTCATTTCGAATTTTTTTTCAAGATTTCTTTTTCTAAACGATAACGGTTCGTGAAGACAGTTGAAGAGATATCTCTCGCTACGCTCGGCTATGAAACACCAGTCGCGGCATTAAATCTGCTTTTCTGCCGTGTGAAACATATAATTTTTTCTTCAAATTTGTTCCAATTCCACGCAAAATCGACTTTTTCATATTTAAATTGCGTTTCATTATGAATATCCAAATAACCAAATTATTTCATCAAAGGTAACTGGGCCCTGCATTACTATGATTACCGCTGATGACGTTTGTTGAATTTGTTTGTTTACTGTTTACTTTGTCATTGTCAATTTTAATAACCAGTTTGATTCAAATTATTACTTGGAAGGTTGCCTAGCAACGAACTTTTTCTGCCTAGGCATTAAAAGTACAACTTCTAAGCCTGTCAAGTGTCATCAAAAGGCCGCTTTTAATGTCATTTGGAGAAAAAAAAAATTTACTGTCATTTTGACGTCTGTATCCATTTGAAACTAATTTTAAATGAATAGGAAGAACATGTTATACCCGACGACATACAGGAAAATGCAAAGTTATTGAATGTGTCTTTATCACATGAAAAATCAAGAAAAAGAAAAAAGAGTATGATACTCTACTAAATTGGATGAGTGAAAAAATGAAGAAAAAAATTAGTGAAGAGGTAAATTTGGCGTATTTTCTAAAACTCTCAAAGACCTTTCATTTTTCCACATTATATGGTCAAAATATTCAATGCTCTGTTCTACAATTTTAAAAACGGGAAGATGTTGATATGAAATACTCCTAGTTAAAAGGAATTAGGGGCTGGGTATAACGCCAAGAAAGCTGTGTTGTTTTTGCCAGAGCGAGCATCCGAATTTCAGAACAACATTTTTTACAACTCACGTAGTTTGGTCTTCTGAACAGAAAATCCAAATGAAATTTTTGGCGGTTGCAACTATTTTCGAAGATATTGGCCCAACTTGTTGTGGAACTTCACCATTTGGCAGATTGAATTTCTGCTATTGAAAATACACAAAATTTGTTTTTCTTTCAGTCAAAATACCACACACGCCCTTATTTACTTGGTTTCAGCACTTCTAGTAGAAAAAAGTATTATTTAAAAAAAAGTCGATTTTCATTATTCAGATGGGCATAACTCGAAAGGTAGTCGGGACCCCCTCGATTTTCCTTCGGATTCATGATCAGGAGACAAAACTGTGTGAGAAGAGTCTTTTCTTTATTTTTTTATGTCAAGGGAGAGCCCAATAAACTCATCTTTACCTAATACCTAGTAGACCCGACGAAACCCGAACAATCTCGTAGCCAACATTGCATAAATAAAATTACGTAACTTGCGAAAAAAAATATATATAAAAATTTGGATTCTGACTTCAACCAAAAGAAACAAAAACTAAACAATGATGGTATATTTCAGTCATTGGTAATTTTTTTTTTACTGATTGGTTACTTTTTTGTATGTTGCTTTAATAATTGAGATTTGTAGTGCATGCGGATGTGACGAATTATGTGATATGACCGTTGAAGATTACAAGATAAGGGTAATATTATTTTACTAGGATTGCCAGACACCAACACGAAAATACAAAAGGAATTTATATTTACAAGCAATACCGATGATAATCTCAACAATATCCTTGACATTATTAAAAAGTATGTAGCTCTAATAACAGCGAAAACGGATACTAGATTGTTGCTTTTTAAGTTATAGAAACTCAATTTTCAGTACAAGTTGTAGAAAAAAAAAAAAGATTTAACGTAGACAAATATTTTAAGTTGCATAGTCCAGAACAATATATCGGACATAGTTTGAGAAGAATATCAGCGTCTATCTCAGAAAATGCCGAAGGAGAAATTTCAACATTGAAGAAACATGGTGGTTGGCTTTCGACAAACGTGGTGGAAGGATAAATTATATCAGGTAATCAGCCGTTTAAAAAAAATAATAAAAATGAAAATAATATCCACCGAACTCTGGTCTCCAATTGACTTCAACAATGTTACAAACCTAGTTACAAACTGTACATAAATTTTTTTAATAATAAGTCCTGAAATTGTTATAATTCTTTGTTATTTTATTCTGCCCTTCTGTCCAATGTTCGTTGAGGAGATCCTGTTTTCATGTATATTTTTCTCTTCAAACGATATATTTGTTTTTTCACTGTGTCAGTAAAACTTGTTGGAGCATTTTTCAATGATCCAGTATAGATGATGGCAAAAACTATAAGATCCACCCCCATCTATCGTCATCATTCCTTACTCTCCAAGGAACGAATTAAGTCGGAACATTCTGAAAATAAACGCCAAGAAAGCAATAAGTTACGAAGAATGCCCCTATTCGAGAGGCCAATACAGTTTCCTCGGTAAATTTACGGTATTATTTATGAGAGAGACTTTTCCGAGCATAAGAAATAGTATGGGGAATGTGTACACGGCAGTAAATTCATGTATACAGGCCATTTGTGAGCGGGTGCTTACCGAACGGTTTTCAAGACGTGACTACGCCTCGTGCGAGTCGTGGGAGTTGTGAGTTGATGAAGCTACAACAAAAAACTTATTGGTAATCGGAACACAGCGTATTATCGTTTTTACAGAGCGTGATTGGATTGTGTCGTGTTACTGATGATATCAAAAAGAAGGATTCGGAAACGTTTCTTGGTGTAAGCCTCTACGTGACAATGATGGAAGCACAAAAAAAAAAAGTGCATGGTGGATCGAATTTATTTGAAAAATTTCTCGTATTTAGTGTCATAGATATACAAGGTCTTTGATGACAAGCGTTCTTTAGGAATAGAGAAGGTATGGAGAACAAAATAAAAATTTGACATGAAGAAATGTTTTTGGTCCGGTCACTAAGGCCAGGTGTTTAATAGATCTAGTTTGAATTGTATCTCAACTACCTTCTGTCTAGGGTGGACCCTGTCAATGGACCCTATCCCATCTTCGCACTCCAAAAATAGTACCTTTTCAACTAGGTTTTATTGAGAGAAAGACAGGATTTCATACAATTTCAAATCTGATGTCACAACAACAAAATACAGAAATGTCCTCTTTTCTTAGTTAATTCTTCTATATTGATGATAATATACCGAGTGACCACGAGGTGAGGTACGCCCCCCCAATTTTACTATAGTTCTAAAGATACAGGTTTCTTTGGTACGTCGTTATTTTACTCAAATACGCATATTTTGACCCCAATACCGAATATTCACCACTTCCGGTTTAACCGGAAGTGACCCCAAACTTTTTTTTTCCAATGACACCCTGTACAATTTTTTTCATTATCCGGAGGAACACGCAATTTGTGATAACACTGTTCTTCGGAATTGAAAATCGGTTGAAAAATTGCGGAGATACAATTGATTGTTCAATCGAACAAAGTTGGCCACGAACATCAAACTCAAATCATCACAACTGACGAAGACGTCAACATTTACGAGAGGAAGGTTCGAGGTAAGATACAGCTGGAAATTGAGCTTCTCATGTTATTGCAGCAACCATATTTTCCAACAATTATCAAAAACTTCCTCAAAACGGAGTAGTATATACCCATAAAAAAATGCTTATACCTGCAATTTCTCAAATAGCAACATACTCTTTTCATATTGTCGTATTGAAAAGTTACGAATTATCCAAATAATCGTGTTAAAAGTTTCGAAGAATTCTGAAAGGGATCGAAGATACGGGATGTTTCATTATGAGTGTTCTCAAAATTGAATATTCTTGAAACAGATGCAGCTTGAAACTACGGAAGCTGAGCAAAAAATCAAATCTTTTCATTCTAGTAATCTATTAATTCATTTCATCATTTCTCAATACGACAATGTGAAGAGAGCATGTTGCCATTTGGGTAATTGAAGTTATGAGCATTTTTTAATGGGTACTACTCCGTTTTGAGGAAGATTTTGATAATTTAGGAATGTAAGCTTTTACGGCTGGCGTCAATATTTTGGTTGGTTTCCGGGTTTTGCCGTGGTCTTCTTTGGTTTAAATCTCCGAACGTTTCAACTGCAACTGCGGCAGTCATCTTCAGTGGCGTGGTCGAAGTACTCTTCTAGACGTATCAATTGAAACTGAGCTTTGACATGTTCAATCTCCTTGTTGATTGATACGTGTCCATCTAATTGAATGTGGGGCGGTGCACAGTCTGTAGTCCTTGTTAGGTACATTGTCCCGGTCTTATCTTTGTTGTAGGTATGTGAGTTTGTTTGTTTTAGCCCAGGTTTGACAAGCTTTCCAGACTTTGATCCATCGCTGCTCTCTTTGAGCCTTCGAGCTATGAGTACAACCTGTTTGTCTGCGAATACTTGTACCGTTATGTACAGGCCCTTTGCTGTTGCGGTATCCACCTCCTCGAACCAGCCCTCCATGACAGTTGTCCATAGGACTGGGCCAAAGCTCTGGCCCTGAAGACAGCCTTGTTCCGTATGTCTGCTCTCTTATTTAGGCCTGTTTTGGTTCTAATCTAAAACGGTCCTAGAATCGTCCAAAATAGTCGCTCAGTGAAGTTCTGACAAATGTTGGGTACATTAACATCCCAAACTTGAATGAGCCACTGCTGAGAACTGGATCAGAACCAGTAATGGAAGGAACCAAAACAAACCTTTTGTCTGCTCGTTATTTGTCGGTCTGTAGAAAAGTCTGGACTGAGTCTAATTATATTGTCAGGGATATTTTTGCTGTGTTGGATGTCGTGAAGCCGAGTTAAAGGCATTTGTTATGTCCAGTGTGATCACGTGTGTATTGAGTTTTTGGTCTTTGTTTGTTTGTTTTCATTATCTGTTGTGTGGCTTCTGTGGTGGAGTGAGCTTTCCTAAATCCTTATTGTCTATGGTCTATTTTGAGTGTTTTCCATGTGGTGTGTAAGCGAGAATGGTCTTTGGCCGTACAACTTTTTGAGGCCTTCTCAACTAAATTATTTACAACATCCGGTCTATTTCTGTTATACCGAAAGTAGAGGTCAACTTCTTCATATTGAATGAAGAACCGTGTCTTTCATAACATTTTTCAATATCCCATCAGATTTCAAGATACATTTTTTTTGAAAAAATTTCTGTTATTGCACTACTTCGAAAAAATCATAACTAATAGACAGTAACAGTTGGGGTCACACCTGAAGCATCAAGTCATGAACAGATACGTCGAATTTTTAAAAATTATTTACATGGTGGTCGTACTTCCATTTAAACGACTACCCTGGAAATTATTTTTGAAAAGTCGTTGGAGCTATTCGTGACTTTATGCTTCAGGTGTCATCTTAAGAAATTTTATTTCTACAACTGTAACTGTACTATGTGAGGAAAACATCTCTTGCTTCAATATAAAGTCCGCCTTTTTTGAGTTTTGGTTCTGACGAAAACCGAAATAACGAGGCAAAAAAAATGTAATATTTCTCAAATCACTATCAACCAAAAATAATAAGAGAAATAGTAAGTAAAAAAATTGAGAATGCATCATAGGTCAAAGTGGAATATTGAAAACCTGGCATAAATTTGAAATATTTAATTGCCAAGTAATATCGTATCATAGAAAATCAAAGCTTTAATGGATAAATGTTGAAAATACCTTTTACGTTTTTCCATTAACTCTTTTTTGCTGATGACACCGTAAATAAAAAACCATTCACTGACAATGCTATCTATGTTCGTCATGAATGCATAAAAGCTCGTACAGTTTAATTTTTTCGAATCGTTGGGTTAACTGAAATTACAGAATTGGACGAAATACAGCTAACATTTTGCATTACTTTCTATTTGTTTTTGCCAACAGATGTTTCGACGAAATTCAGATTAGGCTGATTTGGATTCATTCATTTTGCCTTTTACTTTTGGAGAGGATATTGACAAATTTTATTATTGACTTTCTTACACAAGAAAAATCGTCGCTAATTGCGATATTTAATCTTGAATAATTATCAATAAACCATTCTCAAAGAAAAGTTTTGGTGGCATATTTAATGACGTCGAGTTGTATAATATCAATACTTCTATGTTAGATGGCTCCAACTGATTATAGTGAGATTGTTGGATTAAAATCATAATCTCTCCGTTTGGGCTCATGGCCACTTTCATTTGCAGTTGTCTTGATTTACAGTTCGGATAGTGAATACGATTTTGAGTTGATTTTGTTTCAAATTTGTCAAAAATTGCCATCTAGTAAGCATATTCAATGTTCCAAATTTCAGAGATATAACTGAAGAAATAAAGGAGAAAAGGGGGTGACCATGAGTCTGTGTCACAGAGTGTAGAAGTTTTGACATACGAGTTATTCATTATGAAAAATAGTGAGCAAGCTGTGCCTTGCTATTTCGTTGATGTATTCATGGTCAGATAATTATTTATTCACTGTCAAACACAAACTGCTGTCAATTGAATTTGTAGTGGAATCTTTGAAAATGGGTGATCCGATTTGATGAAGTTTTGTACTTTGAATCAAATAGTTTTTTCGAAAAGTCCAGTTACGTTAAACATTCAGAAAATTCATCTTTGAATTTCATTACAGTACTACGACTTTTTGAACTTCATTATGGCACCAAAATACAGTGACATAACAATGCCATTACGATATGCCAGCAGATAAACGCATATTTCAAAGAAAATAATCCCGAAAGAATCCCCCTAATACCTTCTGTATATTCCCCGATGTAATGAAGTATGAGGAGGAGGAGGAACCTAATTCACGTATATTAATCTACATGTTATGGCTGCAGGTAGAGCGCGAAGGGAGTCGAAAAGAAAAAGTTATAAGTGATCATCACGTGAATATTTCATCGTTGCTGATATTGTACTGCGCGCAAAAATGAAAATGAAAACGGCATTTATGTGCTTTCATGAATTCGCTTTAGTGAGAATGATCGTCGTTTTTTCGAGCGACAAGAGGGAACGGAGGTGACGAAAGTGGTGTCATTTATAATACGAAGAAAGTGCTAACTTTGTTGTTCATTTATCTCTTCTTCCAAAACACCACAGAGGGTATTAAGGGCGCTTTCGCGATCATCTTTGCGGTTATTAATCAAGATTATAAATTCTGGAATAACTGTGAAGCGTCGAAGAATTAACTGGGGATCAGATTTTCCATGAATGAGTCTATACTTTTGTTTCTTATGCTAAGAAAATCCTGGAGAATGAATTTTCGAAAGGGTTATTTTTCTGGGTGGGGTTGAAATTGTAAACGTGATACAATAGTATAATATCACGTTTCAACTGCATTATACAGGGGCATCTTCATTATGATAAAGATATGTAGATGGATAACGGCAACCTGTATTCTGTATAAGTTTTTTGTTTTTTAAATGATTATGTAAAAATGTTTTTCGACGTTGTTTTTGTTTGTTTGTTTGTTTTGTTTTTGTTTGATGTTTTGACGGTTTTCGAGATTTTCAGCTTAATTTTTTTTTTCAAACTCTTAATATTTGAGATTATAAAGTTGTGCAAAGTCCCATTTGAATTAATTTTTGGTCAAATATTCAACAGTGGATGCTCTCTTGAACAATATATCTTAAATCGACCTGTGATAAACAGGGTGCGTAAAACAGCTGGCCATACATTGTGAATAAACATATTTCAAATCTTCCCTGTATATTATCCATACATAATCCATAAAACCACCAACAAAGGCCCTATAAATCTCATTGAATATTCCCAATAGTTAAAATCAGTAGTTTTTCTTGAAAAACTAATTTTTTTTCGAAAAATGGTAATGCTTTCAATTTCTTGATCATAATCTCAATGAACGACTTTTTTTACGGCGGTCTTTCATCTAGATGCCTTCTTCGAGATATTGTTGACAATATATTCTACTTGTCAATATACAATTCCTGTGTAAAATCACATTAAATAGAGTTAGTCAAATGTTCAGTTAATACGAGAGTCATTGAAAAAAAGGTTTTTATGAAAGTTAAACGGTATTTCTCTCTACATCTTTTTGTGAAACGAAACAATTTTTGTTGTGCTATTGGTGGAGAAGTGCCGTCATGGGCAATGTTCGAACAAAATGAAACCGTTTGTCGTATTTGATACCGTTATAAAGATTGTTTTTTTTTTTATTTCAGTAGTACCAATATCATTCTAACTCTCATATATTCGACTTTATTTGTTCAACAGAGAATCAATCAATGATAAAATTTCCACGACTTATGAAATGACAACTTAAGAAACGTTTTTGGCTCTTGGTCTATAATGGATATGGAATATTTTCTAAATGTTCCTCAAAAGCTCATCCATTCAAAACGTAGTTATCTCAGATCACGGGTTCAAATAAAAAATTTATTTTTAGGACTTAAAAATAGATGAGATCGCCCTTTCATATACGTAGTTCGACAACATTTGCAATTTTCTGAACTATTGAAGTAGATAATGATAATATTATAGTAATAATAACAATTTCTATATTGTTTTCGTCTGACCATTTATTCAGAAAAAAATTTAGAATAGGGCACTTGAATTAGTCTGAAACTGAGTCAGTTTTTGAACAAATCAAGCGATATGTAATTTGAATACACAGCTGAACACAAAATACGAAACACACTGAGAGATTTGAAATAATATTAGTAATACTGAAATAATAAAAAACAGCTTCAATAAAAATTTGTTGTTATTATCAGCTCTTGCGTGCGCAGGGTGATATTTCAGAGAATATCAGTGATACTTTCTAGGTAGACGCTGGTAGTTTCTATTGCGTCAAAAGGAACGCAAAGAGGATCTTGAGTGAATATATTATTTTCGATTTGATTCCGAGAGCTCATCATCCGCCATGAGCTGTTCCGTTGTTTCCCACTCATCCTGAATTGGTACCCTACAGTAAAGACAGTATGAATGAAAAGTTACTTTAACATCTACAGTAACTAAGTAGTTGAATCTTAATTTGAAACGAGCCATGGAATCATCGGTTGACCTAGGCCCAGGAGGGGGGGTCATGACCCCCCCGGCCAATATATTGACCTGCCAAACTATATTTATATTTACAATGTTTGGCAAGCAATTTTTTGCATCTGAATACCACATGTCGACTTCAGATATATCGTTTGAGAGAGTCACCAATGTACAATATTTGACCAAAAATTGATTTTAATGGGACTTGGCACAACTTTATAATTTCAAATATTATGAGTGAAAACTGTCAATAATTTCGAAAGAAAGATCTACATGAAGTACCTATTATTTCTTATATAGAAGCCAAAAAAACTGATGAAAACATACAGGTTACCCTTTAAATAAATGAAGTTGAGACCCGCCCAGAAAAAACTAAACACGCTCTTCGAGTGCCATTATTTTCATTTCATGAAGCTCTGAAAATTGTATAATTTTGCTGATAAATCTATCTATTACCTTAACGAAGATATGGAAAACTGCGCCCTTGTTGCAAGATCCTGTATATTCTTTGGATTTAAATCGTTACTGAGTGCAATAATCAGCCCTATGCTGTATCACTTCCTTTAAAAATATCGTCACCGTTATTCGCCATTTCCGATATTTTGCTATTGCTTCGTAATAGCAAAATAACGGAAATGGCGAATAACGGTGACGTTATTTTTAACGGAAGTGCTACAGCATAGGGCTGAATATCTCATATTCAAATTTGAAGTGTCCCTACTAAGGAACGTCTTCTCATTCCTCGACGTAACGTAAATATAGTCAATACATTACAGTGTCCACTGGTATAGTACAATTTCTATGGTTATTTCCAATCAACAGTGTGGAATAGTTCACGATGAGCATACATACGTAGATGCTTCCTACGATTGATGGTATGATCGAATCGCCATCTTTGAGAACTGAACTGTATGAATAAACTCGAAGAAATAAGTGGTAGGTACTCGTGAGTCGTGACCTATCGTACACCGTTGATTGTGAATTACCAACTATAACGCCGGTATGAATGTGATCTCTCATTCAGTTGGACTGTTCATAATGGGGCGCCGTTAGTGTCAAAAGTACGTAGATGCTTCCTACGATTGATGGTATGATCGAATCGCCATCTTTGAGAACTGAACTGTATGAATAAACTCGAAGAAATAAGTGGTACTCGTGAGTCGTGACCTATCGTATACCGTTGATTGTGAATAACCAACCATAACGCCGGTATGAATGTGATCTCTCATTCAGTTGGACTGTTCATTATGGGGCGCCGTTAGTGTCAGAAGTAGTTGTTCTCATATATTTTATTTTTACTCAAATATATTTGTTGATGACCATATATTTATTAGTTGACACCAATATATATTGAAACCTAACAAATATTTCCATTTTAGCGTTCATTCATTCATAAATATATCGTCAAAGCATATTAGCAGTGAAGAGCAATATATTTATTACTTGTTACCAATCCATATATAAAAATGAGCTTTTGAGTACCACCACTAGATGGCGCCATGTAACCGATTCATGCCATTTCTTCGCAACGCGTCCGCTATGTTGAAAATAATCGAAAGATTGTTCGAGTTTTCATCATTGCATATCTTCAAAAAGTATGAATGCAATGCATATCAACATAACAGGTTTGCAAAACAAATTATATTCCAAAACATGATGTGAGCGCCACCTAGTGGTGGTAATCGAAAGCTCATTTTTATATATGGATTGGTAACAAGTAATCAATATATTGCTCTTCACTGCTAATATTCACTGACGATATATTTATGCATGAATGAACGCTAAAATGGAAATATTTGTTCAGTTTCAATATATATTGGTGTCAACTAATAAATATATGGTCATCAACAAATATATTTGGGTAAAAATAAAATAACTACTTTTGACACTAACGGCGCCCCATAGTTCATAGATATCACTTGAAAGTTTGTTCTCGTAGAAGCTTTGCCAAGAATCTGATGAATGTACGTCAGTGGTCGAAGAGGGTTTACTTGTTTTCTGTTTTTCTGTTAGAGGCTTGTCGACAATTCCTATTGTATAGGATTTAATAAGCAAAAAGATGGATATTTAAATATGTTCTGTTCGTTTGTTTTTACTTAAGCTATCTTGTCCTGACCGTTTCAGTACATTGGCTATTGGTTCGTTGGCTTTTCCATTTGTAACTATATTCCTTCATGTCCTCGTACCCAGAAAAGTTCCACTAAATTCGGTTCTGTTACTTCCTGGTACTTACATTTCTAAAATGAAATTAGACTCAAAATTATTATTTTTTATTTCTCTGTGACCTGATCTTAAATACTTTAGGGCAAATTGCAACTTTTTTCTATTCTGTTGAATATATTTTTTCAAACCTGAAGCGGGTATGATGTACAACTGTAAATGCTTATAGACGTCAGTCATAAGTAACATATATTTGTCTAATGTGGCCGCACCTTTAAGATGAATCGAATTCATTGGAACAGTGGCTCTATCTGTATACACCCTACACCTGATGTAATGTATAAAAACAATATATAACTCAGTCTGCCGTTGTTTCAGAATTGAGGTCACTACATTTCATCTAACTCACCTTTCCACATTAGATTTTTATTGCCAGAATCGATCGGTGCGATCCGATATGAAGAATTTCCAGCGCTCTAGATTCAAACGTGTGATATCCATTTCACTGACCCATATTATCATTCCAATAGCAAAGATTTGTTCTGATATATGAGGTTGATGGATTCGAAGTGATGGTGTACTTCTTTTAGAGGAAAAATTCGTTTAGCAAAAAATCTAGAAATGAAGATTTCTCTTATCTTGGAAATAAAGAGTGTCAAATATCTTAAAACATTAATTTGTATTTATTCAATCACCTTCATATAAGTTTGAATACGTTCAAATGAGGATATTTAATCTGTTCTTAGTTCTTTGTAATCATTGAAGTATTCCATTTCTGATTTATATCATGTATTTTGTATCCTATGTGATATTCGTTACAATTTCATTTCCTTGTATCAATTTTATTGAAAAAAATTGCATTTGCGTATCGAGTAATACGTGCTCTGTACTATTTGAAACCTTTGGTGTAGTAATGAATTAGAGTTTTATCCCGATACCAAGTCGCTGTTTTTAAGCACCATATGTCTAGAGAGAATTTCGAACTTTTACTGGTAATAGTTCAAAATTCCCAAACGCTCTGTACTTCGGATGAAAATACTACGCCAATATGAAATATGACTCTTAGCATTTGAATAAAATGCAATAAAATATACAAGTCAGTAATTGAAAATAAAATGTAATTTTCATTTACATGTTTGGATAGTCTGCAAAAAGTTGCAATGGAGAAGTGACTAAAGTTTGAAAAAATTCTTCACAAAATAAAAATATATAGGTGGGCAAAAGAGGAACTCGAAATTTTCGATTTTTCCTTTACAACTACAGGACTAAAGAAGCAAGATCATATTTTTTGTTTGCCCCCATTTAACCACTTCTCTATCTTTAACCGTTACCGAAATTCCAATGCATATTGATTCGAATTTGAATAACCCTGTATATACCATAATCATCGGCTGCTACAAATCTGTACTTATGTTATCTTATATACCCCTGTAATTGGGCTGTCAGTCTGTTGAATGTATTATCGAATATAACTATATAGTGGTATGATAATCATCGATGTTATTATCGGCAAAATTAATCTGGAGATTTCACGTGTATAAGACAAGCGGAATGTCCTGCATCAGTTTCACGACTTTAACATAATCCATATGATTAATCACACACGTGTTAAGGCCGATTCAGAAACATGCGTGCCCATGCAGGGTTTTAGGATTACGGGCAGTTTAATAGTATATTATATAACAAGGGACTAAAGTGGATGTTTCAATCCCGCACGTGATGTTTATTGCCTGAGGGCTCGTAGAGCCTATGGGCCAATTATCACGTAAGGGATAAAATATCTCATTAGTCCTGAGGCATATACGCTATTTTTTGCACTTCCCAGTATTATAACATTCAATATTAATACAATTAATAATTTTGATGAGTTCTATAAACACGGTACTTGGATTACTCAGTAGATAACGTTATAGCAATAGTGTCAACAAAATTTGAAATGCAACTTTATCCCCCTAGGGACTAAAAGATACAATTCAGTCCCGGAAGTGCAAAAACGCCTTTTACTCACGTTTTTATAACAAGAACATATTTTATCTGGTTCTGTAATGATTTTGTCAATAGTGCTATTGAAATAATCCCGATGTATTTTTCACTATATGTTTTATGTCATTCAGAATGGGCATGGACATGTATCTGAATCGGCCTTGAGGCAGTGAAAAATTCATCAGGATTATTCGAAAACTCAAATAACATTACTTCAGCATTGACAAATTTATTACAGAACCGAATGAAATATTTTCTTATGTTAAAGAAACGTGACCTCCGGTGCTTCAAAAACCCTGCATGGGCATGCATGTATCTGAATCGACCTAAATATTCCATGAGACAATGGGTGAGGTGAATAAACATAAGTGAATGCTGTCACTCAAGTTTATTGAGACATACTTATTGGTATTGCTGAGGTATGAGAAAGATGATTCTATACCTAGTATAAGAGCATTTGCTTCACTTCATTCACTTTGTCCAATATAATAAATGATTTTTTTTGTTGCTGGTATAGTATAGAAAGGCTGGATTATGCAGTAATCCACTTACATTTTTTGATGAAATGAAATAGCTATCATTCCCCATCATTGTTCCAGCTAATCAATGAATTGAACTATAACTAGGTATTCCCCTCTAAGTTTGAGGGCCTTAACTTTTTCAAATTGTTTCCTAACGTTTCGCTAGCTCGTGGGACTAGCTGCTTCAAGAAACTTTAGAAAGTAATTCCAAAAACGACATCCTTCAAATCCGAACAGTTGAATTTTAGCCGTGAAAGCAGTTAATTTATCAGTTGATGAATTTATGAAATTCTTGAATATTTATAGATTCATTCATTGAGCAAGATTATAATAATAATTATAACAATAACAATTGATTTATTTCTCTCAAATATTACATTTGATGTAATTGACAGCGATCTCTTTCGAAAGAAAAGGCCAGAGGTCAATTTATTTGGAGATTATATCTCTAATAAGCTGTCTCAATACTGTCAAAAAATTATGATACGAATAGCTGATATCATCAAGTATTTAGTACATATTTAGTAATTTTGGTCGTTCAAACCTACTAGGAGTGAATTATCAGAATGAGAAAACAAGATCTGACTGATTTGATCTGATTTGTTATATGAAAGTTGAATTGATTTTTTTGCCACACAGTGTTGTGGAGAAAATCATGGATAACAACTCGCTGAAAAGAGATGCTCATGATGATTTACATCACGCTCGCATGTTATACGCTACTTATCACGCTCGTTACGTAATGTACTATAATAGTTCATTCGCTAACTCGACAAGTTTATTAAAATCGTTACAATGCAAGTTAATGAGATGATAATTATTCTTAATTTCCATCACCGCCGTGATAAAATGTAACTAAAGCAATTAAACGTTTTGATCTGATCATTTATGGTCATGTCGAATAAATTAACTTCATTTCAAAAGGATTTCAATAAGATGAGGCAGCTATTTTTCTATCCTGTCGACGTGGCCAGCCACTATTTATAATCCAGAAATGCTGATAATAACGTTTAAATATGCTGGGATTGGCGCATTAGTAAATGTTCCGGATTCGTACCCTAGACAGAATATTTTCGATCTCGTGACAGGACTGGGGTGAGTCCTTAACGATTCACTGTTGCATTCAAATTACCTGTGCTGCTCCTAGGGTGGCCTATGGGGATAGTAACAAAGTCTATCCAGAACACATGGTGGCATAGCTTATGAGCACAGCAATCGATGCTGCTATAAAATCAAATTAAGATTAAAATTGAAAAAACATATGATCTGCTATAGAAATGCCGTCTATAAGTATAGCAACACCGTAAGTATTTACGTTCAAACTCAGCTGTATTCACATTTCTAGAAATATCGTGCACTTGGATTCGGAAGAGCCTTTAATAAAGATCGTTCTATATTCTCGGGAAATTTGTATTCTTCTTGGTTATTTTATTATACTTGGTATTAGATATACTCATGCGGTGTGGAATCGTTCAAGAGATAATCAACTGTCCTCACAGGAAAAAGCCCACCCTGGGTTGTCAAGAAACTGCAATGGATACTAGCCACAAGTCCTAGAGGAGTAATTTGTTTGATTCGACCAACTCAATTTTGAAATCTTAGCTTTTCCTATATCTTTCATGGGTAGAATGTACAGAGATATATCGAATGAATTGACCAGGGGTTATAGTTCATTATCATCTTGAAATAATGATTTCGTTTTCAATCAAAATATACGTAGAGAACGCTCTAGGCCAAGTAATAGATATATCTGGGTTGATGGAACTGGAGTAAATGGACGATATCAATGTTATTTCAGCAATAGCAGGCAAAGGAAATTGGTTTTGTTGCGTGAATGATTTGCGACCTCGGGTTGTTTCAAGATGCTAAACTATACGGACTAATATCAGCGATATCTATCGTATTTACGTGTGTAGGTATAAGAGATGTTTAAAAATTGGATTTCAACGCTCACACAAGATATTCTATTTGAATTGATTGAAATAGTAAAATGACATTTCTAGATACATCGAATACAAAATTCGAAATCAATGGATTGAATTGTGCAAATGTCACAGTTCCGAACCCCGTTCGAATTCATATTTCAAATAAGTAGCTAAAAGATAAATAAATCACTTCTTGCTGAATTTGTTGAGACCATTTGACGATGAAAGAAGTTCACCATACGAAGTCATTAAGCTAAAAAAAGACAAGAGCCATTGGTGGGTGATCCAATGTAGAAAATGAACCCATTGTATGTTGCTCTATTAATACTGAATATGGAGATACATTTTTGGTATAAACCATTGACACATTGGGCTGTTACCGACAATGCACAAATCAAATGTTTACTCGAAGACGAATATCCAACGATCAGTGTTATTCAATAAGGATGCTTTGCTAACATAAACATACCCAGAAACTGAGAGGAATTTTTCAAATTCATTAGATACTTTGGAAAACTACACTTTTCTGCCGCATGGTATGAGGAACTCCATAAGTTTGATGTAATACTACTTCTGATGCAATAATCTCAGTTCAGCTGTACCGAGACAAGAAGGAATTGATGAAAAATATATTCCTAATTTGGATTTTGTTCGGTAGTCGGGATGCCAATATATTTATTAGATCTCATTACAGACTTTTCAGATGATATTTTATTGAAAATTGAAATACATTGAAATAATTTCTTGATGAATCTAGAAATATACGAAACAAATGGTTGTTTATTCGTTGTTTCTTCGACTCAGTCTGATACAATTACTTCAATTGGACGTTTTTTTCATAAAAAACTGATAAAAACTATAAGAGAAAAATAGTACAGTACCTATATGAAGTATGATTTGAATTAATTCGGCACCATTGCTATATCCGTTATTTTTGACACTACGACCTCAGTTTGAAGGGCAAACTACTGCCATTTTTCATGAGTATCTCGATTTTCAACAGAAAAAATTTGATTGTCGCGTTCTCAAAATATCTCATAAAACTAAATTTTTTTAAACAGAACGCTCCTTATTTAATCATGTATTTCGATTCGTGATCATGAATCGATATAATTTTGAGTAATATTCGTGATTAGAGCAACCATTTTACTTCTGATACGCTTTAATACCGAACAAAATTCAATTCTACAAAATCCAAACTCCTTATTTTTTGACGTATAACTGTGAAATATGCAGAATCGATATATTCTGCAACAATTTTTAGTTAGACGGAGCCAGCCACCACAATAAATTGAGGAGCATAAGGCAAGTGGATCAGTCAAGTTCACGTACACAAACAAGTAACATGGAAGGGAATCCAAGAAACTAGATCATAATTTGATATATTTGATTCCCTATATAACATCCAGGAAAGCTGGTCTTGTTTTGTCTCCCTGGTAAACTTGTACGTTGGAATTTGAGGTCAACCAGAAACTGACCAATCTTATCTTCCATATATTCAGTTAACCAAATTTTCATTCAGACATTTGATCGAGGGAATCTGAATAAGCTGGTCGCTCGGGCTAACGAAGCGGAAGGAAGAAATTCCAAAGGACGACCTCAAAAACAGAGGAAGGATAATTCTAGTTTAATAACTGGTTGCGGATGCTCCAGTCACCTGATTTTATTGTCAGGTTGACTTCTAGAAACGTGATAATTACACAAAATTACTAGAACAAATAGCGACGAAGCTTGTTGCTGAATAAATTAAAAAACGATGAATAATACCTAACCGATAATGCCACTTTTTGCAAAATAGCACCGGCTTTAACCATCGCTCTGTTTACAAATTCGAAATTCTAGTTGATATGACTCAATTACAGCGGAGTGTGATATCATAAATAGCTATGTACTAAGGGCGTTACAAATATGATTACGTCCGGAGATCTAACACGAGGCGTTTGCTAGAGGGATGGCTGTCGATCGATGGGAGTAACCGCGCGTGCAATAACGGCAGTGTTGCGTATTTATATTCTAAAGATGAACACTTATCCTTATTTGCTTGCTCTTTTTTTACAGCAATGCCTATGAGCTGCTCAGATTGTTACGGGAGGTCGTGGGTATCGTTATCTGCTAGTACGACAGATATATCCTTTGACAAATGTAAGGTATAAAGATAAAAGATATTAGGTATGCATGGGCACCAGGTTCTTTTTTTATTAAATGAAAATACCAAAAACACTGATTTGTCAAAGGATGATCTTTGTGCTTCTCAACAATAAAAAAACAAAGTTCAGAAAACACTATATTCACAAAAGTCCCATGTGGCAAAACATGTGTGACAAGATTCTAATGAAGTGACAAAGTTGTTATTTTAAAGTTACAAAGGATTCTGGTCTCTCAATATTTGCCTTGAAATGACTGGATGTTTTATTCACATTTTATGATCAGTTCTTGCGATGAGAAAGACTTACTCCAGAGCTCTACTTTAACGAAGAATGTAGGAGCCTTGTATGATATCTTGAGACAATGGCTGCTCTACTAGCAGGATAAAATCTGGATACAATCTGTAGTCGGTCTGGGGTCTTTCCTGGATCTCATAAGATGTTCGAACGATGAGGTAACGCTGTGAAAAATGAACACAAACCAGTATCTTGTGGCAGGTTGAGTCACACGACTCGAGATATGACCATGATTGTACAAATCTAGTCTAGATTTACTTATAGATTATCAAATGAATGATGATGAAATGAAAGAGTTTAAATTAACAATAAATAGATTGTTCAGGGAATATATAAATTATATAAAGAATTTAAATTTACATTAAATGTATTGTAAGATTTGCTTAGTTAAACAATGATTGAAATATTCAATAGGTATAGAAAGAATTCAATTTTACAATGAAGCTCAAATTTAGTAATTTTGTTAAGCAATGTTAGAGAAGAGTTCAATCTCAAGCGAGCATAAGAAAAAGATTTTCATAAAGATATTGTTATCTATTATTTTTCAATTTAATAGTCAATTTCCAACGTTCAGTGGAACTGACAAGCAAAATAATGATAAGAAACTTGATCTATCTCATCAAGGATGGAAAGGAAATGTGTATCTCCTGACTGAGGAGAAACAGAGAGAGAGAAAGCAATAGAGTTGAGATAATGCTTTCTTATAATGTCACAAAGAAAGCATATGGCTTTATTTGTGTCTAAAACTACTGAAAATGAAAGGTTATCAAAATATATCGAAGAGAGCGAAAGATCTTACCAAGAGCTCAAAGCTTCATGAGTGAGTGTAGCTTCTTCTGATTAAGATAAAAGAAATGAGGAATTCAAAGCATTTACTCACCCATGAATCCTGTTCTCCAAGCTGCCAGACCAGACCTTCTCACCGATCACCATCCAGGTTCAGGAATTTAGATCCTAGTTCACTGTTCTTGCCTTTTAAGCAGATTGATAACTTCTGAACATTCAGGAAAAACTTGTGGAAACACTTGTATCACTGAAAACCATAAATCACGAACAGAAATAGATCTAATTCATAATCTTTTAACTTCAAGATTGATAGAATTAATGAAAATTATCTCCACACTTTGTCTTGACTTTCACAGGTTAGAATTTATTTCAGCTGTGACATTTCAGAATTCAGGACCGACTCGTCAAAAGAGGGTACGAGTACAAAATGATATTCGATAGTGATAACGCATAGTACTCATACTTTGAAGATTTCCAAATTAATCATGAAATTCATGAGTGACAGAGTGACGCACATATACGGCCATTTTTCAATGTATCAAAATTGAATTTTCAAAGTTCAAATTAAACGTGCCAAAAGAATATCGATTTGTATATCGATTCGATTAACGAATCAGAAGTTAATCATATTAAAGATAATAATATATACGATCTTTCATTTCCTCACTCTAGAAAAATTTTAAATTTCCCGAAGGGAAAACTGAGAAAACAAACCACCGCTTCGAACGCTCACTTCAGAAAGGGGCGATAGAACCTCTCCAAGGGAGGAAGTCAATCTCTCTCACTCTGTCTATCGTCACTGTTACCAATCGCATAGCACAATTGAATGAATTAGAACAGCTCAATGAGATGGTGTTACCAACATAAAATTCAACAAACCGATAAAACGGCAACGAAATGTTTTACATTTCGTTACAAACATAGTATTATATTATTTGAAATTAATAAATACATCGACAGGGTCAAAATATTCTTCATTTCAACGGTTCAACGGGTTTTAAAAATATCGATAATCATAGGAATTATGTATCGTATTATCAGTAGCGTGGCTATATCAAAGCTGCTCCTCAACTGGTTAACGCAACGATTCATCTCAAAAGAGAACGTTGTGAGGAATATGAAGAGGATGTTCATCTTGATACCTAGAGATGGTACAGCATCGCTTCTAAGAGGTAACCGCAGATGAAAAAAACTGTCCGCGGGAAGTGACAGTATAATCTCCGACAGCTATGGTCATATGAACATTGGGGAAGAAACAAAGTAGCTGCTACCGATATGATTGGGAAATATTTGAGTCTAATCAAAGAAAAGCTGCGACAACTAGACGTACAAAATAATGCATCTTCATCTGTGCTTGCATCCTAAATCGTCCATTCTACCGTTATACTCTTCCAGACAATATGGAAAACGTGAACAGAATGGTACTGGAGGGAGTATGTAGGTAAAGTCATCAGGAGTTCAGCAGCTCTTCCTTAGATGGTCTGCGACTATCTAATTCCATGAATCGGATCATTCTTTAGATAAGCTAAGGAATTTGACCTTTGCTTTCCTTCGTGGATAATGAAAAGTGCCAAATCTATTGGAACTACTCATTCTCCATAATCAAGCAGATTCAAATCAAAATAGCAACAGATCCACAGTGGTTTCAGTTTTCTCAACCTTTTCCCAACTATTCACACGCTACAAGCCAATAAGCTTGATGTAGTTCTCCTCGATCACCAATATAAGATGATTTTCGTCATAGAGTTTTTAGCCCCTCATGTAATAAACAAAATCCAAAATGAGAAGAAAGAACGGGCTAAATATCGAGACCTAGCTAGAAAACATGGTGACCGACCAGGACCGACCAGGACCGACCGTCCGCGGCCGTCCAGCAATGACCAAAAATCGACACCGATCGATCAAAATTTTCAGCAGATAGAAATTTCAAACATGGTCTTTGAAAACTGAACGAGGACGATAATTCAGTGTGAGTTGTCCGGAAAGAATACACGTGTGGGAGATTTTGGTTTTAGTTGGATGGTTGCGGAGGGTCGGTCATGGTTGCTCAGTGTGTTGGCTGCCATGCTCTTTGAACTCGGGAGGCTTTATTCAACTCATTCTGTTAAAATGGTTATGCTGATCACGAAGGGGTCCTTGGTGAAATCACTGAAACACAGCTCTCGAATCTAAAAATTATACTGAATGTCCTACTACCACTCATTTCCAGTGGAATAGGGAATGGAAGACATTTTGAACAACTTTACGGAATCGCTATGGACAGCCAGCCCTCTCAGCCCAGTAGTGGTGAATCTGATCGTGAATATCTTTGAATGACAAGCGCTGGATTCAGCGTCAAATCGACCATCTATATGGTTTCGCTATGTGGATGACACGTTTGTTGTTTGGTCACACAGGAGGTTGGCGCTGAAAATATTTCTCCATCACCTCAACAACCAACACACTGAGATCCAACTCACTGTTGAGGAGAAAATAGATGGACAGCTTTTTTGGATGTCTTGGTCATCACAAATACCGATGAGAATTTTGGCTACGAAGTCTACCAAATACCAACACACCCGGACAAATATCTACACAAAGACTCAAACCATCTCCTAGGGCAAAAACGTGCTGTTCTAAAAACTTTGAACACCAGAGCACAACGAATCTGTAAGCCGGCTCATGTAGAATCGGAACTATTCTAATCACGTATTGCAAGATTGCATCTAGATGACCGCAACAGCCCGACACCACAAAGTAGAGCTTGTCTGCCTTATATGAAGAGAGTCATCGACTGTATTGGAAAACCGACCATGCAGGTCGGTACTTTGCTCTGGTTCATTAAAGATCGACGAGACCACCTAGCTACTCCAGGTGTATATCGAATAACGTACTTCTGTCTGTGAGTCTGTATGGAGAAGATAGAGAAGTCTGCCATTGCATTACATGCCTACGGGGAGGGTGTCCATGATATCTACTTCCACAATACAGAAAAGCTCTCAACCACAAGACACTACCATGCCCGCCCCAATAGAGAAGCAGTAGAGATATACAAACACAGAATAATATCTATAGAAAAGAAGAGTCTCTGAAACTTGACAAAACCTGCTATCCAGTATTGAAAAACACAACAGGTATCAGTGTTATGTCGCTCTTCGAGAAGACAACATCCACGTTGAAGATACTCACCGCAGTTGCGAAATAAACGTCCAAGGAAACCGCCTCCATGGAGGTGAACTATTCTTCTCATTCATACTGGCTTGCCGTATCATGGCAGGAATCTCAGCCTGAGGTCAATAAACAAAGGCAGAGACCGGTTCTCCTGTTCTAATAACAGTATATACATATTGGTTTTCAGGTAACAATACGAATTTTGTTAAACAATCAATTTTTCAGAAATGTTAGATGAATGACTGATAAGTGATATTGACCTGTAGTAATTAGTTACCGGTACATCAGTTGTCATTTTGGAAGTATTATGCCAAATCTCTCCTCTGAAATACTGTTTCAGTATTATTGTCTGCAAATGGAATAATTACTGTAGAGTATCATTCTTCTTAGACGATTTGGAGTAAGCATCATCAAAATTATGTTTTGATGGAGATGAGATTTTCATTGGAATTGGGAGCAAACAAAATATCAGTGAGCTGAGACGGATATCTGAAATACTCTTCATTTTAATTTATTGTTTTTTTTTTCAATTCAAAAGACTGCCTGAGTTATTTTCAAGAATGCTAGACGTTGGAGACATGCATAACAAAACGGGAACTTGATTCTTCTGAACGTTGTAGAGGCGATGGCTTCAAATATAACATTTTTTGAGTTTCACGGTTCGTATGCTTCGATAGTGGTAAGCCTCATATGCCATTTTCGTTTTTGAACTCGGTGAAGTAAACCAGATTATGTCGGGTTAGGGGTGATAATCGAGGAAATTAGTTCGTGAAATTGGGTCCATAGACCCTTCTTTCCAAATATTGAACGAGACACAAGGTCCCCAAACACCAAGTGCATAATCATAATATCGGCGCTGCCGTCGGAAAGCAAACAAGGAAGGTGAAATTTAGAGGACAGGACCGCCCCCGAACAACGTACTAGATTCAATTAAGTTGATAATAGCATGCTAGGCCAGCATAAAGTGACTGTCTGCTTGTTATGGTCCCTTTGTTGGTCTCCGGACGAGAATGAGCGGTAGGCAGAAAGCAGATCAATTATTCAGCTTGATCTGTCGAGTGATTGGTGCTTATACACATTCCAATGATCTCTGAAGTAACTAAAAACTAATAGGCTGTAATATTTTATGGTTCGCTACTCGAATATTTTGAAAATGTTCCAACTAAGGAAAGTTGCTTCATATTGTGGCCATGTATTCACAGAAACACATAATGCAACGAATATTTAGTGAGCTGCATCCACTTTTTTTTCTACAACCAATATAAATTAAACGAGAAAATCAGTACTTTTTTCCTAATTATTACTCACCTATAATTACAATAGGAAATATTGTGAAAACTAATTTGTTATAAAATTTACGTGTCGCTCTTGAAATATTTCGAAAATGTACTAACTAAGGAATGTTGCATCATGTTTTGTGGCCATGATGTATTCACAGAAACACATAATTATATATCATGCAACGACTATTTGATGAGTTGAGGAAAAAATACAAAATTAGCTCTTCATTCCTGTTCATTACTTACCCATAAATTATAACGGGAAATATTATGAAAGTTGAAAAAGATTATAGAAGCTATCATAAATAGGATACATAAATGTCAGAAAATCGAGTTGGAATAAATAATAGGAAAACATTTTTTTTCAATAATTCGGGCAATTTGATATATTTGGGTGAGTCCATTTTACGAGACACTGTAGATTTCAAAATGAATGGCATAATTTGCCCAATAACTTGTAGATTTGAATGTCTTAGATAACTCATAAAAATAAACAAGTTATTTTTGTTTGTCCAATTTACCTGTGCGTAAAATTGCTAATACTTTTTGATGATTTGATACGTAATACATTGATTGTGGTTCTCCACAACTTTTGGGGGAATTAAATTTTCGAATTCACTTCGATAATTTGAGGTGACCATTTATTTACTAACATGCAGCCAAAATCCAGCAAATTCATAAAATATTGCGGCTATTTACCGATCGTGTCAGTTCAGCACTTTCTAAATAGAAGGTGCCACAGTGAAACGAAATTTCAAAGTAGACCAGAATTTCTGCAGGAAAAATTGGTACAGATCTGAAAAATTTAATTACGAATCACTTCCTTAGGGCTAGCACTATTTTCACTCTAGCCAAAGCAGGAGTTTCAGAACAAGAAATTATTAAACTGACCGAACATTCGAACGCCAATTTTCTATTCCAAAACTAATTGTACATTCGAATAATATTTTCTGTTGAATGTAGTCTTTGTTCAATGAATTATTCATTTAATTTAATAAATTATGTTTCATGTACTTTTGTTTAATAATTTATTTATTTGATTCGTTGAATTATCACCCTACCTAATTACCAATCAAGGTTTTCTTTTCCTCGGGTAAACTTTAATACTGTTCCACTAATTGGTAGCTTGTAAATGACGCGAGTAAATAACATTAGATAAAATCAATCCACCTTTGCTGACGTGATTTTATCATAATGTCGTCAATCACCAAAACAACGTTTCATTTCGTTCAAATAAAAGATTATACAATAAAATTAAAACCTCTAGTGGTATTACCCCCGACTATTACACATGTTCATTGACTGTAATTGTAATAAGCACAAAGTATGCTTCATTATTGTAAGAATTGCGAATCCTTTGCTGTTTTTTTCAAATATTTGGTTACTATAGAAACGAAACTCCTATGATTTTCAGTGATAGTCAAGGAAAGTGAGAAGGAATTGTTTTTTTTATCGATTTTCTGATGCCTCCATGCCTTGTGGACCACTGTTATAGGCTATACAAAGTTTTGCTTTTCGTTGAACTAACCAAGCAGTGGGAAGAAGTTCACAAAATAAAGGAGTCAACCGTATCAGTACTGTCATTACTATCAAGTGTCCTCTTATCCATAACATTAATTTCGTGAAGAACTTTTCAACAATCACATAACAAATTTTTGTTACGTACTACAAGTTTTTTACCTATTGTGGCAGTGGACATATGAACTCTTGAATTGATTTGATGAATATTTTCAGGGTTCGTATCCAAACGTTCATATTGTGTCGAGGTATGATACATGTGCCGTTAAGGCTCTCGCTAGTTCAAGGGCACTCCGCTTCTCGTCATCCCCTTAAACTCTTTAAGCGTAACTTCAAATGTTCACTTGTACACTTGTACCATTGTAGAGTAATTGTAAAGTATTTTTCTAACAATTGATAAAAACGATTCGATACCCAACTGAAATATTTCCAAGAAAACAGGAACACAACTGAACGACAAAATAAACAAAATCCATACGACTATTCCATTTCATGCTCTCAACATTTCAATAGGGAATATTTCCGAGGACACGTCGTGAAAAATCTCGTAGAAAACCAAAAGCGAGTAGGTAGAATAGAAAACAGAAAAGAAAAACAAAATGCAATTGGCATCGTTTTAATTGGATTTTGTTAAGAGAGATTAGCTTCTGTCGAGCAAACTAACTGAGGTTTTTCACTTCTTTTCTGTTCTTGTTCACTGTTTGATTTAATAAGGTGAATGAAGTTTATTAACAAAACGCAATTAGGTTGCTGAAACTTGAAGAACTCAACGTTCCCCATCATGTTGTTTTAGCAATTATCTGCGGATGCCATTGTTTCTTTTACATTATCTATTCCTTTGTTTACGTTATACGTTCGTCTTCAACATTGTTTTTCTGCTTTTCTGCAACTAATTCGAACGATTGTTAATGTATTTGTTATTGTTTATTGAAGCACAACCTGCTCTGCTGATTCTAATTTATGCATTTCGTGTTCAAGTACACCCAAAATGGAAACTCTTGTATATTCAAAGAAGATCTGGAAGAAAAGTATGTGAATTTTTTTGAAATTTCAACTTGGGATTATCAGATTTTTTTTTTGAAATTTAATACCAATAATAAGTGCCTCAGGTATAGGAAAAAGAGTAACAAATTATCACGTTTTAATTTTATTAAATAAGTGATACATTCTTGGGTAAGTCCTTTTTAGCACATGTCAAAAATGATCTTCAGAATTATCAATCAATCAGTCAGACAAAATTAGCTTTATTATGAAAGAATAGTTTTCTTATTGACAAAGCGTGTATGAATAAGTATGTGAATTAATAACATTCAGTAAATATATAAAATTTGTCATAACCATTTAAAATTAAATTAAGTTAAAATAATGCGTCACACAATAAAATTCTCATATAAACATATTCTAGAAAACAGTCACATACATTTTAAAACTTATTAGTATCGAAAAGTTATCAAGAAACTTCAACAATACACATCAACAATTATATGCGATCTTTATAATAATTTTCTTTTGTTAATTTTATCAATTTCCGATATATTGATCTGTACTTAGTAAAGTAGTCATGAAAAATTATGAAAGCAATTGCTTTTTTTTGTTTGTGTTTGATCGTACGATTGGGAATAGAATAATTGAAAATGTTGATGAATTTATTATGAAAGACCTCAAATGTGGTAGTTGATTCCCAATTCGTTTGCTTACATTTCAAATAGAACCTAGTTGGACTCAACTAGGTACATCGATGTCAACTGTAAAATCTCACGATCGAACTCCTCTCAAAGTGAAACCTCAGTTTTAGAACATCCAAGAAATACCAGACTACAATGAGAAATTTCGGTATTGAACTGGAACGAGTGTTTTCAGACGCTTCCTTAGAAGTCCTCACTCAGTCCTTTGACGTTTTTAAAATTTCCGACATCTGTTCCGAATTAATTAACCGAATCTGGTAGCAAAAACAGAAAGTGTTTGAAATCAGAAAAAATGTTATCCTGATGATGATAACTCTATTCAGAAAACATACTTCGAGTATGTTTATTAAATTGTCTTGGTTGAGTGAAAACGTTATTCCTCAAATTATCGATTGTCGAGTCTTATGTTTCCGTCAGTTTTTGAGCTCAACTTTTTCCAGCAACCTTGAAAGAAAGATTCACCGTTGTAATCATTTTGTTCTCCTTGCTGTGATGAACTGAAAAAAGTCAATTACCAAATTGTAATCAGATCGCTGAAATTTCGGAAAACTTTCATCCTGGATGTTGTGTTAGTAATAATCAGTTCGGAGATTGTTTACTTTTCATTATTGATTCGTTCCGGGTTTCCTTCCATGTTTGTCGATATTGTTTGTAATGAACAAGTTAGTTTGAAAGTGTATACCACTCGATGTGGTTTCATTCCGTTGAGAATGTCAGGAAAATTTAGTCCAAACAAATTATACTTTCATGCCAACTCCATGGGCGTGCATGAGTAGCAAAAAAATAGGGTATGAATATCTGAAAAAGGTTTTGTTTAGTGGAGTTTAGGCTTCTATTGAATAAGGAAATTGGAAATCAACTGTGTCTAGTGGAGTTCAGGCTTTCTGTCTGAAAACTCTGCACGCACGAAAGAGGATGAATCACAGGGATGACCAGTGTTTTTTTCTGGCTGGAGGGACCGTTACGAATGGTGACAATTTGATTGAAACAACTTTTTTCAGCAAATAAACTTGAGACCGATTTTTTTTTATTATTTAATCTATCCGCATCGACCTCACAGGGTCATTAGAGGTGGAACATAAAGATAACATCATATTGAGTTCATTATATCGATTTTTTTGATAAACTTGATAACACTGATAAAGTCTCCATTCAGAGTCTTAGATATGTCACTGGTAAGTTTTATGCTAACTCTTTCTTGTTTGTATTTTTGGCAGACGAATAGATGTTCCACTGATAAGCAGGCATCGCAGTATTCGCAGCTTCTTGGTGTCTCTCTTTTCAGTATATGCTGGTGGGTAAGTTTGGTGTGTCTAATTCTTAGGCGGGTTATCACAACTTGATGTCTTCGACTTAGTCCAGTATTGTTTTTTTCATATTGTGGTTTATTTTGTACAGCTTATTGTTGATCAGTGTCTTCCATTTTCTTTCCATATTTTATTGGTTTTCATCTTTATTTCATTGTACATGTCTTCATGTGGTGTTCTCTTGATTATTTTCGCTACCTTATTTGCAAAGGAGTTGCGCGCCATAGTTACGGGTTTTTTCGTTTCTAGAGATTTCAATATGTGAAGGAACCCACACTCATGATACAATTCGCCTAGGTTTGTCTTGATTTGTTGCAATAGGAGGTGCTTAGGGTAGAGCTGTTGTGAACCTTTTATAGCACTCAATGTTGCTTCAGTCGAAATTGAGTGACAACCTGGGTTTGGTGCAGGAATGTTTAATTATCGGTCTACATGGAAATAATAAGTTTTTAAGAAAAGGTAAATAGGTGGTTACCCCATTCCAAATAAAGCGTAGTTTTTGCCGTTAAATGACTTACTTACTATGTACGTTACCCGGATATAGAGACAGGTTTGTCTGGAGATCCACATCTTCCTGGAGAAAGACTAGACGGACAACCTACAGAATAATGAATATTGCTAATTACATGCAACAGACTTATACAGATCATAGCGGACTGCTGATTGACACTGCATTCACTGCAGTCACAGCATTCTGGGAATGACCTCTGATATAATGCCTCCAATAGTAAATTTTGATCTGCCTTATACCGTTCTGATTCCGAAGAGAGGCGACTGGGTCTTCCAAGAAGAGGAACTACTGAGAGCAAGCAGATTACTGTTGGTTCACGAATGGTTCAAAAACACCTTCCGGTTCTGTACAGCTGTATACCTAGAACAGAAATAATGCTGTGCATAGCTAAAAGGCCCCGGCTTTTTTGCTAAGGACGGCAGAATATCAACCTGTCTAGGATTATATGCAACAAAATTCTACTCAAAAATTCACGCAATCGGTCTATGTGTATAGAGACTGGAAGAAACCAACTTCACACAAAGATCGATTAAATTTTCTCAGTATGATGAGCAATGAAACGGCGGACCTTCTTGCAAGAGAAGGTGCCGCAAGTAGGTTCTTTGGACCAAAACCTGCCATTGTCATCTCATCAAGTGTTGCCAAATATACATTGAATACCTGAACAGCAAGGAAAATTTCAAACTTCTGGCAAACCCCACCAGGATTGGCTCATTACAATGCATTCATACATACTTCGGAGAAATTTGACCAAAGCACTGTTAGACTCCAGCAGGGATGACCTGCGATGTCTAATAAGCCTACTCACAGGCCACTGTCGTTTGAATCATCACGTGACAAGACTCAAAATGTCGGAGGACCCGAAATGTCGTCTCTGCCTTGAAGGTGATGAAACTGCAGAGCACATACTTTGTGCCTACTCCGCCGCGGACCGAATAAGGTTTTCGATGTTTAGCAGAGTTTCACTCTCTTCCTTGGGCCTAAAATATCACACACCAAATAAACTAATCGGTTTCGTCAACAAGCTGGCTTTATTTGTTGAAATATGAATTGGTAGGAGCAGACCCGCTTATCTCAAACCTAACGTAGTAGTAGTATTTATGAGGAGGCTGTTGTTACAGCCAAGTAAGTAGGCCCCCATGAGCCCTTTTTGCTATCCCCTGCTCTCCTCATGCATGGTGTTCTGCCTGCCTGTAGTTTCCACCTGCTCTTCTCAAAGTCTGGGTGTGTAGTGTGTATGTGCTTGTCAAGGGAGCGAGTTCCTTCAGTCCGCCACTTCAAGCCCTGGTAGGGCTGGTTCTCGGTCGGGCGGTGCGGCGGCCGCCGGTGATTTTATCATCGGTTACTAGACCCGCAGTATCCGATCCGATGCGCCTCCTCGGCTTTCTCACTGCGAGTTTCTTCCATCCGCCTGCTCGGTAAAGTCCTGTTAGGGCTGGTTCTTGATCGGATGGTGCGGCGGTCGCTGGTGATTCATTCATCGGCTACCAGTCCCGCAGCACCCGAACCAAGGTCCCTTCTTGGCTCCCACCGAAGACTATATTTTTCAGTTCCCGCAGCAAGTTCCTTCCATCCTCTTCCTCGTGTAAACCCTGGTAGGGCGAAGCGGCGGCCGCGGATGACACTATCACCGGCTACCAGTCCCGCAGCACCTAATCCGATGCCCCTCCTCAGCTCCCACTGGAGTTCCCGCATCCCTCTGATTGAGTGAGTGTGTGTTGTGTCGGGAAACATGTGTGTTTTTGACGTTGGTGTACGGTAAGCTAGGGCCCACGGGTCGCCAATCCCGTTGGCTGCAACGTGACAGCCACCCTTGGGGAAACCTAACGTAACTTATCTGGATATAATAAATACACTTCTTGAGGATGCAATATAGCCCAGAAAGTAGACGATTCTGGACAGACTTTTACATTTTGTAGGACGGTGATTTATCACTGTCCTTGATCATTCAGTTCATCATGTTATTTGCTATAAAAAAAAGTTTGAAATCCGTGTGGAGAACTTTGCCAGGCTTTGGACTGGAGTGACCCGGTAGTCGTATTGGGCTGTTTAATTAGTTTCTGTTCGATTCTTGCCGACAATATTATTGTACACGAAATGAGCGAAAGGCTCAATTATTTTTAATCAAATGTAAGGCTTTCCGTTTAGGATTGTGAATTTAGGGTCTCTACCCGAATACCCGAGTGCCCAATTCAACAACCTACGGTAAGTACGGTCAAGCGCTTACGATTGGCCCTGAGACTTTGTCAGACCTATATGTCTTTTTGGTGTATTGGGCGCCGGCTTCGTTCCGTGTGCACCAATTACCAGGGTAGCAACACATCTAAGAGATACGGTTGGTATCTAGGGGTCAGTTATCTTGACCAAAACTTGATATCTCCAGAGAGTGCAGACTTCAGTTGCACCACATGTGAATCTGAATACTGATTGCATATTTACACATCATATATCTATTAAATACGAATATGGGCAACACGCCATAAGACCCCATGTAATCAAATTGAAGCCAAAAAAATATTTCTTTTCTTTTCTCGCATGGGCGCTGAAAAAATGGTGCGCATGCCTAATTCTGAAACATGACGAATGTCATAAAATTTTAAGTTTGTGCTTATTGTGACATTTTGACAATTTCAATCGTACCATATTTCTTGCAATGAACTATTGTTTTCCTATAATGTGGATGAAATCAAGTGAGAATAATTATGCAAGACTGCAATTAAACTTCGTGTCATTTAAAAATCGATTCATTGGTTCATTATAACATAATGTCTGTTTGTAACCTGCTACCAGAGTTTCATCATTAAATTTTCTGCCAAAAGCGGATAAAAATGCATTAATCATTATAATTGAGGATATGTGGATTGACTATGTGACGGACAGTTGTTTGAAAAGGTAAATCTCGTTCCATATCGGCCTCATAACCGCCGAGAAAAATAGTTTGGTGGTAGTGACTAGTGATGTATTTTTGTCTCCTGAACACATATCCGAAGTAACGCGGCGATATTTAATTCTTTCAGGCATGAATCTAGAGATTTTTGAAACTGGGTCATTTGTTCAGGAATAAAACCCTTATAGTATGAAAATATAAACTTTGTAAACAGATACGTATACTAGAATACGACGTTTTGTTGAGATATGCTTCTCCTCAAATCTCCTTAAATCTTCGATAATTGTTGGTGACGAACCACGCACGCTCGAAAGAGATGAAAATACAAAATCGTGTCTTTGAATAGGAATCTCCAGGCGCAAGCGCATTAATTCAGCAGCGTCCAATTCGAGGTCTATGCTCATTTGTTTCGGCATCACATAGGCTGTCTTTATTATCCATATTCATAGTTGATAGATATATTTTACACATCTTCACATGCGGTAACACCTGGGAGCTGAAAACTATGTGTCTTCGTGAACAATAATTACGCTACAAAAGCTCACTGATTCAAACAGCAGACTATGTACTCCATTCTTACAGAGAACAGACATATTATTCCTCCATTGTTACCCTGAATTCAAGATCCATCCACCGTGTAACACCCGTTATAGATTTTCATTTATCACAATATGTGGAAACTTTTGCCAGCGAATCTCAAGGTGATATATATTTTCATTCAGACAAAATGAAACAAAAAAAAAATTGAACTGTATATCTCAAAAATCTGGAATTATACTAATTGACAGTAGATCCTCTTAGCATTCTCAAAATCCACGAGGAATCAGATGTTGAGGGACAGGTGTAGATGAGGAGTTTTGGAAAACTATATAGAGTAGGTGGGGAACAATAGATCTTATCTAGTCTCAGCGCATCTGTCAACATCAAACAGAGAAGCTCAAGTAGTAATCCCAAAATAGTTTTGGCCCATTGCGTCGTGAAAATTTGTGACAACTTTGTAGTTATTTGCAATTCAACGGCATTTAAGTTGTAAGATCCTCACTCAACTTACATTCGACTCTCAATATTCCATTGTTCAACTCTTCTTTTCACAGAGCGTCATTCGTTTGTCGATTGCAGGATTAAGCAATTCACTTCAGCCAGCTAGCTTATCATTGCGGTTATCTCCGCCGGAACCTTCGTAGTTTATTTCTGTCTTCTCTACCTCACAAAGAGCTTACATAAACAATTCCAGCTCTGATAAAGTTACATAACAGCTGGGTCTTACGAGTTTACCTTTGAGCAAAGTGAATTATTCCGTCCACAAACTCAAGATAGTGGGCATATTCTCAAGAGGACGCTAACTAGAATGTTAACCTGGTGCGGATGGAAGGGCAACCGAGGTTAGCAGTAAGGATGGAACGAAAGTGTATCGATGTCTGTGGCGAGACTGTAAATATCTCCAGACGTTCACATTTTATGGACTCGACGGAGCGTCGTTCGAGAGACCATGAATTTTAAAATTCAATTTCCAGGTTTCTTCCACTAGCACGGTGCACCGTTGTCGGATAAGATTTGAGGCAGGAAGTTCTTGTACATGTTGGACAAAGGTTCAAAAACTGCACGGAAATATCGTACCTACTTTCAAGTTCACAATGAAAATTATAATAAATCAGTAGTTTTAGATGCCTGTTCATTGGATGATATTCAACAACTGGTATCGTTAAACTGAAAAATTAAAAACATTGGTAAAGTTGAGTTGTATATTTCTTTCTCCATGAATAAAAAATACTAAATTGTTCAAAGAACCAACATCTGCTTAGGGGAAATTTTGGTAAGTTTTGAAGCAATCAGTAGGATATATAAGTCAAATATTCAGATTGTCAACTTTTCTGCGATATTCCAGAAAAGTAGTCAAATTTATGAGCGAGCCGAGTCTATCTGCGGATTTTATGATGAACTCCTAGATATTTATCGCGAGGTTTTCGTTGTGGAACGGTATATCTTCTATATAATGGTGTCCAAAGTTATCCATCCTCATGAGAGCAAGAGCTTCGCATTTAAACAGTCGTCACAGAAACTTCATAATATTGGTTCTTAGTATATTCCCAGTAGATGCAGGAGACAGTGCTTTGCCAGAAATCCTACCACCTTCTTGAGACATTTTCTGCTCAGACCAAAACCATTGATGATAGTTCTCAACCCATTTCTTCGTTTCCTGCCCTAGGTCCCCAACGGGCATTCCACAAGCTGGTTGTGGGCCTGTTCTTGCTGGGATATTTGTCGTTTCATTCCCCTGGATTCCCGTGTGACCTGGTACCCAGACAAGTTTCGCCCTGTTTTATGCTTCTAGGTCGTTGAGGTTATTGAGTGTCTTGCAGACTGAGTAGGAAAGCAAAAACCTGTATGGTCGCAGGATCTGTACTGCCACTTGAGTGTCAGTGGGGACCGATACTAAGAGTAATGTATTTTCTGGGTCTCTCTCCTCATATCCCAGCACTTCGTTGCTTGTGTCAGAGCCATCCGGGTACCAATTTTTTCTTCTTGACAGCATTGGTGTTGTCTTTTTCATCTCATTTGATACCAATGTATCCTATAAAAAAAGTTCAAACACTTTAGTCTGGATACTTTGATCCTTGTCTCCGCTACAACATGCAGATGCAGAGGACAAATGTTCGGAATCACCTCGACCATCGATCTACTGGACTCCGTGCAGGACAATCGATAGGTATAGCCATAGAGATTGTATAGATCCAAGTCCCCATGTCTTGGTGAAGGGAGCCATCAGCAGATGCCCTTGCCCTTGCCAATACTTTTTTTCATATGATTGTTCTTGGTGAGCTCCGAGTCCAGGTTAACTCCAGGTATTCTGTATCTCGACGTCTGTGGACTTCCCTCAGAAACTTGAACAGCTGTGTTATTCTGGTGGAAGGAACTATCGTGATTTTTATAGTTTGACTTGGAGTATCTCCCCTATGCCTGTACGTCTTTAAGGGATCATTGCATCAGATCCAAACAGACTCCTATGTACTTAAAAAAAAACATTTTGATGGAATTATCAGCCCCTACACTGTTTAGGTCTATGAGGAAGCTGTATACTACGGAATTCCACAATAGTGGGGATAGTACTTTTCCTGATGAGGGGAATCACTAAGGACTGATGTGCAGGCGCGTCGATAGGGTTTTGGGGAAAAGGAGGTACTTTACGTCCTGGGGGGTACTTAGTACCAAAATTGATTATAAATTGGCATTGGCTAGTACTACTGCGTTCTCAACAGTTGAGGGGGTATTTTTCCCCAGAACCCCCCTCTTATCAACGCTGGTGCTGATGTGACTGTCGCATATGATTTGTTATCAAAAGCATCTTCCACTTCGAAAAACACTAAGTGGAATCTCTTCATTTGAGAAAATCCTGCCGACTTGGTTGTGGAGCTTGGCCCTACAGGGTTTTTCAGGAATACTCCGTATTAGAAGGTAGTGGATTTTCTTAAGAGCTATGACCTTGAATATATCTTTACTATCTTTATTATATCTTCAGTAGACGACTGCCGAAAAGTAAGTTTGTTCTCTGCGATGGTATGAGTCTTAAGAAAATCCACTACCTTCTAGTACCTGACATGGAAAAGTGGTGACTATACGTTGCGGGTACATTAGAGCTTTCAGCTCTTAATCCCGGTTGATACAGATCATTTGTTTTCGAAATCAAAATGATACCGTTCATTCCACTGAAACATCAATAATGGAATAATGTAAAGCATTTCATTGAGCATAGTTTTTGTCCACGTAGCACAGTTTCAATGTTTTGTGCTTTAGACAAATCAGGCTGATGTAGATTGACTATTCGAATTTGTGTATCTGTAACGAGAGTAATTGTCATTGAATAATTATAGAGCATTTTATCAGTCGCTTGATGTTTTGAACAGAAAAAGTAGGTTCAAGAATTTGTTATTGTACATATTTATAGTGTTATTTATGACATTTCCAGTGAAAAATTCTTTAAGGTATATATTCCATAACCTTAGTACCAAACAATTACTCTTTAATGATAATAAATTGTCTTCATTGCATGAGATTCCACAAAAAAATTGGTATGAATAAAAATGAAACCGAAAAGAGCGAATAAGTACCGGCAAAAATACCGGTACTTATTATATGACCATATAACTAAAAGATGTTTACTTCAGTGACCACATTGTGAGAAAATCAATTCTTGTTTGAGTATTTTTGACGTAAACTGAATTGAGTGATCACAAAGAGGAGTGAAGACTTTCAATTTCTCCATCTCACTATGTTGTAGCCCCTGTAGACCCTTCTGTTATTATATTGCTCAATGTGTGGCTAATTGATAGCGGGTGAAACCTCAAATCTATAGAATTGTCAACAAGGTGATGATAGTGGTTTTGTTAGGATAATGAACAAAATAGTAACAAAGTTAAAAAAATATCAAAAAAAACCTCCCGAGCTGCTCCAACAAAATTAACGGCATCAGGCGCTTGGCCAGTTGGAAAGCTTTTGCGAACTATTCATTCTAGAATTTTTTCAAAGTGTGTTATGGAATCTAATTCATCGAAGTTAGGGGATAGTAGTTGTTTTCCGTTTAAATGCTTTTTATATAGAACTGAATGGAAGGTTAGATTTCAAATTCAATTTGCTAAATACTCCACCGAATATAGTTGAAATTTATACTGTTGTTCAAAGTAGAAAGACTATTAATTTCAGAGATTACAGATGAATTCCGTGTGTTTACAAGAATGCAACTCCTTCGCCGAAGGAAGTGAGTTCTTGTTCAATTCCTTTTCCACCCACGTCTGGGGTAACTTGAGTTTGCTTTCAACTTCAGTATACCAGGCGAATTCTTGCAAAACTTTGGATTAATGTCAGAAGTTTGTATATTTCATTTTGTTAAATAGCGTGTTCTGCTCATGGGTGGAAGTATTTAAGTGGTGATGCCTAGATAGCTGACTTTTCGAATTATCTGCTTCACGAAAGGTGGATTTTATTTGTGAAAGAAGTTCAGAAAAGAACTTAAAGGGGAAAAAGGGAGGATACCGAAACTTGTGAAAATTACTTTGTTAGTGTAACAGCAGTATTATTTGAAGAGAAATACTTCTGTTAACTCTTGCATTTTCATTTCCTTCAAGTAGATGGCAGAAAATACGAAATATTTTGAATGAAATAGGTAGAAAGATGTCAATGAAAGTGAAAATATTTATTCTGTGTTCAGTGGCATTTTTTTTAATTTACGAGCAACACTCAGAAGTCTTCGAGAAACTTATGCGAGCTAGGAGAGATGTAGTCCTTACCTTTTAGCGTGTGATCTTGAGCTTGAATCAAAAGTGCACGTTGTATAAAATGATATGCTATCACGATTCTAATATGCGATCAAACATAAAATATTAATAATTCATCGTCAGGTATATTGATTGATCTAGCTAGCGTGTTTATGTATAATTGTATATAGTTCGAAATTATATCAGTAATTTGATTGAAAATATGCAAAACACAATAAACAAACATTATTAATATTTCTGAAATAGATACATAAAATTCCGGCAATTCAATTTAATTGCCATGCTCTGAACGATAAATCAAATTGGTTAGGCTTTATTATATTGCTTTAAACACGACCTAATTTTGATTTGATGAAAAATGAACAAAAAGCGTATGGATTTGACCGTCATAATAAGTAGTACTTTTGATTTTTTAGTAGACGCTCTCGGAAACTGACATTGTAATCTCAACAACCATACACCAGGTGATACGGGAGCAGCCTGGTATTATATTTGTTGTATAAAAACCATGATGTTGAAACTATTATATTCAATACAACAGAATCCTACCAAACCGGATCGAAAGGATGTTGGATCAACTTAGCGGAGTATATAAAATTATTATGAAGAGAAAAAATAAGCCTTCTACATGTGAACAACATATAATTTTCCAGAGCTCGTTAGTTCCATGATGAAATAAGAACATGTTCTTGTTCAAATAATAAAAAATTCTGTGACAAATACGTCGATATGAAAAACTCAAATGATATCACTCCCGTATAGACAAAATTTTTTCAAATAAAAATATGACCTTGTCATAGAAACGCAAGTGAAAGGCACATATGTGAATTGGCATGCAGTTTTCAGGCACAAGGGTCAAACATGTGTGTGCATGTGAATCGCACGTACTTCAAAAACCCTGCATGGGCACGGATGTATCTGAATCGGCCTTTTGGGTGGCGAAACGAAATGTTTTGAACTGGTTAAGTGTAACTTGTTTAGGACAGATTTTGACCAATCTTTCAATGAAACTTACATTTTCTCAAGCCTCCAATTTAATGTTCCTGTTTCGTATATATGCTCGAAGGTAGTGTAACCAGCCAAACAGCCTATCACTTCTTCAATCTAAGGATACGAATTTCAATTTGTTTTTTGTTTGTTTCAGGAATGTATCGCATTGGACTGAAGAAATAATCTTGGTGAGTTGAACATTTTCCTTTAATAATTTTTCTATAAGATGAGAAAATATTTTCACTGATTTTCAATGATAACGGAATGCCATATACAAAATTTCGTAGAATTTGCTATGATCGTACTGGTGGAAATTGGTAATTTCATACTCACTGTACCCTATAGTTTTTCTGAGACTATTTGAAAATCACAGAAACTGTATTTTTCACATAACAGTTTTCATTATAAACTTTCATCCCGTCATTATCGCATAGTAAGTAAACTGATGTTCTTTCTGAAATTATTATGTTCAAAACCCCTTGAACTATAATATTTTTTCAATTTCCAAACAGCTAGCCCGTAGGAAATGAAATTTGGTGTTGAAACGATCTATAGCAAAATATATTATGAAAAGTTGGTCGTCAGAAAAAATGTTCTCTCGAAATTATTTGTTACTCTCTGACAAAATTCTCGGACTGGATCCGAATCCCCAAATCTTATTATGGTTTTTAAATGGTTACAAGTGAATTGTGAGAACATAATGAAAACGTAGTCCATTTAGCGAAGGAACTGGTCCACTCAATCGGAATTGAAGGCTTTATTCGTCCAATTACATCAATCTCCTCCTCGAAATCCACTACTATTCACATAAAGACGGAAATCTAGTCCAACCAGTGATTCAAGATGTTATATGTTTTCTGTTATGGCAATTTCGGGCTTATCCGATGGCGAAATTTCTGTAGTGAAGAAAAAGCTGATTAATCTGTTCTGGCATTATTATTGAAGATAAAATTAATTGAGAAATAGTTTTATTTCTAGGGTTATTACGTGCTAGATGAATAGAAATAGCAGAATTACTCATTATAAACAATGAAAAATACCTATAGTATTAGGAAGTTAGTAGAAGTAATGTTCGCTATTTTACCTACGACCACGCGAAAATTTTACCAAATAATATCCATACTATTGAAATATGTGAATAATTATATTCGCTTATAATTATACGAGAGGTTTGTATTTTAACGGGTAAATTTGGGTTGTTTGGTGAGAAACTGTTGTCTAGCAATTAGACAAGAAAAACTATCAACTATCAAAAACGCGACACCGTAGGTGGAGCGTTTTTAGGTTGAAAGTTTGAGTCAAATTGCTAAAGGAAACAGTTGATAATTTGAACAACACAAATTTACTTGATAGCAATACAAACATCGAGTGTAATTCGGCAGGACAATTTAATGAACCAGAAATTTAGAAACATGTCAATGCAAACTTTATTCATGAAATATTAAAAATAAACATATTTTTATCTGAATGTACAATTATTAAAAACGCAGTTATTGATATTCATACTAGGAACGCTGCTGTCGCTGCGGGTGCCACAGCTAATCGTTTTTGTAGTACTTAGATGTTAAAATTTTTTCATTTTCCAAACGAATTGATTGTATGATGCTTGAGTGATACTCTTTGTCAACCTATATGTATGGTTTTATTAATGATGAATTGCTGTGTCCTGTTATTTTTATTAGAGCTTGTTCTTCGATTCCGCTTTTAGTTAATTCGCTAACTGCTTCCGCTAGATTTGAGTGATTTAATGTTGACAAGTTTGCATACTAATGCGTTGTGCTGAGCATTTAGTCCATTTGGAAATTTCATTATTTCCAATCGCCACATTCTTAAACCAACTTTAGAATTTTTCTCCTTCCAAAATGGATTTGGTGTAAAAAATAAAAAAATACTCTGCCCAATGTTATAAAAGTATCTGGTTTTTCCATTTACTTTTCAGATGAATGTATTGGGCAAATATCTTCCTCTAAAATATTAGGCGTAATTCATTTGCTATATCGCATAATTTATTGATACCGCCTCGTCTCGTTTTCGAAAATAGAGGATTACACTCAATATGTCCAGTTTCTTTTCCATTATTTTCAATTCCAGATACGAAATTAGTGGTTCTGCAGTAAGTTGCTTCTCCTCCGCGCCAAGCTAATTCAAACGACAAAATGTGACATAATTTCTTATGAAGTCCTCCGGTTCATTTTCGTCATATAATGCATACATTTTTGCATCCCAGAACGTAGAAAATTGTTGCCAGATTGATGATGCCGTCGCAACTGTATTCGTAGACTCACCGAATCGACTCATTGTTGGTGGTTAGAAATTCAATAAGTTGTTGACAAACTTGTCAAATTATTCATTTTGGCAACCAATACTGCATTTGTCGCTGTGAGAGTTGCAGCTGACTTTTGTCGCTGTCAAAGTGACAATTGCATTGTGGCATAATTTTTTTATGAAGAAATGAATCTATAAGATAAATTAGCTCAGTTAGTAAAACGTTGAGCTTTCAATCGATAGAACGCAGGATCGACTCCCACTGGGACATATATTTTTTGTTATAAATAAAATTAAGTGATTAACAGCGGTAAATCTAAATCGGATGGGCTCATGAGTCGGATGCACAAACCACAGCGACACACCACCACATGCTCAAATTTTATATTTGCTACCACCACCCTACAACATAAAGGAAATAATCTAAACAACAGGCACACAGCTCCTAATTGCAACTTTAATTACTTTTATCGAGACTGGAATAATCTTATGGCAGAATTCCAGCGAACTGACCTAACCGTAAACAATTTTATTATCCAGTTATTTTCATCTTCGCAGCAGTCGTTGTAAGAAGTTGAATTAATTTTAATTCAGAATGAGATTGAATGAGAAAGTTTGTTCTTAAATGAGCGGAGTGGTTTGGGGTCTCCAATTTACAGCAAACTGAACTTTCGAGTTTTTTTTCCAGAATTTCAAATATTCATTGCAATCACTCAGAGACAAGTTCCAGACGCATTTCAAAAGAGCTCTCAGTTGAGACGTGTTCTTTTCAGTCGAAGAGATAACCTTTTTTAGTTGAAATTCAAATAGTCGTTAATGTGATTGAAATGAAAGGGTAATTTCTAAGTTTCAAGTATCTTTCGTTTATGCATAACTGAACATTATTCCTTGAAAAAATTCTTCTGATCCTCCGTAATTCTAATTTTCAATTTGATAGGTAAACCTTTTAATGATGATGAGTTTTTCAAATCGGAAAAGCTATACTATTCCATTCCGGGATTAAACACCGTCTTTTTCTTGAATTTCTTCCTGACGATGTTGGTCAAGAATTGACAAATTTATATACGGGTGCGTATTTATATACGTGGTTTGCTGATATCCTATTGGCTGACGGCTGATCGATGTAGCGTTTTTGTGAAACAGATTCCATATTTGATTTAGTATCAGGGTTTCCTCATTCCGATTGAAATTATTCGTGTATTTCTGTATTTCCATTGCTTCTCGTATGAGCTTTCGTGATACCGTTGATCGTATATGCAGTATATGAGAGAACGAAGTGGTAAAACCTTGGTCGGTAAATACTACTGTGACTAAACGATCTGACAAAACAACTCTGTGTTCTGTGCTCAAATATCTGACGAAATCTCTGAACCTAGAAATTCGAAGTGCTTATTGCTTTGCTCGCGAGGGAGCCTAGCCTCCACATCATCAGTGCGAGATCAGAGTAACCAAGTAGCCAAAGAGCAGAAGGCATCTGAGCTGTCTGTGTGAGTAGAATTTTTCCCCACAAAGGAACATCAGCATTGTATGGTAGTCACAACCACCTAAATACGATTCCAAAAATAGATATAAAAATTGGTTTCTATGAAATTCTTGCACAAAAATTGTATGATGTAATCTCCCGAATCAGAAAATGCTATATTTGCTAAATAATATGCCGAGCACACTACTAGAAATTGTTTATTTCTAACTTTACTATAAACATACAATTACTTCACTGACTAATAAAACTATTCAACTAGCTAAATATTCCAAAAACTTATTAAATTCCTTTTCACTTCTTCATAAAACTTTTTTCCCGAGTGAAATATGTCGCCTTATATACTCAAATCGTGTAGGCCAGACTTTTCCAGATTCTGTTCTCTAGATTACTCAGGACAGAAGTTCATCCAAAAGAACAATTCTTGGAACTGGTCGATCAAATAAATACCTGCGGCGTCAGCTCATTTGTATGCAATTTGTTTTATGGTTCACTCAGCGGCGTAGCTAGGGGAATTTTATTAATCTCGTATATACAATAAAGAGGGTGTATTATTCAAAAATCAAAAGTTGAGGTTGTTTCTTATGAAACCGGTAGTATCTAAAAGAGCAAGATCAACTCAAGCACTGCGAAATGAAATGTTAATGCACTACATTTCTAAGTTCTATCTCAAACGATTCTTAAGATATACTTATTTCAAATTTTTCTGCGACTTTTTTAATATTTTATCCCAGCTTAACTTTGGGAAACTACAGAAATTCATTATTATGATTTTTATTTCGAATCGTCTTCACAATATTATTTCGAATCGTCTTCGGAATATTCTGCTTGATTGTTCATCGCTCCAAGGCAAGGTCTGTTGTATGAGAATCTTATCGTGTTGTTTCAGCTTCGGTGTGACCTATTTGAGCGCAATAACGACAAATATTATCATTTCCATAATTATCTTTGGCATTGGAAGAGGATGTCGATTCCAATTTTCAGGCATTCTAATTAGAGATGGGAGATTAGGATTCTCGATGGAGACATTCAGCTATTCCTGTAAATAGCATTCCGAGATGTTGAGAGTATTCACAAAAATATGATTGCCAACGAAGTATTTCAATAAATGATTACCTTTAATAATGCGACATCGATGTATTTATTAAACAGCTAATGAAAATTCACTTCCTTTCTGAATGCAACGAATTGTGGCGAACTTGACAAATAAAATCGTGGTCATATAGGAGGGTGATAGTTAAAATGTTGCGAAGCTAAATTGAAACAATTGTGTAATGTCGACAGAATAAATTAAATCCGTCAGGGGCGGATTAACCGGTACGCTTTCTAGCTCAAGCTTCAGGCTCCGTGACCTGCAGGCGGCCTCCTACATTGCATCGGTTGCACCAGTATTTTTTCTTGAACAAAAATAATTTTACTGTAAACGAAAAAAAAATCTCCAGAAAACCTTACATTTTACAAAGCGTCAACGTTGCTTGCCCCTGTATCGTATCGCATGCGCATGGTCTCGCTCTATTTGATGCATATAACCACAGCCGTCTTAATTCTCTGAGCCATGACGAAGAAATTTGACAACATGTTAATAGCGTCCGACTATGCGACGACAGTGGCCATTGTATTGTGGACTGGTGATTGTTCAGTAAGTAAGTTAAAGTAAGTTGAAGCCATGTCTGAATCGACAGATATGCCGATCAAGTACAACTTTAAAGTCATCAACAACCACCAGATTCACACAGAAAACGGCCCCTTATCGGCAATGGATAGATACCTCAGTGTGGTACAAAGATGGATCCAAGATAGACGAAAAGGTTGGAGTGGGCGTTACTGGGTCAAATTTCAGCCTCTCAAAACCCCTTGGTAGGACCCTAACCATCTTCCAAGCAGAAGTACATGCTTCAGAGATTTGTGCCCAGGAATGAATGCCTTGAAAGGGGCACCCAAATGGCAGACATCTATACACCACTAAAAGTTCTGAAGTCACTAACTTGTGAGTTGAAACTGTAATTGAACCTTGAGAAAACTGGCAGCAAACAATCAGGTAACCGTGATGTGGGTGCCAGGTACAGGGGCATCAAAGGCAATGAGAAAACAGACTGCATTGCCAAGTAAGGGGCACACAGCACTTCCCGACCCAGAATCCTTTTGTGGACTTTCCAAAGCCCACATGAAAGAAGAGTTTCGACGCTGGGAATTCGATGAACTGAAATCTCACTGGAATAAAATGCCAGGACAAAGACAAGCAAAAAGGCTAGTGAACCTATCGCCAAGGAAAACTAAAGAGCTTCTCGAATTGGACATAAAATACTTGAAATTGGTAACGGGACTACTCACTGGGCACTGCCCTCTGGAGTATCACCTCAAAAAGATGGGCAAGTCAGAGAGTGATAGTTGCCGCTACTGCGAAAACTTCGTGGAAACTGCAACTTCTGCTTTTCGAAATGTGAATTTACATGAAAAAATCAAACTTGACAGTTTTCCCGTGTCTGAGAAATTGAATGATTTGCGATTTGAGTTCGTGATGAAGAAAATGAAACAACCATATTAATCAGCGCTATTTTCTGTACAAAATCATTCGCTTATGTTTTTTCCTAGTTTTCCAAATAAGCCAAGAAATTGACATTAACGAATGAATGAGTCGGTCGTCAAATTGATAACCGTGCGGTGTTGCCAATTTTATCACCAGGGCTCGGGGAATTAAGAAGCATATAACATATGAAATTATTTTACGACGGATTCATGCCATGCTAACAAAATATTCATTCCCCAAAATAGGTTAGGTTTAAAGAGCATTGACGTCCCAAATTTCCGAGCTTCCTGAAAAGCATTTTTTTTAAGCTTTCATTTACCATACTTAGAATCATCGGATTTTATTTTATCAGGCTTGTGGAAGAATTTACGAAGAATCAGCCAAACTGAATTGTTTCATTCACATAAATTGCATTTCAAATAATATAAAATTATTATTATTCTGGATTGCTCATTCAGCTAATATAAATGGCGAGTCACTTGTCTGTGAGAACCTTAATTTCCTTGGAATAATTACACTCCAAGATAAATGACCAAATTAATTTTCAGGATCAAGGTAAATGTTAAGTGAATGCTGTTGATGTCGTGGATTTATGCCCGAAAACTTTTAATAACTCTCTGAACATGCCCTAAATTCAAACATGTGATTTTTTGAAGCGGAATGGAAGCGAAGGAGTGAACGCCGATATGTTTTGTGAATATTTTGGGATTATCACAATGGAAGAGATACTCATTTGCGATTCCATTTGCAATATTGAGAAATATAAGTGAAAGGCAAATATCGGGATTCTTTTTAGATCCTGCATTTTTCATGACCGAGCGATTCGACTTGTTAGGATGGTAGTATAAAAATTTCTGATCGATGGCAAATTCTTTATTCATCGAAAGGCTAAAGGATATGGAAATGGAGAAAAGAAACGAAAACAATGAAGACATTAAATAAATGAAATCCTGATGAAAAATATTATGCTTGCCTGAAGGTTATGATTTGCATGTCCCAAATAAGCCTACAGAAAGACTGGGTTTATTGCCATCAATCTGTTGGGTATCAAAATAGATAATTATGATCTTCCGATCGTGAATGATTACAAAAACTTCGAACTTTCGATGGACGCAGAACTAAGATTTACAAAATATGCAAGATTTTTATGTCAATCATCTAACAGCATTTTCAGCCACCCTGAGGTGATGTCCATATGTTCCAAGTTCTCTGAAGTCAACGTACATAGACTTAAGAAACATACTGAACCAAAATTATAATAATAATAATAATACTTGAACTACATAAACTTAAGGAAAAAACAAAAAGCAACCACCAACTTTGATGCAATAGGTATTAAAATATTTTTTGTTTGAATACTTCTGCCAGATTTTCTATTGCTACAACTTGTCTTTCGAGTAACTTAAGGTTTTTATCATAATATTCCTTTTGAACATCTAGTGTACTGCGATTCACTTCAGCAGGAGTGGTTGCTGCAATAGCACTTGTGTGCAAACGCTGACTAGCCATTCTACTTGTCTTTTTAAAAGGTGCAATATTTTCTTTCGAATAAATATGATCATTGCCAAGTGACTCTAGGACAATTTCAATAGCTTCACCTTGGGAGACAATTTCACCAGCTTCAAAATAACTTCCTCACTCATGCCAGTTGGTTCTCCTAGAGGTTCATCCATTGTATTACTAGATGGCAAGTGAAAATCTGTGAATGTCTCATTCACATTGATATCACCAGTTATTGCAGTGGCCCACCTCCAGTACCTCTGGTGTGTTTTACTTGTTCCGAATTCTTTTTTTTTATTTAGATCTTGCCATGTCTGGAAGTGAAAAATTCATATTGCATCTGTCAATAATTGAATAGTTATTGTTATTACCTTTTTCCATTGCTTCCAATCTTTAGAGGCACCTGGGACTGAATTCAAAATTGAGGCAATATTTTGCCACTTACAGAAAATTTGCCAGATGAAAGTGGCTCATTCTCTTTTTCTTGCATCAAATTATTTTAAAATCAATGAATAATAATTTGATAACGATTGATTAATTTCTATTTATATCTGTTTCGATCCTTCTGAATTTATCATAAAGGATTGTATTAATCATTTTCATGACTTTGATGTCTTCAATCTGTTTACAAAAATCATTCTTGTGGAATGTTTTAAATATTTATTTTAATAATTAGTGGTTCATTTTAATGTTTCCTTTTTTTGTTAGTCATAACACGAATCAATTGTACCTGTTATAACAGTGATATAATAACATTTGGTGTTTATTGAATGCTATGATTGAAGTCTAGTAATAAAGGGGGATATACAGGGTATTTCCGAAATTGGAGCAATAAAAAAGGGTTGTTATTCGAGACATAAGGTAACAATAAATGGCAAGAATTCTTGTTTTTGGAGCAATGAAAAAATTTCAAAATATCAGCTCTTTTACTTGCCTTTGTTTGGGAGGCACTGGTTTAATTCTCCAGGCCACAGCGTTTCTGCCCGCTGGCAGTGTGTTTCTCACCGACAACGAACGGTTTGCGTATGCCGTTGCCTCTAATCAGTGATCAATAAAAGTATCTTGAAAACTTTAAAATTCATTATCTCGCAAAATATTTTTTTTGTACAAAAATATGTCCTTTTATTTCGTTTTGTTTTGTCTTGTACTATTTCCCATTTCATTCATTGCTCCAATTTCGGAAACACCCTGTATATAAGATATTCGATGCTGGATCAAGATGTTTCCTTGCCTATATGTATACTGGAAAGTTACACAGCTGAAGTTATTTCGTGTATCTCCATGAAGAAACCGGAATCCCGGATGTGACGAGAGTGAGAGATTATTACTGCTGTAAAAAGGCAATTCTGTCAATTTATGTTTCAATTAGGAAGAATCCTAAAAGTTTCCTAAGATGATTAAACATCTTACTCTGGAGAAACCTTTCGAATTTGGAGATAATTGTATTTAGTAAATTTTTGGCTGAGTGCTCAAAAATGTGTATACGACAAATCTATCGAAAGAATATTTTATCATAGAAGTTTCATGGTTTGGATCATTCCAGTGAAACAGACATCCATAATACAACAGGTGATGATTCAAATTATGTTTGAATGAAGGTCTTTTTCATTGGGTCACATGGTAACAATGAATCTTTACTTGATTTTCAAGCAAAATTAAAAACAAATTCTAATTATATTGTTTATGTGGTAATAGATCCCACTCATATATGTATGATATTCCATGTGACCTGTGAGCTTGTTCATATTTTACTTGATAGGATCCTATGAATCCTAGTCCACCTACAAGAAAATACTTAATACTTCGCAATGCTCCCTGTTACAACTAGCAAATGCTAATCAATCAAACAGGTGATTATTTGCATACAGCAGATCTAGACAGGATTCAGATCTTATGCTAAAATCCATCATTCTGCGGTTATTGATTTCCATCTGCTTTTGTCAAATGGTCCTACGATAATTACAGTGGTCACCAATAGAGTAGGCCGAGCGCCATCTATAAGAACCGGAGCCCCGACTTGGCATACTTGGGTGAAGGCCATAATTTCATAAAAAGGAAAAAGATTATAAATATCTAAGTGTTTCGCAAATTTCTTATGATATAAGAGTTTCGTTGGCAAACATCGAACGGAAAACATTGAAATCACCACCAAAATCGAATTTTTTCAAAGTTGAGGACAAAAGCGTGTCTAACTCTATGAAAAATAGTTCTACGTCACTTGTATCATCAGAAGGAGGCCTATAAATACTCGAGACCCAATCAAATTTTTGTTGCATAATATTTCATTCAAAACAAATTTTCGTATTTGACAGTCCTGACCCATATGATTATAAAGCGAAATAGGCGAATAGAGATGTTTTTGTCAATTGATCGTGTAACAACAAATACTATTTGTGGTTTGGGAATAGTATGTTGAATGTAAACAATGTTTTTAGATTGCTATGTCCAATGGGAGAAAATATCATGTCCCACGGTAAATTACTGATTGTGTTGATAAATATTTGATGTTACTCGTCAACAAACGGTTTATACAGTAACGATACGAAGACTATACTACTTACTTTTTAAGAGATTAAGAGTTTCAGTTTCGTTAAATGGGAAAATGGTTTTGTAGAAAAAGAACCGTTCATATATATGTGATATGAAACTTTCAAGTTCCAAGTATTATTCAAGTTGCATGTTTTGAACCGTAGTATTACAGTTTCAAAACAGTTATTTTTCATGAGAAAAGAATGGAATAAATTCATTTACTTATTTATTTGCAGCCAAATTACAAATATGTTTTTGGAAAGTTGGAATTGTACAGGTTTGAAAAAGTCATGAAAAGAGGTTGAGTAAAGTAGGTATTTGTGAAAAAACAGTAATTAAAACGACAAAGCAGTGTTACATTTTGAAGGAGATCAAGAGGCCATATTGTTGAGACAGGGGCACTAAAAACATCCGTCGATGGAATGGAAACAGTGATTGAAAATGCGTCGCGTCGTTTAAATTTTTTTTTGAGACAGTGAGTCAGAATCTTGAACTCATCAGGCAAAAAGTTATTGAGTCTGATATCCATTGAATTCATCTGGGTTTTATTGAATCTGAAATAGAGAAACGAGTCGTTGGTCAAAAATGATCCCTTGTTTTTGTGAACCTACTTCTAATCAGACATACTAGACATATTCCTAAAGATTTATTGGCTGTGATGATATTTTTCCGATATTTATTGTTATGAAACTGATATTCGATAGAAAAATCGTGAATCATTTTAGAAAATTCTTGGAATATTTTGAAATCTTCTGAAAACTCCAGTGAATGAATGATCTGGAAGCACTAACTTTTTTTCTAGTTCATAATGTCTAATATTCTTCGTATATTCTAGAAATTCTTCGATGCTCAAGAACTTATATTTCTCTATAATATATTCAATGAGATGTAACAGGAGAGATAGTAATATCTGGAGTTTGTTTATTACAGTTGAAAGTAGTTGACATTAGTTGGTAGTCACCTCTTGTCCAGTACACGTAGCGTATCACTTATTAGAACTTGAAAACGCAATTATATGGAAATACTTCCTGAGTAGGAAGAAGTATCAAGTAAAGTATCATCAGCATAAACCACACATTTATTAGGTAACATGGAATGAAGGCAATCGTTCATGTAAATAATGGCTAGGGAACGCCCAGAATGGAACACTGGGTCACGCCATATGTAATATTGAAAAAGTTTAAAAAAGTTTCACAGAATAGATTGAGTTGTATGTATTCCCTTGACATTATGGTGGTTAAGTTTTTCATTGTGACACAGTGAAAAACTTTCAACAGATCGCATAACAACATTTTGAATATAGCTTGACGACAATTCACATGTACTCGTTTCAAAGTGTTTTATAGCTCTCAGATTTACTATGATTTCATTTAAAAAGTAAATATATTCTAGATAATCTGAAACTCTAGCGATACATTGATTTAATTTAGAATGATAATTACTTCAAGAAATTGTTTTTTTAACAAAAGGGTCGCATTGAAAAAAATATGATTGTTGATCGATAATGAAACATAGGACAATAAAACTGATATCATTATGTGAAAATTTATAAAAAGATGCTGCGGAAGAGTGTGTCTTATTTTGTTCAAGCTCTGACGATATAAAGTGATATATTTTTGTACAAAACTATATTTTTCGAAAAATATATTTTTGTACAAAACTATATCTATGGTACTTTCCGATTCTCCATGGTGGACAGACTCCATTGGAGAATACTTTTCCTTATATTTTTCTAGTTGGAGGACCGGTGCTTTCAAGCAAACTAAGCAAAATCAGGCATTAAATAATTATAGATTTACCAAAATTGTATTCTTCGTTTCACTCTTTGGGAATATTTCTATTTCACTTTGTATTTTTGAATACGTGCTGATATTCCTACTATCAGAAAATCCAAGTTGATCGATCTCCTTGCCTTATCCTGATAAAGGATCCGGAAAGATCACATCGAAAGAATTAAACTGTTTTCAAACCTAAACGAAGTTTCTACAAGAGCTTTTGAACCTGTTTGGTGTCACAAGTTCAGTACGAAGAACAATAAGAAAAATTCCTGTCCTCGCCAACGAAAATTTTGCTTTAATGAATTTTAAACCATTAGTGCTCCAGTTCATTTTTTCTTTCACTCCTTTTATATGTTGCCATGCATTTTATTCTTTCCCAAGTAAATATTATTCCAGACATGGTCGGCCGTTTACTTTTGATTAACCTACATTCTTCTTGGAATGGAATGATCACAATATCCCCAGCTCCCTGTTCTCGAAATAGCTGCCGGAGATAAGCGGAGTACATTCAAGTCGCTGGTAATTAGCAACAAAGAATTTCCATCGAGGAACAACAGTATTTTTAATCAGAGCGAGCATGTTCAGCAGGCAACGTAGGAATTTCCGGAAACTTTTTCGTTGAACAACTATTTATCGATAAATTGTTCAAGAAAATCAACTTAATAAATGATGTACAGGGTGGCCCATCGAAAACGTACCGCACGGCATTACAGGGTGGGTTTGTAAAAATGGGATGACACCTCTACTTAAGGAGCTGAAAGTTTTACTGTGCTTCTTGCGTCAAAATGTACCCCCCTGACAAACAATCTTGATATATTTTTGGATTTTGTCGAAAAATTCTTCCCCACCCTGTAATGCTTTGTAGAACGTTTTCCATAGCCACCCAGTATTGATATATTATAATACAGGTTGTCAAGCTGAAAATTTCCCTTTATCTGGCATCTGTCAAATATAATATTCTAAATTTCACATCTCGATTTTTATTTGGCATTACCTTATGTCAATGTCAACAAACTGTCAAATTTCCCTCTCGTCCACACGTGCACGTTGGACATGAAACAATTTTAGACAAAATGTAACTATATTTTAAACCCAAATGGTACACTCAATGTAATGTACGTTCAAACTATTGTTCACACAATGGTTGTCGATTTTATCCAACTTCAGTTATATATTTGACGAGATTATGAATTTGCCAAAACTTCAATGATTATCACTTACTTGCAGGTATCGCACCGATATGGAACTAAACGATCCACCTTGTATAGTTAATGCATTTGCCGATTATTTTGAAAGTGCCTACTCCCCTATCTCAGATCCGGTAGCCACCATATTTAGCACACCAACCAATTATCCAACCATCTCTCTAAACTCATTCACAGAAACGGAGGTACTATACGGTTTGAAGATACTCAAAGCTAAACACACATCCGAGTATGATTCAATACCGAGCTTTCTTGTTAGAGACTGCGCTGCAATTTTAGCCAAACCACTTCAGTCCATTTTCAATCTTTCCTTGAAAACCGGATGCTATCCGGATAGATGGAAAATCGCCAAAATATGTCCCATCTTCAAATCAGGGGCAATCAATAATGTTGCAAATTACCGACCAATCACACTTCCCTCCAACTTTGCAAATGGTTTTGAGATATGTCTTCACCAAATATTATACCCTAACCTAAAAAACATAATCTCACGCGACCAACACGGTTTCATGAGCAATGGTATATTGTACAACAAGTGAGAAATATGTCGTTTTCTCACGAATTGTACATTGTACTTTTTCTACGAATGCATTGTTTTCAAGTATTGAAAATTAAAATACATATATTATAATACTTGTATGTCATTAACTTATTTTTATATTCTATTTAAAATAGTAATTAACAGTTATATTTGAACTATTTTGTTAAGTTATTCCTGGTAGGTTGTTTTGTTTCAACATGTTTTCGGTATTTGAAATATTAGCTGCGGTCGAAGTTGAAGTTGATGAGGAAACGTACTGAGCTTCCACAGCATTGTTGTGTTCAGGTTTTAATGGCACTGGAGGCTGAATGGATTCTACTATACTTTTTGAAATTTTCATGTTGTTAGCTATGGAGCTGATTTTCAACCCCCATGGCGTTTCAAAGTTAAAAGATCTGCCCCTGCATTAACTAAAATAGTCGCAGATGACCTTCGGAAACAGTGGCCAGTATATAATTCAGGGTTCGGTAATTGCACATATTTTTTGTAAATTTGGTAGAATTCTCCTGTGACTGTGAAATTTCTAGGAACCTTGGTTTTAGTATCGGGCAATTTTATTAAAAAGGCCGAATTAAGATCTTCCATGTCATCAATTTTTAATTTTCGAAGTTCATCACAACGGCATGCCCCTGTAAGGCCAATAGCTGAAGCAGCCTGAAATCAAAACCAAACATTCATTTTCCGATAACAATTTAAAAAATTTCAATTAATAATAATAATAATAATAATAATTTATTTACCATAAATACAAATACAAACAACAATATCATAAAAAATTTATAAGTGAAGGGTAAATAGAGGTGGATCTCCCAAAAAAGCTCTCAGTGAGCTTGTCTATGGGAATTTCCTATTCTATAACTCTATAAAAAATTAAACAAAAATGAGAAAAATGTCAAGTGTTGTTAATCAAGGAAAAATCGATGTTTGAATTCTTATCTTGGTAAAACATTATAATATCATATCAAACATGCACAAATGGTTTTGTTCATACATATACATACAGTTATTTACACATGATCATCTAAATACACTGTAAAAATATGGACGTATCATTGAAATAATATAAATATAATATAACAAAAATTAAAACTAGAAGGGCAGCAGTAAAAAAATATTCCTAAAAAGATAATAAATACATTGAGAGTTAGGAGAAGTACTAATATGAAAATCATGGATCAATGAGATTATGAAAAACACCTCTGTTCATAGACAAAATCCAAGCTTTTATCTTTTTTTTGTGAAGATTTTTTGAGTTTATTGTTTTTTGTGAACCAGGTAATAGATTTCTCAACCTTGGAGTAATATAAATGAAATACCTCTGCCCTATTGACTTATGGGCCCGTGGTAATATTTCATGTGCAGCGATTTTATTTCGAGTTTGGTATTGATGTTCAATTAAGGAAGATACAGGTTTATCATATGTAAATACTAAAATGTTTTTGCGGTAAAGTTGTCTCAAGTCCATAATTCCTGCCCCGCTGTACAGAAGATCAGAGGAGAACTGTGGTGGTTTTTTGAAAATAATTCCAAGTATGCGTTTTTGTATAACTTCCAGTGGTCTTAAACTTTGTTTTCCTTATTCCCCCCCAACCTATTATACCATACTGTATTATGGACTCCGCTAATGAATAATAAAGTATCTTCAGATGTGCTAGGTGTAAGAAGCTTAGTTGTTTAAATTTATAGAGAAGTTTGCGAAGTTTGTTGACTACACTTTCATACCTTTATCAGCAAATACTTTTCATCAGGTGCATCTTTTAAAAATTGTTGAATTTCTTCAAAAGTTAATGTTTTTGACATATTTTTCAGATTTGCGTTTTAAAAATGCACGTAGTTTTACGTATTTTGATATATCAACACAGTTTTTAATCATTAAGGTATTCCTCAGCATCGAGTACTGAGACCATAATGTTGATGATTTCAATCTTCTTGACAACTCTTCAAAATAAACTAACAAGGTATTTTCGAAACAAGAATTAACCTTGGCTTTCATTTTCCAGTCCATAAAGTTTCTGTAAGCGATTTCATATTTTTCTCTTGATGTGCTTGGTAGCAAATTATTGCAAACATCTATTGCCTTCTGAATAATTTCTGGACGTGTATTTTCCGACTCTAAATCTCCGTATTCCATTATATTCAATATTTAATGAATCTGAACTGTTTATATTATAACAAATAACAATGAAACTATTTTTGTTGGGTAAGTTGACAGCAATAATTATGCAGTGCTTCGGTTTTGTTGTTATAGAAACGCTAACAATGGGCTACTTGGATTTTGCACGCGAATCGTCGGGTAGCGTTGTCAACGTGGAGAACGTGTCATATCAATCTGACATGTAACAATTCATGACTGACTTGGGTTATCGTGATAACAGTGCGAAATTATTTCTCACAGTATTGGCGGATATTTCTCACTGCGTGAGAAATCTTTCGTTTTGAACGTATGAAAGCGATGAGAGAAGTGGCACGTATAGCATCCGTAGAAAAACGATCTACTGTCACGAACCTCATGTGTTTTACCCAGTCATTGAGCATCGCCCTCGACAATCATTCTCAGGTGGACACCATTTACACCGATTTCTCGATACCATCACATACTATTGAGAAACCTTAATCAGTATGGCTTTAACACACAACTAGTTAATCTATTTCAGTCTTACTTGCAAAATCGTAAACTCTTTGTTGAATTTAAAAGCCACGAATCCCATCAGTTCATAGCGTCAAGTGATGCCCCTCAAGGCAGTAATCTAGCCCTCCTCTAATTTTCGATCTTCATCAACGATATGGGGAACAACATTTCAAGTAAACTGCTGCTGTTCGCAGATGACTTTAACGTTTTTAGAAGTATTGAATCAATTGATGATTGTCATATATTACAAAATGATTTTCATAACCTTCCACCTTTGGTGCATTGAAAATAAACTTCCATTGAATATAAAAAAATGCAAATCGAACACTTATTCCTTGAAAAAGTCAACTATTGAGTTTTCCACGACAATAATACTTTAGAGTGAAACCAACAAACTAAAGACCTTAGAATTGAATTTGACCCCAAACTCAATTTCTCCAATCACTATAACAAAATATCTTTTTCTGCGAAGAGAATGACAGGACTGATTTTCCGCACATGCAAAGCCTTCCAAAACAAGGACTGCTTTATTGTCTTATATAATGCATTTGTAAAATCTAGGCTGGAATATTGCTTTCTCATATGGCCCCCACTGTATAAATGTCACGTTGATCAGTACAGAGGTGTTTCTTGAAATAAGTGTCATTCAAGCAGTGTTGCCAACAAGTTGACGCTACATTGCAGCCAAAGCCGCTACGGTCGTTATGACGTAACGGCGCCTGCGCATTGACCTCATGTCTCAAAAATGTCGCGTTTTTTTGAAAGCATTATTTTTAATGATGACCTTTGAATAATTGAAATTCTTGATAAGATGAGATAACTCCACACCGTCAAACCAAACAATTACACAATGGTATTTGTTTTGATTGATATTTTGTGACTCTTGACAGTTGACACAACCTCAACTCTTCTTCTTTAACAGGTTTGTTTTTTTTACCTCAGCTACATGGTTTCGGTTACGAATTCTGTGTTCGTTGCTCTCATTATTAATAACAACCCATACTGAAATAAGCGACACTGAAGTAAATAGATTGAAATTATGAAGTAGAATATTATCTGTCATTCACTCCTCGAACATGTCAGGATATTCCGCTACTTTATCATCGAAATCCGCTACGCCGTTACAGGGTGCATAAATCCGCTACGGTAGCGGAATTCCGCTACGGTTGGCAACACTGCATTCAAGTTGGATGGGGTCTATCCCCCTCAAGGTTATGACAACAACTTGCTGCTCGGCAGATACTCATTTGGAAAATCGTAGATTATATTGTGCTTGCTTATTCCTCTTCAAACTAACAAATAATCTAACCGACTGCCCCGAATTATTGGAACAAATTAACTTCCATATCCCTCGTAGGAACAGCAGGCACAAACCGTGCTTTTACTTACCTAAACCCAACACCAACATTCTTGTAAAATCTCCGTTGTATACAACATGTAAAATAGTAAATGAAGTGTGTTCTGGAATCGACATTCATAATGAACCAGTAGGTTCTTTCAAGAACAAAGTTAAACAACTATTGTATATAAAACAATCAACCCCATACCCTCAATCAAACCCTATTTATATATAAGGTACATAACTGTATTATTATTTTTTTTTCTCCATACGGAATGTACCAGTCAGGCCCTGTCTCCGGAGCTCCGATACTACCGGAGGGCGTGCTGGTGTATCATTAATCCCAGCAAACACTAGGCTAGGTTTTCTGCCGCATCACGGCATGCCGGTATGATTTTCCGATTTGAGAGCAGCGTGTCCATCATTCCACCAAGGACCCCTATTATCAGAACCACCATCTTGACAGAACGGTTTGGATAAAGCCTGCGGAGTTCAAAGAGAAGATCTCGATATTTAGTCCGTTTTTCCTCCTCTTTTCGGACGATGTTCGTTTCGCCAGGAGCTGAAAACTCAATGACGAAAATCGTCCTACTTTGATGGTCGAGGAGAACTACATCAGGCTTATTGGCTTGTATTTGCCTGAGGGTGGGGAATGAGTAGTTCCAATAGATTCGGCACTTCTCATTCTCCACAACGGACTCAATATCCCCCGGAGCATAAGGCATAACACCGGTGTCTCGTCTACACCGTACGAGTGTCGTAGATAGTATAAGCTGAACAAGCTGACAGCAAATGCATTATGGTCTCAGCTGCTAGTGTCAGGGACCTCTATACCCATCACGCGACTACGGTAGACGAGGGTGTTGAAGACACCATCCTGACAGGTCATTATGAATCCCTCGGTTTCCGACTACAGCCCACTTGTATTTTTATTAACCGTATTATTTGTAATTCTTTTATTATCTGTATTATTAGTACTCGTATTTTCAACCGAAATATCTAAACTGTCTTGTAATTGGGATTTATCCTGTTTAGACAATAAATGTATTTTTTTATAATAGCTGAACAAATTAATAAATTCATTTACACGAAATACGAATTACCTCGATTGTCAGGTAGAGTAGTCACACAGCCATTTTTGATAACTACGGAACAGGTAGGGGCAACAGGTACGGAAGTGACTTGATTTGACATTAGCTGATGATTGGCTAAACACGATTTGCTCCAAACTGAAGAAACAGTATTTAGGAATGAAAAATCGTAAGAGTTGTCTTGATGAAAATGGACTCATTACTGGTTCATTCCGCCACCAGCTACAATATTTTATCCTTTGGACTAGCTACTATACATTAAACGCATTATTTCAACTGCCACAAGAATATATTCATACAAACTGCGTATTTGTAGGTACATTTGAAAACAAAATAAATTTCACTCTTAATGTGATATCCGCAATTATCCAACAAAAAGGAACAATTTCGATTGGAACCCACTACATACTTGACCTTTGAGTAAGCCTCAATGATGTCCTTCTCAAGGGTCCCGATTTGCTCAACTCTCTACTCGGTGTCATGTTCAAATTTAAACAAAGAAACATTGCTTTCACCGCTGATATAAAGGATATGTTCCATCAAGTGCAGATTAGAGAAAAGGATAGATGCTACCAAAGATTCTTGTGTAAAGGTAGAGAAAGGAATGAAGAACCTGCTGAATATGAAATGATAGCGATGACCTTCGGGTGCGTATGCTCGCCAACATCTGCACAGTTTGTCATGAAGAAAAATGCACTAGAGTTCCAAAGCCAATTTCCTGATGCGACAAGGGCCATAACAGAGCAACACTACGTGGACGAATACCTTGATAGCGTTGATACCTTGGAAGAAGCCAAACAACTAACATCAAATGTAATCGGAGTTCATCGCAGGGGAGGTTTTATGATAAGAAACTGCTCATCGAACAATAAAGAGTTATTGAAAAACATCCCATCAGACTTGAGAACTATGAAATTTAAAAACATGCATCTAGAGGAAGAATCTGCCATACCTGTTGAGAGGATACTTGGTTTGATTTGGAATCCAAATGATGAATGACTGCTTTTGTTTTTCTATCAAATGGAACAAACTGAAACTGAAACTTTTAGCGGAAAGGAACGACGTAACGGAACGAATAATCTTGAAAACGGTAATGTCCATTTTCGATCCGTTAGGATTTCTAAGCAACTTCACCATAAAGGCAAGAATTCTTCTCCAAGAAATTTGGCTTCAAAAAACTGATTGGGATGATGTGCTCGAGGTTGATATCCTGAAGACATGGAAGTCATGGGTGAAAGAAATCCAAAACATATCATCTCTAAATTTTCCTAGTTATGTTCGAGATATTTTCAAATCTAAAGAATGCAATGTTCAATATCTTTCCAAATGATTTGAAGAACCGACCAAACGTTATTAAATTCAAAATTTTGTTTCAAAATTCTCTTAATATACTGGCTCATGTCATTGAGTAAAATTTTATATATTATATTTATAATTTCATGTTTGATTCTATATTTTCATAATGATATTTAATTTATCCAGTTTGTGATGGTATATTCTTTAATTGGTCCCTGATAAAAAATGTCTATCTATATCTTCCCGTTAACTTAGCACCTTGTTACAGCTCATATGCATTCTTTGACAGTGTTACAGAGTTTTCGTATTTAAAAAAACTTATTAATGTTATTCGAAAACAAATTTCACAATTTTCGATTGGTGATTTAAAAGACATATATTTGAAATTTACAATGTTCTCATGTAATCTGTAATTGGATCATGTGTCGTTGATTGCAAATGAAATATAATTATAACACACCATACTGGAGATATTTCCGAGAGTCTAATCGGAGTTACATTTATACGGGAGTTCAATTAATGCCCACATCGCAAAATAATAAAATAAACTTCGTTCTCTCAGAAATCTGACTTAAACTTCATTCCGTTTGAAAAATAAAGCTGTTTTTATTTTCAGTAACGTTATGAAGTATTTTCATCAGATATCGGCCGGATTCTTCACTTGTGAGTTGACATGACTTTGAAGACGATGAGGTCAATGATTTTATCATTATTCATTTATTATTTCGTAGACGTCGGTTGTAAAGTAAAGCCGTAGACATAATGGAAGTTTTATGTTATAAGTTTTAAGTTTTGGGATTTTGGATATCAATTTTTAAAATAAAACAACATGCAAAACAGTATTGAAAAATAAAGCTTGAATTTCACCAACAAGATGGTTTATGAGGCGTGATCAGAATAATTATGGCTATGATGGTTTCACGTTGAAAAAATATCCAAAATTATGACAATTAAAACTAAAAACATAAAACTTCCATTGTGTTTCAGCCTTAAGAATTCTGTCCGATCATTTCAATGAACTTTGTAAGGCTTTTTGTTTCGGGTTGTGAATTTGTGGTTTCTAGAATTCTACCCGAGTACCCAATTGAACAGCCTACGGTAGGTACGATAAAACGCTTACAATTGGCACTGAGACTTCTGCAGACTTATACTGGCTTTGGGTGCTCGGGCGCCAGCTTTGTTCGGTGTGCTCCAATTACTTGGATAGGAGATACGGTCGGTATCCAGGGATCAGGGACCGTATGTTTGAATTCATGCGAAATCATTTTCATGCGTTTGAAGTGACATAGAGCGATACAAACACCGCGCATTGAAGAGAGATATAACATTGATATCACACGCGTTAAAATTCAAACATACGGCTACAGTTATCTTGACCAGAACTTGATATTTCGAGTCAGTGCAAGCTTCAATTGCACCACTTGTGATTTTGAATACCGCTTGCTATTTTACTGTCAGCTCGGACCCTTTCACTCCACACTAGGATACTTCCTGAAAATTTTAAAGAGGTTAATGATTAAATTACACAATCACTCATTCAACCAATAGAGATAGACTCGGGTTAGTCTCCCCTTCATTCTTCATATCAATACATAATTGGATAATAATTAACAATAAACGGAAAGTCTGACGGAAATCTTGGAAAGGATGATATCAAATTATAAGTTACCTGGGATTGTCAAATGATTCACTGGGAATACAGGGAGACTTTGGAGTTTTTTAGTTGAGTATACTGAATGCTGAATAAGCAAGTAGTTCCACAATAAAATGCTCATAGTTATATTAGTTGACATTCTAGAAGAAATTTGGCAAAAATCTCGACAAGAAGCTGCTAGGACTTTTGCTGTAAATCAAGGAAGAACTGATAATGAAAAAATTGGAATCTTAATGACCACCACCAACTTTGATTCTTCTAGGATATAATTCAAGGTTGAATTTTTTCAAAAGATTTGGAGTCGGCAAAAATCGTTGATAATGCCTGATATTTTGAAAATGAAAGAAGGTGTGACTATGTGCCCTTACAATATCAATGAAGTTGATGTGGCGATTTATTATTATTTTTATGTATTGTTATTATTATTATTCCTGGAAAACCCATCAACAACCAGTCCTATTTGATTCGACATGAAAGTTGGTAATAAGTATTGAAAAGAAGCTTTTCTACAATACTGCAGTGCTAATCAAAAATGGCGTATCTGCAGTTTTTATGTTTTCAAAAAAGTCATGATTTGCTTTCAGGTTGAGAGCAATTTTTGCAGATGCGACATTTTTCATAAACATATAATATCGGTTAATTTTCAATCACGACATTCAATCCTAGTAAGATGAGCGTAAAACGATGCAAACAAATTAAAACTCAGTACTCACAAATTTGTCAGATACGCCCTTTATGCTCGGCAGAATAATTCATAAAACCTTTTACAGGCAGGTGATTATGTACAACAACTTGCCAGGTAATATATAATGATAACTATTGACACACAGAAGTTGTCAGGCTTCTGAATGATGTAAAACGTAGCTTAATTTTGCTATGCAGCGCCTGAATTGAAGAAACATGGTCTTCAGTACATTATATCCGAACCGAAGGCTGTGGAACCAGGTGCAGTTGATACTGGGAGTAAATAAAGGTTCCCATCAATGGCCACGTTTATACCGTTTGCGAATTTGGTACTCTGACCAAGTTGACCATACCAAATTCAGACCAAAGAATAAGTTACTGTCAATTCACACCACGTTTATCAGTAATCAGGTTCTTATTTAGTATATTTGATAATCATTTAGACAGCCTACCATTGAACTATAAAAAAAATTGCAACTGTACTATCCCATATTTTAAGACGTAAAAACATCAATGCCAATCTGGATCACACATTACAGTATGGAATAGAAACATTAATCAACCATTCAAGTTTGTGTTGCTAGGAAAATAGATATTGGATCACTCTTAATACATTAGAATATAGCAGCAAGGAATCAAACCAAACGTTTTCATTTTTCTGGAATGTCAAGGCAGTAGGTTTTACACCGTCTTGGTCATCTAACTATTTTGTTATAGTACGCAACAATTTTGGGTACCAAACCAAACCGGTTACTTGACACCAAGATGACCAAGGGTTGAAATACATATCATAAGTCTGCTTGCCAAGAGGCAGTATAAACGTGGCCATTATCGAAATTAACTGGTCAGGACACTTAGTGCCCTGGTAACGAATCCTCAAAAATATGCTTCCTTACGACTTACTGATCACTCCAGCTTACTTCGTCTGTTCGAGTAGGTGCTGTAGATTTTCCGAATTTCCCTACAGTTGAAAATTGAATTCAACAGAAAAAAAAAATTGTAAGTTTCGGAGCGCTACGGTAATAAATAAGGATGGATCAATGTTGAAATGATTATTGAAGCGGGCATGAAGTATTTTTTTCCTTCCGAAACTGGTTACTGGCGAGCTCAAATTTTGTTTCGAAATCATTCTCAACACTGAAAGCTTGTACGACTTCTTTTCTGCCACTGGAGCAATGTAATAAAAAAATGTCGATGTTCGTACACGGGTTTCCTTTGTTATACCATTTTAAAGGTAGTCGAACCCAATTATTAATGGGACTATGCTTGGCGGTATTTAAAAATAAACAGTGTGAAGAGAACTCGTGATTCGCAATAAAAAACACTTATAAGGCTGCCACACGTCTAAATATTTATCCCGAATGGGAAGCAGCATCTCAATAAATTTGATTGGAGACGATCTTGAACTTGCCCTGACCGTTCAACGAGGTTTATTGATATTGAGTAAGGATACATTTATTAAGATATGTGATGATCGGCTTTCAATGCAACTAAATTGAAACCAAGGTTTAATTTTCTTGTTATATAAATCAATCACATTCTGTGGGCGATTTTTCATATAGCATTTATTGTTACAGTGGCTTTTCATGAGCTTTCTCGTGAAGATGGTAATTTTACTGTCTGACATTTCGGTATCGATCAACCATCAACAATTTTTTTATAAACTCTTTTGAATTTTTTTTTATTCTAAATTCAATAGTGATGTATTTATATACTACTATTGTAGGATGCCACTCAGTAATAAACTCACGTCGTTTACAGACATTGCAAAATTTTCCGTCAATGTGCTCGCCAACGCTTTGATGTATGCTTATTTTTAAGCAATTCGGTATTTAAATTTACCATTTAAAATTTTTCATCGGTATAGTCTACCACATGTTACAAATAAATATTTATCGTTTCTGTTACTGATACAATAAGCTCGATATGTTAAACACATTCTTCTGGTGTAATGAACAAAATTTAAATTTTGCGAGTTATTGGCATTGTTCGCAGTGAATGAATCAATCTTATACTGTTGGAGGGTATGGGACTGACATATCACTCATTGGATTCCTTCCAAATTTTGAAATTCAGTCGTTCACTTCATTCGAAAATAAATGTGTCCAAGTTCAAAATCGGTTGACTGAAAAAAAAAAAATGCGAAATTGTATAATGCATAATGAATCATAGTAATTTTGAGTCAAAAAATCAACCAACCAGTTCGTAGATGAAAATCCTTGTGTTGACCCCAGCAGAATCGCAATGTGAAATTTTTTTAACAATGAATATTGTCAGAAATTACTACTTTTTGGTTATTTACAAATATCTTGACAGTATTATAGGACTTGTTTCAGAGTTAATTTTTTTTTGCAACCGGGTCGGTGCACTTTCCACTGAGCAAATTTGGAAAACCTCTAAACATTGTTCATTTTTCAAAAATTCATCGTTTTCATAAATTCCAAACTGAACAAACTATTTTGCAGGTAATGATAGAAAATAATATGTAGTTCAACTATATTTATGATTGTTTCTGTCCGATGTTCAGTTTTTGCACAATGGCGTTATAAACCATTTAAGGGATTTTCTTGGAAAATGTGCCATTTCAATGGAAATCGTCGTATTCAAATTCTGTAAATGGCATCTGGAATTAGAGATCAAAATATACAATTTGTATTGTTGGTAAAGCTTCACTTTAACTCCACCAAAATAATATAATTGTGAGTGTGGATGTAGTTTCATCTGCAAGACCTGTTTTGAAGGATTATTCCTTCATCTTCAGCATGATCAATCTATTGTGGAAAAACTAACATTGAAATTTTATATGAAGAAGAACTCAAACTATGGTCATTACGATCTTGTGTCCACAACTAGTGTGTGGCCCCTTGGTTATTTTAAGTCGACCAAGGATGTCATAAGCGCACATGTATGCATATAAAAAAAATTTGAAAATCACTTGATAGAAAAATAACAAAATTGAAATTTTGGAGAGATAAAGACCCCTCTGTTTTCAACTCGAAAATGGTTAGAGATATAGCAATTCTGCGAAGGTTAATCGATTCATAATGAAAGTAGTACCTATATCAGGTGGATTTCAAATTGAAATATTAAAAGAAGTACTAAACATTTTGAAAAATATTAAATCATCACATCCACTTGAAATGTCATATGCGCATACCAAAAGAAGGTGGAATTTTACGAGAATTATTGAAAAAATGACAAAAACACAATTTTGGAGAGTAATGACGCCTCAAAACTCCAGATGAACTTTTCAACTCGAGAAAAATTAAAGATATAGCAATTCTGTGAACGTCAATCGATTCAGAATCATGAAATTAGCATACTCTGTGAATTTCAAGTCGATCAACAAAAATAAAAAAATTATCGAGAAAAGTCCTAATCATGAAAAATATAAAATCATCAGATCCACTTGAAATGTCATATGCGCATATGTGTGCATATTGAAAATTTTACGAAAAATATTAGAAAAATGGCGAAAACCTAATTTTAGAGAGTTATGACACCTCTAAAATCCAGATGAACTTTTCAACTCGAGAACGGTTTGAAATAGAGCAATTCTGCGAACGCCAGTCGATTCAGAATCATGAAATTAGTATACTTTGTGAATTTCAAGTCGATCAAGAGAAATAAAAAGTTTATCGAGAAGAGTCCTAAGGGATAGACCCTTAAAAATCATGAAAAATATAAATTCATCTGATCCACTTGAAATGTCATATGCGCATATGTGTGCATATTGAAAGAAGGTTGAATTTCACGAAAAATATTAGAAAAATGATAAAAAACCCTATTTTGGAGAGTTATGACACCTTTAAAATCCAGATGAACTTTTCAACTCCAGAAAGGTTTGAAATAGAGCAATTCTGCCAACGCCAATCGATTCAGAATCATGATATACCTACTCAAAATCATGAAAACAAAATAAATCATCAGATCCACTTGAAATGTGTGCATATTAAAAGGAGGTTGGAATTGACGAAAAATATTAGAAAAATGACGAAAACCTAATTTTAGAGAGTTATGACACCTCTAAAATCCAGATGAAGTTTTCAACTCGAGAACGGTTTGAAATAAAGCAATTCTGCGAACCCCAGTCGATTCAGAATCATGAAAATAGTATACTTTGTGAATTTCAAGTCGATCAAGAAGAATAAAAAATTTATCGAGAAGAATCTTAAGGGGTAGACCCCTAAAAATCATGAAAAATATAAAAATCATCAGATCCATTTGAAATGTCATATGCGCATGTGTGCATAAGATCAAGAAGAATGAAAAATTTATCGAGAAAAGTCCTAAGGGGTAGACCCCTAAAAATCATGAAAAATATAAAAATCATCAGATCCATTTGAAATGTCATATGCGCATATGTGTGCATATTGAAAGAAGGTTGATTTTCACGAAAAACATTAGAAAAATGACAACAACCTAATTTTAGAGAGTTATGACACATCTAAAATCGAGATGAACTTTTCAACTCAAGAACGGTTTGAAATAGAGCAATTCTGCGAACGCCAGTCGATTCAGAATCATGAAATTAGTATACTTTGTGAATTTCAAGTCGATCAAGAGAAATAAAAAATTTATCGAGAAGAGTCCTGAGGGGTAGACTCCTAAAAGTCATGAAAAATATAATTCATCTGATCCACTTGAAATGTCATATCCGCATATGTGTGCATATTGAAAGAAAGTTGAATTTCACGAAAAATATTAAAAAAATTATAAAAAACTCTATTTTAGAGAGTTATGACACCTCTAAAATCCAGATGAACTTTTCAACTCGAGAAAGGTTTGAAATAAAGCAATTCTGCGAACCCCAGTCGATTCAGAATCATGAAATTAGTATACTTTGTGAATTTCAAGTCGATCAAGAAGAATGAAAAATTTATCGAGAAAAGTCCTAAGGGGTAGACTCCTAAAAATCATGAAAAATGTAAAAATCATCAGATCCATTTGAAATGTCATATGCGCATATGTGTGCATATTGAAAGAAGGTTGATTTTCACGAAAAACATTAGGAAAATGACAACAACCTAATTTTAGAGAGTTATGACACATCTAAAATCCAGATGAACTTTTCAACTCGAGAACGGTTTGAAATAGAGCAATTCTGCGAACGCCAGTCGATTCAGAATCATGAAATTAGTATGCTCTGTGATTTTCGAATCGATCAAGACGAATAAAAAATGTATCGGGAAAAGTCCCAAGGGGTAGACTCTTGAAAATCATGAAAAAAAATAAATCATCAGATCCACTTGAAATGTCATATGTGCATATGTGTGCATATTGAAAAGAGGTTGAATTTGACGAAAAATATTGCAAAAATGATTAAAACACAATTTTAGAGAGTTATAACAACACAATTTTAGAGAGTTATAACACCTCTAAAATCCAGATGAACTTTTCTACTCGAGAACGGTTTGAAATAGAGTAAATCTGCGAACGCCAGTCGATTCAGAATCATTGAATTAATATACTTTTTGAATTTCTAGTCGATCAAAAGAAATAAAAAATGTATCGAGAAAAGTCCTAAGGGGTAGTAGACCCCTAAAAATCATGAAAAATATAAAATAATCAGATCCACTTGAAATGTCATATGCGCATATGTGTGCATTTTGAAAGAAGGATGAATTTGACGAAAAATATCAGAGAAATGACCTAATTTTAGAGAGTTATGACACCTCTGAAATCCAGATGAACTTCTCAACTCGAGAACGGTTTGAAATAGAGAAATTCTGCCCCATAAAATCCCTTAAAATCATGAAAAATATAAAGTCATGCGCGTATGTATTTTACTATTGAAATGAGGTTGAATTTCACGAAAATCAATAGAAAAATTACCAAAACAAAATTTAGAAGAGATATGAACCTTTTCAACCCCAGATGAGTTCAACACGAGAGCGGTTAAAGATAGAGCAATTCTGCGAACGCCAATCGATTCGGGATGATAAAATTAGTATATTTGGTGATTGATTTTCAATTCGATCAACGACAATAAAAAAATATCGATAAAACTTCCCAGGGGTAGACCCCTAACAATCTTTAAAAATATAAAGTCATGAGATCCCCTAAAGATGGCATACGCGCATATGTGTTGATATTGAAAAAAGTTGAATTACTCGAAAATTAATGGAAAAATTACAAAAACAAAATTTTGAAGGGGATTTGCACCCTCTCAACTCCAGATAAACTTTTCAACTCGGGAACGGTTAAAGATAGAGCATTTCTACGAATACCAATCGATCCAGAATGATTAAAATAGTAAATTTGGTGATTTTCATGTCGATCAACGAAAAATCATAGAGAACAGGAAGTTTTATGATTAAATAATATCCCGATAACTCTTTATTTCCAACAATTTCTGCAAACTGTGCTGGAGTAAATGGCGTCATTCATCCTGGTGTTTTTGTCGTATCCATTTTTAGAAAATTCAAAATGACTCAATTTCCAATTTGAATCGCCCACCTCTGCCTGAAGATACGTCCGCCAAGCGAAAACAAACCCTCAGAATCATGTCAAACAAAATTTGCATAATTCGAAGTGATTGCTGTTAGATTGATTGATTTGTGGTGTTGGGAGAACTCTGCCGTTAATTGAACATTATTATTGAGTGCACTGAATTATAGAACAATATTCAACAACAGTTGAAGGAATAATAATAGTTATCGTCGTTAATTGAACTTGCAGAACTTCCGTCACATTCAACTTATCCTAATGATGTTGTGATTCGAGTCGGGGGGAAAATTATTCGCGTACTAAACATAATAATGATTAGTGACCTCAATAATTGCACATTTTCCCCTGTTTCCCAGATATCTTCTGGTGATAATCTTCTGGTGAAATTTCATTCGGAAGTTGTTGAAAAAAAATTGTTGTTATATCCGTCGGCCTGCTGCATGTAAGGTTCGGAATAAATGTTTGGTTGGGAATTTTGGGACAAACATACTAGGTCTCTTCTTTTACGATGAGCACTTGAATGGTGGAATGTATTTACATTTTTTATCCAATGAGTTTGATGGCTACTTAGATGAATTGCCACTGAACATCCGCCGTGAATTACGGGTCTATACATTTCACTAACTCTGTTTATCGATTGACTGATATTTATGACATTTATTGAAGAAGTCATCAACTTGTAACTTGATAGTCTATCCAACGTTGTCAGCTCGTAGAATAATATAACTATTTTGCTTTGAAATTTAGAGTACACTCTAACATTACAGAAACCAGACAAGAATTATTATTTCGACGACATAATCACCATTTTTATCGTAATAATGTTGTTATTATTTCTCGTTTAACTACCGAACCACAATTGAAATTCAATTAGAGTAACGATTTGCAACCTAGTTTCTTTTTCACTCAACTCGTAACAACTTAATGATGAAATTAAGGACAATCAATTTTTCACTTTTCTATTATATTATATGAGTGCATTCGTGATACTATTAACACAATTGAATTATTCAAGCACCGGTGATCATTCTGCAAAACGAATTTTTTGTTAGTCTTCCTCAGTTTATATGCAGAACGAAACGTTTTTTTTATGAAAAACATACATTTTCCCTTTGAACCCCAACGCTGCGAACAAAAATCTGCACATCTCCGTAAAATGTATCCAGGAATAATATCAAATCCTCACGTTCCTCAGAGTTTCTGAAAGACACTGACAAAAGCTCCGAGGTTTTTTATAATTTATTTAGAAAAGATAGCGCTAGGAGAATGCCGCTCAAAAGCTGGAATAATTTCTCTCGGGACAAGCGTTCCTTTAACAATATGTTATGTTTTGAATGTCGTGGTTTTCCATTATTTCGAGTATCATTTTCTTCAAAGAGAAAACCGAATGACTTTCATTCAGATTACTTCACTTTGTCATTATTGAGAGGACTCGTTTCTAGGTTGAATTAGTCTGCATTTATATTTGTTGTATGTTGACAAAAGGGGGGTTACACAATAGTTGATGGAAGAACTTAAGAATTAGAAAAATCTACAGGGTTATTTGGAGAACAATATTTGAACAACTTTCGGAATGTACAATGAAAGTGTCTGGATGTTGTAAACGAAATATGTTCTCAATAATATACAGGGTATATCTTCATGAGTTAACACGATAGGTATATACAGGGTACTGCAATAGGAGGGTTATTCCATCTCCATTATGATAATAGATAGATGGACGATATCATCAGCGGAATTATAGATACTATTTTCTGAGATTTACAAAACTAAAATGATAGCACATACCCTGGTGTTCAGTTTTTTCTGGGCGGGTCTAACATTGTTTCTTTAATGGCAACTTGTATTTTTTTTGAAAATATTGACATTGACGGTTTTCGAGATTTTTAGCATAATAGCTTTTTTTTCAAAATTAGTCACTCATAATATTTCTAAGTAAGTATGAAGTTGTGCCCAGTCCCATTTAAATACACTTTTAGTCAAATATTGTACGTTGGTGACTTTCTCAAACGATATATCTAAATTCGACCTGTAATATACAGGGTGCGCAAAACAGCTTGCCACACATTGTAAATAAAAATGTGCAAAATCTTCCTATTTTCCAATGAAACATCCGGTATATTATTGATACAACAATGGCTCTACAGATTTCATTTAATATTTCCTATAGTTAAAATCAATAGTTTTTCTTGAAAAGGCTTTTTTTTTCGAGAAACAGCAGTTCTTTCTATTTCTTCGCCATAATCTCAATGAAACGACTTCTTTTATCGCGAGATTTCAATTCTTATACATACTGACAGACAAATATTTTGATCTGCCAACATAATCGATTTTAAAAGAATAAATTTATTCACTTTTTCTTGAAATGTTGTTGTAAACCGGAAGATAATGGTACACATTTTGAGAATTGAAATTGTTTTAAATATTCATTAACATACATTTAAGTGTGAATTAAAATAATAAAACAGTGGTGGTCGAACTCACAACTTGTTTATCTTCTAAACGGGTAATTTTAGGAATGGAGCGACATTTTAAAGAAGGGGTTGGACAAAAACTATGCTTTGAATGAAGGAATTAGAGGCTATTTCATTACAAGAAATATGATACAAACATAACAATATTTCCCAATCGTAGTCGTCAATTATGAATTTCACCGTAAAAAATTAAGATTATGGCAAAGAGGAAGAATTTCCATTTTTCGAAAAAAAAAAAGCTTTTTGTACAAAAATTCATGTTAATGGGACACAACTTTATAATTTCAAATATTTTGAGCTCAGAAAATAGTCTAATTTTTCTAATAAAATCATCCATTCATCGGACTGCAATTTGTAATAACACTAAAAATCACATTAGTATAATATAAACCAGTAATGCAATCGAAATTATCATAAAGTTATTCCATCCAAATGGTTTATTGAAAGAAACGAAATACAGTAGAAGTGTAGTTACGCATATAAGGAATTGATCAAATCCGGATTTCATCAGACTGGTTTTTGTAGACCAGGATTCCATTATATTGTACAATCCAATATGATATGCCATCAGACAAAACGGTAGGCAACGCATGAAACGCACCTTGTGCGTGGCGCTGTTGTCAGGCTGCATAGTAATTATTTTTTTGGAGAGACTGAAAATTATTTGGTGATTCTGTTACGTCAATGAAGTGAATTTAACAGTCACTTCAGAGTAGAAATACTGGCATAATTTGATATAGTTGTTATCAATGGGTGTTTCGGTATAATTTTTAATGAGTCTAGTCCTGTGATGAACTGAAATTAATGATTGAATTTAATAATCACATTCAACCGATGAATGGGAATTTTCAAGAAATGATCTATCCAGTTAAATGCAGTTAAAATGAGATATTCAAAATCATTTCTTTTATCGATACAACCAGTGTTCAATATCAGAAGTTATTTGTAAAATGATGTTTGTTGAATACTAAATTATCATTTCATGGCACATTCATTATTCACCTAAATATCTAATTTATGGTGTATTTCTTCAAAAATAAACAATCCCCCAATTTGCTTTTTAATTGCAAGCGCCGGCAACACTGTACAAGGCTCAGTCTGACGGAATATATTTCTGCCGCCTTCGCTATCTGATATAATGCGAATATTACCGAATATCATTCAACCTAATTATCGCTCGACGGATGTTCAATCGGTTATAGACATTTGTGGGTATTTTGATATGTTGGTTTTGTAAATGTGATACTTTTGCTACAAGATATCCTGGAAAACCAAAATGATATTCATACATCACCAAAAGATTGAGATTAAACGTAACGGACTAGGGATCTTGCTAGAGGAAGATTTGACAGTGCTTGGATATTTCGCAACTTTTCCAAAAGCATCGTTGAACAGTTCTTTACGAGATTTGGCAGTAAATAAAATGTTCATGCAGAAAATATTGGTGAAACGTAAATCGCAACCTTATTTTCATAATTTGGTTCATGGCCTAAAGTTATACTTATTTTGTTTTTCTGTTACTAATCTTCCAGGTTTTCAGAAAGAAGAAACCCCTCAGAAGCCCCTAGGAGCTTGTGCAAGCAAGGAAAAGATCCGGGACCAATGGTCGTGCTGGGCTTTGAACCCACGACCTTATGGCGAGCGCTCTACCATCACGGCCCTTATTTGACAATGAGAAGACGGTAGTTCATCATTGTGTAGAATCACCAAAATTGCTAGTTTCGAAATGACATTTTATGTCACATTCTGTTCGGGAACGTCAATTTCAAGACCGTTGGAATTTCAGTGTCTGCTGTGCTGTTAAAAACAATGCTGCTTTGCAAAGTATACTTGAAAATACCACAATATGTGTCATCATAGTACGAAGAAAAGCTCTATAGGGTTCTCTTATTTTCAGTTGAACGATACCTATAAAATCTGCGAAATCTTTTTGCATATTATTTGGAACAGCAAACGCTAGCCGACCATAACAAAAGTGATATCATAATGGAGTACTTTCTTATAATCGGCAGATGTTACAAACCGATTTGGATAAAACTTTTCACGAGCAACAGTTTGGAACCGACTATGGCCACCGCGATCTCCAGATTTGACTCCAGTAGATTTTTTCATTCGTGGTTATGCTGTTTCAGAGAAAATCTGATGTGCCGGTTATATTATAAGAGTACCTTGTGTTTGCATTCTGTTTGTTGCGCTATCAATTTCAAAGATATACCGACTGTCTTAAAAATTCACAGAAAAATCTGGAATATACCAAAGCCAGAGCTAACTCGCGAAATTAAAATAATTCTGAACTAATAAAACTTTCCACTTTTCATTTATTGCACATGTATCAGCTACATGAATACAACATAATACAAGTAAATAAATTCGATTTCGCTATACGCTTCATCAAAGTTCGATGCAGAAGTCAAACTTCATCGAACGGTACAAAGTGAAACTTCGGATCTTCGACGCTTTCGAAGCTACGACTCGGGCTGGGTCGCGGGAGAGGTGAAGGAAAACAATTTTGCTAGCTTTAGCTCGACACGAAGCCATTATCTTACAGCTGAAGTCCATTTTTGGATGAAATGGCCCGGATAACGAAACATGGAAATACTTTTACTTATTCTCCGGAACTATTTATACACATACTCCAACTGGAGCGAGAGCATTGAAAACTTTTATTGGGGGCTCAGGGAGTTGGAGTGTGGTTTAAGTTTCGTGTTCGGGTTTGGACATGATTTGAATTATCCTCGCTCAATGATTCCACGAAAGTGGACATTTCAAAATCAAATTTGAAACCGACGTGAGGAATAAATTCGGGAGAATCGCGCGGAAATAGTATCCAGATATAAATGAACATGATTGTTACAAAATTTTTGCGAATTAACTTGCATAACTTTCATTAAGAATGATAACCAACTTCAATTTCTAGTTGTCATGAAAATAAATAATAATCGTGCGGATTTCTATCCAGTTGTGGTGTAGCTGCTAATTGGATATTGTTGCGTTTTTGGCTCTTGAGTAAGAGGTTACATTTATGCTGGATCACTGCCTTTATTAGGCCAGACCAAAAATTAAGTTTGACAACTTTTTACTCCACTCATACTTAACAGTTCAGAAACTTACTCGACTTCCGCTACAGTGCCTTCTCTTTCGATTGTCATGAACAAACTTTGACCATTGCTACTCTCCTGTCAAATATCATTCTTCTTAAAGGAATTATAAAGAACCACGCACACTTCTTATGCAAAAAAACTTTCGGTCAAATTGTCAATATGTTGTTGAACTCGAGGTTCTCAACAAAAGTTACCATGGGCACACAAATATTCTATGTATAGTTTACGAGATATAGAGTGTTGAAGTTGTAAAATGTCACTTTCGGGCCATTATTAAAAGAGCATTATTGGTGATAATATCACGAAATTATACAGGGTGAATCATGACTATGAAGCATCAACGCCATGAGTCGGATCGTACGAAAAGTAAGTTTTTGTGTTGGATATATCCGATAAAAAGAAATATGTATTTTTGTTATATATACAGAGGAAATTGAAAGTATTCGTGTATCTGCTATATATTCTTTGGAATACATGATTTGATCAATTCGGTGCTCCAGTTATATGAGCCATGTGGCCACTTGACAGAACGTAAATTATGAATATTATACAGTGTGACTCAAGTATACATGAGACTAATATTGAGAAAAATTACAGAAATACCCCGTATGAAAAAAAAGGGGCCGGTTCATTTTCCTGATTTCTTCTCATTTTACAGAGGATATATCACATGAACTTTTGTGGGAAATACAGAATTTTTCTGTCTAGTTTTCGTGTAACAAGACTAAAAAGTCAAAAATAACGTCTATTTTTTAAATCTAGGATTGGTCAGTTACAAAAATATTTCTAATCAAGATTGTTCTTTACGAGAAATTGCCTACGAACTTGGGATATCTGTAAAATCTACCCGAAATATTTTGAAAAAGAACAAATACAAATGCTACAGGATACGCAAAGTTCATCACCTTAATGAAAGGGATTACGGAAGGAGAGTACGATTCGCGAAATGGTTAAGACGTAGAAATACGGAAGTTCGAAATATTTGTAAAAAAGTAATATGGACGGACGAATCAAAATTCACCAACAATGGTTGGTTCAACAGAAACATCCATTATAGGTGGAATAATACGAATGAACATTTACATAGAGAAACCAATTTCCAGGAGAGGTTCGGAATAAATGTTTGGTTGGGAATATCTTTTACGATGATCATTTGAATGGTGAAATGTATTTAAATTTTTTATCCAATGAGTTTGATGGCTACTTAGATGAATTGCCATTAAGCACTCGCCGTGAAATACAATATTTTCAACAAGACGGTGCCCCTCCCCATAATGCAGCAATAGTAAGGGAACATTTAGATGCAATATTCCCTACAAAGTGGATTGGAAACAATGGACCAATTGCCTGTCCAGCTCGATCCCCAGACCTTCCTCCTTTTGATTTTTTTGTCTGGGGATACATAAAGGATAAAGCTATTTCGAAACCTAGTACCGATATCGACCATCTCAAACAGAAAATAAGAGATGCATGTTATAGCATTACAACCATCATGCTAGAAAATTGCCACAGAAATTGTATGGACAGACAACTTATTTGCATTCAACAAAGAGGTCGTCAATTCGAGCATTTAATGTAGAATTCTTTTTCTGTATTGTTTTTTTTTCCACAAATTCACTATGAAATAAATTGTTTTTCTGTTTGAAGAAGACTCTTAAGTAGGTTTATTTCTGGGGTAAATTGCTATCGTTCGTCTCTGAAACTGCAGAAATCTTTTATGAATTTTTATAGTATAAATACAATTTTCATAGATACATTCATTCAAAACGTCACTGATAATTTTGATATCGAAGCGTTAGATTCTATGGAATTCATATACAAACTAACGACAGGACCGTAATTAAAAATTGTTGTCACTGATGATGCTAGTTATTTTATATGAAACGTTATAAAAATGTCTAGTGTGATATACCACTGAATTGTGATTTTATCGTTCTATCAATATTTGTGATGAAATAGACAGGTCCGTATTTGAAAAAAATTGTTGATGATGGCGGTGTTGACACGAAACGTTTGATTAAAAATGTATCGTTACGTAGTTCTAGTACATTTTGAATACAATAAAACTTTCCTTTTTCATTTTTTAATATTTTCTGAAATAACAATTCTATTCGTAAAAAACCGAAAACAGCATTTTCAGTTTTCCCTGTATAAGTTGGGAAGGGCGAGAATCCCCGTAAATTTTCTCTGACCAATTTACTGCTCACCACAATAGTTCCTTTTTTCCATTTAATCGTCTTTGTATCTATTACGGTTTAGAATATAGCAATGTTACCACATGATAAAAGAAACGGCCTTTATAATGATTTTTCGAGTTTTGACCGACTTTCAACACGAAATGATCTCAGCGATTTGCCAACACGAGTGGTTAGCATACCCAAGAGAAATTTTGGCCGTTATTCAGAGGATAAGGAGCTAATGTAGTATTTTTGAGAACTGATAGCCAAGGTTTGTTCAGTTGTAGCCCTTCTTCGATTCTGTTGAAATTATAGTGATAGTTTCTGGATTTCAATTACTTCCCGGAATAGTTTTGGGCAATGCAGATATTGTAGAGATGACTTGGGTTTCTTCAAATGTCAGTCTGTAATAATTGTTGCTGACAACTGGCCTTATGCTCTCTCATTCTTGTTTAAACGGATCGTTCCGAGGTTCCAACATAAACGCTACCACAGGAACATGGTTGCGATATACTCCAGTAGAGCTTAGCACGTCTCGTTTGTCCTTCGCTAATCTCAAATGATCTTTCAGTTTGTTTCGTGGGTTGATAAATAGTTTTAATCTCATATTGTCGTAGAATGCAGCAAATCCCATTCGTTACTCTGCAAACATACGGAATTAATGCTTTTCTTTCTCTCAGTTCACAATCATTCGGTCTGATGTCGATTCTTGTGTCTCTGTTCTCTATTCTGTGTTTCACGCACCTCTCAAGGTTCATTTCTTTGTACCCATTCGACACAATAGTATTTTTAGGTGTTTCTGTTCTGCTTCCAGGTGTTCGGGTTCGCATATTCTCTAGGCTTGTTCTACTAATGTCTTCATTATTCCTTTTATTTTTTATTGATGATGGTTAAATACCTCCATAACATGAAACCATCACTCAGCAAATCATCATGTAGATATGCAATAAGAAAATTAGCTATGAGGAACGAGAACAAAAATAAACGTTTCTGGATGTTTCTCTGGAATTCTTCGAAGGTTTTCAAATATTTCACGCCGTTTCTAGAATAATTTACAATTTTTTATTGAATACCAGATTCTAGTGGGAGGCTTCGGATTTCTTTTGTTGCCTTGATATTCCAGTTTGTGGTTCAGAGCAGAAAAGAATGTTTTCTGCGGAATTCGTGAGAACTTGCAGAATTCAAACTACTGATAAATAGCTTTAGTGAGGAGGTTCTGTTTCCGGGACGATCGTTCTCAAATATCAAAGATTATATTACATTGCACGGCTTTTTCTTTACCTGCCAAGGGCTTCTGAACATCTTGAACCATTATAAAAACGTTTTTTTCTTAATATACAGTAAAGTACGCAGAGTATTTTAGCAGTGAGTTGTATAATTTAATAATTGCTGATTTTTAGGTTTTACATAAGCCATTCACAATTTTTCAGTATTATATAGCCACGAACTCGAATATCATGATAGTTTTTACGATTTTTGGCAGGTATGTGAATTTAACTTTCGAATTGCTGCAAATTTATATCTACGGTTCAATGAACAATTGCCTTTGAAAAACATTAAATGAAATGACATTTATTACAAATACTCTCGCACTTCCAACGAAATTTCAATTCATCATCTAACTCGACCAGTTTGATTTTTGTATGGGTGCATCATGTATAGATTGATATAGATTGACTGATAAAATGGAATATTCAACTTGGCATTTCGGTTTGGGTGATATATTGGTAGGGATATTATTTTTATCGAAACTTTGCATCAAGTTGGTAAAAAATCAATTATCTGTATTTTTCCATTTATATTTACGTTGAATTATATTTTTATATTTATGTAATAGAATATTATAATAATTATCATTATCGACCCCACAGTCTGATAAATATTGAATATTCCACAAGCAATTTATTTTGATAGAAAACATTTTTTTGTACTAGGTAATCAATAAAGTTTTCTATTTCGGTCCAGTTAATTTTGACAATTAGTCCACATTATCGCTTCTAAAGAAATCAGTCCATGGAACAGTATTTTTTTTATTATATGTATGTATGACATTGATTTCATTACAGAAATTGATCATTTTCCTGTTTTCGTATATGGATTTTTTCAAGAAAACTTCTTCGAACAGTCGTTATGAAAATTTGCAGTCTGAAACAACAGGAATCGAGGAAGCAACTTAAATTAAGTATTTTTTACTGATCAATGCAAAGAGAATACAATTGTTAGAATTCATTAATAGACAAATAGTCTAGTCAACAAGTGCCATTTAGACTAACTTTTTTCAGCAGTCTCCGAAAATTATGATTGAGGTGTCATTCGATTCGGAATGACATCCAGATGATTTTTGAAAAAAATGAAGTTCCGCATGAAAAAATTGTAAAAGTTATTAACAATTAACTAAAAAAAAAAAAGATGGCTTTAGTATTTTGTAAATATCTCAAAAACTAATTAAAATTTTTTAATTCTAAAAAAAGATTCAAAAAGAGGAGGAAATTTCCTAAAAAAAAGCTCAATTCCCGGAATTGTAGCATCAATATTTATAATTTTCCCAGAGGGATGAAAATACGGCCGAAAACGGGTACTCTGGCTCGGGCAAGCCACACCCACTTTGGACACTTTAACAATAAAAATTATTTTAAAATACTAAATATGAAAATAAAAAATTGGAAAAATTCAGGCACTAACTGAATAGATTAATGAACAATAATCCGCTTGAAAAAAATTTTTATCACAATTTTTCAATTAGTTAATCAATAGTTAATTAATAATTTTTTTCTGCTTGAACATGAACATTGCAAGTGTGATAATTGTTAAACTATAAATTTAAGATTTTTTTCCTCTTTTGGAGCAATTCTTGAAAGGCTTCAGAATAGAACCCCGTTGGAAAAATTAAAAAGTTTTTATTTTTCAGTTTTTTATTAACAATTTTCGTTGTTGCAAAATTAAATACTTAAATTAATCATTGAAAAAAAATTTTTTTTTTAAATATTATCAATAATCCGTTTTTATGTTATCAGGAACTACATAGAAATAATTTTTTTAAATTTTTATCTCTAATTGTTTAAAAAATTGTTATAAACAAATGCGTTGTTTATAAGATAATTGAAATTTTTTTTATGGAATTTCAATCTTTGATACAAATAATGATTTTTAAAAGAAAAATTGTTCCTTAAAAAAATTTTTTTATTGCTTGAAAACGCATTTGTTAATTAACAATTATTTTCTCCCGCTTCTAATTAATATTAAGGAACCATTTTTTTTTTAAATCATTATTTGTCTTTCTTTCTGATATAAAAAAAAATTCCATTTTATTTAATTTTTCATTGTTTATGCAATAAACAATTTGTTATAAACAAATAAATTTTTACCTTATATTTTTTTTTCTATTCTAATTTCTGTCACAAAAACAGACATGATTTTTTTCTTTTTTAAAATTTTTTTTATTATTTTTTATTTAATTTTTAAATATAAGTTCTCTCTAACTTCGTCATTCTTTCCTGGTCTTCATCCTTAAAATTATTATAATTTACAAACTAATGGAGATACGATGAAAATACTTATTTATTCTCCATTACATAAAAAACAAATTTAGCAGAAAAGTTTAGTTGTTACTTATTTATTTATTGAATTTATCTATCTAAAGGTGATTTGGAGAATGAAAAATATTCACAGCTAAATATGGAAGCTTAAGACAGACATGTTAGAAAGTAATTATAATTATTATTAGGTGACCGTTGATAATTACTCGTAGATATGAGGGTCTATTATAATCAAATGAGATTTAAATGATAATATATATGAACGTGCATAGAATATTCTGTTCGTTGATAAATAATTAAATTTATTAGACTCTATTGTCTCAATAATATTTCAAAAGAAAAAAATAAAGATTGTCATTCATAAACTTTTACAAACATTAAAGAAACCGAACCTGAAAATAAAAATCTAGATATTAATATTAATATTAATATATAAAAGGTAAAAATGTTGAGTAATGAACAATAATTGATAAGATACTTGAATGAAGTAGTCATATTTCTAATAGTTGATAAGATTTTTAAGCATTAAAAAAAAAAAAAATTTTTCCCTAAGTATTTTTCAACAACAATTGCTATAAATTCAATAAATAAATAAGTAACAACTAAACTTTTCTGCTAAATTTGTTTTTTATGTAATGGAGAATAAATAAGTCTTAAGTATTTTCATCGTATCTCCATTAGTTTGTAAATTATAATAATTTTAAGGATGAAGACCAGGTAAGAATGACGAAGTTAGAGAGAACTTATATTTAAAAATTAAATAAAAAATAATAAAAAAAATTTTAAAAAAGAAAAAAAATCATGTCTGTTTTTGTGACAGAAATTAGAATGGAAAAAAAAATATAAGGTAAAAATTTATTTGTTTATAACAAATTGTTTATTGCATAAACAATGAAAAATTAAATAAAATGGAATTTTTTTTTTATATCAGAAAGAAAGACAAATAATGATTAAAAAAAAAATGGTTCCTTAATATTAATTAGAAGCGGGAGAAAATAATTGTTAATTAACAAATGCGTTTTCAAGCAATAAAAAAATTTTTTTAAGGAACAATTTTTCTTTTAAAAATCATTATTTGTATCAAAGATTGAAATTCCATAAAAAAAAATTTCAATTATCTTATAAACAACGCATTTGTTTATAACAATTTTTTAAACAATTAGAGATAAAAATTTAAAAAAATTATTTCTATGTAGTTCCTGATAACATAAAAACGGATTATTGATAATATTTAAAAAAAAAAATTTTTTAATGATTAATTTAAGTATTTAATTTTGCAACAACGAAAATTGTTAATAAAAAACTGAAAAATAAAAACTTTTCAATTTTTCCAACGGGGTTCTATTCTGAAGCCTTTCAAGAATTGCTCCAAATGAGGAAAAAAATCTTAAATTTATAGTTTAACAATTATCACACTTGCAATGTTCATGTTCAAGCAGAAAAAAATTATTAATTAACTATTGATTAACTAATTGAAAAATTGTGATAAAAATTTTTTTCAAGCGGATTATTGTTCATTAATCTATTCAGTTAGTGCCTGAATTTTTCCAATTTTTTATTTTCATATTTAGTATTTTAAAATAATTTTTATTGTTAAAGTGTCCAAAGTGGGTGTGGCTTGCCCGAGCCAGAGTACCCGTTTTCGGCCGTATTTTCATCCCTCTGGGAAAATTATAAATATTGATGCTACAATTTCGGGAATTGAGCTTTTTTTTAGGAAATTTCCTCCTCTTTTTGAATCTTTTTTTAGATTTAAAAAATTTTAATTAGTTTTTGAGATATTTACAAAATACTAAAGCCATCTTTTTTTTTTAGTTAATTGTTAATAACTTTTACAATTTTTTCATGCGGAACTTCATTTTTTTCAAAAATCATCTGGATGTCATTCCGAATCGAATGACACCTCAATCATAATTTTCGGAGACTGCTGAAAAAAGTTGGTCTAAATGGCACTTGTTGACTAGACTAAAATGGCGTTGAAATATTTACTTGTATTGTAATTTATTTGTAATACATGAGATGTAGATGAATTAACTTTGTGGTCGGTAAACACACTATATTGAGCTAGCTTCTAAGTTTTTTTATTATTCAATCTAGGAATCTTTGAGGGTGTTCAATAATTTAGAATATTTGCATTACCGTATGTACATATGTTTTTTCTAAGTTGTTTGTATATGTATTGGAAAATAAACCTCCATCTCAAGTTCATCGGGAAAAACATGATAGTCAGACTAGATAAGTAAATAAACTTTGTAATTACTATTTCCAAAATAAACTTGCAATGAAACAGCAAACAGTGGTGGACTCGCTTGAGGTATTTTTCACATTTGGGCTTAATGTTAACGATTCCTTGAGTTTTATATGGTGAGTGTTTATTCTTGTTGGGACCTTTGGTGTATTCATAATTACAAATATAGAAAAACTGACCGAACACCAAAACATTTTATTGAGAAAGTTAGAATTATCTCAAAAGTTAATCTGCGGCTGGAAAGATTCCGATCTTGTCACCATCGAAACAATCTCGAAGTGTGGTCCGATACTCACCGATAGGTCGAGGACTGGACTTTTTTAGGAAGTTCTTGATGGTTCTAAAGAACTTTAAAAGGAAGGCTATTCGAGCTCACGGTCAAGTTGGAAAACTGAGAGTCGCGTGTTTAAAGCAATAGAAGAAGGAAAACACAATGAAAAGATACTAGGAAGATGGAATGGCAACGGAAAGAAGAACGCTGGCGAAAACAAATAGAAAGATCCACACAGAAACAGATGGAGAAAGAATAAGGGTTCAAAGAGATACAAGAAAAAGGGAATAAGCATTGGAAAAAGTATTCACTTGCACAAAATATCCGAGAAAGTCTGGAAGAACCAAGAGAACAACGAGAACAACGAGAACAACGAGAACAAAAAAACATTCTCATGAAATTGTCCACCAAACTTCTCAGAAACAGCTGAACGAGAGGGCTGGAGAATAACAAGAGGAACAAGACCAGTCTATTGAAACCATCCAAGAACAGATGAATGAAGGGCATAGGAAGAGAAAAACAAGAGAATAGGACCGGTAGCAAGATTTTGCAAGAACAGAAGTCCAACCTAGTTGAAGAAGAGTTGGAAAAATAGCACCAGTTGCAGAAAATGTTGAGAGAACAGGAAATCAAACAGAAAGCACATAAAAACAACACTATGCATCTGGAAATTTTAGAGGAACAAATGGCGAAGAATGTGGATTGGTAACGGAAGTGAAGAGAGTAGCCCAGCTCTATGGGTTCTTACAAGAACATGAAAAAATATGTAAGCCTCTGGAAAATAATTTTTAAGACCCCTGCAATGCCTTGGAAAGAGGGCGTTCGAAACCGGATGTGAAGATGGTCCAGAAAGCAGAAAAAATAATAGACCTGAATAGAATATGGAAGTTGATGCAACACAGAACCAGCTGAACCACGAATTATTGTTGAGGTCTTGATCACTACTCAGAGACTGCTACTTGCTCAAACTCTCGAAGTGTCTACATCAGTGAGCGCTGTCAACGTATTGAATGCCATTAAAGAGTCTCACCTGCACCCCTATGTTCGTCAAAATCGACCAACGATGCGGCTTCGGGTGGTGGGGTGATGCCACTGGTGGCATATCAGTCTGACGCAGAATGAAGAAAAAAGAAAAAAGTTCAGGAAGGGGTTAAGAAAAAAATACCAAAAATTACAACTTTTCTGCAAAAAATACAAACCAAGGGAGCTCTTTCACTTTAGATGACCCCCCAGTGCCAAGGAGTACCGTAAATATTATATGCCCTGGATTCAAAATCAGCTTCAACCGGCGTACTGAGGAGACGAAAGAAACAATTATCTAAAAACGTATATGGACTGCCGCACACATAAGACAAGACCAATAAAACGAGTTAAACATAACTAATATTCTCTCTTGGCCCGATTAGTATTATGTTTGTTCGGGAACTTTGATTGTCCTGTAATCCCTACCAGAGTGAAGCGTTAGCTTTTGATAAGAATAATCGAAATTAGAGAGGTGCAGACAATCTATCGAAATACATTACGCCCATTCATGATAATTCTAGCGGTCATCCAAAAGTATTGCACCGAGAAAATTGAAGAATTCAGTCGATATAAATGAACAAACAGCGGGCAAGTGCTTGATCACGTCACGATGGTAGCAATCTCGAGGTGTGGGCCGACAGCTGTCTCTTCAAAATCCAGCGGTTGAAATAGGAAATGGACGTTTTTTAGTGCTCTGGAATTACGCGGAGCATATAACCAGTGTATTCGAGTTGTACAATTTAATTCTCGAAATTCATATTCCATTGTGAAGTCGAAGACATATGATCTTTAATGTTTCTTGTTTCAGGAACTCTATCACACACTTGATAGTTTGTTGAGAGTATTGTAAGATTACACATAAATGCCATATAAGACCAATAGACTGTACAAAAACAAGTCTGAGAACAAATGAAGGTCACACTCGTTGATCATCAGTATTCACCAGCAGTATGTACTGTAATAGTTTGTTGAGAGTACACATGAAAGTTATCTATGAAGAATCACTCATGAGTACTAGGATAAACGAAGAGTACTCAGCCATGAACTACATAACCGTGTATGCAATTTCTCCCAATTAGCACGAATGTCATCTCAAGGTCAAACACAAACCCTGATTACAATCACACAACAGTCATCAAGGCCAATCAAAAATAGTCTTGAATTCCAACAAGGACATCTCCAGATATTTGGCCACACAGTGGCAACCATGCACTAAACGTACACCAGGAATTGACGATCCATTGAAAAACATGAAATTCCGTGCAACGCCAACGATTTCAGATCATCAACTCATCAATCCTTTGAGGTTTATTATTATTTTCATTCAATTTTTCTGCTATTCCTTCCGAGCAGTTGAAGTAAACAAATTTCCCAACTCCATTTCTGTATTCGAATTCCTCAGTATTCTAGGAATAAATTACGGGATTACTGTCAAAATATTTACTTCGGATAACTCTGGGGACTGAATTAGTTCTCGACATACTAACTCGTCTCTATTCAGTTTTCCCATTCCGTATCGGGTCGAGATCAAAGTTTTCCAAACTGAACCAATTGAATTATTTCAAGAGGTTGCCTTGACCTTTGAAGACGTGACTTATCTATATAAATAAACCTCTTATAAAATAGTGGATGACATATTTTTCGAAAGTTTTCAATGAGAATGGATGTATTTGGAGTGATCGTTGATAGATGATAATAATTGTAGTAAACCTACCAGTGCAATATAAATGAAGCGTAAATATATCATGAGGGTGTAAAAGTACACAGGTCATGTCAGATGGAAGTCGTTTGCGGAGTGTTACCTGGTGGAGCTGGAAGCCACAAGGTACAAAGAGAAACAAAAAGAAGCACGAAAAAAGAAAGAAGGAAGACTACAGCGAGAAACAATAGAAAAATCGGGTGCAAAAATAGTCTCAAAAAATTGTGCAAGAGTATATGGAAGAGTATCTGGAAGGACTGGTTGCAGAAAAATCTATCTGAACAGGAAAATAAGAGGGCTGACGGACACCAAGAGGCTGGCTTTTGGAAAGTCTACAAGAATCGAAAAATGAAGGACCTGAAGAACAGGATCTGATGCAGAAAACGTCAGTATGTCTCACTCCTTATGGAACACCCCCGTAGAATTATACCGATAGATACAAACATTGTTAAAGAAAATACCTAAAATGAATTGTTTCAAGGGAAGATACACGACAATCCTACAACTCCATGTCGAGAACTGAAGAAGTTACGGAGGTGTTTTAATGAGAAGTGAGACAAATTGAAATTTTTCGAAACTGAATTTTTTCAGGAATGAAGCGATAAGTTAATGATTGTGATTACGAATCCGAAGATGTTTTCAATCTATTCAGCACACTAGAAACAATTTTTTTTTTGAAATTGTGGTGATTCCATAGCGGCTAACATACATTGTATACTACTAGAAATTACTCCGTTCATTTTCCATTAGAATAGTGCGGGTTTCTTTCAGAATTCTACGTTAAAAATACAAAAATCACACTTTTGGAGCAGGAAAATAAGAGAAAAATGGAGTTCTATCGATTTTTGCAGAAACAAGTTGAATCTGTAGTAAATTGATGGATGTAGCCGTTACTACGTGGTAGGAGATCATCATAAGAAAACGAAAAGAAAATTTCTATGTTTTTATACCACTTCAACTTGTAACACTTCGTTACTGCAGTTTCGTCCTATATGGACATTCGAGTTGTTTGAGAATTCGAGTTTGACATTCGAGATGTTTGAAAATGTCCATATAGGACGAAACTGCAGTAACGAAGTGTTATAAGTTAAAATGGTTTTATAAAACATAGAAATTTTCTTTTCTTTTTCTCAAAATCTGTAGTCATCATGAGAACATGGAACATGGAAGTGTGACGGAGTACGTAGGGAGAGTCTGTAGAGATGGAGAGAAAAAAAATAATGGACCTTCGTGTGGGAATTCAAGATATGGACAAAGTCCCCGACGAATAATTGTCAGTCATTATGGACATGGTCAGACGTCACTACAAATCACTAAGAAATTATAGCCTCTTGAATCAATTTGAGCAGCAACAATCTTTGCGTTCCGCAGACCAGCACCCAGTTTGCATCTAAAGAACTATGAGAGGGAAAAAAAAACACCAGTGCTATTATTGTTAAGGCCATATAGAATAGCAGGGGAGCCCAAGCGGGGATTTCGGGATTTACTGAAGCGCGGCAGATTAATATATAGGGAGATACCTTGTTCCCGGTTAAGTACCTCCACCAAATATGAACCTCATAAATAAGGCCGCGTCCAGGAAAAGGATAAAGGATTAGTAAAAAAAATTGATCATCAGAAATTCTCGAGCGCGTCAGATTAAGATAGGGTGAGTTAATTATATGCTAAAAAGTGTATATTCTACTAATCTGACAATTTGAGAGTGACGTAAAGAAAGAGGAGGGCTACAGAGTTGTAAAAAAAACGTCATCTCGACATTCTCGAGCGTGGCTGAATTTTTTTTTATTCTGAAGGAAATAATTCAAGGATTATGAAAAATATAAAATCAGACGATTTCTACAAAAGTCTGATGCGTGCAGCTGCGTAATGCCTATGTTCCCCTCTCCGCGTTACTATTTCTCTCTCACTCTTCCTTTATCTATTTGGCTTGGCCAAACCTAGATTTTCAATATGATTTGAACCGATTCGTACTGGTGGATTTTGAGAAATCTCAAAAAAACTACGAATATATTTTTTCAAATTTGTTTTTTTTTTATTACTTTTAAACGGTTTTATCGATCGATTTCAAAAACTAATCAGCTCTTAATATCAAAAATCCACGTCGATCGCTGCCAGTCCGGTCAGAATCGGTTGATTCGTTCGTGAGTTATCGTTGTCGAAAGAAAACCGAAAAAAGTGTTTTTTCGGAATCACTCTGAAATTTCTAGTTCGATCAATTCAAACTTAAAAATTCTTCATGAAGCTTGAAAAACTGCGTCGAATGCCGTCAACGGCGTGAAAATCGGTTCATTTATTCAAAAGTTATTGCGGTTTGAAAATTCAAAAAATTATATAAACTTCTATCATATTTTTGAGCTCGGAGAGCTCAAAAACAAAATAAGTGAAATCTTGAGCGCTCAGGCATGGAGTTAGCGGGAAGTTGCAGGGATGACCTTTAGGGTCAACCGTTTTCCTATTTTTTTTTTGGCAGATTGGGCGAATCTTTCTAGATAATCGTCAGCTTAGGAGACAGTACATCTAGGACATGAAGATGAACCATATATATCTTAATCTGACGCGCTTGAGTATTTCAAAATGGCGATATTTTTTCATATTATAATAATGGCCGCGAGTTTGCGTCACATCGACATCGTCAGATTATTGCATGGGAGCTTTTTTTTAGGTTCACTTAACACCCCCTAAAATAATCTGACGCGCTCGATTTTTTTTCATTTTCAACCCTTACCTGCGACCACCCTCATCATACATTATTATAAATACGTATAGGACATTAATGCTATCAATATCTGACGCGCTCGAGTATGTCCATGCAACAGTTTTTTTTACAAATTTGAAAATCTATAGCCGCTTCCCCCACCGATGGAAAGGTATACATTAAATAACATTATTTTCTTCTTATCATCTAAGCTTTTGCTACCTAATAGGTCTCTATGACGCTCGAGTAAATCCACGTTTAGCATCGTGGGCTCCCCTACTAGAACATCACCAGCTCAACTGCGGCTCATGAGTGAAGTTATAATTATCAAAGAACTCGCGAAAGAAGATCTATTCCACGAGAGCAGAGTAAATATTGTCACGAAAGAATTCCCGTTTGTTTCGGTCTATGCGAACAATGTACTACAGACCACACTCTCGGGATAGGACCAAGAAACCAATCCAGACAAGGAGAGTTTTCACACTGGAAAAAAAAAACGAAACTGATTGATCCAATTTTCGAAGCATTGTGAGCAGAATAGTATTGGAAAGTCAATGGAAGTTCGTCAGTTTTCTAATTGCTTCTACCTAGGAATAAAAATGGCCTAGTCTTCAGGTATAATCCTCAGTCAGAAAAAAAATAACGTCTCATTGTGTAGCTTTCGCAGTATTGTCACACTAATAAGGGAGTGAGAATTTTCGGTAACAGTTACGTTGAACACGAGATATTCCTACTCCTATTCCTAGGAAAGAAATTACTAGTGTGGCGAAGGGGAAAATATGGATTGTTCTTATTGAGTGATACCACAGGCGTCCAATACAGCATTTTCTACTATGGAATGTATAAACAATTAGTTTTGACATTAACATATGAAATTTGCTGTTCTTTACTGATACATTGTTTGTAGTTGAATGTTGTTGGGATAAGAACAAAAATATGTTTTTCTCTATAACCTATTTGTAATTTCACTTAAACCACAATTTGAGTTCTGTAACAAGTCAAAATTACTTCAATTTTCCCGTTCGATTTCATTATGTGAATTTCAACGTTTCAAATCAATTCTATTTCCGATTTTCATTCGACGAACGTTTATTTTTGATGGTCTATTACGTTACAGTTCATTAAGCAAACATACTGCCAAACATATAATTCGTCAGACTTCACAAAATTCTATCTACCAATTTTCGATTTGCTATATCAGTGTCCAATGATAAATGTAACCGGAATGCATTCAGGGTAGTTTCATGATTGCGCTTGTGTTTGATCAAAACGTTTAATACTCTGAATGTGAATTATTCACCAAATCTTCTCTTCATGTTCGATACTCACATATATAATTTTCCCTATCTCCATTCGTCTGTCTGAACCAACCCACAGTTATTGATTGATTTGCATTTCAAAGGGGCTGGATTTATGATGTTACTTTTTTTTCATGCAGTGCACAACCAATACTCAGATGTAGAATTATAAACCCACATTCATCTAATTCTACATTACTAGTTTTCATTTGTCAGAGTATGTGTTCAAAAAAGAGTCAATTAACTACAAGCTTTTCATTATGAACGAATCATTGGCTTTAGAATCAATAAAAATTTGGATTCGATAATTTATGACTCGGAAAATACAAACAGATTGTTGGACTCTCTCATTCATCGATATAAATAATAACATTGTTCATATTTGAACACCAAGAATTTGTTTATATGCTGGCATATCAAAATAACATGATGTGTTCGCCAAACTAATGTAAGTAACCTGGAAGTACTGAATAGGGACAATGAGCCAAACTCTGTTACTCAAAGAAGACGAGAAATTACCGTTGGATCCTCCCAGGCAGCTAGGCAGGTAGGGACGTGGTTCGTCTCAGACGAACCAACAAACTCGGATCACCTTCACATTTATCTGGAGATTGGCAACACCAGTGAACCGGCTAAAATGTATCGGGACCCGAGGAAAACCTGAGATATCGGGATCTTGGGGAAAACCTGAGAAACCTTAGGAAGTCAAACGTAACATACACAGTGCTTGACAGTGCTTGCAATATAGAAGAAACTTCGTAAAAAATTGAAAAGGCCCCAATAAGTCCGTATCAGAACAAATGTCCCCTAAGAAGCAGGCAAGCTGAAGGAAAGGTGAACTGGTGGAACACCGAACTCGCAAAACTTCGGAAAAAACGCGCAAATTGTTCAGTAAAGCGAGAAAAAAGTGGCGGAAAATTCCAAAACACTACAAGAATATAACAAAAAGATCAGAAGGGAACAAAGGAAAGCATGAAGGAAGTTCTGTGAGGACATAAACAAACCTCAGCATAGATTCTTTCCAAAAAAAAACATGAACCCAGTGGGGACTCTTGAAAAACTCACTGGACATTACACAAATACTGGGAAAGAAACAATTGAGCTCCTGCTCAACACACATTTTCCAGGATCTACTATAGTCGCAAATACCAGCAACCTCCAACTAAGGGCGAATAGGGCTGACTGGGAGGTGGCAAAGCGGATCGTAACTTACCCGAAAGTAATATGGGTAATAAACTCTTTCAACACATATAAATCATCTGAACCTGATGGAATATTTTCTGATCCTGTACTGTAGCAGGGAATTGAATATCTAGCACCAGAACTATGTAGACTGTACAGAGTGAGCCTAGCATTTGGCTGGCTACCACAAACCTTCAAATCTGTAAACGTGGTCTTTATTTCGGAACCTGGCCGGAGTTCAGACAACTAGGCCAAGGACCATAGACCGATAAGCTTATCATCCTTTCTCCTGAAAGGACTAGAAAAACTGATAGACAGGGACATATGGGAGGCAGCTCTAATAGACCGGCCTTTACATTTAAACCAACATGCCTACCTAACAGGAAAATCGTGCGAGACGGTTTTGCACCAATTGGTGTCAAGGTTTGAGGACTCTCTAGCGAAAGAAGAAATAGCTCTATGCACTTTCCTAGACATGGAAAGAGCCTTTGACAATACATTCTTCAATAGCATGGTCCCAGCGACCAGAAGAAGAAGCGTTGATGAAACCACCTGCAGATGGATACTGTCAATGCTCCAAAATCCAAGACCAAGATGTTCGAAGACTCCGAGCAGTCAGAAATTGCCAGGGCGGAATTTTATTACCCCTACTGTGGGATATGGTAGTCGTCGTGCAGGGAAAGAACGCCCAAATAACCTCTGAGCTAATGCAAAATGCACTGAGGACCGTAGGGGAATGGTGCAAAAGAGAAGGACTGAGGATTAATCCGTCGAATCTACACAACTGCCATAAAGATTATTTTTGGTGGAGTCAGACTGAAACTTTTTTCACCCACCCAATTATGTATCACCGTCAGTGTGTGTAATGGATCGCCTCCGTTGCACAGCCTATTATTCGTGTTTTCGTTAAACGCAGAACCATGATTAACATTTCAATCGAAACCATCTGGTGCACACCTCATGAAATATTCGAATAGAATGGTGTCGTTAACCTATATTTTCATGGAATGGAACAAATCGTTTCCTATTAGACCAATCGATAAAAACATTAGTCCGAAGTCGTATGAATAATGTAACGCCGAGAATTACAACGGAAAGGTTTTCATAGATGAGTGTTTATTACTTCTGTTTTTATCGAAAGTTGATTACTTGAATAAAACGTAATACATTACATATGAGTACTCTTTTTCAAATCATTCAATTATTGAAATTCTTATCTCCAAAGAACAAAGAACATAATTCATCAAAATAAATTCTAGCACTGATAATGCAAGAAGTAAAACACCTTTCCCACAACCCCCTGAGAAAGTAAACATAAGAAATCAAGAAACTTTATGCGAAAAAAAAGTAACACACTCGATACGTTGTATTTATGTTAGGAAATTGACGCAAAGCATGGTAGATGATGAGGTATTTAACTAAGCACTTTGAAACAAGTTATAACAGTAATTGTATTAATACTCTCAGGAATAACAATATTTTTATCTCAGTTATGTGTAATTTACATTCAATAACGACAAGCCGTTGTTTGAAATGCCAAAGTTAGCTTTGTTTTGTGACTCCCAGTGGCATCTAATACTATTAGGGTTGACTAGCATAAAAGGAAACAATATTATCATCCTTTATCCATTAAAGGAAGAAATTATAGTTTAAACGAATCTATTGGAATAATTCATTCCCCACCCTCAGGCAAATACAAGCCAATAAGCCTGATGTAGTCAGCCTTGACTATTGAAGTAGGACGATTTTTGTCATTGAGTTTTCAGCTCCTGGCGAAACGAACATCGTCCGAAAATAGGAGGAATAATTGACTAAACCATTCTGTAAATATTGTGGTTCTGATAATAGGGCCCTTGGTGGAATGATGGACAAACTGCTCTCAAACTTAAAAATCATACCGGCTTGCCGCCGTAATATGGCAGAAATCTTAGCCGGACGAATGCAGAAGGCCGCAATTCTTGGTTCACTCCGCCTGCTCAGGGCACATGATTCTCGGGCCCAATAGTCACTTACCCCACGGCGTGGCCCTTCGGAAGTGTTGGTGCTCCGGAGACAGGGCCTCTCTGGGAAATTCCTAACGAATAAAAAAAATAATAATACGTCTCCATTCATATAAACCTAAGCTTTACTTGAAAAGGCGAAGCGCCCAATGAGCGCAATTACTACTCAACCTGTGGAGGGAGAAATATATATTTTATTCAAAAACAAATATTGAAGTTATACTAAATAACATTCTAAGTATATCGTACATATTCATCATCACCATTTCTGTAGCTCACGTTAAATTAAATTCCAATCATTTAGATAGGAGTAAATTTTTTATATTTTTCTTGAAATTGGTCAGAGAATAGTCATGAAATTCTGTTGGCAAATTATTGTAACAAATACAGGCATTGTATGTGAACCTTTGTTGGAAAATAGAGGGGCAGTGTTTAGGAATTACCAAGACATCTTTGTTACGGGTATTGAATTTGTTTAGATCTCCAAATCGTTTAAATTTATAAATAAGCAATAGACGGGATTTCTGATAGACAATACTACATGAGCTAGAGTCATGATATAAAGTTTTCTGAGTTGACTGAGTTTCAGTCTTCCAGTTACTAAAACATGCTCGCGAGGCAAAAAAATGTCAGAAGAAAGAAGTTACAGACCCCCGAAAGAAAAGATAAAGCGCTGTATCATTCAAATATGAATTGTTCAAAGCCATGATACAGAACTGTGATGAAAATAGTTACATAAAAAGTAATTTTTTTTGTTTTTTTTTTGTACGAATTAGAGTAGCGAAGAGAAGAAAGAGTAAAATGTTTAACTTTCTATTTCAAAGGAGAGAACAATAACGCGGGGACAAACTAACAAACTGGAATACAACCCAATATTTGACAAAACAACGCAAGGAGGAAGTAAACCTTGCGCTCCTTCCAAGTGGCTGGTTAGAAACATATTTAAACGGTTTTGTGTCCGGTAAGGTTGTTCAGAAAGTTTATAGAGGAGAGAAAAGCATATGAATAAGAAAATACGTTGATTAAAATGACTGGGCATTCAAACCCGAAGTCCATATAGCCATATCTCCATCTGGACGAGAAACACCATGCAAGAATAGTATAGAAAATAAGAGACAATAATTCTACTAACCTCAATAAAGAAACTAACTAATGTAGCTTCTGTGCCTACTATAAGTTTTTTAAGTTATGATTCTATAATAGCAAACTCGAAAACATTAGTAGGTAGTGCACCAGGCCCGAAAAAATATTAATTTTCACAATCTTTAGGTTGTGTTTGATTTGTTAAATTTTATATAATCCATATGTACATACCTGTTTAGTGTAATTTAAATAAAATTTCGAATTTAGCACACACATTTTTCTTTTTGATTCCGGAAATATTCTACTGAATTAATATCGTGCATCAAAATGAACCTGATAATTTTTATTATTATTACACGCTTTTATTCAGCTTCACCTGTATGTTTGTCTGTGACCGACTCCTTTTTACTCGATTTTGACCCACTTCAAATGGACAGATTCAATTTAAACATTGTACACTTATCAAGAACTGATGACAATAAGTTAATTTGATGAGTTTGTCCATCATCCTGATTAGCATCGCCAGAATCAAATGATTTATTTGTCTCTCATAATTTACTCTGTGTGAGGGCCTTCGCCAGAATTTAAAAAATCCGCGTCGTGGATAGGGTCGCTTTTCTCCGGAGAAAAAAATTTATTGTTTATATATAAAATATGAAACAAAGCGCCCCACGCCTTTTTCAGTAATTTATTATTAAATATTTTCTGCCTATGTAAACAAATATTTTTTACTCTCTAGTTCAATGTGTTATAAAAGTGTATTTTTAATTTTTTTTTTAACTATATTTTATTCATTCAAGCATGTTGTCAGTAGAAAACTTCATTCGAGTATTTTCATATTCAGCTAAGGCAGTCAATCTACTTTGTTGCCGAGTTGAACATATAATTTTTTCTCCGATTGTTCATAATGATATATGTTCATAATGATATAGGAGGATATTGTATTTGCAAATTATTACAATTCCCACAATCTCTTTATTTTTCCTGCAGTGTTCAATTGAAATAAAATTTGATAGAAATCGCAGTTGTTGGAATGGTTGGTTGCTATGGAAATGTCCATAACAATTATAGTTTGACAATTCATGAAATTTCTGACAGTTGTGTGAAAAAATATCGGTATATTTAAATTTTTATATAATAGACAGTGATAGCGACCTGGAAGTACTTACATATATATACATATAATATAGAGTTGAATTTGTTGCCGGAGAAGTCTCGGATGAAATATGAAAGAAATTATAAACGATTTATGGATTATTGCATAGAGAAAAATGCGAAGACTTTTTCGGAGAATGTATTACTTGCTTATTTTGCTGGATTATCTCAAACAATGAAGAGTTCTACCCTTTGGTCTGTATATTCCATGTTGAAGGCAACTATGAATGTTAAAAATGGCGTAGATATAGGAATATACTTGAAGTTGCGGGCATATTTAAAACGGTCATCTGAAGGCTACAAGGCAAAGAAGTCCCGAGTTTTCGAAAAACAAGATATTATAAACTTTATACTGGAAAAGTAAAAGTAAGTTTGGAATAAGATATCTATACCATGAAGTGAAAATACTTATAATCCATTCTTTTAGGTTGTATTGATTTTTGGAATTGCGGGTGCATGTCGCTGCGACGAACTTTTGAATTTAAAGTTAGAAAATATTGAAGATATGAACAATAAACTATTGGTATCCCTATTAAACACGAAGACGAAGAATTCGAGGTCTTTCGTAATAATGGAATATTTGGATGTTGTTAGAAAATATATAGCTCTTCGGCCTGCTGAATTAAAAGACACAAGATTTTTTTTTCAAATACGCAAAAGGTAAATCCATAAAGCAATTTGTTGGAATCCATAAATTTGGTAAAATACCTCAAGAAATAGCTGTCTGTTTAAAGTTGCCGAATGCTAAGGAATATACGGGACACTGCCTCCGCAGAAGTTCTGCCACTTTACTTGTGAATGCAGGAGGTGACATAACAATGTTGAAACGACATGGTGGGTGGAAATCCTCAACTATAGTAGAAGGGTACATTGAAGATTCAATGGCAAGTAAAACCAGCATTTGTGAAAAAGTTTTGACAAATATAGGAACTACTTATGAGACGAATCAAACTGGTAATATAATTAATGTAGAGAGAACGATATCTGAGGAAAGAAAAGGTGGCCTATTCGTTCAAAATTGTAGTCATTTTACCAACAACTAAACATAGGTTTTTAAATTCTTGTTAAAAGTGTTATGTAATAATTGCTAATAAATGTTTACGTGAAATGTTTTATTCCCATTGAGTATAATCACTTTACTTCCTAGGCAGCAAAGTACCCACTTTGCTGCCTAGGCAGGAAAAGTAATACTTTGCTGATTAATATGTGTCAGTAAAATAAATATTTGCTGCCAATCGAAAAAAAAATATATTACTGTTTACAGTTCAAATTGTTGACAATCATAATTTGAAATAGTAAACCATAAAATATTTTTTTTTAATATACTAGTATATTCTCCAGATTTCTCTCAGTGCGAATATTGGAAATCACGTCATGAATTTACCATATTTCTTCCTTGATTTCTCTGGTAGGAAATTCAAAGTAACATTTTTTGCATTTTCTGCTACATCAGGAGGAGTGTTTGATAATTGACTGTCACTATCATCAATCATTATGCAGAAATACGTTGGAGAAGCGAGCGTTTTCGAAATATTTTCGCTCTAGAGAGCATATGCTGTCACAAAATGAAATTTCACGGAAAACGTCAACTTTGCGTTGAAATTTGAAAGCGTCAAATGCCAATTTGTTAAGCGTTTGTAGAAAAAGACTGTTTCCTGTTTGCTCATGACGACGTACTTACGTACTTACCGGGTCGAATGGAAGGAACTGTGTACTATCAAGACACACCGTTCTGATTGGTTCTTAAATCGCAGAAGATGCGAGTTTCATGTAGTGAGTGAAATTGTCAGGCTTATCCTCTTCTCGGAATAGGTTTTGAATTATGAACATTTCGACTGACAGCGAGCACCCTCAAGATACTTTAGCTAATAAAAATGAGGAAAGTATGCTAATCAAAAAACTGTCTGTATGTTTGTAGATAAACGTCGATTAAATTACAACTACTTTAGGCAATAATGTGTCCCACCGAGTACTGAATGATATACGGGACATTTTCTTTTTATCGTCCATTCCAGATATTCATTGACGTCTCATTTATGTCATCCTGTAAAGAGTTTATTCCAACTCATTTTCCTGCTATACCTATAATGCGCGGAATATTGATTGTGTCATCTCCGCCAGTCCGTCCATAATCCATTAGCGTCGATGGAGTTGTTCAGTGTTGCATGACTTGATGAATCGTGGTTTTTACCGGATTTTTAGAATGAGATTTATCAGTTCGGAATTTGGTTGACGTTGACGGACACCCGAGGCGTCCCCTCGGATGTTGTTATGGCACTCTTCCTATTCACATCTGGACTTTTTATGCAAAGGGCAGTGCGAATACATTTTTTTTCGTTAAACATTTTTCCACCGTAATGAACATGTTTGGAACAATACATGCTCACATAGAGGTACATGATGAAACTCTGATGTGGTAGAAGATTAAGTGTGGATTATCGAAGATGGTACGATGATAGGAAAACGATTCAGTATTTGTTGTGATGTCCGCCATCTTCAGTACCACATAGTTTATAATGTGGTTAACTTTCAATCAGAAAAATAAAAAAATATACATTTTAAATTGGTTTGTGGTTTGCTTAGAGCGAAACCTTCCATCCATCAATGTTATCGCAATACCCGATTTAATATTGTTTCTTCGAGAGTAGTTCACGGGAATATCATTTAGGCATATTTTTACTACTAATAGCATTCAAATCCATTTTGTTTATACCGTTTAAACGTTCTGGTTCCCGATTGTGATTGATATGGAATAAAAAGTGAAAATTTTAGAAAATTCCATTGTACGATAGAATTTTTGACACATTTTTCATTTTTATGCTCAACCATGAGTCTGAGCATGAACATATCATATATTTTCGAAACCATCATGAAATTTTGCATATACAGTGCGAATTTCAAGTGACTGATGTATTTTTTATGATTTTTAGGGGTCTACCCCTTTGGATTTTTGTCCTTTTTTAGATTATTTATTCCTTTCGTCGATCGACTTGAAATCCATAGAGTATGGTAATTCCATAATTTTGAATCGATTGGCGTTTGCAGAGTTGCTCTATCTTGCACCGTTTTCAATTTGAAGAGTTCATCTGAAGTTGGGAGGGTTGTTCGTCAGAATATATAATCTTCCGAAATTTTGCCAGTTCTTCAGCGAAATTTATTTTTGAAATATCATTTGGAATCAGCTCGTTGAGATATACTAGAGTAGACTCTGCGATCTTCTGAAAGAAGAAATGTAAAATTTTTCGAAAAGATCGTTCAAGGGAATTTTTGAGTCTGAGCATATACAAATCATATATTTTCGGAATCAGCATGAAATTTTGCACATATAGTGCGAATTTCAAGTGACTTAGATGGTTTTGTATTTTTCATGATTTTTAGGGGTCAACCCCTTTGAACATTTTTCCTTTTTTCGAGTATTCGTTTCTTTTTTCGATCGACCTAAAATCCTTAGAGTGAAGTAATTCCATAATTCTGAATCGATTGGCGTTTGCAGAGATGCTCTATCTTGTACCGTTCTCGAGTTGAAGAGTTCATCTGGAGTTCGGAGGGTTGTTCGTCAGAATAATCTTCCCAAATTTTGCCAGTTCTTCATCAAAATTTATTTTTGTAATATGATTCAGAATCAGCTCGTAGAGATATACTAGAGTAGACACAGCGCTTTTTTGAAAAATGAAGATTAAAAAAACTTGAAAAAATCGATCATACAAGGGAATTTTTGATTTTTTTTTCAATTTTTTATGTTGAACCTTGATTCTGAGCATTTTTTATTTTTCATGATTTTTAGGGGTCAACCCCTTTGAAATTCTTTCCTTTTTTCGAGTATTTTTTTTTGTTCAATCGGCCTAAAATCCATAGAGTGAAGTAATTCCATAATTCTGAATCGATTTTCGTTTGCAGAGTTGCTCTATCTTGAACCGTTCTCGAGTTGAAGACTACATCTGGAGTTGAGAAGGTTATTCGTTAGAAAATTTTCCGAAATTTTGTCAATTTTTAATCGAAACTCAATTGGACTTTTTTCTTTCTTTCGAGTATTTGTTTCTTCCGTCGATCGACTTGAAATCCTCAGAGTAAAGAAATTTCATAATTCTGAATCGATTAGTGTTTGCAGAGTTGCTCTATCTTGAACCGTTCTTGAGTTGAAGACTACATCTGGAGTTGAGAAGGTTGTTCGTTAGAAAATTTTCCGAAATTTTGTCAATTTTTAATCGAAACTCAATTGGACTTTTTTCTTTCTTTCGAGTATTTGTTTCTTCCGTCGATCGACTTGAAATCCTCAGAGTGAAGAAATTTCATAATTCTGAATCGATTAGTGTTTGCAGAGTTGCTCTATCTTGAACCGTTCTTGAGTTGAAGAGTATATAGTGCAAATTTCTAGTATATCTGATGATTTTGTATTTTTGTTGATTTTTAGGAATCTTCCCCTTTGAACTTGTTTAGAGTATTTTTTTTCCAGGAATCGATTTGAAATTTACAGAGTACACTAATTTCATCATTCTCAATCGATTGTCAGATTTGATCTATCTTCAATTTCTCCAGATGAAAAGTTGAGAGGGAATATTTTCCTCCAATAACAAAAAAAAAATTGACTAAATTATGATTCGTGATGATTTTCGTAATGTCGTTAAATTGTCATCAAAATGCATAACATAGCGCACAGAATAAATTCACTTGCCATTAGAACTAACCCCGTAAAACCGTAGCGTTCATGAAAAATGTGTTGGTAACGTCGAACCGCCTACACGAAACGCTTTGTATGAATAATTTTTTGTCAGAGAGATATCGAAAATGGGATCAGAAAAATACGCAAATCGAAATGAAAATTGACGTGTGAAGTTTTTCACGAATTATGCCCTACTTCACGAATGCTCTGTATAAACGTTCTCACCAACGTGAAACCTCTTTGTTCGGAAGGTTAATGGCATACAGAGGGAGAGTTGTCGCATGGTAATGGGAATTTAGCAAAGTTCCAAAGTTGAAAAATCGATCCAACAAAATTTATTTCTCTTTAATTATGTATGGCTTTTTAACTTGTTGAGAGTTAACAATTTCAACTCCAAATTGGTTTTTGTTTCAGGTGAAGAGACTAATTAATCGCCCAACACCGAATAGTTCTTCGCAGAATTTTCTATCAGAGGTAAGTCGTGTTCCAAAAAAAACTTTTGATTACTTCAGCATCCATCAATTTGAATTTCCTCCCATTGCCGGGTAACTCTTTGGGAAAGATATCAGTTTAGTTTTTTTTTTTTATTGTAGTGAGATGTATTTTTGCATTGAATGATAAGTGTACAATTTTAATCTGATAAATGGGTTTCTGCTATCAGCACACGAACAATTTGAAGTGTTTGGTCGTTTTTTATTATTTCCACCAGTATTCATCATTGTTATTACTCCTCATTAATGTGGAAAAGGTTTTAGGGAAAGATAGAGAAATACAACTAATTGTCTGAAATCTGTAGAGAAGTAAAGGTCATTTATATCCATCTGCAGCTACGAGCCAATACGCATATCACCGTAGAGTAGTAAACTCCCAGTCGGTGCCTTTGATATATCGGGATCAGATTAAATTTTTTTCTGGCATGCGGTGGGGTAAGAAGGGTCAGCTGAAAGTTGTCCTGTCTCACTTGGTCTTACGTACGGCATTCTATCTCGTATTCATTTTGGTTGCGCGATAGCACGGAGTACATCGGCTAAACGCAAAATTCGAGGTAGGGATGTAGACACAAATATGGCGGCGAGTGACCCTACTTCAATTTACTTTTCTACGGTGCTAATATCAACAGCAAAGAAATGGACCTCTTGCGTCTGAAAATAGAACAGAACTCTACAGCGATCAGACACCACCGCTTAGGACTTCGCGAGACTGAGATCAAGACCAAGACTGATCAGTCTTGAAAAATAAATGTAGTCTTGGATGCCTGGGTGGGAAGCAAACGCTGTAACACCACGACCACTTCGCTTGGTCTTGATATTTCAATACCAAGACGAGACTGGCTCAGTCTTGGACTTGGTCTTGATTGTCTTGGTCTTGGTCTTGGATCAAAATGCGTATGAATACCTTGTGTATAAATTTTTTTATATCTTCAATAGTAGTAGGTTTGGCCACTGCGACCTCACAACATACGCATATTTGTTGTAAACTATAAAACTGCAATACTGAATTTGAAAATTTTATTTTCGATTTGAATGAACAAAAATTAAAAACTTACCATTGGAAAAATAAACTATTGAAATAAAATTCCATGACATTTTCCATCAGATCTTTGTTGAGTTCATTATTTTTCTTTCGAGACCAAGGACAAGACTCTTCAGACTCTTGAGAGAGAGTCTTGGTCTTGAGAAGATTCATTAAGTCTTGGTCTTGGTCTTGGTTTGTTCTTGGTATCAATTCGCCTACAAAAGAGAGCAATAATTTCACATTTCAGAAATACAATTTGTAAACAAATATATAACTCGATAAGTGACTGAACACTTGTGTCGAGAGAGTAAGTGGTTAGAGAATACATAAGATAGTAAAATAGTAAAAATAGTTAAACAGAAAAATAGTAGAAAATTGTAGAAATTGGTCTTGTATCAAGACCAAGACAAGACCAAAACTAGTCTCTTGGTCTCGCGAAGCTCTACTACCGCTCTCAACACCAGTTATACAGGGTAAACCACGTCTGCTAGAATGGTAGATTGATCCAGGTTCTGAAAGCTGCCACCTCGACTAAATATAGAGGCACTTATGAAATACCTTGGGCTCACTTCCTTGTAGATATTCTCCTTGTGAGACATCGTCGTTACAGTAAGTTTTTTCCCATAACGCATAAGATGTAGCTTATGCACAGAAGAATCAGAACAGGCAAGAATTGCGTTAAACAACTGGCAACTGGACCAGTTGGAAACAATCAACTTTATAATGATAAAAAGGAATACTATTTGACGATGCAGACTGTGTAGCAGAAATTGTGTCGAATATTTCGAGAATTCGTTTTATTATCAACACGTGCAAGGTAATGGTCGGTTGGCTGATCTTGCTGATCTTGGTGCATCTGCACAAAACTAGAAAGCTGTGCTGGTTTGCTATTTCTCCGGTTGGAAGAAGGAACTACATATCTATTTTTAAGTTGGCAACAGGCTTGACGAAGAAGTAATACTGAAAGAAATTGAGAGAAGTATCCATGGGTGGTGCCCCAAGCAATGTGTGGAAACACCTACTGTCATGCAGCTTCTTCAAGATCACGTGGTGAGGACGTGGGACTGGTGAATACCTCAGCAAACCTCTTGACGCCGTGTCACTACTTACAAATGTATAGACAAAGAAGATTCTGTGGGGTTTTCATTATTTTCCAGGTCCCCTTCATAGTAATTTTCTTCAATTTGTCACTATACCAGTAATCTCGTAATGTCACAAAATCGATTTTTATGTATGAGCAATCGATGATTATTCAAGGCGGGTACAGTACATTACCAACTTCATTTTCGAAACTTATAATTGAAAACATCACTTTCGCGAAGTTATCCATTTTAAAAAGTTTACGATTTAATTATCAGTGTTGATATTTTATTACGCATGCAAATAATACCTCACATAATGGAAACGTGATACTTTTCTTCCTCGATACCCTTCGATCCATTAGAGTTTATGTCTCGGCGCTAATCTAATGGAAGCCTGGAATTGTGAAACTTTTGACGAGGTTTATTTGTTTCCTAGAAACTCAGTTCTCTAACATCTGAAGGTTAAAACCACTTGAATAAACAAACGCGGGTCGTAAAATAATGCTCTGTCTGCAATGACAAAATAGGGGTTCTGTAAATTCCACAGTACTGTGGCAGTATCGGCACTTTCTTGATCTCATTGAGCTAAGAGGACAAACATTCTCATGTGAGTCGTGTTCCTTATGGTACTTGTGATACTGTGTGGTTTTGTTACTTGAATATTTTATTCCAGTGGGTTTTGATCTCATTAAATACCTAATTACTAAAAAATTTTTTAGTAGTAGTTTGGTGTAATCTCAGGTCTTTCTATTTGATGCAATGTTATTTTCTATTCATGACTGAGTCTCTTTGAAAAACTTCAGGCGGAGTTTTCGAAGTTCAGTTTGTTTTGATATGTGACGTAATTCCCGTGCGTGATGTTCAAAAGCGCCGGAAGTTTGGCAATTTCAGATGTAAATATTTTATCAACTTTTAACGAGATGACATTTCGTGCATATTTAATGTGATCCAAAACCAACTTCTGAATCGTAATAATTCTTTACAGGAACTTTCATATTTTGGTGCTTTAGAGAACTGATTTTTTTGAGTTTGAGTGTATTTCAGACAGAGAATGCAACATTAAATATTTTTCTTCATTATATTATTATTTATTCATTGTGAAGAACATTGGTTGAACTGAATTGATTCTTTCAACGAATACAGTCTTCTGAAACCCTTTTCATCAGGCTGAAGACAAGCTTATCAGGATCTGGTGTGCTAAGGAATGGAACCCATCACCAAAAGAAGTTTTCCTCAAAGCTTACGATCTCCAGAGTTTCAAAATCAATACCAATTCCACTCTTATTTCTCTCTGTTGATACGTTTTCTAAACATAACATGATATTTTTGTTCTTGTTAACCGAAATACTCCGAACGAAACTGCATCCACATTTTCGGCGTTCATTATTGATTTTATGATTATTTATACATTTGTCGAATATCACCAAAAAATACCTCATCAGAGGAAATGCAGCAATAGATTATTCTTAATAATAAACAAACGCAGGAACGTAAATGAATAGAATTGGATTATGCTAAAACAGTACTTTGGCTGCCATTCAATTGTCAACTGTGAATGAAGTGATTGCATCCTATCAGAAATTACACTTCTATAACATTAAAATGCAGACTGCATTATGTAATAACAGTAAAAATGCACTTAAGTGACCTGTAAATGCTTGTTCATACCCTCGCGAATTTCGCAATTTTTCTGCTAATAAAATGGCTCCCAGTCATGCCGGACCAATCGTTGATGCAGGAACCATGTCGGCAGCCATTTTATTCGCATAAAAATTGCGAAGTTCGCGATGGTATGAACGAGACTTAATACAGAACGCTCTCAGTGGAAATTTACATTAAATACTCAATCCAGTTAACTGCAGTTGATGAAAGATATATAGAATCCTTTCATTTGTAAATACAACCAGTGTTCAAGAACGATGTTTGTTGAATTCCATATTATCACTCCATGGCACATTCATTATTCATGTCAATATCTAATCAACAGTTTTTTTATTGAAAATGAAGTCGGCAACACTGTACAAGGTTCAGTCTGACAGAATACGTTTCTGCTGCCTTCACTATCTGATACAATCCGACTATTGCCGAATTTGATTCGGCTTAATTATCGGTGGACGGACGTCCATTCGGTGATGGTACCGTTATAGATATTTGTGGGTATTTTGACATGTAGATTTTGTAGATAAATCGAAGATTGTATGAATTTGAGGATTTATATTACTTCAAAATCCTATTTTGATGAACTGTTCACTACGATTTGAAATAAATTGAAAAAATATATAAAAAATATTACAAAAAGTAACAAATGGTATATGGTTGTGTTCTAAATGCCATATGGAGATAAAAGAAATGAAAATATACCAGGATCATTTAAAAGTCGATCCTCGATGATCCAGCCTACTTTTGCTAATTCATGCAATGTATTCAGTAATTAATGACATTCGTGTTGCCTATCGTATCAGGATAAATCAAATTAGTTGTACATACATAAGGAGGTTCAGTTAATTTACGTTCATCTTCAGGCTGATATTGCCTTACTCATTTCTCCCCTGTCATGAAATTATCGACCGCGGACGAAACGAATATAGTCAAGAACGAGAAAAACAATGGAAAAATATTTCTGATCCTCGCAGGTTCTACCTGAACTTCTTCAATAAAACATAAGTTGAATACTGTATTCACCTGAAGATAAAACTGGGTCACTTCTGGTTACCACAAAGAATACCCAGAAATAATTCATGATATTGATAAAAATCGATAAACTACCTATTGCAATGAGTCAACAATAAATAAATGTATTTCGATACTGAACCGAAACAAATTCAACTGATGCTTCGTCAAAATATTTGTTTTAATCGAACCAAAATATCCTGATATCAGTGCCGATTGTAAACATGATCGTGATTTACCACATTTCTGAGAAGACTCGCATCAACTATTGTTCAGACGAACACAAATCCATTTTGGTTGTTGAATCAAACGCGCTGATGACTCGAAAATAACCCGTTAACGCGAATGTAAGTTTATTTTCGAGATTGCCATGACACGCATGTCGAATGTTTAATGAATGGCGGATCCCTAGTTTATTTCGGTATCCTGGCTGGCCGTGATTTCATACGAAAATCCCACTTTGTTCCGAGAGTCGTAAAGTAAATCTCATTTTACGTTTATTGTTGGAAAAAGGAAAGACTTTCATGATTCACGATGGGTATCCGTTTCTTTTCTCTTTTTTCCGTGACTAACGTGACGAGCCTATTAAGTATGAGCATCACAGAATTCATAATACATTTCCTTCCCTTTGGGATTTTTATTGACGGGAACACATGCAACTAACTTGAGGGAATTTGCTCTAATATGGGAGGGTTCTTGATGTTTGTTTGTGATATATTATCCGGGTGTGACGTTTCTGAGATGTTTGGTTAGCGTAAAGCGTGATAGAGTTTTCTGTCAGAACTTTCAGTTTCTGGAATCTTCTGTATTATAGTTTGTTTCAAGTTATGCTGAGAGTAAATCCCAGTAAATTGTTTTATACCTAAATATTTAAATAACGACGAAGGTAAATATCTTCTAACCAAACGTACGGATAATATAAATAAGACCAGAAATGTTATTAAAAATTATCACACGCAATTTGAAATATTGTCTCTCGTAAACAATGAGGAAAACGAAATTTTAGTTTTGGCCTACTTCACAACTTATCCAAAAAATTTGTTGAAAGACGCAGAAAAATCACTTAGAATTTCATGTTGGAAATGAACTCGAGTGGAAAGAAGAATGACTGTATTCAATATCAATAAACAAAGATATATTTCACCTCTCTGGTAGTATTTTATTTCAATCTATTCATTTTCATTTTAAGTTACCTTTTACCAACGACAGTGGAATTGCCAGAGATAATATTAGTTCATTTGTCTTCAAAGCTATCTTTGTTTGGTATTGCTTCGAATGATTTACATTTCAAATATTTTCCAGAATGGATATATCTTGCCAGAGGTGTATTTCAGGTATAAGATATGCTTCACGAATCTTTTTTTCCGTAGTATCCAAAAATCATAGAATAGTGTATGGATTCCATTTGAAAAAATGGTTTCATCAGTTTTCACAATGTAATGTTTTGGGTGGTAATTTTGACCACCCTGTGAGTTATTTTTGAAAATGCTGTGGACCAGTTCATGGCTTGATGCTTCAGGTGGCCTAAAATCTGCTAGGAAATTCAAAAATGTAATGAAATATAGGGTGTTATATTTGAAATAAGGAAGTTGCCCTCTACTTCCGGTATAACGAAAACAGACACACATTTTTAAGTTTTTATTTTTAATGGTTCTCCATATATAAGTAAAGAACGCTCGTCGTGAAAGATCCTGTATTTCAGTTTCATAAACAATCTTACTCATTTCTCTAGAAGATTGATTCTTTCAATCAATAAACGATTAAATTTCCACAAAACTTCAATCAACTTTCATATCAGTCATTACGATTCTCTTATTCAACTTTGTGTGCATTCCTTGTATTATTTAATTTAAACTAAATAATTGCTTCCTTCCATCTCTTTGGGATGTTGACACATTATCTTGCATCATTCATTTTGATTCACGATCAGTTTCTGTTAAATTCGATATCAGTTTCAATAACAATTAATTGCTAAATTACATTTTTGATTATTTGTGATTATTTTATCAATTATTTCAATATAAATATATAAGTATTGTTAAATCCTGTTTTTCATTTATAGGAGTTCATAAACGGGCTCTTTTAGCCTTGTCAAGTTGATAATATAAATTTCAAGAGTTGAAAACAGAGCAAGTGTTAACTTTGCGAACGTAGTAAAATGGCATAGAGGCAACTCAAATCATACTTGATTCACAACAAGGCATGTGGCCACTTTAAAAAACCCCTGTAGTTGAGAAAAAAGATTCTCGCGTACGTCTGTCTGATACGATCCAGAAGTTCCACTGCTGGATACCTTGACATCTGGTCCACCGACCACTATCTCTTATTAATGTTATATATGAAGTGGGCGCATCTACGTATTGTGAACTGTTTGTAATCTACGATTTTCATTAGTCAGGCATAGCCCATACAACGTAGTATCTGCATAGTCAAAATGGGATAGTACCAGAGTTTCACTTGGTGTAATTTTTGTATTTTTATCAAAACAGCTACGATTAATAAAAGTAAGTTGACGTTTGTAGGACGCAATTTTCAGCATGTGATTCTCCTGTTTGGAAAATCTCGTGCCCGACTCATAATATACACCTAATTTTTTGCTGTATTTACAAGAACAAATGAAGTACCATTAATATCAATATCCAAAAAACCTTCAGTCCTCATTCTTTCTGGTTTGCTTCCAAATAACATAATCGGTGATTTGGTGGCATTGAGTGACAAACATTATTTTACTGACAGTAAAAAAGGATTATTCAGATCATCATTTAGCATTATTAGTCATAGAAACTTCTGATTCTTTATAAGCAATATATAATTTGGTATCGTCCGCATAAAAATGATACTGACTATGACGTATGCAATGTGCAAAGACTGCAAAGGGCAAAAAATATATAGAAAATGAGAGGGACACCATTTAGACTCAGAAGTACTGGCGAGCTGTCGAGTTTGTAGCTAACATAATGAATTCTTCCTACAGCATAACTTTACATGAGTTCAAGAGACTTCTCAGTGAAGCCAATATATTGAACCGTTGCCAGCAATAAGCGATGGTTGATCCTGCCGAACGCTTTTGTGTAATCCATCAAGACTAAAGTAGTAAACATATTTTTATCAGTTGCTGATGAAATACCATCGGTTACTGCTAACAGTGGCGTGGAACAGCTATGTGTGGAACTGACGCGAGATTGATTTTCAGGCAGCAAGTTATACCTACCTAGGTGCTAATTGATTTGAATAGGTAATATTTTTTCAAATGCTATGGATAGTGTGGAAAGAATACTGAATGGTCTTGAATCTTTGAGTTCTTGTGCGGTTTTTGTTTTTGCCAGTGGTAGGTATTACATTGGCGACCTTCCGTTCATCAGGGAATGTTCCACTGTCGATCGAAGAATTGAGAATGTGAGTGCTAATGGGGATAATCAAGGCACAGCGTAGAAAAAGCAAGCCCCTTTCAATCAGATCATCACCCATAGGTTTGGATTTAATAGATAGCAAGGACCTATAATCAGAATCTTCGTCAACGAAAGAAAAGTTGAAATAGGATAGATCCTTCTTTCTAATTTCAGAGAGATAAATTGATCAACCCATTTTCTCTGGACCATGATTCTTAGTAGTTGGTAATACGACACAAAGAGTAACAATTCTCACATGTTGAGATCATGACTGAAGAGCTGACTATACCGGGTGGCTACGGAAGTATTGCCTACGGAATATCTCAGTTATTGTATGAAGTAGGTTTGTGAAATTTCGATATAATGACATGAGAGCTAGAATTTGAGCATATTGACATGTCGAAGTTAACTTCCGGTCTGACCGGAAGTAACATCAACTTTCTTATTTTAAATGGAAACCCTATTTTTTTTTTTCGCTTTATTCAGCATTCAATTCCCTTTCTAATGACATATCACAAGTTGGTATCTAACCAGAAACTAGATCAGAAAAAAATTATTATTGAAATTCACCGAGTAGGCCGTGGAAGCAAAATGAAAGCCAAAAATTGAAAAGTTGGCTATGGAAACCATACGTCACTTGATAACAGTTGCTACTACTGTGATATTTTATTTTCATTCGTCGGCGTTATGAAAAGCCGCCAAAAAAATATTGGAAAATTGGGAAAAAACAATACTCTGTAGGTCCATAACTTAAATAGGAACATACAACTTTTTCTTGCCTGTACTATTCAGCATAACCATTCCTTTCTAATGATATAATAGAAAGTAATTTTTTGAAATGAAATACCAAAAAATCCAATTATTATTCTTCAAATAACAAAACAGATTATCGCCATACGCAAAAATAACATTAAAAATAATGTGGAATGATAAATTATATCCTGTAGGTTCTAGGTTAAATAGGAACATAAACGTACTTGGTCTGTGCCATAGTCCATAGATATTCTAATATCTACCTATGGACGATGTTTGTGCTATTCAGAATAATCATTCCATTGCAATAATCATTCGAACCAAAATATTAACAAGTAGGCTGATTAAGATGTATTTTAGAATGAAACAAAAAAGAAACGAGAGCTCTCACGAACGCTGCTATCCATATTATTTTGACGTTCGAAGTAGTGTTTTTGATTCTGCCATTTTAAAAGGGTTTGGAAATCGAAATCAGTTAGTGGAATATTCAAAAACTGCCGCGTTATTCACGAACCGAACAAATTGACATGTTTCTCATTTATGGTGAATGTTTAAAAATTTATTATGCCGCTGAACGATTGTATTTAGAGCGATATCCAGGGAGGCAGCAACCGTCAAGAAGGTATTTCCAGTGGCTTGAAGAAAAATTAAGAACTGAGCCTGATGTTCACGAAGACCAAGAAGCATTTGTTATTAATGAGGAAACTGAAATTAATGTATTAGCTTTAGTACATAGTATATGATAGCACAATTCCTCAAGGCTGATTGGCGCCGAATTAGCTATAAGTAAGGACTCTACTGGGAAAATTTTGAAAAAACATCGATTTAAATCCTTCAAGTATCAGTTGCATCAACATTTGTATGAAAATGACGGTGAAAGGCGCCTGGAATATTGTAATTGGTTTCTTCGACAAAATGCTGAGAATCACCTATTTAACTATTATATCTTGTTTACGGACGAGTCAAGATTTACCAACAATGGATTATTTAACAGGAATAATACAAGGTAGGTACTGTACTTTATTTGGATTATTGTCGATAGTCGAAGTGTAAAGTGCTAAAAGTGTGAACGGTCTTTTGTTTCAGGTACTGGGCGATAGAAAACGAGCACCGGTTTCGACAAGGTGGCTTCCAGGAGAGATTTGGTGCGAATGTTTGGGCAGGAATAGTTGGAACTCATATTGTTGGCCCCATTCTTTTTCAAGGCCAACTAACCGGAGAGAGATACTTTAATTTTTTAACGAATGAAATTTCGGAATTCATTAACAACCTACCAGCGGAAATAACTGAGAGAATGTACTTCCAGCAAGATGGCGCCCCTCCGCATAATTCAAGAATAGCGAGAAATTATCTTCAAAATCGCTTTCAAGAGAGACTTATAATAACCCATGGTCCACATAGCCTACAACTCTACATGAGCTAGAAGTAAAAATTCGTAGAGCTTTCCAAGATATCACGCCCCAAATGTTGAGAAACGTTTTACATGAAAATATCACCAGAGTCAATAAATGTATTGACGCTGAGGGAATGCATTTCGAACATTTGTTTTGAATTTATTTTATCTTTAATCCTATCAATTTGAATTTTTTTTTTTTCGATAAATCTGTTTTTTTGTTATTTGAATAATAATAATTGGATTTTTTGGTATTTCATTTCAAAAAATTACTTTCTATTATATCATTAGAAAGGAATGGTTATGCTGAACAGTACAGGCAAGAAAAAGTTGTATGTTCCTATTTAAGTTATGGACCTACAGAGTATTGTTTTTTTCCCAATTTTTCCAATATTTTTTTGGGGGGCTTTTCATAACGCCGACGAATGAAAATAAAATATCACAGTAGTAGCAACTGTTATCAAGTGACGTATGGTTTCCATAGCCAACTTTTCAATTTTTGGCTTTCATTTTGCTTCCACGGCCTACTCGGTGAATTTCAATAATAATTTTTTTCTGATCTAGTTTCTGGTTAGATACCAACTTGTGATATGTCATTAGAAAGGGAATTGAATGCTGAATAAAGCGAAAAGAAAAAAAATAGGGTTTCCATTTAAAATAAGAAAGTTGATGTTACTTCCGGTCAGACCGGAAGTTAACTTCGACATGTCAATATGCTCAAATTCTAGCTCTTATGTCATTATATCGACGCTCCAAATTTCACAAACCTACTTCATACAATAACTGAGATATTCCGTAGGCAATACTTCCGTAGCCACCCGGTATAAGAAAACAATTCATCAGCAAGGGTTCCATTTCGTCATTACCTCCCAAAAATAAAGCTTGCCAACTTTCCCCATTGTTATGAGAGGGTTTATGTTTTTGTAAGCTGGTATCACTTATCAGATTTATCGCTTCCTTCTGGATATAATCCAAAAGTTTCAGTATGTGTATGTTCGCGGTATTCCATAAATCAACTCCATACAAATCGTACATGTGTTGTGTATATTATTGGATGTTGAAGTGTAACGTATCTTTTGGCCTGGCATATAAAAGGCTTCGAGAAGATGTTTCCGCATGGAGTTGTTCGATGCTTTGTTCTTGCGATCCAGAAATAAGGAATTACATAAAGTCGTATTTTCTGTTGAAAATCACTGATGGAAGAGAAAATTTCACTTGGATTTTCTTGATTGGTAGAAATTTTAACTCTGACTCTTGACTTTTTATATGGCAATTATCCGATGAATGCTGTTTTCATTTCATAAAATAGTCTTACTCCCACTATTTTTATGTTATAGTGGTGATCAATGTGCATTTCTATCTTGGGAGATATGTATAACAACAGTAATTTGAACACTTTTAGTGTTCGGAAGACATCATTCACGTCAGTTGAGCTTGAGATGGCTGCGAAACGCTAGAAGAAATGTTTCCTGGTGGAACGGAATACGTACCACTTTGTGAGAGCAAATACTAGTTGACCAGGAAAATTTAACCAGAAGGTGAAAAAGAAGAGAAGAAGAGAATATTGATTGTTCCAGACTACAGAAAACTCTGTGTGAGCATTCTCAAAACACTGTCAACTTTCTGGAACCGGAACCAGGAAAGGTTCTGGATCTTTGGACTGATTTGGAATTCGAAAGAAAAGTGATTCCTGGATGCGGATCTGATCATACCAGTATTGCTTCAGCAGAGCACAGACCTGCTGCAATCCTGGTTCTCGAGCCAGGTGCTGAGTCACAAATTAAATTATTTCAGTTGACATGCCCGGCAAATAATTTCTGAATTTATTTCTTCGTTGCAATTCAGGGTAAATTAAGGGTAGCCGATAGCCCAGATGCTTAGGTATCTGTCAGTGGAGCTTTTGGCTCGCATCGGACAGAGGTTTGAGGCCTTGGTATGCGAGAATCATTTTTCTCAAGTGAATTGGTCTCTTTAGGCAGCCACTTGGCTTGTTCTAGAGCTAGTGTGATATGGGTTGCCTAGATGCCAATTCAGACGTCTGATGCCAGCTTGGAGTACGCATTTTCCTCTAGCTGAAACGTGAATATACCGCCAAACATCAGTAAGTCTCCCTGAAGCGTCATGGCAAATAATAATAATAGTCCGTCCCCTAACAGCAGAGGCTAGCCATTTGGGTACACTATATGGATATTTTTTCTACCTATCAAGAATATCCCAGTCAGGCCCTTTCTCCGGAGCCGCGATACAACTGGAGAGCACGCTGGTGTGTCAATAACCCCAGAAACCACTCCCCACGTTGATCAGGTGAGTGATTACTGGGTCCGAGAATCATGTGCGCTGAGTAGGTGAAGTGAACCAAGAATTACGACCTTATGCATTCGTCCGGATAAGATTTCTACCATAGTATGGCAAGCCAGTATGATTTTCAAGCTTGATAGCAGAGTGTCCATCATTCCACCAAGGACCCCTATTACCAGAACCACCATTTCAACAGAGTGTGGTGTTCAAAAAGTAGATTTCGATATATAGACGAGAATCGTCCTAATTTGATGGTCAAGGAGGACTACATCAGGCTGATTGGCTTGTATTTGTCTGAGTGGGGGGAATGAGTAGTTCCAACAGATTCGGCACTTCTCATTCTCCACAACGGACTCAATAGCCCCCAGAGCATAAGGCAACACTGGTGTCTCGTATATACGGTACGAGTATAGTAGGTGGTAGTACAACACTCGTAGCGCCGCGTTATGCCCGTGGATATAGGCTAAGACCGCATAAGCTGGACAGGCTGACAGCAAAAGCATTATGACACGCTCTGTATTTAATCTGTGGGGGACCCCTATATCCATCACGCAACTACGGTTGATGGAGGTGTTGCATTATCCTGGCGGGCCATTATGAATCCCTTGGTTTCAGACTTCAGCCCTCTTGATCTGAGAAATGCCAAGTTTAGGTTTCTGGAAAGTAAAGGTAGCTGTAAGAGACTCAGGAGGCTTCTTGCTGAACGGTTTCCAACTTGGTGAAAGAGGTTGGGTTCGTCCGTTCAGTGTCGAATACGAGACCGAGTTCATCGGCTGCACGGGTTGTTCCTTCGAAAAGAAATGCTTCAATCCCTGCTTTTTCATTATCGCATACTAAACAGAGAAGGGGATCTGAACTCCTGATGACTTTACAGGGTCCATCCAATACCATTCTGTTATGCAGACACTCCAAACTCAATAATCAAGGGCCTCCCCATTGTCTGGGGAAGTATAACCGTCGAACAGACGATTTAGGATGCAATCTCCTATGAAGCTAATTTTGCGAGTTTGTAGGTCGAGTTGTCGTAGCTCTTCCTGAGTCTATTTTATAACTCCAAAATACTAAAGTATTATTATTATTATTATTATAAATGGGACAATTAAAAAAATAGGCTTTCAATGCAGAAAATCCAGTGGTCGGTTTCATTATCATTCCCTATGTTTTTTTGGGGAGTTGAATGCGTATATGGACTTAAGCACCATCATAATATATCCTGGTGCGTTTTGGGATAGACTCAATTTTCCATAACTGCAGCTCATCGATAAAATTAGTCGTTTTTTTCAAAAAGTGAATGGATATAGAACTTATGTGTAATCAGATGTAACTATTTTTATTAAACTCTTTCTGGCCCTACAGGGTGAGCTAGAAAAATGGATTGAATGTCTAATTCCAATTATCAAAACTACGGTGTGTGAGTGCATTTTGCTTGTTTTTGAGTATGATATACTGTGAAAAATATCGATTTTTCGTTTATATCAGTATACGAGGCAGAAAATGCGTTTTTCTGAAACCCGTGTGTTGACTTTTCGCGCATGTGTGGACTTTTCGTTTACTTTCTCGAAGCAGATAGTCGGGAATTGGAGTTTGTTCATGACTAAGTAACTAGGCAGACTCTAATCCTTTATAGTTTGAAAAAAACTTAAAAAAAAAAATGCGTAAACAACATGCGTTCAACTATGTACAATTCCAAATTTATGATGGAAATTATTTGATAAATCCTTATTCGTCTAGTTACTTTTAAAATTAATTACTCTACTCAGATCTATACTTACAAAAAAGTTTTATTGAATTTTTATATTAGATTATTGTTTGAACATTTTGTTTGTCAGCAGTCCGAATTTTAAACGAACGGTTAATAAAAATTCCCTTATGAGATATGAATTGAAATACAGTTTTTCATCATTTTCACCACTTCATTTAAACGAAGAAGGAAACATTTTTTGTTTTTCCCCTTTTCAGTAATGTTTATCCACATTAACAGTATAATTTAATTATACCATTCCAAGGTAGAGGTTTCAAAGAAAAAAAAAGCGGTCCTGATATTTTCAAAAACCCAACCTGTGTTAATCAACTCTTTTGAAAATTGGGCGATCTTTTTCAAATTAAAATTAATATTTCACTGCTAGAAGAAATTACAGCTTCCAGCTCCCCTTTTGACAATCTTGATAAGTACGTTCTTGTAGAAGAACTTTGTCAGAAATTTGACCATTTCTTTCATAAAAAAATGAAAAATCTTTGAATGCTGTATCTCGGAAATTATTGAAATTACAGAAATTCGATTGAACTCAAATTGTAAAAAAATAATCTTCCCACTTCAAAATTAGTTTGAATAATTGTTTTGCTGACCACATGTATCTACTTTCAAAATCATAAGAGAAACATCAAATAACGGAAGGCAACTTCAAAACCAGGATATTTTGTTATATACTCCATATACGGATTCAAAAAAACATAAAGAACGTTGATAAAACCGACTACTGGAAACAAATCTTCATCCTCTTTAATTTAGGTGTCAGTCTCATGTCATAAGGCTCCCTCTCGCGCACATCCTAAGTTACTCAACAATAACCATAAACCAAGCAGTGCCAGTTAAAGTGCAGAGCCCGCTAATCTTATTTTTCCTCTTCTGTAGCGAGCCATAAAAATAATTTCTCCCCGTCAGATGTGACTCAATCCGGTGTGGTTTACTTCGTAAGGGCTTGTTATATCGCTACTGACGTAAGTGCATCGTCGTGGGTCGGTGGAAAGAAACCCTCGACACCCGCGAACTTCTAGTTATATAACTTAATTGGACATACAACTTCTTTCATTCGCGTTGAAGAGCCATTCAGTTATTTTCACGGTGCATGTAACGCACCTGTGCTCTAGTTCTCGTCCGGAGATACTCCCGGAAACCTTCGCATCATATCCACTTCCCGGGCATATCTCATGAATGTAAATGACGTCTCTTCCTCATGTTTATTCGATAATAAAGGCTGCTATACGGTGGCAGGTATCCGAGTAATATCATTAGTACGGAGATAATGGATATTGTTCTGCAACCAGAGAGAATATTATGAGTGGATTCGCAAAAATCGAATGCCTTTTATTTGGAAATTCATAGCGTGGAAGAGAATGAATACGGAAAATGTAATTCACGAGGGTTGTTAGGGAAACAACAACCAGCCGAACATATAGTACAGGAAATGTATGTCGAATATGTGGGCCGCGATGGAAACATAGGAGACTGCAAATGAATACGGAAAGTACTCAGGTTATTGCTATAAACCTCATCCAAAATATCCTAGGAACGTACAATTGAAGCCGGTTCAAAATAATTATATATTCACCTTCAAACGAATTTTAATAAGTAACCTGTTTGTGAACATGGAACCGCTTTCCACACAGTAGCTCCTATCACCCAAATTCCACGAAGAGGGGTATTGTAAGAACATTGGTGGGAAGAGCGATGCAAATTTGTAATAAACAGGAGTCATTGGATGCAGAGATAAACCATTTGAGAAAGGACCTACGCTAAGAAAATCCTGGGAGAAGTACAGAAGCAACTTGAAAGGACCAAGACGATCGAAGAACAACCACAAAATCAAGTTAGATACCCCAGAGGTATCTCCGAAAAAATCAGGGGGATCGGAAACAAGTACAACATCAGGAGCTGCTTTTATTCCGGCAGAACCTTACCGAACTTCCTCACCACGAAAAAACCTGAAAAAAAACAGAATCCAGCATACACGCATTCTTTCAAAGTCATGAGAAAGAGGGAGTGAGTCGAGTATCAATAAGTTCATTTTTACATGAGAAATAATAGCTATGAGAATTGAAAACATTTCTCACTGATCATAATCATGAATATCGTACGAATTAAAGAGAATTTCATTGAAAAGTTCTGTGACTTAATGAGACGAAGATCAGGGCCTCCCAGGCATCTTCAGGGGCTGAACCTCAGATGGCGAAACGAGCGTCAAGTGAAATTGACGTAGTATTCGTTTATTTCCAATTCTTGAAAACTCTTGAAATATCTTGGGCTGTGGACAGACAAGCTATTGGAATTTCCAAAAACATTTTAAGAAGGTGACATTTTGAAATACAAAGATAAGTCTACAGAAGGCAGTGTCAATAATCATGTACTTGGTATCCGCATACAAGAGACCAAAATTAAGTTGAATGTTATACTACCAATTGTGTCATTATGGAAGTTCAGGTGGAAGCTGATACTTATATTAACCAATATATCCTCGATATTTCCTTTATTTGAATTTTTCCGAAACTCCCAAAAAGCGAACAAAAAGTATAAATCAAATAGAACAAGTGACAATTCAACATTCAACATTTTTCGATCCTATGATTCTTCCTCTTTTCGTGACATTTTCAATTTTTGCGGTTTTATGACAGTATTGATTTGTTAAAGCACTGTTGTGTTTATACAACCAATAAAGGTCTATCTATATATTATATTACCAAAACAGATCAGGAATAGGTATGGTTATTCTGTCTACGTTAGGTTAGGTTACATTGACTAATAATTCATGCATTTTCAACTCAGTTTGTATGCAGCTGCCTCTGTGTTAATTGATTCCATCACTCGGTCTATGTACAGTAGTATCTGTAAATATGCGGGCCGCGTATGTACCGAAATCAGTGAGCTTTTGTAGCGTTATTATATTTCACAAAAGCTCATAGTTTTCAGCTTCCTGGTGCTGTCGTATGTGAGGATGTGTTAATATGCGCTGGTGCTGGGACCGCGTATATTTTTGGATTTTATGATGACGTGCGACTATGGGCGGGGTTTGTGCTTAAGTATATTTTGTGAATTGAAGCGTACCGTCAAAATAGGTCAAAATTGTCAAGGGGAATTTTGATGATGTACCATCTGAAAGAAAAGACAGTAAACCGAAAATCCCACAGTAACTTTCAATTCCTCTTATTGGTTACATTTTTAGACTCAAATTTTATTAAATATGTTTTAAAATTCTGTGCAGATTTGGATTATTTTGAGTTATTAAACAGCTTATGTTGTTGTTTTGCATACTGTCATTCACTGAAATAAAAATATCTCTGTTAACATTTTGTTTTTGTTTTGGCGCTAATTTTGTGAATGGTCTTATCGAGACAGTTCATTTTTCATTCAAAAATTTAGTAATGATTCACTTCTTCATACCTTTTCTCGTAGGGTCTTGAGAGTTTCAATTATTCAGTAGAAAAAATCTTGGCAAATTGAGAAATTTCAAGGATTACAGAAAATGGTAATTTTGAATCGAGTTATACTTTGACCTTGTACTTGAGGAGAAAAGTTTTCGACAACTAAGAAATCAGAGGACTCATTCTAACCCAAATTCCGTTACAAAATTCCTAATGTATTTTTGGTTAAGAATGTGATTTCGATTTAATAAACTTTTCTGAAGTGACGAAAACTTTTCTTTGAAATGATGTTGGTTGGAATTACTCTGAATGGTATATAAATTGGGATTGAAAATATGCGAAGACTACTATAAATACTCCTTTTATAAGAGATTTTTTACAAAATGAGCATATCAACAAAAATATAGGGCTTCAATTTTGGTGGTTTTTATTACAATTGCACTAGCAGGGGTATTGAATGAACAGTGAGTGATAAAGAAGTCTTCAGAAGTTATGTTGCGGGCTTTTCAGTATTCAAGTCTTCTATACGATATACAGGGTGAGTCAGAATAACCAACAAACTTCGTACATAGATTCCTTACCTAATTTCGAGGTGACAAGTTTTTATCAATATATATCCTAAAATGCATCCCTTCTGAGATACAGGGTGTCGAAAGTCCGAAAAAAATTATGAGTTATTTTTTTATTTACTGTTTGATAGATTTTTTTTTAGACAAATCAACGTTTCACCGCCAAAACGAGATATCAGAATTAGACAGAAGGACCTAGACGATCTAAGAACGACCACAAAATTAGGTTATCAGCCTTCTATTCCTCAGAGGTAACTCCGAGAAAATCAGAAGAATCGAAAACAAGTACAACAAAAGAGCTGCTTTCAATCCAGCGGAACCTCACGAAGCTTCCTCACCAAGACGAAATCAGCAAACAACAGAATCCAGCAAAAACTGCATTTACGAAGTCCCATGTTGATGTGGTGATCCTTACATCGGAAAGACAAAGAATAACCGAACACAAAAAGTGGACTCGACGCTGGAAGACATCTGAATCAGGAATTGCTGACTATGCCTAGGCTGATCACCATCGAATTTTTTGTGATGAGGCTAGTGTTCTTTACAGAGAGAAACATTGATTCTAACGGAAATTCATAGAAACCGCGTATATCGAAGCCAATGGCGCTTTCAGTCAGCCGAGCGTGGAAATTAGAATCGTATGGAGATCGCTCATAGACCGCTTTGGAAAGATGAAAAAGAAACTACACGTGCCACAACATCGCCATAACTAGGTACGCCTTAATAACACAACACCATATCAATCAACCAATAAAGACCTTGTAGCATCTGAACTTCAGTATTCATCTGAAGAAGCAATCGAAACGTTGTGAAAAAAGTGAAAGAAGTCAATCATCTTTCAACACATGAAGATGATGGACGTCCGAAACCTAAGTAATCAAGTAATTACATCGTCTACAACCTTCAAACAAACATAACTGGGAGGGTATTTTATTTATATCCCCTATATATCATTCAGCACAAGTAATTTTTCTCTAACTTCCTTGCTGTTGCTCCTCTTCAGGAAGTTTCTATTTAGTGTCCCACTCACTCATGATACCCACTCTGTCCCTTACATTTCTGCTTGTCACGTCCTTCATTTCGGACAAAACAAGCCATAGATTCAGGTGATGCCACAACGAAGAAGGATAGTTCCATGTCGACGTCAACCTACTTTCAGGTGGTCGTGAAAGTAAACAGCCATTTCACTTTCAAATTGCATTTTGTTGTCATGTGTCAACCTATATGAGGGACTTTCGGCAATAAAGTGAATGGAGAATGATAGAAAACATGAAAACGCGAGAAATTCCAAGGAAGAATATTGTGAGCACTTTCGGACACTCTTTTCCCTGGTTTATATCTCTCAGTTTTACGGCCTCGTTCCGTTGTAAGTTTCCGGAAATATGTTACGTAATATGTTCGGAACTAATTCATTGTTTGTCTAGTACGAAGTGGATAAGGATACGATAGCGATGTAGCAGTAATGAAGTTTGCAAAATGTTTCCGAAGAAGTGCATTATTTCAGCTTAGGGTTCATTTATATTTTTTGAAATGAAATAAAAATTTATATATTCACAGACATCCTAATATACAAATATATTGTAATGATTTAAAAAAGTTGCTAAATTGAGTAAATTTCAAAACTTTCCATTAATACAAAAATTAAACTAGCAAACAACACACCTCGTAATTATTGAAATGTCTTACTGACAAAACACCGTATTTGGAAGCAGAAAGTTTTAAAAAAATAAAAATAATTTTGTACTTTACTAAAGCAAATTTCACAATGCCTTCTGCAAAAGTAATGAAATCGCCCAGTAGAATACAAATATATCCGTTACTTATTCTAACAATTGCAATACGATAACAAAAATGAAGGATATTAGTTGCTAGGAATCTTGTTTACAAAGGAGATACCGTGAACATTTAGTAATGCCAGTTGTGAATAGATTTGTTTAAAGTTATAAATTGAAAGTCGGAGTAAAAATTGGTAGAAAGTCAAATTATTTTAAAACAAAATAAGTTTCCCAAGACCTAACCTAGCCAGTACATGTGAATTTCCTACCTTTAGGAAGTGTTGTGAAGTAAAAAGTAAAAAATCAGCGTCCCAGACACCATAAAGAAAAAGGTATTCAAAAAGCTTGTATATACCATCCTCCATCGTGAAAACGAAGGGGAACTATTGCAACATTATTTCACCGTTTTTATCACAAATTGCCAGAATATCAAGAACATTTTCTTCGTAAAAGGACTATTCGCTCTGTCTGTGCAAATCTTCAAAGTTTTTCAAATATTCCACAAGTTGATTCCATGAAGACAATAAGTACTGTGGAAATAAGGAATATGTAGATTCAGATCATTATTCAACAATTTAGCAATTTTTATGAAACTTGCTAGGATTCGGTGACTAAAACTAGCGCAGAAACACTAGACGACTTGGAACCATTCGCAACTAGATGGTCATGACCAAGAAATGTCAGTTTGAAGTTAATTTTGATTTAAAAAAGGATTATTGGTGATTTCAACAAAAAGGAGTACTCAGATAACAAATACTAAGTAATAAGAATGATTGGAATGGATAATTATAATTTATTGTTGCAAAATTATTTATATAATATGTGAAAATGTTTTATTTGTTTGAGTAATTAAATATTGTCACAGAATGGTCTGTGATTTTTATTCTTGAAGAAAAAATTCCCAGAACCTACATTACTGCCCCTGAAAAGAGAATAAAGTTAATAAGAGTCTAGCCATGCAAAACATTTAGAAACTTGGAAAATAGAAACAAAACAATTTCGAAGTTAATTATATGAAAACAGAATTGCTAACTAAACTTGAGAGCAATAATATAGAAATCCATAATAGTATAATAATATAATATTAAGATAAATAATAAGTGTTGCATTTTTCCAGTGGAAAGTTATTATATATCGCAAAAGCCCTCTGTGAAATAAAGAATTCGAGGTCCTCACAAGGTTGTTCCGTGGGACACATAGTTCATTATCACCTGTATAGGATGTATTTGATGTTGGTAGGTAATGAATTCATTGAAATGACGCGGTGTTCTTTCCTGAATAGAAAAGTATATCTTCTACTATTAGCCAGTTTGGAACTTATCATTGATATAATTGGTGTAATTCATTGCATTTCAACAACAAATGCAGTCCCATACTTCGTAATTCATGAAGCATTGTAATTAAATTTCCATCAAGCAAAGAAATTACTACAATAGTCAAAATGAGGTAAGATTATTGCAAGAAGATAGACGTTCATGTTTGATTGAACGTTACATTTCTGCTTATTATATATAAAGAAGAATATTTTTTTGGAGATATTCCAATATATATTTTGAAGTGGTTTTCAAAGTACAAGATGTAATCAACAATAAAACCAATAAATATTTTTCGAGTCTTCAACAATTGCAATGGTTTCATCTTATCTACTAATTTTAATCTAATTTGAGTCAGGTTATGTTTATGTGGAGTTAGTATCATTGCTTTCGATTTTGCGACATTCAATATGAAGATACTTATATTTAAAAATATCGACATATTTTGTAATGTAGATAACATTAATTTCGTTCACAGCGATTTCAACATTTATGTCACCAACAGCAAGAAGAATATTATCTGCAAAATGGTTGTTGATGAATTCACAGTTTTCAGTAATATCGATATCATTCAAATACATTATGTATAAAAGAGGACCTACTACACTTCCTTATGGGACAACTAGACTTAGGGCTATTTTACTTGATATTACATTATTTACTTTGATACACCGATATCTGTCAGATAAAAAACTTCTGAAATATTACATTTCCGGATATGCCGTAATATTTTAATTTCGTGATGAGAAATGATAAATCGATTGTTTCAAAAGCCCCGTTGAAGTCCAAAAATACAGCAACTAGCTACAATTGTATTATCATCACAGTTTCAATTTGGTTGGAGTGAGTTGAAGTGCAGTTGCACATGAATGTTTCGATCTAAAACGTGATAAAAATTAATTGTTGCCCCCAATATATGAGCAAACTTTGTTGTAAACTGCAAGTTTTCCAATGCTGATAAAGTGTTTATTGGACGAAAGTTAATAACTTCATTTGTATTGCTGATCTTGGGCACAGGGACTCGTGACCTTGAGGTTTTCAGGTAACTGACTGTTTTTTGAAAAAGTATTGAAGTTAGTATGATGTGACCCAATATTGTGAAAATGCTCTTGAGAACTTTATCAGTATTGCACTCACTATCAAGACTGCAGACAATTGTTTTAAAGTTTGCCAAGGTGAGGAGTACCTATGAATTCAAATATTCCACATACGATTGCATTAGGATCTTCTGCGAAGCCGGGGTAGCGTCTTTTACATCTAAAATACTATAATTGTCATTATTAATGAATGAAATAAATGCCTTCCATTCACTACTAGAATTGGAACTCATCAAGTTTGGGTAATATGACTATTATTCATTCTGTGTCCAGCTAGAGTCACAAGACGTAGTTAAAAAATTGTCAAAATTGTAGTGATCGATATAATTCAACCTTTGTAGGGCGCAGTACTTGTTTTCGTTAATTTCGGTGAATTAATTATCGCATACGTTAAGGAAGATCGGATTTTGAATAAATTTGCTCATTATTCCTTTTCATTCAAGTGAATCTTCCCTTCCCATCCCTCTTTGTGTAAAGTACCGTTGATGGATTTATATACCTTTGAATGAAAAATCACAGACGGCTTCGTGAACTGATATTAAAGCGAATCGAATGAATTGTGAGGAAAGTTTACTGAAGTTTTCTCCTAATTATTAATCAGCTTCGAACTTTGTCAGTGTTTCCAAAGTTAAACATAGACGGCTGTGTTATTGATATGAAAGATTAATTATTCAATTAACCGTTGGTAATTACCGAAAAATATTTTTTGTCGTTGGATATGAAGAGCTGAAGAATATGGAATTTGACGAAGTTGAAGAGTTCGTCTAATTTTTTTCGGAATTGGTGATAATTTCAGTTTACTGTCTGCAAAATGAGTGTCAGAGAAAATACCATTTGATTGAAAAGTTCATTTCGAAGCGTTCAAATTAATATTTCAGAATTGAGAATGAAGCCATATAAACATCAGTACAAAAACTCTGGTGTTATAGTATTGACGTTCTTATGATTTTTATAGTGAATTTTTGGATTATTCTTGTTGATGTTTGTTTGTTTTTTCGTTCTTTTGTTCTTTCCGTCAACCGGCTGCACCTTTACGAGCAACCCTCAGAAGTCTTCGACAGACTTATGCCAGCTAGAGTGCCCCTTACGCCTTATCAACTGTAAACTGAAATTGAATACAATAATTCCTATTGGGATCTAGAATTGATATAGATTCCAAGATTTTTGGAAATCGAAAATGGTTTTGGTTGAATTATGGAAATACAATTGTTCAAAGTATTTTTCATTTTAAATTCAATGCTGTGTCACTCATTTATGACACTTCATTACGTTTCAAAATGTATTCGGTCCTCACCAAAAATTTATGAGATTTTCACCAATCATATGAACATGTCAATCTGATTTTCTTCAGCTATACAATACCCAGTTCCACATTTTTTTCTTCAATTCCCATCCCATTATAATTTGAGTGCATTATATACATGTTGAATTTATACTGAAAAATATTAAAAAACTGTCATTATTACAATCATATTCACAAAACAGTACTTGATGATTGATCTAAACGTCGGAAAGTCGAACGTTACCTGAAAATCTATAGAACGTTTTGTGACGAAATTACATGTATTCACTTCCAGCCAGTTCTGACGTTAACAATAGAAAAAATATAACAAATCAAAAAATTCATATTTTCTGATATAACTCGAAAATTCAAATTTGGTTTACAGATGAATAACCTTTTAGTCAGGTCATTCTTTTGCAATTCAACCATATTTTTAATAGTTCAGTAGGTATATTCTTTTGATGACTAATTGATAGTATCCAAATCAAATTCCAATCATATACACACACATATGACATCATAGTCGTCATCCTCATCTTGGACTCATTTTATACTGAATACACGTGCTTTCAACACATTGCTGGTTGCCCGTCAACCTTATAATCAATACGAGGAATGAGAAATTTCTTTTTGTGGCAAGATTCGAACCTACAAAATGGTCATTAAACTCTAATTTAATAATAATGACCCCAGAAATCAAATTCTCACATATATACCAAACGACACATTGATATAATTTTGTCGAACAAAACAGTTAGTAATGATTGTTTCCTTGGTTGGTTTTTGAGTGGAATTGTAGAATTGTGTATGTGATGAGCAAGACAGGAATATTTCATAATAATTTCAACGTAAGTGAAACGTCTGTATCAAACGATGTTGGTGCTGCATCGGTATAAAGGATTGAAATGATAATTGCAATTAAAGTTATCTCATATTTAAGATGTGTTTGCATTAGGAGAAAGTTGAATACAAAATATAAAAATTATTAAGTTTCATTAAGATAAAGCACACAGTCGTTCATTATGACTATAAAGACAAATACAGCTACACTTATGAAATGTAACAAATTACATGTTTATGAGAATATCGAAATCAATGTGTTACATTTTGTTTCATTTGAAAGTTTGTCGAAATCATTAAAAACTATAATGATAACAACGAATTTCATAATTATAGAAATTGTCTTACTTAGGACTCGAATCAAACATTTTCTATCGTTTCTAGTAGTTACCACATGAAAAACAAATGGAAATATTAATAATCAATTATATGTTAAGAAGGAGTTATTACTTCAGTTTCGTCCTATATGGACATTATCTAAGGAACACTTCAATCTCAGTGAAATGTTTTATCAATTCTTCTATATTTCATGATAATTCGATTACAATTTTGTCGGATGTGTGGTTATTATCACGAATTATCAAACAACAATTAAACATATTAATTGACAACGTAGTTTGAACAGTAAATGGGTAATTCTTATTTCTGACGACATTTAACTGCATATTCAAAATTTTGATCAGACTATTAGTAGTGATACATACCTGTGGTATTTTACCCATATTTTTGGTGAACAGTATTCTTAAAGAAGGGTACTTTTGATCGTTGCAATATAAGCAAAATATTCAGTAGTATGAATATCCATATGGGGCATCACAGAACAGAATACACGTGCCTAAAAAATTAATTTCTCACATTTGTATAGTAATATATTCTTTGTATTTGGATCATTCGTATTTCCATTTGAAGTCTTGAAACAGTGGTTCACTGTGTGTGTTTTTGCACTGTTTTTGTCTTTCTCAATAATTTGTCACATTCATTTTAAAACTTATAAGTATGTATTGAAAATGTCTTGAAAAAATTCAATAATAAACACGACCAATTATTGAAAATATATCATATCACAGTATAAAATGTATCTTACATCATCACCATGAGGTATATTCTATCTGCATAGTATTCTTCCAAGATATAATTAGGCTCTATCGGAAAAAACTCTTGTTTTTCTGAACAGGGATGATATATCTTTGATGCTGTTTGGAAGGAGGTTGTACATTTTCCAAACGTTATATATAATTGAATCCTAAAGGAGAGTGGAAGTTTTAAGTATAAGTATATTCTGTAACAAGGTTAGAATGAAAATTCGATGTGAGTGGAAAATTCCGAGCGCGAGCCGAAGGTGAGCGGGAGGAACCACGAGCATCACGAATTTTCATTCTAACCGAGTAGCAGACTAAACTTTCTCCACGATCAAACATTTCAAAATATTTTTAAATGGAAACGAACAAAAGATAATTTCCACACGAAATAATAACTATTATTTGAAAATACTGTTTATCAGAAAGGAATAATCCTGGACTAACCAGAACTATTTTGCGTTCAGAATAAACACTATTGAATTAAAAAAAATTGCCTTGTCGGTGGCTTGAAACCACGACCTCTCGTCTACTAGCCAATGGTATACCATCTAAGCCATCCCGCCTCTCATTAAAATATGTTTGATAAACATTATATCAAGGTGGTCGGTGGATCAGCGGTCTAATACACAGGCCGTTCGAAACTGTATTGTGAGTTGTCTAGATGCCAATCTCGTCTAGCTAGCTTGGAGTGCACACCGACCACCCGAGGTGGTGCTGTAGGTTTTCCGGGTTTTCCTACAGCTGAAAAGTGAATACATCACCTGAAACATCAGTAAGTCGCCCCGGAGCGCCACGGCAAATAATAATAATAATAGCCGTCCTCTACCCGCACAGGCTATGCCTTTGGGTACACTCAACGAGTGTTTATGAGGGAGTATTATTATTATTATATTATTATAATACTACGAGTCTTAATTATTCGGGTGTTTTGGTAGTAAACTTTCCATTATATTATTTTTTGTACTCTTTGTAATTTCAGGTGGTGTATTTTCACACTCTGATTCTGAATCACTGGATAAATTCATGATACTTTTTATATTTTCGAGTGAAAACGTGACATCAATAATTTTGACACTACTGAAATTTGCCACTATGGTGACAATCAACTGCGTCAAGGTAAATGTTATTATTGCTAACCAGTGTGAGAATATTATTCTTATACAAGGGAGAGAATGTAAATACATTTGAATTGCACGGGGGCAGAGGTGTTGCAGAATATTTCTTCAATCTCAAGAGAGAGAATTCCAGCATTCTGTAATCAAATTTCATTTAAGAATTAGCAAATTCCGTGATGATCGTGGAGAAAAATATTTACCCAACTGTGAGAACTTTGTGTAGCTCAAAGTGTGCTTTACATGAATCGTAAAACTTCAGTATCTCGAGGCTCTTTTTTGTAAAAAAACAAAAACACAGTACCACTTCATACCCCCCAGAATTGGATACCGTATGTCAAATGTAACTCAATCAAGGAGTAGTATACTGTCTTCATGATCGATTATCCTCATTCCTTTGTAGCTATTCTTACAGCATAACCGCCAGAGGACAATTTTTTATTCAAGATTTTTACATATTCATTGAATTTAAGACCGTTTTTCTTTCTGGTGGAGGAAAGAAAAATATATCTTCCTGGTTTTTTTTCTCTTAGCGTTTTCGATGTTTGAAGCAGAAAAAACTTCTCCGTCTACTATTAGCTTATCTCGCCGTATTGCAGCAGTTTTATTATTCAATTTGGCTTCTTTTAAAGCGCTCATTAGAGTTTTTCTGTCTTTTAGTTCTTCTCGCGATAGATCTTCGGAAATGACAATTTTAGTTCCTTTCAATTTTGAACTTTGTGTCCAGACTTCTTGTCTTTGGATATGGGAGCAAAATGACACAAGGACAGGTCTATTGTATCCAGTTTGTTTTCCTAGTCTGAAAATGTTATTGATATCATGCCTTGATACAACCACCTGCAATTTTGTAGCTGCCAATTCAGTAATTATTTTTATCAGTTTATCTTGATTTCCTTTTTCTTCCTCTTCTATGCCGTATAGAACTAGATTGTTCGATTTTAACTGTTTTTCGGTTTTGGACAGTTTATCTTTCAATAATGCATTTTCTTCTTCGAGCAGTTTCACTTTATCTTCAATTACATCTACTTTGTTCTGGACGACCGTAGACCAATTTCTCGTTGTTTCTTCTAGTATATTAATTCTTTTACAGAGATTTTCATTCACATTTCGTAATAGTAAGTGCACATCTTTTATCGACACGTCTTCATTATTTTCCATAACAACTTCACAAAGTCCTCTCCTGGTATATACAGTTTATTTCAATTGTGGATAAAGAAACGCTATCTTTCATTTATTTATGTTTTTTGTGTATTCAAAGATATGCCCGTGATATGTTTATGTTTGTATATTTGGTTTGATAATGTAACAAGCTGAGGGAATTTTTGGATAATTAGTAGATTTATGGATGGTCCATCAGTTTACGAACATTTGGATATAAATCTCGACATACTTCTTCACTTTTTTCTGGCAGTATTTCACCATTTGCGGGAGCATTCACCACACATAGCTTCTAACAATATTATCATTTTATGTTTTTCGTATAAAATTGTTCTATCGCTGTGCTTAATGTACTTTGTGATTTGTGTGAATAAATTTATTATTATTATTATTATTATTATTATTAAAGCACTGGAAATTTTGAAAATATGCTGTTTTCAATGATCTGATAATTCAAAAAAATATCTGAAACCGCGCATTCTCTCCGGGAAGAAATAAGGATTGGTATGAAAACTTTTCCAGGTCTAGTAACCCCCAAATGTGAATGATTTTCTCGTGATCAAATTATGTCCACTCAGCATACCGTAACCACAGTGATCGTGACAAAGTTTCACCTTTTATTTTAATAATTATTGTTACTTTTATACAAAGTGTATCTATGAACCTATGGCAATACCTTTTTCTTTCAGAACAATGTTCACTTTGTTCGAAAATTCACTACAAAAAATAATGAGAAAATGGATTTCAAAGTCAACATTCACCAAAATCCTATTCAGCAGGAATTTGTAATGACAATATATCTGTGCAAGTCGAGGACTTCAAAGATTGAGAATTTTTGAATTGAACAATTTGATAAAAATATCAATACTTAGTTAACGATTTGAAGATAAATTGAACGTGTCAATATTTGCACAATCATAAACAAAATCAATATTTGTAATAGTTTACATTTGCATTGTATACATTTTCTGAAGTGGGTTGGAAAAGTAATGTGTAACAATTTCCAATGAGCTCGTTTTCGTGGGCTGACATGCTACATGATGCTTTTCAATAAACAGCTATGGAACGCTGCCGAAAGAGCGATACATCGACAGCAAGGAATTTCGATGTGGATGTGGCACCGGGGAGTGATATATTGTGAAATTACTCGTCCGTAGTAATATAACTGCAATTGGGGACATGTTCTGAATCAATTCTAGACAGTTCTACAGTATTCTTCCAGTGAGATGTCCAATTGAAACATCCGGAATGATAAACAGCTATACATTTCACAATCGCCAAATCCAAATTGGAGTGGATTCAAAGTTTATATAGATACATGTTATATTTTTCCTTAGAGAAAAATTATTTTCTTCCCAAACGATCAGCAAAAAATGAACATTCGAAGTTGGAGAATGATATACTTGCCTGTAGAGACGACTTATTTCTTGAATTATGTGATTTTATTTGTCCTTTCGCATTTGATGCAAATTCTGAAAGAACGAGAAACATTTTTTTGTGAAAGTATTTGACTTTTTTACTCGGTGCACAAAAAATTTATGTAGTTCATTCATTTGAGTATAACACTTCGTGGAATTGAAACATCCTTCACCCAAAATATACCCAAATTAGTCCTATAACCAAATGAAATATCACAAATACTATATATTTAGATCCCCGTTCCCAAAGTTCGCACCATATATGAGGAACTTCTGTATTATAGGTTTTTCGACAAAAGTTATTCGTGATAAAAGTTTGTGTATCCTCTAAATCTGACCATGCACCAACAAAGAAATTTCGTAAGTTTTCTGTCAGATATTTGAACCATATTTCCTACTATGGGAATGTATGGAGAGACGAGTTTTTCAACTTCGTCGAAAATATTCATTTCATTCATTCGATACTCTCCGGCACACTTTCAAACTTTGAATTTGGGAAATTTTTTAAATTTGGAACTAAATTGAAATTGCTTAATTTCTTACTACGTTTCTGAAACTTTCAAACGGCTTTTCCGATTTTGAAAAATGAAGTGGCCTTGAATGGATAATAGAAAAGCCTTCAATAGAAGGCATCACAAGATCTTCTTTCCAATAACATTATAAAAATAATAGTGTCTTCTTGGCACACAAATCATTTCGCTCTCAAATTGTAGTGAAAATGACGCATTTATATCATTCGACTCGAACGCAGCTCATGTCCTCTATTTCGATTTTGACATTATTGCCTTCACCAAAAAAAACTGAAATAATTATAATTTCCATTTTATAAAATACTTCCGAAAAGGCTCCCAGCTGCCATATTGAACTCTCAAAGTTGAGGAATACGAATCATCTCATGAAATCCTCAGCGTTGCCGGAAACTGTTCAGAAAACTATTCCGAGAACAGAAGCCGTTCCACCAAGGCTCTACGACCTTCCAAAGATACATCAAACAGACGTGCCACTGAGACCAATATTTAGTGCCCTAGGTGCGCCTACATATCACCTGGCAGAGTATTGAGCCTCGCTTCTCCAGCCTTATGTGGAAAAAACGTCAATGATGAAAGTAGGGATTGGGGCATTTCTTTTTAAGGCAGCAATCCGTGCAGCCGATGAACTTGGTCTCCTTTTCGACACTGAACGGACGAACCCAAACTCTGTCACCGAGTTGGAACCCGTTCAGCAAAAAGCCCACGTGAAAACTGCGGAGTGTGACAGGCTGCTACAGCTACATAAGGATAAGCCAATGCATGGGATGGGGTCTTCAAGAACATTGAAGACCTTATCCAGAAACCTGACCTTCGCTTTTCTCAGGTCAAGTGGGCTGAAGTCGGAAACCGAGGGATTTATAATGGCCTGCCAGGATGGTATCTTCAACCCCCTCGTCTACCGTAGTCGCGTGATGGGTATAGAGGTCCCTGACACTAGAAGCAGAGCGTGTCGTGGGACAGCGGAGACCATAATGCATTTGCTGTCAGCTTGTTCAGCTTATGCGGTCTCAGCCTATATCTACAGGCATAACGCAGCCCTACCAGTGTTGTACTACCATCTACGACACTCGTACGGTGTAGACGAGACACCGGTGTTGCCTTATGCTCCGGGGGATTGAGTCCGTTGTGGATAATGAGAAGTGCTGAATCTATTGGAACTACTCATTCCCCACCCTCAGGCAAATACAAGCCACTAAGCCTGATGTAGTTCTCCTCGACCATCAAAGTAGGACGATTTTCGTCATTGAGTTTCTAGCTCCTGGCGAAACGAATATCGTCCGAAAAGAGGAGGCATAACGGACTAAATATCGAGATCTACTCTTTGAACTCCGCAGGGTTATATCCAAACCATTCTGTCAAGATGGTGGTTCTGATAATAGGGGTCCTTGGTGGAATGATGGACACACTGCTCTCAAACTTAAAAATCATACCGGCTTGCCGTGATATGGCAGAAATCTTAGCCGGACGAATGCAGAAGGCTGTAATTTTTTTTTTCACTCCGCCTGCTCAGGGCACATGATTCTCGGACTCAATAGTCACCCCACGGCGTGGGGAGTGGTTATTGGGATAAATGATCCAGCGCGCCCTCCGGAAGTATCGGGGCTCCGGAGACGGGGCCTGTCTGGGAAATTCCAAACGGAAAAAAAAATATCAGTGGAGTCACTGATGAGTATCTCATCATCTGCTGACCTATTTTTTTTCTGAAGCCAAATTTATTATGTTTTATATTTATTTATTTATTTATTTATTTATATGTTTTGATGATTATTTAAAAAAATTTGTCCAAGTTTGAGATTGATGAAATCTGGCGGTAGTTTGATACATTCAGCATATTTCATTTCTTGAACAACGGCTTCACTTCAGCAGATTCGAAAGCATTGGAAAATTTACCTGACCTGATGCCCCACTTTATAGTAAATTCCAGTGGCGCTGTTATGTCATCAACAAGTGACTTTAAGATATCAGCTGTTAGCTTATCGTCACCGGTGATTTGTTATTTTTCAATTTTAGAATACAATCTTTTATTTCGTGTTGATTGGTTTCTACGAATAATCTGGTGTTTGGGATGTAAGTCTCGGTTGTCGGTTCTACTTTTAGATTTTCTTCTATTTTTTCGGCCATTTTCTTTCCAAGACATGAGAAGAGATCATTGAGAGTATCCGCAATTTGTCGGTATTCGTTATTAAGTGTCCATTTTCAGATACATTTTTTTTAATTTCTGACTCTTTTTTACGATGCTGATTACCACTGATTCCATTGACTACCTTCAAAGTCCAGCAGAATTGTTTCCGCTTGAATAAATTTTATTTCTGAAATACATAGACGTCGCATTCTTCAAATGGCGAACTTCAACGTTTCTTTTTCCTGCTGATGGTGAAAATGACATGAAGTGAAACAATCTAGTATATTCATCATTCTTTAACTAAATACCCACGTTGGCCACAGTTTTATTAGTGAAATATCTCGATGAATTCGGAACTAGTTTGTAGAAATCCACTGAAACTATTTAGGAAACGTTCCAAAACGTGCCGACAAAACTTCCAACAGAATAGAGTTTTCTGCGAATACTCGTAATGCCCCGCCAAGTTGAATTGTGATGGCTCCACAGGGAATGCATTCGAAAACGCTTTAGGAACTTCCATTCTGAGAGCTGTATGTATACACATCAAATATTTTGAAAATAATACCATAATAGTTTTTCCTGCGACCACAGAGAAAGGTAACGTCACGGAAACTTTCCGCACGCGTACGTAGAAGCTGGTGAATGCATAATTTCTATTCAGATTTACATTCGAAGCACAAAAAAGAACTAATTTGAAAAATGTTATTTCTTTGATTTTTATTATAAAATAATTATTTACTCGATTGGGCGCCCCCCACCTCATATTGGAAGCTCAATGCTTCACCAACTGAACTGAATGATTGCTCATATCAATTTTTGATAGAAACTTCATGAAAGAATATTTTGTATTCGTAGTAAGTTATCAAGTACAATTTGTCTCATTATGATTTTGATTTCGTAGTCAAGGAAAATATTCGAAAAGAAGTATTCAAAATTGATGACATTAGTTGAAATACGTCTGTCAGCCCTTTTGTTCCATATTCTTGCGCACATTTCAATAATATCGATAGTCTTTCATGAAATGATCGCGTGGTCGTAGGAAAAATAGTGTACAATACTGGTGCGAAAGTGATTTTCCACACTCGTAAGGAGTATCGTCAAAGTTTTTGAAAACTAAGTATTATGAATTTTTTTCTGCAACTGTTTACTTCTTGAGTAACAATTTTGTATTCATGTTTAAAGAATGCCTGTGGGGATATACAAATTTCCACCATAAGCCTTCTGAACCAACATTAAGGTCGTCATCATTTGTAATTCCCAAGTTTTTCACCTATTTTTATATTCAAATCATCAACTTCGGCATGCATATGAAACTTCAACCTGTTCAAGCCTACGGTTAGTATTATATACATGAAATACAAGATGGGCCAAAGTATTGGCTCCTGTAGTACACCTGATGTTATTACATTGAAATCTGATAGATCATTATCAACTTGCAGCATTATTTGAAAATGCTACAAGGTATCTGGCTTCAACTCTGATTTTAGTATGGGAAATTATTCAGTTTGCATTATCAATTTTTTAGTTTCATAAACAATCTTTCTCATTTCTCTGAAAAGTTTCAACTTTTAGTACATTTATTGTATTTTATTTGGTCTAGATCATTGTTTTGCATCTCGTTAAGATGTTTGTAAATTATCTTGCCTCATTTATTATAATTTATTCTGTTATAATGTTTTTGTTTTGTTTGTTTTGTTTTTTGTTGTTTTTCCGTTAACCAGCTGTCATCCCCGTACGAACGACAGCCCTCAGAAGTCGAAACTTGTGCGAGCTAAGGATTAACGAGGTCTTACCTTTTAACGTGCGATAATTCGATATTAGTTTCAATAATAATTAATTGCTGAATGTCCCTCATCAAATCTTTGGTAGCTGTGAATGTTTTTATTCATTCAATATAAATACTTCAGTGATGTTGAAACTTGTAATTTTTTTTATAAAAGTTCATATACTGGGTCTTCTAGCTTTGTTGAGTTGATAATAGGGATCACAGTCAACAGAGTTGAACAACAAAAGTATGTGCCAACTTCGTAAACCTAGTGAATCTTGTGACTAGTCCAATTCCAGCCTCTGTGAGGAAAAAAAGTAACAGTATCTCATCAAAGGACGACAAAAATGATGGAGAAGTTAAGGTGACATGCAAATCTTAAATTCTGTGAGGTATAATTCTAATTTCTTGAGAATAGAGCTCAACGTTTCCATATATTCAACGACAATAAGGATTCTGCTCACCCTTTCATAGCAAAACCGTGCCAAAAATGCATCACGTGCCAGGAACTATTTCACTCCCCGTCAACTGATTGTTGTTTATAAGCACAGGTTCGACCTGTCCCGGAATATTGTTCTCATAATATATGGAATGCAGCTTCTCAACACATACTGAGACAGGCCTATTGATTTCAGTTTAGGTTCACGTCAAAAAAATAATGTTTCCATGAAGAGAAAAATGTATTGATTTGATCTTTCACGATGTTCGGGTATATTGTTGTTTTGTCATCTGGAAAGTATTGAATTACCTTTTGAATTCTGAAAATACTATGCCCTGATTGAGTTTTACGAAATATTCCATGAAATTCCTAAAGCGACTACAAACATAAAGCAAACAGCGATCATCCCTTATTCGAAATGTCCCATCAGCTCAATCGAGAACAACGTTTTAACAAAATTTTTCCTATCGATATCGAATTGAAAATTCACTACAATGCTATGAAATTCATCCCTAATGTTGCATCGTTACCATAAACTGGATATTGGACGTGAAATTTCGTTTTTATGTCAGGTTCTTTGAAAAACTTACGACAGAAAGGTTATTGGGTTGAAGAATATCGAATTTATGGGGAAAATTTCATTTTATAACTGTTTCTCTATATCTTTCTCTTTTAACGGTGCACTATTTCATTTTCTTGGCTTGATAGTCAATGAGAGAGGATCTTCCAATGTAGCCAATACTGTTTTCCAGACTCCTTTTCCTTTTGCTAAAAGATTAGCGATTTAAAATTTTCCCTGGACTTTTGAGAGACATTTCATATTAAAATATTGAATGAACCGAAAAATCAGTTTTAATTGTTTTTTTGAACAACCTTGGCCACCGTGTGGAAATATCGATGGATTATTCCCGATATGAAACATTCATTTCTCTAGACTTCGTCACAGACTTCGTTTCAAATTGAAGCCCTTCTGATGTTTGTTCAGCCGTACTCGCCATGCATTTTAGTGTAAATTGTAGTTTAGAATTCCGCAATAGAGCTGAAATATTAACTTTGGCGGATTGCGTTGCCGAGCAGCATACAAGCTTTCCTCTTCAATAAATGATGGCAATATACGGAGAGGAACTCCGTACTATTTGGATGGGTAAAACGTATTCTTTTATTTCGAGAAATGATACGGTGCATCTAGGAACGCTATAATGTACAATTCCCAATTAGGACTTTTTCAATTTCACATAAAAATTGTTTACATAAAATCAAATCATCATTAGGATTACTTGAAATATAAATGTATTTCCTACAAACCTCGGGCAGATAAAAAATTCGTTGAGAAAACAAAAGTAAAGGGTTTTTATATAGATTGTCCGTGTCCCCCTACTGATTTTTGAACCACCTGGTATATCACAACGAAATTTTGAGGACTTCAGTACGAGATAAAAACCTAATTCCTTTCTCATGAGAAAACACAGCTAAAAGTTTTGAAATGGCGGCTGATCGCCAAACATAGGACTGCTAGTGGAAAATTTCGTTGCGATATACCGGGTGGATCAAAAATTAGTTGGGGGGCGGACTTACACTCTAGAAGGGAACTGTAAGTGAGTGAAGATGAAAAAAAACATAATACTGATTGCGACAATTCTTATATGAAGATGCAAAAAATCAGTATAAGAAAATTACCAGTCTGGATTCGAACACGAGACCTGTCAATTTTCAGTCGATTGCCTCATGATTTTATTTTCATCCTCAATACTTTCAACCGTCGAAAATTTCAATAAATTCTACAGATTCAGTCGAAAGACAGACATTTACGTTCCATATATATAGTCTCGATTAATAATTGTGGGAGTTTCAGAATAGAGTGCATGCATTAGTAACTTCGGATTTTCAGTTGCTAAAATCGAGCAACCACAACAAATGCCGCTTTGGTGAATATTTCGAAACCTGTTACTGACTAATTCTATCGGCTCAACATTTACAATTGGAAGCTAATGACAGGCCAGAGTTAATTTCAGATTGATACACGATAATTCAATTTCGCATGCCCTGTTATTTTAATTGTCATTGCTGATGTTAATTTGTATGGAGGGTAATAATGTATTTGTGGATTCATTTGATGTTTCATTCATTATGGATACAGTGGAAAATCGTATTACAGCCATTGTTATTCTCCATACAAAATATAAAACGAGCTGAGTCAAGCATAGAGTCGATGATTTTCACCCTTTGATTTATGTCAGTTGAGCCGGATTTCAATTGTTTCTTGTTCGTTTAAGATAAGGTGTAAGTTGCCCTTTTGAGGAAGAGTTCCAAACTGCATTGAAAACAAACCTGGACACAATACCCAACCAGATTTTTGATCATACAACCTAATGGTCGTAATGAAGATGAGCTAAAAGCAACACCAGCATTAATGGCATACTCCAAATAAAACTGCAATATATTTTATACACATTTATTACAAAGTACAGTAATACGCCGAAATGGGGGAAGCAGGATCTTCCTGAATCAAGAAAATATTTTAAACTGTAGAAAATTGGAATCCCCATGTACTTACTCATCGACTTCTAAAATGTTATCTACTTCACAATGTCTACTGATTGTGTCTTGGTTTTTATTTATTGAAGTATACTTAATTTTTCTAATTGGCATTATTTGACTCTGTATACGATAGAACACATCATTCAACTTCCTTAACCAGAATGTTATCATTTTCGATGGGTTTATCACTACACAGTGGCCCAATAACAAAAATTCGTTATTTTACAATATCTGTGAATCACCTTGTATGAATTATATCAACTGTGATGATAGATGAAATGATTATATTCTATTATGTTATAATTCGTTCGTTTTCCTTATTTTCACGCTATAAAACAAAATTTAGGAAATACAGCGTGAGGAAAAGCGATTATTTTTCATATTCAACTGAAAACTAGTTATAGGATCGTTTTGCGCCCATTCAAACATTTTATCAGAATACTACTTACAGCATATCAAAACTTGAAGAAATTTAACGGAGAGCCATTTTCCCACATACGGTGTGATGGGTCCATATCAAAAAAAGTCTCCATTTTCTGTGTTTTTAAATAATATGCAATACGGAAAGCTATTGACAAATTTATCAAAAATCAATGATCTTTTGATAATTTCAAACACAAGTGATTAAATACCCGTTATTTATAGAAAATTCCCTGAAGAATATAGTTGTCATTGTTACAGTTCTTCACAAGAAAGTTTAAAATTTTTCTAAATTTTTGAAGTATTATCGAAGTTAGTTCGAAGGTGGTTGACAATGTGTTACTTTGTGCAGAATTGTTCAGGGCTTCCATTGTCTAAAGAAAATCGAAGAAAATAAATTCTCTATGTATTTAATAATTCACAACATTTCGGCAATTAAAAATCTATTACCGTTTTCAGGTGTATGAACACTTGAATACACTTGAAAACGGTAATAGATTTTTAATTGCCGAAATGTTGTGAATCATAAAATACATAGAGAATTTATTTTCTTTGTTTTTCCTTAGACAATGGAAGCCCTGAACAATTCTACACAAATATTACCAGTGTTGAATATTACAAAATCCCTAAAATATATATTATGTAGGTCAGGTAGTGGTTAGAGTCAATACTTTCAATCATTCTGGTTTTACTAGTCACTGTACCTGTATAAAAATTGATTTGGTTGGTCTTCTTCGAATTTTCCTAGTTTTCCACTTCTCTTCTTGTGGAAAGCACACTGGATAATTTTCCATGATTGGTTGTTCACCCTGAATTATCGTGACTTATTTTACTCCAAATCACTCCATGGCCTGAAACACTGCTATCAGGAAGGAGACCATACACCACCAGACACACCACAATGAGCAACCTATAGAACTGCACTCCGAGTTCCAGATGAAATGTGCCTTTTACCCATTTTCCTCAAGAAAACTTTTTAATGAAAATATGAAAAGCTTATCGCATCGAGCGAACATTGGAAGTATGTCAGATCGGGTGCATTGACACGAATAGCATAGGTTCACAGTTCGAATGCAGGTCAATATTATACCTCACAAAGGCACGCGATCATTTCATTAATATATGTGTATATGTGTTGCATTTTCTTCTAAGAATTCCTCAAGGTGGCATTTAATCTAGGATGAATAACCTAACTGTATGAATAATGAAAATGCATTTGAAAATCCAGCCTCTTGATAACTAAATTCTATAGACTAAGTTGAGCTAAATCTAGCAGGTGGGATGTACGTTTTCTGTTCGATTTTCACCGATGAAAATTCTTCTGATACTTTTCATTATACCTGCATGTAATTTTCTTGCCAAATTTTCAGTTTCATCATACGAGTTGTCTAATCAGCTAGTACAAAACAATAATTGCTATCTCCATAAAAAACAATACGTTCAAAGGTCCATTACCTACCTAATTAGACGTATGAAGTGTAAATAACGATAGCGTGAGATACACGTTGGGTATCTGTTAAAAGCTCACTCAAATCATATACTATTATGTACTCAACTGTATCTATCATTCATGTTTCATCTTCATCGTGAAATTGAGAGTCAGTGCTGAACTGATCGTGTTTTTCTGCGTATCATACTTTTTATGAAAAGTATTTGTTGATCTGTTAGAGGTCCACGATATGGAAATAATTTGAAATAATAATCTGGGAGAATGTCAATCAAGCAAATGGCTAGCAAAATTTGAAATTTGATGCCAACCAAATCATTTGAATACATATGAGTTTTCTTGTTATTTCCAGTCATGTTTCAGTGGGATTAACAAAGTGGGGTCTTCTTGGAAAGCATTTTCATATGTAGGTAATATCGAACCATGTACGAATGACTGATGAAGATAAACTTTCCAATTATATGCTATTATTTTTAATAGGTACCTTTTCACCATCATTCATCAGATGGCAGAGTATGGGTGCTCCTACAATTATTATACACGCATACTATATATATAGTATATCAAATTGTATGCTGATTGAATGAGTGTTAGAGTGACTATGCTAGTAATGTTGTGATGAAAATGTACTAAATCTAGCTAATAATTTATATTCATATCACACAGTTACTGATCCATCCTAATAAACGAACTAATTTAAAAGCTAGCATCCAGAGGCTAATTCGCAAGGACAGTCTCGTACACAGACTACCCTAGATATAATCAACAGGTCATGTGAAGAGTAGGAGCTGACAGTAAAACCTCATAAAACCACAATAGTTATATTAATACGAAAAAAAGTACTGGAAGGACTTAGGTCACCTGTACTGAACGGAATAGGAATTCCATTTTTCCAAGAGGCAAAATACTTGGGAGTAATCATCTACCATAAGTTAACATGGAATAAATACCTACAAAAAGTTATAGAAAAAAGTACAGTAGCCTTCAATCTTTGCAGAATGTGCGGAAAAAATTGAGGGCTACAACCAAAAATGATCTATGCTATCAGACCCATGATAAAGTACAGGTCGGTGGTATGGTGGCCAAAGACCAAGCAGGTGGGAGTGGTTCGACGACTCGGAGCACTGCAAAGACAAGCGTGTCTGAGTGCTACCAGGGCCATGAGAATCACCCACTAGAGGTCTTGCTCAACCTGCCCCCACTACACATATACATTCAAGGCGAAGCCAGATCAGTCGCGAGCAGGTTGCTTAGAGGTCAAGCACCCATAAGCTACAAGAAGCTATACTATAGCTATAAGAGTCGAAAAACAACTCTTTTATAAGAATGCCATCTGATGGCATACTTCCTAGATATATCTTTGACAAAACTTTTAAAATGGGTATAACGGACAGGGATTCGTGGGAGGAGGGACCTTCCGTCAACACGGAAATCGCTGTCTATACAGATGGCTCAAAAATTATTGAAGGTTCAAGATCCGGAATTTATGGAACCAAGCCAAAGATAAGAATTTCATTGAGCTCAGGTATATACGCGGCGATATTCCAAGCAGAAATTATCGCAATACACCATTGCGCTCAAGAGCTAATAAAGCATGAGTTTTAAGAAAAAAACATTATCATTTACTCAGACAGCTAAGCTAAGTTATGGAGACAATAAAGAGTCTGCTCAACTATCCCGTGAAGGGGCTAGTAGGACCCTGAATGGCATAGAACCATTCGGCGGTAGGTATGGCAAAAGCTGTACTAAAGACAAACACCAAATCATCGATCCAACAGAAATCTCAAAAATGGTAATAATAATAATACTCCCTCATAAACACTCATAGGGTGTACACAAAGGCATAGCCTGTGCGGGTAGAGGACGGCTATTATTATTATTTTGCCGCAGAATAATTCACCAAGAATGAGACAGGCCAAAGAGTTTATCAAACAACCACAGCCAACATTCACAGAATATCTACTAGGCCAGCAGAAGAGAAGCACTACTAGAATATTAGTAGGACTTCTCACAGGGCATTGTAGGCTCAATAAACACATGAGTACAATCGGTCTGGCAGGTAAAATGCTTTGCAGGACAGGAAGAAGAGAAAACATCTGTGAGCCTAAACAAATTTCAAAAATTTCCAAAATCATTCGATGACGAAAATATGAAAGAAATTTTTATTTCAGATCGGCGATGCTTTTTCATATATTCTTTTCAATCATTCATGCTATGATCTTCAATTATTCTTTTTCGCCAACCAATTCTGTCACACTATCGACATCGAAGTTTTGCAGATCACTGACTATGGCCAATGAAATACTCGAACTCCACAAGTCAATTAATTATGTATGGAACGAATGGTTAATTGAAACAAATGAAATAGCTGAAATGTAGGTGTTTTTTATTTTTATTTCATGAAAAAGCAAATATAAACCATTCTAAATCGGGGTATGATTGATTAGATTTTTTAGATGCGCTAAGAGCTATTCTCGCGTTTTCAGTTTGAAACACTCTGTCGAGAAATTGAATTTTCTACACAAACTGTTCTCGGGTTTGGAAAATGCAGTACAAAACGTGGCATAAATTGACTAGTGCTCTATAATATACAAGAGTAGGATGAAAAATAATCGATAACAATACGATAATTTCATGAGTTTGTCTCATTATCCTGATCAAAATTAAATACTTTGCCTTTCATATTTTCTGTGTGTGAGCTAACGTCAGAATTTAAAAAATTCGCGTCTTGGATGCCTTCCTTTGATAGGGTCACTATATTTTTTCAGGCTCCATCTCCGAAGAAAAAATATATTTTTTATAATACATTTAGAACTGAAAAGTAAAAAATAAAATATAGTTTGAAAAAATTAAAAAAAAACACGCTTTTATAACAGAATGAACTGAAAAGAAAAAAATTGTAGTTTTTATAGGCAGAAAATAATAATAAATGCTATATTTTATTTTATAATACATATACTGAAAATAGTCTTGTAAGAGTGGGCGATATTATGTATTGATGGTATACCCTATATTATTATGGTCCTTACTCAAAAAATTATATTTGCTTATAAGTTTTATTGTATGCAATTGTTGTGATTCATATCGATATAATTCATAACTCTGTATTGGAAAACTTGAATCTGACCGTGTATTCAGCCCAACCAGGCATACCAATCATGAAAATATGAATACGCTTTCTATGCGAAAATTTTATTTATTTATTCATTTATTGATCCAAATACAGGTGCACAAACATAGCTCATTATGCTCAGAAAAACATACATAATTTTCATTCTCATGACATGAAGAAATAAAAGCAAAATGATAACTAGAAATATAATAAATTATATTACATGTTCGCTGATTGTGCAAAAAAGGCATGCCGGTTTTTCAAACTGTATATGTACTTGAAGTAAGTAACAGGTAACCTGTTATCATCTTGTACTAGAAATAAGCTCGCAAGATCTACAAATAATAAGTCATCAGGCAGTATTCGATGGGTTAAAGTCGTAAAGTCTCTGGTACATTTGTCACTCAGATATGGTAGATTGAGTTAGATAATCGTTGGTCATACTCTCTTATCATCCAGGTGGCATTGCGTTGGACCCTATCAAGAAGCTGGACGTCTTTTACCAAGTGAAGATGCTCAGAAGATGGACTCGAAAGCTTCGTCCGTTACCACAATGCCTTTGAAAATGTCTACCGCAGATGTAGACGAAACGTCAGGTAGATTCACCTCGAGATCACAGTCGATTTTTTTTCAGAACGCTAGTAAGGCTTGGCTAGGTATCACACTGACCGACCAGCATCGACCGTCCGCGACCGTCCAGCAACGACCAAAAATTGAAAGGGATCAATAAAAACTTTCAAACTCACACTGATCGACCAACATTTTCAGCAGATTGCAATTTTAAACATGGTCTTCGAAAACCGGTTGAAGACGATCATTCAGTGTGAGTTAACCGATAAGAATACACGTTTTGGAAATTTTGGTCGTAGTTGGATGGTCGCGGACAGTCAGTCATGGTTCTCAGTATGCCTGCTGCCTAATAGACAGATATGAGAGGTTAGGTACCAATCTATACATCCCCGACAGGAAAATAAGAAGTCCTGTTATACCATGAATGAAGCTTTCCTTCGAATAGAATTACCCGAGCAGTACTATATATTGCAATAGGAAGGAACATTTTTGTATGACGTTACAATTCACTTGCATCGATGTTAAACTCTCACTGAAGAATTCTGGGCTCGAATCCAAGTTCCTTGATTACTGTCAATTTCTAATGATAAAGCGATTGAATTCATTTTTCATTGACTGGCAAATATGTCAAGTTATTCCAATGAAATATGTTAACAAAATTAATCAGTGAAATAGTTCTATGGACTCGTGATTTTTTTGGGCCGTTTTGTTTCATACTATCACTGATAATATCGTATATAATATAATATCGCTATCGATAAAAATGTGTAATAATATACTCTTGTTTCATCACTTCACAAGTTCATGTGCAGTTTGTATGAACAACGTAGCGAACTGACTAAAATATTGCCACGTTGTGCTATAATCATTGAAACGAATACTTTTGGTACTTATATCAAAGATGAAATCGTGTACTGGATTCAGTAGGAGAAAAAACTGCTGTTCTTTGAAATACTTACGTGGAGAGACCAGGACTACTATGAAGAACTTGAGAATATACAGAAAATAATAATTTTTGGTACACATAAATATGGCGCCTTGTACAGAAAAACAGTATTTCGCATTGTCCATACACAATTCGATGATTTTTAACACTGCTATACAATGTAATATCTGCATATAAAATGCTGATATGCTGCTATTCAAATTATTTTCGACACAGTAGGCAAGCTTTTCCAAATTCATCCTACCAACGAAAATATTCAGAACACACTTATTTTCCAACACCAAGAAGTAGCATCGATCGAATGTGATGGGTGACGCCAGTCCCATTTAAATCCAATCAGAATGAATTCAACGTCGTATAGACTGGTTTCTAGTTCATGTAATATGAGCTCGCCTGGAATTCTAAGGTGTCCACTGAGAGAGATATCGGCTGAGTCATCCGGATTAACTCCACCAATATATCCAAAAGAAATTTCAACCTTTTTCCATTCCATTGAGAGATCGAATACTCGGAGATTGGTTACGCTGCTTGCTGTGAAACTGATAAAAAACTAAGAGATGGTGTGCGATTCAATTTAGTTTTTGTAGTCCAGAATTCAGAATAGGTATATTATCTTATAATTTGTTGAAATTGAATGTGAATAAAACGCAGGTATTTCCCTGAGAAGATAATTTTGTAGTGTCCAGTATAGCTATGCCAGTTTGATGCTCTCAAATATTATTCGCACTTACAAATAAACAGTTGCTTGCCTTGTGATACAAATAAATATTCATTTCTAGTTACCAGTAACTCCGCTCTGTCGTTAACAAAAGGATATAGATGAACAGGTCACAAAACAGCAGTTCAATAGTTTCAACTACAAGATTTTCAATTTCCTATTTTACCAGTTACAGCCTCAGTTTCCAGACTCCCGGACATGTTTCCCACATACATTTAGATCGTGATGTTGTTATGTTCGAACATTTATTGTTTGCAAAAATAAGTGAAATAATGTTTACTCCTCCTGTGTGAAAATGGATCACTTTTTTTTTCCCGGAAACCAAATTCAACAAATTATTAACACTCGAAAATACGATATCACACGTACTCACTATTCGCAAATTTAACATTCTTTATGTGTCCTCAAGTGGAAATAATTACTGCAATTTTCAACTCTACGTGTCAAATAATATAGATGTATTCTCAAAAAGAACCATGATATGAAGTTGTTACAACAATTATAACTGTTTCTATAATGGAAAAATAAAAAATCTGCAGCCAGTGAAGCTGCAATTTTAAGACTCAACTGACGGTTTGGACTGATATTTTGGAAACCAACTGATAGGGCAATGGATTAACTTGGTATTCATTATAATTGAGCCATTAATAGTGCCCTAATTGACCTTATCGAAACTGATAAGTAATGAAAACCCTTTGATGATCCAATAAAACGATGCTTCTTCGCATTATGCTTTGAACACTTTCATCAATAATCCGTAATAAGTAATATATTGTGAAGATAATTGACACTGCTTCAAAACGATATCTTTCTCGACCTCCAAAAATATTTTGGATGGAGAATTGACGAGACCACGTATTTGTCAGTAATGTTGTGCAGTACCTTATAATGATTCTGTTTCGTTTGTTGAAAAAAATTGTTGAAATTGTTTGTTGAAATTGTTTTGTTAAAATTGTTTTTTCGGCTAACTAGCTGCACACCCTTAAGAGTACAACCCTCAAAAGTCTTCGAAAGACTTGTCCGAGCTAGTGAAGACGCAGCCCTTAGCTTTTAACATGTCTGGCCACCGTGTATTTATACCACAATGTATGTTTTTGATCCATGCACAGAAACGGTCATATCTAAATTCTCAGTCATTACACTTGCAATCTATATTCCATCAGTTGCTATATTTATATCCTATCCTTTCTGTATCCAACTTGATACTTTTACAATTATTTTATGCTTAAGTAAAAGCAATTTTTAACCACTTGTTGATCTACTTTGTATAAAAAATCATCTTACTCTTCAGTTATCCTTTCCTTTTATACCCTCTTCATAAAATGCAAATAATTTTTTTTTTATATTCTGAACTTAGTGGAAGCATAATTTTGTTTTCATGACTTAATACCTGAACGCTCAATGAAAATATTGTGCAATTAGTGCGGAAAATACAATATTTGAAACTACATTATTGAACAATATTAAATAAATTTAGGTACATTGGCCTGTTTAGGAACTATTTAATTTAATATCATATGGCACTAGTGCGATTTCTTTATTTGGTTTACAGTGCAACATTATACTTTTTTCAAATAGGTAGTCGTAAATAGTAATTACGTGGCGAGTGCGAAAAGTAAAATTTTTTACACTAGTGTGAAAATCATCTCCACATAATTAAAGTACATTATTTTTTCTATGTTTTCGCGATAATTTCACAAACTCATATCGATGTTAGTGACATGTTTACAAGAAAATCGAAGAAAAAGTCTCACTGGGAACAATTATAACCAACTTCATCCATTTTGAATACCTAATTATTTTGAGATGCGAAATATTCCTTTGATATAATACCCACGAAGTCAAAATGAGTATATCACAAATACAGAATATTTCCGAAAGGAATACATACCGGTTGACAATTTGAAAACGAACAGCATTCAATATTTCTGGAACTAATGACTCTATGAAATTTTTGCAAAACACGTCAATATAGGTGCATATCAAGGGAAACAACTGTTGAGGTATTTGTTGTTGCTACATTCAACCCTCCCACCCCCAAAAATAGCAACCCCCACTTATTTTGCCATTTTTGAAATTTATGAAGTTTTACCAGTAAAATTTCTACCAATGACCGATGACAGTATCGCCTAATATGCCCGCCCACACATTTAGTTTTTGGTGATATTGTGTATTCCCCTGTCTAATAATGTGAGGATTAATGTCGCTCCAATATCGGCCGTTTTGTTTGTTCACGTTGCCATCTAAATAGAAGGTGCATTCATCACTGAAACAGATATTTTTTATCAACTTGGGCTGAGCAATAATCGTGTTGGTCATAACTTCGCAATGCTCAATACGTCTGTCCGGGTCATCATCCCCTAATTCATGAGTAATGTGTAACTTGTGGGGAAAAATGTTATGAAGCTTCAATACTTTTCTGACTGATTCACGCGACAATCCACTTTGTTCTGCAGCTTGAAGAAGCGACATTATGGCAGCCAGAGCAATTTGACCAAAATTTTCAATCTGTGCGGCCTCATTGAGCAACCTTGGGTCATTTCACTTTTAATTGAATACGGACTCAAGTTTCTTCAACTTTTGCTACTTATTCTCGGATGTACCTGTGCAGAACGTTTATTCCTGGATGTTTCATTAAATATGACCGCCGTTCTTGCGAAGTAACGGTTTTCTGCTTAATAATAATAATAATAATAATACTCCCTCATAAACACTCGTTGAGTGTACCCAAAGGCATAGCCTGTGCGGGTAGAGGACGGCTATCATTATTATTTGCCGTGGAGCTCCGGGGCGACTTACTGATGTTTTAGGTGATGTATTCACTTTTCAGCTAGGAAAACCTCGGGTGCAATGAACATCACTCCTACGCGTTCTGCAATAGCGTCACACAAACAATTTACCTTTTTTTGCTACAGAAGTGGGAGTGCTATGTGAAAGTTTAGGAGCAGGTGCCCTGGGGTTGAGGGGGTTGAAGGTAATACAACAATAAATACCTCAACAGTTCTCCTCCTTGATATGTAAATCGCCAAATTTCCATAGTGTCAAAAGTTCCAGAAATATTGCATGCTATTCTTTTTGGAATTGACACCCGGTATAATCAATGAGTTTGGTTGGTAACGCAATGTGATTTTTTGAACTTACAATTGGTGAGGCTCTTCGCGTGGGACTGTTACTGCGATATATGTTACTTTCTTTCCTATATGGTCGAGGGAAAAATATATTTCGTTTTAGTGAATTTCAAGACTGAAAACAAAACAATTTTATTTGATGTTTGTGACGGAATCATAAGTTTCGGAACTCTTGAAAAGTTTTCCAATTCAACATCAAATTGAGCTTCAAACTGGTATCACGCACGCCTTTCCCATGAAAAATTCTGGAAATCAATGACTGAAATATCTTTTGATTACACCGAATGAACAAACACTTTATCGCTCTTTCAGCCATCAAATCAGCCCAAATTATACCTGAACAAATAAACGCGCTCAGCACATGCTAAGAGCCAGAAATCATTTGGGTCACACCTGAAAAACCTCGTGATTCCTCCCAAATCGGAAATAATCTTCCTGAAGTTTAATTCGGATTTCCTGATAGGAAGAATCGAGTTATTTGAACGAGGAGATTCAGTACAGATATATGAGAATAAAAATAAGATTGGGTATTTTTGAAAAGCACTCATTAAAGAATGTCAAGTGAGGTTTTACGAACTTTCCCATCTGTGATATTAAAATCGAAGGATGTTAGGCTGAACCTGAATTTTCAAAAGTGTAACATTTTTTCTCGAAGTATTTTGGAATATGTTAAACATTCAATGATTTTACTCCAAGAACAAGATAACTCGACAGATCCAACTTATTTCTTCTTGGAGTATACCTACTACAAATGAAGCATTATATAACTGCTTTGGTACGTGTTACTTTCTTTATATGCGACTAATAAATTCAATGAATTATTGTCGTGCACAGAAAATAAAGGAAAAAAACTCAATTGAACTTTTCCACAAGAAACTGGAATGCAATGAGATTAAATTGAAAGGGAGATACTTTAATAGAAGGGATATCGTATCGACACACCCTCCATTGTGTATTTTTCACGCACTCCGTGACATGAATTAACGCCGGTTTCTCCCTGCTTCTCGAATAATTAATTCTAATGATTTATATTCTGGGCTGGCATACTTTTTACCTCCTAATGAGGATAAATTATGTGTCCCGCTTAGGAAACACCTCGGGTATCTCAAATGTCATTTGTTTTTATCTCGCGATGAGTCTGGGTCGATGTACAGTCTGAATGTGGCCGCACCGGCATTTCCATTTTTATTCTGAAGCAGTAAATTCCACTTATTTTCCGTTGGAATGAAGGAAAATTACGGGAAATTACCCGCACTCAAGATAAATTCTGCATTGGAAATAAAAATAAAAGAGAGCCTGAACTTCCTGATTGCCGTCTTCATTGGTGCAAGGCGGGTGTTGGTTCGTTATAATTTTCTCTTGCTGAAGTTAATTCACCCTTGGATCAGAAAATAAAACATTTCTTCTGTTTCCAACCCATGAAATAGTAGGCTATTTTTTACAAGCATGAGGATAATTCCAGAAGATGATACATCAAGTAATGCTTGCAGCTATCCTTGAGTCAGGTTTGTTTCTAAAAGCCGCCCTTTAAAGAAAGAAAACCTCCATCTGTATTGAAATAAATTGAAGAATATCAGACAAATGAATCCTTGTTATATAAAAACCCAGAAACATTTAACCTCTTGTGGAAAGACTATTCTTCAGAGACCTCTTCTGTTGATGTCATGTTTATTATGTTATTTCATCAAATAGAATAGATTATAAATAATCCAGGCCTTCGCAAATTGCCTACACTATAGGAGTTTTGTCGGCAACAATAATGCAACAACCCCGTATGACTGCCCAATGCCTGGCAAAGTTTTTTCCTGAGAACATACTTCGCAGTGCCTCCTGTAACAACCAGCAATTGTTTTTCAGAAGACTGTCTGCATATAGTCCGGTCAAATTAGACCAGAAAATAAGAGTAAAGTTACCTAAATTCCCACCAAGCTGAAAATTGGTAAGATTTTTTGAAATATCATTAAAAAAAAAATTTGAAAGTTCCCCATCTTTCCCCTGTAAGGAAAAAATTTTATTCAAAGGTCAAAGATAAAAAAAAATTAGTTTCTCGCGATTTTCAGCAAATCGGTAAGTTTTATCATAAAAATATTTCAAACAAAAATTGTAGATCATAAAACAATTATCTACAAAAAATTAATTAATACTTTTTTTTCTACGAGCCACCGTTTTTGAGATATATCGATTCAAAAAGTTGTAAAAGTTGTAATCGTCATAATATGCATGAGTACGCCACGTATATATACATCTCGATTCATTTAAATGTTGAAAGAAAGATTTACTACGGAAAATTTATTGGTAAGATAAGCTAATAATGATGCTGATGTATTGATAATTGAAACAGCAATTGAGCAATTCAATTTGACAAATACAACTATTGTTGTTGGTGAAGATACAGACTTACTCTTATTACTGACTGCTCGAACTCCAACTGAAAAAACTATTTTCTTCTTAAAACCAGGAAAAGCTCAACATCAATCGGAAATGTATTCATCAAAAAGTTTATCTACTTTTGCAAAGTGTCAAAATCATGTACTATTTTTACACGCAATAACTGGCTGTGATACGACATCTGCATTTTACAGGAGGGGTAAAATAATAGTCTTCAAACTATTTGAGAAACAAAATTTAATTGAATGTGCTGAAGTTTTTAAAAATAGTAGTTCTACTCGACAAGAAATTATTACTAACGGCATTCGCTTTCTTCTTTCTATGTACGGAGCTCCTAAAAAACCTACCTGCTTAGATGAGTATAGATATGCATGTTTCGTTAAAAACACCAAAAGTAAAAAACAAGTACAATTAGCTTCCTCCAACCTCAGTTGCTGCTCATCAACATCTTTTTAGGGTATATTACCAAGTTCAAGTGTGGCTTGGTTATCAGCTAGACCCTACAGACTGGGGTTGGAAGTTGGTCAACAATTTATTAGAACCAGTGCACACTTTACTTCCACCTGCGCCGGAAAAACTGCTGAACTCGATTTTTTGCAACTGCAAAAAGGGATGCAGTGCTAAATGTGGTTGCAAAAAAGTCGGACTGTTCTGTTCTCCGGCATGTACACATTGTCAAGGACGGTTGTGCTCTATAATATTGAATCACCAACAGTAGAGGATCCGTTTGATTCCAACGAGGCAACATGCGATACATCGCTATTAACGCAGTCTACATGCACTCAGGATGAAGATGAAGAAGAACAAGAACAAGAACAAGAAGAACAAGAACAAGAACAAGAAGATCAAGAAGAAGAACAAGAAGAAGATTTTGAAAGTTACAACTCGGACGATTAAATTTCACTACTTTTTTTTAACTTAAATTGCTTTTATCTTTTCAATCTCTGCTAATATCCATTATTTTTCAATAGTTTCAAATTAAACAGGATCAAAACAGACCCGTGGAATATGCCTACTGGGGAAACCACAAAAAAAAACGCGCTAAGTACACTACCTCATAGGTGGCGAGGAAACGTGTGCATATTATGACGATTACAACTTTTACAACCTTTTGAATCTTTATATCTCAAAAACGTTGGCTCGTAGAAAAAAGAGTATTAATTAATTTTTTGTAGATAATTTTATGATCTACAATTTTTGTTTGAAATATTTTTATGATATAACTTACCGAAAATCGCGAAAAACTCATTTTTTTACCTTTGACCTTGAATAAAATTTTTTCCTTACAGGGGAAAGATGGGAAACTTTCAAATTTTGTTTTTAATGATATTTTAAACAATCTTACCGATTTTCAGCTTGGTGGGAATTTAGGTAACTTCGAATGTCTAAATTGACCGGACTAATATTAGTTTCACGGTGTTGCCAATCATCACTTGCTAGAAATCGCACGTTAAAAGGTAAGACCTCGTTAATCCTTAGCTCGCCCAAGTCACGACTTCTGAGGGCTGTCGTTCGTAGGGGGATGACAGCTGGTTGACGGAAAAAAACAATTGTAAACAATAAAATAAAAATCAATACAGACCTGGTGACGCAGAGCTCAAATCCATCATAATTCTGGTAAGGCCGAAGCACTTGGACTCTGGCTGCCACGGAGAACCTAGTAAAGATAGAGGTCTTCGTGTTGACTTGTATTTTCTAGCAAAGGAACCATTTTTAGAGGTTGTAGACGACCCAGTTCATCAAGCTAGGGAGTAGTGGTGAGATAACGGGCCCTTGGGGTACACCTGCATGGAATTATCTCCTATTCGAGAGAGATAACTCCTACTTGAAAAGAATAGTCCCTTCTGAACCCGTTGCTCGTCAAGCAGAACATTTCTGTTTCCAATTTTCCTCTCCGGAACAACATCTGGTCGCGAATTACGGTGACTTCGTAATGCGAAGGCTCACTTTAGAGTAGAGTAGAGCCTCTGATACTAGGTAGCCAAAGAATACTACTTTTGGCTCGTCCGAAACTAATGACGACACCATATTTTGCTAATTGCAACAGAATTCTCTTACGGACGAGATGTTCTTCGGGAGAATTTGGAGTATAACAACTAAGCTCTGAAAGGTCTGTGCTGCATCTCGGAGTCATTAATCGGAATTCGAAAAGTCCGAATGGAGTTGTTATGACGGTTTTTCGAATGTCTTTCTTGGCGACCAGAATTTGTTGGAACATGGACACTAGATGCACCATGTGAAACATTGGTTGGCCTTGAAGACACTGCAAAAATTGGATAGCAGTTCGGGGGTGTTGTTGGTGTTGCCCAACAGTTTCTTGACGGACAGGCGATTTCTAATCCAAGCATGGTATCAAATTCCTTCTTGGCGACGTGGAATTTGTCCGAGACGAGGTGCCTTGGTTTTTGAGGAACCAGAGGTCCTGGGGGTCACAATACAATAGCAAGAGAAGTCTAATGCCTTGAAGCTTGTTTACGTGAATGTCCATTCCATCGTTTATCCTGTTTTATTTGTACTTCCATGGTTTGCATTGCGTGATATTGGTGAATTCATTTGATATCTGCCTTTGCTCCTCTAGTGTGGTGTTGTGTTTTGTTTGATTTCGTCCGTTTGTCTGTGTATTTCGGCTGGTGGGAGCTGTTTGCGTGCTTTTAATTATTTTCGTCTATGTATCGTTTACTAATTTCGATGTGCAAAGCGTCGGTTTGTGCCGTGGGGTATGCCTTTATGATAACTAACATGAAAAGATTTTTGTACTGCGTTCAAGTATTTATTCATTCTTATCTTGATCTTGATCTTTCCTCCCCCATTTAATACCAAAGGGTTGACTTTTCCATAAATTGTTTCGTGATCTCCTTGTCCATTTTCCATTCTCTACCAACTATCTCGAATATCTCGTTGGTTTTATTCCGTCTTTTTGTTTTAATTGACGCAATGTGCTCGATCCACAGTATTTTTGTCCAACACCAAGTTTAGGTATTTTATGGCTTTTGGTGATTGTAGCGGTAGTTTGTCATGGTGATGAATATGAATCTAGCTTCAGTTTTGCATGATGTAGTAAAGTTTGTGGGGTTGTAAGGCCCAGTATTTTTTTCTGTAGAATGCATGCCAAATAAATGTTATTGTATAGGATGAAGCGGATCAGGAATTTGGAATCTATTTTTCATTATTGCGAAATACTCATTCCAGCGTATACTATCAATGCAATAAGAATTTTTTTGATGTATCCACCCAACTCATCTCTGTTACTGCCCAACAATCGAATAATCCCAGACTGTCGTCTTCCCACAAAATGAGCCATTTAATATGACGTTCTTTCTTCTTCAGTTAATCTCTGACACAACTCTGCCATTCGCAATGGGTCGTTTGGAGTTAACGGACCTTTTCAGTTCGCGCAGATTTGTTGTGCAAAATGAGACGTGAAAAAGACTGCTTGACGATATTATGAAACTACACGAGGCATCGCCAGATAACTTATGCCTGGTCCTTTGTGATGATATACCATATCAAGTCGACTTTTGTTTTGCTGCAAGGTTTAGTAGATTTTTTTTTCGGATTATTCCAGAAAAAATTTCTATCTCTTCGTCAACTCCGTTAAGTTTGATGAGTACATTGCATAAAGGTAGGCAAGGAGAAAATGGATATTATTCAAATCCCAAACAAAACCAATGGAATCACATATTTTTGATCACAATGCTGAGTGGCAGTTGAATAATAATAATACTCTCTCATGAACAATCGTAGATTGTACCCAAAGGCATAGCCTGTGCTGGAAGAGGACACTATTATTATCATTTTCCGTGACGCTCCGAAATATATGAGAACGTTGGGCTCTATTCATTGTCAAGAAATAGGAATTATACCTCACGGAGTTCGAGATTTCTATCTCACCTCAATTTCTTTTTTGAAGTCAGCAACCTCATGAAAAATTAACAGAATATCCACAAACATCACATAACCAACTGAATACTCACATTTGAACTGTGACGAGTTGAAATGAAGACTAGTTCTTTTTTCCAAGGAACTGTCAAATTTAGGAGATTTAAAATTCCCTCCGTTCATGCTAGCTTATTGAAATATCTTGCCTCTTACAAAATTATCAACATTTGAAAACTATAAAATTATTGCTCTATTTTACCGAAATGTCTGTTCAGAAAACTTATTCGGTTCAGTACTAGAAATAATGTCACAGAGGATTTTTTATTGAATGATTCTTCGTAACATGTATTCTGGAGTGTGGCAGAGATTTAGTTAAAGCCTGAAACTGTAAGTATTCGACCTTTTAGAATTAATAGTTTAGTCTGATAAATAATTAATTGGCCTTCCGCCTTAATTGAACAATTGAAATTATATTTGAATATGACCTGAGTATACGTTTCATTACTCCTCTAAAGAATTTCTTCCAACTAATGGAAAAACATTGAACAACTTTTTTTATCATTTAATTTTGGGTAAAATTTTGAAAAATTTACTAATTATTGCATATTTCACTCAACTTAGTTTTCAAAATCCTAGTGATTTGGGTCAAATTTGACATTATAATAAGAATCACACCAACTTATTTTTATGGTGTATTTTGTTTTTAATTAATAATTATCCACTATTAAATAGATCATATCTTTTTAAATTTTACAGTTGAAAAATAATGTATTACGTAACAAGTGCTTCAAAAATAACCTCTGAGTAACGAGTATTTCAAACACTAAATCAAAATCTTGAGTTTCTCTTTGGTAGCTTTAGCATAGGGGACCGAATTTCTTTCCATAAAATCATTTTATTCCATTCTCTAAAATGTTCCGGAATTGACTGGAACAAGCCAGTCTCATCCATTTTTCAAATATTCGCGGGATGGCCAGAATTTCCTTTGTTTGTGTTACCTGAATCAAATCCTTTTGACCATCCCCTAAGGCTGTGCAGACAAATAAGTGGTGGAATGGAAGACTGAAAGATTAAATCCAGGATCAATCACACTCACCATTGCTTTCATTCAATTTAACAAGATACCGTTAGCTCAACATCCCGTTTTATAATTGAACCATAACCAGAACTCAAATTCAATTTAAATCATCGGATGGTAGAAATTACTCGAGTGAGGTTTTTGGAATTTATTAATTGAAGTTTATTTGATATGTTTCATCTTCGAGTTTACAGGTGAGTTTCCTGGCTCATAGTAATGACTTGTTTGATGGGAGCTTTCAAGGTTCATTTCACCCTAATCACGAGTTGATTGATTATGATCGTCTCTTGTATGAGTGATTGATGTATTCAGGCGGGTGCACTTAAAAGGTAAGCTAGCTTGAGCAAGCCTTCCAAACACTTCTGAGGGGGGTTTCTCGGAAGGGTGCAGCAAACTGGCAGAAAGAACATATTGTGAATAAACAATTTTTAGTTGAGTTTTTTATTATCTTGTTTTTTCACGCATTTTTTCAATGAAAAAAGTGGTTGTCTCTGAGCAGAAGTATTTCAATTTATTGCAGCAATGCCCCAGAGCAACCCAAACTATAAAAAACTTTGACATCTGATGTTAATTAAACATTTGTGAATTCAAATGAATCAGAGAAGAACCCACACACATTACTTTTTTCTCTTTTTAATCTCTTCCATCCGTTTTTTGACTTTTTAGTTATTCTTATTAAGATCTTCTATAGGTATGTCGATTTTGACTCACTCACTGGTTTAATTTTCCTTCAATATTATTTCCTTGGCCTCGAGTATATTTCTCTGAATCATTCCATCTTCCTTCTCTTCAAATAATGCTACTACTACCTTGTCAGGTCTGTTCTGATTTGGTTTAGTCTATAGTTATCCTCATTCCCATCTGTTATCTTATTCTGTAGATTGGGTCTCCACACTTTTGCTCATGTCCTCAATGTGCAACTTTGTAGGTATACTTTTGCTATTTGTTCGGCAATCCTATAATCTTTAGCTCTTTTGTCTGTTCTATTCTGTTCAAGCACATTTTCGTAGTTTTCTAGTGTTCCCGCTCAGCCTTTTCATTTTATGTATTGAAATCAACGTCAATAACGATGGTCTTGAGATAGTTTGACATCATTCTAGCTTTTTTGAAAGGTGTTTATTAGATTGTCATCTTCGTTCCTCAAACTATGCACATTGCCGTAAACTACATCCATAAAGAATCCCTATGTCTTCAATTCAAAAATTACTTCATCCTCATTGTGGAGAATATCTTGTACTTCATGAGAGCATCTGCGTGGATTTTCCGACGATAATTTCCTTTTCAATGGAGGCCTTTGAAATTTCCCTGAGAAATGGTCGTATTATGCAGAACTTTCCATCGTATATTTCTAAATCACCGGCACCATATAAATATCTCAATTCATTCGTCTCATTCCATTTCTCGTAAATTTTTTATTCATTCCTTTACAGCAATCATAAAAACATTCAGTAAAACCGAACACGAGGCTTCCACAAAGAGTGACCTAGTTTATCGATTTTTCTATCGGCGAGATTATAATGCCCAGTAGCACAGAAAATACGGAATGAAAACAAAGCCAAGTGTAAATGTCACCGGGAAAGTAAAAGAATGAACCGAAATAATAAAAATGTTATAATATTGCTATCTGTGATTTTTCATGTATCCCGTCATTGGAGTTGAGTACCTAACAATGAAAGAAATGACGATAAAGCGTTACTAAAACAATGCACCTTTTGAAAGGATGTCATGGTCCTTTGTTACTTTTTGGTTTGTGGATTTGATCGAAATATTGTGACAGTGGGGATTCAAAAGGGGGATCGCAAAAATATGGTGAACTGACTATAATGGAGTATGCTATACGACGAACTCAAAGCAAAATCACTTCGTCATAGGTGAGATCTATAATAATAGCAGTAATGCTGTTTTCACAAATTTTGGTGACATTAATAAAGTCGATAACCAATTTATAAACAATTCCGTAGTGAAAAAATAACAGATCATTAACTTGACTTACTGAAAATGTATGACGAAATCATATAACAACACCTTTGTTTTCGGGAAGTGTCAAACTGTATTATACTAAGTGAAGTCGCTAAAATCAAACGCTGCTGTATTTTCAGCAAATGATCGAACTCATTAGTTTTCATCTATCAGATCACATAACCTCTGTCGTCAATATTACCTTGAAATCAGATGTATTTCCCATTCCCAAAGTGTCAAAGTTAATGGAGTATTCTGATCTCAGATCAATAAGTCATTTACCAGCCTTATCATTATTCAACATCCAAATTTCACATTTCGTTTTTTATAATAATATTCCACCAACCTAATGGGGTTTCAGTGTTGATCATAGTACCACATCCGCATTGGCCTGTCTATATCACTGCTGGCATCTTTTCTCCCTATAGATCCGTGGACAAGTAAACATTCTCATACTACTAGGCTGCACTGAAGCATTCGATACCATGGAGCACAAATTACTAGAAAATGAGCTCGAATACCATTTGTTTTATTAAAGTTCCCTCTGCCTAATAAAAAGTTATATTTGAGGCCGCTCTCAGTCCAGAATCAACGGTCTATAATTATAGAAAAAAAGTTTCGAGTCCTAAAGATTCAATATCATCTTCTCTTCACAATGAATATATCCGATTCTAGTGAATGCCTGAGACACAATGTGTATATCTCAGTTCCTCGAAATATAATTATCACGAAGTTACAAAATTGAATGCAACAAAATCCTAATTTTTGTCCAGAACTGAAAAGAAATATGACTAAACAAAGTTGCAACTTTATGATCAACAATGAAATATTGCCAGTCGTTGGAGAAGTCAGCGGATTGCTACTCATTCATTCTGGGTTGAATGAATACATTTAATTATTATAGTTAGGTATGTATTTAAAAATTAAGTAACTATATTATTTTTATTCAAATATTGCATTCCAGTTATTTTTGTGATCATCTCCAGATATTTTTTCATTTTGTCGTTCAACTTAAAATTGACGGAGACTAAATTCAATAATTATTCTCATTAGCGTTCGTAGAATTGCTTTACTTTTAACCGTTCTTGTGTTGGAGTTGAGAAGAGGCAATTTCCCCTGCAAAAAAATTATTGAATATGCGCAGCAATCTTCTACGGAACCTCTGCAGTTTCGACAAGAAAATTCTAAAATGCTAAACCTTGCATCTGTGCTTCTGCATATAAATTACGAATTTCAAGTAAAACTGATGATTTTGTATTTTCCATGATTTTTAGTGGTTAACCCCTTGGGAGTTTTTAAAAGTATTTTTTTTTGTCTGTCTATCGACTTGAAATTCATGGAGTAACTAATTCAATCATTATGAATCGATTAACGTTCACAGAATTGCTCTACCTTCAACCATTCTCGAGTTGAACAGTTCATTTGGAGTTGAGAGTGGTAATTTCCCCTTGAAAAAAATTTGCATATTATTTTAAATTACCTTAATGGAATTCATAGGCTTCATATTGAACATCTGCAATTTCGAGTTGTGAATTCTGGAAAATTCGATCGTCCTTGCATCTGTGCATATGCAAATCATATAGCCTTGGAAGCAACATGAAATTTTGCATATCAGGCGCGAATTTCAAGTGAAACTAATTATTTTGTATTTTCCATGATTTTAGAGGACTACCCTTTAGAACATTTTCCGAACAATTTTTTTGCCGCCGATCAATTTGACGTTCACGGATTATACTAATTCAAAGGTCCAGTTTCGTGGTTGTTTCGAATTGTCTTATTAATTATTCATTTTGGAAAATAAATAGTTAAATTGTTGATTGGAGACAGAATAATCGTATCATTACCGGAATTGTCCTCTGTAGTGGAGAATAATTTCAGAATATATACAGAAGATATATTATACTAATGTATGAATATTATTATCGATACTCAATCATTTTTGTATAGCTGATAAATGATGATGCAGCAAATTATGTGGATTATTTTTTTCTAAGTGGAATATAGTTTTATTAGTATTATTACCATACCATAGTACCAGTTATATTTGGCATTATATCTAGTTTCTACTGCAGTACGTTTTTAATAAATTGAGAATTTTTTGTTTCCTAGATATGATCTTGCCAATATCAACTTATTGTTGAAGAAATAAATGATTTCAAGAAATTGGTCATCTTCAATATTCTTGGAGTCTCCTGAACATGGCATTTATACTTATGACGAAGAAAATCTAGGTTTGTATAGAAAATAGAGCGGTTGTTCATGGGTTTTTGGATTTGTTTTTGAGAATACCAAATGAGAACTCATAATCTATTCTTGATGAACATCTCTGATACAAAACATACAAGCAATCCAGATCGACTTAATACCTATGATTAAATCATAAACAATATCTAACTAAAAAAAAATTATTCGAAAATCGTCTGTAGCCAAGAATAGTTCTTCTGATGCCAACTGTTACATTTTTGGGGTACGTATGAATATTATTTTTGAATAATTTTATACCGTCGCCCTCGACCCAAGTGGTACGGGTTATTTTGATTAAAAATTGTTATAAGAATACAAAATCATGCCAATTATTGATCTTTATGTGCTTTAAGTTGAATTATTTGATCTGAATTTCGTTAAATTGAACTGAATTGATACCTAATTGCCACTCAGCTAAGGCTAAATTCACTTAGTTTTCTTCGACTCGAAATACAACCTTTCAGTGTAGATGCAGTAACAACTAAGTAGTCTCGATCTTTTGGCAATGTAGTAACTAATTCACGGTTCAGTATATCCAAAAAATATCATAAAAAATGTTTATTGAAAGATTGATTAGGTAGTGATAATTCTTGGAAAGCTTGTGGAGATCAACATAAATTCACCGACTCAAATCCAATTCCATATGGAAATAAATATTCAGCAAACGTAACTTTGAAAGCGATTTGACTAATTTCACCGACGAACATCCGTCTTAATGAAGTAATCGTACATGAATTCAAATTGGAACGTCTGTCTCAATGAGACCTACTTCGCAGTTTGGCTGCTTAATATTGCTCTACCTCGAAAGTTACATTGTCATATACGCCGGAATTGGGGATGATTTCCAGGTGCGTGGGAACTTTATAGGCGAATTATGGAAAATGAAGCGACAAGCCCCCCAGCATGTTTCAACCTAATGGAAGAGGGATGCGAAGTTAGGAATTACATTAAAAGTAAAAGGTTTCTTCCTCGCAACTTTTCGCTACGCAAATTGAGTGTGACCTAGGAACACTGCTAACTTCGTAAGTACACCTAATACCAGGTATCTTATGTACTGAACGGTCTTCATTATATGAAGTGCGAATCAGTTTGAGAAACCTGATGGAAGTTATAAAGTGCAACTGGAAACTCTCCCTCACTCCCTATTACCACGAGAATTTTGAAATGTAGCAGAAAAAGCAGTAATTATTGTTTCTGTATTATTTTTCAGACTTTCCATCATATCACAAGATACGAAAAGACGAATTATAAAATCAATCTTAAAAATTGTACCCAAGAAGCAGAAACATATGTGGAAAACAATTATTAAGTTGGATAAACTAATCCAAAGTGTTCAGAATGTTCGTCTCAGGTCGACATGCATATCCTTCTATCTTCGATCAAATAACACAACCTACCAATCTGCTTCTTGATCGAAGCCATTCACCGCCAAGTACTTGTTTGGTATGAGACAGTGTAGGCAATAGGGCTCCGGTGATGGAAATCTTCATCACGTGGGGAGGTATCGAGTCGTACCTCGATGGGGCTATACCCATCTTCGAAGGTACCCATGTCCGTCAGAATTCCTTGACCACGCCAGGTGGGTAACTGGCTACAGTTGTTCACGCTACACACCCATGTAAGCAAGAATCTTCCAGCCCCGTTTGATGGGTAACCTATCAAGACACTACCATGTTTACTGGAGGAGGACCCGCAGGCTTTTTATTTAACAGTTGGAGTATCCGCAAGTACTTCTTGCCTGGTGCTGAAGGCACATGGAAGACCACGGCATCCAATCATTTTGATGCATGGAAAAGCTGCACTAGATAATTTACCATCGCTCCATCGCTTCAAGGGATTTCCATTGCGTAGTGCTCAAATCTCGTTACGCTCAGATTTGATTGTTCCCGCAGTCTCCCAACATAGCCAAAAGAAGCGCTGTTGCCAAATACTGACCTGGGCTCTAGAATATTCTGTGGGATAATTGCTATGACCGAGGGTGCGCTTTGCGTTAACTTTGATGTAACACTCCTGATGAATCATAAGCCTCCATAAGCCGTCACTTTGTCTTCAGCCTGATGATGATGGAATGCGTTGAAATGCAGGAGTGATCACAATATGAGAAGAAAACGAATGCTCTGTTATTTCCTCACTACCGAAAATTTCAGTATCATTTCGAAATGAAACTCATCAAACGTAACTCTGTTCAAAATGATAGAGTTAACTCTTCCTGGAGTGCTTTTCGAGGAGTGTAGTTCTTGATTTTCCATGCGGATGGCGCTGCGACCAACTTAGTTGTAGGTTGCGGTTTCATTCGTGAGGAAATAATAGTTGAACAGTTGATTATAATTCATTTGGCAGGGACAGAACAATTACAATGTTGTCCGACCTACTCTGGCACTGATTAGAAGCAAAACTTCGAAACATGCATGTCTGCAGGTGGTCATTTCCAGCCAAATGAAGGATAATCTACTGTTTGATTGCAACATACGCACTTGCGTTCTTTAAAGAACGTTCTTGATTTTCCATGCGGATGGCGCTGCGACCAACTTAGTTGTAGGTTGCGGTTTCATTCGTGAGGAAATGATAGTTGAACAGTTGATTATGATTCATTTGGCAGGGACAGAACTATTACAATGTTGTCCGACCTACTCTGGCACTGATTAGAAGCAAAACTTCGAAACATGCATGTCTGCAGGTGGTCATTTCCAGTCAAATGAAGGATAATCTACTGTTTGATTACAAGATACGCACTTGCGTTCTTTAAAGAACGTTGTTCAAATATCTGTCAGATATAGTTCAATGTCCGTCGTGGTATTAGCCAGGGAAGTAGTTGAATCGTATGAAACGTACGAAAAGAAAGGGTACTTCGACTTTGTCGATTTTATTCGTTTCATTAACTTAATTGTCGGTTTCAATACATAATAAAATACCTAATTTTTCAATATAATTTTCCAATTTAGGCCCGTAGGTACTCATTTTTTTCCAAATAATATCAGATAATCTGACAGATAATGAAACTGCCATGTGTGATCCACATATCATTTGTAAAAAAAATACATTAAAATATGTATTTATTGAAACAGGGCGACATTAACAATGATGAGAACGAAACGTCAGATAGAAAGCTTGAAGATAACACCAGACAAAAATTAAACAAGAAATCGAAAAATATAGTTTTTGAAATCAAAATACTTTTTGTTTATTTCCCTTCCGTTACGCAATTTTTTTTCATACAACAAAAATTGTACCTATTACTCTTTTCGATGTTCCCGTGGTGGACAACCTCTTCTTAGGATTTAGACTCACTGTTTTTCAGGTAGGTCATCTGAAAAGTATAGTGTACAACTTATACGGAAATTGGATAGTTCATACTCGTGTCAATGATGAACCACTCGCCTACGACTCGCCTACGGCTCGTGATTCATCATCTTGTCCCACTTGTATGAAATATTCTGTTTTCCGTACTAGTTGCACAATATTCTATTGTTAGTAATGGGTGGTTTAATGCTGGAGGTGTTAAAAAAAAATGTTCTACACTGAAGTAAAGAATCTTTCCTTCCTTCTGCGTTCCCGATAGCAGGTGGAAAATTGACACTTTTCCTTTGTTAAACAAATAATTGATTTCTACAAGCGTGAGCAATTTTGTTTCGAAAGTGTAATTTTCCAGCACAAGCGCGGAAAAAAGTTTCTTGTATGCTAAAGTTGTTTCAGGTGAGTTTTTCACGCACGCGAAAGTTTGTTCAAGGAACGCCACATTAAATTAAATGCGCATATAGAAAAAATCTTGACCTGACTCATACGTAAATTTACTTTTACGTACTCAACTACTTACCCAAACTTTACTTTGCGTCGATCGAGTAACGGCAGTCGCATGCTGGAAAGGTAATCTTTCCGTACTTGTTAGGATAGGTATCAGGAAAACTAGGATTATCCAGAACTGTCCAAGAATAACAAATCCTTCAGAAATAGCCGACCCAGAAAAAACTGTTTCAGTTGTGGCAGAAGCGGTCATTTGTTGAGAGATTGCAGGATGACAGTACCAACGATTTGTCCTCGGATAAGTAGGTACCAGATAAACAAGGATTAGCTAGCATGTCGGGACCTATGCTGGCGATAACTAAGCTCCCATGGTCACATACGTCAACAGAATCAAAAAAACTATCATGCTGCGAACGTTCACTCGGCAGAATACACCGATACGAGGCAAGGCTGAACTCGCATTGACTTTCAGAAGATTGCAAGTAATGAACCAAGTTTTTGTGGATGAGATAGAAGACCGTTCTGTCAAACTGCAGAAAGTATGATTCCCTAGTACGACTGAAAAACTCCTTAAAGCAACTGATGACATAATATGAACCATGAAGAAATCCTAGCTCAATGCAATCGAAGAATCATAGAACCCTTAGTCAAAAAACTGAATGGTGTCGAATGAAGAACTATAACGAGGTGAGTTCTGCCATTTCGGTAATACCAGGTAGTGTCAAATTTTAAATATCTTCGTCACTATCACTACTCAGTTTGATAATGTTCTGATGACTTGATGTTTTCAAATTTGTAATTTCATTAAAACTTAGACGTGAAAAAAATATTTTAAAGCTGCAACGAAGTGGAAACCTGTCTTTTATGTTAGACGAAATTCGAACAATTTTATGGGCGTAGTTATCATTGGCGCTTGCTCTGTAAACGAAGTACTTTCTGATCGAAGTATACTTTACCGAGAAATGTAAATCACGTTATATCACACGGAACATTTATAATTGCCGTAGTTTAACTGAACCTTTAAATTCCCCTGGTTTACTTGTGCTGCTTTTCTATCCGTAATATACGACTGTTGAAGATTCAGCTTTAACGAGTGTGGTTTCCTGAAAGGCTCTCGACCAAATGGATTACAAAGGGATTTTAGAAACTATTGCAGTTTATATAGCCGAGAGAAGAATTTCCAACTCTGACATAACTGCTAGTGGTAGTCGTAAAGATAGTTTCACTCACAATATGGAACTCCCATATCCTGTGATATACGGCCCAATCAGAATGGTGTGCCTCGGAAGAATTGAAGATAACGAAATTTCTTGACTGTTAATGGAAAATATATTAGGCAATCCAGTCTTTCGCTTCAACCAATACGAAAGGTATATTTGTCGACAAGTCATCAACAAAAAAATAATTATAGCATGGAAAAGTTTTATAAAAGAACCATCTTGCATTGCTCTTTAAATATCGTAGCTGAAATCGTTTCAGATATTGGTTTTTACCAATTGTCAGCGAAGGGTACTTCAACCCAATAGAATTAAAAATATTCTGTCAGCTTTTGTTGAGATGAATACTGGAGTATAAATCCAGCGCCATCTCTTAAAGGAACCTGGTTTGTACCGGAAGATTCTGAACCTATTTTTATGTAATCTCCTATACTTATCCAACTTTAACCGTTTTCGAAATATTTCAAATTTTAAGGTGAAATTGCGCATGCAGAATAAAAGTTATTTTTTTTATTTCAGCACATGATCATTTTTGATTGTGTATCGATGAATTCGTAGAAGAGGACCTAATTTAGCGGAATATTTTATAATCTCATTCGGTTTGGTATCGTAAATGAGGCATCAATTCCAACATTCATGAGTTCTCGAGAGGGCCGGCGTACTATCAAGGCAAGGTATAAATAGGGTCTTCCAGTAATTGCAAATACATTTCGCCAGTCAAATTGCCGGATAGAAAAAATATTGCCCACCATTCCTGCCCATACATTCAATTCATCCAGTTGGTGTGTATCCACCTCGTGAAATAATCTTGAGTTTGAATCGGACCAATAGCGGAATTTGTGTCTCGTTCAAGAAAAAGCTGCATTCATTGGAAAAACAGATATCAAACTACCAGCCAACACTTCGAAACACGTTACAGACATTCATTTGACCTCTACTTATATGATGTGTACTGTATTCAGGCCCGGATTATTGGCGTACTTAACTCGAATGAATGACATTTCACCGTTAGTGATTGCAGATGAGTTTCAAATTTAAAATAAAATGTCTCTAAGAGCTTTTGAAAAAATCGTATTCGACCCCTAATGCCATTTAAAAATTTTGGGGTGATTCCTGCCCTCGCTTTGGGATGACAGTGGCGGAGTCAAAAATACCGTAAAGAGTGTCATATTTTAATCAAAAATCGACGGGTCTGCGCGTTTTTCCAAAATATTGACTTTTTCCGTATGTTCCCTAATTTTTATCAAAGTGTCTCTGTTGCTTAGCACCTGTCGAATCTTCATCTTCAGATCGTCCAAAAAATAGCACAGATATTGAAAAAATGTGAGAAGCCTTCACCCCCAAACACCTCTCTACATAACTCTACAAAATTGAAAACATTATGCCATGAAGTCGTCCTGAATACCCTTTCCTAATTGAGTTATATTTCTATGTTTCTACATACAGTGTTAACTGTATACTTTCCACTGTTAGTATATTGAATGAAACCATATGATCAGACTGGCAAGTACGTAAAAAAACATCAAATGCATAGCATGTCATTAGTCTCAGAATATTCATAACGTTCATACAATATTCCAGAAAGTCATTATATTCCGAACATATAGATCATTACGTATCCCTACGGCATAATCAACCCATCAATGAATCGAAAATCACACGATGTAGACGTAGGCGGGTATTATCCTCGCATTATAAATGTAAAAGGATGAGTCTGATCCCTGAAGGCCCTATGAATATTGGAAATCGACGTCGACGTCAATATCTGGGTTACATCCCGAATCAAAATCTCGACTTATATAGAGCGGTCTCTCCTCCTCCTCTCGTTCCATTATGGCCTAATGTGATGCCACACTAATTATTTAAATGAACCTGTGAACTTTGGGTCACGGCTTCGAGCTCAGGGCACTTGGGGTAGTATAAGATGTTTTATAATTATGTTAGCCCCGTTAATTGGCGGAGGAGCGAGAAGCGCCTTGGATGTTTCCTGTTGATTACTTAGCGATGAATCTGAAGAATTCATAGGACATGGGGATCGTGTATGATAATGGGGTGCGAAACTTCATGAATGTTTCGGTATATTGCTTGTGGCAGCATTCATTTTGTCTCTGTCGATATCATGTACAGTTCAAGTAAACGATATTTTGCAAAGTAAAGTTGGCGGCACTTTCAACTCCATGTGAATTTGACGAAGACTATCACGTGTTTGACTTTGAGTTTAGGTACTGTCCTGTTCTCGTACTTTCGGATGTATATTTCAGTTTTTCTGTAGCAAATATATCTCGGAAAAAGATCTACAAAAGTTCATTATAACAAACTCTATTATTTTTCTGTAACCATGACAACCACATCTAAGCAAACAGTCAAGTTCTATATACATAGGAATTGTCTGAGATGTCTAAAAATTCTGGTGAATCCAACGATTCGATTTTGTTTTGATTTTTTCGGACGGCACCACCTGTTGGATTACGTTTTAGTTCTCGATTCTCTGCTACGTTGTGCTTACATCGCTGACAGAAAACTATTAGGCAGCTTACGCATATCGGCGTTCTGCTTTCACGACGGAAAAAGTAGGGAATATAGGTGAATGTCGAAATTATGTGAAATTTTCACAGATGGCTCAAAACAAATTAAAAATGAAATATCCATTAAAATTTTCCCGCGGAAAGGTCATCTTTACTTTTTTTTTTTTCTAAAACATGTATGCTGTCAATAATTTCCAAAACACAAACATAATTTATTGAAATCGGTATTTCATTGTATCTTTTTGGTTGGAACGCAATGTGTTAAGGCGAAAATACTTGAAATGAGTGAAATAATCCTCGAGAATTAAAAAAAGGATGAACACCTGTATACAATAGACATGCAATCATTTTGGATGGAAAATTATAGCTCTCTCGTAAAGCGAAGCAAATATTGCGCCGTTGCCAATTTGATTCCAGAAATATTCCATTCACTATCACATGAGATATTATGGAAATTATATTTTTCTATCATTACATTATAACTGCATATTTGAAATGTTGGTACTCAAAATGTTTCCAAATGAATGCAGACTGGCAGAATTAAAAAAACGTGATAGAATCACGGAAACTATATTTTGTATGTACGCCAACATGTATACACATGCGCGCGCACATGTGCGTTAACATGTTTATACACTTATTAAGTAAGTAAGTAGACGCAGAGAGAAATTCAGCGCAAAACAAAAATAAAGACTTAAATAAAAGAACGTACTTAATGACTATAATTCACATACCTAAAATGAGATTGGGATTGTTCGGGTTTCCTTGTGTCTTGTCAGTGAGCAAGGTAAATCGGGCTTGACCTTGAAATAAAAAAAAATAACTGACGTAGTTCTGTCTCCCAATCACGAATTCGAAGGTAATAGTCCTAGTTATACTTATCGTAAAAGTAGGGGATACAACCTAACCTAACCTAACTAACCAAGTTGCTGGTATTTGGATTACAATAATTAGTTCGAAAAAGTGATATCTAAATGAATGATCGCTGTGCTAGCAATAGATAAATTAACCTAAGAAAGAGACACGTCTCCGGCCTCCGGATAAACTTACTTTTACCTTGCTTACCGATTAGGGCCGACAAAACCCAAACAATCCCAATATCAATATTTTTGAAATTCGGATGCTCACTCTAACCGAAGATTTACCGAAACTTGCTAGGATTATTTTATTTATACATTTCCAAAAATGTATGTGTGGAAAAAAGTATTTGCGGTTCCACGCAGTGTATTCCAATCGAATAGATGCATATTACTCCGTCCAACAAATTATTTGAGTGTTTTTGAACAAGTACCCACATACATATTTCTCAAAAAAAAAATGTTTCTGTGCAAAATTTTTATTTGGTATAGTGTTTTTATTTTTTATCATGTTTCAAGCCATCTGTGAAAATATCGTAGAAATCAGACATTTACCCCAATTCCCTACCTTTAGCGTAATTTATCAACAATAACCTCATCTGACCTAACTCAAATCAAACCACTCCTCACAGTCCTAACCAAACAAGCCTCGAATACGAACGATCACCACCGGTCAGGCGGTATTGGCGGTAGGATGTCTATTCCATCGTCATGCCGCAGTCATGGATGAAAAATTGTCTCGTAAATATGAGCACCTTCTGTATAAACATAACTGAGTCCGCCCTCTAGTAGTGCATTAGATACTGAGCCGTAATCGTCAAAAATCAAACATAATCAAGTAAGCTGGGTTTTTAGACCACCTGCTCTCCTATAAGTCTAGGTATGTAGTGTGTAGTGCTTATCAAGAGAGCGAGTTCCACCGGCAACAAAACCCGCAGTATCAGATCCGAGGACCCTCCTTGGTTTTCATTGGGGACTAGTTCTCCTGTTCCCACTGTGAGTTTCTTCCATCCGCCCACTCGGTAAAGTCGTGGTAGGGCTGGTTCTCGGTCGGGTGGTGTGGCGGCCGCGGGCGATTCATTCACCAGCTACAAGACCCGCAGCATCCGATCTAAGGCCCCTCCTCGGCTCCCACCGAAGACTAGACATTCCAGTTCCCGTAGCGAGTTCCTTTTACCTGCCTCCTCGCGAATACACTGGTGGGGCTAATTCTGAACCGGGCGGAGCAGTGGCCGTAGGTGATTGATTTCCGGCTGGCAATTCCGCAGCATTCAATCCGAGGCCCCTCGTTAGCTTCCACTGAAGGCAGATCTTCAAGTTTTCGCATCCCTCTGTAATGGGTGAGTGGGTATGTGTGTCGGGTGTGTTTTTGACGTCGGTGTACAGTAAGCTAGGGCCCACGGGTCGCTATTCCCGTTGGATGCAACGCCTTAGACACTCTTAGGGTGGGAGACGAGGTAACATGTTTGATATTTTTTATTCACGAACACTTGAAATTCGTTTGAAGAGAAAGTCGAAGCATTATGCGTGATTACTTTCCTTGGAACTCCATATCGTGCAAGATTGTTCTCCAATAACTTTTATTATTTATTTAGAAGTATAATAAAATTGTTTGTTTGACAATTTACCCACAAAATCAAGATTAATACGAGACCACGGTTCACAAGTCCAAAGTATTGCGTTGTTCAATATTCATTATTCATTGAACAATTTTTACAACTTGCAAATGTCCTCTATATTTTAGTCCAATCCAGGCCACCAAAAATAAGCTCTAGCCAAACTATTTATCTTGACTTTTCCCATATGTGATGAATGAAACTCTCGTACTGATTTCCTCAGTTTGGTTGGAAAATTAGCCTACAGTTCCAAAGTTGACAATTTCAATTACTGCTCAAACTTTCGAGATGAAAATCTTGCGTTACGAGACACTCCGACTGTGAATATTCCATGATTTTTGAACAAATCGCATCCTAACAAATGCTGTTTATTTTCACAAAAAATATAACATTATAGAAAATTTTTATTTCCATTGAAAAACTTTTTCATTTTCAACATTTGAAGTATCCCTCATTGAATTATCTGGATACTACTGTAAAACTCGACCGAGCATAAAAGGAACTTTATCAATTTTAACATTTATCAAAATTGGATCAACTCTTGATTACAAATCGTAGAGTGTAAATTCTGATTTCATATAGTCTTGATGCTGAGTGTTTTTGAAGTTTCTCTTAATTCTGTTTCATTTCTGTCAACACGTTGTAGCTAGATGGCCATTTGTCTCACATAAATGACAAAAACAATCGTAAAAAGAACACTTATCCGCTGAGTGGTTTTTCCTTCCATACAATGTACATTTTGTCTCTCGTCGAAGGCTGTTGTCCTATTGAAGACGATGACTGCTGATGTTTTCCCACCGATATTGACGTGCTGTCTGCTGGACAAAAATGACTGTTCTCTTCTTGGCGACAATGACTGTCCTGTTCCGGTTGATTTCTGTTGCCTTCTGTGGTGTCTGGTTTTGTCATAATACATATTTAGCTCCCTCTTCAAAATTGTCCCTGAGTAGCAGAATACACATATTTATTTGTCTTTCATATAACATGTACACAGCTTTCAATTTCTAGAACAATAAAAAAAGTCCTGAGTAACAAACTCTGTAAAAAGAACCAATATAAGTCAAGTTGAACTTTCTTAGATTCACATGTGAAATTCTTTTTGAGGAAGTATCACATTCATCTGCCTCGATAGCAAAGATACTCGTTAATGGGGTGACAAACCAAAGCTCTGAAATATAATGTACCTACTGTTAACTATCGACGCGATGAAGATCTGTTGTGAGTGACCTTATTATTCATTCACGCCCATTCCCGTGATTTTGAGGTCTACGTTAGGTTCATATGTAGTTAGAGGTCCCAGAGGGTAGTCAAACTAAATAGAGTTTTAGTTTGGGGTTTCTATACCGAATGAGAAAACTGAATAATTCATTTCATTCGTATAATTATCATATTAACTGCTACACCGTCACACCGCTCTTGTTTTGTCATTATTTTGCATTCAAAAATACAGTTTCCTCAGTGACTAGGATATTCCAGGTATTATAAGAATGATAATAACAATGATACATTCTTTCTAACGGTTTAATGATCACATTACTGAAATCGTGATTGGAAAAGTCAAAGAGAATAATAATTGACCATATTTATCGTATAAGAGTTCACTGCCATTTTTTTAGGTTGAAAACAATAAAAATTAATACAAAGAAACTATTTTCGCCTAATTTTGCCGAAACCGGCGGAAATGTCTGCTAATTACTGCGCGTTCTCTATTTTGGCATTGGATAGGGGGGGCAGGGGGTACTGTCTTGGTAAAATTTTTCCAATGTCATTGGATCTTATCTACTACGTGTGAAAATTTTCAGCTCAATTAGGTGCCAGACAGACATACAGAGTAAGATAAAATAAATGCTTGCATGGTAACCGCAAAAAACACAATTTAGCAAAAATATGTATATTTTATGATTTAATAATTAAAGACCCTTAAATGTCAGTTTGATTTTTGAGGAAAGTATAATTTAAATGTCCTTCTTAAAAACTTAATGAATAACAAAAAAAAAGATTACCTTCATGTGCAATAATCCCGATACGAGGATATATATATAATGCCTTTCTTCGGGAGGAAAAGCATTATTTTCCTCCCTTGGTATGTGAATAGCTATTATCAGAATTCACCTCAGCGCAATATGGTACGACGACCCTGATCATTACTCTTTCTTCAGATAATTTTTGTTTTACCAAGTAAACAAGTATCTGTCAGTTTTCTAATAATTGAAAAACGATAACTTCATGGGCTAATTAGTTTTATACTTGATAATGGGATAAATCCCGAAACCGGTCGTATAAATAAAATATCCAGTGGAAATTAGACAAAAGTGCTTTTACATTCATTTCATCAAAAATTTTATTACAAGTATTAGTGAAACATAATTTCGTAATTAATAGCCAGTGCCATAGAATAATAACTGAACGAAATAATGTTCACAATTTGTTAATACTGTTTTTAGTAGAGACATTTACTACATATTCAAATATTGAATAACAAACTGTAGCAAAATAAAAATTAATTAAAACTACAAAAGTGTCTAACTGTTATTCATTTTCCGAATTAGAAGATTTATTGGCATCGTTATTAAAAACAGGGCCCATGAATAAATCTAGTGCTTTTGGAAAAAAACACATACCTTTGTCGTTTTGGCAAGGTTTTTACACTTGAAATGAGATAGATGATACAAGAGATGATACAAGGAATATATTCAGAAGATATTGAATCTTGTTGATTCTAGAGGTTTTTTTCAGAAAAAGCTCTTTGTAGTATTTTAAGTTTCTATTCCATGATTATTGGGCTTCCTCCAAATGCATCTCTATTATTGAAAAAACAATTGCTGCAATTATACTGGCACTGTATATCAGAACTTTATGTAGGTACATTAAAAAAATATATAGAAAAATGTTACGGTGTCGCAAAATAAATTTTGTATAATTTATTGTAATATAAAGTACAGCCGGTTCCAAAAAAAAGGTAGAACAGTGCCTATTATAAGCGCCATCATACCATTGCATAGCAACACTGACTATTTTCAACTTGAACGTGCATTTATGCCGACAGAAGTCACAGCTAGGTCAAATTAAGTTCATCCTATTAATTCTTCTGTTTGATTGGAATTGTCAGTACTTGAGATTTTTATGAAAATTTTAATAGAAACATTTACTACGTATACTTATTTCAAGTCAAGAAAATCTCTATCGTTGTTGGAAATGAAAAATAACACAATTGATTCTTTTTTTCGATATTTTGCCCGTGAAAGAAAAATAACAAAATTGAGCAAAAACGAAGCGAACAATCTGTCAAATTCTCAGATCGGTTTTGAATCGATCTTAATTCTGTCAAAAGAACCTTGAATATATGAATCCAAAAAACGGGACACAGAACGAAATCAATCTTGTATATACATAGCAATTGATAGCACTGCTGTGGAAAGTATCCAGTTCTATAAGGACATGTTTAAGAATAAATGGCAAGATGTCATACAAATGCAAATGAATGCAGATATTTTTTTCACAGTTCTAATCCTGGAAGTTTATAGTTTTGAAATATATCTAACTCTGAGTGGAGGTTATGGAGAATATAAAGTTTTACTCTGACTAAATCAAAGTTAATGCACTTTTTTTAAGTTTCTTCACTTCGAGAATGAATTCCCTACTGTCCTTGAGTCTTTCACTCAATTACTATAGACATTTCTAGAATGTACTTACCTTTCTCTCTTATATTCATATCAAACTCAACTCACATTTCAAAATAAACCAAGTGGAAAACGCTGTCAAACTTTATGAAAATATTGAATAAAATGTACATCACAAATCTTGGAATCACAATATAAAAACAAATCTTTTTGGTATCTTGCAATTCCAGACTTACTAGATTGTTAACTTCAAGTTGATACTAAATATACTCGCAATAGGAGCATTTCACATTGAGTCAATTTTGGCCAAAAATCTGAGACAAGAGCCGTCTTTGCAGTGGTGAGAATTAAGTAATTGATTTTCTATTTGTAACGTGGAGCTTTGCATGTTTCAAAACCATAAGAGGCTTATGCAGGAAGCTCAACGGAAGAACAAAATTATCTGTGCTCAGACCGCACGCTACGCGAAACCATTTTCGTGATTCTGTAAACTCGGTTGTTCACTTTTGAGGCCGATCTAAGTTAGAAACGATGTTCATGAGCTGAGGTAATACAGCCATATTTCAGAATTTACACGGGCAACCGGCATAGAATCAGAACTTTGTATTAAATCGGAGCCGGTTGGGGTTTCAGGATTTTGATATATCACTTCGGATATTGTGCAGGAAAAAGTTTGTTTCATGAAGGTGTGTACTGTATGTAATATAATAATATATGTCTATTATAATAAACTATAATTGTGTAAAGTTAGAGAAATTAGAGAAAATTGGTGGATATTCTTTAATTACCTCTTCAGTAAATTAATAGAATAATCTCATTAGAGTGACTCATTCAATTATGTTACCAACTTTTTCTCCGGATGACATTAAACGTGGGTTTTTAATGACACTAGACAGGCTCAAAAGTTCTACTTTCACTGCCTGGGCAGAAAAGTTCGTTGCTACGCAACCTTCCAAATAATAATTTCAATCAAACTAGTTATTGAAATTGACAATGAAATCAGACACACCGAGGGTCTGGAGGCTGCATATTTTCTGTAAACGCCTAAACATTCCGTTACTTCAGAAGATCTTGATTTTTTGGTATTAGTATTTGGTAGAATAATTAGCAATTTGTCGCTCATATCTTTTATATAATGTTTCCATTATCAAAAGCTCATCACATCTAGCCCCAGTGACTGCAACAATAAGTACAATTTTCGGTATATTGCTACCTTCGTACACAAATACAGTTCAAACAGGGCATCTGATAAAAATTTCTCGACATCTTCTCTTTGAAAAACTCGGGGTTTTATTGCATGGAAACCATCTGACTGCCGTTTCAAAAAATCCCGTAATTTCAGATATTTTGCCAAATCAATGTTATTTTTTATCCCTAGTAAAACAAATAACTGATATGTTCCAAATTTGCGAATCTTGAAACAAACTTAACTATATAAATACACTTCACTTCAAGACTTTAACAACTCATGTGACTGATACATATGCTGAAGAACTTCTGCCAAGTATTCCTGCCAGCTTTTGTGAAGATAGTTCGCCAACTTGACCTCCCTTAAGTGATTTATTACCACAATTTTTCACAGATCCCATTCTCGATAAATTAAACGTATGTAATAGCAAAGAATTTGTCACATTGATTAAATGCCAAGACCAGATATTCTGAATGGCATTTATAAAATAACAATACGGTGTGTCACATGATGTGTTGCTGGGAACTATTGCTTCAAACTATCTCTAATGGGATAATAATTATATAATGAGATAGGGTGGAAAGCCTGTGTGTTCTATAAATACATGTTTTTATACGGGAAGATGAAATAAATATCGATAAAAAAAAATGAAATATTTCATGAATTAAACTCATTTGAGTTTGAAGTGCCTTTATAAAAAATGTTACTCACTCTCTCGGGCGATTACTAAACAAGAGATTTATCATGGAGTTTCTGGCATCAAACGATATAAGGTGAGCTAGCTCGAAGATTTTTGAGTCTTGCTCATTCATCCGGCTCACCAAAATCAATGTTTGGGTGAAATGATTATCTTCCGAAAAGAAAAACAAAATCAACAAAATATCTACCACTCGGGCAATCAAAATGATGTGCCACTTGACCCCCCTTCCTATTTAAAATTCTGAGGGTAACATCTAGCCCTCCAAGGGGGTTGACACACGAGGACTACCAATATTCCTCGAAAGTGTCCCCCTTGAAAATAAAATTGACATGTTCTTTAGATTCCTCATATTGGTTACTGGAGACATTACGGGTGGGAAGTTTTCAAATTGACACCCTGTATTGTATTTGATGTTTCAATATTATCATTTAACCATATTTCGACATCCTCAATAAATATATTTCCTATTGACACTCTATGAAAATTAGCACAAGAGAAATATAAATTACATCTCCCAACGTAATCCAGATAATTCCCTCGGTGTAAAAGACAACTCAATTTATATCCCACTGCTCAAAAGGATAATATAGTTTATGTTCGAGCACCTGACAGTCATAACCCTGCACAGTTTATTGTTACAAAGCAGAATTACATCGAATTTCAACTTTATTCTCGCCTGTTTTTCCTTGACACGTGAATACAATGAAACTGGATAATGAAAAAAGGTCGAATGGAAAATTCCACCTATAGGGTTACAATATCATGTTGTCGTTTGGTCTGATATATCATTGCTATCCGGTCTCCTTTTGTCGATACTATGGCGGCGTTTTTCAATCTGCTCCCATTTTATGTAAACCGTTTCATCGTTACTCTTTCAATTTGGGAATGGCTTTCTGAACCATGAAATTTGATTTGAAGAGCTGGATTTTTTCGATTTATATTTTCTCGGGTTAATCGCAAGGGACGGGAAGGGAGGGAAGATCATTTTTTTACCAATTATTATTCAATGAGGTATCACAAGTATAGATTTCTATTGAGAGTATTTGAATGCGGGTGGCTGTGCATCAGGGGGGGTGATGGGTGTGGCTGGAAATAGGGGCGGTAATGGGGAGTATCAGTCTTGAGCCATTCAGTTTAACTTTCATATCCTATCTATGACAGTTACAGACAATTCGTAATAATTAAGTATATAATTTGGCAATAAAGCATTTGCAAGCATTTAAATTGACACCCGTGTCGATTCATTTCAAATTTTTATTTCATCTTCATTTACTACAAAAAAATTTGAGAATCGATGAAAAGACGTTTACTGGAATTCGACTCAAATGCGAGAACAACAAAAACATGAATGAGATAATTTTTTTCGCCAAATCGCAATTGTGAGTGAATAATGGTGTATACGATCGCGGAAAAAGTTGAAATAATGATTTTTTTTCAAACGAGTGCGGTAACCGCACAGGTGCTTTGTTCAATTAAACGCATCCAGATAAACTTTTTGCTACAAAATACGTTCTAGAATTGGTGCAAAAATTTTGTCAAACTGGATCAGTAGCCAACAAGAAACGAGACCCAGAACGTAAATTTCTGTTGAGGAATGAACCTGTTGAAGTTGCAGTTTTAGGTCAAGTTCATGCAGACCCAAATTTGAGCTCAAGGATATTGTCTAGTGTTACCAATATTAGTGGAACCAGTAATTTTTGACTTCCTGTAGCTCGAAAACTGGTCATAGGATCGATCTGTGAATTAGCATACGTAATAAGGATGTCAGGATCTATAACATATCAAATTTTGAGCAAAATTAACAAGAAGCCGTTTGTGATAAATAAGTACAAAAATATGTTAGTAACAGTTCTGTTCTTTTTGATTGTACCAAAAACATTGGTGTACTTATTAGTTCATAATTAGCGCTTACTTTCATTCAACTTTGAGTAATTCAATTGAATTTTCAACAAGAATGCATAATTTTCAGCAACAAAGATTACCGGTTCTTCTTCTCAAACTCCTCATGATCTGTCAGACACACATCCAACCTGTCCGGAAAAACTACTATAATTACCGGGGTGCGACTCCTGAACATACTTTGAATCTTTTGGATCATGGTTCGCTACAAACTCGCAAAATTTGGCTATTGTCTGTCTCTGTTTTGTAGATATATTCATGACACTGCTTCTTTTCTGAGATATCAGTCGTTCCACCGTAGGCAGTTTGTTTTTGGTGACTAGCTCAAGGCTTGTTCTTCAATTAACGGCAAAGCATTGAAACTCGTTGCTTCAGAGGTGTTCCCATATACCTACGGCATTCATGCATTGAGAAAAAACAAATTCCTACATACTTTTCCTTCGTTATTACCATGTTCTTTGAGTATTACAGTATTTTCCTTCTCGTTGAACCATAAAATGAATAAAAAATGGTTGACGTTGATTGCGTGATACATTTTTTATCTATTTCAATATCAATTCCCTTCAGGGCGGTGAGATAAACCAATAGTTTCATTTCATCGTAGCATGCACAGCTAATGAGTACACGAAACTGTAATTGAGGTTTTCTCAATTATTCATTGATATTAGAATCAATACAGTTGAAAACGGGGTGGAAGTTTAGTGGACTATTGGGGACTGTCGTCTCTTTGCTACTCATTATATTTTATCCGCAGCTGGCATGTTATAGAGTCACTGTTTTTCATCTTTTTCAAAACGTTTCATGAGGTCAATAAAACACACACACGATCGACGAGCAAACAAGCTTTTCTTTCGTGTTTTGTTTGGCTGATAAAACAATAAATAATTATTATTTTATTGCGTTCTGTACAGCTCTACTCTATATACCATACAACAATAATGCGCTTGCAATTAGCGATAAATATATGTATGTAATGGTTCAATATACTGATGACTACCGTTGTTTTCAGTTCAACTAATTACCATTTCCTGAAAGTTAAATCTTTTCCGGGTGGAATCTTCTGGAGGAGTATTTTTTAGCACACAATTCAAACTCAATACTGGCAGAACGCAAATTATATCTGTCGCCTAATATGGCACTATAGTAATAACAATAGTCATTCTCTTGAAAAAGCTACTGTGTTAGCGAAACATGGCGTGAATTTGAAATAAAGTTTATGACACCCTTCCTTTTTTTCCACAGGCTCTCACTGATCTTTACAGGATTTTCCTATTCGTTGGAATCAAGAATGTTTAGTACTCCCAAAAATCATAATGATACTGGCTGGTTGGTGATTAAGTGATTTTTGTGTTTTGGATTCAACTCAAACAATCAGTCTGAACCAGTATATAGGTTTACTGTGTTTCTGGTGTAGACACACTCCGATATCAGCGACAGAGGACAAATGAGAACAGTTATAAACGTTCAGTTTCAGTTAATTATTACAAGCCCTAAATAAACCCGAGAGTAATTAAGCCGAAGTTGAATTTCAGCTTCACAAACCTTTGTGAGAAAATGTATCGTACGATCTCAAAAAAGCTATATATCTGATGAATTATTCAATATTTTTTCGATGTTGAAAGGCAAACTGCTTAGTTTACACAAATTGAATAATTCATGGTGGGGTTCAGCTTGGAATTTCGTAGAGAAATATCAAATGAATGAATATATAGGTATGAAAATTTTAATGATTGTTAGATAGGCGACTTAAACGGGAGTTTCTGAGTGAAATAGTTTGAAAGACAACACCGATGACACCAACTGAACGATTCTGAATGAAAACTGGTGTCGCAGACGATGCCGGTGTTGTCCTGTACTTCATACTTGTCAGATACTCCCACAGGAAGAAGTCTAGCAACATCAAAACGGCTGAACAAACTGGCTACAAAGGGCTGGTTTTTCAATGTCCAGTTAGCTGGCTGACAGTTAATAGTCCTCGGGCTTAGAACCGGAGGAAAATAAATGATTATCTAACATCGAAAATTCGTATATCTGCTCTTCATTTCGTGCGTTGGGCATGTTATTTGAGAAATTTATTGGTAGCATGTTGTCCAACTCAACATAAAAAAACAGATCAACGAAATCTCAACAGATGGGTGATAATTCTTGTCTTTGCGTATCTACTGGGCCCGAGAACTATTAGCCGTCAGCCGGCTAACTGAGACACTTAACTGGACATTGAAACACCGGCTCTAGTGGCGTGCGGGGGCTCTCTTTTCAATTCAATCACTCGTTCGTGCATGGGTTCGAATCAACAAGATTACCGGTCTCGTGCATGGCATCATACATTTGAAAAGGTCATGGCTACGTCTTCCCTAGCTTCCACAAGTCTCTTAGAGACTTCTGAGGGTTGTGCTCGTAAGGGTATAGTCGGTTGACGAATATAACAATTTTAACAATAACTCAGTTGTCAAATATCTTATAAAAAGATAAAAATTAAATTTTTTGTTTATTCTCCTGTTCCTGATGATGGAAAAATTGAATCTTGAATTCAAACTAGAATGTTAATTTTCTTCAATTCTTGTGTATTTGATTGGCAATACAATATCAGTTATTCGTGCACTGAATTCTTTTTGAAATGAAATGCATGGAATCTTTTGTGAAATGATTTGAAAAACACGTGAAATATCACATGTACAGTCTTTCACGAGACTCTTGAAATTCGAAATTTCTTGGCTCGTCTCGATTTCGGGACGAGATGGAGATGAGACTAATGGGTTTTATCGACAACGAGATCGAGAAAAACACTACGAGATTTTTCGAAATAGAGAAATTATTTCGAGATTTCTCGGTCTCGAAAAAAATATGTTCTGCAATAACTCACAGCTCTAAATACGCCAGAAAAGAGAAAATAAAAAACTATGCTATGAAATAATAATTTATTTTAGACATAAGAACATAACAAACCAAAAAAAATTACCAAGATAACAAAGCAAATAAAAAAGACAAAGGTGAAAATAGGTATTTTCATATTCTTGAAGAACTTAAACGTCTTAAACTATCAATAACTATTAAACACGATTAACACGAAAATTAAATTTGAACACACAAAAATTTACAAGACATAAGAAAATATATGAAAAATACACAAAGTTTTCCATCAGATAACAAAATGGTTGTTTGCACACTTATAAATATATCTTTGTTACATAGCCAAGAATTCAAACACAGTAAAAGTTGAGCCGATTGAGCTCTTGATTATTTTTTGACAATTCTTGCAACCAATCGAAACCATCAATTCACAGCATTATTATAGTGGAAATTTTCTACCTTGAAAATTGCCGCGGGAATTTTTTGTGGTATTTTGTTTTTATTATGTGACAACTGATACTTTTGATGTGACGTCTGTCATCAGTTTGCATGAAAAGTGAAAAATGATTTGAAAACGGTTTAGTACATCATTCGAGGAAATTTAAAATAATCAACGAAAATGCATGTAAGAATACTATTTTGAGTAACGTGTCAATTTGGAAACAGTTTCAATTGATAACCTAGGGACAGAGAGAAAGCAATAGCTTTCAATCCAACAGAACAAAACAATGCTACGGAATCCTCCAGCCAAGGACAAAGCATCCATAATAATTGTATATTTCATGATGAGAACGTAATTCCAAACTTCATTCTCTTTATAGTGATTCAATTAAATTGTTGAAACAAAAATGTTATATGAATAGAGAATAGGTCTATGATTTGGGGCATCAAAAAATAATCTATCAAATAGATTTATTCTTGAACTTGTTGCAACAAGTTTTCGAATAATCTGTCAAATTATTTTCACTTTATTCGCACTCTCTTGTGATATTACAACTGAAAATAGTCTTTATTCAGGTACTGAAGTATACTTAGCGGAAAATTGTCAATGTCCACTTTAACACTGTTTCATATTAGTCTGAGAGATATTCATTGATGTTTTTTTGCAGATTGTTTAGAGTGGTAGGAGACGTGGAGTAAAGTGAGGCATTGGGGCACACATGTGCTCGGCTGGTGAGCAGCCCCGAGGTGAGGGGCCATGCGCGAGCTAGTCTGCCCCAAGCTACGGAAGCTGCTGAAGAATCAACGCCCCCACATTCATGTGCACCAATTTTTTCACACTGACGGTGAGTTCGTTCAATAACAATTTTCTTCAACAGTAAGTTTACAGGCAAAACTAATGATTTCTACACTGATTACACTGATTACATTCGAACTTTAATTGCTCTTTCATGAAAAACCAGAAGTATTAATCACATGCTTCATTTCAATAGCCGTTGTTTATTATCCATCTATTCTCCCCTTAAATGAAGTCATAGTAATTCTACAATCGTCTACATATTATCAATTATTCATTCTGCTAGTTCTGCTGGTAAGTGACAACGCGCACTGTCATTGATTCCTCTGCAACGAGGAACATTTCAGGTACTACAGGTATCTGTTGGATATAACTCAATACCCGTCGTGGCATTAGCCAGAAGAGTTATTTTCTGACAGTTTATTGCCACAATCAGCCTACGATGTAAGTGTAAATGCAAGAGAAAATGTTTTGAGCATTTTCATTATTTCTTCATTGTTGAAAATTTTCATTTCTCCTTTACTGCATCGAGTGTTCATACCGGCAGATTCCATACGTCTGACAGAAAGTAATTTGAAAATCAAATCAGGAACGATGAGAACATTCCTTATATTGCATTAAGTGCCGTATATTTCAATTTTCGTGATATAAATTAGTTTCGAGTTCACCTCCTCTGTCGCGCCAACTTCGTCTCCACTCGCCAAAATAATGTTAATAGGTTTCGCTAATTTTCTGTATTTTTTTTTCATTTATTTATTTGATATCTACAGTATATAAAAACGATATGCTCTACTATTCGTAAATTATAGTCAGTCAATTTAACTGAATTATAGATTATAAGCAAACAAATGGAATAAAAAAAAAATAAATATAAATAATTCAATTTTAATTGATTTAAGGAAGTGTAATTATTTCTGTCTGTGAATGAAAAAAAAGTTTGAATCAAAAACAATTTTGCTATTCAGACAGTTTGATAGAGTTAATGAAATTTAACTCATTTTATTCTTTAATGAACTTAGCGAGAGATGTCATTCTATATAGGGGTGAATTTTGTCCCAAGTTTGTATGGGGTGTTGGTATGAAAAAGAAATGTTGATTCTATTTCTCCTTCAGAGATATGATGTAACTAAAAAATTAAGCTTTCTCAATATAAACGGTGCATCGATATAGTTATTGATTATTTTTTTATAGGTGAATAGTTAACATAATTTATTACATTTAAATTGTCATATGCAATATCAAAGTAATACACACCAACCCTTCTAAAATACATTTATATCAAGAAAACGTTTTTTGGACTTTTTCAATGATTTTCTTGTGTAACAAATAAGCGAAGTATTGGAAGGGATCGGTGGCATCTGAGTCGAACACCCACGTCAAAATTTTGCAATTATGGCTTGTTTTCTTTCCTTACATCCGATAAATGATGGATTCTCCTCATTTTCTTCCATTACATTCGCCCTGCTGGTATCTCTCCAAATCCTCTTTCCTTTCAACTTTCCACATTCGTGTTTTCTTGAACTTGAAGAATCTTTTCGTCCGAAAAAGCTGGAGAACTTTCCAAATTTGAATTATTTCTGCTCCTTTTATCGTTGCTTCAGCAGATTTCAGTTCTCACTAGCTTATCAAAAGTCAGGAAATGTGATCCAAGATCATCCTACTCCTCGTTGAATTGGAGAAGTCATTTCTTTCGTAACACTAATAGCTGATTTTTCTTTCGAGGTATCCCATATATTTTTTGGTGTATTTTTGTCCATTATGTATTCTAGATGTATGAGAATAATCGATTTGCATTTCTTCCTCTGCTTCTTTATTTATGCATTCTATCAGATTGTGTCCCTGCAGTAGTATCTCATCCGTTCTAAATTTCGAATTGGTATAATTCGTACCATTGAACACGATGCTACTGTATCTTTCTTCCATTATTTCAGGGCCCAAAACTGATGTTCAGAAATAGTATTTTATGAAGATTAAGAAAAGAAACGACTTTTCGATTTATATATTTCACTTCTGATACTGTTTGAAATGAATAATTGAATATCGTACGGCAAAAAAAAAATATCTTTAAAAAATTATTTATTTCATTGTCAAAAGTAAAATATATGAAAGAAAGATTCTTCTATTATCATTCCATTCACAAAATAGTATTTCCGGCTTTCAGTACTATTTTGAAGCCCTGTACGATCTTCCATACTCCTCGGAATCAATTGCTCAAGGAGCCAATAGAACCTGATTGTTGCTTCGCATTTTCCCACAGCCCTAGGCTGAATTCGTCCTCATCGGAACTCAGCTACTCTACATAGATACTGTAAATGGCAATCAAGTATCTTGTTAGCAGAAGTGCACTCTGATAATCGCGATGTAGTTGCTATCGCGCCTTCGGGCCATAAATGTCATTACACCCTGTGTACAAGCTATCTCAGAGCTCGGACGTGTCGACGGTGCGGTGTCACTCAGGCGAAAATACGAAATTGATCCTGAAATGTTGAGAGCTCCGGGCTCAGATAGCGGATGCCTAGTACATGTCACCTAGCGATACTGGCCTTCGGGCGATTCGATAAGGAGTGAATTAGGCCAGTAGCTTCACATGCAATGATAAAATCTGGTGGAATAAAACTTTCGTTTCATTGTTTATCATGACAATTTCTGTTATTGTAGGAGTCTTGGTTAGATCCTAGAAAATAATGTACACTCCTTCAAATAGTACCTATAGCGAAGATGTGAAGTGCGCAAAATTACAACGATCGTCACCCCATTAGCATTCTCTATGGAATCTCTTAAATCTTTGAAAAATTTATCAGCTCATATTGACAACTTTGAAATGAGACCTACTTGTTAGGTCGCAAAAACTGTTTCGTTATCAATCAATGAATCAATCAAATCAATAAAATTTATTGTCGGAGATATAATATCTCATGGATAAAATTAGCAATATAAAAGATATCAAATCTTGAATTACTATGAACAGACAAAAGTACCTAAAAATAAACAAGAAACATCAAAAAAACACGTGATTATAACTAGAAATAATGAATAAGAGCAACTTACAGTAGATCAGAGCGAAAAACTCTGATGAACTAAAATATTTCACCATGGAATTCTTTCTATGTATAAAATGCTTTATTCAATAGGCAATCCTTGAGAGCATTCTTGAATCTCTTATGCACTTTTATAAATCGGATATACTTCGACAAGAGATGATTTTTTTTTTCAATATTGTAAATTATTGATATTTTCGCCATCAAACTCCTAGGAATTGGTAATAAAATATTGCAGTTTCCATGCCTTGTGTAATAATGGGAGTTGGAATTTATTTCATGACTGATTTTTTTGTGGATCATATTATATTGCTGTGTTATGGAATGGTGGAACCATAAATGAACAACATCAGATCATGTTAAAAGACTTACCCATGATATCAACCCTTTGATAAAGATCAAAAGCACAGTCCGATGATGATTCCACCCTAATTTATAAGAAAACAGGTATCGGTCTGACTTGCGACATGGTTTCCAGCCAGTTCTGTATGTTTGCAGGAACATGGAATCAGAATTCACTGAACGAGTAAACTTAAATGAAATTTTTGTAAATATTGACCATTTGCAGGTAGAGACAAAGTAAGTAGATTGAGGACATTATAAAGAGTAGTTTGTAAGATATTTTGCAAGATTTAGTGTGAAAGTAATTTGAAAAGAATTTTTTGTTACATTCATGAATGTTATGCCTGGTTGTCAAGAAAAATCAAAAACTACGAGACAACAAGCTATCGAGCGATAAAGAGAAAATTTTCAGAAAAACAGAAAAAGGTGGAAAAACTATAAAAATACAATAGTTCCAACCTGAAATGAGTTAGAAAGCTGTCCTGCAACAATCAATGTGGTTAGTCATGAGTTCCAGCCACAGGTATTTGTATAAAATGTTCATCTTCCAACTTTCCACGGAGTACTTACCAGCTTGTAATTGTTCCTGCATAGTATCCTGCAGAAATTATCGATTTTACATTGATTTCGTTCCATAACAAACTTTTTGGACGATTTATGCGACCATTTTTGCGTATTATGAACTGAACAGAATAAATGAAATTTGGCTTGCCGATATTTTGGTTGAATAGCGCTCAACGAGTGTTATTGCAAGTATTTCCAAAGACAATTACGCTAGTTTTAACCTCTATAACCTAGAGGGCAGCATCTCATACGGTTGAGAAGTTTTGGTTAATTCAATTATAATATTAGTTATATAATTAGCAAAAAGAGTGTATCTTCCAGGAATATTTAGTAAGAATATTATGATTGTTCTTTCCAATAAATTTATAGAGGTGTTTTGAAATTCATCATTTATTGAAAGATTCACAGGTATATTATTGGAAAATAAGTATAATTCAGGTTCTCCAAAGATCCAACCACGAGAAAGGAGTCCATGTTCAATCAGATTCATGATCAGAGCTGAAAATAAAAAGGTTTTTTATTATATGGCAGATTTTTTATACCTATTTGATGTCTGAAAGATGATTCGAAGATAAAGTTATCTGAGGTTGTTCATTTTGTTATATAGAAAAATATTTGAATTTTCCACACAACCAATTTTATACTACAATACTGTTTTAATAAAAATTAAGGAATTCAATAAAAATTGAGCTTGCCTGAAAACAAATTTTTCATAATTTTATACAACTATTTTTCTACTACTGACATAAGTTACAATACATAACAATATACAAACACTTTCTAAAATATGAATATAGTTTAAAGTTATTATTCTGTGGTGGCAAGGGTTTTTTAAGAGTCTCTAGAATTCGCTATCTGCAAATATATAAAACAGCAATCTCTTTGCATTTATTGATGGAATCGAAAATTCTCGGCGACATCCACACCTCGTTAGACAGAACATGCAGACACAAACTTCTTTTAGTAATTTTCAAATACCTAGATTCTTCTACTCCGTTGATCTCATGTAAAATTATCTACTTGGCCGCTCGCAGTGTGTGACAACGAACAAGGCTGAGTCAAGTTATCTTGAAACTGTCTCAAGTGTTCCGCAGGGCTGTTTTTTGTCCCCTGTTGTTTGTGATTTCCATTCCTGTTTCTAAATTTTCTGAAAATTACAAATAAGCTTGGTTACGCCTATTGCCCAAATCTATTTTCAATTAGACGAATATTCCGCTTGTCAACAAGTCAACAAGGACCTTGAATCGTTGAGTGATTCATCAAAAAAATGCTGCCTTTCTCAACCCCTCTAAATAACTTGTTATGCTCTTTGGAAGAACCATCAGCAATACGAAAATGCTACCTTATTGATGTAAATATTGATATAAATAACTTGCTATGTCCCCTAATATATCACACATTGAATTTCAGACTCGTCTTTTAGATTTTCCGTTCATACTTTGCTTATTCCCAAACGATTTATCAATCTCGAATTGATCTATCGTTATAAAGAGCTATTAAACACAAAACAAAACTCGTTTTGAACCAAGCTCTCGTGCTATTCCATGCAAATTTTACTGATATGGTTTATGGTCCTTACCTACAATAAGCCGATATGCGAAAACTACAAGCTCTGAAGAATTAATGACTTAGATTTTTTACTAGTACAAGAAGACGCGATCACATACCGCACATTTGAATACAGTGCGATAGCTGAACATGAACTTGTGGCGTATACTTCATGCTTCTGTATTATTTCACAAAATGATAACAGACCAGTCATCTTTACAACAAGATGATTAAATTCCGTACCGATATCCATAATTTGAACTTTGAACAGAAATATGCTCATGCCTCCAGGCCACCAAAAAAAACTCTCATCATCGTGGATCATTTTCTCACTTACATAATATAGGTAAACAATAGGTTACGTTACCGAATTCGCTGACAGATTCATTCCCCTTGTTGTTTCGATTGTTTGAAAGAAAATCAACAGTTCTCATTTTCTTAGATCATTCGACACTATCAGCCATAAGTGCTATAGATCTTATAGTAATTACTTACAGAATAGATTCAGTCAGTCAGTCAGTGAAAGAAAAGGTTAGATGTGGTGTGCCTCAAGGGTTCATTATTTGTCCTTTAATTTTCAGCAAATACAAAAATAATTTTATATCAAATCAAAATAATTGTAGTACACATTTTTAAGCAGACAATACACCGGAATATGATAACAGCCTAGGAAGCTATTAACAATGATTTGAAACAGCTAATAAATTTGTCTAGTAAACATAATTTGGATATAATTACTTTCAAGTCACACTTGATGATTTTTGGCAAACAGGAGAAAATTCATCATATATGTTATGTCAGAATTCAACAAAAATATAATATTCCTAGGAATTAACTGCTCTTTCTGACACAATCCCTTAAAATATATTGTGAATTGATCTACTTGTTCTAAGTCATTCTTATTTTTGCGTGGTTCTTTATGTTTCATGCTAAGATCAAAGTGATATCAGTCGTACCGAGACAAAATGCTGAAATTTATTAAAGGTATCTGAAAATATGAATCAGAGTCGCATATGGTGAAACCCGCGAAATGGTTAAGTATGCAGTATCGTCGAAATATTCACTTTCTGTTGGTGGTGAATTCAATTCTTTCAAAACAATGTCCACCATATCTGAGGTTATAAAATGAAATATAGGACTAACGATCATAACCTCCACCTACTTCATGGTGATCATTTTTCGCTGCCATAACACAAACCTATTCGGTAGATACTTTATATATAATGCTTCCAAATTATTCAATGAATGATGTTTATCCTACATTCCAACGAATTAAAGTTTTGTCTTTCTGAAGGTTAAACCTCTGCGTGACATCAATATTAGATAAAACAACAGCAATTTATAGCTGAAAAACAATCGATGGTAATGGTAAGTATGGATGGATGGATGCAGTGTGACCTAATTAAAACTCGTTCAAGGTGTTCTCGTTTACAGCAGCCCCTCAAGCCCCAAATCCTCGAGAAATTTAAGGATTCTAAGGGGGTCTATTCGTTGTGATGTACAGCATAACACCCCACCAATATATGGTGTGGTGTTTCTGGATGTTTCTCACAGAGTCTGCAGGTGCTGTCCTCCTCTAAGCCTAGCTTCCTTAGGTGTTCTTTGAGTCTGCAGTGCCCCATCAGAAATCCCGTGATTGTCTTTAGACTAGTTTTGCTGAGGTTGATCAGTGTCTTCGATCTTGCTCGGTTGAAGTTGCCGAGTTCTTTGGCCTACCTTAGCCCTAGATGTCTTTGCCAGTATGTTGCTCTCATTGCTTCTTCAGTTTTATTGTGTTCTTTTTGAAAGTAAGATTTTCCAAGTCCGCAGAATGGTTCTGACCCGATCAGTGGCGTTGATGCCCCTTTTCGTGCCAGGGTATCTGCTTGTTCATTGCCCTTCACTTCGACATGCTCCGGCACCAAGAGAAGGATCACCTTGCTGTTCCTGCCTAGATCATAAACAATCGATGACATTATTATTATTTCATCAACATTAGAGAACAACAGCGTAAGTGAAAATGCCTTCAGACTACGCATTTTCCATCTATCGCAACAATACAACTCAAAATTTAAAATTCCACTACCAACTTGAAGCAGGAAGAATGTGGAATTGCCCAAAAAAAATTCTTAGAAAATTAATCAGTAAAATCTGCGGATGAAAAAAACAATGACAAAAAATCATGTAGAACTGATCAAAAACTAGGTTATTCGCAAAAATTATCACAACCAACTACAAATCAATGAAATTTGAGTATGGTTACTGAATCAGTACGAATACAAGATGAAACGTGAAACGAATATGATTAATAGTCTCACATAGGTAGAATTCTGATATCCATGTAAAAAAAATCAACATTGGGAACAAATTTATTGTCGGACCAAGTAAACATTTTCGATACAATTTCTACATAAACCTCCTCGTAAAGCAATTTGATAAACTACAGAAACCACAATATATTATAAGAGGTGATTTACGTAGGGCGTGCATTGGGAAGTTTCCAACTTGTGGTTGAACTTATCGAAAAGTTAAAATTGAAAGTTATTGTTATACGTTACTTTTGAAGTTTCGTTTCTGTGAATAAGTCCGACCCAAATTCGTTGGCACGTTATAAGGAGGAAGATTACGTGTTCACTGTACCTTTTTTCGGAATATTCAAGATTCCGCTTACTCCCGACAGAATATAACCAACCTCACACCTCTCTGAACTATCGAAAACTTTGAGACGAACCTGAATCTACTTTGCATGACAGACATTCCGACCTTCTCATACACTTCTCGTATTTCTCGCATCCAAAAGAATATTGGATTCCCGGATACTGATGAAACTTCTTCAGTATTCGGGTTACTGAGTATTTGCATTTGCAAATATACTCTTCGTGGGAAAGGGAGATTCGTGCTCAAATTAATCCTAGGCGCACGAAATGGAATATCTGAAATCGCTGGAGCTCTATTCGGAAAATCAGATACATAATACCTGACTAATGGAATAGTATACAGTGCTAGCCAATGATCGATCACCCTATTATATTCTGGACGATTATACTTGTATTATTGGTATGTTAAATAAAAACATATGTAAACTACTTTTCTTTTGTTAATTGGTAACGAAATCATCATCGACTCTATGACAAGTTATACCTCGTTTGAAAGGAATTCAAGAGACTTGTACAACCATACTAGTTTTGTCTAAGTTTGAGGTGTTTTGAATGAATAAATGAATAAAAATTCAAATAAGGTTTAGTGTGTTGTTGATACAGCTTGGGAAGTACTACCTGATAGTAATTATTCATGATATGCAGACAGTAAAACAGCCTCTTATCATTTCCCCGCAAATTGCTTGGCACTCTTCAGTAATGCGTTGTTTTTAAACATCAATACTATCATGTGCTGTATCTTGAACCTTACATTTAAGTTGGTCTGGTGATCGAGCCGGCCATTCCTTCGGACCTCATCGTTCAATCCAGCCACCTAGTTATTCCTCCTCGAAATAATATCGTATTGCAGCATAATATGAGCTCTACCTCGTCGAAACATAATTTCCAAGTCACCAAATTGATCTTGATTTTTTTATTGACATCCGAAAATTAAAAGTTAGATTGCCGTGTCAAATAGATACAAGAACACCTCCAGCACTCAAATATGAAGGGCCAACTATGTGATTTTCCCGAGTATCTGTCCTAATATCACTTAATTCTGGAAACTGGGTACGCTTTCCACGAAACACATTAGGAATTGTGTCATTCCAGTACCTCCTATTTTAAGTATTCACGTTTCCATTGAGTTTGAGAATTTTTGTAATTTTGCAACTGAAATAAAAAATATTCTGATTACTATTAAGTAAAACTGGCGGTATAGGTTACTTTCTGTGTGTATATTTGATGATATTTTGGTTCTTTATGTGAAATCAGCAAGAAAACATTTACTTGTATATTTCAGCTCCGAAAATGAGATGTAAGGTATATTCAAATCGTTCACCTTCCTTCCTTATCATAAAAAATGCTATTTATGATCAATGACTGATCATATTTTTTGTTTCAATAAAACATGAAAAAACCTTCATTAACTGTGCACCTTGCATATTACCATTTAATACTGGATCTGTTACGCATTCCAAGAGGATTTTACTTTTTGGCTAACTCTCCTAAAAGTTTTGGGATTGTTTCTTTACCAGCGGAATCTTAGGCCCTTCATTCGGTCCCTGGTCATGCAAGAATATTTTCCAAAAAATTTTACTACAAATTCCCAATTGTACTTGGCTCACTTGTTATAGAAATTAAATGGTATGTCAATATTGTTAATATTTCTTTTTTTACCCAAGTAAGATTAAATGACTAGATACGTAGGACTACAATAATTGATTCTGAACAAAATTGTCGGGTGATTTCGGTACTCGACCACTGAATCGACATGTAAGATGATGAATTGAACAGAAAATATTGACAAATCTCAATATTCTTGTTTTTTAGACAGTTCTGCTGCCTTTGGAATTCTAAATCCAAATTAATTAATGGTTGAAGAAGTCTAGAGTATTGAAATTTTTTGGAGGAAATTTGTAGGTATCTAAGGAAGGAATTTATTGAAGTCGTATTACATTGTGCCCTGCAATTCTTTCAAACCATTTCCCACATTACAATCACATTATGAGTGAAGGCACTGTCTAGCTACAATATGACATTTATGCGATCTTCAATGCTTATTATTCCCATGAAATCCAAGAAACCCGTAGTCAGAAAATTATAAAATCTTTCATTATAAAAAATCACGGGACGTACTACAGGTCCCTAGATAGTTGTCATCATTCAAATATTCACCTTGCCAGAATAAACAGAACTCGGACTTTCGTTCCTCATCACCTCGTTTTAACGTGTACATGATTTTCGGTTTGAAGGGAATAATTTAATTTTTTTTTTCTCAAACATGTACTTATTTTAGATACGCTAACGTATAAATCTCGTGAAATCTGCCTCAAGATATTTTTGAATTGAATTGGCCAAAATTTGTCACGGGGTTGAGAAAAGAACCATAGAACTCAGTGGTATTTCTGTAATTGACTATTTATTATACTGAAAAACTAAACGATATGGATAATACTTCTTCAATTTTTGATTTTTGGTTGGACTAGGGGCATCTTTATGTACAGGTTATACGATGATAGAACTTCGTATCTGGAGAATCGATATGTTTCTCATTTGAATGGCTACTTCACCTTTTCTTGAAAATGTACATTTTTCAGTACAGGGTCAGTACATAAGGCTTGCATTTGGAAATTCATCAACATATAATAACTAACACACTATGTGAGATATTAGGCTGAAAGTTGTTATATAGGTGCTCAAAATATGCCCAAACCGAGTAGGCTATTCACTTTTTCGACAAGAAAATGTCTAATTGTCCTTCTCGAAATTTCAACCCATTCATCAGAGCATAGTGGGCCTTGAAAATAAGAATCATTCATATGTATCAACATGTTTGAATAGAACTTGTTGAGTACTATAACTTGAAATTTTCATTTTTCAAAATCGGTCTATGGGTTGCAAAATAACAGGGTGTTATGGTTTCAAATCGCAGCACACACTGTATATTAGACCGAGTTGGATATACATCGTTTCGAATGGCGACGAGGAAAACCTTTTCGTTAACTAGTCGTAAGGAAGCAGGCTATTCGCAACACATATACGATCGTCGTATAAGTTCGGAATCATCAAAACATGATTTAGACCCGATCGTGACTTCTGAATCCCTTGATTAACATTTACAGGAAGCATTGCAACGTAGGATTTTGTAGAAAAACTCTGCCAGGTATAAGCTAGATATTTCATAATATATTTTCATTTTATGAAAGATGCTCAACAAATTTTTCTGGCTCTGTTTTCTGTTGAAGACTTGTGACGAGTACACCTATATCAAAGGTTTGATAATCTTCCGCCAAGTGGTATGTTATTATTTATCTTCCTAAACTCTGTGAGAGTAATGAAGGTTCAAGTTTTATCATGAATATTAATATTGTTTTGCTCTCAATCTAAAAGCCAAGGGAAATTATGCGTTTCGTTTAGTCTAGGAATTTCCAGTTTATGGTCGCCGCTATTCCCCGGTGTCTCATTTTTCACCATGATGCATCCACCGAATGAAAACGCCCGTTTTTATTAACCGCATTATGTGAGCCTCAACTGGACATTTTTCGGAATATTGTCACATATTTCATTGCGCGTTGTTATCCCTTTTTTCAATTATCCTCTGTTGACTAACGAATAAATCCGTCAGCTGAGCTCGTATATGCTGATGAATTATTATCGTGTCTACGGCCATACTTCATGAATTTCAAATTGCTCACAAATTGAACTAGAGTTAAAGGGATGGGCCATCACGTTGGTTTATAATAATTCAGCAAGTGTATGCCAGCTTTCGGTAGCTCGGCACATGCCCGCATCTGCTACACTTCCGAAATTGCTTCAACATTTCATGTGTTGTCGTTCGCCTCCGCTCGGCCAGAGGCGGAACAGGAAAGAGGAAATTGTTCGTAGATTCATTGGGAAAGTTTAATTCACTTTGAACGGAACGGAACTTCTTCACCGACATTTCGTTTTATGAGCTTGGCTTTCAAGCACAATACTCGTTTGAGCCTGCGGCTTCAGATTTTCTCGGTGTGATGTTTGAGTTGTGCCTTGCCCTGAAAAATGTTGGATTGGATGGAATGGAGCTTGTTTTATCGACTGGATATTAGTTATTAGATATTGTTTGATGCTTGTGGGATAGAGGACATCATATGTAATATATTGTACAACTGCTTCATTACATATTGTCGACGATATCATCAGAGCGAGAGATACAAGTAATAGCACTATTCTAGTTCTTCTTGATTTCAGTAGAGCCTTCGATACTGTAAACTTTGACCTAATGCTGTCAATAATAAGTTATATAGGACTAAAAAAAACTGCTGTCTCATTAATCGAGTCGTATCTAAATGATCGTCAACAAATGGTATCTATATATGGGAATAATTCTGAATATCTTGATCTGCGATCTGGAGTGCCTCAAGGCTCAATTTTAGGGTCCCTTCTATATGCTATCTATACGTCACATCTAATAAAATGCCTAAAATATTGTAATGTACATTTGTATGCGGACGATACGCAGCTGTATTAAAGTTTCCCATCAGATATGGTAAAAATGCTTGCACTCGAATAAACAGAGATTTTAAATCGTTTGTGAAAGAAGCATCTGATCATTGCTTGATGATAAACTGTAGTAAATTCAACGTACTTGTGTTCAGCTCGAAAAATGATAGAAATGTAGTTTGCAACTCGGTAAATATTGTCATAAATGTTCAGCGGATTGAGGTAGTGCAGGGAGCTAAAAGTCTTTTGGATGCTAACTTGATATTTGAGACGCATGTTAATCAACTTATTTAACGGGCTTACTATTCATTGAAAATCATATATGGGAATAGACTTCTTATACCATCCAGCGTGAGATCAACCTTATGTGAAACATTGGTTTCATCTTTATTCAACTTTGCTGACGTTCTGTACAGTCCGTGTTTAACATATCAAATCAAACAAAAAATTCAAAAAGTTCAAACTTCTTGCTTGCGACTGATCTTTGGCATCCGCAAAAGAGACAGAATATCTCATAAATTAAGGGATTTTGGTTGGTTGAACATGAGTGGTAGGAGAATGTTATCTACATGCTGGCACTTTGTTTCATAAAATAATTGTTAATAAAATATCATCCTATTCAGACAAAAAAATTACATACAGAACAGATGTGCACAATCTTACTGTAAGACATAAGGGACGCAGTTATCAGATTTGTGCTATTTACAATGGTATACCCGAACCAATGAAGCAATATAATCAAAATATTTTCAAAAATAACCTGAAAAAGTATCTTTACAGCCGAACTACCCTTGGCGAATAAGCAGTCTAACTTCTTCAACCTCTTTAACTTCTTACTCTCGCATTAATTATTCAATTAGATGCCCCACCAAATCTCCTGCAGTATAAAAGTAAGTTTGTTTTCCTTGTTTCTTTGCTAGCTATGATATCGCACCATGCGATATGTTTTAAGGTTGAGTGGAAGAACAATTTAATTAATGGTGATGAAGAATTGAATTCCTCCTTTTATTTTCATGTAATGTATTTTTGTTATAATATTGTATTGAGAATTCTGTTGAGAATAATAAAAACGATATTATTATTATTATATATACAGGAATCACCATTTAAAACAAAACAGACAAAGTATCTGATTCCACGTTCATTTGAAAAAAAATCTCTTGTACGTAATAACATTAGTCAAGAGGAAGGTTTTTTGCCATCATTTCAAACACTGCAACTTCAAACCTCTAGGGAGGGTGGGACTAACCCTTTCTACTTCAAATGGAACAAGGGGTCGCGTGATACCTCTTTCCAAAGGGTATTCAATTATTTTTAAAATGACATCTCATTCGTGTTATTCGGTCGGATATTTTTCGAGATAATAATTAAAATTAGTTTTATCTAAAATACTACTAATCCTTCTCCGACAGAACTCTCTCAACAAAAATAGATCTAGCGCCGCCACTGCATCGGAAGCAATAAACATGTTTGTGCCTTTTCCATTTTTTTTGTGTGTGTTTTGGTAATCAAGAGATCCAAGAGTATTTGTTATCTTTGATTATTGTTTGACTAGTTAAAATTTTTGTATTGATAATCAAAAATATCATATTTTCGTTTTTGTAGTTCGGCTCTTGATTGGCTATTGGATACCTATATTTTGTAGTTCATTGGTTTTATAAAACAAACTTACCACCAGCTCACTAGCAAGATGCCTTAAAGATCAACACTCGTATTTGTATTACCTACGAACATTTTCACTCTTGACTCAGTTCAAGTTGTTTGAGAGTGTGAGATACTGTGATCTGAAATGCTTTACTTTTAGAAGAAAAAATATCTATAAAAATCATCGATCCCTTGGTTTTCAAAACGATGGGTGTATAGAGTAGATTGGAAGAAACAAAGCATTGTCAGCTGACGTCACACTACTTTTTGATAATATATTGTAATAGTACCTTTTTTCATACGAGAAATCTACAAATTTTACTAAAATCTTGACTTTTTTTTTGTTCTCTTTGGCTGAAATATCATTTTACTCTTATCTTCTTGGAAGTTTTGCGATATTTGGCACTGAAATGTCGAGTAAAAACATTATTTTACATGATTTTCATAATCTAAAATTTCTGTGATTTATAAAATTGGATTGTATATACATACATCTTGGAATCTTGGATTTCGATAAAACATGATTCTATATTACTTTCTCTTCAGTATGAGCCTTTCAACATATTTTTAAAATGAAGCATGGGAGGTGGACGCCTTCGCACATTTGGCATGCAAATCGTATAAATATCTGCAAATTGAATGATAAATAGACTTTGTAATCATTTGAAAAGTAAATATGACTTCAGTTATGTCTGAGACTTATTATAGGTTTGCCATTCCCAAAGACTTTTCAATGTATCTGAAAACGGAACAATCATTACTGGTTATCCTAATTGTGTAGCTGGGTTAGAAGTATATACACATGTTGCTCCGATACTTTTTGCAGTGAGGTTTGCTGGTTCGAGAACTGATGAAAAATTAGTAGCAGTTTTGTTGAAAATTCGTCCTTTCCATTTAGCAGCTGCATCCTCAAGAATAACCCTTGGTATTTGTCAGCTCATTACCTGTGAAGAGCATACGTGCATTTGCTTTATAATCCGTGGAATCACTCCTATGAGGAGCAGCTATCCAACTGGTATTTAAATAAATGAATCAAAAATAAAAGTTATTCGAAAGTGGCCCAGACCAAAAGATTAACCATATGTGAGCAGCCTAGGCATTTTTACTTATTAGCGCCGTTTTGTGGGGTGATATGTTGTATCGCTTCTCTATTACAAAGTTGACAAAAGTTCGAGCAAACTTCAATTGGTCTATTAAAAATGAACAGGCTGTTCTCCAGTTGAAGATAGCGTTCTGTTCAAGCCCAATTTTGGCTTGTCCACAACAAAAAGGCCTATTTTTATGTCTAAGCACAAAAGGAACCGGATTGATAGAAGAGATGATAAATCAATATCATTTCAAGATCGGTCTGCACGAATTCCTAGAAGACGTGTCCAGATGGTTGTAGGCATTGTTAACGAATTGAAAGCTATGAACAAATCACCCATATCAAACGAACGAAACCATCATAAGTGCTGGGAATAATATTGATTATGTTAGAAAACAACGAGTATGTAATATGAAAATACAAGGAGGGCTTATGAGAATTATGAACAATCAATTTTTCAATCAGGCGATATTGAAGACTCTGACGTGTGAAGTGACACAGTGACTAGTATTGACTTTTCTGGAAGATCATGAAACCTTGGTAGATACAGTACAGTCACTCAATTAGTACTCACCATATCGAAATGCTTCCAGATATAACACCGACATGAGAGAACGTATCAGGTTGAGGACATAGACAATTATTTAGTGCTGACCCGTGAGAAAGACGCACTATCAGGTGCTAGACGCAAAAACCAGCATAGAGCTTGGGAATTTTACTGGGTATGCTTCTCTGAGCGAACAACTGAACTAAATAAGAGTGTCAGAATGAAAGCAAGTTCCAACGAACCAGAACGCCAGGTGAGCCTCACCGACTTTTATGAGGTGGAAGAATGAATACTGATCATTTCAATGGCAAATGATGATCATTGTATGCTCCAGTGCCAGCAAAGTTACAAATCCGGACTGTCCCTGCAAGGAAAAATGTCATCAAATCATTTTGAGGCGTGATTTAGTGCCATTACTGTCATTAATGAAGTAATGATGAAAAGTAAGATTCATCATCAGCAGGGTGGAATCATTAATCACAGTCATCACAACCGTTAAACACTCAGCCGAGCTTGTTCTTCGTAACTTTTTCGTTCGTCTGAGGGTAGCGACATTGATAAATTTCTCTCATTGCGAATCCTGGTCACAACCGCTGGGATTCACTGACAATTTTATGTGAATAATGTTTCTGTCTACTTTGCGCTGGAAGCCGATCAGATTTCGATAGGCGAACTTTTGGGGCGCAGCTCCAGAAGAATACTAATGCTTCGAAAAGGGATCGATATACGGCGATGGTTTCGGTCGATGTGATACGAGTCTCAGTCTAATGATTCAGGGAGACAGAGAGAGGGATATGGGATGCACATAATGTTGGTTCATTCAGTAACTCGAAGGGAAAGGGGAAATAGAGTAAAACCTAGAACGGATTGAGTTTTTATCATACAAATAAGTAGTGGAAGTGAATTGAATTTGTTTGCGAAGTTCCTAGTAGTTTGCCGAATTATACCGGACAGGCCATAGTATATCCGAGCTGGAGTTCTGTGATTTAAAACTAATGGAAAACTTAAAAAAATTAGAAGAGGAATGCAGAAGGAAAATATATTTTCCGAATATACAGTAGAAGAGTCTACAAGGTCCTATCTAACCTCTTCCTAATCGTATTATATCATCACCGATTTTCTCCCGACCACTTTTCGTTTATTGAATTCACGCTCGATGAATTTTGATATTTTAATAATTTCTGCTCCTTGAAATTTACCGTAGTAAAAATGCATCTCTATTGATGCGTGAATGTTTACTTTTTTTCACCGTGAAAAGAAGACTTTTTTTCAGTGTCAAAATAATTCACAAAATAAACATGAAATATTTCTTTTTGAAGAATTTATTTTCAACAGAGTAAATTATCAATTGATTATTCATCATAAAACAATTTCATTTATTGGAATAATAATTGATGGTAAAGTTTGAACAATTACTTCCAACATAAATTCCCGATAATGTTCCATGATGCTGCTGATCAGAAACGTTAGATATTTCTTGAAGAGTTGATTCCGCAATTTTATCGGATATTTTAATTTGCTTGGAAGAAGATGGACAATTCAATATTTTGTTAGAAATCTCAATTTTGTTATTCAAACTATCTTCTATTTATGATTCTGCTACGGAGACCGATTTCCAGCCACCGTGACGTTTTATGGATGTAATGTTGCCCCCTGCATTGGCCAGAAGAGTTACAGAGATTCTCCTGAAACAGTGACCTGTGTAACTCTTATACATGTCTCTTCTAAGCTATTTTGCAATCTAGCTGGGAATTTCTCCTATTTTATTCATCCCCATAGGTATGTTGGTGTATGAGGCGGCCGTAGTGCTCTATACTTGCGGTATATCTCAATATAATCAGAATTTGAAACAGTAAACGTTCTTGCGCAATAGGTCTTTGTATCAGGTATTTTAACAATCAATATAGATCCAGGATCTTCAATGGCATCAATAGTTATATGTAATAATTCTTCGCGGCGACAAGCACCACTGATATGGACAACCTATAAATAAAAAATATTTAAATAACTACTAATCTCACAAAATTATGATTATGAAGAAAATTTGTTTCGTTGTAAATTTATTGATATCATCCCTTGTGAAACTTTAAATTTCTTTCCTCGGTATCGGACGCTTTTGTTCTCAATGAGCGAGACCAATCTTGAAAACTTCCTTATATCAATATTTTCCTTAACATTCAATGTAAGTACTTTTCAACATTGAGTAGAAATTCCATAACGTAGAAGGTTTTATAATTATTGATTTTTCCTCAAAATAGCATATATGCACCTTTTCAGAAACCTTTTTTACGTTTTTCTTGTCGCACCATTCACGAAATTGCTCATATGTTTTCTCATATACTAACTTGGATTTGGCCGGTTACATATTAGATACTATTGCATTTGCTTTCTCAGATAGATCTGATGATGTATCGCTACCACTATCATAATCCATCTTCTTGAAAATAACTTGAAATTGCGACTACGAGCAAACACAGTCAAACAGTCAAACACGTGGCGTGCTAACAAACCGTTTCTATAGTAACGACACAGAAAGACCACTGGACGCTGTGAAATTGTATTGGAAGTATTGATAATATTAACCTGCGGTCTCGGCCAAAAATTAACACTCTCGGGTGTCATTAAAGAAACACCTATTTTACGCACTTGATAAAAAAATAACTATTTTATTTATCTTTAGCTTGATTAAATTTAGTATTTTTTAATTGAATATCATTTGTACGTTCCCTGTTTCTCGAATTTCAATTGTATAAATATTTTCCGTTTCATAGATTTAAAGATATCATAATAATATGCTTATTATCATGTGTGTAAATGTATACAGAGTGGTCCAATGAAAAGTATGCACCTAGCTTCTTTACTTTTTTTAAATTTAAAGCAAAATGCTCGAACACGTGAGGTTTGCTCATGAGGGGGACACATTTTAGACAAATTTCTCGACCCGTGCCTTCAACCCCCTACCGAGTGAGTGTCACAACTCTAAAATTTCAAATGGAAAGTGGGGTATATAGATATATCATATAATAGATACTGGTGTGTTTGAGTCCGTCTCTCCCAACTCTTCCTACCAGGTCATTTCATTCACATACTGTTCTATCAGAGTGAATGATTCAAATGCAAGAGTCGTATTGTATGTAATCGTAATTGAATTTTTGCACAGTTTCTCGTTAATTGAAACATTCGTCGTCTCTTCACAACAACGATCAAGTTTATGAAACTACTTTGTTATCCTTTGAGTTCGCGTTAGTGCCATTGACTACCGCAACAAGGTAAGATTTCTTTCCGACTCCCGAGATTTTACTATTGAGAATTTTTCAAAGAAAGGACGGCGGAGAACTTATAATTATGAAAGGAACAGGGGAAATATAAGTGCATTGGGAAATAAGCTTTGTGTTGGGAAAAATGTTGACCCAATTGGTTTGCTGTTTATACAGGGTGTCCTCAAAGTTGTGGTATATTTTTCAGAAAGATATGAAAGTTGACGTAAAAATCGTTCATTTGACCCGAAATCGTTTGTATAAAAGTAGAAAATTCTGACGGAAATATGGGTATATAGTGCTGAACATTCGAGCTGTGAAGTAATAACCCAGTGAAAATATATATATAATATTTATCAGACTAACAATATGCCGTTGAGGAAATTCTGAAATTCAGAATATATCCGGAGATATCTGGAAAAAATTATTCTTTCTTGGAAAACCGGAGATATTAAAAAAAATATTATCATCATAGGCTTTGACTTGGATGTTTCTATATTTTAATTTCAATTTGTCGCACCCAATGACATTTCGTTATTGTACAAGTCATTGAATTTTTGACGAAAAATGGCTTTCACGATACGATAGAAACATTGTTAGGACATCAGAAATGTATTTAAACTCGTATCCCGAAAGACGACAACCACATCGAACTATGTTCAAGTTATTGGATCAAAATCTCACCGCGTTTGGTTCATTTGAAAAGCCGAGGAAAAGATACGGAGAAGAATGGATCAGGAAACTAAACACAGTTTGATAAATGAGGTAAGTATGTATGAGGTATATTAGAGATTCGGGTCAATTCTGTTTCTTAGTAGCAAGTTTGTCATCATAGCAAGAAAACTACAGCAGGATAAATCTTAATTTTGTGGAAGGCTTGCTATCTTCATTGCTTTATAGACAGAAGATGATGTGGCAGCAACATCTTCTGCCAATAGATAGCAAGCCTGCTACAAAATTGAGATATTTTGCTGTGAAAGTTTTCTTGCTATGATGACAAACTTGCTACTGAAAAACAGAATTGACCCGATTGTGTCCTTTTCAATAAAAATCAATGATTTGCAGTTAAACATGAACCCGGAGAAATTTACACGTCAAATTTCCTCCGATATGAATATTTGTCACACAAGTGCTTGAAGAAAACTCCAAAAAAGCAGTTACAAATATTACAAAATACACATACCTATCTCAAAAATTGCATCCAGGTGATTCGAAAGGCGATTAGAATTTTGTAAATGGCCAATAGGAAGATCTGATTTTCCTGTTTTTCTGGCAAATGTAATTTGGACAGAGAAAGTATTTTTACGAATTGTGGGATATTCAACCGAAATAACGAACACATTTGGAGCATGAACAACCCTAAACAGTTCCGAAAAATTCGCCCTCAAGTGCGATTCAGTATTAAATTGTGGGCATAAAAGTCAAATTTTGAAATATCAAAGTCGAAGCCTATCATGAGATTTTTTTTAAATATCTCCGGTTTTTCATCATCGTTGAAAGGTAATAAAAAAACAATGTGCCACCCATGAGAAAAAATAAAGTTGATGGTGGTGGCCGGAAGACGAAACGTCAGATAGAAAATCTGAAAACACCATTATGCAGCAGGGTAAAAGTGGCGATGTGGAAGTGCAATTTATTTTCGAATCCATCGAAAAATAGAGCCGAAAAAATAAAAACCATTTTCCAAAATTCTTGTTTTTTTCCGGATATCTACGGAATACTCGGAGTTTAAGAACTTTCTCAACGGCATATCATCAGTTGGGTAAATGCGCAACTTTGTAAAATGTATATCATCTTCAAACAGATAAGATATATGAATCATGAAATTTATTTTAAATGAAACGTGTTTCTCATCCCCTCTCACTATTTTTAACTAGTAGCAAAATCACTGAAAAGTTTCATAAATCACACCTTGTGAAACCAACCGAGAATACATCAAACGCAAAAAGATCTTTCTCGCGGGTTCAAATCGACGATCATATCTCCTTACGAATAGTCTATTTAACATTGATTGATCTACGCTGTTGCTCCAGAAAAAGTTGAATATTCCCGGTTCAGTCACTCTGGAATCCATTGACGAAGTACGACAAAGTATCGATTTCCAACGTTTTTGTTCGATTTGTCTCGCCCACCTTTTAAAAGCACTTTGGAAAGTTAGAATGTCGTTTTATTCATAACTAAAATTGACATGGATTCTTGAAAACTATCAAGTTTCGGATGATTTCTTTTGAGTTATAGAAGTTCGACTGAAGCAGCGTTTGCTATTTCGGAGTTTCTCTATCATTGTGAACACAGACACCACTGTTCACTAGTGGTTATTTCCTCTGCACTGTAAAAATTAATTTCATGAGATTACATGATTCCATATAGGTAATGCGTTGCCATGCTTATACATGTAAAATTACATACCTCTGTAATATAATGTAAAGTCATAACTTGACTTTAAATGTAAATGTCCAATATATTTCATTCATTATCGCTTATATATATTGAAGTAACTTCCTCAGTTATTCCAGATTTAATGGCGATTTCTACATGTTTGTTTAAGTATTTTTACCATTGAAATCAAGTGGTGCCAATTAACATTACATGCTTCAGTATGCAAAAATGGATATGTATTCAAGTATTTGTGAGGAGAAATCCAGTTTTTGTAATAAATCAACTTAGTTGGACATGCATCTTTACATACCTTTAATGTGAATTTCCATATATTCTTCGATGATCACTTGAACTTTAGTGTGCTTTCCACATTTTCCACAGATGTATTTCAAATTATCACATGTTTCATGTAAATTACTTCATATGGTATTAGTGCAAAACTATTCAAGTATTTTTGGATAAAAATTCTAGTTCTCAATAATAATCTTGACAAAAGAGTCATACTCCAGGTGCCACCGTTTTGTACTGATGGAATGAAACGGGTAATTCAGTAATTAATTCAATATAAGGGTTCAGGAAAGAATGTTTGCAACATCTTAATAATTTGTTTATTTTTATGAAAGTCGTTAACAAACCACAAAATATTTTGAATAGTCTTTCAAAAAAAAATATTAAAAGTAATTATAAACAATTATTTTCAATACTGAAGGTTGAATATTAAATACAGACCAAACATGACAAATAAGGCTTCCGGAAATGTTTTACAGTGGCTAGAAGAGAATTTCTTTTTCCATTTTCAGCCTAAATATTGACTCCAGACCTGCAAAAAATAAATTGTATACCTATCACAGTACGATTCTGAAAATAAATCGAATTGAGGTAATATCGATCCACATGAGATTTGAATGTCGAATAAGTACTCCAAATTATGATATCAGGGGGTCTATTCTCGAGTTCATGCAAAAACATTTTGAAACGTTTGAAGTAGCATGGAACGATATAGACACCGCGCGTTGGAAAGAGACAAAACATTGAATTCGCATACGTTAAAATTCGAGAATAGACCCCCAGTTGTGACTGCGATAACGAAAGTTTCGATTCGTTTACAAGTAGCTATCATTTCAAATGCCTCTGTACTCACCTGAAGACAATATGGCACTCACTCACTAGTCACACAAAATATTGCTCATTCCTTTTGTTTAGTGACCTATCCGTCCTAGACGCCGAACGATGCTCACCCTACCAATATTAACAAAGAAATGAAAAATTACATTTAAACAAAGGAGAATTAACACAATACCAGTAATATTTTGTAGATTGGCGTTATTCCGGTTTAACAATACATCGTATTACTAACTATAATTATTACATTTATTTATCATCATGTAAACCAACGGAAATTACATGTAATAAAGCATTGAATTACATGCTCACTGTAAAATAAAGGAGAAATGGAGGATATTTACCCAGTTTTCCATTAAAATTTAAAATTACTTGTTGATTCAAGTTATAATAATAAAAGGAGTATGTATATAATACATTTCAGCATGTATTTCTCCATCCACTTTTTACTGTGAAGGTAGAGTTTATTCTATTCCTCCCTTGAGGTCAGTTATAATTTATTATTGTATTTCAGATACATGTTCTGAAGTTCAGTTCACAGATCAAGTTACTTCAGAAAAGGAATTTTTCAATTTGTGCCAGAGGTGGGATTATCCACTGTTGTAAAAGTTTGAAATAATTTGGTGTCAGATGTGTACCTGAAATTTATCTGAAAACAATTGATAAATTTGCATTTGATAATATTCTGAACTTGTCTTGTCAAGGACTGAAATGAAAACTTGAATTTGAAAAAAATTATTCAATGTTTTTTGTACTAATTGATCCTGTGGAATTTGCTCATTGATTCGTTGCACGATCTCTTTTAACTTTTTTGTTAGAATAATAGATTGAATGATTGTATTCTTTGTGCTCATTTAATTTCAAAACAAAAAGTATTTACCTCTGCTTCGTAAAGTGTATGTTAATTGTCTGATATTTACTCCCACATCTGTATTGATTGGTTAATAATGTACAGGAAAGGAAAGTAAATAAAGTGGAGTTTGAATATGACTCATTCTTATATGATTGTCCCACAATTCTTTCTGCCCTTTCTTCTTACATCTTGTTTTTATACTTTTTTAAGAATTCGTTTGTCGACTCAATTGACGAAAAATTCAGTGAGGGATTTGGAAATCTCTGAAAAGCAGCGGAAGAGTGACCTTGATCTGAATTTTCCACTATGAAGAGCACAGTAAAAGAGAGCATGAAAATGTGCCGGCTGAAGGCACCAGCTTTAGAACAAATGACGAATAATATCGCAGAGGAATGTGTAAGGCTCACAGAGGCGGACATAACACTTTATTCAAATTGTGTTAAGGAATATTTGGTATACAAATACTGGATCCCGGAACGCGTCGAGAACTTGAAGCAGCTTGTGAACAGAATATAAAGAGCTTGACGAGAAATTGAGTTGCCTATTTGTGAATCATAAATCGAGGAAATATCATTGGATTGATATCTTTTTTACATGATATTTTATAAAAGGTTGCTGGTATCTTGATGATGGATCTTTAGGTAAAACCACAGAGTCTGTTTTGGAACATTTCGAAAAAATTATCATGTTTTTCCCAAGAAATTGGCTTCTAGTTAAATCTTAGTGAAAGTGAGATCTTGTCTATAGATCCTAATCCAATGAAGATCATTGACAAATTTACCATTTGTGCTCCTGGTAATAAAATGATCGAGTACTAGATCAATATGGTACACTATCATCTATAGAATCATTGAGAAAACGGATTCCTTGAGCTTGATGACATCCCGCTTCGATAGTATTTCGATATATATTGCATATTTTCTCCTCAAGAACTGTACTTTCCAAAACTATTATACACTTTGAGATGCCGTCCAACTTGGCATTGTGAATATGAACTGACACACTTCGATTCAGTTTTGTGGAAGATCTTGGACAAAATAACCAATAATAAGTTCCTGTCTCTCAGCTTTTCTCTCTTATAATAGCAGACGTCACCTAATACCTTCTTTGTTACCAAATGTTTTTAGACATTTTCGATTTATTCTACATGGAGTGTGTGTAGTGTGAGAATATGTAACGTTTGAAGACGAAGACATCTGTTCCCGAAATTAAAAATATTCAGAAAGCCTAGGATCTTCCTTTGATTGACTCGTTATCCAAGCAGCTCTCTGACTCAGTAATGCAGACCGCTACGTGACACTAACCAAAACGGTCGGCAACGCAGATCTAATGGAAGCGTGCGCAAACCGATATATGGTACCTGTAAACAAATGAACGAAGTGAAAACTGTTCCTAAACTAAGTTATCTTCATGTATATAGACTTGATCCTGCGACTACGGTTGAAAACTTCAAACAGGGCTTGAAAAAAACATGCCCCAACATTCCCTTAGAGTGTAGTTTATTAAACAAAACCGAGAACACATCAATGATAGTTTCGTTCCCACTGACTTATGTGAAACATGTGTATGATCCGAATATATGGCCCGAGGGCTGTTTTATAAATAGATTCAAATTTAAACCAGGTGGCCCATCAGGAAATTTCAAAAAACCGGCCTCAAAACAAGAAGTATAACACAGGAGCCAGCTAATGAATATAATCACAAGCTACTCCACATAAACATCCACAGCCTAGCGAATAAAATAAACGAGCTTGAACTAATATGTGTAAAATATGATCCAACCATAACATTGGATGAGCGAAGATAAATTAATGGTGAAGTGGTCTCAAATTTCTGCATGAGAAATTCCGAGCATGGAGGTAGTGCTTAAAAAAACAAATATCAGGTGAATGTCAAAATATAAAATACCTAACTGAACTATCGGAAGAGCTAACTCATGAATGCTCTGCAATAGAGTTTGACAAAAAACTGTGTATTATATCTATCTATAGAAGTCCACTACCAAATACTCATATCAGCTCCTTCATGGACAAACTTGTCGAGTCTCTTAACTACATTAGTACAAAATATTCTTCCGTTATATTATGTGGAGATCTTAACATCAATTATATGGAATCAGGGAATCCCAACACAAAACAACTTTTCAACATAATTGAAACATACGAACTTGAATCTGTTCTCCGTACACCAACTAGGGTGGCCAAATATGGCAGTAAAATCACTTCTAGTGGAATTGACTACGTAATTACTAACATCGACAAAGGACAATGTAAAAATATAAATCTTGGGATTTCAGATCATTTCGGTCAGTTTTTTTAATTTTTTGATCCTAACTCAAAGCAGGAAACAACACCTAATAATCATGAACCAGAACTGCTAACTCGAAAATTCAATGGAGGAACACTAAACGAATTCAGAACTCTTCTTAAAAATATCGATATCCCATCTCTTGAAAACCTGGACAACTCCAACCTGATGTTTACGCACTTTATGCAACACTTTGACTGGTGCTTCAATGCAGCATTCCCCAAAACAATCGTGAAAATGAAAAATGATAAACCAAATGGAAAAATTGAACTGACACCTGAAACAAACGCTGAACTGGTTAAGCTTAGAGAGTTGAACTGGCTTCAGAAAACCGTCAACAATGATAATCTGAATGAGAAATACAAAGAAGCAAAAAAAAACAGTGATAAAAAAATCTCTTGGGAAAAAAAAGTATATCATGCTGAAATAATAAACAAATCCGAAAACAAAACAAAGACGCTATGGAACTTGGTAAATAAAAAAAAGAATAAACAGAAAATCAACAAAGGATTTGACATAATAAAAGATGATGAAATGATATCAAATAAAAAAATTGTATCCAACCTATTTGGTGAGTATTTTGCCCACTCAGTAGTAAACCTGGTCAACTTTCTCAACTTTCCAGGAAATGAGTGTACGAAAATTAATACAAACTTCTCTCACTCCATGTTTTTTGCACCTGTGAGGGAAAATGAAATAAAATCAATCATTCTTAACTTAGAAAAAAAACATTGTAGTGGTATTGACGACATACCTGCAATTGTACTCACTTCCTCTCACTAATATACTCAATCCTACAGGGCCAGTTTCCTGAGGAACTCCAAGTTTCAAAAGTTATCCCTGTTTTTAAACTGAGCTGTTTTCAAAGGTTATGGAAACAGCTCTCTATAATCAAATCACTCAGTACCTCGATTCGAACAAAATTTTAACACCATGCCAGCATGGGTTTAGACACGATTATTCTATAGAAACAGCTTCAATACAACTGGTGCAGTATGTGCACTACAACTTTGACAAAGGTCACAGCGTCCTGGGAGTATTCTTTGATATCTCCCGGGCGTTCGATACAATAAACCCACTTTTTTTGCAAACCAAATTGGATACCATGGGGATCAGAGGTCCAATCAACTCATGGCTTATATCTATGTCACAGGTACAACACTAAAAGTTCAGATTGAAAATGAACTATCAAACCATTTCAATATTGATTTAGACACTCCGCAGGGGAAACCTTAGGTCCCTTACTCTTTTTATTATACATTAACTACCTACCAAATTATATTGAAGATGGTAAGGTATTTATGTATGCAGATGATACCTCTATCATAATATCAGCAAAATCCCACTTGGAAATGAAAACTAAGGCCAACTCAGTCATTAACAGCTTCACAAAATGGTGTCCAAAAAATTATCTCATCAACAACATTGAAAAAACAGTGTGTTTAGAATTCACGAACAACCTTAAACCAGAAAACCATCTAACGTTTCAAGTTAATGGCAGAAATCTTGTAACAAAGTCCTGCACAAAACTCCTAGGAACTCAACTCGATTATAAACTGAACTTTAACGAACATGTAGATTCAATTTGTAAAAAGTTGAACAAAGTGTATTATGCCTTCATCACATTGAAATCCAATTTCCTCTCACACCACTTAATGAATATTTATTATGCACTAGTCTACTCCATATTGAGCTGCAATATAATTGTATGGGGAAGAGCAACTGAAATAAATAGAGTATTTGTCCTGCAAAAGAGATTTATCAGGTTTATATTCAACCTGAAATATAATGAAACGTGTAGGAATACCTTCATAAAAAATGGTATTATGACATGCACCTGTATCTATTTATTCAAACTATTGTGCTATATTCACAACAATATACATAAATATAAAAAAACAAGAATGTCCACAATTATCCAACCAGGAAAATCAAGACATCTATATAAGTTGTCATAACAGGTCTCTCTACAAGAAATCACCCCTGTATGCTGGCGGGTACTTCTATAACCTGCTACCTGAGTCAATCAAACACTCTAACAATTACAAAAAATTGAAAATGTCTCTGAAAACATTTCTCATCGCCCATGCATTTTATTCGCTAGACGAATATATTAATCAAACCAAAATATAATTTTGTAAATGTATATGTATGTGCTACATGTTTTGTAAATATTTATTATTATGTCTTACCCATATCAATTTCATCCGACTTATCTCATGTCATGTTCCATGGCCACAAGAGACGAATAAAGCTATGTATCTATCTATCTAAAATCTCTTGGCCAAGAGTGTAAACCTGCTAAGTCCAATTCTCTAGATGTTATAGGCAGATATAAGATATTTGTGGGGACAAAATGAGCTTATTTTGTTTTTTTAATGGAGCAAGCTGATTTCCGAATATAACGCAGTACTTAGTCATAATCGAATGAACTAATAAAAAATTCCAGTTTTGGTCAATAGTGGACTTGGCAGGTTTACACTCTTAGCCAACGAAATACAATATTTCAATCAAAACCTATTTGCAGCAACCCGATTGTGAGTTCGTTTGCAGCTAGTTCAACCAACGAGAACAATCACGACGATAACAAATCTTGTATTATAGTCCTGGATACTTTGAGATTAGACCTTTTCCTTACAGAAAAAGTTGATTTGACTAACTGAGACAATGAGAATTAGCTAGAAAACACACAAACTGACCAGAACCGACCGTCCGCGATCGTCCACCGACGACCAAAAATTAAAAGGGATCAATGAAAACTTTCAAGCTCACACTGATTGACCAAAATTTTCAGCAGATTGGAATTTCAAACATGGTCTTTGAAAATCGGTCCAGGACGATCATTCAGTGTTAGTTGTCCGATAGTTTTAATCGTAGTTGGACGGTCGCAGACAGTCGGCCATGGTTGTTCAGTGAGCTGGCTGCCTTATTTATGACAAAAACTTTCCGAAACAAGGTTTTATTGTACAACAAATATATTTTCCAGCTGTTTCTGAGTTTGCAAGACCTTTTCGCTTTACTGCAATTCTCTACGAGATCAGCCTTGTCTCCGTATGAAATACAGACATTTTCGAGGCCTCTCGGTCTCCTCCAGAGATGACAGCATGACAGTTCGGAGTTTTTAGGACACCTACTGAATATGATCAAGAGAAAAAGTTCTAACCGAAGTTCGGAACGGGAAAGTTCTGCTTCAGTGAAACCAGCCGTGGTGCAGCAGCCTTCTGAAAGAAAATTTTCAAACATCTCACCATGCGAAGATTGTGGAATTAAAGGGGCATCAACAGCATTCCAGAGATTATTTCTGATTTCTCTATCCTCATTCAGATTCATTACCAACGTGTTAACGTATCCAAAATTCATCTCGAATATTCCGATTTGTTTATCTCTATGAAATCAAAGGAGAATTCATCGATAGGAAAATTCATTCGGGCTGTTTTTAAACATTCCAAAGGGGCGAATGTTTTGCGTCTAGTTTCTTCAAAATTCAATTCAGAGGTTCATGTTTATTCAGGTCAACTCGAAACGTCCTTCAGCTTCTGGCCGACAGTTGATGGTAGGTGAATGTAAGTATTTTGCATATTTTAGCTTTTCAGTATTCGAATTTATGGACAGATTGGCATCAAAAGGGAATGGAATCCGGCGTGTGAAGGTTATGGTAATTTTATTCAAGAATCACACCATGTTATCAAAAAAAAGTGAAAACAGCGGTGGATTATGGAATAGATTCGGGGTCATGATAAAACCATTTTATAGTTTGAAGTCAACTCGCTTTTACCAGCAACTCGATTTTATATTACTTTTGGCGGTGGAGATTTATTATCGTAAAAAGTCTACGGTTAGACTGAAAAAAATACTTAGTATATTGTATATCTAGTAATAGTAGCTTATTGTCTTGGATGGCGCTTGAGCAATAATGTGCTTTTTTTGCGTGGCATGTACATGCTATTTTTCCGCAAATTTTTCAGGAATTCTTAAAACGTATCATGACATTGAATTTTATATTATCAGACTTGGAGTTTTCTGTCTTATAAAAAGTTCATAGAATTCAACTTCAGTCTTGAGGAATCGTTAGAGGTATTTGTCGAGTGCTGCGTTATATCACAATTTCTTTTGAACGAACAGCAATTCGACTAGCTGTTCAATGAAAGAAATAAATACTATAAAAATAAAATAACGAAGAAAAATAAAAAAATTGAATAATCAAATTATTAAAAAATATAAATTATTGCAGTTATTCATGCCACATGGTTAATTGAAGAGTAAGCCAAAATTTTTCGTAATCTAATTTGATTCATCCCTCAACACATTTTTTAGGTAACAGTAAGTAAGCATTTTTATTCAAGACTTTGTCACCAAAATGAATTTAACTTTTCTAATCACATAGCACGGTTACTCATATGCAGGAGAGCTGAACGGAAGGATGGGACAATCTTGGGGTAGGCTTTGTAGAGCGCCACCTCGTTTCAAAAAGGAGAAAAAAAAAAGGAAAGGGGTATATCTGTACCTAATAAAATAACACCCTTAACTAGGAATTGAGATCAATAGTATTCGTTCAGCTGTCAAATAATGTGTTGCAGCTTCAGCTATGTGAATATTACATTACCAACTTTTATATTATAAAAAATTAAAAAAATATGAAAAATGATTATGAATATTGAATCGTTACATCACGACAAGAGATTTCATCAGAAGTAAAAATGTACATATATCAGGCAACATCGCTCACTTCAATGAAAAGAGGATAAACAAAATCAAATACTTCAAGAAAGAGCAAATTCAATCCCTCTAGAAGACTAGCATTTTACGAGTGCTACTTATGACAGAATCATTCAGAGACGATATATTAACCGCCAATAATAATATTTCCCACTCATTCTTTGACCTGAAACAGATGTTCAAACAACTTACATTCACGAAAAGAGTTTCTTTATATTCTCCGCATGATTTCATTGAGTCTTTGGGGCCAACAAGTTTTTCGTCAGGACAAAATAGTTTGGTATACCTGCTGAATACACTTCGTGAGCACGAGAATAATTCATTCGATGTTCTTGGACTCTCTGATTGCACAGAGCCTATCACTTCTTCAGTACAGAAGTATTTTTGAGGGAAAATCCTTACAGTTTTACGTTGTAGTAGATGCAGTATGGATGGCTGACTGCCGTTATGAGCTTTATGCAGTCATCGTTCACTGCGGTTCTGAAGCTGATTCTGGCCACTATTATAACCTTGGCAAAAAACAGAACGGACTGGTACAAATTTGATTATAGTTTCGTCAATACGATGCATTCTTTCGAGTTGGAGCCTCTGGAGACACCATACATCCTATTTTACAGAAAAGCAGATAATCCTGATTCGACAAACGTCCCCAGAAGTTTTTCTTCAATCATTTCCAACTTTTCAGATGTGGTACTGCAGGTTTTTCCGGGTTTCCCTGCAGCTGCGAAAGCGAATGTGCCACCGTATCCATTCAAGTCACAGATAAATTATTTTTCATGTTGATTTTTTACTGTTGTATTCAATTGTTTCTATAATCTATAAGAATAGACTTATTTACACCAAGTATATACTCAAATTCAAATTCTATATGCCATACCTTATACTATTTTATTCACTGTGAAATTTATGAAATAGCCATCGGGCTGCCGCCACAATGAAATTGGATCAACTCTGATTTCCTCTGTTTTGAGGGTTTCAAAAGGAATCAAGGAGTCTATAGAAAAGTATTATTTTGATATTATGTTGTTCATGATATTCATATTAACAGGAAATGTTCAGGCACTCCGTATAAAATTCATCCACGTTGATTTCAATCAGCGAGGAATGAATAGGGAAATGGTGCAATGAAATAATTGTATGAGAGTCGACGCAAAATGGAAACAACAAAACTGAAGTTTATTTAATTATTCTGACAACATAATGTTGAAAACAAACTCCAAACCCCCATTCATTGACGCCGACTATACATTTTTCACAGTTGCACGGTAAAACCATTTTGAACGGAATTGGATAGAGTGGATATCCAACTTGAACTTCTGAACACAAATTGATAGAATATGGTGCTTTCAAGTGGTATACGATTACATTCGAAATTTTAGAGTGAACGGTCACAATGCAGATTAGTGAAATGCTTTCTCGCTAAATTTCATTCCAAACGATGTCCTCGAAAATGAAGTTGCCCCTGTGAGTGTTGATTTTTCGATCGATCCTAACTAACTCTACCTGTATATTCACTTACTCCTACGAAACAACTTCTTATTTAACATAATCCTGGTTTGCCGAGCTCCACAACTGTCATCTAAATTATTCATCAAACTCGGATCCCCTGTGGCATCGGGGCATTAAACATATTCATTGGTTCGTATCTCTATACGGATACTCGAGACTAGTTTTCATATTAATTGGCTGTTTAGACCGAATTTCGAGTGACATGCCCTCTTCCAATAACTCACTTATTAATATTGTTGACCCAATTTCAACGAACTGAAGTTCGTAATTCCATCTAAGAGGGCTACTTTAGAGTAAACCTAACTTTATAACAATGAATATCCTCTGTAAATGTTCAATGGGGCTGTGAAATATTTCAGTGAGTTGAGAAGGAACTTTTTAAACCAAATAATGTATTTCAGAGGAATGTTTTTTGTTTATTTATTCATTTATTACAAAGTAGGGTACAAACAGATAGAATCAAACGAGTATCCTCTTTTCAAGAAATCCATTAGTGAGTTAATGAAACTTATCTAGTAGATATTATAACTGATGCATAATCAACATATAATATATAAACAATATATGAACGTTGTAATTAAAGAATAATTTCTAGATTCAAAGTAAGTAAGTAGTCAGGATATCTATTTCAAGAGCTAGTTGTTTCACAAATTTGTTCTGGATACTTTGAATAAATGCGTAATATATGTTCGAAAAAGATTTGGCATTCCTGAATTATCTGGGGTTTCTCAACATGAATCCCAATTAGTAATTGCACGTATTACCCAATTTTTCAAAATGATTCTTAAAAGTCATTTCAGAATCCATAATGACTTCTAGGTCACAAATTTTGTCAACTGTTGTCAACAAATGTTTTACTATATTACTGTGTCTAGTGAAGGTTACTGTTAGGCATTTATCGTAGTTCAAAGCTCAATAAATACTGTGAGACTCTCCTTATCAGGCATACTAACTAAAACTGCCACCTCTGTGTTGGTCCGGTCAGGCTATTACCTCCGGTGATACTTAGGCCTATTGGCCCATTGTATCTTGGAGATTGTTCCATTCACCAGGATATTTTATAGATCGTCGGCATACAATAAAAGTTGGACTATTTATTTGAAGCTTACACCAATGTATATAATAAAGAGTAACCCCTAAGGTTACCACACACAGGGGGCTGATTCATAACCAGTAACCTCTATGATTTGAGATCTTTGAGTGATATATGACCATGACTATACTTGCGAAAATACGAACTCGCATCGACAGCTATTCTTTGAATGGAAAATGTATGGCTGAGTTTATCTTGACCATTGTCAGCTGATTCATCTTATGTTTTCAAGCTTTGATGTATTTCCGAAAGTTTCTGGGGTTAAAAACAATTTCATTTTTGATATTATTCATGTGATTATTATCTCTTCGAATCAATCAAAAGTTGATGAAGATGTACTTTATTTTCCCTTTCATAATTTGGATGGTATCAGGTTTGAAATCGATCAAATATCCTTTTTTTCATTACAAAAGTTAGTTAATTTTTTGTTATGATATTGATATGATGTGAGTTTTTCATCAAAGGTTTCAACTGCTTCATTAACTTTTTTTCCTTCAAAGCAATCAGGCCAATTAATCTCAGATAGCTCAGAATAAATCTTTACATAATTTGTTTCATTGAAATTGTATGGAGTATTTGGCTTTTCTTTGGAGTATTTAAATTTCGTTCATTATCAATGTATAGTGGGGGATGATGTAAATCTTCCCCAAACAATGTATCTAAACACTTTCGATACCATTACAAAATCATTACAAAATATGAGATCCATTATTCTGCCATTCATATAAAGATATCCATTAAATTACATAAGTTCCAAAAAGGAGCACATTTCTGGGTTCGAAGTAAAGTTCTCGACTGGAACCCATTCAACAGTTTTGAAGTTGTAATTCGTTATTTTAATGGAAAAGAGTGATAAGCAACAGAGTCACCTAGTATTGTAAATAGAGAACTTCGTCGGTGGGCATGGTGACCTAAGCATTTTCAGAGAGAACATTTGCTTGTGTTTCATTCACACTGCGCACAACTCCCACTGCGTCATATTTCTTCTTCATCTTATTCTAGTTTCATGCGCTTCTCAGCAGAAATATGAAGATTTTTGTCTTGTGTACTGAGTACTGGAAAAAATTCTAAAACAAACAAGTTTGGTAAGATTAGAGTTGGCCCTAGAATGGTCACCTGAAGAACGCCATAACTGTAATAAGGAACAGTTAAAACCAAGTGAATAATTTGCGAATCATCAGCTGTATAATGAGTCTGGATACGTGGAAGCCACTAAATTAGAGAAAATAGTGTCATCGATCAATGTGTAGAATGATTGGAAGAAACCAACCTCATGCAATGATTAATGCTTTGAAAGCACTCGGCTTATGGCTTATATCGATCAACGTATAAGCTGGTGTCAAACTGCCAGAGAACACTCAATAAGAAGACTCAACAGTCTGTCTCTGGTCCGGATTCCTGGCCTCTCCGGTATGGAGGGCAATGAAACGGCGGACTTTCTTGGAAGAGAAGGTGCTGCAAGTAGGACCAGAACCTGCTATTGGCAGCTCACCAAGTTTTGCCAAATATACATTAAACACATGGATAGCAAGGACAGTGTCAAACTTCTGACAGGATCCTATCAGGATTGGCTGATTCCAAGGCATTCATACATTCCTCGAAGAATTTGATCAAAACACTGTTAAACTCCAGCAGGGATGACCTGCGATGTCTAACAGACTTACTCACAGGCCACTTTCATTTGATTCATCACATGACAAGATTAAAACTGTCGCAGTACCCGACATGTCGTCCCTGTCTTGAAGATGATGAAGCAGCTGAGCACATACTTTGTTACTACCCGCCGCGGACCGAATCAGGTTTTCGATGTTTTGCAGAGTTTCACTCTCTCCCTCGGACCTGAAAGATCATACACCAAATAAACTGATCGGCCTTGTCAAGAAGCTGGTTTTATTTGGTGAAATATGAATTGGTATGAGCCACAATCGAACCTTACGGGTCGCAGTGGAGGGCCGAGTTTACTCGCCCATTTTAAACCTAACCTAACGTAGATAGTCAGAAGTTACTTTTCATGTAGAGAAAATATATATTTTTTCTTTCCTTCTGAAACTCTGCTAGTATCAAATGTAGAGGGCGTGATATCAAATGTAATGTAAACACTTGTGTTAGTGATTGATTATAATATACCTTGCAACAATTATGATTTATGAAGATTCTGGAAATGACTCATACAGGTTTTGTTGAACACTGATTCGATGGGTAAGGAACGATTTTGAAGTAGAGAAAAAAGAAGTGAAAATTATTTATCGGTCTGTCGGACAGACCGATTTATCGACAGATTGTTTGGTTTCGGTTTAACAAAATATTTGTTATTTCAGTACAACAAAATTCGATTATCAAAATGGGCGTCTAGATGGTATACAAAAAAGTATGTAATAATAGGAAAGCATCACAGGTTTCTCCAATGATATTATATTCAAAAAATATACTTTAATGTGTTCATTAAAATACCGCTCTTGAACGGATGATTTGTGAAATCAAAATTCACCTGCATATTCTTCTTTCAGAATTTTTATGGAGAATTACTTCGGATTAATTCCGGAAGAAATTTCTTTGTAGATATTACCGCAAGGCAACTTTTGCCTGATTCTTCCACACAAAGACTGTGATGTAATTAGTCAAAATGCCGAGAATAAAGTGTATTTTAATTGAAACGTTTTTCAGCAATTTCTTGTCAATTTGAATTTTTAATTGAGATAATGAATTAGGAGTGTGAATTTAGAAAAGAGTTCTTTTGAATTCTCATGAATCCAAATTGAGGGAATTATAATACGAAGTGCAGAGAAAATTACCTGCTCATAATTTATTCTAGCAATTAAATCCCGTTAAGTCAATAGCGTATCTGGTGATAGTATCTACCTAAATATCAATATAAGCGATTTGTGTTAATAACTAGGATATATTTTTGCTGAACGGTTGGGAAAAATCGAGAGGTATTTAAGAAAGAAGTCACTGCATCTTTGGTCAACATTATCAGTGATATTGCTCGTGCATAGTATTCGCAAAGTAGCAATTTGAAATAAGGCATTTGCTGTGATCGATAGTTATGGAGTTCCATAATGGAATACTCTTTCACCTAGCTTTGACCTTCACATTGTTTCGACATTTAAAAATTTGTTATTACTGAGGATATTTTCTGATAGCAGAATGGAACTGCTACAGGGAATTTCCTAGAATAATAAATGAAAAGCTCTTCGTTGAACAGTATCCAGAAATTCTTGGAAACAATGTTCATCGTCATGTCATGGCCAATTATTCCTCTTCAAATTGTTATTCTGTTCATAGTGTATTGGCAATAGTATATTATATTAACAAATGACAACAAACAATAGAAGAAGTATACTCAAAATTCATTTTATGAAATTAAAAGTGTAAATCAAGAGTCTTTTTAGAATGTTCTATATAAATAAGGTATATTCAAGAAAGTGGAAAAAATCAATGCTACGGTTTTATGTTTATCTGAACACTGGCAGAGTTCTATTTGTTTTATTCTTTTTTTTAAATCTGAATACATCATGAAAATAATACTCAATATAAAAGACTCGTATCATTTAACAATATAAATATATTTAAACAATTTTTAAGCGATATAAATCGGCATCTATTTTCTAACAACCAAGCCAATTATTGCAAACTATTGAGCAATTTTTAGGTAAACACTATCATATGGAAACCTTTTCTTCTGAAAAGATGCAAACAAACAGTGAAAACATCACCAACTCAGTGGTTATATCAATATTCTCTGTATTCTTTTGTTATTTCCTTCAACCAGTTGTATCCTTGCGAAAAGAAAATTGAAGAGACTTCTTCTTAATGCCCACAAACGAATTACCATCAGTACAGTAGCTCGTGTTTGTCGGTTTTCCACATCGTCTAACCAAAAACAAGTAGGATTTCCTAGAAATATATTATATTGATATACTAATCCATTCCATTCCATTCCATTCCAAATATGTATCCGGAACGTATGCATGTAACTTGTAAACATTTCTCATGTAGATACAGTGCAATAACTAAACTTTACTGAACTATTTTGATGCTCGAAAAATGCTCTATCCCATTTAGTTCCACAAACTCATCACCTAAGTGAACAGCAAACTCCAAGTAACCTCACACCCTCCGATTTCATAATCCTCCAAAGTTTCGGCGAGAACATATTGCAGATAAGGGTTATGGAACGCCTGCAGGAAAAATGGCCCCCGGAATAAAACTTTTCCAGGTTTTTATTACACCTAAGCGATAATTTTACAGCGAAATGTCTGAAAAAAGTGCCATCGTCCGACTGAAAGCACAAGATTAAAGCGGGCGTTTTTATGTTTGAAGAGTGTTATAAACAATGGAGACTCAAAGTATTATGGCCAGATGGAAGGGTAGAGGGCGGAAAAGAAATAGACGCGTGATGCGGGTATTTTCCCAGAGGATGTTGGATTTGTTTGCCATTTCACGCCGCGATTTAAATGTTAACGTTGAAATTCGTTAATCAAATTCAATTCCGGGTGACATATTCTGCATTAGCGTGAGCGTATAAAATAAAAAAATTACCTCCTATTATTTATTCACTTTTTCTAAGAAATATATATAATGTTCATAAGGAAAATGAGCAATTTTGTGAGTGATACGATATATAGAAATATAAAGATGAGAAATGATTTGCAAACAGAATCGTTCTTGGCCCAAAATTAAAATAAAATTTGTTCGAGTGGTCGATAAACTCTACATATCCGACAAAATCATCTTCATTTTGTTACAGAGCTGGAGAAAGGGATTCCTCTCGCAGCGCAGACAATTCACTGCGCAGAGCTGGAGGAGCTGCAAGAGTTGCTGCATTTCCCTGAAGAGGTTGCCCTTCGCCTGGCTGATACTGAGTACCAACTGTTCTATCAGGTAGGTGAACATTTCAATTACAGATTGCAGTGTTGGTCCGAAAGATGTATCAACCAATTCAAGGAAAACATTTATTTTGAAACCGTACTCAAGGAAGAAGAGTGAATTGAGATGAAGGGTATTTAAAATCATTCGTTGAACTGGGTTCATTTTCTTCAATTGGTGGCTTTCCAAATTCGAACTTGAATATGTTAATTGTGGTTTTGTTCCTGCTTGTGGTAGGTCTGCCAATTACCATTCAACAACTGAATACAATTTTTCTACAAACAAACGACCCACGTTGTCAGTCTCATGCCTTCGCTATCACGTACGGTCTAGTACAGCCAGTCGTGGTACCCATATATATCCCTTCTGCTAATAATCAGTATGTCAAAACTGTGGTTCACCATCTCCATGCTTTGCTATTCTTCTTCACCATCAAGCAGCACAACGTTAGGCCGTCCACCATTTGTGGTCCCATCAGAACTGACCCGTTGGGTTCGTCTCTTTTCCAGTGCTTGTTCTTTCAACGAACGGTTAAGCTTTGGAACTCACTACTTCAGGTGGTGTTCCCTGAGGCATACAGCCTCTAGAAATCCAAAAGAACACCAATCCTTTTTACTGTCCCTTAGCTCTCGCAATATTTTTACATATTTTCCTTCTCGTGGTAACATGAATATGAATGGAAATTGAGTTTAAAAATCGAAAAATTCATCCGGAAATGAATTATTGAAACATTGGAGAAACAGAACTCTTTTTCCACAATTCACAAAACAAAGAGTTGATTTTATGTCATAGCAAAGAACACTATGATGTTGATGTCAAATTGATGTCACGTCAACCAAAGGAAGGTAAACAATATTTTGCCGATTTAAAAGTTGAAGTGATATTTTTTCGCTTCCAAGTGACAAAACAATTTTGAGTGATGAGTCTTTGAACACATCAAGTACATTATCGACAACGAAGTCATCGTTGTGTTTGCGTCTGAAAGGTTTACTATACAAACCGGTGTTTTGACGTAACCACCGTATATTATTACGTGAAGAGATGTTTAATGGACATGTTTATACTGATAGATGAGAATATTTTTTTTGGATGGAACATAATTAGATTATTGACATTGATCACTGATCCTCTAGGGATCATGGAGAACGAAATTTGAATATTTCATTTATTTATGGATATTTTTCTGTCAGCTGTTTTTTTAGGTCGGGTCAGGCTATTGCCTCCGGTGACACTTAGGCCTATTGACCCATTGTATCTTACCTATGTTGTAAGGTCACAGTAGGTACCCAATCCAATACTTGTGTACGTTGTACAAGTTCCGTATTAGGTGAAAACTGTATAGTTCTGGGTCGCCAGATGGCTGCCCGAAAATTGCCTGTCTCTTGAGGTCTAGAGCTTCGCAATAGCACAGTATGTGTTTCACGGTTTCCTGATCCTTACCGCATAGTCTGCAAGTCAGGTCTCTATCGTATTGCCCCATTTTTTTGAGGTGCTCCTTCACTGGTGCATGTCTAGTCAGGAGTCCCGTAACGGTTCTCAACTGGCTTCTGTTAATTGTCCACAGGTCTGCCGTTCTTTTGTTACACGGTCCTTTGATATATTCTTTCCCGTGTTTGTTTCCTGGGACGTTGTTTCAGTAGTTTTTGTGCTTGTCCCTAATCCAGACTTTTACAGACGCTCTTATTGTACACTTCGGCACCCCTAGCATCTGTCCTTGGTTTGGGAGCATTTCCTATCCTCTTTGTGCGTTTCTCTGATATCCCATATCAGTTTGACTTGATTCCGGTCTGACAGAGTTTTCAGTTCTTCTTTGCAGTCTCATGCCGCTTGACTGTCTGATTCACTGCCTATTATTTTCCTTCGCGCATTGAAGGATGGCGTACACTTCTGCTTGAAAGATAGAGATATGGGTGCCCAGTGAGTAGCTGATGCCAATACTTGGATTCCTTGAGAACACTCCTAAGCCCGCTCCATTCTCAGAGACAAGCAAGTCTCTGCACCTTGCTTATAGTCTCGTTGCGGCTCCTCTTTGTTGTGTCTTGGGCCACCACACCAAAGAAGCATATGTAATGGAGGGCATGACCACCGTGCTATACAACCAGTGCAGCATATGTGGTTTTTTAAAAAGTGCGTCACCGCTTTTTTGGTTATTTTTTCGATATGCTGGTTCCAGGTCAGCTTAGAGTCTAGTATTACTCCAAGATACTTGACATCCCCCTTTATCTGTAAGTGTTCCCCTCGAAGTAGTATGGGTCCTTCTGTTTTTTGTCTTCCGGTGAATATAGTTTTTCATGGAACTTTTATTATATAATAGGGGACCAAAATATTTATAGATTCAATTTTTGTGGTGGTCACTTATCTAGTGTATATGGTTGCATGAAAGCTATTTATGAAATTCAATTGTCTAAGTTGATCCATTGGTTTGAAGGTAACTGTTTATGTAATTATTCATTGAAGCATACTGCATGAAAAGTGTTTTTATGGCTTCTGAGGAGTTGAATTGAACGTGACACCAAAACATAAATTTTTTTTTTTCTTGCAAGATTTGCCAAATCCTAACGACCATAATAATTGCCGCAATCATGAACAATATCCACCGTCTTTAATCAATAATTTGTAATCGTTAATCAGTATCGTAATCACCTGTCATGACTGATAATCCCAGGTAACATCAAATTGGCCATCAATATTGTGGTTATATACAGCTAAAGTTCGCAGTGGTAGCACGTGTGTGCTCAGATACTGATCATTGCTGCTGAGCTTACGAATAGTGCCTGAATCAGACTGTGACCTTCTTCCTTTGCTATTCGTCATCCAGCAGTTAGATAAGATTCCCATCGTGTTATGTGGTGACTAAACAAGAATTTGATGTAGGGTCGTATAAATGCATTCAGCTCTCTTCCCCAGTATGAACAAATTATATTTTTCATCTATGTTTCTGTGGAGACCGAGAGATTCATCAAGTTATTTATTGATTTTACATCTGAACAAAGATTTGAACAAAGAACAGATAGTTTTGAAATTATGAATCATTGAGGTCCATCATAATGATTTCTTAGGAATGGAAAGCCAATTATTTATTCTTGTTTCGCATCAACGAGAATGGTTGAATATATTTGTTATGTCGTTTATGATCCGAATTACAAAGGTACAATACTCAATCTGATGTCATCAATTTTTCATACATTTTTACCTTCTAAATTTAGTATTTTTTAAACCATCGATACTTTCGAGTCATTCATTATGAAAAATTGTGAGCAAGCTCATAGCATTTCGTTGACAGTACAATAGCAAATTATTTATTCACTGTCAAACACACACTACTGTCAATTGGATTTGTAGTGAAATCTTTGAAAATGAGTGATTCTGATGCTTGATCATCTTCCCATTTGGAGAATTAAGTTTTGTATTTTGAATCAATTTGTTTGATTAAGTACTTGCATGTTTTATCATTAAGTTCATTCATGCTGAACTTTCAGAAACTCTACAAATGAATACCATTATAGTGCCAGGACTTTTTGAAGTTCATTTTGATCCTGGAACTCAGTTATCCCAATAATAAAAAGCTACTAATAATGACATATAACTCACTTGCTGAACCAGGTTTGGGGTACTGTTCGAATATTCTGTTATCTGTCTATCAGTCTTTCCAGCAGCTCTTCTGCCTGATTCCAATAATATTATCATTAAAAAAATCCAAAAATATGTATCATCTCTATTTATGTTTACTAGTTGTTGAGTTGTGTTAACGAGTTATTTTGCGTTAGTATAATTGATCATTTTCAATTTGTTTTTGGCGATCAAATATTGAAATTTTTTAGACAGTGAGGTGACATATTTTTGAAGTAGATTTCATGTAAAAGAAAAGTAAAAATCTTTGAAAAATAGACGACAAATTGATTTATTGAGGTCATAACAGTAGTATTATTCATTTTACTATTATTCATCCACATACTCACACGGGTACGATTGTACTTTAGAGTATAAATTCAAGCAGGAAACACCTATTATGATAGGCTGATGACTCAATTCAAGCTCTATTTAGGTAGCTCAGTATTTGTTGTTATCGTTTATCGTTGTGTGCATAGCCGATCCTCAAAATATGTGATTACCTGTATTGAATTTCTTACTCTTTCTCACTACTCCCACTTCTTACTATCTCTTTAAGTATTGTGATTATTATTCAGAACAGACTTAGCACTGGACGATCTCAACAGGATACTAACAAAGTCCTTGGAAGACAAAGATATAGCCATGGCAACATTTATAGACATCCACCGAGTCTATAGCAAACTCTCTATAAAAAAAGGAGTACCTCCACTATTGTGCCAGTGGATAAACGTCAAATTGAAAGAAAAGGAATTGGCAGCTAGGGCAAACAGGGGATGTTCTCCGAGAGGAGTGCTTTCGCCCCCACTTAGGGCCATCCTAATGGACGAACTGATTAAAAGGAGCTTCCAATGCTTAAAGGATATGACGACGACCTTACGATTATTGCGTAGCTCACACAGACAGCCCTAGATATAATCGATAGGTGGTGTGAAGGGGAGAAGCCGACAGTGAACCTTCATGAAACTCAAATAGTTATATTTAGACGAAAAAAAATACTGGAAAGACTTAGTTCACTTCTATTGAACAGGATAGAAATTCCATTTGTCCAAGAGGCAAATAATTAGAGTTAACATGGAATCAATGAATCTGTACGGAAAAAATTGGGCCTACAACCAAAAATGAGTACATGGCCCTATGCTTGAGTTATCAGACCCATGATAACGTATGGGTCGGTGGTATGGTGGTCAAAGACCAAGAAGATAGGAGTGGTTCGACGAGTCAAAGAACTGCAAAGACAAGCATGTCTGAATGCCAGCGGGGCCATGAGAACCACTTCAACAGCCGCTCAACCTGCCTCCACCACTCATATACATTCAAGGTAAAGCCAGATCAGTCACGAGCAGGTCGCTTAGAGGACAAGCACCCATAAGCAACAGGCACGGGTGAGACTACAACAAGCTATACCCTTATAACCCTGTTATAAGAATGCCATCAGATGGCATACTACCCACATATGAAAAGTATAGAAGACATGGATGCATGGAAGAAGGGACCTCCCATTAACGCAGATATCGCTACCTGCACGGATATCTCATGATCTGGCACTTATGGAACCAAGCTGAACATGGAGATCTCATTGACGATATTTCAAGCAGAAATCGTCGCAATATACCATTGCGCTCAAGAGCTGAAAGGGCATGTGTTTTCACAAAGAAACATTGTCATTTACTCAGACAGCCAAGCTGCGATACAAGCAGTCGACAGAATGCAAGTTATCTCCAAACTTGTTTGGGACTGCATTGGAGCCCTAAAAGAGTTGGTCAGTCAGAACCCTAGCCTGGGTACCAGCACACACAGGTTATAGAGGGAATGAAGAGACTGATTTACTAGCCCACGAAGGGGCAAGTAAGGCCCTGAATGGCCAAGAACCGTTCTTCGATAAGACAATCACTGTACTGAAAACAAACACCAAATCATGGATCCAGCAGAAATCTCAAGCATGGTAAAACAAGTAATCAGGAATGAGACAGGCCAAAGAGTATATCAAACAACCGCAGCCAACATTCACAGAATATCTACTAAATTAGAAGGGGAGCACTACTACTAAAATGTTAGTAGGACTTGTCACAGGACATTGTAATTTCAACAAACATATGAGTACAGTCGGACTACAGGATCTATCGGGAAGAAGAGGAAACATTTGTACACGTACTATGCCACTGCGAAGGCTTGTCAAGGCTGAAGTTTCTATCGTTGGGAAAAGAAAAACCAAAAGCTCTCGGATACATGGTAGTTCTAAAAATAAGCCTATGGAGCCTTGTAATGGAGGCAGGGCTAGATATAGAACTCCAAATGATTTCGAGGACACACACAACAGATCTGAAAAGGTTGTTGTGTAGAGGCTTGTAGCACGAAAGCCCCAAACTAATCTAATATAAGGTCGAAACACAGAAATAGTCAACCCACTGCTGCAGAAAAAATCCTTAAAAACCGCCAAAAACTCCTTTTTCCGAATTATTATTAAAATTACGTTTTTTAACGGTTTTCATCATTCATGAGTTGAATTTTGGGTTTCAGCGCATCTTAATACTCGATAATACTCGTTCTGTAAACTTTAAATTTGGTTATGTAACTCAGAAAGGTTAACATCAATCTAAACTTTCGTTGAGATCTTTTCTACAGAAGATATTAAGAGCATTAAGCATTTGTTCGAAACTTTTTGCTCGTTTTCCATGATTTCAATGAAATTACCACTTGTTTGGCTATGTGAATATTAAGACTTGCTCGTCTGTATCTTCGTAGTTTCACCTACAGAAATCGAGAGCTGTTCATGATTCTTTCCCTACTCTTGGTAAAATCGTGTTTCTATTGACTGGATTACCGAACCTACCCAACTGTGAGTGGCCGTTGGCTACTTGACACGATCACTTTGCATAACATCATTTACCCAACCAACTCTATCGATACATTCGATTTACACCCAATCGTTATTGTAGTAATTTGATTTCCAGTCATAACCATCTCGTTCCCAATCGATTTCGTAAGGGTCTAATTAACATAATTTTACAGGCTCATACCGCAAAAGCAAATCCATTTGCAATTATGAATCCAATTTGTCAATACATTGTGATAGATTAGGAGACTCGCATGGAATTGTGGTTCGGGTTTAATCATTAATAAATACGGAGTCGGAGTGTAATTGAAGGCTCATGGAAAATTTGCTTGCCTATGGATTTTCATATTAGAACTAATTGGTTGCTAAGGCCGTTAAAAGGAGTGTTGTATCAGAGAAACCCGTTTAATCCAGAAATTCTGGTTAAAAGCTATAATTCCTTTCAATATTTGGGCACTAGTTGGTCCCTTTTTTTAGTGAGGTGCTGTGCCTGAATTTGTTGTACTGTACCATTTGTTGTTTTCTTTCGTAAATAAATTATATTATAATTGACAAAAATATAATAAACTGTACTTTCATTATGAAATAACCATAGCCGAATATTTTCGAAAACAGAGTTTTCGATTTTGCATTGTCATTGTATCATGAATTGCATTACGCCGGCTTAGTGTGTTAACTAGCAGGCTAATTCCATTTCATTAAACTTTACAAGGGAAGGAAAAAACTGCGAATTTTTTTTTATACTTAATAGAATAATATGGTTTTACGCATCAATATGAATCACTGAATATCCGTTTTCTAATAAATTAGGTGTTTTTCACAGTCAATGAAGATTTTCTTTCTCTTTTTCATGGTATATATAACAATTAATGATTTGTCATAAAGTGGAGTTAGCAGGTAACACACTAAGCCGACGATTTTCGCCTCATTTTGATTTTGGTGAAGGATTCGACGAAGCATACCATACTGTCATTTCACACAAAATAAATCAGTGAGTCTTGTAATATTCATAAAAAACACCGTGAGATTCAAGGTGCATAAAGAGTCAATTGATGTTTATTGTTTACTGAATTCATTACAACAATTAATAAAATCATTGAAACAAATTTGGTGCACCTCATTCGAGATGAGATCATTTTTTGTCTGAATAGTATTATTATACAAAGATTTCCAACATTTGGTAGGTAATATGAGAAATTAAATTAACTTAGAAAGGTGATGCATGAGATAAATCAAAGAATTGTAAACTAAAGGAAAATAGAGAAATAGTTATTTTCCTAACAAGTGCGGAAAGTCATACTTTCCCGTACGCAACTGCCGTTGACCCAAGGCAGTCAAGGGCGGAAAAGACACTTTAAGCACGAATTGTAAACATATTTTTTTTAACGACCGCATAAAGATTCGAAAACACATTGAGAATATATATTTCATTTCAACTTAGCAAATAGTTGGTTACCATACCAAACCAATTAATTTAAAGTTGCGAAAACAAGATAAATAATCTGGGTAAGATTAAATATTAGAACCTACATAGTTTGAATAGTAATATACAGGTAAAATCAAAGTTGACTTATTTTAGTGCGGGAAAGCGATATTTCAAAAACTAAAATGCGTGCGGGATAGTAGGTTAAAACGCATGGTGGTAAAAAAATGTTGTATATTTATTATAGAAATGATTCAAAAGTTCTAGGGCTCAGGAAAATAAATGTTACCAGCTTTCTGCAAAATTATTGGTTATTATGGATGTTTTTTCATTGATTCTGGAATACTGTCGCGACTAGGTCCTTAGGGAAACTATAAGCCCTATCGCTTGGGACGTAGTCAGAAAAAAGAGATAATAGGGAAGATGCTCTTCCTACCCAATGAAACAGTCAGAAGTTTTATATAAAAAATACGTATATCAAATAAGTAAACACAGCAGTCTTATCAGCTAAGAAAATATTAACAAAAAGGGCACTTCAATTAACTCAAAATAACTGGTGTACAAAGGTTCCTACTAAAAAACACTACTACTGTAGGGCATATCTATTGGAAGGGCTTTTCCTACTCACGAGGGAACTCACTAGGTAACCCCGTCTACGTGTCGCGACCATCACCCCCGTTTCCCTCACGCCGATGATCTTTTATCATCTTTTGTTATCATTTGTCAGCAGTTTGAATAGGTATCTTAAAACACATCACCGTTTCGCGGTTGTTCTAATTACCTACTTTTAAAGCTTATTGTTTATGATCTAGTGTTTTGTTTTATTGAAATGAGATTAAACAATCTATTTTGAAAAGTGCATTTTGAATGAAATCGATTAATAACCAAATAACTGAATTTTTGAAAATATGCCTTTAGTGACAATACAATGACATATTTTAGAGCCATTGACTTCTTATGGAAGGAAGAATATTTAAATTTTTGATACTTTTATGTCGTGTACTGTAATGTGGGAAATTTCTTGATGCAGCATTCTATCTTTTCACGTGTATTTTGCGATATTGAAAATATATAAATAAATATATCCATCAGTTTACTGTCTATGAAGAGTTGATCGGTGAAGAATTCGCATTTTTTCTCAGTATAACTTTAAAAATCTAGTTTTGTGTGACTCACAAACAATTAACCATATGCAGCTACCCATATTAGGTATTTCATAGGATATGATTCATTCTACTAACGATTAATAGACCACTCTGAACATTTTTTCTGGGATGAAATCTCTGAGTTTATAAAATACAAATACTAATTTTCTCAATTTTCTAGTCCTGAAGGTTATCCCATCATTTCCATCCATTCCATCAATGATCACCCCCCGATATTCCATTTCTGTAGTGTTTTGGGTGATGTTTTTATAACTGCAATTAGTCAAATCATAGCTTTCTGAATTAACTTTTGCAGGTCCCACCTATTGATTACCTACGTCAGGTGACCCTGGACTTGGGAGGAGCTACAGGAACATCTGCCGAAAGTCTTCCTGGTAACGCCTCCACGACAAGATCTTCAGTTTCCTCATTGATAAAACGTTTCAACGAGGTGAGTTATCGAACCCATAATTTATGTTAATTCACTTTGAACAGGAAACAAGAAATAATTTCTGTCAGTTGTGGTGTGAATCGAATATTACTTCGAATTGTACTACTGTACTTTGTCCTACACATTCTGGTTAAATCACTAAGTTATACAGAAATGGTGCGCCTTTGTGATATATTCTCAAGAAATTGAATAATGGAATGGGAAATTATTGAACGAGGGAATATTTGCTTATTGTTTGTTTATTGTTTGTTTATTTCAGGGTGAGCAGAAATTATGATTGCGAACAAGTTACACACCTGCATCAATTATTGTTTTCTTTTTAGTGCATTTTGATAAATGATATCTTTTACTTTTTTTTTCAAATTCACATACTATTATACAGGTTGTTTAAATTTCTTACTGCCAATTTGAAGAACTAGTTCTTATATCATTTTATAGATATCACAGTAAAAGGGACATCAAAATATGAAGGTCATATTGAACTCTGGGTTACTTTTTGATAATTTTACTTATCACTTTCACGCCAAATAGAATGTTAGTGACGGTATATCGAAGGTAGAATGGAATGAAATGCCAAGTAATAGCTTTATTCCAATTAAACATATGAGAATATCAACAGAAGGAAAATAAAAAGTATTTATATATAATTGTACGGAAATGTAATAGTACATCACGAATTTGAAACAATATGTGTCCAGTATCACTCATAAGCGATATGACTAATTTCATGCCCATTGCAAACTATAGTTTTTCAACAACAATTTGAATCATCAACTCATGTTCAAAATCTGTTGAATGCACTGTACTTCTTTTACAACTTCAAAAAGAATCAAATTTTGATATGGCTAGCCCGTAGGAAATGAACATTTCGACACAGCTAGCCGGTAGGAAATTAAAATATGTGTTACTAGGTCATGAGTCCGAAGTCGCAGATGAAATGAACATTTTTCATCACAGTCCAAGAGACATAAAATGATATTATACTCCACAAATAATTGTTGTGAAACGTACTAAATCAATAAGGCATTAATTAAATACATATCGGACGACACCCTGAGCCATGATTTAAATTCACTTTGATTGGTAAAATCACACGAAATGCCTCAAAAATTATTCTTTGTCGAATGGAATTCAAATCGTATACATTTGCGGTGCTGAAAATCGATTCAAATGAGGATAACGTCAGAGAGGTTACAATACGATTTTCCGATACAAAATCATCACGTAGCAAGAGAAACCATTACTTTCCGAAATTCAATGGCTCATTCACCAACCACATTTTTCCGAATCAATATATCATTTGTAACGTTCGAACTGATATCTTGCCGCATTTTATATAGGCGGTTTGATAAAAACAATATAATATCGAATGATAAAATTCTGTTTTTTCAGCGGTAAATCATCATGTGAACGCTCACTCACGGGTGTAAAAGTACACCTGTTATGCCGCAATTACCATTCAGCATTGGATTTCGATTCGGTCACGAATTCGTCGGATTGGGCATCCAAATAACACAGAGGGTACTCAACAAAAATTCATGTGCTCTGTTTCTTTGATACTTAGGCGTACCTGTTATGTTTATTCTGAAAAATTTCCTTTTGGACAGTCTGATAGAGGGAAGTTGGATTTTTTGGCTACTATTTGACATACATTTAATTTCTTGAAAGAAAAACTAACTCAAGAAAAAAAAATGGTTTGGAAAAACTTTCATCGAGACGTGGAAGTACTTATCAGTAGCCATATGTTGTTGATGCCTTTCTCTTTTGTTGAAAGCAGTCTTCAAAAATGCGAATTAATTGGCTGAATGAGCCCCACATGGGGTTCTTTCGTCATAATTGTAGAGTTTACAATTAATAGGAACTTTTAAAAACTTCATCAATTCTACTTTGTGACCGGGTACAACATAGTTAACATGATGATATTTCGAAAACGGAAGATGTTTCTTTTTGTTCGAGCTTTAATATAATCTCACAAATAATAATACTCCTTCATGAACACTTTTAGAGCGTGCCTAAGCTTAGCATCTGCGGGTACTATAATTATTCAAAATATGCTCCACTTACATCCTATTCTTGTAATCTACACTCTGCAACAATTTTATATCAATAATATTGTCAAAGAACCCTTTGAAAAAAAATCTTGAAAATAATGTCCGGTAGCCGAGCTGGCCATTATATCCGCCACGTCGTCCAATCCCACGATAGTCTCCATCCAAATAAGGTGTTACCGAATCATAACGGTTGTTGAAATATTGCTTTGAAGTTACCAAATTCATCTGAATTTTCCCCCATAATGTAAAGAATGAACGACTATATTGCGGTTGAAAGATTGAAAAGAATATTCAACTATGTTCTCCCCAGAATTACATTTTCGACATAATGTGTATGTTTTCCTCGTGACCCTTTAGTACCTCACATTTTGAGTGATCACATTTTTTCCATCGAGATAAAAAGTATGTTTGTCATTGTAACTAAATGTTTTGAAGTGATCTGACGTTTGGTCAATTGTACAAAATCCTAGTGTTCAATCGGGATATTCATCTAAAAGTTGATGCACCATTTTCAATTAATGAAATTGATTATTTTTCAACTGTTTCTGAAATAGATTTTGACCACTTCACCTGTAGATTCAACTCGAATCATGGAATGAGGCTAACTTTTCATTTGTCAAATCCACCTCAAACACAAAACTGTTGAAGTTGAATAGATCTCTGAACCACTTTTTGAATGAAGTGTCACATGCCATATGATGTCATTCTGAGTATATGGCCATAATGAAATTGTAACGCTATCTATGGCCATTACGTCATCAGTTACTACTGAAAAGGAATTTACATCCGTTTAATTTTACAATCAAAATTTTATTATGTAAATACAACCCTTCAAAAAATAATGGATGATGGATGTTTTGGCTCGCTAGCAAGTCCAGTTATCTATTACTTCATGTTTGTGTATGACTGATGTTTATTGACGAGTGTTTGTGTTAACTCATTACCTAGATTTGTACGCATGACACGCTAACTTTGCTCTGTACTTGCTTCTAGAATTGTTTCAACAAACCGCATTGTCAGATATATTTCTGCAGCTATCCCTAGAAGCATCCATCCTTTGTTATTATTACTGGTTTTTATATAGATTAGAGATTCATTCCGAAACCAAACCACCAAGTGCTATCTTATGGAGACAGATCACCCTGAGGCTTTTTTTTTGTATTGCAAATTGCCCTCCCCATCGATCATAGTTACGGATAACCGGGTGAAGTAGTACGGCATTTCAATTTACTTCGACAATCTCAAGAATTATATCGTTTTTCGCCTACAGTCATAAGATCCCAACACACATTTAATATGTGTCTCCCTGAGACGACCGCCTGGAGACTGTGATGTGATATCTTACGAAGAAGCGTCGGAGAAATACTGAAATCATGGCTGGCTGAGGATTAGGATAGATAATGACGCCTTTTATTGAATTTCGCGAATATCGTTACGAGATTAGGATTGTCTCCATTTATATCATAATCCGACGCCTAGCAACTATGAACTCACTAATTGATTGATGAGAAATAAATGAAATCTTCCCAAAAGGCTGATGATGGCGTTCCAATGTCCTCCGGAATCGAATCGAATATCACAAATATTTGATTGACTACAAAAAAAAAGATATTCAGGATGGCACGTATTTTCAATTCAGTGATATGTTCACCAATCAATCAATGAAATATTTTTTATTGCCAAAGAAATAACATCTCATGAAAAAAGAAAATATCAAAACTAAGTATAAAATATAGAGCAAGTAGGTCGTATAGATTAAAACTTCAAAAGGAAGTATGGATAAAATTTAAACAACACGAAAACATCTTATATTAATTCCTGAGAATACTCATGTATCGCATAATACGGTCTGAACAGTATACACTCTTTTTCCAACCCCTATACACACTTTCCTCCCCAAATCAGGGAGAAAACTGACAGTTTTCCTCTCCCTCATTTCAAGTGAGTTGTAAACGATGAAACTTCAATTTGTGTCCGTAATTTCTAGAACATCTTGTACATCCTTTATTCTGGAAAAAATTGAACATGAATGTTACTTCAACGTTAGTTCTTTAATAACTATTAGTGTATTCAGAGCGCTAAGTGATTGATTGACAAGAGATTATTCTTTGGAGAGCGACAATGACACTTTGTGCTCGAATAACATACATTATTTTTTCTACAAACGCTGCTCTTAGACAAAAAAACGATCAACACTTCATTCAACATATAGGCAAATAATATTACCTACGAGCAAATCGTCACTCAATATCAATCCCAAATGGAAAAGCTGTCCAAATGTCCAATAATTTATATCTGTAACAAATATTAACAAGGAAAACAAAAAAAAAATTACCGAATGCCGCGATCGAACCCGGCACCTTCAGTTTACTAGTCAGCGTCGCTTACCACTACGTCATCAGAGTAATTTAGATAGTTATAAATTTTCTATACTTTCCGTCATGCAAGTATAGGTCCATTTCAAACAAAAGCAGTTGATATTGAGAGTTTTCTCAATATTTCGCTCTAAAGCGACAAAGCTGCCACAAAATAGCATTCCACGGGAAACGTCAACTTAGCGTTGAGATCTGAAAGCTTCAAATGCTACTTTGGAAAGCGGTTGTAGCAAAATAAAAATTTCTACTTCAGAAATCTCAGATACTTATTCGTTTTTTGAGTCAAGAATAAGGAAAACATAGTATGCTGTGGCTCACTGATAGTGAACACAACGATTGACTTTTGAGGTGCAAACTCGCTCATTAAACTGAATTGAATTTTTCCAAATATACCACCTAATATCAAGGAACAAGCCAACATAGCGTCATCAACCTTACCACTACAAAAATCTAAAGACAGGTATGAAAATAAATTAGAAAATGAATGTTCAAAAAAGTTTATTAAGTGGGTAGGAGGAAAAATCAAATATTACATGGGAGTAAGTTTCTTTTCCTCCATATACCTCAAAAGGTGCGAATTAAATCATTCCATCATAACTGGCGTCTCTATCGACTCGTCCCACGTCCTTCGACAATATCCCCAATGCCCTTTCACGTCCCGCTGACGAATTACTCAGAACTTCAGTAAACATGTCCGGATAGGGACACAATAATTATGCACCTCCGCCAAACCGTCAAAACATGTGCTTTCACCAAATATTCACAACGTGCCTTCGCCATTTCTTAGAAGTTGCGCTTCCGCCAAATATTCGAAGGACCGTTCTCACCCAGTTTTAAGGCTACTTATTCACAGTAACGACGACCTTTAATATCCATTATCCGAAAATGTTGATCTTAATAGTTATTCAAGTACAAGGAATGTATAGACGTGTTAACATTCGAGATGAGCAAGTACGAGCCGAGGCAAAGCCGAGGCTTGTTTGTCGCTTGCCGAGGATGTTAACAGTCGATACATTTCCGTGTTACTACTTATTACGTTTTTCCCGCTGCTTGACATTTCTAAAAATTTGCCTGCATAAATTGAAGTTTCTTTTCTTACCGAAACTTATCTCGAAATTACCGAATAAAATGTTTTTTTTTTCATAACTTTTCAAGTGATTCATAAAAATATTGTTGTATGACTGAAAAAATTTAATAATTTGATGAAGTGTCATGTATCCGTTAGGTATTTTGCCACAAATGCACGAAGATCCACACCTCAAACCTTCGAAATTACTGAGATTTATTAATGTCTTCAACAAAACGAGGTTATCAGAGCAATTTTCTTGATAAAATTACTTGTGTGTAATTTTTATAAAAATGCACATTTATTCATTTCATCAGAATACAATACAATACTGATAAATAATTTCACTTATGTCACTTATGTCGTAAACTTGACATTTCAATGAGAATTTTCGTTTCTTTCTCTCAGTATTTTGCGTTGAATTACTTGAAGGCAAAGAAATTCCAATAATAAATGTTTGGTTTATTCAGATAAAAAATTGTTAGGTAATTTAGAAGTCAAAAACATCATTGTTATATACAAATATATTTTCAGAACCTTCTTACTGTTTGCTGCATGCATGTATTATTAGTAGTAATAGTTGTGGTGTCAGTACGAATAGAATTTATGATTTGAGTATGGTGTTCTTCGTCAAACTGAAGATGTGGATTTAGAGGCGAAGGATTATTCCTTCAGAATTAATTCTTTGTCAGAATAGGTTAGGTGTTAAAAAAAACTTTCTACACGAAGAAACCATATCCCATACGGTTTCTCCGTTTCTTCAAAATTCGTTTGAATAATCTTCCTGGACATATATTTTTTTTCTAGGTGATTGCAACCAGCCATTTACTGTTGGCCAATCTTTAATTTCCCCCTTGAGTTGGTTTGAATTGATTGGATTATATTCAATCCTGCCTGTTTCTTGGTCATTATTGTCTGTCTCTATTTCAAAATTAATTATCTCTAACTTTCTTCTCTAAGCTAATTCGTAGGCAGCAATGTGGTAACATTTCCTTTGGAGACCTTTAGGCTCTTCTTCGTTCCAAGATAATGTAATTTCAAAAATCTATTGTTTCGTGAGTGCTAATTGTATTTCATTGAACGGATTGAAACCCTGTTAGTCATTAAAATACTTCTCTTGGAATTGTCTTAACTGCACTCTTTTCATAGTCTTCACCATTGTTCTTCTTCATGTTAAATGCCCAGTCATATAAAATTCATGTTATATGCCCAATCACACAAAATCAAAGCTAACTCTTTATTGGACGTTTATTAACCATTGTGTATTTTCTCTCTTACATCGTGAATTGCTGCCAGACTGTTGAAGTGAAATTTACACATCGTTGCTGATTCAATTTCTTTTTTTGTATATTCTCCAAATCGGAATATTTTCATAACTCTTGGCACTGGATAAGTTGCGCAAACTTAAATCACTGTCATTGTAACAAAAAAACAACTGCTTATGGGTTTCTCAGTGTATGCATTGAGTTATCGAAAATTGAGTAATTTTTCCTGCTGCACTCGTATATATTTCCGTGAACTTATCATTCTTTTAATTTTCATAGTGAGGAAGGTTAAAATACCCACAATCACGTCAAAAAAGCCAATATTTGAATTGCGTATTATATATTTGTAGTTGTCTCCTTTAACGTTGAAACGTTGGCAACAAATTGTTCAAAATTGAAATATAAAATCACTTCCATCATCCTTACCGAAGTAACTTATATCTCTGAAAAGGTATGAGAAATGCCCAAAGCAGAATTTTTGTCAAAATAAAACACAATGGAATAATAGAAATCTGCTTCTTCATCTGATTCCATCTAATCAATAGTTTTGAATGAACTCCATGTCCAGACTATTTATTTTTCGTTGAGTAATTGCTTTTTCAAATTTCGCTTCGTTGAAGTCATTAAAGAAGCATTCCGGTTTGTTCGGAAGTGGCATTAATATATTTGCTATTATTTGGCATGTGCATGTTAAATTCGAAACACGTGCAGAAAAAGTGCAATAATAAGAAAACGAATTCGTGGAAACTCACAAAACTTTTCATCAGCATAATTATCCATGAATAACCGAATAAGTATACAAATCAACATCTTTCTGTCAAAATCAGACTGATATTCTATAACGAGTTTGTTATCCAATCAACTTCCATTGAACCGACCGAAGTCTCTTCATCATATCAGCTACTCACACAAACGATTTGTCAAGCTTGTAATCAGTGCTCGAACGAGCAAATAAAGTTAATTGCAAGAAAATTATCTGGTTTAAGCGATCCTTACGAAACAGTCCTAGACGTCGTTATTGTTTTCCGTTGAGATCACGAAACTGGGGGGAAGATCGCAGGACAAAGGAGGGACAGAAAATGCGTCTTCCAACCTTTATCCTGGAGACATGTGATATTTCGATCTCGCAACTTCTCGACAGCTCAGTGCGGAGGATGGACGATACTCGGAAGGACAACTTTGTGGAGTCGATACGAGGATTGCTCGATGAGTGTGGCGGAAGAGCAACTTAATGTCCATTTTCTGTACAGAGTAAATATTTATTGTTGAACAGAAAAGTGATACGAGACGTTTCTAGCGAGAAAAAATATTTTCGTTTCCTGTGTAAAATATACTATTTTTATATGTCATTGAAAACATCGGTGAAATATATTGAAAAAATACATAATGCCAGCGATAGAGTATGGAGAAAGAGTTTAATATTGAAGAATACGAAAAAACTCGTGAGTGATCGAACAACTGAAAATTTGATTTTGAAACATGTGGCGCCAAATTGAAAAAAATTAATATGAAGAGGCAAAAGTGAGGATTATGACTAGATATCAAAAAAAAATCATTTCAAAGAGTTGTTTAGAATTTTTGGAGTAAAAACAAAAATTTTTCAATGTCCATAACTGGATAGTCATTGATTTTGACAGTTCGCATGTAGAGTTGTTAGGTGTCTTTGCATGTGTTTGAATGGTTAATTGTATGGTGTCAGTTTGTTATACTCGTTACAGCCTCATAATAATGCCAAATTATATAAATTCCGATATGGCTGATACTTATGCATTTTGTTCATGGCCTTGCAAATGGAAATACAAAAGAAGCTAGACGTCTATAAATGAAGCGCTATCCCAATAGAATAATACCTGGTCAACGAATATTCAACGGTAATATAACAAGACCTTGATAAATAGTCGACTATGCATGGGCACGCATATATCTGAATCGGCCTTTACTGTTCAGTAGCTGAGAAGTTAACAGATAATCTTTCGTCCGAAAGAGCTCCGCTTGGTTACGTCTCAAACAAAAGAATTGTAGATAGCAATTCACTATGACACATATATTTATGAATTGGATTTAGTAATAAAGTCGATGAAAAACAGGAAATCCTCTAAAATTGGTGAAATTTAGGTAAAAATTTTCGAAAATTTCCCAGATAATGTTCTCACTATTTTTGTTAGTCTGAATAATGACTCATTTCGTGCTGGCTAATTTCCCGACTTTAAAAACATTACTTGTAATTCTCCTCAATAAAGGGGGAGAAACTGAGAATCCGGAAAATTCACGACCAATTCCTATAATTTCTATGATGATGGAGAAATTAGTGAAAAGAAGAATGACAGAATTCTTGATGAGGAATAGTACCTATTGTTAGTAAACAAAAATTTAGTTTTCAATCCGGTAAAAACATGTGTAAATCATACAATACTGTTGCAGAAACTTTGGTGATATGGTTTCAAAGAAAACATGACGAATTGGGTAGAATCTTACTTAATAAAACGCAGCCAATTAGTAGATACCTTGTCAAGGTCATCCAGATGTACCATTAAAAGTGAAGTGCCTCAGGGCTCAGTACTGAGCCCAGTTCTGTTTTCGTTTAATATTAATGATTTGTCAAATATCAATGTATCTGGAAAGTTTACACTATTTGCAGATGCCCAATATTTTGGCATGCCAACAACAGCAGTAAACTCAATAACCTAATTGACTTGACCTCGATACTTATTTAAAAAAACAACAACAAATTGAAAATAAATCCAATGTGAAATTCCTAGGATTGTATTAGATTAAAGGATGAGATTCGAAAAACATATACTCGCTTTTAGGAAAAAAATCATCTGGGTGTTTCGCTGTTGAGGTTATCTTAAAAGAATTGGGAGTATGTGCTGCTAAAGTTTTTTTTTTTCATTCTGGAATTGAGTCTCACCTCAGGTACGGCATCACATTAAAAACCTTGGTTTGCCAAAACTGGTCCCACATATGACTTTATGAAGACAACTAGATAACACTGAATATTCTTCTGGAATAAAAATAATCTACTTTCGATATTAGGAAGGGTGAATGAATGTTGGAAACCAAACACAAAGCTTGCAGTTCGAAATTCTCATTTCCTCGTTTTCGTCGCGAAAAACTACCGCGAATGTTTCCCAAAACTCGACCAATCTGGTCTACCGCTATGAAAACAATGAACAATAAAAAGTTTCGCATTGCGGAGTTACGGACTTTCCGTAACAAAACAAACTTTTCTTTCATAACATCGCAGGCTGTCAGTCAGTAGTTGGGGTGACATCAATATCGCGATGCCCCAGAAAGTTCCATTCGTCTTCGGAAAGTTGAATTAACAACAAAATTGTTTCAGTCAGCAAATTCCGTTGGAACCCTAGTCCAAATGCGAGTTATTGATGTTTCAAATGAAAGCTTCAATCAATAATTGTTAATGGAGCCTTTGTAAATATTCGGCGAAGAACAACAATGAAAGTTAAAAGCGACTAGATTTTCTCTACCGAATTCTTTCATACATTCTCAGACCATTTACCTAAACGAAATGCTAGTTTCTATGGTAAGTGGATTCGAATGAAATTGGGGTTACAATTTTATGTGGGGTTCTGAGCATTTTAGTAACTTATGTATCTGTAAAATTTGGGTATTGAACTAATTTTATAGCAGATTTAAGATATTTTGTGCCGGGATTTTGGGACTTCTCACAAAGTTCATCAGAAAAACCTGTGAGCCAACTTCATGACGGTCAAAAACATCTCTTTCAGGATCTTCAATCTCTTGCTTATACTTCTGTAAAAGTGTCTGAACGAATTCTTAGAAGTGAACAACCTGATGAGTAATGTCAGTTCGGATTACAAGCGAAAAAAACATACCCACTATGCTATAGTCTCGTTCCTAAACAAAGTTTACACCTCAATGAACGAACGTGAAATGGTCGTAGCAGTATTCTGTGATTCATCAGAAGACTTCGACTGTGTCGACCATTAAAGACGATTGCAGAAAATGTTTCTCTATGGTATAAATGGAACTCCACTTAAATGGCTACAATTTTACTTGACTAAAAAATAACAAATTGTCAAAACATCATCTTCATCTCTAGCCAGTATAAACTGCGGAGTTCCACGAGGATAGATGCTTGGACCAATACTTTTTCTCCTCAACATAAATGACCTAAGAAACGTAAATATTAGAGGAAAATAATTTTTATTCGTGGAAGACACCACAGCATTATGGCACAGCAAAAATAAAATAATTTTAAAGAAATATGTCTTGACATCTAAAAAATTAAAAACTGATGCGATTTGAAGATTATGAAAACTAGCATAATTAATATCCTATGCCATCTAAATGCCATTCATCTGAATAGAGATAAGATAATCGAACATTAGACAAAATTCATGTTTCTGTGGGTGATGATAGATTGTAAATTGTGATTCGAGGATCACATAAAAAATCTCAATATGAAATTGTCGTCTGGCTATTATGCAATGAGAGTCAAATCGAAAAAACTTGGAATGATTGCCGCTAAAACAGACCATTCTATACCTGAGTAAATCAAATCAGCTACTATTTTGCATTCATTCCGATTTTTTTAATTTTGAAAACTGTTTGCCTGATCAATAAATCAAAAGATAAATTCAAGAAAAACTCCTCTATATATCCAACTCGTCAGTCTAATGAACTTGGTTTGCCCATGCCTACTTCCACACCTCTCACTCTTTTATGTAACATGGTAGAAAAATATTCAATCACTTTCCCACAAAGTCATATTAAAATATTGAGTGATTATCCAAATTTAAGAAAAAAATTGCAAAACATCTTCATTAATGAAACAAACCTGTTATATTCTGGAAGAATTTTACGAATATAATTTTTAATATTTCAATGGTACCTATTATCAAACAATTGTAGTTGTCTTGTCCTGTATATTTTATGAATGTAATACATTTTAATAATTTTAATGTTTTTACAAATTGTGCTTCACGTTAAGACTGACAAATTATTGTCTTGTGTTCGGTACTCATATGAAGAAACGTATGTTCATGTCCTAGATAAAGCTTTGTCAATAAGGTATTTCTTCAGACGATAAAGCATATTATTCATCTATTTATCTTGCAAAAACGATCTGGACATTCGCAAAGCAAATGTTCTGCAGTTTCGGCAAAGTTTTCACATTAGCGGTAATTATCACTCTCTGATTGGCCCACTCTTCACCTGATGTCTCAGAAGGCATTGTCTAGGAGTTCCATTACCAGTTTCAAGTCTTTTTTGTCCAACTAGAGAAGCTGTTTAACTTTCCTTGGCGATAGGCTCACTGGCCTTTACGCTTGCCTTTGTCCTGCTCATCATTCATTCAAATACAGAGATTCCATCTGAACCCGTAACCCATGTGACCCTACAAGTAAGGCAACCAAACTTGGTCAAGTGTTTAAACGGCAGTACTGAATTTCTCAAATTATTTCAGAATTGTGAAAGGAACTAGTAGTTTCGAAGTTCAGTTGTTCAGAAAACAGGATTTCAGAAACACCATAAATCTTCTGTCACTAACTATAAAAAATAAACTATCTAGGAATAACTGAAAGGATGCCAAATTCGCCTTATCTGAATAGAATCATGCAGTCGATTACAAATGAATCTTTCCAGGACTATAATGCTTCTCCGAATATTGAATAACATTCCATTTACGAATGGATACGGAGCAAATTAATTTCATGCTTACCATCGTTTTATTTGAAACTGTGCTTTGATTGAAAATATCCCTTTAGACAGAAAATTCGCTACCTGTGTTTCGATTGAAATAGCAACTGTATTTTGTTTGATCTGGGTTGTGACCAGGACTAATAAAATTATCTTTATTTCGAATACAAAAGGTGTCTGTTGATTTGAGCCTTGTAAAAAGTGGGACTTTGGCACTTTGAGGGTAAAGAAAATGCCATTTTCACATCTGGCGTTAATGTAATTATGTCTGCAACTGAAAGCGATTGTGTAACTCGCTCCAGTGACGTACTGGGACGACTTTAACAGCTTTGTTTTCGTTTCATCATTTTTGATGTCAACGAAGGTTCATTTTAATCAGGGATTGCAATATTGATGAAACTTGCGGTGGTTAATTGAAAATGGGCAGGCTCCATTTTGTCAAATGGTCTGTGAATAGTACTCGTATATATAGTAAATGATCCAAACTACCACTTCAACCCTCATTTGTCACACACGCGAATGAACATAGAGTGGACTGGGTTAATTAATTTTGTTGTGGTCGTAGTAGCGTAAATATTTCAGCTTGTCAACATGATGTTTTTGGCAATGAATGACTACGTGCCGAGAATATCGGTTAACATTGGCGCCACGAGTGGGAGGGGTGGGGATTCATTATTGATTACTTAGTGGTCTTCACTCCCACGAATCCTATTGTTTCTCACGCAACAAAATATTGTTTCAGGGAATACTTCACTTCATTATCATAGTCGATACAATAACAATTTGTTGTGTTATTTTTCAAATAAGATTAGGAAGGGGTCGCTAAGCTTCTATATGCTAGCAGCAGTGGAGTTACAGATATATTTCATTCCGTACATAATTCTAATCCAAATCGTTGACCTTGTGTATTCGAAAAATATTCTGCATTTTGTGAATCCCTCTTTCATACAAACGATATGCAATCGTGTAAAACTTCTGATCTTGAAAATATTCAACAAAATGTAAAACTCATTTCGGAAGACATACTACACATCATCAGATGATCGTTCGGGATGTAATGCAACTACATGTTTGTGAGGGGAAATTAGAATATTTGTGAACAACGCTCAGACACGTCATTTGATTCAATTCAAACTACACGTCGTGAAGACATTTTCAATGAATATTTGTACTAAAATAAAAAATTTATGATCTATCCAAATCCACTTCGAAAAGGTATGGGTTTCAGTTGAAATAAAAATGCCGTACCTCATAAGTTCGTGACTTCTACAAGTATTTTTGGAGACGACACGTAATCTAAGCTGTCTATAGACTTAGTTACTTGACTTGGCCTTTTGTTGGAAGGACCAGCAACACATTTCAATTGTTTTCAGCGCTTGCTCAGGACGATCTGTAGGTTAAGTTGTACAGACTCAGTGGGGTCAAATTTTTTACTAAATGGTGAAGGATCTGAGAAAAAAGTTATTTTCATGCAGCATCCCAGGATAAATACATTTTGAACTATCAAGACTTCAATATAAATATACCTAGTTGATGAAGCTCTGTAAATAAATTGCAAAAGTTCGTGGCTTCGACTTTGTCATATCAATAGTTTTTTCGCATTTTTTTTGGGACGACCCGCACACTCAGCTGACCTCACTTAAGTTTTCGTCGGAACTGACCACCACCACTTGTTTTATTTGTTCAGACAAAATTTCGAATAAATGGTGAAGGTGTCGGGAAATTGTTATTTTCCTAACAAGTGCGGAAAGTGATACTTTTCCGCACGCGACTGCCGTTTACCGAACGACGCGACGCGGAATTGGGGCATGCAGTCACAAGTGGAAAAGACACACTATGCGTATGAAAATTCAAAAAGCACATTAACAATATATATTATATTCAAACATAAAAACCTCTCGATGAAAATCTACTGATTGATATTGATATTAATGTTGAAAACACAATTTGATGCATTTTGCATATGAGTCAAAATAGCCGCTGGTGGTAACTGGCTATAAAAAGTATCAAAAAAGTATTATATAATTCCTGCATACCTTCGTAAGCAAATTTCTGCTATCTAGAGCGTTTTGGAGAATGATTTCTTTTGATGTCAACGTTTTCGATTTCTTACTCTTGAAACCATCTGATTTTCTTTTCAGCATAGCCAACAGTTTAGGATAAGTCGCAATGCCAATGTTATCATGGTTTATGTTTATTGTTGACCTTGGCATTGAATAAATTGACCAAAGTGACGATGGCTTCATTTCTTTGGACAGTTCATCAGAAATGCTAACATAATATTTTCTGAAAGTGAATTGAGTTTGTGTTCCAGCTTCCAGTACATGCATTTTTTATAGACTGTTTCGTATTTTTCACGAGATTTTGCTGGTAACAAATTGTAGGAAGCATTTTTCGCGTTTTCCACTATATCGGGTATATCATACAGCATTCCAAGAAATAATTCTGAACTATTGATACATCAATTGATGAATCTCTGTTAATAAATCACAAAAGTTCGTGGCTTCGACTTTGACATTTCAATAGTATTTACGAACTTCTTCTGGGTCAACCTTTATACCTTAGAGACGTGGATACTTGACTTGACTTTCCGTCGTATCTGACCACCAAAACATTTCAACTGTTTCCAGCACTTTCCTACGACGATCTGTAGGTTATGTTGTGACTAAGAGTAAAAATTTTAAAGAAATGGTGAAGGATCATAGAAAAAATAATATTCATGCAGCATCCCAGGAGATAAAATTACAATTAATAAATCAATACATGTAACTCTCAATTATCCAGACATCAGTATCAATATCTATCTAGTTAATGAAGCTTTGTTAATAAATTGCAGAAGTTTGTGGCTTCAACTTCGTCATTTCAATAGTTTTTCCGCACTTATTTCAGGATGAACCTGTATACTAGGTTGTATAGAGATTCAGATGCCCCTTGATACCTGACTTTTTTGACATATTTTGATACTGACTTTAGTGGATTCCGATAAGTTTATTAACGTTACAAGGCCGGCAAATAACGGATGAAGTTGAATATTGTTATGCGAGGCGCAACCGAGGATTATAACAACCGAATCCGTTATTTGCGTATCGGCCGTGTGTCATTCAAGACTTTTCGTAATCTCACTGAAAAATTACATTTTTATTCCGAGGATCTAAACGGCCGCTGGCCGTTAAAAAATCTTTACGGACGGAGGCTGTTAACATTAACTTTCCAATTATTCTCATCTGAATACCGTTAAACCGAAATAACAGTATGGGATTACGAAAAAATGGTGAAATGACCGGGACCAAAATTTTGAAGAAATGGTGAAGGATCTGAGAGAATATAATATCGTTTTACGAGTGACGAAAGTAAAATTGTTTGAAGCGAGAGAACAGTTATAAGAGTATTATAATTTGATAGTTCTGATGGTGTATTCGGAAAATCTATATCACATTCCGAATCAGAAATCTTGATAACTTAAAAAACTAAAGATGCTTTCAATGCAAACTGACAAACAAGTCTAAATAATTGACGGGGAACGTCAAACTAAAGAAACCAGGCAAGTAGATATAAATAGTTTTCAAATGTCACGGTATTTATACTACTCTATTTTCCGCATTAATTGAAAAAAAGTAAAAACAATGACATCTTATACAAATGATTCCTATCTTTGTTCGTTAATGACATAAAGTCGTCAAAACATTATATACGATGGCGGGAAATGATTGAAAATATAAATTTGACTGTCGTCACTACAAACGGAAAATGTCTCTCAGTTGCGATGAAAATCACGTTTTTCCTGAAGGTGCTTTATTACGAAATGATGTATTGCGTAATGGGTTTTGAAAAAAAGTTAATTTCTCACAGCGTCCCAGAAGTTATATCAATAAAATTGATCCAATACAAAAAATAACTATCAAGATAATGATCTGAATGAATATACTTGATGAATTTCCGTTGATATGTCACGAATGACATTTCACCAATTTTTAGCCCTTTTTTGGGACGAACTGTAATGCTAATTGTATAGAGACTCATATGCTTCCTGAGACTTGACTTTCTGTCGGAACTGATCACATATTTCATACTGACTTGACCGAATTTTGATTAAATAATGAACATAGCGGGGTCAACATTTTGAGGAACTGATGAAGGATTCGACTAAAAAGTAGTTTTCATGCAACATCCAAGGAAATGGTGGAAAATAGTTATTTGTTTTACTAGGCATAAAAGCACAAGATTCAATGCCGCGGCTGGCGTTTCATATGAAACCAGCCAAGGCATTAAATCTGCTTTTCTGCCGTGTGAAACATATAATTTTTTCTTCAAATTTGTTCCAATTCCACGCAAAATCGACTTTTTCATATTTAAATTGCGTTTCATTATCAATATCCAAATAACTAAATTATTTCATCAAAGGTAACTGGGCCCTGCGTTACTATGTTTACCGCTAATGACGTTTGTTGAATTTGTTTGTTTACTGTTTACTTTGTCATTGTCAATTTTAATAACCAGTTTGATTTAAATTATTACTTGGAAGGTTGCCTAGCAACGAACTTTTTCTGCCTAGGCAGTAAAAGTGGACTTTTTCTGCCTAGGCATTGAAAGTACAACTTCTAAGCCTGCCAAGTGTCATTAAAAGGCCGCTTTTAATGTCATTTGGAGAAAAAAGTTATTTTTGTACATAATCTCAGTAGACACATTAATGAAATTGATTAACATATAACATTTTGAATTATCGTGGTGATAACGTCAATATACCTGATTGATGAAGCGGCATTAGTACAAAAATTGAAAAGTTGTCTAAGTAAATGTTTTTTATTCAAACGTTGAATAAAGAAGTATTCCCTAGTACTAAAGTGGAGATAACATTTATGTGTATCTTGGAAAAAAGATTCTTTACTCTCGAGTCACTTTCAATTTTTTTCTCCTCTCTAGCACAAAAAAGGAGATAATTTAAATTTGGATGGTACAATATGAGTTTTGGATAATGCAGGCACTGTTATGGAAAATTAAATTCTCCGAGATATTTTAAATAAACTCTTTTGATGCTAAAAATCTGCCAATAATGGTATAAAAAGTTATTTTTACGGATAAATTTAGGATATGAAGTGCTATATCAATTTCGTTTAGAATTCTTAGCGAAGGTAAAAAATGGAATAATATAAAGGCTGTTCCATCAAAGAAAGAGCAACTTTGTTTCGTCATGACTTTTTAAATGATCCTCTATACTCAATTTTTCTTTTTTGTTGATTTAAGGAAAAACTGAAACGTTCGTGTCTTAACACCCAGTACGTGTGAAATTTCATAAATCCTTCAAGCCTTCCAAACTTAACACAAAGAGTTATCCAGAAATGAAGTTTCCTCATTTCAATCCGAGTTTCACTCAGCTTCTCTTCAGCATCAGCAATATTTCACCTCCCACACAGGCTTCGTTGCGATTCGTTACAGGGGAAGCCGTCCATTCAGATGTATTGGGCACAACACGTGCGCTACCCGGGAGCGTTCTGGCAAGAACAGCCGGGAAAACGGTTTATAATTCAGGGTTTTCGATTTTCTGTAGTTTGAGATTAGACTTGCCAAGAGTAGATTAATCTTCTTACGGTTGGTAACTGACCATGGACGGCGACGAGGGAAGTTCAAATAAGGCTGGGAAAAAAATGAAATTTTTAAATAGTTACCTCTTGTTTTGAAAGGAACCATTCTATTCAAAACGAGCCACCCTAAATAACTTTTGAAACAATGATTTGCAGTAAAAATAAAAAACAGGTCAACAATCATAGGAGGTCACATTTTAATATATTCGTTCTAGAGACAAATATGGAAGCAATAAATCAGAAAAAGAGATTTTTTATTAAAATTTGAATCAAAATCTGATAACTTCACAATGAGAGAAACAAATTTTCTATAGTAAATGTTCAAAAACGTTTCCACCAACTTCCATAGCCGCCCTCACATGGTTGAGAATCTCGTCTTCTAATGTTGTAGACTTCGAATGACCCCATAGAAAGAAATCTAAAGGATGAGATCCGGAGACCTTGGTGGCCATTCTGTAGGACCTCTTCTGTCAATCAGCGACCAGGAAAATTATAATCGAAAAATTGTCGGACTGGAGCTGCATAATGGCGAGGTCCTGCTGAAAAACTATTGCGTTTTTGAATAAATTCATATCCTCGTCAATTGCCCTATTGAGAACGGTATTATTCGATTCTCCAACATATCAAATTATCATCGATAAAAAAATGTCTCATGATGTGGTCACCAAAAATTCCTGCCCAAACATTCAGTTTTTGAGGTCGTTGGGTTTGAACTTGACGGTATAAATGAGGATTCGTATCACTTCAATATCGACAATTTTGCCGATTCACCTCTCTATTCAAACTAAACGTACTTTCATCCTGAAAACAAATTGTATACAATAAATTCGATGCAAGTTGATCCGTTCAGTGAGACTTTCACAAAACTCCATACGTCGATCGAAATCATCTTCGTTCAGTTCATGAACTAGTCTAATCTTATATGGATGAAATTCGTACTTATGAAGGATCCTGAAAACATTTGTACGACTGATTCCTGCTTCTCGAGATAACTTAGTTAGAGAAAACTGCAATAGAAATAGCTTCATCTTTGACATCTCTTGAACGGTTATGCTTTTTATGGTTAACAGATCCAGTTTCCATTTTGTTCGATAATTTCGAAACGTATTTATGTGGTACATTTCTTCCTGGATGATTATCATGGAACATACGGGCAGCAGCTCTAGCACTATTTCTATTCTCACTATTTTAAACTCTCTATTTCAATCCATTCTCGAAGCGTATGAACCATTAGTTTCTTAAGAATTCACAAAAACAGAAACATCAATTGTAACTCCACCTGGTAGGTAATCGTTATTGTAGAATGAGACAAATACAAAATAAAGAGATTGTCGAATTCAAACTTAACTAGGCAAAATAAGACTTTTTTGAAGTATACTTCAAAAAAACACCTATGAAACCTAGGTAACAGATTGTACAGAAGTTCATTCAGGGTGGCTCGTTTTCAACACAAATAATTTTTAGCTTCCAAACTATGAGCTTCAGACCATAATGTATTCTACTTTGTTAAAATCCATTAACAAAAATGGTGACACGCTCTGGGAGTGCGATAGGGAAAGTAACATCAAATCTGATTATGTCAAATTGTGTGTGTATACTATTGTGTTGAGGTGTTTTTTAATTTTTCCTGAAAATCATTGTTCCAAAAGTTATTCAGGTTGGCTTCTTTTCTACTCAAATAATTTGTAGCACCCGAACTATAAGCGTCAGACCATATGTATTACACTTTGTTGAAATCTGCTCATCATGGAGCATCTGATGCGAAACAATATAAGGGGATCCATTCCAATAAAAATGGTGACATGCCCTGGGGGTGCGATAGGGAAAGTTAGATCAAATGTGAATATGTCAAAATGTGTCCTCCTGTATACTATTGTTGACGTGTTTTTTAAATTTTTTCTGAAAATCATTGCATACAATAACTGAGATATTCCGTAGGCAATACTTCCGTAGCCACCCGGTATATCATTAAGATTTGGCCAAAGTGAGTATTAGTTAAATTGCATCTTTAATCGTATAGATTGGTAAGGATCATAATTTCAAATTTTCTTCGGTTTTTCTTGAGGAATAATGGTTCAAAATTTTAATTGCCAACACTACAATGACATCTCGCAGCCTCAAACATATGCCAGGTCGAGTTTCTAAAGCGATTTATTTGGGTTCCCTATCTTTAGCAGGCTGATTTACAAGTATTCTAGTAGCCGATATACATCAATCGATAGAGCATAAAATGAGTGATTTTTTAACGAAAATACTAGTAGGAAATCAACTCTGCCATGAAAGACAGTCTCTCGTCTTATTCTGTTATGTTTTAGACTGGCAACTGTCATTTATTGATTTGCGATAAACATTTAAAAACAAAAAAAAACGCGATTTTTCCTTATAAAGTGAAAACTCAGATAACAACTGGTTGCTCCAATGAGAAAATTTGTAGTGAATTGAAATACGAACAAAAGATTTTCTACGACCAGATCGAATCATTAGTAACGGAGAAATACTGGAAAATCCGGATGTTTTCCATGAGTTTATATTCTTACAAAGATTCTGCGAGATTTGATTCGCAAGTTTGTTAAATATATTATTATTCTTACACATTCACAAGTACACCATACTCCGATTCATTACCGATTCCATAAGATGATTTCCATATTTAACTTCTCTCGATCAATAGAAATACACAATGATACGCTACTGATTTGACGTTAATCGGCTGTGTTTTTAGACCAGAGGATTGAATGAGTTGGTTTTTTGATGCATGAGAGAAGAATTCGAATTTCAGTGAATTAGTTCGTTTCACTCACAGAGATGTCCAATTCAGACACACCAATTTACTTTATTTTCTTTCCTCAGCCGAGATGACAAGTATACAAGGACACTTTGGATCTTGTTTTTTACTCCTCTCTTTGTACTCACGGGGCGGTAGCAGAACTCAATTTGCATATTAGTTTTCGTATTATTCAACTTCAATTGAAAAGAAATGAACTCTTTACTTCCCGAGTTTTTCAAACTCTCAGAATCAGTTTAAAAAAACATTTCAAAATATAATAACAGCACTTATTCATAACTCGGCTCAGATGATGACACATTGTGTCGAAACAATTGTAAACGTGACTTTACAAGTATAAATTCTTTGTGTAAATTGGAAGCTTTTTTTCCTCTTTATTTATCAGTCATGATGAATTTACATGTATTATATGCCACCACGATAGAACAGCACACTAGTCTAAAACTATCATTATCTATAAAAAACGGTAATTTTTTTAATTTTTCGTGAAAATCTACACTACCCCACATTTTTTCAACTATGGAACGATATTTTTCATTTGAACATTTCCAGCAGAAGAATGGAAATTAAGAAATGATCCATGCAATCATTTTGAACGATGTCGTTTGTTTATTCTCTCACTTGAAGTATTTGGAAAAGCTGAAGATGGGCGTCCTAGACTTTGTTGCTGTTCCACACCTCATGGGATACTTTGTGGCAATTCCCTATGAAATGCAAGTTGCGGGGTGGTGAATAGACCCCACCACTTTTTTCAGAGCGGACAGCAATCCTATATCTATTTTATGGTATCAGATCTGCCCCTCCCCCTTGTTCTTTTTGCGAGAAATTTTTTACTCGTGTTATGGGTTCAGTATCTTAGCATGTTGACGTCATAGATAACACCCTATTGTCCATTCATTCGACATAATACCACTCTTCCGGTCCAATAAATAATGGTCCTCTGGATTTACATTCCAGACAATTCTTTCTTTGGAGACAAAAACTATTTTTCCTTATAGATATTTCTTTCAAACCATATACTGATTTCACGCATTTCTTGCAGCAAATTGGTACTTGTGAACTTATTTTCTGTGTACAATTTATACGAAAGATTTTTCTTGATTCGACAAAGTTTTTCAATACCTAATCATTATACTATAGGAGTAGTGGATTTTCTATAACGAACTCCAGCATTCGGTTGCTTCGTTGATTTTTGCCTTGATAAATATAAAATGCTGTCAAATATTCACCAGGAGTATCGACCTTGCACATTTCACAACCAAACCGGTTTGGCTTGCCACATTGAACTGTTTGCGGCTATGCCTGCCGATGTATTTGACTATGAACGTTTATGGTTCCATTCTCTGTCGCTTCCTGAATATTTTCTGCGAAGTTTCCTTTTTTTGCGTACTTCGGCAATTTCATCACATAACCCAATTCTCCGATTACTACATAATTTCAGTTCCGCTTAGGCCCGAAGTTGTCGACCGGAAAGATGATCCCCACCGACAATTTCATTCCCAGAATTTTCACCAGTGGGCTTCAAATGAATATTTTTCTCCATGCATCCTGGAGGTTTCAAACCGTTCTGGAACGAATATCTGGAAATATCGATAAATAGTTAGAACTACAAAATACAAAAGTGAATTATCCTAGCGTTGCATGTATGCTACACCCGTGTTTATATCAACTTCCAAAATTTAATAAACTAAAATCGTAGTTATGACATACTAATACATCCATAAAAACGTGTAAACACTGAAGTACAACAAAACCCAGGCACGTCCATATTTTCCTGATTTGCAAAACCACTATTTTGAAGAACACAATTTAGGAAATAATTACAAATCAATGACAGTTTATTTGTCAAAGAACTCTATTTAGAAATTGTGACGCCATCTATTCACCGGAGTGAAAAGTTTTTTCGTTACAGCATGATTTGGAATACCTAATTTACGTTTCATATGTGCAACGTTAGACGTTAAAGTTAACATTATCGGTTTAAGTAGGTGTAATAAAGAAAACAATGCAACTAGATGCGTCGGAAAGAGTCAAACTACTTCAGTAAACATTTCAGCTACAAATGCACTTGAGAGAAATCTTTCCAGTTTAAAAAAATATCCTCTCTCTCTCTAGTTTTTTTTCTCACTCTCTCCTGCTCCATTTTCTTCTCCTTTCTATCTGTCTCTCACTCTCTCGCTCTATTTCTTCCTAATAATCTTTCACCCTCCCTTTCTGCCTTCCTTAATCTATCTCTCACTCTTTCGCTTTATTTTCTACATATTTCTCTCTCTCTCTCTCTCATATTCTTTTTTTTCAGATAAAATATTCCTACAAACGTCAGTGCTTTAAGTAGTTCAGTTTTTTTTGTTTGAACATGCTGATAGTAGAAATTATTGTTTTATGCCAGACATCATAAGAGGAAACGACACTTTCATCTTGTTCTTTTCTACTACGTGAATTTGTATTGAAAAATGTTCCAGAAACGCACTGTTTCCAAAGGACTGTGCTCTCAAACCTTCTACAATGCGGAGTTACCTTCACAATGCCGCCTTTTTGTTTAGTCTCTATCTTGCTCTTTGAATCGTTCTTTGAGGCGAGAGATCGGAATTATTTCGAGCCATTTGTCGAATAAGAGAAAACAAGGAATTCTATCTCGAGACTCGAATTCTCAACAAAAAAGGATAATTCCCTGGAAAGTCGTTTATATACTTCAGTCAGGTAGGTTTAGGAATGTTTCGTGTCCAACTCCGTGAAGTTTTTCTATCGTTCTCTGGATTCAATTCAGTTGAATTGAAAGCTGACAGCAAACCAAGTTAATGAGCTTGGGTTAGCATCAGAGTGGTTGAAAATACAAAACGAAGTGTAGTAAGATTGGTTCGATGAAACGCCAATAAGCTGATTTCACAATAGATTTATTTCACCCCATTTAGATATAATGACGATATGAATGCAAGTGGATATACCTCTGAGTATTTGGGATTGACAAAATATTCTTTTGAACATGATATCCTTTTTTATATTTCAAGAAGTATTATGCTCCGAACAGTCGAATGAAAATCGGACATTTTTCAAAAAAATATGACCTATGCTGTTTCCGGTTTTCCACTGCATTCACTGACCATTCAATCATGCCATTCTTTGGCCTGTTGAAAAATGTTTAGTTGAGTAGCAGGTTGTATCACAGACAAGCCCCGCTCCGTGGCAGTGGCCAATCAGCGACAAATAGATTCCTTACTCAACAGTTGTACACAATATAAAAGCAATAGAGAATGTTCGTAGGTCAATACAGCAGAGGTTCGTGGCTCAGTTAGATAAGTAGCCGGACAAAGACAACTCTCTGTGGCGCATGTCTGGGCAAATTCAGAAACTAAACTATTCCGTGGGTACTTCAGCAGTGCACACTGAAAGGCGCCCGACGTCTATGACCTACGCTCTCATTAGACACTGATCTGTTTACCAAAGTAATGGTGAATAGTAAAGAGCTGTTAAATGGCTTCCAGCACGCGCTTGGGGGAATAGTATTGATGCAGTTTTGCTCAAAAACCTTCCGCATAAATTCCTAATTCAGCTACCACACGTTACGACTGCCATTTCAAAGTGGCAGTGTTATCCAGATTGTCTAAAGCGGGTAAGCTTTGAGGCTACATACCTATTTCGCAGCTTAGTGTCATCGCTAAGGTGGTGGATAAAATCACACTCAAAAGGCTGCTGAACCTTGGGGAAACATTCAAGCTCGTCCCGGAGGTGCAGATCAAATTCCGCAGAAATCACAGGTTGTCCGAATTGTACACAGGATGAAGGAGTCCTTTTACCAAGGTCTCAACACGTTCATGGCCCTGTTGGACATGGAAAAGGCCTTCGATATAATTTGGATCAAGGGCCTGGTCAACAAGATGCTACGGGCAGGCTTGTCTCTGAACTCAGTGAGATTGATCGGCTCTTACCTCCCAGGAAGATCATTTTGGGTATGAGTAAATAGAAATCATTCAGGAGGGTATTCAGTTGAGGTAGGTATTCCATAGGGTTCGTGCTTATCTCCCCACTGATACTCTTCATTAATAAACGATTTTCCGCGGAATGAGAGAGTGAGTGCTGCAATATATGTGGCGTGGTCGCTGCTACGCAGATCTAAATTGTTTCGGATCGGTACGTTGTGCCGTTTATGGGGAGCTTCACGAAGAAGGTTCGCTTCTTGAAGCTGCCTCCTCGGAGGTTGAGGAACAAGGATGAATACGTGAGTGAGTCGAGCTCTGTGACATTCCACAAATATCAACCTAGCTATCCAGAAGGTGGGGGCTGCGATTAGGCGCACCTACCCTCTGATAGTCAAAAATTCCAAATCGAGCACATAAAAATTTGCTGATTTATAAACACATAATTTGACAAGATTTGCGACGTCGACTTAGTTCTGACATATATAAGAAAGTTATTACATAACTTCTATAAATTGTTCTTCAGGGTGTATGACAATGCCCTCCGTAAGCACGGGGGCCTCATCTACCAAGCTCTGGGCTCAGTCCAGGAACTCTACGAAGAACCGGGCCTGTAAGTGGCAGCCAATAATATATGTTAGACCAATTCCTAAACCCAGTTTTTTGCTCTGAGCTCTTTCCAGATTGACAACAAACTGCCGCACTGATTTCATTCGTCTAATCTCTGCATTGAATACCTCAAACCCAGGCACAAGCGTCGGAGGAGGCGTGGATTAGGCACGAAATCTACCTAGTCTTGGAGTAATTACGGAACTGCTAACTGTTATCGTGGGTTCGTCTCAAGTGTCTCACTCTGGGGGTATTAGTAGGCGGCTTGGCGTTGTAACCGGGGGATGGACTACAATTGGCTATCGTGATCTTCACTCTCCCAATATGATGTCGTAGAAGCCAAAGAAATAAAATGATGTGAATATTTTGATTTTGAGACCTGAAAAGTGCAGAACAGATGAACAAAACAACATTCAAATTTGAATTTGAGTAGCCGGACACATACCAATTCATTAGCGAGATGGTGTGGGTTCGAATTTCAGATGGATGCATGAAAAGCTTTCAAATGTATTTTCCATATCAATTATCTCTCAATTTCTGACTGGGTGAGTACGTAAAAAACATAAATTCATGTAATTTTCATTTTCTTCTACAGAAGAAAAACATCGTCTATTCAAATTGAATAGTGAACACTGGTTATAATCATAGAAAAAATATAGTATTCTACTTTCTTTCAATGGCTATTACTCGAGTGAGTGAGAGCAATCATTACAAGCTCTTTGAATAATATATTAACACTACTCTAAAATTTCTATAACCATACGTCTTTTTCGAATATTCACGTCCCGATAAAAAGTACAGAAATATTTGCAGGGTTTTTCTGTGGAGGCGCTATCTTCATTCAAAGCACACTCTCATATTTTTTACTACTCCTCCGCCTTTCCTTTCTCAAATGAATGTAACAATTTTCCAACCATGAATACATATCGGCTTGTTATTTATGAAATTCCTTTATTAAAACCCAACTTATTCGCTGAAGACGGGTAGTATTTTTTACTCGTTCCTTTCGAGCATTTCTTCACATTCATTCCATTCGGAAGCTTGAATCTGTTCCATTGTGCGGAAATACATTCCAATTGCAATATCGTTTTGTAAAGCTTCACTTTGTTGTTTATTTTGCGCCGTTTTGCCAAAATTATCTGATACATCAAGAAAAAGTCAATGATACAAAAAGCAGGCTCGGTCGAAATCATATAATTATCGTTAGCGGGAAACTCCGATCAAATAACACAACTTAATTCCTAAAGTGTAGATAGTGACTCATCGGTTGTACGGTTCATAATTCATATAAAGCAGGTCAAAAAATAGAACAGAAATAAGCTAGGTACTTTGGATTCAAATTAAGTGTTACTTTGCCACTTTCGTACATCCCCTCCGCACTTTCGAAAACCAGAAAATGTACGATAATTCACTATCTACAATTTAGGAACTAGACTATAGATGAGTAACTCGCCGCACACGACTTAAATTTTATTTGTAAGGGACATCTTCCCTCACCGGCAGTGTCGTGCGTTGTTTACAGACATATTGAGGTTCAATAAAAAAGAAATAATGGAAACCTGATATTATGATGGAAGAATCTCCACAGATTTTGAGAACAACTGATGCTCTAATTGACAGGTTTTTTTCATAATTCATTCATTTTACTCTTTTCCAATTCGGTTTCCCTTTCCCGAAACCAAACAGAAAATGTTTTGTTGTTGTTCTGTCAAATATCAAATGTAGCGTTGTCGTACTAACCAGACTATATCGACAACGAAGAATCTCTGTTCGGCGATAAAAATATTATCGTTTTTACATGCTTCCAACAGGCTGCAATGAACATTTCGATTGTTTTCTTATTGTTATGTATTTCATCCAAAACTGTGTTTTTGGGATCTCAACTAACTCCACCTAATTTGAATAGTTAATCTCGAATGCAAAATATTTTTTTATGACATAATATCCACGAGATCAAAATCATAATTAAACACTCTACTCCTCCTTTTGCCCCAATTTTATGGATTCATATAGTTTCATTTCCCAGTGGGATATTAATGGTTATTCAACGAACAAGTGTATTAATAAGGGCGATTAACAATTGAGATATTTTATCGCGTGAGCGGAGCGAGCGCGTTAATGTTCGAGATTGTTAATCGCCATTTTAATTCACGAGTTCGTTACAAAACTTTTTACCGTAATTTTCAAAAAAAAAATGGTACTACTTGGGGATTGAACCCTCGACCTTGCTATCACCTCAGGACTCAAACCAGCATTTTACCAGCCGGCTGCATGACTATCTAGCTATTAATGCTACTGACAACTTTACTGATATATTTGATGTTTTCTGAATTTTTAAAAAAGTAATACACTGAAACATTTGTTCCGTTTTAAAAATAAACATGGTATGCGATGGACCCCACTGTTCTTGTGGAAAAGCATGGGATCCACGAAAAGATAATAATAATAATAATAATAATAATAGTCTTAATAATTTTGTTTTACAAAAAATTATTCTGATATAAATATAAAACAATATGAAAATAAAAGACAAAGTTCAATTTTTATAGTGACAAGTCACTATCAATTGCTCTTCCACTTAACCTTAACCTTTTAAACAACGCCAAAGGAACATTGGAGAAACTATAGAAGTAATACAAACATGTTGTGTATTAATAATGCATTCACAAGTATAGATGCGAATCCAGAAACTATAATTAATGAACCAGACTACTTGAGGCAGAATAAATACAATTTGTGGAGTAAGAATCCTTTAGTCATTGGTGAATCATCAAGATGAAACCTCTGAAGAATTTGATAACGAAACGTTGGAGAACTGGAATTTTGCGGCGTACCATACTTTGATTGATTTGTATGACTCATAATGGAATGAAGTATCTTTTCTGTATTACTGGCGTTATTAATCGATTTGGAACACAAGTGCACTAGTTATATCTTGATTTATATGTATTTTTTCAACTAAATATTTGATAATAAAATTCGTATTCGCAATTTTTTATATTAAAGTTACTCTTTCATCTGAAAATACCATTGACAATTCAACTCATGTATAAAAAATCGCATATGCCACAGTGCAATTGTCACTTTGACAGCGGCAAAAGTTAGCTGCAACTTTCTTCAGCGACAAATGCACTAGTGGTTTTTTCACTTATTCATTTGTTTATCAATTATCGCGAAGGTGGTTGCCAAAATAAATAGTTTGTCAACAACTTATTGACTTTTTAAGCAGTAACAATTCGGTGTGCCTACTAATACAGTTGCGACGCAATCATACTTCCACCAAGATATTGAATGTCTTAATATTGCAAAATTGGACAATCAATGTGCGATAAATTAACGGAGAAGACTACAAAAAAGCGGTAGTTGAAACAGTTTGGAACACCACCGTTAAAAGTTGATATTATAACGAATTTGCTATTGTACTTAACTCTTTCACCGACGGACGTTCAGTTCAATTCATCACGATCTACACGTAATGCTAAACATAAAATCCTATAAGCACAACCCGACAAGAGAAAATCTAGTGAATCGGCTCTTGATAAATTAGAAGTATTTGGAATGGCCAGATTATATGACGAAAATAAACCGGAAGGACTTCAAAAGAAATTGTATAATATTTTGGCGTTTGAATTAGCTTGGCGCGGAGGCGAAGCAGCTTACTGCAAAACTACTTATTTCGTATAATGGAAAAGAAATTGAACATATCGAGTTTAATCCTTTATTTTCGAAAACGAGACGAGGCAGTAACAATGAATTATGTGACAGCAAATGATTTGCGCCTAATATTTTAGAGAGAGATATTTGCCCAATACGTTTATTTAAAAAGTTAATGAAAAAACGAGACACTTTCATAACATTGGACAGAGTATTTTTTACACCAAATCCCCTTTGGAAGAAGAAAAATTCTAAAGGTTGGTATAAGAATGTGCTGATTAGAATGAATGAAATTTCCAAAAGTACTAAATGTTCAGCACAACGCATTGGTATAGATGTCAAACGTGTCAAAATTACAAATCACTCAAATCGAGCGGCAGCATTTAACGAATTGAGTAAAAGAATAATAGAAGAACAGGCTCTAATGAAAATAATAGGACACATACAACATCTACTACAGAAACGATTAGCTGTGGCACCCACAGCGACATCACCCCAGTATGAATTTCAATAACTGCGTTCTCAATAAATGTACAGTCGAAAAAAATGTGTTTATTATCAATGTTTTATAAATGAAGTTTATTCATTAAATTGTCCTGCCGAATTACACTCGATGTTTGTATTGATATCAGGTAAATTTATTTTTGTTGTTAAAATTCTAAATTGTTTTCTTCAACAATTTAACTCGAGACACTTTCAACCTATTTTTGATAGTTGACAGTTTTGGTCGTATAATTGCTAGGCAACAGTTCCTCATTAAATAACCCAATAAAATACAAATCTCTCGTACATGTATAGGTGAAAATCACATTACATTTTCAATTAGTATATACTAGCTATCACCAACTCTATCGTACTGATTTTGAAATTACAATAAATTCACCACTCTTATAATACATTCACAATATTACTTGAATAAATGTTATTCAAACTGTTTTTTCGCCACAATGGCGAGTTTACGATTCATTCCGAAGCAGTCTTCTTCCGACACATCCCAAATAAATCACACGAGAACATTCCCATTAAATTTCCTCCGATCCTTTTCAGGTGAGTGCTTGGGTGACCCAACTGATAATAAGCCAGCCTACACACGATGCGCGCAGAGCTGTCCTTTCTTGCGTCCTTCGGGTCGCCCTTTCCTCCTGGAACATCGGGAATTTCAACGGAGCCATGGAAATCATTGCCGGCCTCAAGTAAGTTATAATTCCATTTATTATAGGGGGTGCCTTCGCTTTCTCATCACATCGCATCCTCCCTTCGTATTCTTCAGGGACTGGCGTCAGTGGATGATAGTTTATTATTTCGAATTATGGGGCGAACCTTACAGAGATGTTATTTAGGGGGGGGGCAGCATTATGTGGATTTTGAAGTCGAGATAACGAACACGAGGACAGTCATGAAAAATTCATTCGGACAATATAGAAAGTTGGCTAGCTATCTCACCGAAGAGCTTAGAACTTCAGAACTGCATGTTTGAATATTTATAAGAATATTCCTCTTCTACTATTGAATTCTCCATTGATTACATATTGATTGTTAATTTATAAATGACGATAGTTCAGAAACCCCGTGGATCCTAACTCATTATTCAACGGCACTCGATCAATCACTGATTTAGAATTTTTTGAATCCACGGAAACTGAGAGGTTTAGCTAGGAAACACACTGACCTACCAGGACCGATCGTCCAGCAACGACCAAAAATTTAAAGGAATCAATAGAAACTTTCAAGCTCACACTTATCGACCAGAGTTTTCAGCAGATTGGAATTTCAAACATGGTCTTTGAAAACCGGTCGAGGACGATCATTCAGCGTGAGTTGTCGTCCGATGAAAATACACGTGTTTGAAAATTTTTAGCAGTTTGATGGTCGCGAAAGGTCGGTTATGGTTGCTCTCAGTGTGCTGGCTGCCTTCGACTAATAACAAAACAGCAAATATACCAAACAAATTCCTCAAGAAGGCTTTGCTGCATTAAACTCATCACTACTTGCATCCGCGAATGTCAGATTGACTCTATTTTCTTAGTCTCAACTTTGATCTGTGATCCAAATTAAGTCGGCACCATTGCCAACTCTGTTATTATTGATGCTACGGTTAAATGGGCAAACTAGTATCATATTTAATGGCTTTCTCGATGCCGAAAACAAAAAAAAATTGACAGTCGCGTTTTCAGAATATTTCATAAAATGATATTTCTTTCAATGGAACACCCTATATTTTTTCATGCATTTCGATTCGTAATAACATTCTCAACAACAGAGCTCATATCACTTTCCTTCCAAAGTGGAAAATGAGCGACTTATGTGGAAATATTTATTTCTTTCACTAGTACAAAAAAATTCTTTGTTTTGGTTAATAAAACCTCGTGATTGTCCCACACATCCAATTTTGGTACTTATACGAATGACAATATTTTGTAACTAATATCAAAATAAGACGTTAAAAAGAAAAAATTGCGCTGGGATGTGAACTCGTGAAACCCGTGATCATCATCTCGCACCACTCAATTGACACAACTGAGATATTTGGTATTAATGTACAAAACGATAATTTCCATCTTAAAGCCATTCCGCTAGCCGCATTTATTTTATGAATCAAAATATGTCTGCTGTAATGATAACTTTGAAGCCGTTTTTGTACAGAACAGAAAATACTGGAGGGTCATATGAATGTGGTTGGAAAAAATGTGTTTTATTCGATAAAACATAATTATTATGAGCAATCAAGTTGCCTTGAATCTTTGTTGAAATACTATTTGTCAAATATTCTTGGGTAGGTATATCAAGACAATGTCATTAATTATTGTAACTTTCAACTACTCTTCGAATATTTTTCGAAATGCCGATTTCCCACCAAGAAAAATGTGATATGTTAGAATCCTACTTGGGTTGCCAGAAAAATTGCGTAAGAGCACTCCAACACTACAGCAATTCGTTCCCCGATCGTGAATTACCTAATCGGCGTTTTTTTGCTGTGTTTTATCGTCGATTCAGGAACAATGGAAACGTTTTTGAGAAGAGATGAACTAAAAATCGTTTTGTAATATCTGAAGATACAGAAATTGACGTTTTATCCTACTTTGAGGTATATCCAAATAATTCCATCTGATATTTATCTAGAGAAATAGCTGTTCCACTGTCTGGTATTCAACGAATTCTGAAGAAACATAAGATTTCTCCTTATGAGTTAAGACCAGTGCGAACACTAGAACCTGGCGATCCGGAGAGACGATTGGGGTTTTGGGTGGTTTATGAATAAATGCAGACAAGATCCAACCTTCTATAGAAATATTATATGGAGCGATGAGGCTAATTTTTCAATTCGTGGGATGTATAATAGAAATAATTTTCATTATTGGAGTAGACATAATCCATTTCTAGTCCATTCCCCACAATCCGCAGAGACGATTTAGTATTAATGTTTGGTGTGGTCTATTTAGAGAGAGAATTATTGTTCCATTTTTCTACCATGGTTCTTTGAACGGACCCCGTTACATTAATTCATTTAAAAGTGTGTTGGAAGAGTTTTTCGATGATTTTGATCTGGAGGTTCGTCAGATGATCTATTTTCAGCAGCATGGAGCACCAGCACATATTGTCAGTGGCGTAAAAAGAATGCTGCGAGGCTGTTTTGGAAACGGATTGCTTCAAAGGTTCCTGTTAAGTGGCCCCCTCGTTCACCAGACATGACCCCTCTAGATTTTTATTTTTGGAGATTTCTGAAAAATGAGGTGTACAAAATGAAACAATAATGTAAATGAACTGAAAAATTATATTGAAACTATAATTAATAGAAATCTTGATACTGAATTTTGAAACTCCCTTTATTATGATTAGGCCATTTGTGTACATCAGTAGTCATCGTCACACTGATCTACTCTGACTTAGATTTTTGGAAATTTCAGTGGTGATGATGATACTGATTCAACCAAACTGAACTATATCTTTGAAAAGAGAAACGGATTCGCTCGATAATTGCGGCCTGTCTAATTGTTTACTAATTTCTACGGCGTAGTTAGGTATATAATTATTACGGCGCAATGATTTTGAATTCGAAATTAAATCATAACATTGTGAGAAATTTCCTGGAAGCCTCAAAGTACTGCTAATGAAATGTATTATGTAGATATGGATGGAAAGGTGTTTTGTTCTAGTTGTTGCTAGATTGTTGAAAAGTAACAAAACTACATGCAACTATTAGAATATTGCAAGCGTTATTATTGTGATGACTTCTCTTCACAAATTGCTCACCATTTTCAACAATTCCACTGATCAATTTTTGACAATTCTTGCAACCAATCGAAACCATCAATTCAAAGCATTCATGTACGTTCAGGACAATCACAGCATTATTATAGTGGGAACTTTCCACCTTGAAAATTGCCGCGGGAATTTTTTGTAGTATTTTGTTTTATTATGTGACAACTGATACTTGTGATCTGACGTCTGTCATCAGTTTACATGAAAAGTAAAAAATGATTCGAAAACGTAATTCGATGAAATTTTAAGAAAATCAACGAAAATGCATGTAAGAATACTATTTTGAGTAACGTGTCAATTTGGAAACAGTTTCAATTGATAACCTAGGGACAGAAAGAAAGCAATAGCTTTCAATCCAACAGAACAAAAAAATGTTACGGAATCCTCCAGCCAAGGACAAAACATCCATAATAATTGATATTTCATGAAGAGAACTTCATTCTGTTTAAAGTTATTCAAGTAAATTGTTGAAATAAAAATGTTATATGTATAGAGAATAGGTCTATGATTGGGGCATCCAAAAATAATCTATCGAATATCACACGAGAGTTCGATAAAGTAGAAAATAATTCTCCAGATTTTTTCTCAATCTTGTTGCCATTTGGCAATAGCAACTCGAGCCCTCCGGGCTCTCGTGTCTATTGCCTGGCAACAAGTTTTCGAAAAATCTGTCAAATTATTTTCACTTTCTTGTGATATCACAACTGATAATGGCGGAAAAATTCATTCAATGGCGTTTAATGAAAAGTAATCAGGTATCCATCGAATTTTTGAGAAGCAATCGTAGCGGAGATTGGCACCCTCTGCATTTCTCATATGCAGGACGTCTCAGAATCAATGGAGGCGGTCGATGAACGATATCATGACAGTTTCAAAAAACATCAACATCCTTGAAAACGTTCTTAGAGGAACGATGCCGACTGATCGAGTATCAGATCGCCAAACTTCAATTATTAGGTCACACGTGAAAATGGACAGTCCAAGAGACAAAGAGTAGTACATCAAGAAGTCCCTGCCTTGGAATTGCAATCAGTGAGAAGTGACTTTATTCAATGTAATAATATTTACTATTATAAATTTCGTTAATGATACGACAGACCAGTAGCACATGATTGTCGTAGGGCGTGAACTTTTCGAAACAGTAACCCGTAGGAACTGAAAATCTGTGTTACAACGTTTTAACTGCTCAGTCGAAGACGCAATTCAAATGTACAATATTTGCTTTCACATGAAGTATTGATTTCAAACTCTAAAATTCGATTCCAACGATAGTGCAACCCCAAGGCAGTCACTTTTCCAATGGAAAGAAAGGAAACGGGTATGAGTCTAGAAATGAAAAACGTATCCCAAAATATGATTATGTTACCCTGCGGACTTCGTATGTCGTGTTTGATCAACTCCCACCTGAATTTTTATACGCAGAACTGAACGAAAACAACATCCGAACTGTACATAACAAATATGTGTTTCGAACATGGACTTGTATTTCTGTATTCCCATTGATTTGCATACGATTGGCTGATGACTGAATTTTTCGTCTACCGCTATTCATCAGGGAATTAGTGTGCTGGTGCATATTGAACTACCAGAATTTGAGATGATCCTAATGTCAACAGAGTGGGTAATGCAAACATACGTCACAGTATGCAGTCGCTTGAAATGTTTTGCACTGAAAATTCAGAGGAACCATCAAGTTCGTACACACTCTTCTGTCGAAATTTGTTGATGAAGACTGGATAAATTTTTTCTTCTATCTACATAAATAAAATTTAAATGCTGTTTGTTAGTAGTTGAAATGCTCGAAGCGTAACAATTTCCAGTTATTTCAAGGGTTTCAAAGCAGAAATATTTACGTAAAATCACAGTCACTTTTATTGAATATTTCATTGCAGTAAACTTATCCAATATTCTCATAGAAAGACGTATGGGTTTCAACTATACAAGGTATTTTATTCAAGAGGATGGGGTAACCTTCCATATTGCCATGGTGAACCACTCGGAGTCGATACATGGAAAAATGCATGCTCTATGGCGTGAACGACACCCGGAGTATTTCCGCTCAAAAAATTGATTATGTATCACCGCTCCGGGGTCAGGGTTATCTTCGATGTCTTTCGTCGAACAAAGTGGCAGATAAGGCAGGTATGTCAAGTATTATTTGGCTGTTCAGGAAGCTCGCATCAAGCCGTTAATAGACGGCATTGGAACTCACAGGGCGCTTCACAATAGCCAGCGCTAGAAGCCGCTACAACTTAGCACGGGTGGATGTGGAGATTCATGAAGTTGACACGTGATGAATTAACACTGCCTTCTACATCGCCGTTCAGACTCTGTCCCAGAGAGAAGAAGAGCACGCATACACAAGATTTAAGTCAGTGAGATAACACGCGGCTTCTATCTGAAACAAATAAGAGTTCAATACATATCGAGTTGAGGAATGCTGTAGACGATCGACCAGTACTATCTTTATAAGATACGAATGTTAGTTGCTACAAAAAAGTTAGTGATGAGGCAGGCAAAAAGTGCTGGAGATATTTATAACCAGCCTACTTCAACATTCCGGTCCTGATAAAGTTCGACACTTTCTGTAGGAGGCTTCAACAGCCTAGTAGTGGTAAAAATTTTGGGAAGCTGCTCCCGTAGCAAGGCAAGTAGGCCCATATGGACTCATTTTGCTATTCCCTGTTTTCCATATATCCACAGCACCACAATTCCTCCTCCTAGTCTTCCTTTCCGAACTCTTGTAACATCCTCATGTAGGTCAGTATGTCCGTCCATTCCAGGTTGGTAAGGTCCTCTTGTTAGAGTTTTCCAGCTCCAATTTCAAATATTAGCCTCCTGTACGCTTCGTACTCCGTGGTGCTTGGGGGTTTCTGCCTAAGAGCCATGCCGTCTTCAACTTGCTGGTGCCGGTCACAGAGTGTTTCGACTGCCTGCGGCCGGTATTATCCCTCCAAAGTTTATTCAGCTCTTTTTGCACTCAGTCGTCAAGGGCTGAAGAATTTGGCTTCTAGCGATATCTAGTACAGGCTACAGCCTACAGAACGGCGTTATGTGATCAGGAATCTATACCAGATGGACTTTTTTCATTTCAGCTAGTTTATCTCCGCACTTTTGTACAAGTTCTGAGCTTGGTTTGGGATGATATATAGCTCTGAGCGCTGCCTGACTCTCCGCACAGATGGAAATTCTCTGCTGGGCCCTTCTTTCACCTCTTGTCTCGTGTCTACTGTTAGGATGGCGAACACTTCAGTTTAGAAAACTGTCGTGTGTCAGCCCAACGCGTAGATTCCTCGCACTCCTCTTCCTTCCAGCTATATCCAAGAAAAGGGAACCAGAGGAACAGGAAGTAGACCCAAAACACAAGTTAGCAGGAAAAGCACCCAATGGATCCCAGAAACGACCTGGAAGGAAAAACGAAGCAATTACTTCTGGTACCCATTCGAGGGCGTCGACCCGAGGATCCCAAAGGGTGCCTCTACGGTGCAACCCTTTATGCAGAGGCTGGCATCCGAGTAAAGGAAACCGGAGGTACGCCTAAACTACGCCGAAACTACGGCTGAAGTGCAACTTTCAGTCGTAGTTTCAGCCAAAGGGTCCAGCCTAAGAGGCCTACGTGCAGGAGCTTGAAAACCCGCCCATCCGTGCCAAGATCTCTTTTTAGATTACTTCGAACATATCGTTTCAGGTATTTCACCATTAACTGATGCTCTCGTATGTTCAGATTTCAACATTGACTTGATAGAATGATGGCTATTGATATAGTCAATGTCTCTGAGGATATTAGTATGTCTCAGCTCATTGAAAATCCAATAAGAAAAACTGATCACACGGCTTCTCTCACATATTTCAATTCTCATATCTGACTCGACCTTAGTACATAATTGTGGCACAGTGACTACTCCTCAAATGACCGATCATAAACTGCTTTATTGCAAATAGAAAATTAAAGCTGGTTAACGGAAAAAACAATTTTAAACAACAACAATTTCAAGTAGGAGTAAAACAGTAAAATGTTTCATATCAAGGAATTTTAAGCGTTTAAATAATCATGCTAGGTTCAATTTGGATTTACAGTAGGTCCTGTGTCGTATAATAATCGGATAATCAAGATGTCATATCATATTATCGAAATCCTCAAAAATATAGAAGAGTAAAACCACATAAAATTTACGTCAGCATTGTCTAAAGAGAAATAATATAATCTATGCTGGTGGAATCGGTATTGAAAGCAAAACGCTAGTGCCATCTAGCATTATTAGTTAGCAAACATGAATATTTGACGAAATTTTGATGCTATACTGATGCGTCAACTTTAATGAATATGAAAATTGAAAGAAACTACAAAAAACTGTAGGTTTCTACCTATTACAAAACAATTCATAAAGTTTCCTTATTTGCAATTTCAACATATTTGAAAAACTGAAGAATTTTGATTCTCGAATCTCAAAAAATATAATTTCTATCTATAGACTATCTCGTATTTTCACCGGTCCAAAATCAAAAAAAAATCATCAGTACAACCCGATAACCACGGAAGAAGTTTGACGTTCCTTCGAAATTTCGAAGAACTTCACTGCCCAGGCCTTGATGGGCTCCATAATAATTATGGATCAAAACAGAATTTCCTGCATAGAGCAATAGTTTTCAACTTGCTGATAGATTCTGAATTGGATTGAATTAGTTTGTCAAGAGCGAACCGTGCTCATTTCCAAAAAACTAAAAATCAATGGGTTTGAAATTTTCTGCGAGGTGATGACTGGGATTGTGATCTTCATTGCTTCAACATCATATAAACAAACGTAAATTGTTTTTTTTTTTTAATTTAAATTGTTTTTTGCGTTATCCAGCGTAATTTGTCTACTCTGGCACCAGACACCAGTCTGCTTTTGATTATTGTATCCAAATAACAAAAAGTTTTGTTGTTCAGTTAAACAAAACACGTGTTACATTGTCTTTAAGGGATATTGCATGAGTATTTGTTAGATGTAATTCAATATCCGTTACAATTTCAAATAATCACCTTATATCGTACCTTGTAATATTTTTTATATCAATTCTGTCACCCTCTGGAGAATCAATCGGATTTTTCAGTTGGAGCCGTCACTCGAGTATCCTCTGAGATATTTGGAGATTGATCAGTAACAGTGATTTTTTCAGCAGTACACAATGAACGGAACGAAAAACACATGCTCCTATTCTCCAGTTAGCTGCTGATCCAAAATTATCTGAATCAAGAACCATAAGTGAATACATGAGATTTTGGAGTAAAACTAGCCCTTTTACTTATGGTAACAATATACCGGACTGTAATGGAGTGACGTATGTACTAAAATGTACCACAAAATACTCTGCTCATAGTATGTCTCACCTTTCATTCAGGTTACAAATTTACTTATGAGAACAAATCTGAGCCTTATATACGAATACATAGAAATCGCACATTAAAAGGTAAGACCTCGTTAATTCTTAGCTTGCACAAGTTTCGACTTCTGAAGACTGTTGCTCGTTGGGGGACGACTGCTGGTTAACGGAAAAAACTATTTTTTTTTGAACATTTTCAGAGTTAACCATTTGTAAAATTGATTTTTTTACAACTCAATTCGGCCCAAGTACTAATATCCAATAAAACTTCAAATGGCCTTATTATTGGTTAATCTGAACTAACAACCATTCCAAATAAATAATTCTTTGATATCCATTTTATTGGATTTTCATTTCCGCTTTCTCAAATGTCTCCAACAACTCAATAAATATACTGTAAAATGACTCTAATGATGTTCAAGTTCAACGAATATTATTCTCAAAATTGATATTTGATAAGCTCAATTTCTAACCGAATGCCATTATTTATTCCGTCTGTCTTTTCATCTTTTCACATTTCTTATATTCACGAAGGGTATCTTGTGATGACACTAAGGGCTTATTTGTGCGAATATTTCCCCATTTATATTCGGAAAGTTATTTTCCCTTCGCTATATTGAATGTCGCCATATCTTGAATGATGAGGCAACAAATGCGGATCATAATGTCATCAGTTATTGAAAAAGTATGACTGACAAGCTTTGAAAATGTAGCTTTTCTATTTAACTTCTCTGGCTCGTTCCTGTTACATGTCTATTTTGAATATCGAAGAAACTTTTATTGTTAAGGTTTTTCTCATTTCAGTATACTCAATAATGTGCTACTGGAAACCTCCCTATGAATCTCAGCTTTATAACTTCATAGTAAGCTACCATAGCATGAAGTTATTATTTTCGCAAAGATCTTTCTAAACATCCTCAATTCACTGAAGACGCAAATTATACTATTACTTAATCTCCTCTAAACTCGAAAAATATTTCCTTTCTCTGTAAACGAGGTCTCCACACATTCCAGTATCACTTCGTTGAAAGGAAATATATGTCCTTACAAACTTTCTATGCATACTGTGCAATGTTTTTAATTAAATTATTACAATTTTCTTTTGTTTCCATGGCATACTTGAATAAACACAGAATCATACGGCAAGACAGAGGTTGAACTTGGGTATAGGGAAAGCTGAAATAACCGCAAATTCAATTTTCTTTCGAATGGCTTCAAAAATATGGTAAATTTGAGTTTTTAACAATTTTATAATGCAAAATTCGAAAATCGCCTGCGCCTATATTATGGGACCGTCCATGGAACATCAGGTGTGAGCCTGCACTACCAGCTAACTGCTCCATAAAATTTGGTTTCCTAATTTTGAACGGTTTGCAGGCTACAGGTATTTTCCTAAACTACTACAGCTGTAATTTTTTCACAAAAATAGAAATATATTAAAAACTGTAATAGATACGTTAACATAACTCAGGTTGTCTAAAGTCATAATGAGAAGGCCAATCGAACTATGATAAAAAAATAGGTTTTCATTTAAAATAAAGTTGATACCGATTTTTGGAATACCCTGTATAGCTGTAGGACTGAAAATATTTGAGACTGAACGAACATGATCAATTATGACAGCATACCGAATTTCAAGTTTCTACTCCAACTGCAAGTTGAAAAACTTCCAATGCACGGCCTTCGTAACTCACCCTGTATACAACCCAACTGACCATAGGCTTGAACAGGTTGAAGTTTCATATGCATGCCGTTGATACTCAGTTATATCATTCATTCAAATACGGTGAGATGCAGCAGTGTTAATATCATAAACGAGGAGCTAAATCATTTGGTGAACGTATCGAAAAAACATACACTACACATAAATATTGACAAGTGCTCGAAGTGATTATTAAATTCTAGTATTTCTAATATAATAGTATATTATGCAACGATCATGTAATGATGGTTATTAATACAAAAGCATTTTGATAATATAATTATCGAAGTTTAGCAATGAAACAAATATTTCGTAAAATCACACAATTCCACAAAGTGGAAATTAAGGCAAATATCTGACAGAAAACAAGTACTTCCCCCTACGGATATTGAATTATATCTGTCTTCTATTTGTGCAACGTTCCTCACGTACACATAATTGCAAGTGCTAATTGTTATAAAGCCTTTGAATATTATCTTTCATTTTGTTGGAAATGCATACATGCATGTTTCGAGGTTATTATTCTCTCATCCGTGCAAGGATAGGTCAGACGACAGTGTAGTCGTCTTGTTCCACAACATGAATTATAATATTCAAAAGCCTTACAGTATCCGTCTACGAATGAAGCTGCGACTCACCATTACGTAATTCGCAGCGTCATCCGCAAACAGATCAAGTAACCCTTGTAGCACTGTCTCCAGGCAAAGACCGAAATCACATAAAACGAACTATAGGTATATTCTACGAAAATCGATACCTACTGATTTTGACAAATAAAGCAATCATATATGAATCTAGGACAAACATCAAATGCACAGCATGCTTGATTGAAAAATTATGGGTTTCTATTGATTAAAAATCTGTATCATGAAAAACCTATCATAATGGATCTCATTATAAATGGTTTATGGACATATAATTATATTATTATAGTACGGATGTAGAAAAATTCATCATGAAATCGGCTTTAGTGGAACCGTATTTAAAATCAAATACCACTTTTAGTCTAGTCAACAAGTGCCATTTAGACCAACTTTTTTCAGCAGTCTCCGAAAATTATGATTGAGGTGTCATTCGATTCGGAATGACATCCAGATGATTTTTGAAAAAAATGAAGTTCCGCATGAAAAAATTGTAAAAGTTATTAACAATTAACTAAAAAAAAAAAGATGGCTTTAGTATTTTGTAAATATCTCAAAAACTAATTAAAATTTTTTAAATCTAAAAAAAGATTCAAAAAGAGGAGGAAATTTCCTAAAAAAAAGCTCAATTCCCGGAATTGTAGCATCAATATTTATAATTTTCCCAGAGGGATGAAAATACGGCCGAAAACGGGTACTCTGGCTCGCGCAAGCCACACCCACTTTGGACACTTTAACAATAAAAATTATTTTAAAATACTAAATATGAAAATAAAAAATTGGAAAAATTCAGGCACTAACTGAATAGATTAATGAACAATAATCCGCTTGAAAAAAATTTTTATCACAATTTTTCAATTAGTTAATCAATAGTTAATTAATAATTTTTTTCTGCTTGAACATGAACATTGCAAGTGTGATAATTGTTAAACTAGAAATTTAAGATTTTTTTCCTCTTTTGGAGCAATTCTTGAAAGGCTTCAGAATAGAACCCCGTTGGAAAAATTAAAAAGTTTTTATTTTTCAGTTTTTTATTAACAATTTTCGTTGTTGCAAAATTAAATACTTAAATTAATCATTGAAAAAAAAAATTTTTTTCAAATATTATGAATAATCCGTTTTTATGTTATCAGGAACTACATAGAAATAATTTTTTTAAATTTTTATCTCTAATTGTTTAAAAAATTGTTATAAACAAATGCGTTGTTTATAAGATAATTGAAATTTTTTTGATGGAATTTCAATCTTTGATACAAATAATGATTTTCGAAAGAAAAATTGTTCCTTAAAAAAATTTTTTTATTGCTTGAAAACGCATTTGTTAATTAACAATTATTTTCTCCCGCTTCTAATTAATATTAAGGAACCATTTTTTTTTTAAATCATTATTTGTCTTTCTTTCTGATAAAAAAAAAAATCCATTTTATTTAATTTTTCATTGTTTATGCAATAAACAATTTGTTATAAACAAATAAATTTTTACCTTATATTTTTTTTTCTATTCTAATTTCTGTCACAAAAACAGACATGATTTTTTTTCTTTTTTAAAATTTTTTTTATTATTTTTTATTTAATTTTTAAATATAAGTTCTCTCTAACTTCGTCATTCTTACCTGGTCTTCATCCTCAAAATTATTATAATTTACAAACTAATGGAGATACGATGAAAATACTTAAGACTTATTTATTCTCCATTACATAAAAAACAAATTTAGCAGAAAAGTTTAGTTGTTACTTATTTATTTATTGAATTTATAGCAATTGTTGTTGAAAAATACTTAGGGAAAAATTTTTTTTTTATAAAAGATAAAAATGTTGAGTAATGAACAATAATTGATAAGATACTTGAATGAAGTAGTCATATTTTTAATAGTTGATAAGATTTTTAAGCATTAAAACAAAAAAAAAATTTTTTCCCTAAGTATTTTTCAACAACAATTGCTATAAATTCAATAAATAAATAAGTAACAACTAAACTTTTCTGCTAAATTTGTTTTTTATGTAATGGAGAATAAATAAGTCTTAAGTATTTTCATCGTATCTCCATTAGTTTGTAAATTATAATAATTTTAAGGATGAAGACCAGGTAAGAATGACGAAGTTAGAGAGAACTTATATTTAAAAATTAAATAAAAAATAATAAAAAAAAATTTAAAAAAGAAAAAAAATCATGTCTGTTTTTGTGACAGAAATTAGAATAGAAAAAAAAATATAAGGTAAATATTTATTTGTTTATAACAAATTGTTTATTGCATAAACAATGAAAAATTAAATAAAATGGATTTTTTTTTTTTTATATCAGAAAGAAAGACAAATAATGATTTAAAAAAAAAAATGGTTCCTTAATATTAATTAGAAGCGGGAGAAAATAATTGTTAATTAACAAATGCGTTTTCAAGCAATAAAAATATTTTTTTAAGGAACAATTTTTCTTTTAAAAATCATTATTTGTATCAAAGATTGAAATTCCATAAAAAAAATTTCAATTATCTTATAAACAACGCATTTGTTTATAACAATTTTTTAAACAATTAGAGATAAAAATTTAAAAAAATTATTTCTATGTAGTTCCTGATAACATAAAAACGGATTATTAATAATATTAAAAAAAAAAATTTTTTTTCAATGATTAATTTAAGTATTTAATTTTGCAACAACGAAAATTGTTAATAAAAAACTGAAAAATAAAAACTTTTTAATTTTTCCAACGGAGTTCTATTCTGAAGCCTTTCAAGAATTGCTCCAAAAGAGGAAAAAAATCGTAAATTTATAGTTTAACAATTATCACACTTGCAATGTTCATGTTCAAGCAGAAAAAAATTATTAATTAACTATTGATTAACTAATTGAAAAATTGTGATAAAAATTTTTTTCAAGCGGATTATTGTTCATTAATCTATTCAGTTAGTGCCTGAATTTTTCCAATTTTTTATTTTCATATTTAGTATTTTAAAATAATTTTTATTGTTAAAGTGTCCAAAGTGGGTGTGGCTTGCCCGAGCCAGAGTACCCGTTTTCGGCCGTATTTTCATCCCTCTGGGAAAATTATAAATATTGATGCTACAATTCCGGGAATTGAGCTTTTTTTTAGGAAATTTCCTCCTCTTTTTGAATCTTTTTTTAGATTTAAAAAATTTTAATTAGTTTTTGAGATATTTACAAAATACTAAAGCCATCTTTTTTTTTAGTTAATTGTTAATAACTTTTACAATTTTTTCAAGCGGAACTTCATTTTTTTCAAAAATCATCTGGATGTCATTCCGAATCGAATGACACCTCAATCATAATTTTCGGAGACTGCTGAAAAAAGTTGGTCTAAATGGCACTTGTTGACTAGACTATTTAGGATGATTGTATTATAAAGTCGTCGTTACTGTGGATAGTAGCCTTAAGAGTTGGTGAGAGCGCTCCTTAGAATACTTGGCGAAAGCGCACTTTCTAAGAAGTGGCTAAGGCACGTTTTATAGATTTGGCGGAGGTGTATAATAATTATTGTGATATCTTTCTTGAAGTTCTGAGTAATTCGTCAGCGGGACGTGAAAGGGCATTGGGGATGTCGAAGGACAACTTAATCATAGTACGGGTGTAGGAAAAGAAGATTTACGAATATACCTCAAAAATAATCACCTTATACAGATCAAAAATGAAATTGTGTTAAACATGTCATAAATCGAAATCAATTTTAAGTTTCTAAAATTGCATATTTTAAAAGTTGCGTTGAGGTATCGAGAAACGAAAACTCCGTTAATGGATATTACACAAAACAACCCAAAATATGATTCAAGAATATCTGCTCCTGAGAACACAGAAAAGTATACAACAACAATAAGGACATAGGATGGATGATCCGCTGAAGATACATGGGAATTTAATGGAGAAATACAAGTTGTTGTAGGGGCAGGGGTTTCTTTCGGCCTCCAGCATATTTGAACAGCTGTAGGCCGGCGGAAACTACTTGCCTCTGCACTGCAAAGAGCTCATCGCTGCCCAGACCAACCACCATCAGATCCGTCATCATAAGAACGTCTGGATATCATACAAGGTATTAGTGGCGCGATTTTTGTTAAATTCAGTGTTATGCAATAGTGCCCTGTGTGGAAGGAGTTTCATTCAAGAAGTTTGAAATTCAAACACAAACATTGTGATTTAACGATGTGATTTAAAATTATTTTCAAGAAATGGTAAAATTGTAAAAATCAGATTTAACATCATTTTTTGAAAGTACACATATTTTTACTTGAAGCAAGGTTGATATAGCTGATGATTACATGAGGAAATTTTGAAGAAAAATTACCGTATGCATTAAAACTAGTGAATTTCTTTGACCTGTTCGCTCTTATTTAGATTAAATTGATTGTCCAACCAGATTGCCGAATTTGAATCCTCTTGCTCTTCTTGTAGGGATATTTGAAATGTGAAGTATACGTGACGCGATTGGTGAATTTGGAAGATTCAAAATAACGAATAACGAATACGAAACATCCTCGCAGATATCATAGACAACGTTCAAATATTAATTTATGAATCACCTTGGCTATTGTTACATTGTTAACCGTGGTCAATTCGAACAATAAAATCAGATAATCGATTATTATAAAAATATTATAGACCACAATCATCCATTTTTACCTTGCCTCACAAAGATGTACCATTTCTATCTAGTCCTGCAATAAAAACAAAAGTTATAGTTTTTTTTTTAAATATCAATGAATTATTTCTACTTCACTATCATTTTAAAAAACTCTTGAGATAAAAAATGGACAGATTGTTGCGTTTTTTCAACTCCCATTCTAAGTTTTATTGAACTCAGCCGCTAATATGAGTCCACTATATAATTGAATGAACAGTTGAAGGATATAAAATATTTTTGTATACCTATCTATTTGAACTCAGAGTAATTAATATGTGTTCAAACAGGTTCATTAGTAAATATTCTGTGGTGAAGTAAGTAATCTTTCTTCTGGGGTAATGCTCATTTAAAATTTGCTATTTTTTTTGTATTTGTCAATCATTTCATGAAAGACCCTAGAGACTATTGATCTCATTTTCGAAAAGTATTTGTAATTGTAATTTGTAATGAAGGAAGATAAAGAATACCTCTGTTTCTAAGTTTGGAATGAATTTTCCATTGATTAAAATATAAAACAGAAATAGAATACAAAATATGTGGTCACATCGATTCTTGGTCGTCTTGGGATGATGAAAATTGTAATTTTAATCTTTCGTGCTTTCGATATTCTGTTACTAGGATGAGGTAAATATCTCACAGAAATCTCAGATATCTCATCCGTTTTTTTTTTTTCGATAATGCATCGAATGCCGTATGAATTCCATTTGAACTTTCCGCGCTGCTGTGAGAGGAAGATAATTCACAAATTGAAATTCTCCTCGCAGATTTCCCGGAATACCCTCTGAATTTTTAATTCGGATTTCGGCAGGAACTGGTTTCTGTGGAAATTAGAGACGCCCGAGAAAACTTTGATTTGAACACAAATTTGATGGGAAATGAATAAAACGTACCGTAACAGAAATATATGATTTCCATGAAAAAAGTCAACTTAATTTAATGGGAAAAAACCACCACATGACTTCTGACAGATATTGTGACTAGAATATTTGCATTTTCATTCGATTATTTGATTATTCAAACAGAAAAGTTTTATTCAGACGTATTCAAATGTTATGTTTGAATAGCCATCAATCAACGCTCACATTGTGTAAAATTTATAATGTCTGATATAAACAGACACTCATTAAGGCAGCAGGCACACTGAGCAACCATGATCGACCGTCCGCGATCGTCTACGACCAAAATTTCCATCACGTGTATTCTAATCGGATAACTCACACTGAATGATTGTTGGATTTTAAAGTTCATGTTTCAACTCCAATCTGCTGAAAATTTTGTTCAATCTGTGTTTGAAAATTGATCTCTTTTAATTTTTGGTTGTTGCTGGACGGTCGCGAACGGTCGATCCTGGTCGGTCAGTATGATTTCTAGCTACAAACAACTTTCACAGTGGTTGAAGGCGCATTCACCAATAACTAGAAATATAAAAAGGTGTGGAATTATCGCTGAATTACAGCGGTAATCCACCTGCTACAAATATCATCAACAATAACAATAAATAAATAATATGAACTGTAACAGTAAATGATATGAATATTTTTGTATTCTTGACATTTTCTACCGAATACTATCCGTGCTTTGAAAATTAAAGAAATAATTCTGAAAAAACGTGTTTTTTTGAAAAAAACTGCAATCGGTTATTTTTTTCGTTATTTCAAAAAATTGCCTTCCTCTTTCGAATTCGTCCAGTTTATGCTTTGAAACGACGAAAAAAATAGAGTCGTGAAGTTTTTAAAGAACACCTTTTGTTCAGAATTATCGACAATTTTTAAAGGACTTGATGACGTGATGGTATTATCCCCGAAAACACTATCACATTTATTCTCTCTACAGGTACTGATGAACAGCAACAGCAGAAGGTTATCGCTAAAAAGTATAAAATGATTCACAATGGAAATAACACATACTCTGTAACGTTGATGTATGAAATCGATTTTTTTAAATTACTGTATTGTTCAAAAAAATAAAAATACTGAACGTTCTCATTGGTTGAATTTCATTGAAAAAATGGGTTATTTTGCAAAAGGCTGTAACCGAATGATGATTTTTATCTGAATGTCTAACTTTCACGTAGTGACTTTTTATACAGTTTTATACAGTTGTTCAAAGTCATTACTATTATATTCATAGTTATTTAGAGCTCGACATGAAAAGCAGAGATTGTCTCACATGAAATAACTATATGACCTTCGACTTTTTTCGACCAATTATCATCATTATTATCATCAATCCACTCCTGAGAAATTATTTCACTGCTTCACGAAGGACGAAATTCCAAAAGCGTGCTTCAACCATCTACGACTGATTCGAAACGAAATTACTACTAGAAATCCAATAAGGTTTTAGTAGCTAACCGGGTTTGATTGCTGAAATATATTGAGCTCATCCTGCAATTTACTGACGTTCTCATTATTCAGTTTTCGTCGAAATGAATTAGATCGAGCTCTCACGTTGATTGCCGACAGTCCATCACTTGAAGATGGCGTTTCATCAAATCCACTTCAACCTGTCGCCAGAACTCAAACTTTGCTCTTCGAATGCATTAAACTAGTCAGATGACTGACTAGTCAGAAATCATGTTCAACAGAAACCATTTGCAAGGAAGGCCAGGAACATGGATGATAATAATAATAAGAATAATAATCTATCTGGATGCCGCAAAAACGTATACTTACATAGTAGTGGAACAAAACCACTCCCAAGAGGTAACCTCTGCTGAAAATTCTGGCAAGTATCAGCATAAACTCCGACCGATCTCAAAGTTACTGCAACTACTTTACTACTTTGGAGTGATGAAATGGGCTCAGGAACAGCTGCGACAACTCGACGTGAAAACTCGTAAAATTACGCATCTTTATAGGAGCTTGCATCCCAAAACGTTTGTTTCACGGTTACATTTTCAGAGACAACAAGAAGGCCGTGGACTTTTGAATTTAGAGTGCCTACAAAACAATGGTATGAGATTAGATTAGATTAGTTTGGGGCTTCTGTGCCATAAGCATCTAAACCGCGACTTTTGCAGATCTATTGTGTGTGCCCTCGAAATCATTTAGAGTTCTTTTTCTAGTCCTGTCTTCATCACGAGACTCCATATATTTGGGAGCTTCTGGTTTTTCTTCTCCCAGCATTAGAAACCTCAGCCTTGACAAGCCCTCGCAGTGGCATAGTATGTGTGCTGATGTTTCCTCTTCTTCCTGGCATATCCTGCATAGCATTTCTTCTGCCAGACCGATTATGCTGATATGTTTATTGAGCCTACTATGCCCTGTAAGGAGTCCAAGTATTTTTCTATTAGTGCTCCTTCTCTGGCTTAGTAGATATTCTGTGAATATTGGCAGCGGTTTTTCAATAAACTCTTTGGCCTATCTCATTCCTGGTGAATCATTCCACCATTCTTGAGATTTCTGCTGAATCCATGATTTGATGCTGGTTTTTAGTAAAGCTTTTGCTATACTGCAAAACGGTTCTGGGCCATTCAGGGCCTGACTTGCTCTTTCTCGAGCTAGTGAATCAGCCTCTTCATTGCCTCTGTAACCTGTTGTGCTGATACTCAAGCAAGTGTCAGTCTGTTCTGACTGCCCAGCTCTTTTAGGGCTACTATGCAGTCCCAAACTAAGTTTGAGGTAATTTGCATAGAGTTGACTGCTTTTATTGCCGCTTGGCTGAGTAAATGATAATGGTTTTTCCTGAGAACTCTTGTCTTATTAACTTCTGCGCGCATTGATGTATTGCAACGATTTCTGCTTGGAATATCGTCGCATATTTGCCTAAGCTCAGTGAGATTCATATCTTCGGCTTGGCCTCCGTATTTGCCGGCTCCTTAACCTTCGTCGGTTTTTGAGCCATTAATGTAGACTGCGATTTATGCATTGATGAGAGGTCCCTCTTTCCACGCATCCCTGTCCGTTATGCTTATCTTGGAAGTTTTGTCAAAGCTATATCTCGGGAGTATACCATCTGATGGCATTCTCATGACAGAGTCGTTTTCCAACTCTTCATATAGCTTGTTGTAGTCTCTCCCGTGCATCTTTCTTATGGTACGGGATGGAGCCTGTGAAGTCATCAGGAGTTCAAATCCCCTTCTCTGCGTAATATGACCCCATAAAAAACTGGGATTGGAGAATTTCATCCTACGGCAGCAGTCCGTGCAGCCGATGAACTTGGTTTCGTATTCAACATTGAACGAGGTAACTTGTTCTGCAGCTCACGTCAAAGCTGTGAAGACAGAAGTACTCTTGCAGCTACATAAGGATAAACCAATTAAATTGTTTTCATTTTGTTGCGCAATATTGTTTTTTCCATTAACCAGCTATTGTCCCCCTACAAACGACAGCACTCAGAAGTAGAAACTATTGCAATCCATGGATTAACGAAGTCTTACCTTTCTACGTGCGATTCCTAGCAATGCATGAGGTCTCCTTCAAGGTCATCAGAGACCTCGGATTATCCAAAAAATTTGGCCTTTGCTTTTCTTAGGTCGAGTGGGCTGAACTTGGAGACCGAAGGTTTCATAATGGCCTTCCAGGATGGTATCTTCAACACCTTGGTCTAGCGTAGTCGCGAGATGGCTATGGGGATTACAGACACTAGATGTAGACCGTATCGTGGGGCTCCTGAAACCATGGCATATCGCGGCACAAGTATTGTACTGCCACTACAAGTGTTGTACCACTACCTCCGACACTCGTACGGTATAGACGAGTTACCGGTGTTGCTCTATGCGCTGGGGACATTGAGTGAACTTAAAGTGTCGGATCTATCAGAACTACTATGGTGGCCGGTAGCCCAGAGGGTAAGGTATCAGGCGGTTGTGCTTCTGGCTCAATTTTTTTATTTTTCGTCAATTTCGTATTATTGGAAATTAATTCAAAGCTTTATATTTTCTGAAAAAGTCGATCAATTTTTAAAAACTAAGCAGCAGGTAATGTATATGAAATTGAAGGCCTTATCCATTTGAAAAAAGTTGGGGATGACACTCCTACTCAGAGGGTTGAATGTTTTGCTATGCTTTTTTGCATCGAAGGTTGTTCCCATGGACAAACAAACTTGACTTGTTTTTGGATTTTGTCGAAAAGTTCTTTCCCAGCCTGTAATGCCTTGCGGTAAGTTTTCAATGGGCCAACCTGTATGAGAATCAATCGAGTTGTTCAATGTTTGTCTTGTTATAATCAAGAATATCAGCAAAGGTTTGATAAATGCCTGTGTTTTATGAATTGACTGGAAGCCCACAATTTGTGTAACGAATATAGATTAACTATATAGAATTGGACAAAGAAAATTTCACGAGAAACTTCAAACTCAATATCGAAACGAACAGAAAACAACTGCTTCCCCTTCCAGACATTGAATTACATCTCACTCCTGATCAAACCAAAGGCCACTGCAGTTCTCCAATACATTGCTTTTGCTTATGATTCTCTCCTCTGCCTGTGGACGCAAGTATATCTACCTGGAGAGGTTTTCCCAAAACGTACAATCTTAAAAAAATTTATAGTTATGAAATGTTACAAGATCTTCTTCTTCACATTCTTCATTTCCATCATGTTTCCTGGAAACTTTTTTTTTTCACAATTCTGGTTCTATTTATCCTAAGACCCGTTTGGAATTCTGACCGCAGTGCATTGAATAAAAATTGAAGATATGAAAAATTTTATGCCTGTCACATAATTTTTTCTTCGTTTCTTTGGAACTTTTCATTAGAGTCTCACCCATAAGTGACATTCTAAGGGCCGCCAGTGATTTCAATTAAATGGAGCGGTTTTCTTTTTCTGCATGAACTTCGTTTTATACATAATCTGCTGCAGTCGAACATTTTGTAGTTCAACAGAGGAACCGTTAATCTCTCCCGAACGTGCTTCTTGTGAAATATACATATATCACTTGTCGCGGTTTTACAATTTCAAAGTTGACAACAAAGAATTGTTACGTGTGATTCTGAATATAGAACATTGAAGTGAATATTTGTAGGAGATGAATGTATTTCTTCTGTTCTGGATCGCACAAAATGGAAGTTCAGAATGGAAAGTGTGTAAAAGTTGATCATATTGAATTTCTGCAGGCTGTATGCCTCAGGGAGGCAATAAGTAAGTAGGCAATGAGGAAATGTTCCTCACAACAGTCTTTTGGCAGCTTCCAGGAATCGTATTATTCGGAAAGTATCGATATCATATGCAGTCGAAGCAGGTGTTCCACAGGGCTTGAGACTTTCACCGCACTTGTACTCCGTACATACTCATGATTACCCTCAGCACGATAATACGAATACGGCTATTACGCAGTTGATACCGCTATATACGCCCATTTATTCGCGAGCGCTACCCATGCAGAGTGACCAATACATTCGTTTGGATGAGTTGCGAGAGCTTGTCGGTGTCGACTCCATCCTTTCACATGTAAAACAAATTGCATATAAGTTTTAAGAATTACTTTTTCGGGAGTAATTACACAAGTGCTTCAAAATTACCGATAATTTCCATGAAAGCATGTTGTCTAAAAACTGCATGAGTGTATTTTCATATTTTGTCGAAATTATCAGGTTTATTTTGATGCACGAGTGTGATTCGGTAGAATATTTCCGGAGTCATTAATGAAATCCATAAACTGTTTCCATATATATTGATGGTTCAACTGTATTTTTTGGTTTGCTCTTGGTGAATATTTCTTGAATTACAGTTATCGAATCATTCCCGAAACGTGACATTTCAACGACGTTTAAAATTCAGTATTTATGCCTGTCAAGATGACAAATGTACATTTTAACAATCGTTACTATAGATACACGGACCGAGCGGGTAATTTTCGATACCTACCGGGTAATTTTCAGCCTGAAAATGTCCCGCCGGGAATTTTTCGATGTAATTGATCGAAAATGTCCCGCTTCATATGGGATTTTTAACATACGATGGAAATATTCTCCAAAAGCCCTCTAAGCAGAGGTCAGAGGAATACGATAATGAGCCACTTAGGTCGAAATTTTTCAACCTCTATGTTTGATTTGATATCCAATTAACACCAAACCACATCAATGGGAATCGATATTACTTCGAAGCTACTCGTTCGCAGGAGTAACACAAACTTACCCTCTCGGAGAAGTAGCTTCAGATAAGAGGCAGCAAGCCTCAAGCAAACAGCTAGCTGGTATTCCTCAACCAGTCACATTTTTGTAGCATTATTAAAATAACACTCATAACAAAATATCGGAGAAGTGACAGTATTCTGCGTTTTGTTTCATTTTGTATATAATGAACTCCCAGTATCATTAAAAAAATAACCAGCTTGTATTCTTTAAAAAATGAGGTTAAAACGTTGCTTCTTGAAACTATATTTTATTCTCTAGATGAATATTTCCAAGCCGATCTTGGATCCCAGTTCACTAGCTTATAATTATATTCAGTATTACCAATTGTCCGTTTTTTCTACTCATCTATGTTTTTTTTTTATAATATATTAGTGTGATTGCAAGAAAGACATAGATTTACAGCTCACGAACAAATGTATTCTGAACCACTTTAGCTCAGTGGTGGGCGGTGAGGATCGAACCCGAGTCGCCTGGGTAGAAAGCAAATGCTCTAACACCACGACCATTTCACTGAAGCAACATACAAAAAACTGGTTTCGGGGACTTCATCCTTTGAGACAGTAGTATCAGTGAGTAAATCTGTAGGCCGAGAAGTCAGAGATGACGTTATCAGTTAAAACCAATTTTAGCTTTGAGGCATCTGAGGGGAATGTAGGGAAAAACTGATGAATAAACCAAGTCACGTTTATTTAACATGCATTAGCTATGTAGGAGACGTGGGTTCCCGCATTGAATCTTATAAAAAACAATTTTTTTGCCATCATCAGCGCCCTCTTACCGGAGCCCGTGGCTCCTCCTTGGTACTGCATGTGGCGGATAGACTGGAAAAATCTGGTCCACCGATTGCCCAAAAGCCGTCCTCTTCTTCATGCCCATCATAACCCTTCCTCGGAAGAGGAAGGTCATGAATAAATGAAATATGTATTTTTGATAAGATCAATGAATTGCCAAGTTATAATTTTTATGAATGCAGACTTCTGATTCGATTTGGAGAATGTAACAAAATTCAAGAATCGTTGGATTAAGTATATTGATCTGATTTTGAGGAATAAATTCAGTATTGTCGAAACAGTTGTGTTTTCTTGTCTAGACCGATAACTTTCAGCCAGCCCTCGTATTCGCCTGACAGTTTGAAAATTAATGAATAAGAAAACAAATTGGGAAATGTAGTAAATCTCATCCAATGTCTGTTGTCGATTCATTCGTTTCTGCCAACGGATAGATAGTGTCGGAAACAAGTAGTTAAGACAAATGATAACTGTTTTTTCTGACATTAGTCCGGATAACATCGAGAAGCAAACACGATGTTCGGGTTTGACGTTATTGTTCGAGATCCATCTATCAACATTCGTGGTTGATGCAAAAAAATTCGTTACTTCGCTTCACCAGTTGTATTTCTTTGAGGAAAAGCTGTTTCTATTTCCGTTTATTTTTTGCAAGTTATTTTATTATGAGTGATTACTATTGTCTTTATGGTACAAGTATAAGGTTTTCGATAAATATTGAGACAAACACAAAACTCAATACACTTTCTACTAAAAGTATGAATGAATTGAAATCAAATTATGAAACTCTCCGATCAAATAACATAACCCAGATGAGTACCTCGCCGCACACGCATTAAGAATTGTATGTAAGGGACATCTTTCCCCAACGGCAGTGTCGTGCGTTGTTAACACAAATATTGAGGTTCAATAAAATAGAAATAATGGAAACCCAATATGGAATGGAAACCTGAAATTATGATGAAATAATCTCCACAGGATTTTGAGAATAGCCGATGCTCTGATTGACATGTTTTTTCATAATTAATTCCTTTTTCTCTTTTCGAAATTGGTTCCCCTTTCTCGATAGTAACGATACTGGTAGCTTCAAATGATTGTTCTGTCAAATATCAAATGCAGCGTTGTCGTACTGACAAGACTATATCGACAACGAAAAATCTCCGTTCGGCAATGGAAATACTATCGTTTTTACATGCTCCCAACAAGCTGCAATGAACGTTTCAATTGCCTTCCTATTGTTATATATTTCATCCAAGACAGTATTTTTGTTTTTTTTTGCCATGAATCTACCCGACAGATATCAAAATCTAGCTGACGTGCTTATTGTATCCTTGAAAAATTGCGACATGGCAATAATGTCATGATTTGAGAGATAACATTATGAAAAGATGTCACCTTCAGTTCTATTTGAGTATTACTCATCTAGGTTGTGTTACTTGATCGGAGATGAAACCTATCCTAACTTGTTGATCAAAGATCAACACCAATTTTCTTGAAAAGCAAAAACGTGAATATTCTATTGGGAAATCTGTATTGCAAGACAAATTAATGTTCACGTTGCATTGGGGAAGGATTTGAAAAAGTTACGTTAAATTGTTCCACTCACTTATGAACTTAAGGGTAATGCTCTATCGTGAATCGTAGAATCAAAGTGGTCATATTCCAACCTTGTAGTTTCGATACGCAATTACGAAGACTTCAAATAATTTCATTTTATTATTCATTCATTGTTAGATAGAAGCAAACTGGAGTATTGCAGTGTTGTTTGAAATCCCTCTCATATGAAATATATTGATGCTATTTAAAATGTTGAGAGAAAGTTTTCCGAAATATGCATACGATGAAAAGCATGAAACTTACTGTGTGATAGGCATTATGTTTCATTTATAAAATTATAAATAATTGGTGAACTCTATTCTCTCATACATGATGGTATTCCACACATTTCATCACGCGCATTTTCTTGTAGAAGTGCAAATGTTATTCCCAATTGCTAGGAATCGCACGTTAAAAGGTAGGACCTCGTTAATCCTTAGCTCGCACAAGTTTTGACTTCTGAGGGCTGTCGTTCGTAGGGGGATGGCAACAATTTTATACAATTTTTTTAAACAATGTTGATATTTTTTTCTGTCATTTGCACAATTCAAACATGCTATACTCAACTTAATTTCACATTAAATTTATATATACTACCACGTTCACCTAATGATACTCATTTACACCTGTAAATGGTCTCTTGGGCCTGCTGGCAATAAATAAATAAACCCTATATTATCCTGTGCGTGATAACGAAACTATGCATCAATATTAATTAACCCGAAGTAGTCCTAAACTAAGAAACGTTTCATTAGTACTGAGGAGGATATGAACTGTTGATGGAGATATCACAAAATCGTTCAAGTTACCTGAACACGGAAGTAGAAAACGAGCATTTCAATATATCAGGAGATAAAGCTGTGAATATTGGTTTTTTTTCATTTTCTGCGAGTACACTGAACTTCTGGAGGTGATAATATATGATATGTGATGTAGGGCGCCAACAGACGGTAATGTTTTATTGATTTTACATTTCATACTGTTTGGTGTGACATTTGTAAAACGTTAACGATCATAAGGCGCGACACGAACGATATTCAGGGGAAATATCGTGTGTGAAAATGCCAGTATGAATTTACGTCCTAATTAGTTTGGTGACTAGGCTAGATAAGAGAAAGTTGTGTACGTTGGAATAGTAAGCAACAACACTGAATATTTTTCTTCCTAAAACACGGTAAAAGATTTATTCTAGGCTTATCTTCAGTTCAAGTTTTTCAATAAGAATCAGTGTCAAATGCTTCCAAAAGTGTTCGAAATAGACGAATTATATACTCTAAATTCATTTCAAAACGATTATTTATTGAACTGAACAAATTCGCCTCTGACAAAAAAAAAATACGATTAAGATATTAATCCCCGGCTACCTCAAATCTAAAATTTCAAACGGCACTCTCTATCTAATAAATGAATTCACAATTTTGGTGTACGATATTCGGAAAGGTTTTTTTTTAAAAAGACCTTATTTTTGCATACGGACGGACAGTATGCAAGTACAGAACCGAATAAATAAAAATATGATTAAGATTATAACGTTGGTAATATGACCATTTTTTTATATGCAAAAAAATTTCAGCTCCGGCTGCCGTTCGTCTAGTGAGATGTGAGCCGTGGATATTACAGTGTAAATTTAAAAAAAATAAACAATTGGGCGCCACCCGACCGCCTTGAAAACATTATAGCTTGGTCAGGAAATCAAACTCTGTGGAAAGAATTCGAGTTTGATTTTTTAAAAAATCCATGAGCCAACTGAAAAGAAATTTGGGTGACAAACAAAAAATTCAATTTTTATAGCAGTTGTAATGAGAGAATAAAAACCATTCAGATATACCAAATAACACAGGGTGTTTATGGGAAAATTATTTGAATTTCATGTAATAATAATTTACGTGCTTTCACCCATCAGTACTGTGTGGCGGCTTACACATATGTAAAGTGAAAAGAAATTGAGATTGCTCATATATGATTCGTAATTATTTTATATAAGATAATTTAATGAAAATGAAATATCTGGCCTGCTCAACTCCTGCGACGTAGACGGTTATCTGTGGTACTATCTTTTCCAAGTAATGAAACTTAGTTGACATTGGCAAGAGGCGTTATTTTTGGATATCTCCTCGACAAAATGGCTTCCAGTTATCTCATGGATCAAGACCCCTTCCGTAAAAAAAATTGATGAACGGAAGAAATGGATGTGGAAAAATATGACAATATCACACCCTTGCGGTAATTGTGAGGTAACTACTCATTCCCTCGCTTACAACCATACCTACAACCCTAAAGAAAACAATTAGTATTGCAAGTAAAATATATACAAGGAATTAACTTACCCCACCAGGAGGGTTATAATCTAATATTACAATGATTAGGAAATTCAAGCCACAACGATTTTTTGGATTAATTCGATGACGATGTCTCGAACTCTGTAATAGAAATAAAAACTGAACGTGTGGAATACCAAATGGATGGATGGATTGCTTTGATCACAGATGGGCATCAAAAGTTGGATTGAGAAAAATCGAATCGTAGAAACAAAACCCACAATTTAGGACCGGACGACCATTTTCTCGTACCATTACCCACATGGATCTCCTGCTCTCTTCCCCACCTCGCTCTTATCATTCTTGCGCACTCATCCTTCCAATTCTCACATAATGTATCGTACGATTTAAAAAAATCAAAAGGAATGAGTTAGGTAAGAAAACATGTTCTTAATAAAATTTCAGACAACATTGATCACCCATGACATTAACTATTTTTTTTTAGGTTCCGAGAATCAAGTGGATTCAATACTTATGTAGAATTTTTCGTAATTTCTTCAAAATATGAAGTAGAAATATATCATTAAATTTGGAAAAATTGTATTCTTATTCCCAGCTTGAGAAAATCCTAGAAATATGCCGCCAGCAAATCACTGGAGTTAATCCTGAGTGGACTGACACATTATTCCTTGTGAATTTTAAAATAATTTGATATCAACGACACCCACTAGTTGAAAGCTGAACCACGAGTTGAGCGCAGTGATTAAAAATTTTTAATGAAGATATCTCGATCTTTCTCGGTGTAGCTCTGAACTTGTTCCCATCACTTACCGGCTAAAATATACATATATACAGGGGAGGAGAATGAGAAGTAGCATTTTCAAATGCTACAGTAATGCCGACTTGGCGTATCGGCATTTCTGGAGCAGTGTTAAGCCTATAGTCAGCAGAAACGGGTTCATAACTCCTCTTTCCCTAAGACGAAAATAAGAGGAAAACTGGTTTGTTTTCGGAGTTTTTTAAGGGGTAATTTCTTCTTTGTGTTTGGTATGCGTGGCCCTCTTCTGATGAAACTTCCAGGTAATGGAGGCTGCAAAGATAATCATCAGAGGGATAGGGCTGCTTGTGAAGCTCCAGGCTGAATGGGGATGGGAATGGGGATGGGTCACTTGTGAGTCCCGGATTTAGAGGAAGCGAGCATAGTCTTGAAATTCGTGAATCTCCTGCATGTCAATTGTTTATAGGTGAATTGGTATAAGCTCCAATCCTTTCGGGTTGCATACATCCATTTAAATTTCAGGAATGGTGAATGTATCGCCTTTTATCGTTTCTTTTCGGTTCCAGAGCCTGAAGATTCCAATAGTGATTCCACAGTTGAAAGATACTTCTATGAGACGCTGGGTTCTCCTATAATTGTGAAATCGTCGTTATTGTTTTGTGTACTTTCAACTGTTTTTTCGGCAAGAATTGCTATGAAGTGCTGGCTGGTTATAGCTTCTATGATTGGATTCTCTCATAGACTCTGGTGGTGTAGCAGTTCTCTTTTACAGCTAATTTGATGAATGCTGCTATACAGTCATTTGTTTGGGGTTCCACATGATTATGGTGGGTGAACGTGTCTTCGATTGCAGTTCACTCGTCTTCATATTATTGTTGTTTTGACTCAAGTAATATGTAGGGGTGATTTGAGATTATTGTGGAATTTTCTTCCTCTATAATATAGGTCATACAATCTTTCATTTTATGAACGTTCTCAAACAAACTTGATTATATTGCTTTAAGTTAATTAATTTGGTGGCATTATCTAGGTCCGTATTGGGTAAAGCAATAATTTTTTTGGGCAAGAGTGCTTCGCAAAATTTGTAACCTCTTGCCAAAATTTGAAGTAGATTCATTTCTGAACGGTCTGAACATGAGTATATCTTGTTTCAAACAGTCTAGATTTCGTTTGTTCCGAAAACATTGAAGGAGTGCCTATTTGATCAATATATCTATTTCACTAGTAATTGGGCTCTATTGATCAATTTTGTTTGGAAAACTCTTATCAAATATTACACTTAAATCGGATCATTGTTCTTTCCGTAAGTATAAAAAAAATCACGAGCTGATATAAAATAAGTCATAACTTGGTATGGTATCACCAAATATTCTAAGCATGCTCAAATTGTATTAGCAGGTTGAGCAGGAGTTAGGTTGAAATGATTTCAAATGGAGAATCAGTGTAACACTAAGAGAAATATTGAAATTTTCTCTATTGACCGAGATGAAAAAAATCCGCATTTTCTGAACGGAAAAAAATAAATAAATAATTAAATAAAGTTTATTTTACAAAGTTAGCGGTTCGGTCTACAGATCATTTGACATATTCAAAACTCCTTCGCCAACTCTTGCCGTCGCCCAAGAGGGTTCAGGGGAGGAAGAGGATCGGGAGGACGCACTGAGAGCCGCCTTTCCCTTCCCCCGACCATTGCTGGCCAGAGGAAGGGGGAGCGCTTGTGCCAAGGGGTACATAGGGTCCCGGCGAAAGGGCGTTAGTATCCACCTCCGCTGATGTTAGCGGGAGGTCAAACATTCCAAATGATAGCGTATGATATTCGTATAATCCATGCCTCCTGCAAATGTCGTTCGTTTGCATTCAATGTAGATACTGCTTTGTCTAAGTTTGGTCAGAGGTAGGTTGTTTCGAGCTAACCCCGGAAAAGGCAAAAAACCGGGTCGAGGTACTTCGCGCACTATCTAAAGGCAGCTTGGTTCCTTATGGAATCGGTTCTTCCCATCTTTCCTGAAAGATGGCCAAATATTGATAAATCAGCCCGCTGTGTTTGCGTTATCATGAATTCTGAGCATGGTAAGGTCTCTTGTTAGCGTACTCTTGGGGAGGTGAAACCTGTAGAATTTGTCCGACAGGTTTTTAACATGTGTCGAGATGGAGTTGACGCCAGCAAGGGCGCGCAGCGCATCCAGTCGAATGACTCTTGGTGATGATACGAAGTACTTCGTTCTGCATCCTGTCCAACTTCATAAAAGGAGTTTTGGACAGGCTGCAGACAATTTATTTGTATATGGCCATCTTGGCCTGTAACGTCATAGGCGATCCCCTGGCTATTAGTGGGTGTGTGCGTTTTACCGCAGCCGCAGCCCTCTGAATAGCCAGGTTGATGTATTTCTGCCATGTAGTACGCTTGTCCAGCTGTACTCCCAGGTATCGCACATTAATCTTGACCTCCGCAGCTTTGTTCTTGACCTTCAATTTCTGAAGAACCTTCGAGAATTTGAATTTCTTCGAGAAATTGATGGCTTTGGACTTAACCGGATTTACCACAATTTTGTTCTCCTCTAAATACGGAATGATTTTCCTCTCCAACCTAGATTGGACCTGCATAGCAGCTGCGACGCTGGATAACGAATGGGCATATATCGCGGTATCATGCGCGTATATTGCCGTCTTCGTTTTCTCGCACATAGGAAAATCATGCGTATGTAGGGAGTACAAATGCGGGAATAGACTAGACCCCTGCGGGACACCTGCTTCGACAGGGTACTCTGCGGATCTTGTGCTGTTAACCCCCACCGCAAAAGTACGATTCGTGAGATAAGAGTTGACGAGCCTTACCAAGTATGAAGGCATGCGTGCTTCCAGAATTTTGCAAATTAGACCCTCAACCCACACGGAGTGTGCTTTCTGCATGTCCAACACGACCATGACCGTGTCCTGCCCTCGGTGAGCTGCCTCTTTCACCCGGACAATCTGCGAGGTCGTACTGTGACCTGCACCAAAGCCGAATTGCTCAGCGGGGATCATTTTGAGTTTCTCCTCGAGGGAGATCAAACGTTTCAAGAGAATCTTCTCCACTATCTTGGCGCCGACGCTCAGTAGTGAACTCGGGCGGTAACTATCGAGTTGATGGCCATCCTTGCCCGGCTTCAAGAAGGTATGAACGGGAAAAAAGAAACTGGTCACTTGGTCTTACCAGAGTAGTTCTTCCTTATGATGATTCTGCTCCCCCTTATTTCTGTCGCCAGGACTCCTCTGAAGGCCCCTCAGGTGAACACGATCCTTTTTTGGTGCACAGGAACACGGGAAGTCTCTGAACGTTGCGATATGTGCTTACGTTTTTCTAGTCCAAAACTGGTCACGATTCCGTATGTTTCCGACGAAAACTGCACTCATCCAACTGACTGCGCCAGTTGCGTATTCAGTGTGCGGAAAGGATTTTTTGAGAAGACCTGTTTTTCACAACGGACAGTATGCCAGTACAGGCTAGAATGAAATAAAATATGATAAAGTTATATTCATAACGTCGATAATGCCGACTTGGCGTACCAGCATTTCTGGATTAACGGATATAACTCTTTCCCTGTGTGAACCTAGTCAGCGAACGCTACTTCATGAAGTTCCTATCTAAAATGCCCTCCATCATTGATTGGACCAAATGACAAGGTTTGTCTATAAATTACCCTGTATGTTTGGCTAGATATATATTTATATCCCGAAAACCCTTGGACAGAATTTTAATCCAGAGATGTAAGATCTGGGATCTCGCTGGCCATTATAGAGCGGCTTTTTTATCGAACCATTTAGCAGGAAATCTTTAAGTACTTTTTCGATATTGGAATATCTTGCTCAGAAAAAACCAAGGCGAAAAAAAAAAAGTCTTCCGTTGCTAGAACACAAGATATTGTGATGAAAATGCAGTCAGTTCTAACTAATTTATATCTACAAAATTTATGTCAATAATTTTTCCTTCACCGAGACTGGTGTGTATCTATATTCAACAAAGTAGTCACTGGAAATTCAACTCTCACTCTCAGGTACGTGCGTCGTCTTTTATGGTCAATAAAGTACTTTTCCATTAGTCGCGAATCTTCTTCTTGGACCAACGAGAGGGGTCGATTTTATAAATACCGGTAGATCGTCATTCAGAAGATTTCTTGGTGACTCATCATTCCTTCCAGACGCAGACCGGTCAGGCTTCAGCACGTTACAATATTCAACTGAATAACATAAATTTGCCCCGCTGAAACGGAACTTTTGCAATACATATTATCAAACAAACCTTCACATTATTATTAGCTACTAAAATATCAGTGATGCTGATGTGAATAATTTTTTATTTTATTTTATTTTTTGCAGATCGAACAAACTCAAACCATTCTGGCTATCCATCACCGAGAAGGAAACGCTCCCAGTGTTGGACTTCCTGTCAGCGGCCCTCCTGTCCGCCGAATACGACCGTGCCTTAAGTAGGGCGCTCGCGATGACCGAGTGCCCAGTCGTGCCCTTTTTCGGAGCCTTCCTCAGGGAACTGAGGGAGATACTCGCTGCCAGAGAAGTAGGAGGTGGTGTTGGCAAGATGGGAGAACATCCACCGCCCTCGATGGGCAAGCCGCCCAAAGGTGGTGGACATCGGGACCAACAGCATCAGCAGAGACAAGTGGTAGGTGAGATTTCCTTAGTTTTCTTCCGTTCGTGTATTCACTCATTGGAAATATACGCCAGGACCAGTCTGGTCGGTTTTGATTTATACACAAGTGGTCTCGTGCACGTTTCTGCTCAGGATATGTTATGGTAAATGCTTCTTCCTTCATTCCTGATTCCAAGTAGGAGTTTGTCAGGCCGTTCAAGGGGGTGGGTATAGGGGCTAGTTTAAAAAAAAAACATAGAAAGCACAAATGGTTTTGTACATGTTTCTACTCAGAATATGATATGGGATATGCTCTTTCCTTTATTCCTGATTACACTTACTGAGGAGTTTGTCAGGGTGTCCAATCAAAAACGAACGCTTCAATATGATAATGGGGCTGCGTTAGTTTCTGTAGATCCTTTTCTCCGCTATGTTGTGTCAATTAATTATAATTTTTTTCTCGAGAAAACAATGTCGGTACTCTAAGGATGATATCACTGGTAGAATAATTAACATTTTTTTTTTTCAGTTCATATCAGATTACAATGGAGAAGACCATCATTTCACGACCGTCGGACCTGGGGGTTTTATCAATCTAGAAAAAATATATCGCACCCAGGCAGTCATGGACCACATATCTATGTGCCATCAACATTATCATAGTCGGAATCGTCTTTCGCCGACAGTGAGGCTCATCGATTATCTTAAGTAAGTAGTTTTCATACAATCATGCCTACGTAGAGATTGAACAACATAAGGAAATCGAAAAGATTATCAGTAAGCTTTAGTATATACTGTATGTAACAGATCTTCCGGATTAAGATCTAGAAACATCTCCACTGCGATCTTTGCGGATCTTTTAGATATGCCCTTATATTATTTTACAGTTCCTTGCCTAGATCCGTCCTTATTGATAGACTTCATAGGCCAGACCTCGGGTCCTCGATGCATTAAGAGGGTTGAGGTTTTTCGTCAAGAATCATCGAAAACCTTAGGCTAGTTAGACCTTCGCATTATCACAATATGTGTGCTGAGGTTTCCTCATCTTCTTGACACAACCGGCATATTGTTGTGTTTGTCTATTGATAAGTTTTATATCACCTCTACACATTACGCCAACCGTCAAGCAAGCAACATTAAAATCCCGATTTCATCACTAACTCTAAGATTCAGTATTTTATGGAGGCTTTGGGATGTTCAATCACCTACCATAAGAAACCAACGGAAAATTGGACCATATGGAAAATTCAGACAGAGAAAAAGAGCTCTTGCTGGATTGGGCCAATTATAGTTTAGTAGAATTTTATAATGATACTCTTTAACTCAAACTCGTTTTTGAAATGTTGTAAAATGTTTTTCATGTGTTAGCTTCTAGGAAATTTTGAAATAAGTATTTAGCAATATTTTAGGAACGTTTAGGAATGTTTCACTATTTTTTTGTATATTTTACTTCAAGGTTAGTTTTGGTCCGTTACTTTGTCAGACAGATTTTGTATCTTCGAACAATAAAATATATTCTCTATCTCTCAGTAAGTATGTGACGGCATAGAGCTGAGGTTACTCATGAGCCAAGGGTCCGTGGATCGATTCCTGGCTGGAGCAATAATTTTTCATTCTTTTATAGTAGTAGATTGAATGACCAGGAATTGTCGTCCACTGTTGGATTCAAATTAATAGTGCTGCTCCTGAGGAGGCGTATGGAGTTAGTAACAAATACTACAAGAACACTTGGCTGAAAAACGTAGGTCGATGGCCATTCGACACATGTCGATAAATACATTTACTACTACTACTAGCCGATTATGTGAAGAAATTAAATCATTTCCAAAACGCAATGAAACCGAAACCCTTACCAAAACACCATTTCTTTTCTCGCCTTTTCTACCCAGCAATATCATTGGAAAATCATAAGAGCATATAAGAGTATTTTACATTGTATATCTCTGTATGTATTACACCCTTGTGAACTGGGCGAAATGAAAAATGTCTAGGTTAAATGCAAAGGAAATTACTTATCCTATATTTAGATGACCAGGAAAATCAACTGCGAAAATCGAGCAAAAATATTTTTACCATCTTCGAAATGGAATAAGACTGAAAACATTAAAATTTCAGAATCATCAAAATAATATGCAGGGGTGTATTCCCTCATTTTCTAACTGATACAGGATGTACATAATATTTGACCCATTTGAGCTACCTACATTTATCGGTCATTGTGCTCGAGTTATTGTCTTTTATCTTCCTTTTCGCATTGCGAACACATTGAAAATAAATATTTTCATCCCAGTCATTCCAAATGGGTCGAATATAATGTAACTGATCTCTACATCACTATTTCGGATGATTGTTTTGAGTTATGTAATCAAAGGCTAAAAAATTTAAACATTTCTATACTCTTGGTCACATCACCCCTTTTACCGGAATCACATGAGTTATAAAATTGAGAATTGTGTTAAAAAATAGTTATGAACTAGTTACAAAATACTGCACTATTTTTTTATTGTGCTAAAACGACTGTGCTAGCTTAACATACGTCTGAAAATGACCCACCCTGGATACCTCAGAAAACAATGCGACTATGAAAATATCTCTATTGTATAGGTTTTTGCGAAAGATGAATTGAAAGGGGATATATAAAATATTCAAAGATTTTCAGCAGCCGTAGGGTGCAGGAGTTGTTTACTATTGGAGACCTGACGAAAACACCTAATATGTAGGTTAATATTGGATTAAATAATGCATTTTTGTTAGTAGTGAATGATCTGAAGTCGAATAGTGTCATCCACTCTTAATGAAAAAAAAAAATTACCAAATTTGCAACGTTATAGTGACATTGGCCATGATGGTCATGATGGTAGAGCGCTTGTCTCCTAATCTAAGGGTCATGGGTTCGATTCCCAGCATGGTCATCGGTCTCGTGCATGGCATCACACTTTAAAAGGTAAGAGCTGCGTCTTCCCTAGCTCGGACAAGTCTTTCGAAGACTTTTCAGGGTTGTACTCTTTAGGGTGTGCAGCTGGTTGACGGAAATATCAATTTTAACAATAACAGAACAGAATTTTTTTAACAATCTGGTAGAATTTCATAATTCGGAGTACTTAGTCAATTACTCTGATACTTTTTCTGATCATTCATACGTAAGAAGCTGATATTATAGTTTCATAATGAATTTTTTATATTATGTAAGTACAGAGATACTGATTTAGATTTTCCTCTCATTAAAACTATACTGAGGGGACTGGTTGTAGAGTTCATGATATTCGCATCAACCCAGGAGAATTGATAATCTCGAGGAAAATTACAAGTAATATTCAACAAACAATTATGTTCTACGAAGCGTATTCTTATTGAATTACGATGAATATCGAAGATAATCCCAATTATCGTTGCATCCACTCGTTCAAGAACACCCCTGCATTTCCTCGGGAGCTTATTGAAAATCCGTCTGAACTTTTCTTATTTCAGCGAATCAAATTCAGCTCATTAACATAGAATCCTTCATAAAAAGCTTAGTAATCCACCTTCACAAGTCGAATGATTTCTGGCTAATATAAAAGCTGATTCAGTGAGATATAGAAATGATGTTTCTTTGTTAGCACCTGAGCGTTGTTATAACGGTGGTGGAGGGCTTGATGGGGGTCTACCCTCATTTTAACCTTCAACCTTTATGTCTCTAACTAGAGGGCTCTTTGGTATGAAATAATTATGTTTTTTTTTTTTTGGACAGTTGATCGATTTGAATTTTGATGATATTGATGCCAGTGACAGCTCGTCAATCATTAGTCGGGCGTACCTATCGCTGTTGAAGATAATCCTCAATATCTTTTTCTGTATCCTCTCCAGTCTCAGCTTTTCAGTTTCTTTGTTGACTGTTGATGTTTTCTAATTTTGGTCAACATCTCCGTCATCCCGTGAACAACAATTGCAACCACTTGAGAGGGAGTGTGGAGTGCCCTGTCCTGAATCTGAACTGCTTTGGTGGGATACATTTCAGTCGTTTTCCCAACATTAAGAAGCGCGTGAGGATGATTTTATCAAAATGATATACCGATGAATATGTTCAAAAAGCCTGTAGCGAAGAGGAAATATGGGTATTATTTATTCTCATTCTGGAACAAAACATTTTTCATTGATCAAAGTTGTAGGTGTTGGATGATAGATACCACTAATCGAAGTATAAAAATATCCAAAACGTAAGATATACCAGGTGTCCAAGGAAGGTAGCTCGCCCCTATAACTTTTTTGTTTTCGGAGATAATGGAATGGAATTTGGAGAATCTGTTCAATGCATGAAACTACATTTTTAAACAATTAACTCAACTTCATGCAAATTCCGGATTCACCGGAAGTGACAAAGTTTCGATTCTTAAATGGGACACCTGGTATACTGCCGTGCTAAGCATAAAGGGGTATCTGAAAAATTTGTGAGTATTGAATTTAGGACTGTTTTTGTTTGTCCACATCGTTTTACGCCTGTCTTACTAGGATTGAATGTCATAATTGAAAATTAGCCGATATTATGAGTTTGTGCAAAATGTCACATCTGCAAAAATTGCCTCCAACCTATTAGTAAATCATTATTATTTTCAAAAACATGAACACTGCAGATACGCTTTTCGATTTGCACGACAGGATATTTTTAGTTTTTTTGTCTTCATATGATATATATTAAAAATATAACCATTTATCTTTTGTTACTTTTTCTAACAATTTTTTTCATTCATTTTTTATTTTAGAGTGCTATGTATACGTGAAAATAACTAATTTCAGTCCTGAAATGTTTGGGAAAATAAAACTTTACTGTTTTTGGTCCAAATGGTTCAGCTATGTGAATTTGAGTTTTAACATTTTTATTTATAAGTATTTTTTTAAAGAAGAACAATTCACTACGATGCATTTTATTCCTCACATTAGATCTTTGGAAAAATTACGTTACAACTTTTCGAAAATGAAGCACCTGTTGAAAATTAAATAATTTAATTGAAATCACCCATTTCTAAGGTTCCAGATGTGACTTCCATCTGGTTGCTACAAAGGCGAACTTTTCTCATTGTTACTCCTACAACGTTATTCAACTCTCTTGGTATAATTCTATGAATGACCCTCATATTGTCCTCCAATTCATGTCGTATGGCAGGAAACACAAAATAAATCTTGTTTTTAATAGATCCCCTTTAAACAATCTAGAGGCGTAAGGTCGGCTGACCTGAAACGTTTTTAGGAAGGAATAAATGAAGGTACGAGTGAAAATTACCCTATATTACATTACCTCGCCGGTCACTTAACTGGCCTATATTTCCAATCCAGTTTTCGTTGTATGTTTCATGCAGATATTCCGTACCGGTCCTTATGTTGTGTGGTGGAGCACCATCATGTTGATAAAATAATCCAACTCGATTTATTAGTGGAGCTTCGTCCAAGAAATGCTCAACTTCCTGCGTGGGGAAAATTAGATATCTAGTCCCTGTTATGGGACCGTCAAACATTTCAGGGCCTCAAATTCAGTCCCCCAAAATCGCAACCCAACGATTAGAATCTTCGTAATGTGTAAATTTGCATCGGACCAGTATCGTTCATTATTTCTGTTGAAATGTCCCAAATTAGTGAAACGGATTTCGTCAGTATACAGAATTTTGTATGGAAATGTGTCACCCTCCAAATATTTTCCAAAGAACCAATTGCAATACTCAATCAAGTCTCCTTGTATTATCGTTTTGATACAGGTGCTGGTGTAGTTGATATTTAAATGAATGATATTTTTATGTTTCTTCAAAATATTAGCTGCAGAAGACTTTGAAATGTCACATTCTCTTGCGATCTCCCTGATTGACGTATTGATATCTGCTTGAACGCATGTTGGAAAATATATTTCTTTTTCAAGAATTGTTTTACGCATTTAACAGATCCTCCAAAGTTCATTCCATTATCTCCGAAAACCAAAAAAATATAGGGACGAGCTACCTTCCGTGGACACCCAGTATATCAAATGCTCTTACTGAAGATCACTCATTGTGAGGAAAATGAAGTATCCAACACTGAAAGGGTCACTAATAAGTTTTTTCCAAATGTAAACCCAAATATTGCATTAAGTTGAAAATCATTTCTCACAAAAATTCATGAGAAATTCCGAATACATGTTCACATAAAAAATCGACAGAACAGAACAATTCAATTGGGTGTTTTTATTGTTTCATATTTCCAGGTCATCAACCGTAAACGTACAACGCGTTCTAGCGTTCGGACCCCCGGAAAAAGTCGAATTGGACGCCGAATATGACTGTGATGTAGACGAATACCACCCTGTACAGCCCTTAGTACATGACCATGGGGTTAGCTTTGTCTGTCTGTCGTCGCCTTTAACGAAGATAGATCAACATGTGATACAGGTAGGTGGACCAAGTATGTTGTATAAATGTATAAATCATGTGTCAAAATCTCTAGTAAATATTCTACTGAGTCTTGTCGTGTCATAAGCAATCGGTGGATATCAAGCTATCGAGGCTAGATAGAGTATCGAGAAATACACGAGTGGGCCATTGAAAATAAGACAGCTGCTCTGTAGGTCGGCAGATCCGAATTATTCATAAATGCTCGGACACGTGAAATTCACCCGAAATATATTCCATCCCTCGGAGCTGTGACCGCCACCCCTAAATGGCAACATTTGGCAAGTCTTACCTCATATTTTCCTTCTCAATATCAAACAACAAAAATAAATCAATTCTATCCATTCATTTTTGAGATATAGGAACTTGAAGTTGGGAATCTTTTTATTCAGTCAGTCGATGAAAAAAGATCTAACAATGCAACTGTTTGAAGATAATTATCATTGTTAAGGAATGAAATGACTAACGACAAATAACATGCAATTTCGGTTCAAATTTTTATTTCATCCTCATTCACTGATCTTGGATTGAACGATATTAGAGTGAATTATTCAACCAAAGCTGCTGAATATATCTCAATAACAATTTTGTTAAGAATGGTGACAGCTAATTTGTTTAATGAAACGCATCCAGATGAACTTTTTGCTACAAAATACGTTCTAGAATTAGGGCAAAAATTTCGTCAAACTAGATCAGTAGCCAACAAGAAACGAAACCCAGAACGTGAATTTCCCTTCAGTAATGAACCTAATATCCTCATATCTCAGTCATCGCACACAAGTCAAACTAATGAATACATTTTCGAATTTAGCTGAATTGAAACAAGGAGTTCCCCAGGGTAGTATATTGGGACCATTACTGTATACATTATACACATCTAACTTCCATACATACCTATCACATTGCAACTACCATTTTTACGCCGACGATACCCAAATATACTACTCTTTCAGACCTTCGGACACTTGAGACATCAACCGAAAAATCAATACAGACCTGGAAGCCTTTCTTTCTGTTTCAGCAAATCACAAATTGAAAATCAATTCCAGTGAATAAATCATAATGTAATCTCAAATGTCAAACAGCAGATGACACTTCGTTTAGGAAATGATATCCTCCCATTTACAGATCACTGCAAAAATCTGGGCTTAACACTAGACTCTAATTTGCGTTTCAAGAATCATGTCACCACTAAATTGCGTTGAGCTTATGGGTTACTCAAACTTATTTTCAATCATCGTGAATATTTATCTGTGAATGTTAAAAAAATGTTATGTGATTCACTTGTGTTGTCCCATTTCAACCACTGTGACACAGTCTATACTTCTTGCTTGGATGCTAACGATGCTCGTAGGGTTCAAAAGGTCCAGAACTCGTGTCTTCGACTCATTTATGGCATAAAGAGAAGGCAGTTGCAAGTTGAAAGATGCTGGTTGGTTAAACATGTTCAACAGATGCAAACTCCACACACTATGCTTTTATTATGAATTATTGAAAACTAAAACCCCTGTATACCTGTATAACAAAATTTCATTCAGGACAGACATAAATAATCTCAACCTAAGAAAGAAGAACTGTATTAACATACCTACCCATAACAAACAAATTTTCAAACGAACATTTTCGTACCAAATTTCCCAGTTTGGGCATATACTGGATATACCTCGGCACACCCTATCTGTTAATGCATTCAAACATAAAATAAAAAAACAGTTACTCGAGCAACGATTATAATTCGCATTCCTCTATTATTTTCTTATCGTTTCCCTATTTCATTTGTAGCAGTGCAAGATTAACTTAAATGTAGAATTAGAGATACATATATCATATAATTTATAGTCCTAGACATACTCATCAATATATTATATAATATAGTCCTCTGTACAACGGTGTATTTCTAGTTTTGATTTTAGATGTAACAAATTTTTCTTTTAATTTCTATTCTGGACAGTGAGGCAGAATCGGCCATAGGCCTAACACTGTACCATTTATTTACCACATTATAATAGTATCATAAGTCCAACCCCTTTTTTATGTAAAATGATAAATAATAAATAAATTATTATTATTATTATTATTATACCACCGCAAGGGAATGATTTTTTTTTTGCTAAACGATTTGTACCACTATTGCATTTGGATTTTTTAAAAGTAAAATGTGACTGTTATTATATTTCCCATACGTCTAGTAGGGGGAAAAAGTGGCGCCATTCTTGAAAAACTTGTTTTTTCGACACGTTTTCAAGGTACAAGACATAAAATCATGCCGAATACCTGTGTCCCCATACATTATGTCTACGAACGCGATAAGCCAGACCTCTACAATTCTAGAAATCTTTTGAGCGCCGGTAGCCGTACAATATTATATAGACATAACATCTGGTTATAAGACAAGATTGCCGCCACCTAGGTGTTTGAAATTTTGTATTTATATTCGTTAAACCTCAAACTTACAGGAAAAATTAGTGCCATACTGGTACAAATCGTTCAAATTACGAATAAAATCTTAGAATTTTGAAAAAATATTGTACATATTCGCCACCTCCCACAGGTATGGCATGATCAGACTTCTATTTATGATCATACAGAGAGCTGTTAAAGAAGTTTTAGACTGGTACAAATTGTTCGACAAAAAAAAATTACTCCCTTGCGTTGGTATGGCGGCCATTGGTAACCGTCGGGAACGTATGGCAAGGTGATTTCCGTGAAATCACGACGATGATTAGCTGCGCAAAAATTAGCCTGGTACAAATGGTTGAATTTTTTTTTTTTGAATTAATGTATTCGTGTCGGTATGGCGGGCTGTAAGTCACACCGGAGAAGTATGGCATTACCCTATCGCCTACTTCTTTTTTTATCGACTATCGGAAAAAACAAGCATTTTTGTGGAACAAATCGTTCGACACTCGTTATTTATCCGACACGTTCGATCAACGCCCACGTGATTGGGCCGTCGGTACCAGCGCTATGACCATCATTTTTTTTTTTTGTCATTCCGTAATTAGACCCCTGAAGAATCGCCATTCTGGTACAAATGACCTAATAATTTGTGTCACCATCTCCCAGTCTATATGTGTTCCACGAATTCCACACTCAAATTCCCCAAAAACTCAATGTCTGGCCGGTATTTTTGGGGCCGTATTTCTCGATGGTAAACTGACGGAAAAAACTTATTTGGGATATTTGAATGAATTTGTTCATTCACAATTAGTAGACATCATTGAAAATGTCAATCGTTAACATGAAGATCGTTGATATTTCCACATTATGCATAGCCCGTTAGGGCGTTTTTGGATACAATGTTTCCTAGAGGTTAGATTGGAAGAAGAGGCTCTGTAGAGTGGCCAGCCAGATCTCCAGATTTAACCCCACTCGACTTTTTCCTGTGGGGAAACAGAATTATTATCAGTTGAGGTTTCTGCTATCGAGCCATTTTTGTGACATACTCCTCTACAGGGCGATATTCATTCAAAACCAAAGAGGGTGAAATTTGGTTTACCACCATTTGAGAGGGTGCCCAATCCAATGGTAATTTTAAATTTCTCCCAAAAAAATCGCTAATACGATTTCTTGAATTTTAACCTCTAAAAATATACGCAGCAGGCCTCTGCCTTCTGTCCTTCTGTCCCAAAGTACAGTTTTTTGAGCTATACAAAAAAAAAGTTCTTCGGAATCGGAGAAAAGATGCAAATTTTAGGGAGGTGTCCAGCTTTCAAGTGGGTTACACTGTATTTTAGCCACAACAGTTTCATACTTGATATTCATTTTCCGTCTAAGGAACATTTAAGGCATTGAAACACAAGGTTTCCCGTCTTTGTTTGAGAAAAACCACAATTAGCAGTTGGACGTTTGTCCAAGTCCCTGACCGGGAACAAGTCCGCACCATCAGATTTGAATAAGCGTATGTGGATAGAAATGAGGAATTGTCACTTCCTAATGAATAGAGCAAGCACTCCATTTTCATTAGCGAAAACGGCGACGAGAAACGAAAATGGAGAACATCAAAGCTCTTTTAGCAAATGATGATTTTAATACAGATACAGTTGGGAATGTAATTAGGTTAAAAGCTATCACATTAGGAAGTAAGCCGAGTATAAAAATGTGCTATTTCAATGGTGAGAAACTTCATAGGATTTTCATGATTAATTAACTGATTTAGTAGAAAGGGTAGAAGAATCTATCTATATCCTTAAGTAAGCGAAATTTGACGAAACGGTGAATTATTGTTCAACATTTCCGTTATTGATTCCGTATCATCTTGAGAACTTGTATAGTTCATATTTCAAGCTCATATAAACGAAATATGAGCATTCTTCATTAGTGTACCTATTCCTTTTCAAGAATTACCCTCTCAGGATGTTTCTAAATTCATGCAAAATCAATCTTTGTGAATAATATGTAGTCTGTCCTATAAAAAAATGTCTCAGTACAATCCTTTAAGAGATATCACTTCGAAATGTTGGATATAAAATTGGTTTTTCTAATTTTCCAATAGCTGAAAAGTAAATACGTCACCAAAAACAGTAAGTCGCCTGGATTGTCACTACAAATAATAGTATAGTCGTTCTCTACCCGCACTAGCTATACGTTTGCTATGCCTATATGACTGATTATGATTATGAGGGAGTATATCATCAAAAATCGTCCAGTGCAGAATATCGTATCGGTAATTCATCACAGAATCAAATGTTTTTCCTCTAGTATTGCGTAGAGAAATGGAATAAAACAAATCTTCGAACCTACTAAAAAGATTCCATTATTTCTCATGCACGTAATTGGAGCAGCAGACAGAACAAAATGGAAACTTAAGAAATTAGGTCAGAGCTATTACTCCTCTCTGGCATAAAAAACTTGATGGAACGAAAGCTTGTCACGTGGAAAATGACCTGAATCATGCCATATTAGCAGGCTCTCCAGCCAGCAATAACGTATGAAATTGAAAGGAATATTTGTGGGAGAAAATCCATAAAATGTACCGAACACTCTCAACAAAATAACGTATATTTCGTGTGTATGGCAATGAGTCGTTATCTAATACCAACCAGCGTTCAGATAAAAAATGTATTGGTTCACAATAGAGGTAGTTTTATTATAAGGAAAACAAAATACCTCATTTTTTAACAGGGAGTGTGAAATCACTGATATTTATGAATGGAACAGTTTCATTGTCATATTTAATAGGAAACAGTTGAAAATAAACAAACATATTTTTGGCATTTTAATGTTATAATGTGGATTATAAATAAAGCAATTATAATGCAATTTGCCTCACGTATAATACATATTTTGATATAACCTCAATTTCAATTGGAATTTTCTGGATAGTAACAAAATAAAAGGCGAAAACGTCAACAAAATCTTTTTTTCTAGAATCCTACAAAGCAAATATCTGGCAGAAAACAATGTTTTCCGATGTAATTGATCCATATGTTACTGAATAAAATCGAACAGATAAGTATATGCAATGTTCCTCAAATAGTGTAGTACGTCCAGATCAAAAGACTTTTTTGAAGCTGTCTGTTTTCTCGGACGTAATTTCGATACCCAAAACTTTGCTTCACCAAGAAAATTTACAAGATCGAGCCAAGGATGACCTTACTTTGCAGTTGAGAGCGAGAACCCAAAAAAGTTTTCTGCTGTTTGATTACAAGATACACTTGTGTAGAAGCATCTGTCTGACATAATTCAATGACTGTCAGAGTATTCCTCAGAAACTCTCAATGGAGTTGGAACTAGGATATAATGAACTGAGGCGATCATTCATATCTTCATTAGCCTAGAAAAATATGCAACAGTGCACATTAAATAGTCTCCAAAGCGAGCACTTTAACCGTATGCCACCGCGGCCCATACTCGTAGAGTACACGTAGAGTTCATACATCCCCCATCACTGGCAACATCAAAAGAAGGATTCCAAGCCGGAAAGGCAAGACAGCTCACATTTGCCGTTGGATTTCTGTGATAAGCAGACATACGTCTTCTCCACATATCGCACACTGTCCTCGAAAACGTCTCAACTCAAAACGAGCTGACAATAAGATAATACCGTACCTGACACCATATTTTTATTAACCACATGTATCTTGGAGAGAAATGTATACATGAAAATACAGGACGTTTCATACTATGTATTCCACCGGTCAACCCCAACTTAAGTAATTTTCACAATTGTACGATATTTGCTTTTGATATTTCTGAAAAATCTTCATTTTGGAGTTGTGACGTTATTGAAGACAGTGTGCGATATATAGTATCATAATGAGTCTATTGTGAGGACACATAAATGTCAAATTCTTCAGTATTCAGTGACGATTCTTGTTCGCACTCTTCAGGAACGTGATTGTGACTTCTGCTAGTCACATGAAGGTCATATATAAAGATCACTCATGAATAGTGGACCAAAAAAATAACAGTACCCAACCGAGATCTTCATTACCGTTTTTGCAATCTCTCTCAATCATTTCCAACATCATCCCATGGTCGAACATAAATCTTGAATACTAACACACAACATCCATCAAGGTCAAACAGTATCAGTATGAAAGAAGTTCTACCAAGGGCATATCAAGGCCCTTGCCACACAATGGCACCCATATACCAGATAGACCCCTGAAAGGTCACCATTGACGACCTAATAGTGGGGGAGGTCCAGAATCGGCTCAAATCTCCTACTCTCAATGGAGTTGGAACTGGGATATACAGAACTGCGATTATCACTTGTCTCTCAATCAGCCTAGAACAGATGAGGGCCAGGAGGTCTATTCTCGAGTTCATGCAAATAAATTTTCAAACGTTTGGAGTAACATAGAGCGATACAGACACCGCTCGTTGAAGAGAGATAAAACATCGAATTCGTATACGTTAAATCTCCAGAACAGACCCCCTGGTGACTGTTTAGGTGATTGTGATCCGTTAGGTGCCCAGTCATCGGCCTGAGAACTCGTTTACCAAGAGGTTTATACTTTTGAGTTTTCCAGGAGGTCCGATTGTCTCCTGATTGTATCCTGTCATATTTTTGGAACCTGTTTTGTAGTCTTTCTTCCATTGCAGCCCCAGCCAGGCTCTTCTTCATTCTTGTGATGTATTCTGACCTCATAAGTGATTTCCTCGACTAGTCTGTATACCTCCTCGTTCTCGCCAAGTTTCTCAAGGTATTTCTACCTGGAGCGCATTTCCTAGATGAATAAAGTTATTTTTTCAGTCCCCTTCCGTATATCACTGCTCCTGGCATGCTTCCCGACTTTGAGCCGTCTATGTACCAAACATTCAATGCTATATCATTTCATTCAGTGTATTGTCCATTTCCATCAGTAGGATGGGACAGCTCTGCCTAATGAGGAATGGTTCATTTCACCTCCAATCCACTGGTGGTTCTCACCGTTTCGAGTTAGAAGTACAGGTGCACAGATGGTATTCCTAGTAGAACTTCAAGAGTTACAGTTGGTTCTGTTTTCATAGCGCCTTCTATTCCCACACTGGCCAACCTTTTAACCTGGTCTAGTTCGGTCCCGGCCTTGACCTCTATTATACTCAGCCACCATACGAAAGCTCCGTACGATATGGCCGGGCCATCAAATATCTACAGCTATAGTAAAATTACCCATATTGTTGGTTGATAGTTGGTGTAGTCAGTCGACCAGTACAAAATGTAACAAATATACGCGATGGCGAGTCAAGTATTCAACTAGACTGCTGTTCTCCCTACAAACTGTTTGCCTCCAACACAATTTACGTGACAGTGTCAGTATATCAATCGCAGTTGCGGCAGTATTGGGAGTGCTATATGCCGATAATATTGTTCCATATCTGTATATTGCAGGTGGCCAGGTGGCGTTTTATTATGACTTCGGGATATTTAAATTTTTTATCAATGAGAGAAATATAGATGATAATCTTCGAGAAGTTCCTTCAGTTTCTTCGTCGTGATAAAAGGCTCTTTTCAGTCTATTTTAATGCACCAAGATAAATGACCTTGACCTAATTTTTGAAGGTGTCGATCCAAACAAGAAATGAAATCTGAAAAATATTGTAACAATAAACCAAACTGAACATCATTGAAATATTGAAATATTGCTACTCATTTTATACAACTTATAGTCTAAAATATATTTTCTGGTAGGTAATCGACAAATTTAAAGTGAAACTAAAATGAGGGAATATATTACTTGCTGTATTCTATAACGTGGAATTTCTAGACTACTATATCAGATCTGTGTGCAGGTGTTTTTTAATAATGGATGAAGTTAGTTTGAATTTCAGTAACGGAAGGATATATCAGTTATGTTCACCATTACTCTGCCGGGTGTTTTTTATGGTTGAATATAAAATTTATATCAAAAATCGGGTGCAGCGTTTACGTACGTTCACATAAAAAAATGTCATATATTGTCATGCGGTACTCAAATAACCGAAGTTTGGTGGAAAATGTGAAATTACTTATGTTCACAGACGCTTGAATACAGATTATGACGATCCAAATATACATGTTAGATTACATTTAGATTTAGATATAATATGTTTCATTATAATTGTAGATAATGTATATCTTCTGTCAAAGGCTCAAAGAAACATTAAATAATATTATTCCTGGTGCATGATAATAAAATATTGATTTTTGCATAACTGGAACAACATTATTGTTACGATTCTTTATTTTTTAATGAACGTGGTAGCGAATAATTATTTTGAGATCTGAAATATACGGAAATATAAGTACGAGTGAATTAACGAAATGAATTATCATTTAGTTTATAACTGTAATAAAGTATAGAGAGCATATTGAGGTAGGGATTCAATAGCAGATTTCATCATTGAGGATAAAAATCAAATTTCTTTCAATCCATCTCTGTGAATATTTGGTACAAAATTATCGTCATTGGCCCATCCTAGACTGTCCTCAGATCATCTGAAATTTGCAGCCTGCGTAATCCCATTATCAACTCACCACTTCATTGATAAACATCCAATGAACTTATTGACGTGAAAACCCTTTCAACATTGACATTTAGATAAAACACATCAAATACCAGAAATAACAAAATCCGAATTCATCCCTTTGGCAATACTTCGCAATATAAAAACCAGGAAAATTCATCAGGAACTACACCGCTGGAATAAATGTTTTGTGTGGTGAAGAAAGAAATATTGGAATATTAAAATTCTGTAAGAGCGTTCATAAGAAACCATTAAGAACGATGAAAAATGATGGAAAAAAGTAATTCAGCAGATTGCAAATGACACTCATTCGTTAAGATAATGAAACCCTCAAGAATTCCTCTTGAACAATCCGGAATTCAACCAGTCAGAACAGATTAATCTTGAAAATAAGTTAGCCAACAATGTAAAGTTCTAAATTTGCTGCTGGAAAAAGTATTGTTATTTATTGTAGTTAAAACCCGAAGTTACAGAACCGACACTAGTTTCTCATTTTTATATACATTTTTCCTAAAAGATTTTCATTATAAAATCTAACAATTTGTGTATCTGGGAAACACTGCAGTTAATGGCATGAATTTTTTTGCACGAGAAGTTTCTTTGAAAACTACAGGTCTGTTGTTTCGTTCCCAGAAAAACAAACAATATGTATGAATTCACGAAAAATGTGTATTTGTGAAAATATGCAAACGCATTTTCATTATACCAGCATCATAATCCCTGTCAAATACACTGAATGGTGGCGAAATTTTCAATAAAATCACACCATGCTAAAGGGGCATATTAGGATAATGGGGCCCCTATGACCTATCATAGCACTATTTTGATATAATTGACAAATTGAGTAGATAAGCAAAGTTTAAGGTCTATTTTCATTTCTTCAGTCATATTAAAATAAGAGATATTACAATATAACCCACAAAAGTAATTCTTTTAGCTTTCACAAATTAGTGTTTTGAAATCTATGGTGATTGAAGGGGTACCCTTCTATATTTGTGATATGCGAAATCGTCCTCTAGTGAAATCATTTTTAAATATTTCCACTAAAGTTATCCAAAAATTGTCACAAAACAAGCTTTATTTACCCCATTGCTGAAGAAATATGCAAACAATTTGCTATCGAGTAATTCGAACCCCAAATTACGAATTGAATTGCTTGCATAGCAACATGCGATACACATTTGGACAACTTTCCACGTCTTTTCTCCTTAGTTTTTTCTCTTAGAGTGGTCAGAAATGTCGAGTAGTAGTTACCAGTTATTGTTTTACTCTTATCCAAATACTCCATGTAGTTAACAGCCCAGGCCAATTTTGGGGGGGTCATTCGATCCAGCATGAATTATATTCAGAATTATAGTGCAATACGAAACTGTGCCGCACTGTGCCATCAGTTGTGAGCGGTGCGGGTGAGTACGCAGTTCAAAAAAACTTTCCATCCAGAGGAGGGATTTTTCGACAAATGATTCTTGGACGGCATCTCTCAAGATGATAGAAAACTGAAAAATAATGAAATAGGACCTAATGCCGTACAAAAAGAACGGTACTGAAATCCAGGAATTTTTTTTATTTTTCGCAAATTTTTTCTTATGAATCCAGGTGATTCATTACTGTGCGGCATTTGTACAATTGAATTTGTATAACTACATATATTCATTTTTTAGCAACGCCGGTACAGGGGTTGAGAGCCCCACACGTAAATTCATACTTAGACCTGTATGTTTCAAGATCATTGGAAAACGTACGGCATCGGTTCCATATTATTATTCAACATATAAAATGATTTTCAGAAATTATGCTGTCTAGAAATTTTGGTACAAAAATAAATGAAAAAATAAAATCAAAAATTACCTCTATTACGGGGGTTGAATCTAATATTGTACAAAGAGAGGTTATAAATGCCGTACGGCAACCGGTTTTTGGGCAAAATATTTTTGTTTTAATATAATAGCAGGTTATAATTGATGGAACTAAATAAAAATATTGATAAAAAAGAAAATTGCACTGTGATTTATTAAAGAAGTAATTTTTAGAATATCATTGCTCTTTTAATTTCTCAAGCATCCCTAAACAAAAATAAATTGATGCCGTACATTTTCAATTTAAGGATTTCTCACAGCTGATAAGATTTTGTATTATGTTTTCACAAAATTTTTAAATATTGTACGGCATTCAGAAAACTTTATTGGCAATATAAAATAATAATTAAGAATTACAATGCCGTTCATATCAGATGGAACATACAATGAATTTCGGACGCAGTAATCACTCACCCCACGGACGTGGGGAGTGGTTATCTAGCTTAATGATCCAGCACGCCCTCCGGAAGTATCGGGGCTCCGGAGGCAGAGCCTGACTAAAGGATCCCTAAGGAAATAATAATAATAATACTCAGGTCACATGATTCTCACACCTAGTAATCACTCGTCCCACTTACATTTAATTGCAAAAGTTGGTCTTATTTATCATTTGTACTATAATATCGATGGTTGTTGAATTTTTACTAGTTTTTTGGTACAAATTGGATACCTATTTTACTCTGTATATATGTCCATAATATCTATCAGTGTGATATGGAAGGAAATTATTGAATCAATTAATTAATTATTGGTAAACGATTAAATGATACAAATATTCAAGTTTACGATCACTTTAATCATAAAACATGTGATTTTTTTAATTTTTACCGCTTAGGTGGCTGAATTTGAGTGTTGGTTCTGATTCTAAACAACTTTTTTAGATAAACTTTTTTGATAATGTCAAAAATAAGGGTAGTTTATACTTGATCAAATTTCCTATTTTTTGTTCTACCCTGTATACCGTTCAGAAATTTAAAATTCTGATTACTTTCGTGCAAGTTTTTTGCAATGCACCAAATTATAATATTACGAGGAATCAAATTTTCTGAAAAATGGATAATAAACATGTTTTCTCCAGGTGCAAACTTTTTGAATCTCACTGTATACCAATTCCAATCGTATAGAACTAGTTTTTTTGTACGGCATAGAGTTTTTCTTGATTATTGCTATTGCTATTGCTTTTAATATATATATACGCCGTAAAAAAACAAATTACCGTAAAATTGCCCTTTTCAGAGGGAAAATGTACGGGCATAACAAAATATTACATCGTTCCATAGAATGGTATTCATTTAATTGAGATTGATGTTGTATCAAATTGCCCAAACTATACTAGTTAGGGGTGGGGGTTTAGTGCGGAGCTCTCCACCCCTATAACGGCAAATATGTACGGCGTTGCTAAAAACTGAATCTATGTACATGCCGTACAGTAATGAATCACCTGGATTCATAAGAAGAATTTGCGAAAAATAAAAAAAGTTCCTGGATTTCAGTACCGATATTTTTGTACGGCATTAGGTCCTATTTGATTATTTTTCAGTTATCTGTCATCTTGAGAAATGCCGTCCAAGAATCTTTCGTCGAAAAATCCCTACTCTGGATGGAAAGTTTTTTTGAACTGCGTACTCATCTGCACCGCTCACAACTGACGGCACAGTGCGGAAAGGAGTTGTTTCGTATTGCACTATATTTCTGAATATAATTCATGCTGGGTCAAATGACCCCCCAAAATTGGCCTGGGCTTGTAGTCTAATGATAATTCAAAAAAACTGGAGTAAGAAACTTTCCAGGCCTTGGAGAACCAGAGGATCTCCATTCCATCGATTGCTGCCCAAGTTTCAATCAACACGGCTTGAGAAGTGAGCATCTTTTTCAAACGCTTGCACGCTTTTGGTAACATTTTGACAGTTGGGCATACATTTTGCAAACATTTTACTCATGTCCAAACCAACGTAACGATGATGGACGCGTTCATATTGAATATTTAATACCTCAGATACTCACAGAATGATCGCTCTTCATTTCAAAATATAAGCCAGTACACTCTTCAGTTCCAAAACCAACTATCACTCACTCCACGCGAATACTTCAGTCTCTGCATTCGAAAAGTGGAAAACCAATAAGCCTCCATAAAAATAAAATCGGGATTGTTTGTTCTTTATCACCGATTTCCTCAGAGACATGGGCTCTTCCTAACATTACATATCTTGCGTTCCATTTCAGATTCTCCACCATGGTAGCACGTGTGTTCTCTGGGAAGGCATGGAAGGACCCTCCCCGCTAACGGGTGTCAAGGGCTTCTTATTGTACCTGAGGCTAGATCGCTCATCAACAACCCTCACGTGGGTGAGACCTAGTTGGAGCGGTCTCAAAGCTGGAACCACCACGGAATCCGATCCATTTTCAACGGATTTCAACCTATCCTTCAACCCTGAAGATACTTTGGCCCCAGGGCTGCTGACTAAGTTAGCTCTACAGTCTACAGGCGAGCAGAGTACGGGAACTACTTTGGATGATGGGTAAGTCAACATAGCAGTTTCTTTGATCATTAATGCCGGCCGATATATTGTGTTTCTGGCAAAGAAGTGTACTATCAAGCTTTAGACACAATGAAAGATTAATGGCATGAGTTTTTAAATTTGCGATTTAGGATCTTAATTTGAGAAATAAAACAGGTTACGAAACAGACTTGAAAATTAAAGCTTGAATTTTACCAACCAGATTGTTTGTGGGCAGTGACTAGAGTAAGAATGCTATTGACAGTTTCGTTTCAAAAAAGAATCTAAAATTTTAAAAATTAATGCCAAAAACTTCCATTCTATTTCGTTTTTTATTTTGAATAAGTAAACACATTTGGTTCGTGCTCAGACGTCATTCGGAAGTATTTTAGTGTTCGGTGGAACACTAAAAGCCAGAAAGAACACCAGTATGATTTTTGTGCTTCGTAGCACAAGCCAGAGATAAACGAATATTCTATGTAATACAATTGATGATATAATTTTATTAGGCAATCCAAGTTAACACCTGGAACATCGTCTAGATACTTTGTCTTACGTCGTTCATACTGATATGAAAACTTGTTGAGATCCTGGCTGGGCCAGGAAATCAAATCTTCTAGAAGTAACTACACGCAAATCACCCTGGTAAATGTTGCCAGACAGTATTTCATATGATCGTGAGCAGGAAAAAAAATCTACCTCAGATGAAGAGAATATACTAATAGTCTTTCTGGTCATTGAAGGGGCGTTTGATAACAGCGTATACGTCTGTCACATCATCCATCCTTGGTGGTCGTGATGATAGAGCGGACAGGGGGTTCGATTCCCAGCATGATCACTGGTCTCGTGCATGGCATCACACGTTAAAAGGTAAGGGCTACGTCTTCCCTAGCTCGCACAAGTCTTTCATCCGAGGGTTGTGCTCGTAAGGGTGCAGCCGGTTGACTGAAATATCAACTTTAACAACAATTTCAACAATCATGGGAAAAAATGTTGCCCCATCCGTCATGTTCAGTAGCAGGCTGATAAAAACCTCTCTCTTTGGAAACATAATGAAGGTGAAATCTACGAAGGAATGCCCTCAGGGTCAAGTATTATCCCCTCTGCTCTGGAACCTCATGTGAAGGCTTAAACCAGAGGGGAATATTCACACAATACTTTGAATGCTGAAGATGTTGTAGTAATTGTAAAAGGGAAAGCCACATGCATCTGTATGGACAGGCGTACAAACTTAGTGCATGAGGGAGACAGGTATTTGCCATAACAGCCTGAACTGTTGATGTATGGGAGTAAGAAGGATAAACAATCGGCCAGCAACAACTATCGTTGTCAAAACGACCTCCCAAAAGAACTCTGAGCCTCAGAGTGCTTCTTGTTCTGATCGTAGACAATATTTGATCGCACGAGACCAGAGTAATCAAGTAGTCGAAATAATGTAATGTGATTGGAAAAGGAGACAGATGGTGTTGATCTACTTTTGCACAGACAATAATAAAATAATTATGAAACTCTCTCATAAACACTCGTGGAGTATACCCAAAGCCATGGCCTGTGCGGGTAGAGGAGGGCTATCATTATTTTCTTCCATAGCGCTCTAGTGCGACTCACTGAATTTTGAAGGAAAAACTATAGCACCGTCCCGGATGGTCGGTGCTCACTCCAAGCAAGTACTAGACGTCTCGGTTGGCATCTAGGCAGCTTACATCATACTTGCTGCATCATTTGATCGCCTATCGATCCGATTGATTTGAGAAAAATTCTCTCGCATTCAAGAGAACTTGATAGCCCAGCGCTAGCAGAAGACGGCGACATCCGACCACCACTCGAAACAAGTCTGCATGTGGTCAACCTGTCTGAATGAAAACAAAAGTCTGCTAGTTTGTTACAGGGAGCACTTGCAATCGATTCCTTTGCTACTAGGAATATTATGCAAGTATCTGTTTGATATAGTTCAATGTTCATCATGGCATGAGCGAGGGAAGCAGATGTTTTCTAACAGGAATTTTCCAAAACAGCCTACATTGAAGGTGTATGGGACTAAAAAGGATACAACTGCAACTTCCAGTGTTATGAGGATAAATTTCAGAATGAATAGAATAGTTGCTGCGTTTTCGTTTTAAATCGTCATGGTTTGAGTTAGGCCTATAAAAATTTGCATTCTCTGCAATGGTTTTATATAATCAAAAATTCTATTGACGTATATGCTTAGCTAAAATGCCATATCTACAAAAAATATAAATATTGAGATATTGGATTCTTTAGGTTTGAAAACCTATAAATTTTGCGTTTCACCAAGCAAAACTGATGTATACTCCAGGTTTATTGCCAAAATTGATGAATCATTTTGGCGTATGTACAAAAGTTGAGAATTTCCTTCGTATGATTTACAGAATTGTAAGCAACATAGCGGATGTAGATACGGCATTTTTGCTAAGGACGGCAGTATATTGAACAGAAACGGCCATAATACCAATCCATGGGGTACATCTTTTTTCACTATCGAGCTTACTGATGGGCTTTTTTGAAATGACTCACTGTGATCTATCAGAGATAAGCTTGAGCGCGAACAGCGAGAACCATTTCGACAAAAATTCATGCATTTCCTTGGCTATCGTATCTCCTCGTAATAAATCCCACCGTCTTTATCAAAGTCCGCCAACAACACTCGCGCCTCAGTATTTCTGTTACAAATGGCTTTCGACCTCACGGTCTCATCGAAATTAATTTTGCAGAATGGAAGCATCACACAGTCCATACGTACGCTTTTGTATACGTTTCATGCACACTCAAATGGCTTTTGAATCGAATCATTTTATGCTGCACACCACTGAGAATTACACAATTCATAAGTATCATGCCATTGCGAAACTGACAGAAACAGCTCTGAAGCCTCAACCAAAGCTTTGAGTTCAACTCGTTAATTTCATATCTACCGAGGACAATGAACATAATATTCGGGATGAATGTATTCTTGTGATCCAGCCCCCCTTGAACGGTAAATGGAATGCTGTCGCTGCAATGTACGAAAATTAATGCTGTTACAAAATAGCAGATATATTGAAATGTTGAATTATGTTCGTCTACTTCCATACTTCGACCAGACATAATTGCTGTTTGTGTCGATGTATACTGCTCGTTTCATTGAATTTACTGGAACGGGGACATCAAGGACGAGTCCTTGTACACTGACATGGATCCGTTTTGAAACCGAGATAGCCGACTCGCTACCTATTCGACCAGAATGACTGTGCTTGATTGATGGAAAATCTAATTATCGGTGTTTTTCCACTTCTTCGTCACGTTGTGGTGGTACCTAAATGACAATTACTAAAATAACGAATTTTTTGTTTTTCTCAAGTTGAGTTCGTGGGGGAATTATTTTGTTTGGTGAATTTTTCAGAAAAAAGTTAGTGAAAAATTAGAAACTCTTAGTCCAGTCCACTCAGTTTTCGAGACTAGGATCGATTGCAACGCCATCAAATTTGGCATGCTAGTAAATGGAAAATGTCAAATTATAAAAAAATACCAAAAATCCGGGGAGGAAGCCAAAAAAAATGTTTGAAAAAAAATATTTTTTTGTTTATAAAAATATTGTTTGGATAGGGTTGAAGATCACTCAATTCTCTACAAGAATGATCCTCAGTAGTGCACACAGTAGTTTTCTCAGAAAACGTGATTGAACGTCGCCATCAAATTTCAGGCTCGTATTTAGCCGCCGCTGCAAGTTCCGGCGGTGGCGAACATTAAATGTTTCATAACTTTACTAAAAATGATCAAAGAATGAAAAATGAGTGCATTTTGGTCGTGAAAACTTCTACTTTTTCAGACAAATGAAAAATGTGTGTATCTAAGTACGTAAATGTTTTTTTTACCACGTTACATCATCATACTACGTTGGTTACGGTGGATGCAAAAATCATAGATATTTTAGTTAATCCGGAATAACTTTACTGAAGCAGGAACCATCACCCTTTTCAGACACTATGCAATGATTCGAGAGTAGTGAAACACACACCAAAAAAAATGGTTTACTCCTGCCTCATTTTCAACACTCTCATAATAATTATTCCGACATTTTATCCAGTAAATAATCGCTTATACACATCCTGCTTGAAAAATTAAGTATGCAATTTCAAGCTGGAGGATCGCACTTCACATTTCTGTTGTTGAACATGCAGAAACAACTTCCAAATTGTGTAGAAACTTAAAAAATTCAAAGCTTGTCTAAAAGTTCATTCTTTTCAAACGATGAATAATTTTGTCTAACCGCGGGATTTTTAGAAACCCCTGAATATCCGAAACGAAAAAAGATAAATTTATCTGTTTATTCCTTATATGTATGTATATGTATACAACATAGTCTAGAATCATCGAACCATAATATCTAAGCCAACAATTGACACACTTCTGGAGCAGTTTTTCCAGTATGCTGCCAGTTCAGATTATGAGCTGCGAGCGTAGTATCTCGAGTCCCGGTTTTCGGCTTATTATAGACAATGGTGTTACAATTCATCCTTGAGTTTTGGCACAAATTTGTCTGTGGTTATTGGACTATAAAACAAACAATCTTTACATCAATCCGTGAGCAGCTATTCACGTACTGATTTTTCCCTTATCTTCAGGATTAATTACAGATTGCCAACGTTGAATACATTCAAGTTACAAATACCGCAGTATTTCCTGAACTTTTTGAATACGCCAATAGAGTTGCGATTTTCTTTATTGTATATCATTGCCATGACATTTTTTTGATGAATATCCTATAAAATCCTTCAATTTCTTATCCATAACTTCTCAATTACTTGATTTTATGTTTATATTATGCCACAAAAACGCACAAAAGACCTTATAGGTTGAGGTGCTTGTGAGGCTGCTGAGCCTGCACGACCCCCCAAAAAAGATGAAAATTAATTACGCATGAATTTATTCAAATCAACTTCTGTTCACAGATCGAACTATGTGGTTTATAATTTCACAAAACTAGAAATTTCCAACACTTTTACATCTCTAGCATTTCTTTCAATAATTTCAGCTCTTCAATTTTTCGATTTTGGTACTTTTCAAAAGAACACAAAGCTTCTAGATTGCCCTCCAGTTTCAGAAGCTGTAGTTTCAGCTCTCTCTTATTTGTTTCGGGTTCACTATTACTTTTCACTTTCTTCAAATCAAAAGGGTGTTTCTTCAAGTACTGAGTGGAGGTTGTAATAAAATCATTCACTTGCTTCCAATAAGAAATCTGAAAATGTATTAATATTAATGAAGCTTACTCAAAATACAAAAGCATGCATATCAATTAAAAAAAAGGTTGAATAAACGGTTTGATTATAGCCACATAGTTTAAAATTTGTTGCGAGCAAATCACAGGTCCTTGTTTCAATTTTATTTTTTACAACAACATTATTTCAATTTCTCTTATTTTAAATATGATCTTTGAATGTTATTATGTTTATAGATACGAATCATTATGTGGTATCCAAATGATTGTCTTATATCAATTGTCTTCGATTCTTTGTACGGATTTTCAGGTGGATTAAAATAATTCAAACTATATCTGATTTCCAAAAACCATTTCTGAAGAACCTCGAGATTTCTGAGATTGGTCAGCCAGAATTTCATAAATCAATTGAGACTGAAATAATGAAAAATAAAGAATGTCAAGGGTTTTTATGTCCATGAATATTATGAGATACTTCAATTTTGATAATAAACTTCGTTATTTCCTCAACAGGAATACAATTTGTTTGTCCCATTTTATATATCTGACAGGTCAGGTACTTGCTATCAGTTTATTCAATTCTTATATCATCAGTAAGTATTGGTGGTCCTTATTCTGGTAGGATATAATTATGAAATGTGAATAGCATATGTAATTAGGACTAGGACCAAATTTTTTTTTTTTTATTTTTATACCTAACATGTTAATATTTTGAGATGTTTTTCCACTACAATCGATCTCGATGTAACCTTATAACTAATGATGAAGGAGTAATTCATCGAAACTTGTCTGAGGTGATGTGTTCTTCTGACTACATCTTGAAACTATCAAAGATTGATTTTTGGTGGAGTTGACTACCCAGTTGTATACATAAACCTATATGAATATTTATGGGTCGCAGTGATCATGATGGTAGAGCGCTAGTCTATCAATCAGAGGGAAGTGGGTTCGATTCCCAGCATGGTCACTGGTCTCGTGCTAGGAATCGCACGTACAAAAGGTAAGTCCTCATTAATCCTTAGCTCGCACAAGTTTCGACTTCTTAGGGCTGTCGTTCGTAGGGGCAGCTGGTTAATGGAAAAACAAAAAAAAAATAGAATGGCGCACTACTACATTTCATTGTAGTTGCTATGCGCGATTGTTCATATAGATCCTTTTCTAAGGTAGATTGAGAAACAGAGGTTATGGCTCGCTCGATCACCCGACCTTGCGCCGTTGATTTGAATGTTATGGATTCGTTTAGAAAATAGAGTGTACAGCAATAGTCCAGGTAATCTCAAATCTACCAAGAAATGCAGAAAAACACATCCTCTAAACTACAGAATATTAGGGATGAGTTTATTCATCGACTAGCTCATTTCCTTATCAACTGATCCTTGGACTTCAATTTCAACATATATTGTTTTTATATGATACTGTCTATGTTTATATTAAAATTCCGTAAATTCAAATCAAACATCAATATTGGGTTTGTTTGCCCACTGGATATCAATTTCAAACAACCACTAAATACTGGAAAAAACGTGAAGTGTTCAACTTTGAACTCATCTTGAATATTCTCGTGTTATGAGTGAATTGAAATAAAAAATAGAGTGTCTCGTGATTGTCTTCAAATTCCTTGTTTAGATGAAAATAAATATGTGTTACTTTATGGATGCACTAATATGCAACAAATATACATTGCTACCTCATTGATATAAAAACACCCTTTAAAATAGTATATTATACAGCAAGCTTGTAATGATTGCTATTACTCATGAGAATGAACTTTACGCCTACAACACTTCTCTATGACTATAACCAATGTTCTACCTTCAATTTAAACAGACGATGTGTTTCTTTTAGCAAATATAAATGATTTTTTTTTCTATGACTGTTGAAAAAACTATTTCTTTGAGTAGCAGACTGAATTACACACAATAAGCCACGCCCCGTAAGTAACATGACATGAAAGCACATTCGCACTATTCACCAATTGAACACAAGATAAAACTAATAGAGAATCAAAATCTGCTCATAAATAAAGAATATTATGTAAGAATAAAATAAAAAAAGATAAAATTTTCCTAAAATCACAAAAAAACAACATATAATGTATTAAATTTGAAAAATATGATGTTTTTTTATAATGTATCGTATTATTTATAATGTATTAAATTTAAAAAATAGTCCTTTATTTCCTCTAAAAATGGTCTTTTGACTTTTCTTTCGTCTAGTGAGCGGTTTTCGATTTAAAAAATGAAATGCGTTCATTGCGACTAGGAAAAAAAATCAGTTAGGAAAGCAAATCCATGCATTTTATTTTTCAAAGTGAAAAAAGTCAGGGGATATTTTTATAAAAAGATAGAGGACAATTAATATAGAAATTTCATTTATTTCAAAAACAGTAATGTAAAATTTTTTGATAAAAAATATTGCAGGACATGTTAACAAGGACGCTACTGATAAACATTGAAAAATTCCCATTTTTACCTACCCATCTTGAAATTGTTTGGATCATGAAAATACTGTTTTGCATTAGTCTCAAATCACATATCCATATAAGCTGCACAATATACTAAAGTCCAAGTCATCCATCACTAAGTAATTGTACTAATTATTAAATAATGATGAGAGTCTTTCAAATATTCATGATTCTGGAGCAGTTTTCTTATCACCTCATACAGAATAAATAAAAACTGAAATGAAAATTCTATTTGTTCATCAACTTTTCCATTTCCTCCGATAATGACTAAAAACAATAACACTTTACGTAAATAGTATACAAGTCCTTTAGTATTCATTGTTCAACACCCTACTGTACTTTGCATTTTCATGACGTGAAACTTTCAAGTGTAGCTCAGTCCGTTCCTGTTAAAACAAAACTCAATAGCTTTGAATCTGCTAGACCAAAAATATTCAGCAAGAGTACCTACTATAAATTTTAATCGGGGTTGTTCACTATTATTTTCGGTGATAATAAATCTACCTTATTTGCTATTCATAAATGAAGTTACTCGGTACCCAACTGTTCAACGAACTTTTGACTTGAGTAAACTCACCTGCGCATCTTCCGTTTCTTTTTCCGCTTTCACTACCTGCAGCACCAACTCGTCCACAGACTCTTTGACGCATTTTTCTTTCGCCTTGACAACCGGCAACACACACCCAAGTTGAACGACTTCTTTCCGCAAATCTGTCAGATTATCTTTCTTCGCCTCCAACAACGTGTTGGTGTCTTTCAACATCTTCTGCAGCTCACACTTTTTCTCGGTCATTGTGGAGATATTCTTCGATCTAATCTCCGCCTCGTTTTTGTTATCCACGATTTGCTTTAACTTCTCGGACAAATCCATCGGATAGATGAATAAATATTTACAAATTCAAGAACGACGCGCACTATGTAAGTTCGGTGTTCTGGGGAATAAATTAGGGTTAGAAATTCGCGTCGGATTTTGTTTGCACGGCCGTGTAGATTACTCGTACACCTGGGTATACAAGGATTTTCTCTTTGCCTTCATATGGGTCTGGGGAAACGCAAAATTTGTCATAACTGTGGTTGCGGGATATTTGTTATCGTAATATTAAGCTTAGTGTCTCGAATAATTGTGTAAATGGAATGTTTGTTTTGATTATAGCTTGAAATGATTTCGAACAAGTTCATACGTTATAAATTATCCTTCCTTTGTTATAGTTCCTATAGTAAGTATATGTATACAAAAAAACTACCATCACTTGTTATAACTAGCTGTGACAAATTTTATACACTTTGTGCAAAATTGTTCTCACAGTATCTCTGCCAACCCCTATATTTTCACTAATACTGCTAAAACTAGTATTTTCAACAACGCTCAAACAAACATTGAGTTGTTCTTCTTCAGTATACTTTATTGGATTATGTGGTTTCTTGAAACGATTGTCCACAGAGCTAGGCTCTTCGAATGTTTCTCAATATGCTTCCCACGATACTAAAGTGAATATTTCTTCCTGGATACCGCTGGTTGAAAATACCAGCAACATCTCGATATGACACATTCTCACCACAAAAAAAAGGTTGTCTTGGGTGGATAATATTGAACATAAAACTCATTTGGAAATTATAAATGTACAAAAATATGTACTAACAACAACTCGATTTATTGAACGCAATAATTTGACATTGACCAAAACTAAAAAAAAAATTTATTTCGATTCGATCAATTTTACTATCTTCTTCCCGATATGTTGCATTTGTCTTGAATTGTTTTAAATCATGAAATTTTTTATCATGTTCAGTACAAATCGCTAGAAGTCTTTTGGATAGTTATGAAACTGTAGGTCATTGTTTGGTTTACATGATATTTCGGGTTTTTTGTTTGTTAATTATATTTGGGATAATCCAGTGAATTATGATTCAGTGGAGGCAAAAACCAAAATCAGAGCAAACAAAACTTGGTTTTCTGTTGAATATTTCAACAGTAGGGTTTTATCTCTTGCTGAATTTTGAAAAACTTATCCTCAAATAACAATCTTCCTCTATTAATATTCTTAATAACTCTAAAACAGTTTGAAATAGAGGTACCATATGGTATATTTTCGAAAATTTATCTTCACGATAATCTGATAATATACAGAGTGCCTCATTCGAAAAAAAAAGTATTATTTTAATTTTTTAGCCCTTGTATTCAGTACGCCAATAATTTTGTCTTCACGATTTTATTTATTTTTCAGTTTTCTCGACCTCATGGCCATCAAAGAGGTCCACCTAGGAGGTAGAGATGCCGAAAAAGAGTTCGAACTGGCGAACATGGCAAGGCGATACGGCCTCATCCATGAACCTGGTAACGAATGTGCCCTAACTATCCTTTACGGGTATGGCTTAAGCGACAACAGGCTTCTGTATATAATTTGTCCACCGGTAGTATGTAGGTAAGATTATCCAGTATCCAATTAATTGACATGAAGAAATTGTCAGGGGTAATATAATAAGTGGTATGATTATTACCGATAATTTTTTGGAATATTAATGAATTGCAATCTCAAAGCTGAAAATACAACGAGTCCGCAGGACGAGTTGTATTTTCTTGCATTGGGATTGCCAATGAATTGATATTCCAAAAAATTATAGGTTATTAATCATACCACGAATTATATTTAGGACGACAATATAACCCCTGTTTGTGCAAAAATTGTTGAATTGCCTGGTAATTGATTCTTTATTTCTGGCCGTATTCAACGGAACACTCTTTTCCACTGCTTCATCTATGATACCAATGGCCATTTGTCCCCAACGATCGCTCCTATTGATTAAGAAATATAACTAGTCAAAACACATAAATTTGAAGTTTATAATTTAAATCATTTTCACTTGACAGCTAGTTAACAAAAACTAAGCAGGTTTATCACCGTGAAAATACAGCGACAAGCTATATTTTCACTGTAATTCCGATTCTATTGGCTGAATTTCAAAATTTGAAATCCACTGATTGGTTGTTAAGCAAGGAGATATATTGTCGTGAAAATAATTTTCAGCTATCAAAATAATCAAGTAATGATAGTAAAGCAATACATATTTTCTACAACCACTGTGTATTATGAACAAAATTCGCATTATTTACCTACTTCAAATTATACAGCTAACATGACCACGTTATTTTGACGTGAAAGTTTAGACAGAACAGAAATTAGGAAAATTACTTTTCTTTTTAGTTCCTGCTGATTTACTGTAAACCATCTGGATAATAGTGTAAATGGGTTACCCTGGTTTTCCAATAATGTTTTCACATTTATGACAGTCGACAGTAAAGAAGTATCGTCTGCAAAAGTACATATCTATCCGTTGACATAGATAATAAAATAACAATAGTCCAAATACACTATCTTAAGGAACACTGTTGAAAACATTTTTGACGTCAGATAAAGTGTCATTCACACACCGACTAGCCTCTGTATGTCAAATACCATTTTAACAATTCCATAGCTAGTTCACTTATAAGAAAATTATCATGACTACGGAATAAACGTTAATGGGCGGAAATGCAAGATTTCCATGTACTGCAGAATGCTACAGTGGCGTGAAATCATTTGTGTCATTCATTTGATACTCTAAGGCACACTTTTCTAACCTTCTTCGAATCAATGCATTCACTCTTCCTGGAGTATGTGCTACCGGGAAGTGCTTCTTGCTTTGCAACCCAATGGCGCGATGCGACTGAGTTATTGTATGTCGCGGCTTCATTCGCTGGTGGAGACCACGAACTTTTATGCTATACATTCAAACTGTAATAAGCCTTAAGGTTCGTGAAATGCGCACGAGAGCAATGGTCTAGGGCATGCCCCAAGCCCAGAACGACGCCAGCTCTGTGCTGCAATTGCGGGGGAGGCACATTTCGTGCACCCAAGATGAGAGTCCTACCAAAAGCACACCGTCAGACAGGAAGAACGGAAACAAGAAAACCACCCCAAGAATCCAGCATATAAACCGGCCCCACCGGTGAAGAAAAACATATGGGAGGAGCGGGGAGCGACGAAGAAAGGCCCAAGCGAGGGGGTGAGCCGAAATTTTCCAATCCTGTCCCAAAATAGTGCAAGTGCAAGCACGTCGGATGGCGTGCGCGGGTTTATGGATAGGCATAGGGCTATCCAAGAACTCGTAAACACCGAAGGCATGCAGCGGACCATGGATGATATTGTCGAGGACTTAACGTAGGCCCAGACGAGCAGTAAACAATTTCTGGCCTTCAGGAGGGTAATGGCTAATATCCAAGGTATGCATGCTGAATGTTAATGGGATTAGAAACAAGTATCACCTTGCATCTTATCCCATTTGCAAGCATTAGATTGACGTGTTGCTCTGGTCCGAGACGGGCATCCAGCAGGAACATAAACTCAGTTTCAGAGGATTCACCACCATCAGGCAGGACCACCCGGATGGGGTGAGAGAGGAAAGAGTCGTCATCCTCGTGAAGTCCTACGTACCGTTTACACCCTTACCTCATAGAGCGAGCATGATTGAACACATAAGAATTCAGCTGGACTCGGGGGTGAGGCTGTGTTCGATATACAACCCCCCGAAACACAAAATCACGGAGTTGGAAATGGATGTTCCCTGCAGCTTCGAGCACAAAGTGCCGCTAGTAGGGGAATTCAACGCGAGACATCCTACGTGGAGTCTAGCCGGTAAGTTCGAGGCCAACCCAACGGTAACGCACTCTGGAAATATTCAATGAACAGAACCTTATTCGATTTCTCCACTACTGATTGAAAAGAATATAGAAGGATAGTGGTTGAGAGCCGCAAATCGCAGAGGAAGACATAGACCGGAAAGCTCAGAGGTAGATCAAGAACATCTAGGAAGCCAGACAGATGACCACCAAGAAGAGGGCTGTGCGAGGGTTCCATCCTGGACTCAATCAAGCTCAATAATGAAGAGCGAAAATAGTGGCACATCGCCCGCAACCCGGTTCTCCTTGAGAACATGCTGAGCCTGTGGCGGGAGATGAACCAGCTAATAAAAACGCATCGAGATGGAACCTGAAACAAAATCGACGCCATTTTACCTCGGAATCTGCCCAAGAAGTTTCTTGTACAGCTGATTCACACAGTAAACTGCATAATCAGATGGAAGCACTGTCCGAAGTGCCTGAAGCAGGCGGAGATCATTCCTATCCTCAAACCGGGGAAGCAGGACATAAGGATTCAAAGCTACCGTCCCATCTCACTGTTCAGTGCGGTGGCCAAGGTGGTGGACAGAATCCTACTGAAGAGATTCAGCGATTTCGAGGAAGAGCTAGAACTCATCCTGGAGTAGCAGTTCGGCTTCCGGAGAGGCCACCCGACGACATCCCAGGTGGCCCGACTTGTACACGAGGGGAAGGATGGCTTCAATCAGGATCGCAACACAGAGATGGGCTTGTTGGATATCCAGAAAGCCTTCGACACAGTGTGGATCGAGGGCATCACCATAAAGATGCTACGGGCAGACATGCCTAGCCACATGGTAAGAATATTGTATTCATACTTGGTCGACAGAGCCTTCAGGATTGAATTTAACGACACCAGCTCTTTGACGAGGAAGGCCGGAGCAAGAGTTCCACAGGGTTCCAGCTTGTTACCAGTCTTATACTCACTGTATACCCACGATTTCTCGATGCTAGCCAATACAAAAACGGCAATATACGCCGGTGATTTGCACGCATGAAACCACCTGGAACGATTCGTAACAGAAAAAAAATTAAAAATTCCTGGCTGTCGGAGATTAAAGTGTTAACTTACAATAAGGTCATCAGACCAACGATGACATATCATGCCCAGTGTTCTGCAGCGTTCCCAAATCAACAATGTTGCGTCTGGAAACGATGCAGAACAAGATATTTCGTATTGTCACGGATAGTGATAGACAACCAAGGCTTAGTGATTGTTTTATGTGGGTTTTATATTTAAGTATTGTATGTCGTATTTATTTCATACTTATTATAAATTTAATATTTGAATAAACTGTTTGGCTTTTGGCTATCGTTCGTTGTGGACATGACGACTATGATGATTTTTGATCTGTCCTAGCACTAAGGAGAGGAAAGATCATCGAAACATGTCATGTATGCAGGTGGTCATTCCCAACCAACTGGGGATAGTATCCAATGCTTGATTGAATTCAGAAAGTGGAATCACGTTGGAATATAGCGAATTACTGACAGAACACTACGTACTGTATTATTTTTTGGAAGGGAACATAAAACGTGTATATTTTCATCTGTGCTGGTTATCTGATATTCATGAAAAATACCGTGAATACAATCAACATTTTTCAACATTAATGCCTTGTTACACCGCTTCAAGCAGTTTTACGTTTAAAAACTACGGCACATAGCAGCGTATTGTAATTCCATTATATCACAAATGAATGGCACAGGAATTTAATATTTTTGTACAAGGTATACTATACTGAAAAATGTTTTCTCGTATGTAGTAGAAAAAAAATCCGTATTATTAAAAGTGGGTCAAGCGTGGAACAACACGTTCGCTGTTGGGTGGCTCATCCTGAAGCTGTTCTGTCGACTACAATTGAATATGAACGAAACGAAAAAACAAATAATACAATTCAATATAATCGTTCTACTTGTTTAATTTATTGTTATTCATAGTATGTGTAATTCATATGCTAATAAGACATGAAATGCAATATTAAATGTTATCTACAGCTGATATTTTATGAAAACTGTAAGTATCTTGGAGCCGGACCAGACCGCTTGTGGGGAATATTCGCGCTCGACTTGTTAACAGTGCATGACATAATTCAACTAGCCGATTCTTCCGAACTGTTCTGAAGAAAAGTGGCCACTATCGTCTTCTCTCGATGTTTCTGGAATGATCCAACAGAAGCCTACTGCGAGTATAAATGCAGGACACTTGACCAGAGATGACAGTTAGTTAGCTACAGACAGTCACAGTTCAAGAGTCAGCAAATGAACGTTATAGTGGTAGTCATATAAATTACTGTATTTGGTAGTAATAAATTAAAAGCGTTATTTCTTATAAGTTTTTATTACAATACGAATATTTTTCCTGATTTGAGGGCTTTCTTGACTTAATATTCGTTGCCTAAAACTAATAGTGTAAAATGGAATAAAAAATTCAGTCTTCCGTTTTACGTATATAATAGATATATTCGTCGGCAAGTCTCAACAGAAAACAACTACTGCCCCCTTCGACCGTTGAATTATATATGTTTGATCTTTGGTAGAATGTTCTACTAGAACTACTTTGCATTGCTTTTTGAATATCGTAGCTACAATTATTTTTTGATTTGAATGGGGAACTCTTAGGTACCGGTGTTATGGTTTCTAATCATCATCAAAGGCTAGTGCCACACAATTGAGTCAAAAAAATTCTTCCAGCTTCCGTTGGGAATCCCTGAGATGAATCCAGCGCCATCTCTACATTTATCTCATAAACATTTGGCTTTGGAAGAAATAGAATAAATAGATACTGTAGTCGGAGTAATTGGAAATGCATTCCAAATTTCAACCTGTCACTATCTATCGTTATTCAGATGTTCTGCAACAGCGGACCTGTGCGTGTGTCCTAACTTACAACTGACCTTGTGTTCTTTAATTCTTGTGTCAACGGAACGTTTCGTAGTTTCGATGTAAACGCTGTAAAAACAATTATTCAGTTTTTTCGAAGGTTTATAAAAAGTATGAATTACATATTTTTGTAATATACGGCCAATCTGATCTGTAACTCTGGGAACATTCGGCATGAATGCTTTTCTTCTGTAGATTTTACTTTGACTGCTTGATTCGCTGCCTGAACAGCTATTCGGTGTACTGTCGATTCTCAAGTCTTAATTGTGTTTCCCTTTCGTTGCACCCCCATTAGAAAGAAGAGCGTGTTTCATATATTTTTTATCATGCTTCCAGGTGTTTGGATTCCCAGATTCTTTTGGCTCGTTCTATTCATGGCAAATAATAATAATAATAGCCGTCTTCTACCCGCACAGGCTATGCCTTTGGGTACACTCAACGAGTGTTTATGAGGGAGTATTATTATTATTCATGTCTCAATTATTCCTTGTTTTTGGCATGGTATCTATCAGTGTAAGTTGGTATTCTATATACGGTTTGCTCCCAGACATCCTTTTTTTTTTTTTCGAGAAATGAGAGAATTTTCCTGGTTTATAACTCTTAATTATGAACGTTTCTTTACATATCTGATTTGGATTCTGAATTTTCATTTGCCCTTTCTAGGCCAATCAGAGGTTAGAACGCCGTCTCATAGATACCTACCTATTGAGACAATGAATGTCAAATAACGAGCAATCGACAGTGAGCTGAGTAGCTGATTATGCAAAAATCCAACCACACGTATTGGCAAAACATAGTGACTTTCTCGTGTTGAACGTCTGTCTGAAACTCCCGATGGCCATGAAAACGTTTCACGATTTATCAGAAGTATTATGAGTTTATAAAATGCCAGCTGTGGATAAAGCATGTTAATAGTACTCTTTTTACTAAAACAATTTCCTTCTTTCAACAACAAATCGTAGATCCTTATATTTTCTGAAGGGAAATTTCACGAAGTCTCTTGTAGACATAGAACATGATGAGGCAGGAAAATTTCCGTCATAATATTTCGTCTAAAACTAGGAATCATTGGAATTTGTTTTGCTTGTCGGCGAACAAAATTTTTGACCACGCGAAAATTTATATACTGCACTCTAATTCCAGAGTATGGTTCAACGGATTAAGTTGGTTAATTCGCGGACTATCAAGACAACAAGCACTCTGTGATAGAAGAATATTATGGTTAAGAGAACAATATATGCAGTTGTACCACGAAGATGGCTACTGCTGCGGACCTTTGGCTGCGGATGCAATCAGGGTGAGTATTAATCCAGTTGAAATTCGAATTTTCTGTGATATTATGAAAAAGCCACCTCGCAAAATTGAATACCACACAAAGATACTTCCTTAAAATAATACATAAATTATACTCACTCAACAAATTCTCTCAGTGTGACTCATTTTAACACTGTAACGTTTTGATTTGTTCTTAAATCAAAACCAAATTGTCGAAAATTTATGGTTTCAGAGGATTTTATCTGTGTTCTGTAATTTTAGTTTCTTTTAAATTGTCAAATTTCAATTTCTATGAATGCATCTATTTATTATACTATTTATTATTTCATTATGAAGAATAAACATTATCATTATTGAATATTAGGTATATTAATGTAAACAACCTCTTAAAAATTTGACAAACTGAACTCGAGTGAAAACTTCACATGGTAATCAAATTGAAGTAATTTCATTTGAATTGAAGTCATTTGGAGGACGAGATTGGTCTCTGGCTGGTGTGACGAGTTCCGGTGGACCAACTGGTGAATCCTCAGGTGCTCTAAGGCGGGAAGTGTCGATGAAAATCAAAAAGAAGCAGCTGCTGAGCAACCAAACTTTCAAGGTTAGTGGATTGAGTATATTTATTTCAAGAGGAAGTCATTGCCTGAAAATCATGTAGTATGAGATTTTCTATTTTTAATATCGAAGCAGTTGAAATAATAACTAATGTTCGTTGATCTAGCTTGTACAAACAACACATTTACAAATGTGAATGCTATACTCAGTAGCAATGACAAGTTGACATTCTTCAATTACTTACAGCTGTTCTGGAATTAATCAATTAAATTATACTGGTACTAGTTCAGTATTTCCGAAATACTTCGTAGTAAAGATGAAAATACTACGCAAGTATGGAACATGACTCTAAGATTCGAAAAAATGCAATAAAAATGGTCCTCATATTTTGGAAATAAAGAGTTAAGGGTAAAATACTTTGTACATAATTTCCATTCGTATATTTAGACTACAAAGAATTGCTATAGCAAAGTCCCAAAAGTTTTGAAATTTTTTTTTGAAATGAAAAGATATAAGTAGTCAAAAAATTTTTTTTCGAATTTTTCGATTTTTTTGCATAACTTCAGAACCAAATAAGCTAGAACAGATTTTCTCATTTCACGTAATAGACCTCTTAAAAAGGTAACTTTAACCAACCCTCTATCTTTTACCGTTACCGAGATCCCTAAGCATAGAATCGAATTTGAATTGCCCTTTATATATGTTTAATACATTTATCAGCTGAAACATACCCACTATCAGGAAAGCAGTCAAGAACTGTAGGACTTACGACAATTGAATATTGCGTAAGCTTTTTACGGATCATCTGCACTTTTGAGTGGAAAATATCCGTTTTTTCGTTAGTTCCTTTTTTATGGTAAACCTTATATCTGGGCATATACAAATCATGTCTTCGAAATCAGCATGAAAATTTATGTTTGTTGTGCAAATTTCAAGTGGATCTGATGATTATGTATTTTTCATGATCTCTAGGAGTAATCTCAACATTATGAATCGACTGCCGTTCGCAGAATCTTGAGTTGAAACATTCATCTAGAGTTGAGGGGGTGATTTTCCTCTGAAACCATTTCTTTTCATAATTTTTCAATTGATTTTCCAAAACTTCAATTTTTTTTGAATATGCAAACAGAACTTGAAGTCGATTCCAAGCCAACTAAGCTAAGTTAGCTTGTAGTGAAAGATATCATGAAAAAATATTTTCACTTGGATACAAATATGTCTTCCTATATATGATTTTCAAAAACACATTTCCTGAAGGACCTCAAGATTTCTAAGGTGGGATCTCATGACTTCTCCCCAAGCCAGCATACCATAATTCAATTAAGACTGTATTAATGAAAAATAAAGAATGTCAAGGGTTTTCATGTCCATGAATGTTTGAAGATACTTGAATTTTGATGATAAACGTCGTAATTTTCTCAACAAGAATAATATTTGTTTGTCCTATTTCTGATGTCTATCAATGATAACTTCTAGGTACTTGATACTATTAGTTTCTTCAATTCTACTATCATCATTATCAGACAGAGGTCCTAATTCTGGTACGGTATTATTATAAAATGTGAATGGTATATATTTCGTTTTTTCGAAGTTTATTGATCTTTTCAAATTCTAATGTAGCCTTAGTTTATAATTCAATCCAGTTTTTTCTCCATATAATAATACTCTATCTATCATCTGCAAAGCTATGGGATTCACTTATAGTATCAATATAAAAAAAAGGTCGTTGAGATAGATAGAATAGGAGTGGCACCAAAACTGTAATTTCAATATATTCAATTCTATTTTCCTATTAATTTTTGAGTAGATCATAAACTTTGGACTTTAAATCCCTATAAAGAGAAGGATAGTAGGTACGTAAAAGCAATCTAATGCTCATGTTCCAAATAACAGCGTCTAGTCAACTTCATATAAAATTTGTATACAGGATAATTTATTTTTTATGGGTATCGACGAGGACCCAACTCAGCACAATACCATTTTTTCAAATGGAAATCCCCCAATTTTATGATCTGATTCGATTCAATATCAAAAATAAGGCTAGATTTGAATACGGTTATCTATGCCTTCCTTCAACACTTTTCGTAATATTGGCGATTTAATTTTCTAGAAAATCACGTATTCTTCAGTAGTTATTCTCAGTTGATCATGGCACCCGCCATTGCGTAAGAAACAATCAATTTGGAATATCCCAAAACCATAACGGTACCTGTGCGATTCTCATCCATTTTTAAATATCCTGTTAGAATATTTTGTGATCTGAGTTGAGCATTCAACTTGTGTTAATTACCATAAACTGCTGAACAAACTCTGTGGAATTCAGGATATCGCTCTTTCGTGGCTCGAAACATTCCTTGAATCGAGAACAATATGTTAATTGAAAACACGTAACACGAACTTCCGATCTTCTGATTCACAGTCACGCACTGTTGAACTACGGTTATACCATGTACTGTATAGATTGCGAGAGATCAAAATGAGACCTTCAATTCGGTTCTTAATATACAATTTGACTATATTAGTACTTCGGCAATAGTTTCAGAAGGGGTGGAGAATAAGCCCAATTCCTTCGCCTCAAATTATAACAAAAGTTACTTTTTAATTGAATAGCATTTGTCACATTTGATATGACCTAGCGGATAAACTATACCTACGTATACAGATTCCGAGGTGAAAAGTTCCCATAAATCTTAAGTCCTTAAGTACACCCACCCCCTCTGAGATACAGGGTGTCAATAACGAGAATATTAAAGATATTTCGTTCTTCAAAACTCCCGAAAGAAAAAAAATTACTTGCTGGCTTTATCAATGTGATAATTTGAAGTTACATTGTAACTGTCGTAAGCCAGGGCGTAGTTATGAGGGTATGCGGTCATTGTTTCCTTCGTGTTCTTTTTCAAAACCATGTTGATTGAGAAATATTTTACTAGATAATTCAAGCAGAACAGGCTCTTAGAATGATACTTCATCGTAAAATTCATTCACCAATTAGCAGGACTTGATTACTTAGGTTTCGGAAGTCTACCGTCTCAATAGGTTGAAAGATGTTTGACTTCTTTCACTTTTCCACAACGTTTCGATTGCTTGTATCTGCAATAGTCTTCAGGTGAATACTTCGCAAATATTATTTCAGACCTTAACTCTCATACATCTATAGCGGAGTATTATGAATTTGAGCAGCGAGGATACATTGGTAGGAACTTTTCAGATCGCAATGAGGTAAGGAATCTAAGGAGATTGTATGTCTAATTCTGTATATCAGTAAATTAAATGGTAACACAATGAGTATCAAATTCGAAATTATCAAATAACAGTACAGGATTACAGAATTCTATTGCTGTTTTTTAAATTATCATTCGGAGTAAAAAAATTATTGACGAATTCACTTGCTGGAACTTTAACGAACCACGGTATATGTGTTTCAGCCAATTCAAAAGGAATTGTCCCAAAACTTTTCAGGTATAAGTCGCTACATCAGGGTTTTTGAATATTTGGATGTTGTGGTTTGTTTCAATAAAGCAAATTTTGTTAACAGACAACAAACTCGACAACTATGATTATGATACTGTGTTTATTTTTCCTGTGATGAGCGAATTCACAAAACGCCTGACACTCGTGCACAGTATGAAGGTGTTGCTACTAGTTACAATGGGCTCGAATCATCTCCTGGTGATGCAAACTAAGAAATAGTGATATTAGAGAATATTTAGTTATTTGCATTTCTCAAATCGATCTAGATAATTTCTTTCAAGTGACTTGTTTTGTTATTCGAAGGATCGAAGCTTGCGTTCCCAATTCGTAGAACCGACAACGATGTGCATGGAAAGCAGTTATTGGAGGAATCCCACGCAGCATCGGCAGTCGACCCCAACAACTTTTGCCGAGCACCAACATGACGTTTACAGGCATCATAGTCTTGGACAGCTCGCGTATAACCATTCTCAGCCAAAATTTGACAGGTAAGAAAGAGTTTCAAGCATTTATATTGACTCAAACAGTCCATAGAAAATAGCAAACCAGAAAACTGGTCGTTTGTTAGATTACATTGATCTAATCTGATTGTTTGTTCAGAGGAATTGCTCAGAGAGTTTTTGTTCACATATAGCAAGCTTTATCTGCTTCTTCCATTGAATGAGCTGTTGAAAAAATGGAGAAGGTGAACACACCTATTATAATTCTTATTAAAGGTTGGTTCGTCTCAAAGTAATTGGGTAAACAATGTCTGCTGTAAGAAGAACAAGCCACGGAAAAATATATTCGATGGCTTGTTCTTCATATTCCGAGGAAGACGACTCGACTCGATTTGAAGAGGAAAATAGTAGCCTGTGAGCATCTTCGAACAATGCCAACACATTAACTTGTATTTTCTGAAGTCCTTCGAAACTTCAATACGTATTTGATACAACTCTACCAAACTCTTCAATAGATAAATACTGCTACTGGTCATAAAAATATAATAAGTTGTTTTACAATGACTATGATTTTTTTGGACAGAACAATAAAATCAGATCCATACATACAACAACGAAACGACATCAAAAAATATCAAAATAGTATCATGGCAATCTGGAATAGTATGTTATTACGAAGATTGTCACGGACTACATGTGATGATCTGTTTTCCAGGGTATCTTTTCGTGTTAAGTATGTGTTTTTTGGTCTTTGGAAGGACCATTTTCACTACGTTTTGGCAGAGCCTCATTTGCCATCTTCAACTGATGTTAACTGTCTGAAGTTTTGAACTAAACTGTCTAGTACTGGAATTGCTAATTCCTTATTTGGGTAGAATATACAATACATACCCATCGAGTGTCAGAAAGGAAGAATATTTATTTAGTTCATCAACAACTCCTCTCAACGAACGCCAATATGTGTCAGGTCAGGCCAGTCCACGGACTTGGCATTGGGCGACTTCAACAGGCTACTTACATAATCCCTGGAGGATCAAGACATAGCCATGACAACATGTATCGACATTGAGGAGGCATTCAGCAATGCATCTACAAAATCAATCACCAGAGCTCCCTGTGTCGATGGATAGAAGCCAATTTGGAAAATAGGGTATTCATATCATCCATAGGCGAAACCACAGTCACAACCAGAGCTGGTAGTAGATGCCCATTGAAAGGAGTTCTATATCTTATCTATTTGGCCGAGTAAGCCAAATAGTGTCGAGCAATAATTTTTAATCTTTAAATTGAGGTCGATACCATAGAGACAGGACCTGATTTTGAACACATAATTTAAAATTGCAGCTTTCAACAAACTGTTTATATACCAAAGTGTCAAAACATCCGGTATCCATAAAAGCATTTCTAGGTATAACGTTTACCCGAATAGCAACAGTAACGCTAACGAAAAGACTGCGCTAAGGGCGGTGGAGTTATTGAATATTCTATTTGCAGTTTTCTGCATACAGCCGCCTAGCCTTTCCACAGTTGTCGATTTCAAAAATTTTTGCAAGGCATTGCTGGCGTGATTTTTGGCGGGAATGGCCGCAAAAATTGCATTTCACGTTTACATGAAGGATATCCTGACCTGAGAGAATACCGCGAATAAAAGCATCGCGGACATATGCAATTGCTTACGTACCATATTTGGATGACATAGTTGATATTTTGATTTCATGAATGTCATCTTTCTCGGAATCAAGTACCTCATGTATAAATACTACTCCTTTTTCTGTTTAGGGATAGACATGGTTCGACGGAGCACCTGTGGCATGGTAGGCATCCAAGGGTCGGCTCAATTTTATATGATACTCAACTAGATTTCATAGATTTCGTAACGCTATTTCGTTCCTTTAGGTAAACTTTGCGTAAATACTCAATGAAACACGTCCACATAATACATCTGCTTTTCTAGTTTACTAATTCGGAGGGACCTGAGAGACCTTTTCGAACAATTAGCAATATCTTATAGAAGTATGGCTGTGACTACATCTAAGATTAACGGTGTGAAATCCAAAGTCGATCAACCAAAGAAACCACAAAGGTTCGGTAAGTACTACATTAGTTCATTTATCTAGGGCTCTTAAGTTGCCAATAAACCCAAGCAGTTATCAAATATTTACCAGGTGAAACTAAATTATTTTAGATTCTCACTTCACACATATCAAAAGCTTCTTTGATTCATCAAATATCTGCACATTAATAGGTACATATTCATATTTTTTTCTAATTTTTGTGTCTGGACATATTTGAAAATATTGGCTTTCAATAATCTCTTCGAAATATTTGTGCTACTAAAACCAGAACTGATAAATATTAATAATAATAATAAAAATAATGGCCTTTGTTGATGGGAAAATATAAAAAATACAACCCCTATCAAAAGGTAGGATTCAATAGACGAACTAGAGATCTTGGTATCTAGCACCTATTCGAATTGAAAAATAAAAAATTAGTCCATCATTTCGTCCCTAATTGTGATTTGGAAGCTTGTCCTTTTTATATAAATGAATATTTGAAATTTTTGGTGTAAATAAAATCCAAGAAATATCAACTACCCAATACACCAAAACTAAGTTATTTCCCTCGTCGTTTGTTTTTCCAAGTTGCCATCCTAGGGAGCTCGAAGCTTACTGAACCACTTTTAATATTCTAATCGTATGTATATAGGCGCCCTATATGCCATTTTCCATTCATACTACCTACAGTATGATTGGATAATTGCTCTCATTATCATTATTAATGACTGATGCCTCTTTATGCAGCTGAGAAGAATTCATCGTACCTATGAACTTGAACAAGGGGCTGTATGGAACTGGGTCCTTATCCGCGTTCATTATATTATTTTCACATTTTGCATTCTCCAGACTATCACATGCATTGAGAACTCTACGATCATTAACCTGTCTATTCAATTTCTAACTTGTGTCTTCAAATCAGTGGTCGTGATCCGAAGCATGCTGGGCCACACACACATTTTTTAGTCGGATATGATCAATGTGCTCTTTGAACCGTTTTATCATTTCCCTTCTAGTCTGACCCACGTACTCATTCCCGCAGACCTCACAGCTGATTTGATAAACTCCCGTTTTTTTTCTTCTGTCTTATCGTAGGGGGTATCTATACTTATACTTATACTCATACGACGTTTTGTATGCCATCTTCACATTGAGGGTTTTTAAAACGCTGTCAAAACTTCTAGTAACTCGAGGTTCATGTGGGATAACGATATATCTGCGGGAGTGTTTTTTTTCTGATTTTGGTCGTTTCTAATTGTTAAGACGTCCACATATCTAACTCAAACCCTAGGAAAATAGCCGAAGCTGTCGCTCTCACATCCATCTCAAACCTACTCATGAACAAGTTGGCTAGGAAAGGAGACAGGGTTACCCATGGCTGTACCTTGGAGTTGTTCGTAAAAGCAGTTTCGAACTGAAAGCATTTCTCAGCAGTAACTCAGCAGTAACTCCAAAGTTTTGGGTAATAGTACGTTCCTAATCTGGTTGATAAATTCTAGTGAGTTTCGTTGGAAGATTGTCAAACTGTTCTGTTCGCTTTCTTCGATACTAAACAGGTGGACGTAGACAGTTTTATTTCAGAAATAATTCAAAAAACAGCTGCAATTTTAGATATCTTAGTAATTAAAAACGAAAAATCAACTGGATGTCTACAGGAAGGGCACAAGTACACTCAGATACATACCAGAGAGCCCCCACCATTACACACAGCAAAAAATGGCGGGATTAGATTTCTAAATGAATCAACACTTGGCATTCCCACTCAACAAGAATAAAGGTGTTGATTCGAAACTGAGGAAATGATTATTAGAGACGTGGTGGAACTGAACCGTCATTCTTTGAACTTGATGCCACCCTGATTAGGAAACATAGATTCAAATAAACCCGTCGTAGCTCTTGGAATAAAAAAAAAACTAAATATATCGTTATCCCACAAGGAATACGTGAAGTAGTATATCGGTCAAACTGGAAGGGCCATGAAAGTACGGTTCAAAGAGCACATTGCTCATATTCGACTTTCGAGACTGAAAACATTGTGTGTGGCCCAACACGTTTTGGACCACGACCACGAATTTGATGACACAAGTTTGAAAGACAGGTTCAATACCATAGACTTCTCGATGCATTCGAGAGTTTGGAAAATGCAAAATGTAAAAATAGTATGAACGCGGATGAGGATCCAGTCCCATACAGCCTTTGGTTCAAGTTTATAGTACAATAAAGGTTTCTCCCTTTTATGAAGAAATCATTTCTCATTAATTTTCACGAATGTATGTTGGTAAATAAAAATAAAAGTGGGAAATAGATTTATAGCATATTACTTCTAAAATAAAATTATTGAGTAAATAATTGACAATTGAAACACTAGAAACTTCAAAACTGGACTCACAATTGGAAAATCTTCCGTAAAACATGGGTGGCTTTAGAAATTCATGTGTTTCTGTTTCTATGTGATTATCTTATTCATACCCATTTCACCATGATGTAAATTAATGAAATTTTTAAATAGCAACGTGTCTCAACTGACATCGTACACAATTTGATGTATGCATGAAATCCTAAACCTAATATTCTGAAGATTGCTACAATAAGCCTTCATCCAAAAATCAGATACAACTCACATCTCATCAAAAATTTACACTTACCAGAAGTAATTTTTTTTTCAAATGTTCTGATTCAGCGTAGAAGGACCACTGTAACAAAAGTTCAAACATTATCTTTATTGAAGTGAATTGATTTCATAAGAATATCAGTAATTATTTTGGCCATCGAAATAAATGACAATGATAATTATACTCAGTTGCAATATCAAATAAATAAACAAAGAGTGATTTTGAATATTTCGAAAACGACTCGACCGAGTCCAGTTTTCTTTTTTGCTTGATATTCAGGAAACGAATACCTTCCAAATAGAGTATCACTTGTCATATATTACCATTTGAAATTTTAGGGGGTGACGGTCATATCACCGAGGGATAAAATGTATTTCGGGTGAGTTTAATCGCGAACGATGTCCTACCGAGCGTTTTTTTTTTTAACCCGGTTCTGTTGATCTACAAATCCGCTGTTTTGTTTTCAATTGCCCACTCTATATTTCAGATTGTCGAGTAGTGTTCAGTACCCAGAATCCATTCAACTTTCTTCATCTTCCCATTTCGAAACATAAATTACGCGGAAATTAATTGAGGGTTGAACCACCCATAATCATTTTGAATGTTACGAGGCGATCGATGTTTACGAGACAACAACCGAAACTTCTTATCACGTCGAAACAACCATTATTACCATGAATGTTCGACAATAATCCTTATCCTTATCCTATGAAAAGCTACTTTACAGAAATTCCCTAGACGATTTCATAAGAATTTGAGGGTTAGTTGCTTAGTAGCTTGTAAATTCGGAGATCTTCTTGCAATACATTGACATAATCGGTTGAAACATTGATTTGAGAGAACAATAAGTAACCCTTTATCTTCGAGGTTACACACAATTCACGAATATTCCTCAACATAAGTCAACCACGCCTGTTTCAATTTCCAATATAGCAATTTTAGAAAAAAAACATAGTTGGCTTTCAGACTCATTTCAATATCATTCCTCATTATGAAAAGTGTCATCTTTTCTATTAAAATAAATAATTTTTCAGGATTATTAACTAGGAATAGTAGAGCAGAACTAGAAGGCGTTGTAATAAATTCCCAAAAGAAGATTTTCGATGCCATCGCCGCTGCAAGTATTTTTACAAATTGTGCAGGAATTGACACCAATAACTCACAAGTCATTACGATGTCTACGTTTACGAAATTTTTGGAAACTAGGCAGATGGAAGTGTGGACTGAAGATCAAGTGAAGGCCTTAATATACGTAAGTTATGCAATCAAGTAATCAACATTGCCTCCGAAGTCACAAATATTGGTAGACCCTGGACTAAAAAAGTTCTTTCGCAATATTCTTCTGGACAGAATGTGGGAAGTCATAGACAAGTCACCAATTTGATTATTTATGCGAAACTGATTCATGATAAACTGATCAACAAGTAATGGAACGAGAATAGACCCCTACGGCATCCTAAATTTAATTTTCATTCTGATAGAAGTCATGCAGTGAAAGAAACCATTTACATTCGATCTGGTAAATATGATTTGAGCCATATGATGAATTGTTCGTTAGAACCCTATAAATTACCAGATAATATGAAAACAGTGTATTCCAAAAGATAAAGGAATCTTAAATATTATATGTGTCGTTCACAAATACCTGAAATAAGAGCGGGCCTAAGTAAGACCCTCGGGGCACGCCGAAACTAGTGAAATTTTAATATTCATTTTCATTCAATTTCTCCATATTCTATCGTGACTCGGCTCATTTATTGGTAATTTATTCAATTATATTATTTTATTTATATTTTTCAGAGGCATGAGCCGGATCCCAGCTTACGTGTCCAGAATTGTTTATCGTTCGAAGGCTTCGCGAGATACCTCATGGACAAAGATAACTTTGCTTTTGTCTCCGAGGGAGAAGTTCCTATAGAAAGTGATATGACACGTCCGATGTCAACGTATTACATATCCTCGTCCCATAATACGTACCTAACCGGTCATCAACTCAAAGGAGAATCATCTGTAGAACTATATAGTCAGGTATGCTATCAGTTCAATACTAACAAAATAACTTCATAGTACGAAGAGTTGCTAATTAAGTTTCAAGATAGACAAATAAAAACATAATTTATAATCGGAAATGGCTTACCACCTTCATCCACTCGACTCTTCAATTATTAATATTAAAAATAATTGTACAATTGACCAGCGAATATTTTACATAATTTGTTAATAACCCCTTGTTTCAAATATTTCAGTTCGGATTACTTTTCGAAATACGTATAATTAAGAAATTATGGCCTTTTGCCAAGAATGCCCAATATAACAAATGGGATATTCAATTTTTTTTATGATAAAACATATTATCACTATCGTATAGAGTTCTTCCCAAGATGGTGTCAATTTGGGAGAAACTCCTTTTACGACGATGGTTGTTGTGCAATTCAGTTGTTCTTCTTAGCCTCTCAATAGGCATAACCCTTGCGCCCTGATATGTTTGCTATTTTTAGTTTTTCCTGCCGCTCATTTGAGAATTCGCTGTAACTGCGAACGTGGTGGCATTCTTACCCTGCAGTCTTTAAAAAGATATCTCAGTTTCTCACATGTATAGCATGAACTGTTCTCCTGAGTGCTTATTCTGTTTATCAAATATTTAATCTCATCCAGAACCCCTCTCGAATGAACTAGTAACTGCGCTAGATGGTTGCTCGGGTTCTTCTATTGTTACCGCTCGTACTTTAAGCCTCAAGGGGTTGAGGGCCGCCTACACTTCTAGAGAACATACCAAGGCATCGCTACTCCTCTTGAAGTGTGTTAGTCGCAAAGTACTTTGGATTTCGATGTCTCTCAGTCCATCTATGGATAACTGCACCGCTAGCTGATCCTTGAAATTTCCCGGTGCTTCTGAGTAACCCAGCTGAATTATGCGTCTCACATCTGCTTAAAATGTTTGCAGACTCTCACCCGATTTTTGATTGCGCGTTTTTATTCGAGCCCGATACAGCTGTTCTCGATGTTGATCGCCACACCGTAACTCTAATGCAGTAATCAGGTCTTCATATCTATTTTGCTGTTCGGTGGGTATCGTCTGCAACATTCTCAAAGTTGGCCCTCTCAAAGCTACTATAAGTGCCGTAGCTTTTTCTTCTTCGACCCATTCATTAGCCACTGCCGCAACTTCAAATTGCCGGCGAAACATGGAAGAGTATTCTATCAAAAGTCGGTGGTTTTACGGAAATTTCTGATGTGGCAAACCTGTCTCGACGATCTTGGTTCTTGAGGAGAGCTATCTGATTTTCGAGTCCTTTCATCTCTTCTAGCATTGTATCCACGTTCTTACTGAGCTGAAAGTTTTCTTGACGTCTTTCTTCAGTTCTTCGAAGTATAAATGGAAGAATTCATGTGTACTTCGGTTTTCTGTAATACATGTTGAGAAAACTTGTCTTCTAGAACGTTTTGGAAGTCTGTTTTCCTTTGATTTTCTATTCGTTCTAATTCGTTTTTTTGTTGCTCGAGAATTTTCTGGAGTGCCTCTTTTCGTTCTTTCTCTTTATCCAACCGACGCGTTTCTTGTTCTTTTTTCCATTTCTCGTTATTGTTTTCCAGCTTCTCGCTCTTTTCTCTGTTCTTCTCGTTTTTCATTTTCTCGTTCTTGTTTTTCCTTCTGGCGCCGCTTTTCCTCTTCTTGTTTTTTAGTTTATTTTCCTCCTTGCGTAGCTTTTTCTCTTCTTATTTTTTTCTCCTGGCGCCTTCTTTCCAAATCCGCAAATTGATTTTTAGATAAATTTTACATTGTCTTCCATCGTATCGTAGGATGTACTCCACGTATTCACCAAACATAGTTTATAAATTAATAGTTTCTACTCTTCTCTAATATCCTACTTTCGACGCCACTGTTACGATATTTCTCAATAATACTCCGAGCACACTAAACTGTTTTTATTAACTTTGCTATAAACTTGCATCTACTACACTGACTAATAAAACATTTAAACAATTGAATTCGACTCGCCCGATAAAAAAAAATAAAATCCAATAACCACCCTAATAATTTTTATTCTACAAGGTTTTACTGACTGGATGCAGATGCGTAGAGCTGGACTGTTGGGATGGGGACGATGGCTATCCCATGATCTACCATGGACACACTTTCACCACCAAGATTCCGTTCAGTGCCGTTGTCGAGACCATCGAGAGGAATGCGTTTGCCACGTCGCCGTACCCAGTAATTTTGTCGATAGAAAATCACTGTTCTCTACAGCAGCAAACAAGAATGGCCCATATTTTTCAGGTTAGTTTATATAAGTAGATAAAGCTCTCTTTCAGGTCCGTTTCTAAAGTTATTTTATATTAAAAATATTTCCAGAATCGGTTTGGAAAGTGGCTTCATTCTACCAAACGGTGTTGTTTGCCTTCTTACATATCTTTCATCAAAAACTAGGTAACGGCTTTTTTGTATAGACAGAATAGTTATTCGTTTCACTAACACAAGAAATGGCTGTTCGAAAATTTGTGATGGAGTATAAATAAAATGAAATAAATCGAATCGACATTGTCGAAGTTCCCTTCTCTCCATAGTTTCCGCAAAGTGGAAAAATTAGACAAATATCTGACAGAAAACAACCACTACCCTTGCTAATACCACGGCGAACATTGGACCTCATCTGACAGATATTTGGACACGTTCTTCCAAAAAACCCAATTGCAAGTACTTATTCTGTAATTAACCAGTATATTATCCTTCATTTGGATGGGCATGTTTCGAGGTTTTGCTTCTCATCAGTGCCATCCTAGACACCTCATTGAATTTATTAACCTCTTCTACATGCAGATGTAACCTAATGCTCTAAAAATATGAACGTATTCTCGGGTGGATATAGGTATACGCCTTCTCGTCTAAATATCATTCACGCCCACATATTGTGATGTATATTGCTCCCCATTGGGAAGTGGGTGTAAATGGTTATTTCATAATGCAACATTTCGCGATATTATTATGAACTCGAATGGGCGCAGAGGGTGCAGAATGGAAATTTGTGTTGGTATATTTTACTAATAACTAAATAAAAATAATGATAATGCACTGTCAGCAGTAGAATATTCATACAGCCACAGATTCATAAAAGGAAAAGTAAAATATAAAAGGAAACTTTTATTACAATTAAATTTGTAGTTAAAAGTCCTCTTGTGCGATCATTTTGTTATTATAATGTGTTATAGCCGTAGAAAGAGCATATAGTGTAAAATTCGCTCAGAATGCTCATTTTTTATTTTTACGAATCACCCAGGATTTCTAAGAAAACCTCTCAGAAGCAGAGCTTGTGCGAGCAGGGGACCTACAGCTTACATATACTAGAATTCCGAACCACTTTAGCTCATTGGCAGATGGTGGGAATCGAACCTGGATCACCTGTGTGGGAAGGAAACGCTCTAAAACCACGACCACTTCGCATTCGTGATTTGCAGAATGAGCCGTAGGCGACTACTCTTAGGAAATAACTATCATCCTACCATATATTCTATGTCTACGATATTTCAGATTTGATGCATGGATTTTATTCGTGTGCCATGTATTATTTATTGCATTATGATATGATTGTATTCTACAGCAATCCTTCTTTCTCTTTGCTTGCAATAATTTCAGATCTAATTCTCGCAATATTTTCGAGTAGTCGTGGTTCAGAGCTTGAAAACCCAAATTTAATAAACAAAAACTTAGAAATTTGTTTAACACTATCTCTAGAGTTACTCTGTTAACATGGTGGAACGGATACCAAACTATACACGCATATTCTAACTGGGACAACACTAGTGTCAAGTAAATTCTTTCAATGCTTTCATGGAAGAACTTGAACAATTATGATTGATAAAGACGTAACATTTTATATAATTTCATAATCATTTTGTTTGTCGTTAACGAATGTGAGCTGTGTCAAAAATTACTTCAAATCAAAATTAACGTACCTATATTGAAAAAATTGTTTCAAAATTGTTTTTTCCGTTAACCAGCTGTCACCCCCCTACGAGCGACAGCCCTCAGAAGTCGAAACTTGTGCGAGCTAAGGATTAAAGAGGTCTTACCTTTTAACTTGCGATTCCTAGCACGAGACCAGTGACCATGCTGGGATTCGAACCCACGTCCCTCTGACTGATAGACTAGCGCTCTACTATCATGACCACTGCGGCCCATATTCTTATTGTTGATTATTCATTTTCTATGACGTATCTAATTTTCCTATACCAGCAATATGATGAATTGAAATTCGAAAAACGTGTTGGTGTGCGAGTAGACCAACTCTGTAATAGAACCCCCACACGATACTGAACCTTCCGTCAACTGAACAAATATGTATTCACTCAAGAATAACTTCAGATTCATCGATGGTCTGTTCCTTACGTAAGGGTGACTCAGACTTTTGCTTGCTCATTTCGCCCCAACGATGTACCGTATGTTTCGGGAAGCTGAGTTGAGTCTCCATTAGCTTCATCATTTCGATAATATATAACAATGTTGAACTCGAGTTGAGAAGATTTGAGAGTCTGGATTCAATAGCGAAGTGGTTATGGTTATTTCGCATCCAGGGGGCCAGGGTTCGATCCCTACCTCTTGCTACTGAATTAAAATGGTTCGGAATCCACTTGAACGTTAGTTAAAGGTTCCGGATCTCTCTTGCTTGCACAAGCTCTTCTTCTGAGGGGTATTCTCTGAAAATCTGAGTGATTCGTAATTACAAATTTTATAACATATTTCTTTTAGGGCAGATAAAATTCGCTCCCAATTTAACAACAGCTAGATATCAATTCTTACGAATCGACTTTTTTCCAGAGAATATTCGGAGAGAAACTCGTCACCAGTTTTCTCTTCGAATCAGATTATAGTGATGAACCGTCGTTGCCTTCACCAGAGCAATTGAAACATAGAATACTCATAAAAAATAAGAAGTTAGTAATGGAAGTGCCTGCGCCGTTAAGTTTCGCCACCATGTCAACCCCAATGAGGCCGGGAAGCGGAGGATTGAGACACTCCGTGCCCGGCAGAACAAGTTCCATCATAAGCAACACCAGTAGCAGCTCGTTCAATGACGATTTCAGCGATGACGACTACGATGACGATGACGATGAAGATAACATCGATGGTAAGACAAAATTTCATTCTGTTTCAATCACAATGCATGTGGCATAATCAGTAAACGTGTATACATGGTGTATTTTAACTTACTATGCGCCCGAGAATTACGGTTTTACTAGGCAATTTTATACGGAAGCGTACAAGGGCCAAGTGATTTTGATATTTCATTTTACCAACCATTACGACTTACTAAGAAGTAATTACGAGATAAAAGTCGTAATTGTTAAATTGTTGTAATGTAAAAGGTTTCGTTATTAGTTGATTGTTCTTCTACACGATCGTTTTGTTGGGTTTTTGGTAGTATGTCTATGTTTAATACCACTGTTGCATTTTCTTTGTCAGTATACATAATATTAATAATTTCGTCTGCATTGAAGATATAGATAAGCAAGCACATGTGGGAGCTTGTTTTGTCCTTCCCATCACAGAGCCTGCATAGTATGGATTCTTAGTGTAGCCCACAGCAAACACAGATTTTTTCAGATGGCAGTGCCCTGTCAGGAGTCTTATAGTATACCGTCTTGAGAGAGTTTCGGCTCAGTCTGCACAGGTGTCTTGATAGCCGGTCTGCTTAACATTGTACATTTGATAACCACTTTTTTTTAAGGAATGGGTTTACATTTTATACTTGTATCATTGAATTACGAATAAACGTTATTATTATTATTATTATTATTGTCCCCAAACGGTATTTCATAGACGTTCTTCAAGGGCATTTACCCTCTCACTTCCCAGTACCCAGACAAGTTTTACCCTGGTCGGTCATAGGTCTTCGAGGTTTTTGTGTATATGTAATTCGACGATGACGACTTTTATCTGGTAATTACGTCTTAGAAAGTTAGAATTACGAGTTAGTCATAATTCGACAATTACGATTTGTGTCTCGTAATAACGTCTCAGTAAGGCATAATTGAAGGAGCAAGTGGAAGGAGGAGTTATGTTACAAATATGAGTTTGTGAGAAAAATAGGTTATAGTAAAGTTAGCGTCCTTGATGTTTAATGTAACATAGCCCCTTCTTCCATGACAACCGAATATTTTCAAAGGATGTTACTTAACCCTTCTTCCACTTGCCCCTTCAATTGTTGGTGAAATAAAATGAAATGCCACCATTGATAACGAAATAATTTTTGCTAATTCTGAGATATTATGTCAGACTTCCGACTTAGTATCTCAGAAGTAGCTAATTCCGAGATACTAAGTCAGAATTCCTACTTAGTAACTCAGGATTAGCTAATTCCGTGATTTTCTTTAGATGTAAAAAATAATTCACAAAGGAAAGAAGAACGCTCGTTGCAGGTTACCGACGGCGATGTTGCCTTCAGATATGAATGCAGTTATAAAACAATCTTATAACATTACGAATCGTATAGGTACCTTATATCCAAACTATGTAGGTAATATCAACACGTATTAAGTTACTCCACATACCACTGCAACAGAAACAAATGGTTTTTCGAGAGGCAAATACACTACATAAATGAATAGACCCGATAGACAAAGTAATACACTGGCACAGTACAGTACTCAGTTGATGATCCACCATCATGTACCCCCTAAGGTTAAGGCCCGGAAGAATAAACTAGCAAATATTCAAAATGATGGTCATTAACTACCGTTGAAAGGAGATTGTTTAACGTCTCATTCATCCGCTCCACCATTCCATCAAACTGTGGGTGTAGAGCCGTGGTTCACGTCTTTCGGACGTCCAGCATTCTACGCACACATTTCCTGTATCATGTTTGCCTTGGTCCGAATGCAGCTTCGACGAAACTCCGAATCGACATATCCATTCTTTAACCAAGATGTCGGCAAAGGTGTAATGTCTTTCTGGTTAGGCAGGGCATATATGAGCTTCGGCCCACTTGCTGAAGTCCATTACCACTTGTTCCCGTAGGAAATGGACCAGCGATGTCAATGGCTATCCTTTCCAATGGGCTGTTAAATGAGCCCTAGGTCGTGTTCGAGATCCATTTCTGACAGCGCATACAGCACACTTACTCCTGTCATCAACATAAATTTGGCAATTGTTCAAGTAAAGCCTTAGTTTCCCAGATGTCCTCCGGTGACCCCATCAAGGATTTCTTGGAGCACTTTCTTCTGCTCCTGGGTACTACTCTCTAGCGCTTTTCTTCCCCGCCATCCTCGGACTCTAATACACGCTTGAGGACCCCATTGTCCATGGTTAGAGATATCCGGGCCCAGTAGGATTTAACGGCTGGCGAATAGTTTGCTATGTCCTTCCATGTTGGTCTTCGATTACTTTTCTTTCAGCCGATGACTAAAACAACATCTGGATCTTGTTATCACTCCAGTTATCATCTACTGTCGTGGTTCTACAAATTCTCGACTTCTTTTCCTCTGCTCGTCGGCAATGTAAGCAGTCGTCTGGGCATGGTCTCCGAGCATCTGCATTCTTATGGCTAGTCCCCGCCCGATGTTCAATCTCGAGATCAAATTCTTGGAGTATCTCAATCCAAGGTGCGGGATTTTTTGAAGGAATTACCTTTTCTATCGCTGTTTATCTTGAAGGAAATTCGCCTAACAAAATTTGATTACCCTTCGATCCCTTTCAAATACATGTTCCTGACGACGGGCTCAGTGGGTATTCTTATTTTTTATTTCCTCAAGTTTGGCCGACTGGCTTGAAATTTCACACTGGCATTTTCAATAATTCATTGGTCAACTAGATATCAATTCATATTACTATACTGTGAAATTATACACACAGCACGTCTGTTATTCATCGATATGCAGATATGTCATGATTGTGCTATCTTGCTCGTCGTCTCCCCAGCCCCCTACTTTAGCGCTGTACTACCCCACTTGTCGGCACGAATACAATGATATGTTGCATACGGAAATCCATACATTTGTGTGAATGTTAGGGGCTGAAAACATCATATTCACCCAGTTAAGAAAAAATATCGATGCTATATTGTTACAAAATCAACCAAACTCATCTACATCTCAGAACATATGAAAGAAAGCTCCACCTCTAAGTATTCTCAAGGTGTAAGGTAACTTTATAAATGGATGGTGAATACGCTAGATAGGACGGTTAAATTGCTAGTTCATTCATAAAGAATGTGCACGTTAAGACAAACCTTCGTTGTTAGATGATGTGCATATTTGATTTGATATTACGGATGAAAACACGCATGGCTTATTTTATGTAGCCTAGTTAAAGTTGGAAGTCATGAGTCCTGTGGTACCATCGAGAAAAAAAGAATGATCAAAAAAATAGCACAGTTCTGTAAAAAGATCGATGATTCATTCCCAGATCTTCAAATAGTCCATTCTGGTTCTGTGGTAACGTGTGCATCAGAAGTAGGGTCAGTCCGGCGTGAAGAAAAAATATTCCCGAAAAAAATTAATTAGAGGTGATAGACGTTTCATATCTTCGATTTGTCATACTGTATTTAAACTGACGTAAGGTGAAATGGCTTAGATTACAGAATTCCAGAGCAAATACTATTCGAATGCACTTTATGTAATGTAGAGTTAAGCCTATCCGACACAATGGATGTTTCCAGTAATAATTTTTAAAAATTTCGGTTTAGGATATCAGTTTTAGAAATAAAACAGGATGCAAAACAGAACTGAAAAATTAAGCTTGAATTCAACCATCCAAATTATTTGTGGGGCATTGATAGTTTGATGTTGAAAGGAAATCTGAAATTATAAAAATTTAAACTAAAATCATAAAACTTTCCATTGTGTTTCAACCTTCAGTGTAAATTATCTCATACCTTCTCAAACGATCTGAATATTTTATCAAAAAGTTGAAACATATCAAAATCTTTGCAGACTGGAATAAGAATATAGTTACAAGCGTTCACTATTGCTAGTAAATCATTATTGAGTAGTTATACTGTATTTCTGCCGCTGCCAATCTGCTGTGATAAAATAATTTTTCTTGGATAGAATCATACCTATCTATCTGCCATTTATTTGTTAAGAAAACGTACCTATCTGAACTTATTTGTTTTCAATTAATCTCCTCTACATTACAATCTATTCACAGTTACAGACGAAGGATGTTTAATTGTGCGCACGATAGCGAATTATTTTACAATTCTCAGAATCTCGTCAAGAAAAGTTTTCTCGAATTAAATCATCCTCATCCGTAATTCGGTTGTCGAACTTTCCAACAACTTTGAGGGCTGATTTAATTCGAGGAAGTTATTATGTAGGTACGTGTATTTGTGTCGCAATATCATTCAAGATTCCCTATTTCAAATGGAGTTAATTGAATTTTGAGGGCGTAATGTTTTCACAGTACGTTACGTGCCGCCATTTCCTGTGATCAATTTTGTTCATGACTTTGAAAAGAAAATGTCAGGTCTGATATCTTGTGGGAAGTACCTAAGTAACTAGGTGCTCTCAGTGTGTCTTTATGAATTTTACTGTGATAATAATACCTTTTAATCATTTGCTTCTCATTCGTTCAATAGAACCTCTTGAAACTTCAATATTGTAGCAATCCTGGAGCCGGATCTGACTGTTTGTTGAGAATAATCGCGCTCGACTTTTAAATGGTGCATAACATCATCTAGAATGGAGCGAGAGTGGAATAGATACCATTGCGAGACAAGTCAACAATTCTTGCGAACTGTTCTGAAAAACAGCGACTTCTCTCGTCCTTTCAGGAATGATACAAAAGAAGTCTAGAACAGGTACAACTGCAGGACCCTTGACCAGAGACGGAAACATAGTTACATGAATTCAATAGTTAGCAAATGAGACAATACAGATTCGGGCTCTGCAACGCTCCGTTCACATTTGAAAGATTGATGGAAACGGTTCTGAAGGGACTCTCATGGAAGATGTGCCTAGTGTATCTCGATGACATTATTGTAGTCGGCAGATCGTTCGAAGACCACGTGAAAAACTTGGGGGGGTATTTCTGCGACTCAAAGTCTCCGGATTGAAAGACAAAAGCCAAAAAATTTATCAAAAATTGAATTTACAATTAAAATACATAGCTCACACATTTAGATAAATAGAATACATTTAAACTATCACCAAGCCACAGAGGTGGAAGGAGCGAGTAATATTTCATTTTAGGGTGATGGGGTTTTTCATCCAGCCCTGCTGTGGTAGTCAGGGGTCGGACAAAACCAACTCACGCCAGCCCTTGGGCAGACCCTTCGATATTACGCAGGCATTTGAATGCTGTAGTAGGTACTAAGTCTCCATAGGGTTGTCTGCTCTGCCTCTTCCAAGTAATGCGCGGGTTGTTCTTTGCTTATAAGTAAGACATCGTGTAAAGGGATCATATTATTAAATTTTCAGTGGGCTCAAAAATAAGTGCGATATCTCGACCACATTGTTTCTGGGGAAAGAGTAGCAGTAGATGAGCAGAAGATCAAAGGTGTAAAGGATTGGTCCATTCCAAAAGATATACACCAGTTTCAAAGTTTCCTTAGTTTGTGCACCCATTACGCCCGAAACCAGGGACGGGCAAACACAGTTCTAGTGGTCCGATGAATGTCATTCAAGATTCATTTAAGAAACTTAAATCGGCCTTGATGAAAGCACCATTCCTGAGCTATCATCTTCCAAATGAAAAATAAATTTTGAACACGGACGCAAGAAACGTGGAACTTGGAGCTGTCCTATCGCAGATCCAGGAAGGTCGGCAGGAGTTCATTGGATATTTTGTCGCGATTCTTAGTAAACTGGAGCATTATTACAGTGTCACCAGGCAGAAGCTGTTGGCTGTTGTCAAAGGAGTAGAGCACTTCTACAAGTACGTGTATGGGAGAAGATTCCTATTGAGAACTGACCACGCAGCCCTCAAATGGCTTTTACAGTTCAAAAATCTCGAAGGTATGGTAGCACGCAAGAGACTGCAAGGATTTGACTTCGATATCGAACATCGAGCGGGGACTAGCCATAAGAATACAGAGGCTCTAATATCGTGCAAACCATACCCAGACGACTGTTCACATTGCTGACGAGCAAAGGAAAACGAGTCGACAATCCGTAGAACCATGGCAGTAGATGATGATAAATGGAATGACAGGATCTAGAAATACTACAAGAAAGATCCTTGCAAATGCAGATGGAAGACCATCGTAGCAGGAAATAGCAAGTTATTCGCCAGCCGTTAGATCCTACTGGGCCCAATGGAACTCCCTTACCCTGGACAAGGTGGTCCTGAAGCGTGTGGTGAAGTCCATGAAGGGTGGGGAAGAAAGGAGTCAGACAGTAGTATACAGGAACTGAGCTCTGAGAAATCCTTGATGAGGTCATCGGAGGACATCTGGGAGTGAAGAACCTCCATAAAGTGAGACAACGGTTTTACTGCGCCAATTGTCAAGCCGACGTTATGGACTGGCGCAGGAAATGTGCTGCTGTATGTGCTGACAGTCTGAGTTCAATGCTTTTTCTGGTTCTGAAAAATAGTAGTTCTGGGACGCCAGGATTATGCGCAGTTGAATGAAGGTGAACCAATTTGAACCTCAAGTGCATTTTTCTGATTATCTGCGCATAATCCTGACGTCCCAGAACCACTATTTTTCAGAACCAGAACAAAGCTGTTAGCAAATAAGACAACACAGAGTTGGCGAAGCGGTAGTGATATAAATTATTATAGGTGGTCAAAATTAATTAGAAGTTTTATTTTGCAAATAAAAAAAATAGTGAAACATAGTTGAGTTACAATTTGGATGGTTATCAATGAGATGAATTCACTATAAAAGGTTTTAAATTTCTATGGTTATACTGGATCGACTGTCTCTTCAAATGGATTGTTTTGTTTTTTTCAGTGGCATTTGTCATTGATTCAGTGGAATTGAATAGGTTCAAACTACTTTTTATCTTCCTTGTTTCTGCTACTCCAAACTCATCTTGTACTAATACAGGACGTGAAGCTATACTGCCGTCCTTAGCAAAAATGCCATATCTACAAAATAAAATAATATTGAGATATTGGATTCTGTATGTTTGAAAACCTTTGAATTTCACGTTTTACCAAGCTAACAAATCATTTTTCCGTATGTACAAAAGATTGAGAATTTCCTTCGTATGAAGTTCGGATCTACAGAATTCCAAGCAAAATAGTAGATAGCAGACACAACGTTTTCGCTAAGGACGGTAGTATATAACAAACCAAAAAGTTTGAAATTCTCATTCCTTGTGGATTTCCACAGAATCCTCATACTCGTCTTGGAAATCCTTGTACTATCGCAAACAATTGTTTCTCGAAAGTCGACCAATCTGCTCTACTGCTATGAGCAATACAAAGTTTCAGATGGCGGAAAACAAACTTTTCTTTCATAACATCAGGCAGTCGGTATTTGTGGAAACATCAATGACAAGGTGCCCCGAAAAGTTTAATTCGCCTTTATCAACGAAATTATTCTCAGTCACAAAATCATTCGCAACTCTGGTCCGGATATGAGTTTTTGGTTGTTTCAAATTATAACATCAATCAATAATTGTCAAAGATGTCTTTGGAAAAATCCAGTAAGGAACTATGAAAGTTTGAAGCAACCAGGTGTTCTCTGTGAATTCATTTGTGCATTCTGAGAATGTTCTCAAAACGATCATAAATAATATTGGGTAAAGATTTGATCAAAGTTCGGATAATGCCAAGTTTCTCAAATATTATGAATTCAAGATATCACTATTATGCAATACACAATGCACCAACCAACAACACCAGAAGTATAGGCAATGATAATGCGGAATATATTCGTGAGGCGCCATCTAGTGTCAAATTATCTCACTAAGTGGCGAAGTAAAGACATTTTTAGTATATTTGATTATCATGAATAGTTGTATCTATATGACACAGACAATAACATAAAACCATTGTCTAAAAGCATAACAAAACATTCATAATACAACTACTTGTACCAATTATCACATCGATGGTCTTCAATAGTCTTGGTCTTGTATCGTTTAGTACAAATAAGAAGTATGTTCGTTCTCTAACATAGTTTTCATTTCACTTATATTCATTATTTGAATATCAACCCTTGTTCTTTCTTTTCAGAAAAGCCCATTCATGGAATAAACATAAGCGATTCCCCCAGAGCATATGGCGTAGCACATACAGTTACCAAGACGAGCTCTCAAAAAAGAGCTGCCCCTGACGATAAATTGAAGAAAAAAAGTAGCCAAATTTCAAAAGAGCTCTCCGACATGGTCATTTATGTTCAGGTGAGTCTTCATCTTTCAAAAGAAACATGTAAAAAAATCCTTACCACATGTTCCTCGATTATTACCTGGTGGCGGTTGAAATGAACATACTTAAATAATGAATACCAGTAATGCTCGAGATTTAAAATTATCTTCAACCTACAATGAAACCTTTCTTTCTGTTGGAGAACATAAACTCCCTCTATTCATCATTCGCGAAACTCCAACCAAGCTGTCTTTGTTGAGTAACTATGCCTAAATGATAAGATGGCGTAGTGAATACAAGTTTTGAGTCCTTTCAAAGCCGCCTTAATATTGTTACTTTTATGGAGTCATTCTGGAGCACACACTTCTTCACATTGTGCCGACAAGAGCTGCCTGGGGAGCTCACATCAGATCATTTTAAAGTTGGAATAAAAAGAAAATCGCACTTCCCCAAGGTCCTTCCAACAGATTGATTGTCTAGAAATTCAGTTTTGAAACAAAATACCTTCCATACAAAACTAAATAACAAGAAAAAATGAAGCGCATATGCAATTGACGCGCTGGAAAGGAATACCATAAAATTGCATTCAGACGGGTCCAAGACCCCGGTTGGAACTTTCGGGAGTATTTGGACTTCGGCAGGAAATTCAAAAACAATAATATAGCAAGGGACTATCAAAGCATTGAACTCAATGTCCATTAACTCGAAGAGGGTGGGAATGCCTGGGCGAATTGACTGGAGCGTGGGTTCTATTCCCAGCATGGTGCCACTTGTTTCGTGCATGGCACCACACGTTAAAATGTAAGGGCTACGTCTTCCCTAGCTAGCACAAGTCTTTTGAAGACTTCTGAGGGTTATGCTTGTAAGGGTTCAGCCGATTGACGGAAATAACAATTTTAACCGAACACAAGAGAAACTGCAGGTATGGGTACTTTGAGAAATCCGCGGTTGCAGAGCTGAGGACAACAACACAATTATGTTTAGTCAGGTTCTAACGGAATTCAGTGAGTTAACGGAATCAAGGCTTAAAAGTCACGCTCCTCATTAGGTTGAACAAGAAGAAATGAGCGCAGACACCGCGGTAAATCGAACGCTTCGTCCGTTACCGCACCGCCTTTGAAAATGTCTACCGCCGATGTAGACGAAACGTCAGGAAACATTACCTCGAGACCACGACTAACAAACACGAAACGAAACAAACGTTAAAGTTTAACTTCTCAAATAATAAATTATTTCTACTCTGAAAGAAACTAAAACAAATACACTAGTACGAAAAAAAGCTTCCACAGTACTAGATACCTTGGCACCTTCACCTCAGAAAGGCCTAAAACAGTAACTCACCTTAGTAGAAGTCAAAAAAAACAATGGTTCCGTCCACTAGAAAAAGAAAAGAGACCAACAGAGCTTTTCGAATCCTTTGTGAAATCCTATATAGATGTCAGGAGAGTCTAAATTAACTGGTGGCAAACCTGTGCTCAAAGCCTACTTAGAACAAACCTCTGGACTAGGGCAAGGACATCAGTAATGATGACCCAGGGGCGGTATCCTCAACTCGCTACCTTATGCAAACTCCCGATTCTCTGTTGCCGTAACATTACACTAACGTTTGAAATAAGCGATAGCGAAGTGCGATAGATGAGAATCCGGAATTTGCATATCGCTGACAATCAAATCGCTACCTTGAGGGATCGCTCGCTTAGTAAGGTAACGAGTTAAGGATTCCCCTCTCCCTGCGTTCCTGTGGCAAGTCATAGGGACTTGGGCTCACACAATCTCTTTGGCTAGAAACATCGATAGTGAGTTCCTCCATAATGTATAAAGCCCTGCTATGGTGGCCAAAGGTAGAAGTTGCTATTGATTGTTATTCCTTAATTTTTAAAAAAAGATTCGTAGTTTATTGAAGTGGAGACGATGATCATAAGATGATATTTCAGTAATTCACTGCATTCTCTATGTATTGTTTGTATTGGATTTGGCCTGTAAATCATTTAGTTTTGAATTTTCTGATGTTTCCTTCCAATGTCATTTTGTCATTTGCATCGGGTATGATATTTGATTTCTATCTACATTACCAATCGGTACAGAATCGCCATATAAATTAGCAGTCTCATTTTGTATCAGTTTCCTTCCCTAAAGCTCTAAATTAGCTATTTCTATGTTTTTTTTGTTTCATGTCTTGAATTATTATTATTATTGAAGTTGAAGCAAAAAGGGTAAAATTTATTTCATTTCTGATGACTGTCAAAAATGCACATGAAAAATAATGTATCGCAATGAAGTTTCCAATAATTACTCTCGAACTCATTCTGAAACTTCATTACAGGCCATCAAATTTCGTGGACTGAATACAATATCTCCAAGCAGTTCGGTAAAACAACGCCAGAAAGCTATCACGTGTTCGGTGAGTTCCAGTGCCACTTCCGGAATCAGTTCTGCATCCAACATCAGCTCTGGAACCACCAGCGATTCCGACATGACAATTTTCGAGTCGGAAGTCCAGAAACCTAGGCCGAACGTGAACCTCCCCTGCTACCAGTGTTCTTCTATCAACGAAAATACTGCGAAAAAACTGTGCAGGTGAAATAAATTCATTCAAAATAGTTGATTCTTTGATAGAAATTCTCACACCTTTCAGATGAAACATATCAGAAGAATTATAAGTTCTTGAAAGAGTATTCTCTTTCGAAACTGAATATTGCCCAGAAAGGTCTTGGAACAAATCATAGATTTCTGAGATGCGAGGAACTTCCTTATATTCATTTAATTCTCTGTTATTTTCACAGAGAACATTTTACTTGCTCTACTTTTCAGACTAAAAGTCTATGATTTAAAGTTCAGCAAGTAATTGTGTATCATTTCAAAATTGCTTGAGCATGAAAAATATCTGAAAATCAGTCACAAAATCTTTTTTCTCCACTTCACGATAAATCCTTAATATATTTCGAATGTTAAAAGTTGAAGGAGGTTTGGATATTCTCCCAAACATTTTCATTAAAATTCAAAATCAGATGATAGCAAATACCATTGCATTAAGAAAGCATAAAAATCTGCACTTTAAGAAGAATATTTAGTTATTTTTCTTTCCAAACTAGCATCATTTCCCTTGTATTCTGTATAATCAGTGGATGGATATTAACATTATTATTGATCTCGATCGATTTCTCACATATAATTCAACAACAGCAATATTGCATTCCCAGACAGCACAAGATTATTCTGAGAATGTTCTTAGAATAGTTTTGTAGAACATTTGAATGTTCTCAGAATGTTCTCACAAGGTACACCAAATGTTCTGAGAACATGAAAATGGGACAGAAACGCAAGTTCCAAGATATGCTGAGAATATTCCTGGGTATATTTTGGAATGTTCTGAGAACTTTATCAAAACATCCTCAGAATATATCTAAGTATATTTTCAGAACATTCTGAGAACATTTCATGCAGCATATTCTCAAAATGAGCCCATAAAAACTATTGGGATTAAATAAATCGAACATATAAATTAAAACAAATAAATTGAACTTGAGTTGAAAATACTCTCTCTCTGCATTTTGGGTAGGGTATTTTCAACTTTAGCTGAGATTATTTGTTTTAATTTATATGTTCGATTTATTTAATCACAATATTCATTACGTGTGAAGTCCTTATATCAATGAAAACAAATAATTTCAATTAAAGTTCAAAATAACCTCTCAATATTTCGTGAGAATAAATGAAGAGAAGGGTATTTTCAACGTTTGTTGAAATCATTTGTTTTCATTTACTTACCTATATGATAACTCTCTGATGAAACACATTTCGATTTATTTAATTCCAATATTTATTATAGACGCATTCCTTAAATAAATAGAAATATCAAAAATTGTAAAAATATAATATCATTTTAATGAAAAATAAATTATAATTCTCAAAATAAACAGTAGCTGAATACAAAACTAGTACCTATTTATATATTTTTAAACTTTGATCAAAAGTTCTGCTTCTTTTCAATATCTAAATAATATATTCTGTAGAACATCCATAGAATATTATAAGATATTCCAGAACGTTCTTAGAATATTCGAATATTATATTCTATGACCATTCTTTGAGATCATCCACGGAATATTGTGACATATTCTAAAACGTTCTAAGAATATTCAAATAATATATTCTATGATCATTCCTGGAAACATTCCTAGAATATCTAGAACATACTTATCACATTCTACGTAACTTCTGTAGAATATTCGATAGGGGGTATGTTGTAGACGTTGTGAGAATATTCATAGAATATTGTGTGCTGTCTGGGTTTTTTGATAGACCACACAAGCCATTAATTTCACCTGTTTGCATTATTGGTAGCTTTCAGTCAGCTTCCTTATCTATACAATATAGTACATTTTTAAAGGAAATCTTAGTAACCTAGGGAACCACACAGGTTATCAATTTTAAAACGTTCCACTTCTATATTTCTGTCTCTTGAAAAATATATACAAAAACACCTTAAACTTTTTTTCAAGGGTGACATTTTGTGTGCTGGTTTTTCGAAATGTTGTCTATTACTTTCTGAACAATTATGAAGTATGCTCTAAAACTCTGCCGTCCTTAGCAAAAGTGCCGTATGTACTAAAAATATGCGTTTTATGAAAAATCAATTTTTGATGGCATCATCGGGAGAAATCTAGGGGCGATAAGTCGGATGATTGTGATGGTCATTCTATTGCTCCTCTTTGGCCAATCCATCTGCAAGGAAATCTGTCATTTAGCCACTGTCTAACTGGAAGAAAGTGAATGAGATCTTCTTGCAACATTTGTTACCAGCCGCATCAATTTGAATTTTGACATAGTTGTTATTGAGGGGTCTATTATTTCTTGAATTGTCTATTATTTCTTGAATTAGATTCAAGTAGAGCTCCTTACTTAGATTATCCTAGTTAAGCAAATATGTGCAAAGTGCAAAATATTTTGGTTTTCATTTATAAAGTCCATCATTGTTTCAAAAAAGTTTCGTGAGACATTCCTACTTGGTGTGTCACATTGCGAAGTGATATGGAGGATTTTGCAGTAAAGGTGACTAAAACTTCTACTTGTGCTGCCAAAACACGGTGATTATTTCTTTTTTTAGCAGTGGAACCAGTTTCACTAAACTTAGCCACTAATTCCAGGACATATTGAAGATATAAATTACTATTTGGATATTTTTCGTTGTTGTCGTTCTTCTTGCGCATCTTTGACATATCCCATAAGCAATAATAATTTCATTTCTTTGTTGAAGTGTTAACAATTTTGGCAAATTGAAATGGTCCCTCATGGGGAAATTTACTGTTTAAACTGTATAAACTATTCAAAAGGACCATCAGGGCCGGCTTCACAGTTTTGCGCGCCCTGCGAGGCTAACGAAAAAATATGCGCACGCAACCACAAAGAAATAACTGACTACCATACAAGTACTAGTTAAGGTAAATTACATTTTTTCTAATAATAATTTTCAACTAAATATTATGCTTCTTTATCATTTTTATTTCTCTCTCTAACAAGAAAGGTCAAGTAAGTGGTATTTTTGAAAAGGAAGTTGAACGACCTTCGAAATGTTCAAACGTACTAGTTAAGGTAAATTACATTCTATCTAATAATAATTTTCAACTAAATATTATGCTTCTTTATTATTTTGTAGGATATTGGACAAAAAATTCTTTAAAAATTTACCGTTATGTAATTTGACTTCAGTTTCGTTCATTTCTGATACCTACAATTTTCACCAGATTTCTCTCTCTAACAAGAAAGTTCAACTAAGTAGTATTTTTGAAAAGGAAGTTGAATGACCTTCAAAATGAGGTATTACTCAACCCTTCTTCTCATTTAAGATTTTAGAGGTTGTGTCCGCACAGCTAAGGGGGTTGATGTAATTTAATTGAAAACCAGACTACAAAATGTCCCCCTTAAAAATTATCTTAACGATTTTTTGAATATGTTTAGATTTTCTATATGGGCCGAAATATATAGGGTGGTACGTTTTCAAATTGACACCCTGTGTAAACCATACTAAGTCTTTTCCGAAACATGTTTTCTCATCTCAGGAAGCAACCCCTGGCATTGATGGCACACACCCAAACACAACTCATGCGCACATATCCAGCTGGTATGCGGATAGATTCATCGAACTTCAATCCGGTGATCTTCTGGTCCTTCGGAATTCAAATGGCTGCGCTGAACTACCAAACAGAAGACACGGCCATGCAGCTCAACACGGCCCTTTTCGAAACAAACGGAAAATGCGGATATGTCAGCAAGCCCAATGTCATGTGGGACCGATCTCATGTCATGTACCGAAGATTCAATCCGTGGGATAAGGTATGAATACCTAGTACCCGCTAATATAAGGTTCACGTGAATTCACTCTGTATAATTTGCATTTATTTTTTCGCAGGAATTCGACGGTATACACTCGTCACAAATCATAATCAACATTGTATCAGGCCAATATGTCGGACAAGGAAACGTCAACCTGAGCACTTATGTGGAAGTAGAAATAATTGGCATCCAAGTGGATTGCAACAAACAGAAGACGAAAATCATACAGAAAAACACACTCAATCCCATATGGAACGATACCTTCCACTTCAGGGTAATGTTCCAAGACTTGGCATTCTTGAGATTCACAGTTATGGATGCTGCCAGTAACCATCTTCTGGCACAAAGGATGCTGCCGCTCAAGTGTTTGAAGCCTGGTTACAGACATTTGAGGTTGAGATCGCCACAGAATAAATGCCTCAACATGTCCACATTATTCATCTATTCGAGAGTTGAGGAAGAAAGTTTGGAGAACACGGAGAGTAGAGATGGTATCGCTGAAAGACCACCTCAACCGGAAACCGATGTATGTGAGTCTGCTAAAACAGAGCGCACATTTTTAGGTAAAGGAAAACCATATTTATCTAAAATAATTTATGATTTGATTTTTTTTGTAATAGGAATCTCTGGGACTCCTCTCTGCGTTAAACGCCGGATGTTTTTCCTCATGGTTTACGGAGTAGTATCCGAGGAACCGTATACCATCTTGAAAATCACCCAAGAAAGTACAACTCAGGACGTGTTACTACTTTGCCTTCAAAAAGCCAGCATCGCCGCGACAAAAGTTAACGATTACATTTTGGTAGAGGAAGTCGCGAGGGGATGGGAGAAAAAGGACCACAACTTACCAGCCACACAACGCATTCTCGACCTTCATGAGAGACCTCTACAAGTAAGTTCAGGTTCTTTGAAAAAAATTCCGTTCGAGCATGTCAACAGCTGTATTTTTTTTCATCCATTGTTTCCTTTAAAAAATATATATATATATAATTTTTCGCGGTCAGGAGCGCATTTGTATGAGGGTGTGATTTATTTTACAACTCAGGGTGTGTAATATACTTTCTTTGAGACTTTTGAGCTACTCCTGGGTGGTGTCTTAAAATAATGATGAAACATGGATACAAAACTTTTATTTGCAAAACAATTACAACGGAATATCCCGATTATTATCTAACTACTGGAGGCTGACGTGGAATCTTCTGCTTCAGTTTTCAAATTCACATTAATCCCAACACTTCTGAAATGATGTTTCATGTTAACCTGTGTTGCTTTCTCAGATGTGGATACTACATTCACATCAATAAAGAAAGCAGATTTATTCTCGATGTTCTCATCTAATTCTTGTAAACATTCTGGTGACGAAAGAGGACGTGATTTGGTGTTGACTATTTCACCATATAAGGGAAATTCAAATGGAGATGAGCAAGAAGGTCTTGGTTCTCCAATAGGGTCTACAAAACTGAATTTTCGTTTAACATTTTCTTTGGCACGCTCCGTTTCAGAAGATCTCTTCCTTGGAACCGAACTTAGAATATTTAAACCTACATCAATACGGGACTCTTGTTTCAAACATTTATGAGGTACAATTCCCTTCCTCATCCGAACCTTTCCTTTCATTATTTTGTGTTGCATATAATTCTCCATATCATTTTCTAGCTGTAAAATGTGTTTCAATAATCATTCCAATATGGAATAATAATGAAAACTTACATCAAAATGATCCTCGCAACAGTAAGTCTGACGAGTGGTTCTGAAAGTAGATTTGACTGCATCAAACCATTTCTTCTTGACATCATAGTTGTTGGGCACTAATATAAAAAGTTTTCCAGGATTTTTATCAGTTTTATTTTCACAACCAGGAACAAAACACTTTTGATGACATTTTCAACTCTCAAAAATAACAAGACTGGATGATATGTGATATGGATATGAAAGATTTGATCTTCTGTTAATATAGGTTATGTTTTTATGCTGTCAATTGCACACAGACCATTCAGACCACCTACAAAATTGAAATGTTGTCAACCAATGGCAGGAGACTTTGACGTCACTTGTATTTGTCCAATGAAATATCGGTAATATTTCCCGTAAATTTGAGTTCGTGTTTGAATTCCGAGTTGTGAAGTCGAAATTATACTAACTCCGAGTTGTGAAGTCGGAATTATATTAATTCCGAGTTTTTGAGTCGAAATTATATTAATTCCGAGTTTTTGAGTCGGAATTATACTAATTCAGAGTTGTTAAGTCGGAATTATATTAATTCCGAGTTTTTAAGTCGGAATTATATCAATTCCGAGTTTTTAAGTCGGAATTATACTAATTCAGAATTGTTAAGTCGGAATTACACTAATTCCGAGTTGGAAACTCGAATTAGGCTAATTCCGAATGGTGAAGTCGGAATTATTCTGATTCCGAGTTGTGAAGACGGAATTACACTAATTCCGAGTTGTAAGTTGGAATTATACCAATACCGAGTTGTGAAGTCGGAATTATACTAATTCCGCGTTGTGAAGTCGAACATAGGCCAATTCCGAGTTGTGAAGTCGGATGGGGCTAGTTAGTAAAGTCGAAATTATACTAATTCCGAGTTGTATTGTAAAGTCGAAATTAGGCTTTGGTAGGTTTTTCTGATTGACATTTATTTATTTTTTTTCAGGCTCAATCTCAGTGGAAAGGTGAGGGCAGATTCATTCTCAAGAGGATGGGAGATGATCCTAGCAGCAGAGCGTGGCTGTCTTCAATCAGAAGCGTAGCTAACCGAGAAAGAGAAGCTAGGAAAACAGAAGGAGCTCCAAGCAATGCATGGGAGGAAAATGATACCTTTCTTGTGTGCATATACAACGTTTCGCCAGAAATACCATATGCCATCCTCAAAGTTCCGTTAAACGCATGCGCCCAGGATGTCCTAGCCCAGGCTCTGGTAAAAGCTAGACGCCTCGAAGATCCGATGAACTTCGTTATCGTGGAAGAGCTAGAATGGGGCGGGATGAGTCATAACATCCAACAACGCGCTCTGGCGGACGACGAGAACGTGTACAGTGCGCAGTCGCACTGGCAGACTATCGGCAGATTCATAATGCAGGAACGTGCTAACGCTACGCCCACGTCTCTACGTAAAAACAGGATAACGTCTAGTTTACGTCTTGCCACGCTCGACAGAATAAGCAGAGGACTGAATGTGGCGCGAAACGTCGCATCCAACAGCATGAAAATGCCGGTGCAGGTGGCGTTGAGCGATCCGACAGCTTCGAAATGGAAAAGCAAAACGGGAGACGACTCCAAAGGAAGATCCGGGTCTCGAAGCAAGGCGAGCATAGATAAAGATTCGGTCGCTCCGACGCCTGCAAAAAAGTGTGACGCGACGCGTGAGGTTCACTCCGAGGGTGAGACGTTGAGTGACGACGAGACTAAAGACTCGGACTTAATGTCAAGATTAAAGAAGGTCTCGTTGAGGAAATTCAAAGAATGGAAGTCGTGACTCTTAGAATAAAATTGGCGCTGATTTTAGACTAGTCACCATTGATGAGTTCTGTGTTCAAGCGGGTATTTCTGTTAGGACTGAGGTTTTGGTTTGTACAGGGGAAAATCTTGAAACAACCTTATATCACTGAAATTGGTACTGTTTTTTCTATTTGATATTGGGGCTAGATGGTTCTGTGTGTGAAAGTTCACCTACAATTTCAATTCATCTTTCATTCAGTTTCAGTCACGTCACGGGAAAAAAATTGAATATGTGTTGAAAATATCTAGTTATGAGTCATATGGTACTTCTATATAGATGAAAAATCAACCATTACTCAAAAGTGAAAAAGTCTGAAGTTTTACAACTTATATGGAAAGTTCCTTGCCTACATTAACTATCTGAATTTTGATAAAATATGTGTCAGTACAACGAAAATGTACAAACTCATGCACCAATCATCACACTAACGACCCCTTCATCTCTTCCATTCTCTGACAGTCCAGTTTTTAGTTCTCCAGAAAAACGTTCATCAGAAGGAATGAAAGATGTGACACTCAGAAAGAGAATTGTGCACAGGTTTAGAGACTGAAAATCCCAATGTATCTCATATCTACAACTCTCGGTGCATAGCAACCAAGAGAGATAATTATCACATAATTATAGAATTTCAATTTTACAAAGGCGTAGAAGGGCCAGTATTATTCATATTTTCATTTTTGGTAATTCCGAGATACCAAGTCATAATTCCACGTCACGCCCGATTTCACCAACCTGATTTAAAGAACTTCCTACCTAAGTAATTCCTAGGCTAAATAGAATAGAAATACTAATTTTACTAAAGAAGGAAAACTGAAATTACTCAATTTATTGACACAATGAAATTTTAAGCAAAAGTCCTAAGCTAGGAATTACTTAGGTAGGAAATCCTTAGTCAAGAAATACCTAGATAAAACTTTGGAAAGTTTCCTACATGTAATTATAATTAGTACCACTGTTTAATAATAACCTGTATGTGAATGGGTGCTTGATCATAATCTGACAAGTATAGTGAAAAGAAGTTAAATAACCACAAATTTGATGGTGCATGTCAAATGTATGAGCTTTGTTCCGTTTATTCTTGTGGTTTTTGTGATTTTTTATTTTGTTCATATTGGTCGAAATGAAAGAAAAAACGGAATAGAAGTACTAATTTTACGAAAGAAGGAAAACTGAAATTACTCAATTTATTGACAATGAAATTTTAAGCAAAAGTCCGATTCATCTCAGTGCTTTTCGGGGCCATTCATTTTCAGACTATGATGAACTATCGAACCTTTCGAGACGTTCTACAAAACGTTCAGTTCGCATATTATTGAAATAATAACTAACAACAAAAATTCTTGCAAATTCGACGTGCTATCAGTCAAAACGCCAACCAAACAACTCGAGTTCAAGTACTTCCTTAATACTCTAGGCAGACCCAGCAGGATATTCAAATGTAAGGTATTTCCCATCACCCTAGGCATTACCTAATGGGTGGTGAAACTTAAAAAATTGTTGTTTAAAATTGTTTTTTCCGTTAACCAGCTGTCATCCCCCTACGAACGACACCCCTCAGAAGTCGAAACTTGAAACTTAAGTATTTCATAACTTTAGGAATTAGTTGATGAAATCAACTGTAGTATCTCAGGAATTAGAACACGTTCTGTCACATCTCGGAATTAGCTAATTCTGAGATACTAGTCGGAATTCTGACTAAATATCTCGGAATTAGCATAAATAATTTTTTTATCAATAGTGACCCTTCTACGCCTTCGTACAATATGCTGTTCAAATTTCTACAAATTTATCTATCAAGATATAGTACTGGCTAATTCAAATCCACTCAAATAGCTATCCCAAAATGTAAATTGATGAGTGTAAGTATCATCTACTCATGAAGCAATTTCTGGCGTAAATTTCTAGTGGTATTTCGTTCAATCGGAAGGATTTGTCGTTTCCTTCTTATAATTGAGTAAACGAGATATACTCTTTTGGTCAACCTGTTGCACCTTCAAGAGCAACCTTTTTTACGAAAAAAATTACCGAAATTATTGAAAATATGAAGTTACAGTTTTATTCACCATCAGATGCATCGTGATTTGAATTTCTTATGAAAACGTGCCTAGAAACAATCAAATATGAAATTCAAGTAGTGTGAATTTCATTAGCTCATGGACACGAAATATTTTTCAAAATTGGAAAGTAACCACTTGTTGGTATTGACTCAAACAATTTTATAATCGGTGATACTTGGTTCTTGATGGAAATTCCTCACTAGAAATCACCCATGATCGATGATTTTTCAATGACGATCTTCGATATAAGGTGTCTAGTCTTTTTGAGAAATATGACAGCTTTAATGTACAGAGTGGGTTCTGAGAAGCAGATGAGCATTAAAAAAGACATTAATATCTCATTATATATCACACACATTTTCTCTACATAGAATAAAGATATGAATTATAACTCTAATTTTCTACTTCTAGCTAAAAAGTTTGTGATCAGAATCATAATAATACATAAATGATAAATTTTTCCATTTGATGTTGACTTCATGCATAGCCAAGAGATATAATGCCGTCTGCTTATCATAACCCACATAATCCAAAAGTTTTTAGAAAATACATAGTTGTAGCAATATAGCATTGAAGTTTCACATTCTACATGAACTAATCAACCATTATTGAGATCTTTATTTAGCAGTCATGCCATATCAATATCGATGGAGTCTTTCAGTATTATTTTGACAAACTAAATAAACTCACTTCAACATATACAGGGTTTGTTCTACGTCAGTGTTTTATATGAATTTTAAGCAGAACAATGCTAATTTATGATAATTTTAAGTTTGATTTTGGTGTTGAGAATAAACATTATTGAATGGTTTTACCTAAACGAGAGTGATTGTTTTTTTATGTCTGTCTAGGATTTTATACTTTTTATATAAGTGGAGAATGAAACGCTTTGAAGAAATTGATTTTTGCAAGTGCCCGTAATTCTGGCTTTTCTTCTTGGGCATAATTATTTCGTAGCTTTAAAGAAACCCCAGAAATGCAAACGTTTTTGCTTTCCATATCGCTTTTTGTTATGTAAGGTCAACTACAAATTGTTGTTTTGAAGTTATTCTGAGAATAGAGAAAAAAATTAAACAAATCAACTTTTTTCAGGTGAATTGTGAATTTCTAGAATGAATTGTGAATATTTAGGAGAACTTATGTTACCGAAAATATATATTTGTTGTTGACCTGCACTTTGTTGATAATATGTTAGATGTTGGAACATTGAGTAGGTAATAGAATTACATAAAATGCAAACAATATCAATGATATAAACCCATATACATTTAATTACAATTGATGAGGACGTTATCCATTATACCATATCTCTATTTCATTTTGTACCATACCTTTTGTTTCAGTTTGAACATATCTATATTAAATCAGATTTTACAGTATTTATAATGATTAAACAAATATTCCTATTGTACATTAACATATTTGATGTTATTAAATAATAATATAAATTATACGAAAGATACTATATACTTAACTGTTAATTTGCAGTACAAATTTAAAAATGATTGTTTTCAAGTAACATTGTTATATTTAACGATTTATAAAAATATATTGCATCAAATCTAGTTGAGTTTTTCATTTGTGTTGCTATATCCAATCTTGAGGATAGAATAACTGAGTCACTTGAGTCACTACAACCTTTTGGATGTCCTGAAGAAGCATTCCAAGTTCCACAAATTCAAAGTGACGTCAGCTTCATAAAAGGCAATAAGTGTAAATGTCTACAAAATAGTACTGAATAATAACATTCCAAATTTACTAAGAAATTATACATCTATATCTTTCCATCAAAACTACTCAAACGGATTTTTAATATGGACCCACTATAAAATAACTTTCAATATGAATACTTTTACAGAAATTTGGAAAAACCCCAAAGTCATTCAATTCTGAAAATGAATATTTAGTTATTTTTTATTTAATTTTCAATTCAATCCCAAGAAACATACCATATTTATATAGGGACAACCAATATGTAAATATACAAAAAGTTAGGTAACAATTAAATATAAATATAATAGTTAAATCAGTATTGTCATATGATATTGGTCGAAGAAGTTATGCTACTTCATCCTCAGTAGAAATGGGAAATTTTTTAAATTAATTTTTTAGGTAATTAGTAGACCTTATTCGTATCAGTATGCTATTACAATAGGCTACCGCGATAATACAATGAATTTTTTCCAAATTGAGCTTTAATTTGCACAGTTTTTTGGTTATCCAGATTATCCAGACTATCAGAAGTAACAATATAGGAGAGACTGAAGGTTTTTCCTTATTTTTTTTACGTGAATAAACGTGCACATTTTCATTCTGACAATGAATCAATATCTAGAAGATTTCTTGGTTTGCATAATTTCGAGGTTGGTTCCAAGAAGGGTAATTTGAAAATGCATTTCATAATCTTATTTTGTAAGGTTTTCAATGGTTTCAAAATTGATTTTGTTGCGGTGCCCCAAATTGAAATTAAATACAGAAGCTTTCAAAATATCAAACTGAAGTAAATATTTTTAAGGTGTTTTAGTGGTATATAAGACCTCAGTCTGTATAAAATGCCAATAAAAGGAGATATTTTTTTCTTAGATCAAGAGCATGTGTAGACCAAGAGAGAGTTGATCAATGGATAAACCTATGAATTTTAATAATGAAAAATGGTGGATTACGTACAAGAACCACTTTGCAATGCATTTTAAATATCGAAGCTGAAATTATTTTTCGATTTAATTGGGGGAACACCTCCGTACCAGATTCATGGTCATTGCCAATCATCTGCGATGGCTAGTTCGACCCAATTGAATCGAAAAATCCTTTAACCCTGATTGGAAATCCCTGAGACAAACACTGCAGTATGAATTCAGCGCCATCTCTGGGATGCTAAACCCCCATATAAATAAACTGCTGTCTTCCACTGAGTTCATTTTTAAATAAAGCATAAACATGGCCTCTGATACCAATTCACGCTATACATGGTGAGTAATCATAAAGTATAAGAAAGAGTTAACTCTGACAGGTCCAAAACTGCCAAGGCTCGAGATTTCCACATAATGGAACCTGAATAAAAAGTAGGCTATGGAACAAATATCAATATAATCCAGAATCAATATATTCAAGGTGTTCATATCATTATGTTCAAATTTTGGTAGTGCAAAGTAGACTTCATTTCGAGTAAGAAAAACGCTAAAACTGTATATCCATTTTTATATTCATTTGAAAATTGCAGATCTATAAATGAGATTGCCAGTTCATGAAAAAAATGTACTACTAAAGTCAATAAAAACTGAATTTACCTATTCAAAAAATTTGTACGATTCAATAATGGACTTGTGATTGTTAACATCGCATAATAAAATGTTATCTTAAAACCTGCCTGCTTTCAACAAGGTGGTGGACATTTCGAAAATATAATTACTTAATTGAACATTGTTATTTGAAATAAAATCAGTTTTTTATTGACTTAAGGAGTACATTTTTTCATGATCTGACAATCACATTCTTAAACCTGTAACTTTGAAACAAATGAAAATGAATATACAAGCTTTGCGTTTTTTTGACTTCAAATGAAGTCTAATTTGCACTTCCAAAATTTCCAGACTCATGCAAGGCTGTCATTTTTAATTTTAAAATGTGCAATTTTTGTGAAAATCAACATTTCTAACTTCTAAGTGTCAAGAACCTTTATATTAGACACCAAAACATAAATCTGCAACATTTTGGCAGTCCATTTTTTACAGTTGCATATCTCTTAATAAATAATAACCTGCCAAAATTTAAAAAAATGCAGCAAAAAATCTCCTGGAAATTTGCTTTCATTCAGTAGAAGATATGCAGCATTGAAATGTTCACCAAGAAAACCTCTTCAATTTGCTGTGAAACTCAGTTTCAGTTGATATGTCAAGAAGAGTACTTTGACCACGCCACTGAAGATGACTACCGCAACTGCAGTTGCTGAAAAAATATAAATGTAAAATTGATTCAAGGCACAAATCTCCTATACTATTTATTGTTAAGCAGCACCTCAAATGTATTATTGTTTCATTGCACTAAACAAATTAAAACAACTCATTTTGAAGTCGAAATTCTTCAATAAGCTGTCAGAAACAGCTACCTCCTTGGATGCGATGAATACCGAGATATATCTGACAGATGCTTTCACAATGTTCCTAAGAACACTATTGCAAGGGCTCGTGACCACCTAACAACAAAACTGACTGATTTTGATTTCATAATAACTTAGCATGGGGCAGCAAACAGCAGTTCTGTCAGGATCACACACATTTTTAAGTTAGTTCTTGTAGGCAATTTCTATGTGAGGATTATAACTTGTAGGATTCCAAAAAGATCACCTAGGTTGACTGATATTTGCACAACATTGCTGTATATGGCACTTTTTGCAAATATATTTTCTGAAGATTTATAACAACCAAACATACAGTTATTTTCTCATAAACAAATTCTTTATCTTACAAAGAAATTCCCAAGTATGATCTGACAGGAATAATACACAATTTCAATAGGAGATTACTACGTTTCATTTAATTTCCAATTTTCTTTGGATTCAACTGTAGGATAGAATTTTTTCGAAGGACAATCCAAAGAAAATCATTTTAATTACCTATTCACTCCTTTAACCAATTTGTAAGATAAATTTTGATTACCTTTTCAAACATTTCGTCAATTTGAAAAATGATTGTACCAATAACAATGCACTTTTATTTATAATTCAAGTTAATTCATGAAAATGTATACCTCAATTTGCACTGTTTTCATCCACATGCTCAAGTGGCTGATAATTTCAAACTCTCAAATACTAGATGAGATGATACAATATCTTTTCATCCAACAATACTAGTCGCTCCTCTCAGTGCCAAATAGCCCGCTGTAATATCCATAGGTAGGTCGACAATTGTAGCATATTCATCCTTATTTGCAAACCGTAGCCTTGTTTGTGGATCAGTGTATGGGGCAGGTAGACCCGATAAATCGGAGAACTTTTCTGGAGGTTTGAAAGATGGTGGGGCGTTTATAGAACTGTAGTGGATAGCATCCTCTGGCCATGGTAATGCCTTCTCCGAAGTAATTATTTGTTTTAGGCCTTTCCAAGCACTTTTTTTCTTCGTTGCTTTGTATGATTGAAATGACAATACTTTAAATACCGGTTTTGGTTCTATCTTGGATTCTTCCACACTCATAGAGATTGTCGTTATGATAACTAATAATGAATAGTTTTTAAAATATTGATATTTGAATTGTTATCTACAAACACAAACAGTACAAACTGACATTGACCATTTGACGAATCGAAATCATCTTCCTTTATCGTATGTTAGAAATTCTTCTTCTTTTTTTTGTATTGTGGTTATCGTTTCCATACAGGCATTTATCCAGCTCAAACTTGGGGAGAGAGCTACTTTGAACTTTCTTCATGTAGCCCCTCTGCTCATTTTCTATAAAAGTTTATTCCCTTGGTTTGTTAAACTACATTTGATTTGCACTGGGATTTTCAACTGTTATTCTTTTCATCGGTGATTGTGTTTGGTTGAAGATTCATCGGGCAGTCCTTGGTCCCGCACAACAAAAGGTGAGATCACTACTCCATACTTCTTATTGAGTTTTTTGTCAGATCCAATACAAGAAAATCAAATACAATGTCACGCAATGCACACAAATTGAATTGAATATTACAAAAGTTAATAAAATAATCACGAAAACAAAAATTCAAAAACACTTGAAAATGGAGCAATTCTGCGAACGCTAATCGATTCTAAATGAGTATTATGAAAATTATTAAAAAAATTACGAGAGCAAAATTTTGGAGGTAAATGACCTTTTTCAAATCTTGATGAACTTTCCAACTCCAGCGAACGGTTGAAGATGGAGCAAGTCTGCGAACGCCTATCGATTCAGAATAATGAAATTAGTTTACTCTGCGAATGATGCAAGTCAATGGACGAAAAATCACTCGAAAAAAGTGGTAAACCTATTAAAATAAAAAAAAGACAAAATTATCTTTCCAATTGAAATTTCATATAAAAAAGGTACTTACTCTGTGAATTTCAAGTCGATTGATGTTCACATAAAAAGTGCTCGAAAAAACTAAAAGTGATGAAAAATACGAAATCATCAAATAAACTTAATGGCAGGCATGGACGATATCGCTCCCGCCAGAGAGCGCTAGTGTGAGTGGAGGTCATGAGTGACAGTAATAACAAGTAATAATAGACAATAACACTTCAATTAGTTGTTGTTACGGAGAAATACGGCCCTTTAAGTGAAAAAAGCCTCAATTATGAACTGAAAAAAAGAAAACCAAAAACTTCCTTCCGTAAAGAACAGTTGATACAAAAATGAGTGGATGGAATCGGTGCATAAACGTCAGTTTGTAGGTTAACTCGTCTATATTTGGTGAAATTTATTTACTGGCTATAAATCTTATTCTTTCAAATTACTCGATTATGATAGGAATAAACTTTTCATGTCCGTTATGCACTTATCAACTACTCCAATCTGACTTCCACTAACAATTGCGCCATCTACGTTAATCTTTCCAGAATATATGCCATTGGCTTTTCACGCCTCCTTCACAATGATTGACTTCGTTTTGTGGTTAGTTTTATTAGAAAATGAATATACGACACGTTTTACTGTTCTTTGTTATACATTTCAATAGCAGATTATTGAAATATCGTCACGAGTAGAAGAAAAAATAGTGTTTTTCATTTTTGAAAAATCACTGGTATAAACTACCCTTATGTGGGGGCTGATATAATTTTTTTTCTGTGTTCGCACAAAGAGTATGTTTTGAGCAATCATAAGCTATTTCAATGAATTATTTCCACTGAAAACTCCCGGTCAACAAACTAATTCAAAAGAATACAAGTGTTAATTACCCCCGAAGAGAGGTAGATTTGAATTTTAAATACGGTGGTTTGAACATTTTGTTCCATAGATATTTTCTGTAGAATTTGTTTTTTGAATCACGCAGAGCTTGTGCGAGCAAGGGAGGTCCGGGACAGCTTACGTACAAATGGATTCCGAACCACTTTAGCTCAGTGGCAGGCGGTGGGGATCCCACCCAGGCCGCCAGGGTGGGAAACAAATGCTCCAACACCACGACCACTTTGCTTCATATCATATCCTTTTTGCATTATTATAATTTCGATATTCGTAGTATATATATATATTCTGGTCAGCGAAATTTTTTTTCCAATATATATTGCTTATACTTGAGCATTAAGAGTTGGTGGCAAAATAGCCACGTTTTCATAGGTAAGTGTGCACAATTTACTGTTGCATATGTTTATTGATTTCTATTATGAAGTTTAATTCAATTAGGTAAAGTCAGTCCATTTTTATGAGTTCATTTGTACCTTCCATTGTATTGTAACGGGTAATATAACTTCTATGCTGATTGAAATGGATAATTCACGTAAGTAGTTTTTTACGTTTTGCTTCGATTACAAAAGCGTTTTCCCACCTCCAAGTTCAGTCTCACAAGTTCAGATGATTCACTCAAAAATTGGGAGAGTTCCCATAATAGTTTTTTTTGTTTGGCACTGGTTTCTCATTAATTTGAATAGAAATGTATCTACACTTTTTCGAAATTCAGGTTCATGAAAAATGTTTGTCACCGTATCACCTCAAAAGATTATAACAGGCTTGATAGAAAAGTCATCTTTGAATAGCTTGAACTTAGCGAGCACGTTCATCTCCAAAAATATTCGTGAAACCAATTTTATCAAAACTTTGGCAACATTCAATTTGATATCAAAGTTTTCGACAGTGCTGGTGCAGTAGGTTTTCCGGGTTTTCCTGCAGCTGAAAAGTGAATACATCACCTAAAACATCAGTAAGTCGCCCTGGAGCGCCACGGCAAATAATAATAATAGCCGTCCTCTACCCGCACAGGCTATGCCTTTGGGTACACTCAACGGAGTATTATTTTTTTTTTATCCGTTAAGAATTACCCAGTCAGGCCCTGTCTCCGGAGCCCTGACACTTCCGGAGGGCGCGCTGATGTGTCATTAACCCCAGAAAACACTCCCCACGTTCATGGAGTAAGTGATTACTGGGTCCGAGAATCATGTGCCCTGAGTAGGCGGAGTGAACCAAGAATTACGGCCTTCTGCATTCGCCCGGCTAGGATTTCTGCCATGTCACGGCAAGCCGGTATGATTTTTAAGTTTGAGAGTTATTATTATTATTATTTTTTTATGAATTACCCAGTCAGGCCCTGTCTCCGTGTCATTAACCCCAGGAAAGGCTAGGATTTCTGCCATGTCACGGCAAGCCGGTATGATTTTTAAGTTTGAGAGCAGTGTGTCCATCATTCCACCAAGGACCCCTATTATCAGAACCACCATCTTGACAGAATGGTTTGGGTAAAGCCTGCGGAGTTCAGAGAGAAGATCTCGATATTTAGTCCGTTTTTCCTCCTCTTTTCGGACGATGTTCGTTTCGCCAGGAGCTGAAAACTCAATGACGACAATCGTCCTACTTTGATGGTCGAGAAGTACTACATCAGGCTTATTGGCTTGTATTTTCCTGAGGGTGAGGAATGAATAGTTCCAATAGATTCGGCACTTCTCATTCTCCACCACGGACTCAATATCCCCCGGAGCATAAGGCAACACCAGTGTCTCGTCTACACCGTACGAGTGTCGTAGATGGTAGTACAACACTCGTAGGGCCGCGTTATGTCTGTGGATATAGGCTGAGACCGCATGAGCTGGACAAGCTGACAGCAAATGCATTATGGTCTCAGCTGCCCCACGACACGCTCTGCATCTAGTGTCAGGGACCTCTATACCCATCACGCGACTGCGGTAGACGAAAGTGTTGAAGACACCATCCTGGCAGGCCATTATGAATCCCTCGGTCTCCGACTTCAGCCCACTTGACCTGAGAAACGAGAAGGTCAGGTCTCTGGATAAGCCTAGGTCTTCAATGTTCTTGAAGAAGACCCCATGCATCGGCTTATCCTTATGTAGCTGCAGGAGCCTCTCACACTCCGCAGCTTTTACGTGGACTTTTTGCTGAACGGGTTCCAACTCGGTGATAGAGTTTGGGTTTGTCCGTTCAGTGTCGAATACGAGACCGAGTTCATCGGCTGCACGGGTTGCTGCTAAAATTTCTGTTTTTTCATGATCACATACCAAGCAGAGAAGGGGATCTGAACTCCTGATGACTTTACAGGCTCCATCCAGTACCATTCTGTTATGTAGACACTCCAGACTCAAAAGTCCACGGCCTCCCCGTTGTCTGGGGAAGTATAACCGTGGAACAGACGATTTAGGATGCAAGCTTCTATGAAGATGCATCATTTCGCGAGTTTTTACGACGAGTTGTCGCAGCTCTTCCTGAGTCCATTTCATTACTCCAAAGGAGTAAAGTAGAATCGGAACGGCAAGCATATTAGTTGCAGCAACTTTATTCTTCCCCTACAGTTCTGAAGACCAGATCTGTCGGAGTTTGTGCTGATACTTGCCGCGGAGAGAGCTTTTGACAGTAGCTACCTCTTGGGTGTGGCGTTGTTCCACCCCTAGGTAGGTATACGTCTCTCCGGCATCCAGATGATGTAGGATACTTCCGTCTACGAGCTGAACGTCCTCTCCGTATTCCTCGCATCGTCCTCTTTTGAGATGAACCGTGGCACATTTGTCTATCCCAAACACCATTTCGACAGCATGCGTGTACTCTTGCACCACCCTTAAGGACTGGTGAAGGTTCTTTTCTCCGGAGGCATAAAGTTTAAGGTCATCCATGTAAAACAGATGGGTGACCTTATGCCTCCGGTTGCTGGGGGTGCCGCAGTTGTATCCGCGGGTTTTCCGTAGTGCAACGGACAATGGCAGTAGTGAGATGCAGAAGAGAAGAGGGCTGAGGGAGTCTCCCTGAAACACGCCCCTTCTAAAGATAACCTGCTCTGTTTGGACTCTGACTTGACCAGATGTTATGGTAAATCGAGTCCTCCAGAGCGGCATCAGCTGTTCAATGCATCTCACTATTTGATCGGGTACCGCAAGGCATCTGAGCAAATGCATGATGAGTTCATGCGATGTTGTATCAAATGCCTTGCGATAATCGATCCAGGCCATTGAAAGGTTACGCTTATACTGCACGGAGTCCTGCGTGATGCATCTGTCGATCAGCGGGTTCTCCTTGCAGCCAGCGACCCTTTTTTTTGACCCTCTTTGCTCATATATCCGTTCATACACCGGCTCAACTGCGGAGAGTATTCGCATGTACAAGATGCGTGTAAACATCTTATAGCATGCGTTCAAGCATGTTATCGGTCTGTAGTTCTTCGGATCAGACAAATCTCCGTTTTTGGGGATTAGCACGGTTCGCCCCTCGACAAACCAATCCGGAATCTGCTGCTCCCCATCTAGCCACGAGTTGAAAACTCTTGCTAGATGGTGTTGGGTACTTGGTAATTTTTTCCACCAATAGTTATTCAGGCCATCAGGACCTGGAGCAGCAAAATTCTTCGAGCCTTTGAGGGCCCGTCGAACTTATTCCGGGGTTATCGGATTGCGCAGTTCATTGAGCTCAGGCTGACGAAGCCTCCTGCAGAAAGCTTCGAACTGCGCTAGGGCTGGAGTATCTACGTTGAGTGGTTGCGGAAATTCGTAAATACCCTTCCAGAAGGTTTCTACCCGATCAGCCGCCGGCGGGTTTTCCACAACACGTGGAGGCTCTTGGAATAGGCGAGAAGGTTTATCGCGGAACTTCAAGTTTTCCGCGATGCTTCTCGCCCGCCTCACTAGTGATTTTTTTGCAGCCACCAGCATTCGTATCCTATCAAGACAGTGCTGTTTGATGGTTAACAGCACGCCTTGATTTAGTGTGTGGTGAGCTCGTCTTAAATTTGCGACAATTCGCCGCACTGCGGGCGTGAAGGGCCTATTGGCCGCCACGTAGTCCGCCACACACTGGATACGAGACGCGTGTTGTCTCGCTGACCTGATCTTAGCTTCCATCTTGTGAATGCGTCGCTCATGCCTCCCAATCAGAGGGTTGGTATCCCTTCTCTCCGTTTGGGACAGGGCCTGAGCGGCGTCATACACGGCAGAGTTGATCTGCCAGATGTCAGCCTCTTCTGAAAGGACATCGTTAATCTCCGCATCCACCCGAGCCAGTTGTTGTGGCTTCAGGGGCTTGGTGTTATGCAGCGCCCTGCGGGTTCTGATGCCTTCCGTTGGTGGTATGATGTGGGCCTCCTCTACAGACAGATCGACGCGTGGCATATCTGCCACTTCTGCCACTGCGTTAACCCGCTGAGGAGGGGCTCTAACATAGCCTCGAACCCGAAGGTGGGATACATAATCCCTTAGGTTTTGTGCGGAAAAGGCAGCATGCTCTGGGTGTATTTCACAACACAAAGCATGTATTCTCGCCATGTATCCTCTTCGGGCGGGCTCACTGCTCTCATAGCAATGCAGAAGACTGTCCCTTAGTTCATCCGTCCACTCAAAGCGTCCGTTTTCATTGCGGTCGTTATATAGTGGCAATCCATCGTTCTGGGCCCCACCACCTTGCCTATGACCCCTAATCCGAGGGGGTCGGTTGTGGGGGCCTCTTTCTCGTCCATCGTGAACCGAGTAATGGGGTATACCGGGGGGTTAACCCAGTATACGCACGGCCGACATCAGAAGGAATGAGCATTCCCTCCAGGGTGCGCCATGGCTGCCGGTCCGGTTTTGCACCGATAGCTCAGGAAAGTGGTGTCGCAACTCACCAAGGCCTTGGATGATGGTTGACCTTCCCTGCTTATTTATTTATTTTATTATTATTATTATTATTATTATTATTATTATTATTATTATTATTATTATTATTATTATTATTATTATTATTACCTACACACTCTTTTATTACAGTACTCAGAAATCAGCACATAATCCCTCTAATACAAAAACAGTTCAAAAACTCTTCAGCATGCGCCTAGTACCTCAACCACAGCTTAGTGTTTTTCAAGCCAGTCTATACACATTCACTACCAAATATTACTGCCTAATAGGATTGTATGATTGTAGTAGAAGGACTACGAGAGTTCTACGCCATCTTTTAAAGGAAATCACATAAGAAAACGCTAAGGTCCATTATACTTATTTTAGTCGTTTGGCATTTCTTAGGTTTTGTAACCCCTATCGTTTTTGCCGCTAAGAACTACTAGGGTATATGTTATAATGTTAAGTATATAATATGTTTTGGAGAACAAAAATAACTACGTTTTCAGTCCCCATTGGTGCTAAAGGTGGTTACCGATATGAAAATGGAACAGTTTATGTGGGTACATGGGATACTGAAGGAAAAAGGCAAGGCGAAGGACACATCTTATTCAACGACGGAGTGAGATATGATGGATCATTTAAAAATGGGTTATTTCATGGTCGAGGTGTTTTAACGTTTCCTGATGGCGCAAAGTAAGAATTCAAAATTTTTTGTAATTAGGTTATTTTCTTTAAATAACTTGTGTTTCTTCAAATTTAGTCAAAATTTTTGTACTAGTGAGTTCATCAACACTTGAACAGAGTGGAAGTGAAGGTTATTTTTGGAACAACTGTTTCAATAATTAATTTTTGTAATGAACAGCTTTCTAGCAGAGATGCAAAACGTTTTTTGATTGATAATTTAAAAATTCATACTGAATTGAAGAATCAATTACTTGTTAATAATGTAAAAGCCAAAAACAACTGTAAGAAATAAATTTGACAAAAGTTGCAGTTAGATATACAATGACAAAAAATATGTAACATATAAAAAAAAATTATTGGAGTATTGAAAACAAAGTTTAGGGTGATCGATTACGGTTCGACAACTTGAAAATCGATATAAACATCATAATATGATCACTATGGCAGTAAATAAAAAAAATACTGTGAAGAGGTGGGGTTAGATGACACGATATCAAAAAATGTAGTTTGAAAAAGTTGATCAGAATTCAATTTTCTACTCATACACATAGTTTCAAGCAATAGTTAATTCAAGGATATGGAAAATATATATATATACAGAGTCCGCCAAAAACTTATGGGAAACCATATGGGAAACTTTTTAACTAATGGTTTCTCAAACGATTTCATTCAACATAAAAGTTGGTGCATTCAATTAGACTAAATATGCGCATAGCCGTTTTTATCAGTGGCGTGCGGTTAAGCGGGAATCGGCCGATATTCTAATTTCACTATGGAGTAAAGTGGCATTACTATACAAAATATCGAAAAATGTTATTGAAAAAAGTTGTTTGCAATTGAAAGATCAGTTTTTCAGTTTAGTCTGCCAAAACCCATTAGCGCTTAGCGTTAACATATGGCAACAATGAATATATTACCAGATAGGTAGGGAGAGGGTGAGGAACGGTGGTCAGGACTCCAGAAGTACTAGAGAATAAATGTTCAACAGTTTCCAGTGCACAGTTGAGTTGTACGGGTGTTTTGAAATTTGGGGTATTGACGACAAGTGAATAAAATGGACATTCGCTTTGAGTAAGTATTATATCTCTTACAAACTTATAGCATTTATCATTTTGCAATGACAACAGTGTAATATATACCTAAATGAAAGATTATTTGAATCTATTTAGTAGTTTTTGCCTATAGTACATTTACGGTGACCTTGTAAATGTAGATGTTGCCATATGTTAACGCTAAGCGCTTACAGGGGCTAGTAATACATGTTTTGATTTGGAAGCGGTTTTTCGCTTGCTGAGGCATTGGATGTGATAGAAAATGACGACATCGAGGGAGACATTTTTATAGAGCCTCCAGAAATAAATATTGAGACAGACGAAGATTCTGGCGATGAAGAGAGTGGGTAAGCAATGATGAGAATGTAATAAGGAAAGTAAATGAACGGATTTTGTTTCACTACTTACAGCCACGTTGATAATCTCACACATCGCCAACTGACAGCCAGTGCAGAAATAAGATTGAATGATAATAGACGAGTTGGTGTAAATTATGATGAAGTAGAAGCTATCGAAGAGATCTCGGCTGATCAACTTATGTCTGAGGCAACAAAAAGATGGATTTCTGAGAGAAAGTCAACAAAAAATCAGTACCGAAATGGATAATGAATGCGGACTTGTTATCAACATCGTTTGGTGTTCGAGAAGCTGCTCAAGTCAAACGATATTCCCAACAAGAGAAAAGACATGTGTATGTATCAAGACCAAGAGCAATTGGGCAGTATAATAATAATAATATGGGAGGAACTGACCAGATGGTTCAGAACGTCAATACTTATCGAGTCAGCATGCGTTCAAAAAAATGGTATTGGTCCATTTTCACTTGACGTAGCTCTCCAGAATAGTTGGATATTACACAACAAAAGTAAAAATGAGAAAGTACCTCAATTAGATTTCAAACGAGAAATTGCGATGACGTATATGAAACGATATGGAACTCCAAGCAAGGGTCCTGGTAAACCAACTACGTCTTCTGATGCTTCGGATAGTCGCATATCAGACGCAATTAGATTTGACATGATGGACTATTTGGTTATAAAAACTCCAAAAAATACAAAGCGAAGATGTGCAAAAAATACGTGCAAGTCCATAGTCAGAACAATGTGTTCAAAGTGTTCCGTAAATATTTCCAGATGAGTTTTTTTTTTTAGATGAATTGATATTTATTTTTGTTCAGAGACTTGGTAACCACATAACAGTGAACGTGCTTAGCGTTGCCATATGGCATATATTAAAAATAGAGGCCAACTCATTGAGACGTTATTGAAATTGGCAATTGGCAGACTAAACTGAATAACTGAAAATATCTTTCAATTGCAAACAACTTTTTTCAATAACATTTTCCGATATTTTGTATAGTAATGCCACTTTACTCTATAGTGAAATTAGAATATCGGCCGATTCCCGCCTAACCGCACGCCACTGATAAAAACGGCTATGCGCATATTTAGTCTAATTGAATGCACCAACTTTTATGTTGAATACAATTGTTTGAGAAACCATTAGTTAAAAAGTTTCCCATATGGTTCCAAGTTTTTGGCGGACACTAATAGCCACGAGCTATCAATATAATTTTGAACTTACGTAGTTTGGCCTCGTGAACAAAATATCCAAATGAAATTTTTGGCGGTCTCAACTAATTTCGGAGATATGGGCCTATTTTTGAGTAATGAATGTCATTTTTTAGGACACATTTCTACCGCGAAAAAACACTCAAAATCCTTCCTTTTTTAAACTAACACAATGTACACACCTTAATTCACCCGTTTTATACAATTTTTTATTAAGATCGGCAATGTTTATCCAAAAATTCAACCTTCTTTGAAAACCATCAAAACAACACGTTTATGTGAAATGTTCAGTGAATTTATTCATGCCAAGTTGGTAACTTTGAACTTTGCATATTTGCACAGCCAACTTTCCTGTGCATTTAATTTCAACATGAAAAGGAAAATATTCACTCACTTTTTTTCCAGAAACCAACTTTACATGAATAAAATTCACTAACCATTTTGCCTAGATTTGTAGGTTATGTGAGCATAAAAGAAGGAAGAGTTTTTTTCCTAAAAAGTAGCGTTTTCAATAAAGAAAGAGTGTGAAACAGGTCAATTAGAGTGGGTACATTGTGTTAGTTTAAAGAAGGAAGAATTTTGAGTGTTTTTCCGCGATAGAAATGTGTCCTAAAAATGCCATTCATCACTCAAAATATGCCCATATCTCCGAAATTTGTTGAGACCGCCAAAAATTTCATTTGGATTTTTTGTTCAGGAGGCCAAACTACGCAAGTTCAAAAATTATGTTGATAGTTAGTTAGATAGGAATTTTACCTTTTTTTCTTCTGACGGGCTTGACTGTAATGGAATAATCGTATTTCGATTATGATGACAGAACTGTTTCATTTTGTCCACATTAGATAGCTCTAAATTGAAAATATTGGTCTTTGTCAGCCACAAGCTATCAACAAAATTGATCTTGGAACTTACACATTTTGGTCTATTTTCGAGTGATGACTGGCATTTTCTAGCACACATTTCTACCGCGAAAAAAAACACTCAGAATTCCCCCTTCTTTACACCAGCACAATGTACATACCCTAATTCACCCGTTTTATACCATTTTTTAATTGAAAACTTTGATATTTTTTGTTAAAATCGTTATTTTCCGTCAACCAGCTGCACATCCTAAAGAGTACAACCCTCAAAAGTCTTCGAAAGACTTGTCCGAGCTAGGGAAGACATAGCCCTTACCTTTCAACGTGTGATGCCATGCAGGAAACCGAAGACCATGCTGGGAATGGAACCCATGACCCTTTGGTTAAGAGACAAGCGCTCGACCATCATGACCATCACGGCCCATAAACGGCATTGATTATTCAAAAATTCAACCTTCTAGAACATCAAAAACAACAATTCTATGCAAAATTTTTAATGAATTTATTTATTTCAGGTTGGTTACTTTGATCTTTGCATATTTGCACGGCCAACTTTTCGAGACAGTTAACTTCAACATGAATAGGAAATTATCCACCCACGTATTTTCCCAGTTACCAAACTTGACATGAATAAAATTCACTACCCAATTTGCATTAATTTGTTGTGTATATGTTCATAAAAGAAGGATGAGTTTTTTCATAAAACGTGCCGTTTTCCATAAAGAAAAAGTGTAATGAACAGGTCCATTCGGGTGTTAACATTCTGCTAGTAATGGGAAGGAAGAATTTTTAGTGTTTTTACTGTTTTTTCACGGTAGGAATGTGTGCTAGAAAATGCCAGTATTCACTCAAACTAAGAACCAAAAATATTTTTTGATAGCATGTGGCTATTTTTTCAATTCCATTATTAATTATTTGTTTATAAAAGTGTGTGCTCTGTAACAACTATTAGAATATATTTTGGAAAATGTCAAGAAAAAGGTAACCTCTCTGACATCAATGAAACTTTCACAGATGGATAAAAATACGATAAAAACATTATAGCAAGCAAAATACGCTCATTTTAAGTTCCAAAAAAGGGGTTGTAGAATATCACTATAGAGGAAAATTTATATGATAAAAACTTACCTCTTCTCCTCAGCAACACACTAACGACACATTTATTGGGCTATTTTCACATTTTGTATTATCAACTAATATTGAATAATTCGAAATACGCAAAAATAATTTATTATTACGAATCTTTCTACATAAACAAACGTCAAAGTTTAATCACGATTCATGAAACAACGTATGAGGACTCTATGAGGTTACTGGTTAACGTGTCTGTGCTTTAGTACTCATACAGCGTTGCCAAATGGGTTGACATAGATCAGACTTTACCGAATGAAAATTGTGGGTTTTTCACAAATGTGTCTAGACATAATGAAAATTTGTGTGCGGAATCTCAATCGACTTTTCAAAATTCGACGTTATTATGATGTCGATCCATAAGATAGTCGAGAAAGCGAGTTTTGTTTCTAGATTGTAAGCAGGTTTATGAGCTTTACTAGTCTATTTCTTACATCGATTTTAAAAATTGTTAATAATTGTTGCACCGGCAAAAATCAAACAATTGAACTTGTGAATGAAGGGAACGTTATCTGCTCATATTTAAATAAAAGGCGGCATATAGATTCAGCGAGCATGAAACTTAGGGACTTAAAAAAGGGGGTTGTTGGGTTCGAACCCCACACCTGACACCATGTATTATTCCTGTGTGGTCCAGTACACAATGATTGCAATACGACAAGTGTATTTAATTTAAAGCCTTTATTAAAATGGTTACTACAGTCACTACAAAGGTTTCATTACAATTGACGAGTATATCGAGCACTCAAGTCCAGCCATCGACATGTATGTGTCAACTGTCATCTGTGATAATTCTGGCTGAGGTCACAGTGTTGTCAATTGCTACAATGCCACCACAGAACTACAAGTCTTTATAATACAGTTTGTGTTTAAAAACTTTATAATTTTTGTATAAAGCTGTTGTTTTTGATTCTAGTAATTATGAATTTAGGTAGATTAACGTAAAAAAAGTGTCAACAAAAAAAGGATTCGTGTTCAGGAGACAAAATTACATACGTATTTTTAAAATTTTTTTTTAATTGCCCGAATTTGACAACATCGCATTTTACTCTTCTTTCAAATTCATTTGTCCATGTTTGACATTTTACAATATTATTTGCTACAGACTAAGGAAATTTTAATGATTTTTTCAAATGAAATTATATTTTTTGTGATGATACTTTTGTAAGGCTTGAAACAAAGGCGAAAAGTTTCATTCCTGCGTTAGTTTGTTTACCGCTATATACCACTATTCATCATTACCGTTTTCGATCTCTTCTCCGATCGTAGAAAGGTACTTAACTGTACAAAAGTGATTAGGTATATAAACTTACCATCTAGGAAGCTGTTGAAATGACACATCACCGAACTTTGGCCAAAACCTTGATAAGCACTCACTACTAATTCATATCAATTTCACAATTTTATTTCAATTTTGAACAGTTGTTGATTAGTAAAATCTTTAGAACCAAAACCATTCTGACGCACAACTTAACCTAAAGTGTAAAATGTTATAATTTTTAATAGCATGACGACAATAGTCGCTTTCTATTTGAGAGTTTTGAGTGACCGGGGCTTCTTATTCTAGCTCAATCATTGGCTAGAAAATTACATCTGTCAAAATCCACCAATAGCAAATATGGAATAAGAAGCCCCGGTGTTTGAAACTCTCAAATAGAAAGCGGCTTATAAAATGCACGAAATACGCCCTCTGTGATTGGCTTATGTGTATATATAGTTTATAAGGTGATTGGGCACTGTAATAGCGGAAAGTTTCAAAATACTACAGGAATTTCCCATGCAAACCGAGTTGAAAATATTTAAATCATTAGGCAACGTACCCAAACCTTAATTGAACGTCAATATAAATCAAAAGAGACGTTTCAGTGAATATTTCACTTATAAAATAATCCTGGCAAATAGGCACAACTCCATGTTTTCGATGATCGATGATTATTAAATTCCTTTTTTTTAAGCAAATTGTACTGTGTGGCTACCAGGTAACATAATTGTTATTGTTGTTAAATTGTTATTTCCGTCAACCAGCTGCCTTCCCTTGAGAGTACAACCCTCAAAAGTCTTCGAAAGACTTGTCCAAGCTAGGGAAGACGCAGCCCTTATCTATTAACGTGTGATGCCATGCATTGGAGTTATACAGGGTGTTCCTTAAAGACATGCTAATATTTGAGGGGGTGATTCTTTGACTTATTTTAAGGAAAAAACTTTCTATAAACGTATGTCCTAAAAGTCCTAACTTTTGAGATACAGGGAGATAAAGTTTTGAAAAAAAATCAGTTTTTTAATAATAACTGAGATAATATTGTAGACGTTTTTATAAAATTTGGTACATGTCTTCTATGCATCAAGGTGCATTTTTTAATGCACAAACATTTTCATTTTCTCAACCAGTGGGTCCGTACGGGTTTTGCATTGAATATTTTGGAGAAAAAAATACTACGCCACTGCTTTCACCTGAAAAAAAAATACTTTTGAGATCCTCATTCATTTTTGAGCAAATTTGATTTCTTGAGTTTTCTTTGTCCGCCGCATGGTTTTCGCTTAAAAAAATAAAAATCGTTTCATTTCAGGATCAATTCTTCAAAAATATGATGCGGTGTGGAAACGTTTGTGCATCGACTGAAAGCAAATTGAGAGATCAGATTTCCAAAATGAATGAGAATCAAAAAAATGTGGATTTCAGCTTGTACAAAAACGAATTTTATTTTATTTTATAAAAGTAAGTTTAAATGAACGGATCAAATTCATTAATTATTGACAATACTAACACTGATTATAAAAATTGTTGGAAATGGCTATGGCAATGGTTTATAGAAAGTTTTTTCCTTAAAATAAGTCAAAGAATCACCCCCTCAAATATTAGCATGTCTTTAAGGAACACCCATAATACATTTATCCAATAAAATAAAACTTTAAGTGTTTTTTGGCAAGATAAATCAATGACAATATACATATTACACATTTACTTCAGTCCACAGTCTGGATTTCAAGATATTTGAACTTTCGGAAAATTTTGTTTTTCCAGTAAAAACTGACCATGAAACATCAATCAGTTCTTTTGTTGTTGGGACTTCACGTCAGAAAATATTTTTTATGGAAGTTTAAATATCTTCAATCAATTAAATAGAATCCGAAATAATTGAAAAAATATGGGCGTAGTTATAATTCTCAAGTTTGTAGATATTTTTTTCATTTCAAATGAAACAATTTCATCGTTCAAATTATTGTAAAAACTTTTGTGAGCACCAATGTGTACTAATAAAAATATTACATATGAACCTAATTAATTACAACAATTATTCTATGTATTTAAATATCATGCTTGAAATGTCTTATACAAGATTATTAATCGTTATATCTCATCTCCACCATTGTCATTTTTGAACTCATTTCTTCCTTCATTTTGTAGAATGTACTATTAATTTTTGAATCAGGGTGCCAGCTTTGGATTAAACTGAAATCTTTGCATGTCTTCAAACATGCATATCAAAAGGAGTCAAATCTGGTGAACGTGCTAGACGTCATCATTAACATAATTACTACCTGAGATAATTTCACTCACCAATTTGAAATTCATTTAATTTTGAAATTTATCAAAAAGTGATTGTGGATAATATTGTGGTAATAATGTGGTAACCAAACAAAAATCTCTCCTATTTTTCTGCCAAGAAATGTTCATAATGATTTTTTCAACGTCACAGGTATGAAGGGGAGTTCTTTCGAGGATGGTTCCATGGGTATGGAGTTTTTTGGAGGGCGGATGGTACGAGGCACGAAGGCGAATTTCGAGGTGGCAAAATATGGGGTTTAGGTATATTTCATATTGTTTCTACGTTTTCTATCCGGTTCTCGGGGGGGTTAAATTAATTGAAACTAAATTAATCGTCGATCAAGTATTTTTCACCATTTTTACGGTTTTTTCTGATTTTATTTTCTGAAACAACGTAACTTCATAACCAAATCGTTTATTATTTGCAGGAAAATTATAGGGATCAGCGATAATATGGAATGTGATTTCAGTTGTATAAATTTATATATTAGGTACTCTTTTAGGCACATTTGGGTATTTACGATTTTTTTGTTTAAGGTTTAACAACATTTTCTGATAATACCAATGGTTTTCCAAGAAACGAAGGGTTCTTCCATGATTGCCAGATGAAAACTTTGACAAAATGCCCTGAAGTAGTCCAGAAGGCCCAACGCTTCGCTTTTATAGCAAGAAACAAATTTTTAACCAATTCCGATATGTAAATTAGTCGTCATTAAATAAATCTAATTGGGAAAGTACTGCGGATTTTCTTATTGAATAAAACTATTTTCTTTAGAAAGTAGAAAACATTTAATTTATAAAACCTGAAAATCTAGAATTATAAAATATATTCTCAATAAAAGATCGCTGTACTGACTCAAGCTGTTTGAACTGACTATATCTCAGCACTCTGAATGTCAGTTGTACGCTTTCAAATTACAGTTCTCAATGGTGTCTCTCTCATTGATCTCAGAATCGCTGAAAATACAAATTCCTTGAAATGAAATGAATCCCACCCAAGCTGGTATTCTCTGGCAGTGAAAGAATATAAAGACGAATGTCATCTTTCCATAATAAAGTTGTGATAGTCAACAATATAATATTTACAATACTGGTTGTAGTTTCTGAGTATATACAGTGAGTGTTGTATGAGGTGCTTCTGGTTCGAAAACAACATTGCCATTTACTTTGTAGTTTTCATATTTGAGCGAGTATTGTAGACTGAAACCAAGTTTTTCTGCAATTCTTGCTGAAATCTCACCGGTACATCCTATTGCTATGAATCCACATCCTCTTTGTTTTGCCAGCTTCCTGAAAAAAACATGAGGACATGTTACATTATTCTCTCAACAGTGGTGGGGATACACTCAATGAAACCCCAACATAAGCGAGCATACTGAAGATATGATTAACCCCTACCATCTTCCTATCTGACTACCTATAACCGAAGAGGTAGTCCTTAATATAACTTCCCTTTCACATATTAATGCAGAGTGTGACGAAAAGAACTCCACATAGAATGGTTAGGAACTTCCCAGGGATCATCAAACCTGGGACATGCGCTAGAAGTTCAGCTTTGTGGAAGAATTCACATCGAAGCTGGGGCGTAAATTAATTGGGAACCACATAATTTCGGAGTTTAAGAGCAGGCCTCAAAATGGTGCAACCCTAAGAGCAGAAGGAACTCGAATAGAAGTAAACATATGGCCTCAGAACCAAATAATCTAGGAATCTGGGCAAATTCCTAAGCATTTTCGAACTGAAATATACGTTATCAATAAATATGCTTTGTTCAAGTCGAAATGAATTACTACAACAAACGTTGGATCGTCTTCTTGGCTGATAGTCAAGCAGCCATCAATGCTCTGAGCTTTCGGGTCATTTGCTCAAACGTGATCTTGGACTTGGAAATCTAAAAGAGCGTTACCCTTCTGTAGGTTTCAGGGTTCACCGGAGTAGGGGGAAATCAAAAAGTAGATGAACAAACTGACTCGCAAGAAAAGAAATGAATTACCATTTTTGAAACCTGAACCTTCTACGGAATTAGCAGAATTACGATATTGATAAAACTAGCAAGTAAAGATCTACTAGGGATGAGAAAAGCAAAGAGACTCTTAGTAACCCACAACCACACAATATTTACAGAATGTAAAAAGAATAAAAAATGGAAGCACGAAAGAACGAGAGAATGATATATCGAAAAAACGAAAGAACGAAAGAACGAGAAAACGAAAGAACGAAAGATCGAAAACACAAAAGATCGAAAGAATGAAAGAAGAAAAGAATGTATTATCAAAGGTGCATTTAAATTGGAGCAAACAGAAGCGAACGAATGGAAAGGAACGAATTCGTAGTTATATGTGCGTTCGTTTCCTTCCTGCGAGCAGGGGCATTTAAATTAGTACGAAAATTCGCATTCGTGGATAATTCGCCTTGTCAACATTGTCAACTATTTATGTTATTATATTATCATAGACTTGATATGAGAAAGGAAATATGGCGTCATGAGTATTCTTTTGCGATTGGAAACCAAACTGTTCATAACTAATTATATTGTATAATGACAAGAAGTCGGAGAGACGATTTTTTCTATGATTTTGGCTGATGAGAGGCATGGGGCGAAAGTTCGATGGATCTTCTAGTTCACCCCCTTTGTGAAGTGGGATTACAACCGACGTTTTTAGAAAAGATGGGAACGAGCCATATTCGAATGATTGATTTATTACTGCTACCAAAACACTTAAAGCAGTAGTAGGGAGATTTTCAAATATTCTCAATGATATTTCGTCAATGTCAGATGCTTTTGTATTTTTTATGGAACGTATCACCTTCCCCAGTTCGTAATCTTGCGTACGATTGTGTACCTACTGCTCTAAACGATTCACAATCTGTGATTTATTCAAAACGTTCTGGTTCGAAAACAACATTGCCATTCACTCTGTAGTTTTCATATTTGAGCGAGTTTTGGAGACTGAAACCAAGTTTTTCTGCCACTTTTGCTGAGAATTCACCGGTATTTCCTATCGCTATGATTCCACATCCTCTTTGTTTTGAAAAATGGAAACGAGCCAGACTAATTCTTCGAACATTTGCTCCGCTAGTTTTCACTACAGTTGAACCCATTACACCTTTCTTTGCATATGAGGAATGTCTGATAATATGATTATGACTTTGTGTCCCTGCTCTATCCTACAATAATAAAGGTGGAATTAGGTACACCACTTTTTCACTCTGTAACTTTGATCATCTGGCATTGAACTCAATTTACTTTGAGAATTTTGATGCCTTTATGCACTCGCATCATTCAACTTCAACGCTTCTTCATGTTTCTTTTGATACAAATGAAACCTCAAATGGTCATATTGAATTAATGTGTCTCCTTTTTTGACAAAAATCATACTGGGAACTTTCTCAGACCAATTGCTTCTTACATCGGTGAAATTGATTCTATTTCAGAGTGTGCAATGGCAATTGTAGAAGCAATATTATTTTCATTATTCAACAGCACAGGTTTGCGCCTGCGCAAGTTACATTTGAATTTTGTTTTTCCTTGAGAGATAAAAGTTGTTTAACTCTTAAAGGTAAAGGAAAATAAAGGTCAATATAAATGCATGAATAGTGCCTTGAAAAAAAAATAGTTGCAGCATCTTAGTGAAAGAGGTTAACGAAAGTGGAGATATAAATTATAGAAAAAGCTCTGTGCATAAATCTGTCTTTTTCGTCAAATAATTAAGCTTCGATTTTTTTATATACGTCCTGTTCTTGAATCTTCAAACTGCCTACATTTTCTACACTGGTATATCAAATGTGGAGCAATTTTGTAAGTAGAAGTGTAAGCAGTGTAAAGATATAAAAACAAGCCTATATTGAAATAATTACCTCGTTTTCGCAAGGAGTTTTGTTGCTATCCCCTTCCCTCTCTGAGTCTGTTCCACAGATATCACTTGCACCGTCACACCCTTATCACAGTCGGGGTACAATGCGAAGGGGTCACACTGTCGGTCTGCATAATCCAAAATATCCACGATTTTATCGCACTTTGCATCCCCACAAACGAAGGGCTCTTCTTTGCCCCGTTCCACAATCACATTCAAGCAAAGACCTACGACCCTTCCGTGATGAACGGCCATCAAGTTCATCCCGTTATGGAGGTTCTTCAAGGAATACTCTTCTAGCGGCTCGCATGTTGGACTGTCCTCCGTCACAAGCTGCAAATATGAGTTTAGGGGCTCATCCTTGAAGAAAATTTCTCTCAAGAAGCCAATGATTTCGTCCTTGTTCTCTTGAGTGGCGAATTGGATGTCATAGTCTGATGATAGTTTCGGTGGAGTCAGTTGCCAGTTCAGCATTACCTCTGGTTTACACTGTAAAATGATTCATAATTTGTCAAAGTTCAGTGTATAATGGCTATTACCCCTTTAGATGTTACTTTACATATTCGTGGATTATGCGCTTGTTGAATAATATACCATCAACACGCTACTTTGTAAACGTCATCTTAAAACGCCATTAAAAATATCTCCTTTATTTCAAATCAAATCAAATCAAAACTGTGCTATATTGTCCAAAAAATATGATTTTCATTAACAAAGCAGTAAAGATGTAGGTATATCAATCTAGTCTTATTGAATATAAACAGATAGATGAAATAAAAAATTAGAAGTTATTACACTTCCAAAGTTAGTTACAATTAAATGAAATCAATAATACAGTTAAGATTCGGGTAATTGTTAAATTCTGAACCAGATTTAAAATGACCTATATTGTTTGCTTGAAGTATTCCTGGAGGTCTTAGTACGCTTTTGTAATTAGAAGATTTTTTTACTTGTCTTCTGAAATTCTTAATTTTTTTTATAGATTTTATGTGTTCGGGAGAATGATAGTATATTTTCTTACTCTCATATAGAAGAGAATTATTTGCTAGTGATGTTTTTGGTATTGGTAGGCTTAGGTTGTTTTCATTTTTCCTGGTGCGTTTGCTTTTTATTTTTAGTACCTACAGGCATGTAGGATTGTTCTTTAAGGATCAAACATACTGTCTCCATAATGAAGATGCAGGGTAGAGTAAGGATTCTTTGATGTAGAAAAAGAGGCCTGCAATAGTCTGTGCAGTAAGTGTTGTCTACAGAAAACCCCAAAAAGGTATGCCATGCCTTTTCTGCGACTCTATAAGTAAAAAGTAGATATTTCTGGCGATGATAGATATACCAACTTCATTTGATATGACTCTAATTGCATAGCAACCTGATCCTAGTATTTTTCTTGAAGATATGGTGTGATTATTTAACTCCAGTTTTTTGTCAATGGTTTTACCAAGAAACTTGGTGTAAGGTTTATTTTCAATTTGGTGCATATCCAAACTGAGATTTTTAAATTCGATTTTGAAAGTGAGTAAGTGGGTTTTAACTTCTTCGAGTTCTGGTATATGACACTTTTCGGAGTATCCATATCCTTTCCATGCCAAATAAGAGTGTTATCATTCGCAAAAAGTGTAAATTTTGCTGAAATGGGTGAAAATGTCAAGTCATTTATATACAATAAGAACAAAATAAGAGTGAGTACCGACCCTTGAGAAACTCCTGACCTAAATCTAAAATTTCAGATTTTTCGTTGGTTACTTTGACGGCCTACCTTCTGTTGAAAATATATGATTCAAACCATTTCAAAGCTATTCCTCTGAACCCATAATACTGTAGTTTGTTCGACAATACTTTGTGATTTACGCAATCAAACGCTTTTGAAAAATCACAAAATACCGCTGCTACCACTTAAGCCTCAACATGGCTTACGAGGATATATTGAAAAATTTTTAGCCTACTATAGAACCAAACAACATTTCGATGTCAAAATATTTTATTACCCAACATATTCTCCTCTTAATTGGATACATTTATTACAGCGAACCTGCAACATCTCTAGAACTTTCAAAAAAAATGTTTCTTCTTACTCTGCAAACCAAACCTCCACAGCTTTTATTACCTCCTCGTTGAAAGAAAATTTACGACCTTTTAAACTTTTTTTCAATTGAGGAAATTGATGATAGTCGGACGGAGCCAAATTTGGTGAATAAGGGGGTTGTTCTAGTTATTCAAACCCTAAATCACGAATTTTTTGCATGGCAACATGAGATTTGTGTGCAGGGGCGTTGTCCTGCAAAAACAAAACACCTTTGGATAGCTTTCCGCGTCTTTTCTCTTAAATTTTTTCCCGTAGAGTGGTCAGTAATGTCGAATAGTAATCTACAGTAATTGTTCTACCCTCATCCAAAAAATCAATCATGATTACTCCATGGCAATCCCAAAAAACTGAAGCAAGAACTTTTCCAGCAGATTTTTGTACACGAAACTTCTTGGGTCTTGGAGAACCGGAGTGTCGCCATTCCATCGATTGTTGTTTTGTTTCTGGATAGTAGAAATGTACCCAAGTCTAGTAGTAACAATTCGGTTTAAAAAGTCTACATCGTTTTCAAATCGAGCACAGATCGAACGCGATGCTACTACCCTTGCACGCTTTTGGTCAACATTCAAACATTTGGGAATCCATTTTGCAGCAATTTTTCTCATGTCCAAATCGACGTGAACTATATAATGAACGCGTTCGTATGAAATATTCTGTGCTTCAGATATCCGTTTTAGCCCAATTCGACAGTCTGTTAAAATCATGTCATGAACTGCATCGATATTTTCGGAGACTGACACAGAAACTGGCCTTCCCGATCGGTCATCATCTTCAATGGAAAATTTACCTCTTTTGAAGCTTGCAGTCCAATTTTTCACGATCGCATACGAAGGACATTGATCATCAAGGGTATTAAGCATATCTTCGTAAATCTGCTTACCTCTTAACTCTTTTAAATACAGGTACTTGATGATGACTGGATACTCCAATTTTTCGATTTTCACAATTTCGGTGGACATATTTTTCTTTTAATTTATTGCGTAACTCTGGTTTACTTTTTTGACGTCATACTTTACACTGACACTTCTAATAAGTTATTGTTCGTTGCTATGGTAACGCAATATTTTGTTTATGCAGGGAACTGGTCTAGGCTAACTAGATTTCAGTACATCCTCGTAAGTGTATACTCTTTCAAGGAAATAAAAAATTGCATAACCTGTATCTTTCGACTTTTGGAAAGCTATTTGGTACTGTGACAATATACTGTGTTTTTGTAAAAAGTTCATAATTTTATTTTTAACGATTTTTTCGATAATTTTTGAGAAAGTAGATAGAAGTATTAGTCAATAATTGCATGGAACATCCATTTCACCACCTTTATGGAGTGGAATAACAATAATAGCTTCTTTTAGAAAAGCTGGAAATGACCCAGATTCAAAGGATTTATGATTCAAAGTAATATCTAGTAGGTTCTCAAATATATTGATCGATATTTCGTTTAACAAAGCTATATAATTTTATCATCATTTATTTTTGATTGTGTATCAATGAATTTGTAGAAGAGGTCCCAATTCAGCAGTATAAACTCGATTAGAGTTATACAGGGCTTTCAACGCAGATACTCATTTAGATACAGTTGAAAAAATTGGAGTTCAAGTATATGAAACTCAGTTTGGAAGTTTGTATGAAACGAGTTAGAAATCCATTTGAGAATCTTAGGACCAACTAATTTTTTAGAGATCACAGAAAATGATCATGATGATTAAAATTTCTCTCACAATGACTCTAGTAGGTTTATCAGTTACCTAACAAAGATAGAGTGATTCTAAAATTGAACTGAATTTTTAAACGTTCGTATTCTCAGACTCTAAATTAAAATCATCTATGCACATAATTTCATCAACGGTGTGATATATTGAAGCAAGACCATCTTCAAATTCAATTATAAAAATATTCGTGTTTCGTTGAGGATTGTAAATAATACCTACAGCACATGATTTCTTATTTATATCTAACTTAATCTGTATTTCTATTAATTTCAGTACGGCATGGGATTGCATAGGTTTTTATATAGTTCTATACAGTTTTTATGTTCATCACTTATTGAAATTGCTGTAATCATACCCCTAATGCCCTGTATATTTTTGGTGTGTTACAAAAGACACACAATGCTAGGTATGCCTAATTCGCCAATAGTATCTGTAAATGGAGCATATAATTAAATTTTCTAATGAAGTATCTTGCAATGAAACAAACATTCCATCGAAACATGTTTATAGAGGTTTCTGATAATAGATCTATAAATAGAAAACAACTTCCTAGTAACATTACCGTATTGGTTTTTCTCTGCATCTTGGAGGTGATAATTTTGTAACACAGAAATCACTGATGAACAAATAACAACTGACTATTATTATATTCAATCATTGCTTCGATGGTGGTACTATCGGTTATAAATAACTCGTTTGAGGTGAATGCTTGTGGTGGATATTAAAGTAGGTACACTCGAATACAAATTGGAATGGGAGATTCGCAGGCTGGTTTTCAAGGTGACCTCGGAAAATTGAAGAAAATTTAATTTGAGCTGTTGTTATATCACTTTTATAATAATATCTTGGTTCGATTATATCCAGTTTCATGATCAATTCAAAAAATGAATTACTCGATTCTAGTTCTGATGGATGAGCTCTTAAAAAATTAAAGGGCAGTTCGGGTTCTATCTTCTTCGAAGGTAATTATGCTGGTTAATATAAAAAAGAGGCCAAACCGCCTTTTTCATTCGATATACAGGGTTACTCACTTGAAAGCGGGGCACAACTGTTAATTTTTCTTTTATTGCCTGATTCAAATGACCTTATCATATTATATTATATCACATATTATATAAAGAACAAGACTTCGAAAGCCCTGTTATACCGCCATAACTGAAATAAAATTCAAGATGTCACGGCTTTCTTCGAGTTTTTTTTACTAAAAAAACTCAAATTCATCAATTATTTAAATAAAATTCGACTACGCCACTGGATTTGTGATGCTCTCAGAAATCATAATAAAAGTTGTATTACAATAAGCTTTACTTCTCGTCAGTGTAATTACAAACAAATATGACTGTTTTTGTATTTTGTTTTTCTGACATCATCTGCCAAGAATCGCTTTACATTGTTGCGAAGTTTCACCGAGAAGATTATCTTTAATAGCAGTAAACACGTTTGAACAAAATCAGACAAAAATACCTTTTTCGAGATCAAAAGCGATTCGTTTCAGCAATTTTTCAGGTTCAGACATATTCATGGCTGCCTGGCACTTTTGCAATAAACTCAGTGTAGCTGTAGTACTTATACAGTGAGTTTGAAAAAGTTTGCACCATATGTAAAGAATTCATGAGTTGGTACATTATCAAAAACTTGCATTTGACTCATCAAAATTCTATATTTCCGAACGGTGTACGGGGGAAAACAAAAAAAAAGAATTCAGATTTGAAATCACAGCCACAGCTACGTAACACATTTTTATTTACATTTTTTATGGATCTAACCCCATCAAAAGTACCAAATACACCTTAGACGCTTCTCTCATTTTACCATAATGGTATTTTGATGCGAAATTTGGTCCAATTTATTAGGTTTGAATTTTAGCTAGTTTTGTGGTGCAATTTTGATACTTCACTGTGTATATTTGTCCATAATAGCTTTCAGTATGATTCAACAGAAGAAAATGATTGAATTAATCAATCAATTAATGCTAAACAATTGAATAATACAAGTCAGAGTCATTGATAGAAACACGGATTTTTTTGTTGCGTTGAAGGCTTTAATTTCAAATCTGAATGCTGTTTTCAATTCTGAACTTTTATAAATAACCTTCTTGATGATAGCAAAAATAAGGGTAGTCTATTCCTGATCAAAATCCCTACATTTTGTTTTCCCCTGTACACCGTTCAGAAATTTGAATGCAAGTGTTTGGTATTGCATCCATTTTAATGGAGAATAACTTTTTTTGACAAATGGATTATTCCTAATTATCCCATATAGTGCAAACTTTTTGAAATTCACCGTATGTAAATGTGACTTTCTCAACTTACAGTTTCAGTGGTTCCATTTTTTATTTCAGTGAACATTGAACATGCCTTCTCAACATACTGTAACTACTAGGCGGGTGGAGATGTTTATAACAGTTATACTCACTTTGAAATCATTGCAAAAGTTGATCACTTTCATAATTCAATTAATTTCTTTCAGCAATTTAATCTGTAAATGACGCACAGCGCTTACACGAAATGTCTCGGCCTACTGAGGTTGTGTAAGCTAATTATAAATTACTATATGCCACCTAGTCTGGTGGATCATATATTTATCTTTTGATTCACGGAAACTATAAAACAAACAATCTCAGCCTAATAAAGGAATTTTTTATATTTATTCAACAGAGCATTGGCCTAATTTCAATGAAGGCCTTGGGTAATTCCCCAGTTTTGTTTACTAGAGCTATAAAAGTGAAATTTAAACATAGGTTTCGAAGAAAGTTGTTTTCGAGAAGTGTAATTTAAAAAATGGGGACTTTTTTATCTTTTCTGACTGACTGACGAAAGTTTACTTTTATAGGGTTCCGCAGTCAGTAGAAACACTACCTGTCATTTGTCTCTATTTCACAATATTTCGTGACGAACATTTGCAGTCACTTCATCCAAAATTGGACGTATTCGTTTCGTAAGGAAAGTTTTACCCTTTCGTAGAGAATATATTTTCTTCTCCACGATCATCACAGAATTCTCTCTCTTGAGATTGAGGAAATATTCTGCAACACATCTGCCCCCATGCAATTCAAATGTATTTACATTCTCTCTCTTGTAACAGAATAATATTCTCACACTGGTTAGCAATAATAACATTAGCCTTGACGCAGTTGATTGTCACCGGCGTAGTGGCAAATTTCAGTAGTTTCAAAATTACTGCTGTCACGTTTTCATTCGAAAATATAAAAAGTATCATGAATTTATCCAGTGATTCAGAATCAGAGTGTGAAAATACACCACCTGAAATTACAAAGAGTACAAATAATATACTGGAAAGTTTACTACCAAAACACACGAGTAATTGGGACTCGTAGTTTTCGTGGAAGAGAATGCCGTTAATATAATATTTATCAAACATATTTTAATGAGAGGCCGAATGGCTCAGATCGTATAGCATTGGCATAGTAGATGAGAGGTTGTGGGTTCTAGCAATCGACAAGGCACTCTTATTTAAATTTAATAGTTTATTCCTAATGTATCTTTGCGATAAAAAAATTAGTTCTGGTTAGTCTAGGATTAGTCCTTTCTGATAAACAGTGTTTTTAAATAATAGTTATTATTTCGTGTGGAAATTATCTTTTGTTCATTTCCATTTGAAAATATTTGAAAAAATTGATCGTGATCGTGGAGAAAGTATAGTCTGCTACTCGGTTAGAATGAAAATTCGTGATGCTCGTGGTTCCTCCCGCTCGCCTTCGGCTCGCGTTCGGAACTTTTCACTCGCATCGAATTTTCATTCTAACCTTTTTACAGAATATACTATTATGTGTCTTGAGGTTATGGAAAGAGACAAAATCGATTGAAAATCCCTATTTTCTATCTATAATTCGGCAGAAATAACACCAACAAACCTAGTGGGCCTCCCGAACTAACACCAATTGTTTTGGTTGTTTTCCGGGTTTTGTCATGATCGTCTTTGGAATAAATCTCAGAACGTTTCGACTGCAATTGCGGCAGTCATCTTCAGTGGCGTGGTCGAAGTACTTTTCCTGACGTATCAACTGAGTTTTAGTCCGAACGAATGTCAATCTATCACTCTGTGATGTTTGGAAGAATTTTGCTCTACATCCTGTCCAGTTTCAGAAACTGAGTCTTGTTTAGGATGCAGAACACTGGGCAAGTTTACAACATAGCTGGCATTATCATCTGTTTGTATACAGGGTGATTTGCGCATGCTGTGCATTAAAAGTTTTTTAACTTGCAGTTCGATTAGAAGCTTGAAATTTGGTTTGTTGTCATAATCGATCATGTCCGTTCTACCTGAAATATATTCAGTCATACAGCTATACAGGGTATGCCAGACGTCTGTACCAATTTTCTTATTTTAAATGGAAACCTACATATTTTCACATGGTTCGATTACTCTTCTGATTATGGGTTTAGACAATTTGAGTTCTGTCGACTTATCTATTACAGTTTTTGATATATTTAAATTTTCCTGTGAAAACTTACCGCCGTAGAATTTTAGAAAGAAATGTGTAGCTCGCCAACCGTTCAAAATTGGGAAACCAAGTTTGTGGAGCAGTTAGCTGGTAGTCCAGACTACGGTCCCATTCCATACCATAGAAACGCAAACAATTTTCGAATATCGCTTTCAAAAATTGTCCAAAACTCAATTTAAAAAAAAAAATAATTGTATGCAAGAAATGCCAAGTTATTTCTAGCTTTTTGACGTATTCCATGGAAACAAAAGGCAATTGTAATAATTGAATCTAATATATGGATTCCTATTCCATTACACAAGACGATTCAATAGTAATGAACACAGTGGCAAATTTTCAAGAAATGTTTCTACCGCGTTTTAAGGAATTTTTGAGTATCTCTCAAAAAATTTTCATCTTACGTAAAATGGCGTACCTCTTGGTTCATTAACAAACAATATATTTTTAGTAAATCTTCGGTTAGAGTGAGCATCATACTTAAAAAATAATTTTTTTTGAATTTTACGTAGTTTGGTCTCCTGAACAAAAAATCCAAATGAAATTCTTTGCGGTCAAGACTATTTTCGAAGAAATTGGCCAATTTTTTTGTGAAATTTCACCATTTGACAGATTGAATTTCTGTTATTGAGAGTACACCAATTTTATTTTTCTTTTTATCAAAACACCAAACACGCCCTGGCCTTATTTACATTTTAGCGGAAAAAACTATAATATTTTCAAAACGTCCCCCTTTTTCGAAACGTTAACAAATTATTCGAATTTCATTGTTGAACACTGAATGCCTGGTATTTTTTGTTTATGTAATGATGGCAACGAGATAAAAATTTCGAGTTTCGTCGGGTCTAGTTGGTACGCAGGAAGCGTGTCTCTTTCTTCTGGTAATTTATAAAATGCGAGCGCAGCGAGCATCTATTTTGCAATCACTTTCTCATACTAATTATCAGCAACTTGGATAGTTAGGTTAGTTAGGTTAGGTTGCTTCTCCTCCTTCTTTAACGATAAGTAATTAGGACTATGGCCTTCGGATTCAAGTTTAGGAGACAAATGAGTTACATGTTTTTTTTTTATTTCAAGGCCGAGTCCGATAAACTTACCCTTACCTTACTCACCGACTAGACCCGACGAAACCCGAGCAATCCCAATCTTGTTGCCAACATTGCATGAAAAAAAAATACCAAATATTTGGTGATCAAAATTGAAATTTTAATGATTTGTTTAAGTAACGAAGAAGGGTGACTTTTTTGAAAAAATAATAGATTTTTCCACTAAAAAGTACTTACACCAAGTAAACAAGGGCGTGTGTGGTGTTCTGATTGTGGTGTATTTTTAATAACAAAAATTCAATCTGTCAATTGGTGAAGTTTCATTACAATATGGACCAATATCTTCGAAAATAGTCATATTCACCAAATATTTCATTTGGATTTTTGTCCAGGAGACCAAACTACGTAAGCAATTTTTTTGAAACTCGGTTGCTCACTCTAACCGAATATTTACCAAATTTTTATATAATACGTTTATATTTGGTGTTAATAATTGTAGAACTAGGTAGTTTAGCGTCTAAAAAAAGTTTCGACAACAAGAAGAATGCATATTGTGACTTACAATCGAAAAATTCGGGTTTGAAAGTAGTCATTTTCCAAGATTCAAGAGGGCATAACTCAAAAAGTGAGTAAGACCCCTTCGAATTATTTTCGGAACAAAGCTGCGCAAGTTAAATCCCTTTTTTTATTTCAAGGTGAAGCCCGATGAACCATGAACCTACTTTTATCTTTTTTAATGCGCTTTAAAAAAAATCTTGATCCTGACTTATACGGCAAAATACTTTCTCGCATTCGACTGCATTCGGGTAACGGCATTCGCATGCGGAAAAAGAAGTCTTTCCGTACTTGTTACGATAATAACCATTACTTAATTTGGCTATACTAATGAATAATCAGTCCGCTTTGACTTTGACAGCAGCTGCAAACATCGCTAATGACCGCGATGACAAAAACAATAAAATCATTCCGTCAATCGCCGATTCGCGTGACATATCATTCCATCAAATTTTCGTCCCACGACAAAACAATTTATGTACATGAGAACTTGAAAATTATAAGAGTCAACCAGCCGGCTTCAAAAACCAACAATGACGAATAGTTATCTCCAGCGTAGGTGCACAAAATGCCTATCAGAAAATCCATATTACCGCTTACGTCAGAAGCGTTGCGACGCAGGCGTCTGGAAGCTCTAGGAGCCGGAGGAAATACTTCATTTATCAGCTGTCGAGGCATGATTGTTGGTGTTTTTCTTTTGCTCTCCCTGCTAACCGCAGGGACCCTTCAGTTTGAATTTAAGCATCACGACAACGAAGAGTTACTGCAAGTTTTGCAGGACATCAACGGGAAATGTCCGAATATCAGCAGGATCTACACCCTGAGTGAGAATTCGGTTCTGGGAGTACCGCTTTATGTTATCGAGTTTTCCACGAAACCTGGACATCATGAAATAAGTGAGTATTCTTCATCCAAAGTCCAAAGTGGTATGATAAGTAGATATGAAGAGCCAAATCTAGAACTTTAATTGCATGTGGGCAACATATAAATGATATCAATTCCTTGGAAGTTGCAATCCTTCATTTGCTCATCATGTAATTTTTACTTTCTTAAGAGCTTCTAAATATTTTGGTAGTTATTGATAACTGTGAAAATAATTTGAATTTATGGTAGGTAAAGATAAGTTATTCGGACTCCACCTCAAAATTAAATAAAAAGTGACTTAAACTTACGTAATTTTGTGTTCTGAACACGAATCCAAAGAAAATTCAAGGGGATCCCAACTACTTTTCAAGTATGCCCTTCAAACAAAAATTTTTAAAGAAAAATTCACAAAAAATGTCTTCTTATTTTTGACAACACCAATCTACCTAATTTCACAATCACAACACTAAAAACAGTCGTTTTACACAAAAATTCGACGTTTTATAATCACAAACATAACCTCCTTCTTCTTAGTTATTTTCATTGTCATGGTAGGTTGGTCACTTGGAATATGAGAGGACGACTATTCAAATTTAGATAAGCGCAAATATTTACTTCCCCTTGATTTATATCAATTGTTTAATTTTCGACATTGTTACAATTAAGAACAATTTTTAAAATAAAAACATAAATTATAGAGAAGCAGACACTCGCTGCGCTCGCATTCTATGAATTTCCAGAATAAAAAGACATGCATCTGGCTGCCCGACTCTTTCTTCCTGCTGCCCACATTTTCGGAAGTAAATATTGGCTCATATCTGAAGAACCGCGCCATCCTTATGAAAACTGGGTACCGGTGAAATTTGCTGAAAGTTTAATATGATGTAGTTTAAGTCAAGCTGTTCAAAAAATAATCATTGAAAGAACTGGCTGGTATAGAATGATTGGACTTTTTTTTCGAACTGTATCTTTCAAAATTGACAAGTCTCCAGCTGTCACGAATCTTACTGTCAGATTCACAGCTGAATTTATCATATGCTATTTTTTGTACTCGGCTAATTTAGAGCGATAATGCAGGATAGTATAAGTAATGAAATCCCTCTTTAAATAGTAAACTAGATCTAGAGCTTTCCTTATTTTGTGATTCCCACAAAGAGAAAAATCCTGTACTTAATGTAATGTCAAAGAAACCTATAAAACAGCGACAGATCTTCAACCTTTCTGCGCTATTTTTGGGCTGAATTTGAAAGTTTTAGTCTATGTTTCTGGGCTGCACTTTATATATCCGGTATCTATCCCAGTCAAATGAATTTGGCTGTTTTTACACCCCTGTTCAATAAAGGTGAACAAAATGATATAACTGACGACCAGTCAGTTTGTTATCAGTTATTGGAAGTGATCCTATCAATGAGAATCATGAATTCCTTCAAGGCACATGGCTTTTCTATTATGGAGTCAGAGGAAGTGCCTTGGATTTCTCAAAATCTTACCTAGGTAACAGGAAATTATGCGTTAGGAAAAAAAATACCTACTGAGTTCTTCTCGGGTTTCAATGGAACCAAAAAAGACACCACAGGGAAGTGTGCTGGGTCCTTTACTTTTCATTGTATATACTAATAATTTCAAACAATCAATTACTATAGTTGTGTGTTATGCAGACGACAGACACCCTACTCTGGAGAACTCAATTTCAAACAACATAGTATCTATATATTTTAGTTATTATTGAACACCTCTAAAACAGACTGAATAATTTTTAAAACTGTTCACAATAATATAAGCATTCCGGAGTATGTTCAGTGCGGAAACGATAAATTATCTTTTTCAATTAATAAAAAACTGTTAGGAATTATAATAGCCGTCCTCTACCCGCACAGGCTAAGCCTTTGGGTACACTCTATGAGTGTTCATGAGGAAGTATTATTGTAAGTAGATGATGTTTCAGAGTTGGCTAATTCATAACTCGCTATGATGATTACACTATGCGTCGAAACAATTGTTAGCTTTATAACAGTTCATATTTTATTGTGTAGGTATATTGGAAATTTTTATTTCCTCTTCATTGATTAGTCAAATATTGGTATTCATTTTATTTCCAGTGAAACCGGAATTCAAGTATATAGCCAACATGCATGGTAACGAAGTGCTAGGAAGGGAGTTATTGCTGAAACTGGCTGATTACCTCTGCGATGGATACACGAAAGCTGACCCTATAATCAAGTCCCTCGTCGAGTCCACTAGGATTCATCTCATGCCCAGTATGAATCCTGATGGGTGGCAGGTCGCTACTGATACGGTATGATAACGAAACAAATCGACAAAACTAAGTGAATTGAAGTGGTGTGTGGGACTATATATCGTTTGAACAAACACCAAGTTGATATCTATTTATTATATTAGTACTCGGGACATGTTACTGTACAGAGTTGCCCAAAAATATTATCTTCCACTGTTTATAGACTTCAGTAAAAGTGACACCTCATACTAAAAAAGTCGGAGTCATACATTCTTTCGAGTGAATGAATACATGAAAAGTTAGGTTGGGCATAAAAAAAGCTTAATGTATGATTGACATGATGTAGACGTAATGATGATATTATTTATGGCGATGACAATGCCTGTTCCTCAGAAGTCGAAGTCGAAGTCGAAGTCGAAGTCGAAGTCGAAGTCGAAGTCGAAGTCGAAGTCGAAGTCGAAGTCGAAGTCGAAGTCGAAGTCGAAGTCGAAGTCGAAGTCGAAGTCGAAGTCGAAGTCGAAGTCGAAGTCGAAGTCGAAGTCGAAGTCGAAGTCGAAGTCGAAGTCGAAGTCGAAGTCGAAGTCGAAGTCGAAGTCGAAGTCGAAGTCGAAGTCGAAGTCGAAGTCGAAGTCGAAGTCGAAGTCGAAGTCGAAGTCGAAGTCGAAGTCGAAGTCGAAGTCGAAGTCGAAGTCGAAGTCGAAGTCGAAGTCGAAGTCGAAGTCGAAGTCGAAGTCGAAGTCGAAGTCGAAGTCGAAGTCGAAGTCGAAGTCGAAGTCGAAGTCGAAGTCGAAGTCGAAGTCGAAGTCGAAGTCGAAGTCGAAGTCGAAGTCGAAGTCGAAGTCGAAGTCGAAGTCGAAGTCGAAGTCGAAGTCGAAGTCGAAGTCGAAGTCGAAGTCGAAGTCGAAGTCGAAGTCGAAGTCGAAGTCGAAGTCGAAGTCGAAGTCGAAGTCGAAGTCGAAGTCGAAGTCGAAGTCGAAGTCGAAGTCGAAGTCGAAGTCGAAGTCGAACTGCTCATTCGAATTATCGTTTCAATGAAGTTAATTATTATAGTGCATTCATATATTGTCGTTGACCTGTCTTGCCAAAAAAATGGTTCTTCTGGGGGATACATTTTTTAAACTCCAAATTTTTCCATCAGTAATTCTACGAGAAAAACTGACCCTAGACAAATTCACTCAACCTAACTGACATTAGACAAAATTGCTCGACCTACGGTCTTATTGGCAAAAGTATGTCTTAAAAAAAATATATTTATTCGATAAAAAACCTCTTGTATTTTTACCGTTAATAATTTTTGAATATGGGGTGGCAAAAGGAATGGGATTTGAGAAATTAAAATGACAAGGAGTTGGCGAAAAGCTTGAAAAGATCGATGTTTTTAGGATGGTCTCAATGAAACTACTGAGGGTGAAATGGTAAAGGATTTTGACATACGAGAATCGACCAAGGAAATTATTTCAAATGATAGACAAATCGACAATTTTTCTCCAGATAAGTAAGCAAGATCATAGCATGGTTTCCTCGAGTGAATTTTAGTAAATGGAGTTTCTGGAGTTCTGCATTTCTCCGTCTCGAGCTCTATATTTCAATTCTATATTTCCGTGGTTGATCCTCTTCTGGAATATCATCGTCAACCTCTAGCAGTTTTTATTGAAACTGACCAAAATTGTTTGTATTTTCACCCTTGTATCGTCAGTATAGAGGCTTGCTGAACATCTAGAATACCATGCTTCAGTTAAGCATTGAAGGGCGTTGATGCTAAATGCTAAATAAAAAGTTGGAAACCGACCCAATAATGGGAATACTATCGGACGAGATGCCTCGGAAAAAACTTCAATACAATTAAAACAGGCAGAAAGGTATGGTTATTAGTACCTCCAATCAATGCAGAAATGACCTGCTATTCAAACGGCTTAAAAATCGAAGAAGGCGTGAATATATAAATAGCCAAGTCGAAGACAACAGTCTCACCGTGCTTAAGCAAACACATGAAAATATTCCAGGCAGAAATTACAGTAATACAATCACTGTGCGGGAGAGAGTTACTAAGGCAAGAGTATAAGGAAATGACCATCGCCAAATACTCCGACAGCCAAACTGCTATAAAAGCAAACAGCTCCATGCAGATTGATTTCAAACTCGTTTGGGATTGCTTGAAAACCTCACAAGAGTTGGGCAGCTAAAAAGACATTGCGAGCCTGGGTACCAGGTCGCACAGGCCACAAGGGCAAAAGAGAGGCAAAGTCACAAACCAGACAAAGAGCACAAATTGCTCCTATTGGTTCTATGGTATAGCAAAGGCACTGAAAAAAACAAAAAACAGTACTTAGATGAAAAATTAGCAGGACATAATGCTATATATTTTTCAAATAATGTCATAAGTTTAACGTCTCCGTCAGATATCACCGCAAAAAATATTTCCTTGTGAGTTTTTAAATCAGGAATTGTGATTACTAGCTTGCTCTCTAGAATGTCAGCGTTTTTCATGGACATTGGTTCTGCAAGCTCTGCCAATTCCAATTAAAGAAGCTACTCTCATTATCAAAAACGTATTGTCTAGGGCAGTACGAACAAATTCACTAACCTGCTCTTTCGTGAGTAGTTTCGATTTTTTTGGTCTATATCCCACTTTTTTTCTCAATTAGTAATATCAAAGCGCCCTACTTGTAGATTTCTACTAACAGAATATTTAGACCACAAAGATGATGCAGAGTTTTACAAAATAAGCAAGTAATACCGTTTCTCCAGCACCTTAAACTGTTCTGTTCTGTATTTCGCCACTCACAAAACTGAAGGTAATCTTTTTCGCAATGAATTTTTTATTTATCCGGAAGCAAATCTAATCTTACAGTGTTAGCAGCCACGATTATATTTTCAGGAATATCAATATCTGCCATGATTTTCGCGACAGTTTTAAATACGTTTTTTCTACATTCATGCAAAAAGCAAAACTTTATTGAACTATATTCAGTGGAAAAAGGAGCTCTTTATTGCACTCATCTGTCATTCTACTTCAACATGCTGTCATCATGATAAACATAAACGTTCAAACCCACTACATATTTAGTAGATATTCTGTGAGATTGGCCATACGTTTTAAACAGCTACATATTTTATATTATTTTGTATTAATGTTAGCAGTCAGAGTTGAACAAACAATGCCTTCCCGAGAATAACTCCATAATCAAAACCGATCCGCTATGTTCTAAACCGTCTACCTGCATAGAGTAAACAGTCTGTACTATGACCACACCTCTTGATAACATACGCGCTCATGGCTACTATGATTTTGATTTTTATAATGCAACTGTGGTTATATAAACTTCAGTCAAAATTCAATTCTGACAATTACAGAACTGAAAGTTTTAAAATTAGTAATATTAATGGAAAACTAGATGATGGTGATGAAATCGATAGTAATAATTATTTATTTAAAAAATTATTAATATTTCATTTTCCTTCACCTAGTGCCGCACCTAAATAAATAATTTTTTGCTTTTTGAATGAACGTAGAAAAAATGTTGTATGTAACTGGTGCAAAACATGCTTATTGCACTCGACGTGTTGTCCAACTCGGCCTAACGGCCTCGTCGGACAATTTCACGTCGAGTGCAATAAACACTTACTTTTTGCACTTGTTTCATAAATAGCTATTAATCAAGACTTTATTAATTTTCATGGCACGCTAAAATGACAATAACGTGACAATAACCATAGCTATTGCTTTCATTTTCACATCATCGTTGTCAAGGATACGATAAAGCTTTGAATGTAACTAGATTGGAAAAAGGGAATATTCTCAAATGTCTTTTCACAATATCTATCAGATGTAGTTCAATGTCCAGCGTGACTTTAGCCGGGAAAGTAATGGTTTTCTGTTAGATATCACAAAAAAATATAAAAATCTCCATTTTCATCCTAGGTTGCTTTCAATTGAGAAAAACTATTTTCAATTATCAATTGAGAATACTTATTCACTTTTTCCAACATGAATATCTTCCAAGAGGTTATCTTGAGCAGTGGAAAATGGCGACTAAAGTTTATCTTTCAGTCTCAGATGATTCCACATCTGAATTTATGAACATCCTGTTCATATTTTCAATGGAATCAGAAGTAACTAGATTAATATGCAGTTTAAATAAATCTCGGAAGATGCATCAGCGAAGCGTCTTGTCGCCTGGCAACATCCTCGATTATTATAAGTCGCATAATAATCTCGTTACATTAATAGCTATAATAGCCTGATATATTCTTTATGCAACTGGCACATAGCGATTTACTTCAATTTTTATTATTATTGTTAATTTTTTGGTATATTCTATCAGTTTGTAAACCACTTTACTCAAATTGAAACAACCCATATCTATATTACTTCAGTAAAGACGATTTCCTGTTCCTGTTAGTATCTCGTAAATAGCTGGATCGAAAATGTTTTTCCTTGGAAATCTAAGGCCACAGGAGATTGGAATTTTATCTCATAAAATAAAATCTATCATCGAACTTCGACAGCGTCGTTCGATGCTCACAAACTGTGGTAGCGTTAAATGATTCAATAGATTGAATCGCTTTCGGAATTGATTCCCTTCGGGATTTCTTTTTATATTGGCATGAAGCCTTCGTCATGACACCGGCATTCACAAATTTCTGATACAATTTAGTTTCGTCGTGCCTTTTTTTTATGTACGTCAAACGTAATTTACGAGTAGAATACAGATATCCAGTATTGGAATCAAGTAAGCCTTGGACAGTTCAACAGAGAAATTAAATATTGCATGCGTTGAATAGGTAAAGCATGGTCGAAGTGATGGTTGATGGAGTTTCATATGACACTCTAATCTTTAAATGCTGGTGTTCCGCAGGGATCCATTCTAGCACCAATACTGTTTCTTCTTGAGAGCTACATCATGGCTAGTAGGTAGATTTGCGGGTGATAGTACCCGTCAGATCGCTTCCTCTTCCAAAGTCTCCAAAAACATCAAAAAAGCATGATAATATACATTTTTCAATAAACAGTGAAGTATGGAATACATTCATTATTTCTGAATAAGATCTTTTGGAAAAATCCTAGTATAGATACTTTTTCCAAAAAAACTTTACTTTCAGAAAAAAGTTAGTTCTTACGTCATGGGCGAACTGCACATAACTGTCAATTAAAATCACACACCTCATGCTCTTCCAGGAAGTGACACAGAACAATATATCCAGACCGCTTTTTGCACAGATGAATATGTTATCCAGAACAAAATTGCTTGAAGAAGGATAGATTAGAGTGATATTAGAAACGCTTTTCTAGCCCCAGATTTTTTCCTTCATTTTCTATATTTTTGCCTCGATTCTGTCTTTGATTTTATGTCTTTAATCGATTTGCCACAGCACAAAGTTCTCTTTCCACTCCTTCTGAGTTTTCTGGACGCTTTTTTCAAGATTTTTCGAATTTTCGTGAAGATCCTTCAATCCCTCCAAATTTTTTAAAAGTTTTTCTTCTAGGCTTCTTTAATTTCCGTGAAGTTCTCCTAGGAATTTCTCTTCTAGACTCTTTCAAATCCACCAAGTTTCTAGAAACTTTTACTCCAGACTACGTGCATTTTATTGAAGTTCCTTCTTCAATCTATTCGAATTTTTGGAAATATATCTCCTATAGACTCACCGAGTTCTGTTGAAGTTTTCCTTTTGAGTTCACTAAGGATTGTTGGAGTTTTTATTTCAACCTCACCGATTTTTTAGAAGTTTGTCTTCCAAGGATTTGATCAATTTCAAAAATCCCACTTCTGACACCACTGTAATAAAAATACACTCAACTTATTTGAATTCGTAAACTATGTCACTATCGCTAAGCCAACTCCGTATTTCTATCTACATTCTGACTATCTGTAAGGAGATAGACATGTTATCAGATATATTTCTCTAGGCTTTTGGAAGAACTACAATTCTTTAGTATATTACATCGATATACAGGGTGGGGCAATAGTGCGTCAGAGTCCGATTGCTTGAGTTCTCAGATAGTTAGGACGACAATTTAAAAACCATATATAACTAGAGAACTGTGTCTATATCTAGAAATTATTGTCGGATATACAGGGTGAACCAAGGAAAATCTACAGGGTCAATTGCAATTTTTTTCAAATGAAATGCTATGTACTTCAAACCATTTTTTCAAGCATTTTAGTGGTCTCCATCCACACCTCCAATATCCTTTACTATCTCCCAACCACTTGGGAGTTATAATTTTTTTTGTCAAAATAATGCTATCTGCAGATGCATACCAAGATTATGGAATGCAGAAGGTCATGATTATAATCCTATTCGTCAGACATATAAGTGATATTTCTGAATCATTATCATTCCCAAAAATTATACAGGATGACTGAAAATGATTTTTCAATTCGGAAGTTTTTGAATTAAATTTTCTCGAGTTCTTCAAATGGAACACTCCGTATATTTTTTGACCATGTGATATAGGATTGAGAGGCGAATATTTTTTGTATGTACATCCCTGGGGATATTCCTAGCCGTTTTCGAGCTATCCACTCGGACAATTTTTAGTAGCTCATTTTTACTGACACCTCTCATAAGGATGATGGAAACACATCGTTTCAATTATTTTAACGAATCCCAACTTCTTTTATCCTTCAACTTTATTTCGTGTGTTTGATTCCTGATTGGGAATTATTTTCGTTTGCTATTGTGTGCTATTAATTGAACAACATTTATCGTGGGTACATACATTCTGACAGATAAGGGAAATAATCACTTATAATCTCCCAAGTGCTTGAATTATTGCCGGAAATTTTTCGAGTACATGAATTTTTAAAAAAATAAACTTTCGGCAATTAATTCAAGCACGCGGGGGGTTCGGTAAAAAAATTTCACACCTAGAAATGAACATCATTCAACAATTCATAAAAAATAACTGACGATGGTTTCACCTGAACTATTTATATTGTATTTTCATCAATAAATGTGTTTAAAGTGGAAACAAAAAAAAATTATAAAAAAATGTGTTCTCATCGTGGTTTGAACCAGAGCGGTGGAAAACTCATTCCGTAGGCGGGTAGAAATGTGTGTTAACCAAAATGGGCAACATGTAGAGCACTTATTATAATTTGTTCATTTCGTTCTTTCCTGTTTTTGTTTCAATGTTTCAATCAAGTGTAAATAAAAGAAGTTGGAATTCGTTAAAATAATTGAACTAATGTGTTTCCATAACCTTTATAAGAGGTGTCAGTAAAAATGAGATACTGAAAGTTGTCCAAGTAACTCGAAATCGTCTAGGAATATCCTCAGGGGTGTACATACAAAAAACACTCGCATCTCAATCCTACATCACATGGTCGAAAAATATAAGGAGTGTTCCATTTGAAAAACTCGAGAAAATTAAAATAAAAACATTTTCAGCCACCCTGTACGATTTTTCGAAATGATAATGATTCAAAAATATCACTCATCTGTCTGTCGAATAGCATTATAATTATATCCTCCTGCATTCCATTATCTTGAGAACAGTGATTTTTTTGGTAAACTTCTGCAGCTATCATTATTTTAAAAATAAAAAAGTATAACTCTCAAGTGGCTGGGAGATAGTAAATGATATTGGAGGGATGTATGGAGACCACTAAAATGCTTGAAAAAATGGATTGAAATACGTGGCATTCCATTTAAAAAAAATGCACTTGACCCTTTATATTTTCCTTGGTTCACCCTGTATATAAGACAATAATTTCTGGATGTAGACAATAATGTATAGTTTACACTGGTTTTTGTATTATCTGCCTGGCTACCATAGAACTCGAGCAATCAGACTCTGACGCACTATTGCCCCACCCTGTATATCTTGAGGTTTAACCAGCGAAAACCATGTAATCGACCGAAAATCGATTATTTGACGACCTAACAAACCTTTTTTTTTACTTTTCAAAAACTTATTTGGATGTATTGTACATACTAACCTATCGCAAAAAAAAATCTAAATCACAGTGAAATCTATATCAAAATCCGTTGACTGTAGAAGTGAGCGGAGAATCAGTGTGACCTTATTATAATACCCTACTTTTATTTTTCAGGGTGGACAAGACTATCTGATTGGTCGAACAAATAATAACTCAGTCGATCTGAACCGCAATTTTCCTGATCTCGATAGAATAGTTTTTACGAATGAAGAGGAACACATTGACCACAACAACCATCTATTGGAGCAACTTACACAACTCAATGAGCCAGTGAGAGACATTTTCATTACCTAAATTCAGAGTTAAACCTGTTCTTTTTTGAAATTGCCATCATTCCCAAAGGGTTGAGATGTACATGGATATATTTAATCTCATTTTACTTGCCAATGTGAAATGAGAGCTTTCAAAAGAAATATTACTCGAATCCCAATGCTATTTAAATATTATGAGTAGATTCTTACTCTCGCTTGTGGGTGAAAGTGGCAGTATCAAAAATACCGGAAAAGAGACACTCTTTCAATCAAAATTCGACTGGTCTTCTGCGCGTTTTTCTAGAATGTTAACGCAGTTTCTGAAAATGGCTCTAGTTCGTTTTGAGTTGGCTACCCTGTATAGTATTCGCTGTTGTAGTTAAATTCTTGTCGGACAAAATCGTTTTCAATAATATCTCGTAGAGTCCCTTTAAAACACATATTAATACATAAAATTACAAATTGCAACTCAATTTCAATTCTTCTCAGCTTCAACCGGAAACAAAAGCTGTGATGCGACTCATAATGCAGATACCTTTTGTCCTGTCGGCAAATTTACACGGCGGTGATTTGGTAGCTAATTATCCTTTCGACGAAAGCCGGTCAGGAAGGCAAAAAGACGAGTATGCAGCAACTCCCGATGACGAAACTTTCAGGTATGAATTTATAACACATTATACAAAAAGCAAATCAGTCAAATAGTGTAGGAACTTCTTTATGAAACGTATGCTTATTCATTCTCTTCTAACAATTCGAAAAAATTTGTTAACTCCATCTACTGCATGAGCAGGTTTTGTGTAAGTACATCTTACGTCCTTCATTAGGGTGAAAGAGGGTATTGGTGGTCACTTAAGAAAAATCAGCGATAAGAAAAAAGCTACCAACTATATCTTAAATCTATTTAGAAAAAATTCAAAACTAACTATTATTCTTTGACATATACCACGAAGAAGAACTTACAATATTTTTTGTCAGTATTAGATATTACCAGTCATATAAATGGCCAATACCAGCCAACAATTTCCTGAACAATAATCACAAATATAAGCAGAGCAAAATATTTCATTAGCATCAAATATAGATAAAATACAGCACACAATTTTGAAGACATAAAGTAAATAAATAATAAATATTGAAACACGCTACAACCACAGGGTGAGGTAGGTTCTTGTTTCAACCGTTTTCAGGGTGAGGGGTTTGTCCTGCTCTCCTGTTTCCAGGAGCCGGGCAAAACCAACCTATGTCTATCTGGAGCAGACCCCACGTTGTTAAGTGGACCATATGCAAGTAAGTGGTTTGGTCTCAACTTTATTTCCTTGCCTCCTCCATCACTTCACTGGTATTACGTGGGTGGAATCATCTACTTAGGTCCCGGAAAAAAAATAAACCGGTTTAGACATTATACCTCACATCATTTCCTGGTCATCTTCTAGTCACTCATGGAACAGGTTCAGCGCCTGGTATATGAGCCTCTGATGCTTTCTGGGGGCAGCAGAGGTCGCTTCTAACACTGGTGATGGCCCTGGTCAGAGGGCTTTCAAGGATATGATCTATCTTTTTTTTTCCGTACCTGTTCTGGATCGTTTCGACATTGGCTTCCTGAACATTTCCCAAGGCAGGCAAGTCCATTCGCCTTTCTTAAAGGTGTCTGGACATCTACCGCAGAAAATTGTCTACCACGTTGGGGCTTTCCAGTTTCCTCTACCAGGCTTCAGCTCTATGGCGTTCAATCAAATCCACAATTTTTTTCCTCATTGCCAGCATTTGTCCCCATATATCATAAATCGAACAAAAAATATGATAATCGATATGGTGACTTGAATTTACCTCGTGATTTCGTACAAAAGTATGACGAAAAAAAAAATCAAAAATGAATTCAAGTGACTGCCTTTTTCTGACAAAATATGTTTCAGATATTTGGCTCTTGCCTATTCCACCCACCATGCAGATATGGCAAGCCAGTCAAGAAAGGGGTGTGGGGATGTTGATAGCAACCGATTTGCTAAACAAGGGGGGATAACAAATGGGGCCAAATGGTACAGTTTACAAGGTGGTAAGTATATTTTTTCTTCGGAGTTTAGAGTCATGAATCGTAATTCTTGAACAGATTTTGTCTGCCTGGCATAATTTGCAAAGGTATGCCAACATGAGTTGATCACAAATATTTTTTACGTAAGCTGTGAAGATGTCGGCACTGACTGTTCTCGAAAACTTTTGCATATAATAACTCAAGGTTGTGAAACTTTGAACACATCCTTTTTGTAATTGAGTTTCAATATTAAAACATCAAAACAAAGAGAAACCAGTTGCATCAACCAAAAAAATATACCCACAGTGTATATCCACTTAAGTTCGCATCAAATGGGATTTTTTTTACTATTTATTTTCCAACCCTCAGATATCAAATTGTTTCAGTCGTACCTACAAGAGGTTCCCTGCAAGAATAAAGTACTTTTATTTTTGACAATACGTGCAATTCAAATGTATTTACATTCTCTCTCTTGTATAAGAATAATATTCTCACACTGATTAGCAATTATAACATTAGCCTTGACACAGTTGATTGTCACCGTAGTGGTAAATTTCAGTAGTGTCAAAATTATTGCTGCCACGTTTTTATTCGAAAATATAAAAAGTATCATGAATTTGATATAATATTTATCAAACGTATTTTAATTAGAGGCTGGATGGTTCAGATGGTATAGCATTGGTATAATAGACGAACCCGGTTTTTTGCTCTTGGCCTTTTCCGGGGTTAGCTCGCAATAATCCACCTCTCAAGAACTTAGACAAAAGCATTATCCAATGGAATGCAATGAACGACACGCATAAGCTTCGCAGGAGGCGTGTTTATTATGTCACCTGCAACCCTCACAAGCTCTACAGCTCGACCCACCGCCAACATCAGCTGAGGCGGCTGTCAGCGTCCCTTGATCGGGGCCCTAGGCACCACTTGGCACAAGCGCTCGCCCTCCTCCCCAGCAATGGGGTAGAGGGGGAGGCGGCTCTCCGTGCGACCAAGTCCTCATTTCCGGACATCCAAGCCTACGTGAGGCGAAGAAAGAAGGTTTTGAGATTTTTAATGACTTGTAGAGTTTGGTGGAATTTTATTGTTAATTTTACAAAATAAACTTTTATTTATTTATTTATAATAGACGAGAGGTCGTGGGTTCAAGCCACCCGACAATGCAATTATTTTAAATTCAACAGTTTATTTTGAATGCATCTTTGCGATTAAAAAATTAGTTCTTGGTAGTCCAGAATTAGTCTTTTCTGATAAACAGTGTTTTTAAATAATAAATAAAATGTTTGATCGTGGAGAAAGTATAGTCTGCTACTCGGTTAGAATGAAAATTCGTGATGCTCGTGGTTCCTCCCGCTCGTCTTCGGCTCGCGCTCGAAACTTTCTACTCGCATCGAATTTTCATTCTAACCTTGTTACAGAATATACTATTTCATGGTCAATACGTTTTTTTTACTAAAACAAACAAAAAAAATTAAATGTAGAAAATGGAATTATTCATGGTGATAGATGTCATTGTTCCCAATTCTGGATAACTATTTCCCATAAAAATTTTCGATATTGTCAATCAAAGGTACCTAGTAAAACCTCGCATCGTTTATGACTGAAAAAATGAATATCTGATGGCTATCTCTCAAGTTTTAGAACATGCTGAACTTTTTATAGAGAGTGTTTTTGTTCGTAAAATTATTAATAAAAGTTTCCCACAGACTGCAAACTTAAGTGGACATTGCATACAGGGTGTTTCCTAACCACGGTTCCATTTGATTTGTATAAATTGATGATTCCATATAGTTCAATTCATAGATACATTTATTTGTTTCATTTTGTAATTACTTCAAAGGATTTAAAAAACAATTACTTGCAGTAAGTACCCCATATAGAAACTACGTATTGCAGATTTGAATAAATCAGAGCTAAATATATGTTTTTAAGAGATTTCAAAGGTATATAATTTCTTATTTTGAAAAGAATGCCGATCAATATGTTTATTCCATATAAGCCTGAAAATTTTATCGTTTGCTGATAATTTATAGTTTTACCATTTAAAGAATTTGAAAAAGTTGGAATATCCATCACCCTTATTGAAATATTCATTAATGAGGATTTGTTAAAATTGAGTGTGAGTTTATGTTTTTGTAACCAAATTAATATTTTACCGATATCATTTTTTATTCAATCAATCAACTTTATTTCCCAAGAAATATTACATGTTTATAGGAGGGAATAAAAAATATAATAAAATAAAAATAATAATATTAATAATAACGCCTAAAACTAACATAACTAAGCATACAGAAAATGACATTAATCAATAATAATATACAAAATATAATATAGGTGTATAAAAAATATATATAAAATTATCAGTTTCCAAAATAAGTAAATCAAAATTATTTGAAATTCAATTGGTCATATCCATTAAATGTATAAATAAATCAAAATCAAAATTTCTTTCTTTAATTTGTTTTTAAATTTCATCAACGAATGGTAATTTTTTATTTCATTTGATACAGAATTATAATTTACTATGCCATTATGATATACAGATTTTTTTCCAAAATTTCATCTGAAGTTGCTAGCAGCTAATAATTTAGTTTGTCTTGTATTATGATTGTGAATACTGCTCACTTCATTAAAGACTAAATTCGAGGTTTTAATTTTTTTTCTAATTGAGTGGATAAAACAACAAATTTTCAACTTATAAATAGAGTTCAGGTCAAGCAAACCATTTGGTTTGTATAAATTAATAGTTGGTTCCATATAATTCATTTTATAGACACATTTGATTGTTTTATTTTGTAATTTTTTCAAAGGATTTAAAAAACAATAACTTGCAGTACCTCATATAGAAACAAGTTTATTAAAATTATTGAAAAAATATATGATGGTAGTGTCATCAGCAAAAACGGTAGTTCCCCATAAATTTTGATAAAGAATTTATGTAGATTGAAAATAAAACCGGACCAAGAATAGAACCTTGTGGTACACCACAATTTATATTTTTCAGAGAACTTCGATTGTTTTCTAAATAATCACATTGTTTTTTATCGCTTGAATAGTTTTGCAACCATTTATGTAGGATGTCATGCCCTTTTCCAAATGCTACTCAACCAGGGCACGAGTTTTCTATTGATCAGTAAAAACCTAAAAAGTCATCATTAAGGGCCAATTTATGCAACTTTATCATTATCGTAGTCCTAATCACAGTCACTGTCTTAATCATAACATTAAATTGAAACTGTACATTTCAATAGGAGCATTTTTGTAATTTCCTTAGATTTAGTCTTAAACACCAACAATTGGATGTAGTTATACAGAAACCTACCAACCCACAAAAATCGTAAAACCTTGGTAATGTGAATAGGCATTTACTAAAACTCATTTGTAATTTGCAGACACCTATCAACCCTACAACGTCAGGGCTGCGATGTGTTGAAGGGTTTGGAGGCTTCTGTAAATCACAGAATGACTTTTAATACAGACATGCTTATTTGCATATATAATCTTTCACGAGTTTTGTGGGTTGGTAGGTTTCTGCATAACTACGTCCAATTGAGAATATTACTGTGATAATGATTGTGACTATGATAATGACCAGTTGCATAAAATTGGTCGCAAAGGTCTTTTACAATTCGTCAGACTAGTTTATGATTGAAGTATTGATAAATTTCAATTGCATTTTGTATCTATGGTTATTTTTTTCTATGAAGTAACCACCCTATCTCGGAATCCATCACTGAAATCTCTGTGAAGTCATAATCTCCATTTCTCTGAGCCTTTAGACGGGAAAACTATAAACCGCTTACAGCTACCAAAGACAAGAAAATAATTATCTCGGAACTTTTTCAGGCATGCAAGATTTCAATTATCTTTCGAGTAACGACTTCGAGTTAACTCTAGAACTGGGTTGCGATAAGTACCCTTCAGCGGATGTTCTGGAAAATGAATGGGAGAGGAATAAAGATGCCATCATAAATTATATCTGGCAGGTAAGCAGAAAACCGTTTGAAGGATTTTTCGACAATTTATCCCAATCAGCAGAAACGCTGTGCTGTAATATAAAAGACAAAGACTGTGTAAAGCTATCCGGCTGCACTCTTACAAGCCACCCTCAGAAGTCTTCAAAAGATTTGTGCAAGCTAGAAATGACGATGGTCTTACCTTTTAACGTGCGATTCCAAGCATAGGCACAAAAGTAATGAGAATAAAAGATTAATAAAAAATCTCTTCCAGCTAGTCACTAAATCAGTATTGTATTTCCACACTCTGAATAATATAGACTATTCTCTAGATTGTTCTCACTATATGTCAAATCTTTTTAGTTGTGGAACTTCAAAACTGAGGGTTGCTTGTTGGGATGCAGCCGGATGACGGTTAGAAGAAATAAGCGATGAAGCGATCCCAGCGCGCTATGAAAGAAATATTGTCATCTACACTCATACGGTATAGACTAACATCAGTCTTTTTCATTTCAGAGTCATATCGGTATCAAAGGAGTCGTATATGATGACATGTCAAAGCAAGGTATACCTAATGCAGTAATCCACGTGAAAAATGTAACGAATGGTCGATCGGTTGATATACAACACGACATCACATCGGGTGAGGAAAATAGTAGCCTTGGATTTAATGTTTAGCCAGAATATTTGTCAAATGTCATTTGAATAGACTCATCTGTGCAATTCACCTAGTCGAAGCTTTGTCTACAAGTTTTTATTAACTTCTGACAAAGTGTATTTTAAATTTTTTTCAATATCTTCGCGCTAACAGTATTTCACGGAACTAAAATTATCATTTTCAGTGATAGCGAAAAAACAGTACTTATGATTCTGTATTAATTTTTATGAAAAAAAGTGAAGAAATAATTCGGTGAATGCTCCTTGCTTTTGAGCATTGGGTGTTATCGTTCTTTGGGTAGGACAGGACGATCCTAATGTTGTCTGACCTATCCTGGCACTGATAAGAAGAAAAAACCTTGAGACTTGTCATGTATGCAGGTGGTCATTTCCAACTAGATGGAAGATAGTATTCAGTGCTTGATTACAATGAGCGCAGTCTTCCTGGAGGAACATTAAGCAAGTAGATGTCAGATGTAATTCAATGTTTGTAGGGGAAAGTAGTTGTTTTCTAACAGATATTTGCCTCAAGATGTACACTTTGTAGGATAGTGTGGAGAAAATGGAATTTCGACTTAATCGAAATTATTCGTTTCATTTGTTTGAACTCTCCGACACACTTTTTCGAACTTTTTTCGAATTAATTGTTTTATCCTAAATAGCACTTATTAGTCACTCACTTCATTCTCATAATTCTTTCTTAATGTTAGCTGGGTCTCATATGTTTTCCGAATAATAATAATTTGCAATAATATATAACAGTATAAAATAAATTATGTGTTTTATGCAATGGTAAACCAGAAGCATATCGAAGTTTCACTTGTTGTAAGGACTGGATTAAAATGAAAAAATTATGTAATTTACATGATGATAATATATAAAAATGACAAAACAAATATGGACCGGTTGTGATTCCTATTTTGTTAACAGAAATTGTGGAAAATTTGTCTTTATTATTATTTATTCTTTCGTTTTTTTTTAAGAAAAAAAAATTGATTCTCTTTATTTCATTTGGTAATGAGGAATGATTCAAGTAAAATTTTTTTTTGACCTATTGTTTTATGAACTTGATTATTTAAAGTATAGTTGTATTTTTGATTCGTGTGTCATAAGTATGTCAGTTCATTCTATTTTATACATATGTAAAATAATATAATAAAATAATTTTCCGATCAGTATGAATAATTTTCATCAAAGATTAGTTTCAAAAATCATTTTTAAAGAGTTTCTAAATTTTTCAAAAAGTTGTCATTAACGCCACTTCATCCCAAAATTCCATAATTTTTTTGTGACTGTACAAGTGAATCATACAATATATCTAGATAATGGGTATTCAAAACTATTTTTTAACAACTTGAATTTCGACAAGAGATATCTCAATTTTATTATTACATGTCAATTTGTAAATCCCATCTCAAATGTCTGCCATCATAATCAAATATTTCGTAGAGTCAGTTTCATAAATTTTTATGTCATCAATTTTGAGAGGTCCTAAATTTGGAAATGTATTTCTGTATAAAGTGCATGGAAGGTACCTATATAGTTTTTTCAAAATTTATTGTAAATAGATTATCATCAAACCAACTTATGATTATTTTGATGTCTTTCTCAACTATTTCTTGAAGTTTATTCCAATTGGAAGCCTCATATATAGTAAAAGTATCATCTGCAAAACAAATTCAAAGTCAAAATATAATTTATTGTCGGAAGTTATAAAAAACTTATGTACAAAGCTTCATGGTTTTGGATTAATATTAAAATTGAATGAATTTTACGTTCACTTTCAAGATTTAATAAATAGGTCTTTAAGATAAATATTGAATAAAACTGGGCCTACGACTGTACCCTGAGGTACACCATATTCAAATATTCCTGGATGCCTAATTTTTCAATAATTTCTCCATTTTGAATTCTATCAGAGAGATGGCTTTATACCTAGTAGTTTGTATGTTATTCCGCGAAACCCTAATTTCTCCAATTTATGCAATAGTAATTCATCACTGACTGTATCGTATCAAATCCTTTTGCAAGATCAAGAAATATACAAATTATTGGAGTTTTTGTGTCTAGAGATTTACATAAATTATTATTTGTAAGGTAACAAATAGCATCTTGAGTAGGAACATTTCTTTGTATAAAGGTATATTATCAGTATACTTGGTATATAGTAAAGTGCTGCTTTTATTAGTCCCCCCTGTTAACTTTTGAGCGGTTTGACGTACAAACATAAAAAACCGTTTGGAGGGTATCACCAAAACTACTTTTTTAAATAAAACACATTGTGATTGCTCGATAAATAGAGCAGGGGGGCACATCAACTAAAAAAATTTAAATGGCATGGGGGTCATGTAACACATCGTTGAAAAGTTGATTCAGTTCTCTTTTAATCCATCTGAATTTTTCATAATTTCGTGACACTTGACCCCCATGATTTTTAAAATGTTTAAGTTAAATTATCCTTCTTCTGGCTTCATTTCTGTATTATTACAAATGTTTTGAATTTTTTTTGTATAAACAGATAAATTCCAGTCTTTCTCAGTTTCCATACCTATTCATTTACAAGAAAAATGTATTTTTAATTTTACATTTCTAACCTAGGCACCCCATACCATGCAACCAGTTCAGGTAGACATACTCATATGAGAAATATTCAGTTCGATTTTCTTTTCAGTTCATGATGGAGATTATTTCAGGCTGCTAACCCCTGGAAGTTATAAAATAACCGCATATAGGGATGGTTACCTACCCCATACAAAACTGGTTACCGTCACAAATAAACCGTATACAGTGGCGCAGAGGGTTGATTTTCCTTTGAAACCCATAAGGGTGAGTTACCTCTAAATAATTTTTTTTACACGATTAGTTGGTGAGCTTTTCAAATCTCCCGCGTTTCAATTGCTCAAAGTTGTATCCATAGAAAATATATTACAGGGTTTCTCTTTATCTTTGGGAATGAATATAGGACCCTCTATAACTATATCTGCTATTCTTTCCTATCCGTAGAAGCAGGTTTCCATGATCACCTATCATTCTCCCGCCACTATTTCAAATAAGTAAATGTAGCGTATGCGCATGTGATGAAATATGGTTTGCGACTTAAAGTTGCATATTATCCCTTCTGACAGTGATTTTATGCAGTGGCAAAACAAAAATCATTTAAAAATTTTGAGATTTTTGCTAAAAAAATTTGCCATAAATATCCAAAATTGATAAACCAATTTCGCAATAATTTGAGTGACTGAAGAGGTTAAGGATTTTCCTAAATTATCTGTTTGGCAACTTGGTCGAGTTTTCCTCCATAAGTTGGGTAACTGTGTTTTCGAATTATATAGACAACATAAATTTCAAACAGGTTATCATTTATGAAAATAGGTACTGAAAATCGTGTGAAAAACACATGTGACTATGGAATGTTATTGATTCAGATTTGTAGAAATAACTATATTATATGCTCACTTGCCTGAATTATATTTTCTTTCAGATCGCCCCATATATCCGGATCCAGGCAAATAACTTTCTTAACTCGAAAATAGAAGACGAATTTGAAAACAGCCAACAGCAGTGGTCCAACTGGGTTGAAGAAGATGAACCAATTCTAGAACCCATTGCGGTGCAATAATAAAACTCCTGAAAAAGAGATTCCCATCTGTAACTTCCATCATTCCAGCGTATATTTCAATTACTTACCTTATTTCATTAAAAAGCGCACATTTTGGTCTAGGCAGCAACCCATCTCAGTATCCATATTTTGTAGATTCTTGTATAAGTAACAAATAAAATGAAGTGTTAATTTCAATTCAATATTAAGACTTAAACTAAAAAAGACGTCAATAGAATAAAAAGCAGTTTTTTTTTTTTCGAATTTGCGTCAGATTATTCACTCCATTCTTCCCATCCAATCATAGGCTTCTTGGTTGTTTAGAAAATTTTATTTGATGCATTTTTGAAACAATTTTTGGCATCTTTTGGTTTATTACGATGATATGAATGTTCGTTTGTCAAGTTCACATTGATCTAATACTGATTTGAGCGATAATTGGTCGTTCGTTTGTTTCGAACAGTTGTTCAGAAAAGGATTCGTTTGTCAGAAACGAATTACCACAGATCACATATGAAGCAAGCTTTATCTATGAAAATGTTTTTTTCCACATTCATGCAAAAATGAAAAGTTTTTTCAACTATATTCAGTGGAAAAAGAAGCTCTTCATAAAGTTTTTATTGCACTCATCTGTCATTCTACTTCAACGTGCTGTCATCATGATAAACATAACCGTTCAAACCATGTGAGATTGGCCATATACGTTTTAAACAGCTACATATTTTATATTATTTTGTATTAATGTAAGCAGTCAGAGTTGAACAAACAATGCCTTCCCGAGAATAACTCCATAATCAAAACCGATCCGCTATGTTCTAAACCGTCTACGCATAGAGCAAACTGTCTGTACTATGACCACACCTCGTGATAACATACGCGCTCATGACTACTATGACTTTGTTTTTATAATGCACAGTGGCGCACCCAGGAGGGGGGGGCACGGGGGCACAGCCCCCCCTCCCGAAATCCTACAGACAAACCAGTATTTCTCTCAATACTATCGCTATTCTGAAATACACATAACCTAGACCAGTCAAAATTTAATTCTGACAATTACAGAACTGAAAGTTTCAAAATGAGTAATAATATTAATGGAAAACTAGATGATGGTGATGAAATCGATAGTAATAATTAATTGCGTATTTTATTTTCCTTCACCTAGTGCCGCACCTAAATAAATAATTGTTTGCTTTTTGCATGAACGTAGAAAAAATGTGGTTTGCAACTCGTGCAAAAAATTTTTATTGCACTCGACGTGTTGGACGAGTTGGACACTCGGCCTGACGTCCTCGTCGGACAATTTCACGTCGAGTGCAATAAACACTTACTTTTTGCACTTGTTGCATAAATAACTCTTAAAAGAGGTAATTAAGACTCAGATGTCTGGGACGGACTGATGGACGATGAAGAGTTTTAACCGTTTATGTAAACATTACAAATGGCTAAGGAATATTTTGCTCGTTGTGAGCGCTTAGTGGAACGCAACCATTTCGAAAAATGTCTTAAGCTGCGTTTTATTCGACCCTTTCCGGTAACGGTTTGATGAAATAAATTAACATGACACAATATACAACAATAAAAGTGTCAAGTGACAGATAAATAATCATTTATTCCCAAACCGGTATCGGAATGGCACCAATAAAACGCAGCTTTTGATTCTCTCTCTGTATTTTGTTTTGGCTCTTGCTTTCGTTTAGGCTCATTTAGCTATTTCTCTTCCTGGGGCTACAACTTCGTCTGATATATCAGGTTTGTTTTGGTTCTGAAAATGATCAGTCCTGGGACGTCAGGATCATGCGCAGTTGACGAGAAGTGTGCTCTTAAGGTTCATAGTTGCTCACTTTTTCTTAACTGCGCATAATCCTGACGTCCCAGGACTAATAATTTTCAGAACCAGAACAAAGCTATCATCATAACTTTTGATTCATCACGAGACTGGCACTAATGACAGTGACAGTTTAACTAAAACTGGTAGTCAAGTGTGACGTCATCTGGTGGCAATGGGTGCGTCTAACAGCATGCAGCGGTTTCAGCCGCTGCCAGCTAACTCGTCCAGCCGCTGCAGTTAAATAAAGCGCTTTGGCGGTCTGTCATTTAACAGAAGTTTCACTTCACGATTTTCTGTTGATTTTCTAGTCAAACGAAGAACGGAAATCCAAACTTGGAAAATCGTTAGAAGCGGAAATTACAGTATTTCAGTGATTGAGCAAAATATAGTTTTTCAGGGTCCGTCTATAGTATGCTTGTAAAGTGCTTTAATGCCTTATCCAGCAAAGCGCTTTCCGCTTTTCTCTGATAGACACAGCTATTGACATGACTATCCTCTACATTAGTGATAAGTATCATTGCAGTTTCACTACTTTTAGTTTTTTGACTGTGTTGAAAAAGTGAAATATATTGACTATTGCTACTGAAAAAAGTATTTGGGAAATTGCTACATAAGCAATTGGGAGTAGGAGGACAGGAAACAGGCGAGTGTTACCATTTACAACTATTTTCACAAAACATTTCCACCTGAGAAGTTAAACGACATACATGGAATTTGAAATTTTTTGTTTTCTTCTTCCTACCCTGCTATTTTTTCATTCCATTTGAAAAAGTGCCTACCAGCGACTTGTTACGTATCGTAATTTCACACAGTTCAAACTTTCAACACTAGGGTTCATGAAGGATGGGTTCGAATCAGCACGATCACTGGTCACCGGTCTCGTACATGGCATCCACACGTTTTAAAATGTAAGGGGTCTTTCCTAGCTCGCACAAGTCTTTGACTTCTGAGGGTTGTTCGCAAGGGTGCAGTCGGTTGACGGATATAACAATTTTAACAATATAGCTTAGTACATAGGAACAGATGATGTGTTCTTACTTTCGTTATAATTCAAATAACCGAGTATGCAGTTCTGGTTGATTTAATTCAATTAATTTCAACAGTTTCAATAATGAAGCGTCTATAAGTTCTGACTATTTTTGTCGGTCACATAATGATTTGATCACACTGGCATGGTTTAGTCCGTATATCGCTGATTATACATCTCATCATCAAATTAGCCATTCTTTGAAACACCAACTCCAAATGAACAAATGTCCATATACAAAAACAATAGACAGTATACGTATAAATAAAGGCAGCGCCGTAGTATGCGCTAGAGCAAACTATTCGAATAGTAGAGGACTAAGGCTAAGCGAATTCAGTAATGCCATCTGTTATTTTCGGTTCAAATTACTAACACTTTTTTCAATATGATTTCATCATGTTCACATTGAAAACACCTTAAGAAACTCCACACTGATTTTAATAAATTGCGAAAATATGTAAAATCGTAGATATATCACGAAACATAAAAGTGATGGAACTATGTTGGTTTTCATGATATATCTACAAGTTTACATAATTCCGCATTGTTTAAATATCAGTTTGAGGTTTCTTGAGGTGATTTAAATTTGAATATGAGGAAATAAGTAATTTGAACCGAAAATGACAGGTAGCATCTCTGATTTCGCGAAGTCCTCTATTGGTACAGTCGTGTCAGTCGTATCGCATTCGCATCAAACCTCACGAAGATACACGGGCGAATGGCTGGTGACGTGACGGTTCGAGAATATTATTAAAAATATTAGAAAAGAATGTCACAGAATACAGGACTGTAAAATGATGAAAAAAGCAGAAAGGGCTATATAAAGTGAAAACAAATGCGATTCCAGTGGGACATATTTTTGACTATTTATTTTTATTTACAGGGTTGGTAATACCTATCTGAACTTGTCCATAATGTCGCACAATCAGCCACTGACCTGTCGTAATTATATGTTATTATAAAAGTTTGAACTACTGAAATCTGATTTCAAGATATATAAGAATGGATTTTGTGGTGAAAAATCATTAGCAAGTCTGTCAAATGTCAAATCTGTATTTCTTTGTTTTTTGACTGTGCATCTTTGGTCTATGGCTTTGCATTATTTGCAAATTAAAAAAAAAGAAGAAGATATATGAGTTAGGTTATGTGTAATGTTTCTATTTCATTAGTTATAAAATAGTAAATAGTGTAAACTTGTGAAACTAGAATCTAAGGTAAGATATCGTTTTTGATGTTATTTATTGTATTTGAAAAGTACAATTGCAAGACTATTCCCAACTGTTTTTTGGTTTCAGAATTTTCGATCTGGTGACTATAAAATCTAAACATGCCAAAATACTACTGTGACTATTGTGATACATACTTGACCCACGATTCTCCCAGCGTGAGAAAAACGCATTGTACGGGTAGAAAACACAAGGATAATGTTAAATTCTATTATCAAAAGTGGATGGAAGAACAAGCTCAACATTTGATTGATGCGACGACAGCAGCTTTCAAAGCTGGAAAAATAGCAAATAACCCATTTGCCCAACCTGGAAAAGGAGTTGCTATTCCACCACCTGCACAGCTGCAAATGGGACAGAGACCTGGAGGGCCTGGCGGCCCAGGAATGATGCCACCTGGAGGTAAGATTCTGCAATGAATTTGTATATTTTGACGGTACTCTATAATAATAATAATAATACTCCCTCATAAACACTCGTTGAGTGTACCCAAAGGCATAGCCTGTGCGGGTAGAGGACGGCTATTATTATTATTTGCCGTGGCGCTCCAGGGCGACTTACTGATGTTTTAGGTGATGTATTCACTTTTCAGCTGTAGGAAAACCTACAGCACCACCTCGGGTGGTTGGTGTGCACTCCAAGCTAGCACTAGACGAGATTGGCATCTAGACAACTCACAATACACTTGCGGCCGCCTATCGAATCCGATATAAAGTAGTTGAGAAAAATTCTCGTACCTACATCGGATTCGAACCAACTATCGCTATGCTGGAGTTTTCGAATGGCCTGTGCATTAGACCGCTGATCCACCGATGTAGATAATAAGTGGAAGCTTGGTACAGGCTTGTTGAATTAGAATAAGTTCTTTGCATGAACATAAGACGCTGTGATTTTGTAGACTAGTTCTCAGCATTGTAGATGTATATAGTACGATCCAAGTAATTTTTCCTGTTACTTTTCAAAATACAGTCGCATTTTGTATTTTCTAAAACTTCTTATTACAAATTCAGTTGAGAAAGTGTAGCCTTCTCACACTGTGTTGTTGAAAAACTAGATAATTTATACAGGTTTCCAGAAAGATTTCCATTAAATAGGCCCTATAACTCTTGGCTAGCTGGTAATACTATAAACACTTTAAAAGTCATCAATACTGTAGATACTGTGCCAAGTCAAATTTATTCAAAAGGGGCACAGCTCTGAGGGCATTAACATTTTCCTGTTTTCCATAAATTTAGGACCCTATGCCTTACAGTGTCAGTAATTTCATATAAAATATTCATATCATTAGAGTATTGCTTACAGATGAAATAAAATCAACCTCCTGCCATATTCTATGTCCTCCTTAACATGTTAAATTGAAGTTATTGTTAAAAATGTCAAAGACAATATGTCCAGAGTTAATGATGAAATATTTATTTATTTATCCATTTTTTTTGTCATGAAACCTTGTATTATTAGTGAGTTTTCAATACGTTTTAATTATTTTTGCAGCAATGGGACATGGTGGCCCAATGCCCTCAATGATGATGGGTCCACACGGACCTATGCCCCCAATGATGGGAATGAGACCCCCCATGATGGGAATGCCAATGGGGCCAATGGGACCTATGGGTCATATGGGCCCCATGGGACCAGTTCGGCCGCCGATGGGACCGCCAATGAAAAACTAGTGAAATTATGTGCAGAACTTTGTCACATATTAATTGTATTGTATGTTTAATGATTTTTGAGGTTTGTTTGACTGCAATGAGGTTTTTGTACTGTATAATTAAGAAGTCAAATATACTAATGTCGATTTTGGAATGATTTTTTTTCTGATACCAAATAGCTTTAATTCACTCATGCAAATTTGTTTTGGGTTAGGCTGTGGAACTTCAACAGTACTTTTTGTGGTTTCAATGAACTAAAATATAACTGTTTTCAGTATTGGTAGAGAAAAACAAGAGTTAAACTGAACTGCAGCATCTACCAAAAAGTCAGTATGAAAGTTTTAAAGTAAATTCTAATTCAAGGTCACAACTAATGTGACTAGGTTTCACATAATTAAAAGGAAATAATACTTATTATAGGACTCCTAATACACAAATAATATTAATGTTACATACAATAACATAATTAAATATTTAATGGGCAATAATAAGTAATCAAATTGGTGACAATATTAATGTTATTTTATATTTTCTTTCATGAACAGATTAAATAGAGTGATCATAAATATTTATTTATTTAATGTTTTAAATTCAAGTAATTTAGAAGTAAATTTTTGAACTGCTACTTATATCTCTCTGAAGAATCAATTAAGCACCTCCAGCATGGACATTTAGGAGTATATTACATTTCAAAATGAGGATGAGATTGAGAGACTGTTTGCATGAAGAAATAAATTAAGTATGATGCTATCAAAGACGAAAAAATTGTAGGATATAATTTTTCTTCAATATAATTCAAGAAAGTAACATTGAATTGGCAACAAAAAACAAATGATTAGGTGGCAAAGAAAACAACTAATACAAAAGCATATACTGTATTTCTTTGAATCTTATTGTGGTTACGTTCCTGGTTAACATTGATTTTGAGTTTTTAAAAATTCATTGATAAATGGAATTGGAAAACTTACAATATTTTAGAGGAAAACGTATTGGAGCCAAAAGTAATGAATTAGAATATGGATCAGCCGCCAATAAAATTGTGTAAAAAATAAATGAAGATTGATTTCGCCTCCAGGATCTATATTTGTGGGGAATGTTCATTTGGGAGGTGAACAAGTAATAAAAATAAAACGTTTATTGTCCAAACAAGCACTACATCCCCTTACAGAACAGCTTATATTACAATGCTGCATGTAGCTGTGACTGCACTCAAAGAATCTTCATATTTGATATTGTCTTAAAGAAAAAACAGGGTGTATGGAGTTCAGTTCTAGTAATTTAAGGAATTGTAGTAAAACTGCACTAACTAATTTTCCTAATTTATTTAAAACACTATTTACAACAATTATTCACTAAACATTTACTATTTCAATTTATTTCTACTGTGGCTATCTATCAGCGAACTCTGGAACTGTAATTAACTCTGGATTCTGACTGTCCCCCAGCGGTTATATAGTCGCAAGCTGGTTCCATCAACGGCTCTCTCGATTATTCTGGAGTATAGAACATTTCATCTAGATGGCTCTTCGAACAGTATCGAATTGATCGATTTTATTCCAGCTTGTTCTCGGCGATAGGCCAGCAGATATGATGTTGTAGTTGATCGAGGGTGCATAATTAATTAGATCAGGGCCGGTCTCGAAATCGTTACAGAATCAATTATGTAGTTTATAAGCTTATAAAGAAATATGCAGGAATAAGGTCCTCCTATGATAGATAATAAAGCCTCTTTTACAAATTATTAGGTATTACTTATACCTTGTAAATAGTTATATTAATTCCCAATACACAAACAGAATGTACATTTTTCTGGATATACTCCATCAATATTATATACAATATGTGCTTCATGAATTATTGTTGAATTGACATTGAAGTATATTGAAGACCAGATCATAGTGACCAATGTTCCAGATATGATCTCACAGTAGTGAATGGTGCAATGAAGCTTTCTTCATTTCTTTAAAGCTTTGCTGTTTCTAAGAATTAGGTGAGGCCTCATTTCAGCTACCGATGCAGTTTTGCCAATGTGTTATAAAAAAGTTAATTTTATATGTTAATAATTTAAAATACATTAATTTATTGAGTTGTGATCTACAGTTTGGATTTTCAAGGTGTACCTAGAGTAACGACATTTCTGTATATTGAGATTGAGGGAAAATTCATGTAGTATGTATGGTTGTTACAAGCACAGCAGCGTATATAAGAAACAACTTTTCTATTTTAATCTGAGAAGTCCACTAAACTTACCTTTACCGAGTGTTCAATAAGTTTGTTTTGAAGTAAAAAGTCACTCAGTTATTATGGTAACTATACAAACCAGACAAGGCACAAATAAATAAGTTTATAGAACCCTAATACCAGACATTCATTACACGGTACTGCATACACTTTAGTCTCTGGAGGAACCAAGGAACATAATTTTGTCCTCCGGGAAGTTCAAAATAGTGATTGTATCACAAGGCAAGAAACTGTGTTTTTGCATGAGCGAGTAATATTCGAGGGTGGCCGAGGCCTTTCAAATTACGAGCACTCGCTTAACAGATTCTGGGCGTCTGATACAAAACATTTTTTAAGCCGACACTAATATATAAATGAAAAATTGATTTCTCAATTGTTATTTTTTATCAGATATAAATGAAATTAAGCTGTCGCGCAAATAAATTTTAACTATTACTTTCCTGTCTAGGCAGAGACGAAAGAGTATTTCAAGAGGATTAATATATGAGTACAAAATCAGTCGTTCTGGCTCACAGTTCTGGATAGAGGTTCAAATAGTGATCAATTTCGAGCAATCTCAAATGGTTTATGGGCGAGTTACTTTTTTTTAAGCAACACAATTATATAAATAAACAAAGTTTTATTTACTGTAAAAAATGATGGTTACATTACTTTTCTGTCTAGCCTAGTGGTCAGTTTACCTATTTTTGAACAATTAGTGAAAACTGGTGATTTCTCGAACTGAACAGTGATTGTATATCTATTAGAAGACTTGAAAGATAATTTCAGAAAATACTTATCGATAATCAACAGAATGAGACAGATCCATAATTAATCTCAAATCATGACTTCCTAAAACACGGACACTATTTGTGAACTGTACTGAAACTTTCTTACAAGTCTTCTAATAGAAACACAATCACTTTTCAGCATTTCGAGAAATCACCAATTTTCACAAATTATTTAAAAATAGCTAAACAGACCGCCAAAACGCCATTGGCCATATAAACACGTGTAAAATCAAAAACTTTGTCCATGATTCGTAGTTCAACGTCTTCCGATAGTTGGTGCTGCGATCTTATTTTCTTTCAACACGAGTTGGGTTGGCAATGATGAAAACTTCTTTGCTCATTTTTTTAATTAATATAAGCCACCTAAGATTTATTGTGGATTTAATGTATTGAGGCTGAAACACAATGGAAGTTTTATGTTTTTAGTTTTAATTGTCATAATTTTGGATATTTTTTCAACGTGAAACCCATCATAGCCATAATTATTCTGATCACGCCTCATAAACCATCTTGTTGGTGAAATTCAAGCTTTATTTTTCTTGGCTACTCTCCGAGATATTTTAGGTTTGTTTTGGTTCCTTTAATTACTAGTTCTGATTTCAAATATTGAAAGTCTGTTCGAGCAAAACTACATTGCAGTGCATGTAGCATGAAGCGTGTAGCACATGATGGGGACTTTTGACGGTACTAGAACTGTTCTAGTTTGGAACCAAAACAGGCATTTTATGTGCAACAAGAAAGAATGATATATCAGCACAGATCAGTATGGTTGATCATTTTATAGAAGCTGAAAAGGTGGTTGAAATGTGGAGGCCTCAAAAAGACAAGCAATGAAAGGAATCAAATGGTTATAGGTGAGTTTATATTTGTTTCAAAAATGAAAGGAAAGATCTTCTGAACATGATGATTGATCAACTTTTCATTGTGATATAACTTACAAAAATAAGGACAATCACCTATCCAACCAAGAATTTTATGATATTCATTTGGAAATTTCACTCATTTGTTGAAATGTCCAAAAAAGGTTTGGAATTATCGCTGAATTACAGCAGTGTCCACCTACCATATGTATCGTATTCTTGAAATTTCCTACCGAGTTTCATTCGTGCTTTAAAAATTAACCAAATAATTGTGAAAAAAACGTGTATTTTTTATAAATCTGTACTCGGTTACTTTTTTCTTTGCTTCCATCGGAATTGAGCAATTTATGCTTTGAAACAACGAAAATAATAAACTCGTGCAGTTTTTTAAAATCACGTTTTTTTCAGAATTATCGGTAATTTTTTAAGCACTTATGGTATTATCCCGATAATTTCAGGACTTACACCTTCAATTTCAAAATTATCAATTCAAAAACATAATGAAATTGCTAGCAGTGTACATTTTCCAGATCCAAAATTAAAAATAAGTTACTTTATCGAGCTTTTCCCTACTTTTTTTGTATCATCCTTTCATCATGGCATATGAACATACAGGTACAATGGACTTGAACAATAAAAAATATTCTTATAGTAGGGAATATAATAATAATATAGTATATGATTAGACTGATGTCATTTTCGACCAAGACCAAAGGCACTATATTTATATTCGAAACCTTTTTTTGGAGCTCTCCAAAAATGTTTCGTGTGAAGGATGCCGTTATTCAGAATAGTTTAAAAGATTCTGTGATTCGCCTGGATGAATTCTCGAAGTGCCTGAAGCCATTCTAGAGCGACGATGTCATGCATTGCCATTGAGGCAACTATTTCGATTGTATACGTGTTAAAGTTTGACATTAATCAGTAGCTCAGAACTAAAAGTCTCAGGTTTTGGGCCATCTTTCACTAAGGAAATTACTGAACATAAAGCAAATCCATCCCAGAAAATACCAAAAAAGAGTAATGACTTTTTGAAACGTATATGAATTATTTCATGCTGTATATGACAATTTTCCTGAATGTCAATAAACTAAATTCATCTCGAATAACTTGTATTTTGATACAATTCAATTCGATCATATGATTATTAAAAAGCTAAAGCTCTAGTGTTATTCTATGAGTATCAATCTTCATATAGTATCAACAAATTGTCGAAATACAAAAGTGTTCTCGATAGAATTATGAAGAAAATAGTCATGGTCTTGGGATATAACCTTTGAATATTTTACATTGATTGCCATTATGTATTCGCAAATACTGATATTGTTAAATTCAGAAAGATAATTTTCAATATTTTCGGAAATTGTATATACCTACTAGCATATTCATTTGTGTTGAGTTTCCTGGAATTTGGATAGCAAAGGCACTTCGATTTGAATTTAGACAATTGTGTAATCGGATTAAAATAATTTAAAGGGATTATACAATGTGTGACTGTATTCTAAATGTAGATATTGAGATTACATTGATATTAACCTTTGTAAATGTTACATATAAAAAGTTTTTCGCCGTTTTCTTGTATTTAAGTAAACAGTGAATTTGATTGTTTCAAAAATAATTTATTCCTTTAGTTTAATCATTAAAACATACTTACTTAAATGTTCACATATATCTAAACTAGAACACAATTTTTGGCAGAGAGGACATTATTTGAAATGAGGGGGTATGATCTAAATTATTCATGAAAATAAGTATGTTACTTCTGCTAGCTCATCAAGAGACCTCATAGTTTTGTACATAGAATGTATTGTTGAATCTGCAGTGATTTTGTATTTTGTATCTATATAATGTTTTCAATCAGCCGCATGTTTTTATATACGCCAACTGGTGAATGTTTATCTCAATGAATACTTTTGAAATTTCGATTCACATTATCAAGAACTACTGATTTTTACATAAGATGTAACGTTCTAAAAGCTATCGCTAAATAAATAATAAGGATAAGCGTTGAACCTCAGACGTTATACATATTTGCTATTTCATGTTTGTAATTTTATTGTTTTATGTTAGGCTGATTCAGAATCAGAGATAAATTATTATTGAAACTATTGTGAGAGAAAATGAGGTTGTGATGAGTTAAGGGGCGCTTGTTTATGTTTTCATTTAAATGTTCTTTCCCAACAAGAACTTACACATTATTTTCCATAATATTCTTAAAAATTGCAGAACACTTGAAAAACTATTCAACCCCAGCCCCAAGGACTTCTTGTAGAGGATGGCCCAATCGACTGATTTTATCATTCTAAAAAAGGCCTCAGCGCAATGGTTTTACTATAGGGAGCAGGATATATATAGATATTATTATTAAGAGATTACATTTCAACATAGGGATTGAGCCACCCTTTATAAATAGTGTTCAATATCCTTAGTCCAATATTATTATGTTTTGACAACTGACATGAGACCCTGCTATAAGCATGTCAAACGTCACGTTACCGGCATAAAGTATTTGGTATACATTCTGTACATTTGCAATAATTCTGTAATATTTCTTAATTCTTTACTCAATTAGATATCAATACAAGTAAAAATAACGTAGATTATTAGCCAAATCAAAACATTTATTTACAAAATCAATATATTAAGATTTACAATAATTTAAGGCAACTTTACTAAACATTTTTTCTTGGAAGCATCACCAAAATTGTATTTACAGCAATGTTTGTACAATTCAAAAACTTGTACGTATATATGTACTTACTTATACACTTCAGATATAAAATGTAAAAAATCTAATGGTTTGTCGACTAGTCAGTAAAACGAATAAATAAATAAAGAAAAAACCAAAACTTCCGTTCAGGTACTTACAAAAATAAATAAAAATCAAAACCTTAAAAACTAAAACGCTGTTTCAAGAGTAGGCGGACTGGAATTATCCTTCACTTCTTGGCCTTTGAATTGACTACTAGTCTGCGCCACCGGGTTAAAAAATTGAGCTCTTTGAGCGTAAAGCCTTTGCGTTGCTGAAGTGTAAGATTTCGCTTCCAAGTTATTCCTAGGCATTCCTTTAGGCGAAGTTTCATTTTTATCATTTGTACTATAATTTCTGTTTCCGTATTTAGGCGACCCCCTCCTTTCTCCAGAACTGTTGGGGCTCTCGTCTTCTCTACAATCTTCCAGTATTGTAGAAGAGAGAACGTCACTTCTCGGACTGGCGAAGCGCCATTGCGATCTAGGTGACAGTATTTTAGCTGCAGGTTTAGGATCCCGGCTGGGCGAGGAAGGCTGATTGTTCATAAACCTCCTATTCACCAAGCTCCTTGGTGAGCCGCTCAGGTCCAAAATGCTCATGTCTGGCTGCGGTTTTTGTTGGGGCGGCGCTTGTTGCTTCGATAGCTTCAGCTGCTCAACAGCTGATAGTTTCTTTGGTGAGCCGGTGCTGGACTTCTGGAGGAGCAACCTTTTGAAATCGATAGTAGACGTTGTCTTGGTTTTGGGCTTCCTGTCGTTGCAAGCCCAGCTTTGCCTGGATCTAGATTCGTTCGGCGGCGACAACTTATCTATGTCCTGGTTGAAATCCACGTACTCTCCCTTACTAGGAGACCAACTCAATCTAGACTTGGATTTGTCGCCCAAGTATCCAGATTCGGGGGGTTTTACGGTTGGCCTGGGCGCAGGTTCGTTTTGTACCGTCACTGGCGAAGACCTAGGCGTGTCGTCTGTTTCTATATTCATCTTTTTCTTGCTCTTGTGTATGACGGCGTACAACTCCTCATTGGACATGGTTGACTTCTTGGGCGATAGCAGCTTACTATCCAAATTGGCAGCAGCCCTGAGTTCCGGGTTCTTAGCGGAAGGCGTTGAAGACTGGAACCCACCGGAGTGCCTCGGGTCTATCGGAGATATCCTCAAAGTGTCTCCTTCTTCGTAGGACTCGTTACGGCTCGGCAAATAGTTTTGATGCCCTGACTTCCTTGGGGTATCGTTCGAAGGCACTTTTTGGAAAGTCAGTCTATTTATATCCGGCATTTGGACAGGCACGCCTAATTTTTGATTCGGTGCAGGCTTGTAGAAGTTTGTCGTCGAGATGTCTTGAATATTCTCCGTGCGCCCAAAGCTGTTCGTGTTATTTCTCTCTAGTCCTCTCGTGATGTCAGGTGTGATGGATCTTTCGGGTTTTATCTCGTCGGTGAAGAACTGGGTTTTCTTCAATGGGAGTGTGGAGTACGTCGGACTACCACGTTGTATGTAATACTGATTCGACAGATACCTGTTGGTGTCCATTTCTAGGATTTGATCACTGTAATTGTACATTCCTTTCTGGTTAGCTGGGTGGTAGTCGGGATTGCCAGGTGTGGTATTTGGTATTATTTGATGCTTTGCTGGAGCTTGTACTCGTTCTGAAAAAAACATGGTGCACATGAAACATCATTTCAGGTTTGGGTTTCAGGAAAAGACTAATATCAAGAATATTGTCATGATTCTATAAACTAAAAATTGATTATTTCACGGAATAGTACGACGAAAAGTTTCAAGATAATTTTTTTTATTTTATCACCTTCGAGTTGGGAGGTACCATTTTCCGTAGCATAAAAGATGAAATAACCTCATGAAAATAAATAGGGAATACCAGATCCTTATTACACAATATGAATATCAATTTTATTGAATATTTTTGAATTCATGGACCGATACTTGATAAAAATCCATAATAACTTTGTTGAAAAAACCATATGATGGCTTCATCCAGTGAAAGTGGAGAAAATGGTTGCGGTTTTGTAAATCCACTAAATCCACATGTGAAATGAATTCATTCAATCAAAAAAGTTGAAATGGACCATTGCAAAATTTTCCTTCATTTTCAAAAACTCCATAGGAAACTAAGTAGTCTTCACAATGCTGGACTAGATTAGACCACAAGTTTTTATTTGTTTGAACAACTTTTAGCATATAATAAACACGGAACAAAAACGCATCAAGTACTGAATTGGTTGGATGAAGTTTTTAGTTTCCTGAAAACATTCAATAATTTTTTCAAAACTCATAATAAATACTTAAAAATAACTTTCACTTTGAATATTTTGATTAAAAATATTGTTTTCTCTATTTCATTAGTTTATTTAATATTTTTATACCCAGATACAAGTGCTATAAATATAAAAATGATCTTTAATCTGTACATTTTGTCATAGATTTGGTTTTGATTGCTTATCAGTTTTGAATTTCCGTAGTTTTGATATTTGTCAAAAGGGGACTGAGATTACATTAAAAAATTTCGGACCAAATACACATATAAATATTTGGTTTAGTTTTTCAAAAAATGTCTACAGAAAGATTCAAGTTCATGATGATGCCGAGACGTGTTCGTAATCACCACAACCTATTGATAAAATCCTCAAACGGCGTAATTAATTTTTCAGTTACGTAAGCATTGACCTTGACTTCGTTGATAAATCATTACATGAATTTATGCGATAAAAATACGAGTCATAGTGTTCGATAATAAAAGTACATCATTCAAGTTCATGGTAAACTCCCCAGTAATTATAACTATTCTAAATACCTATTAAATAATCTACGATGTCAATGAAAATTTCGACACTATTCTTCCAAATATTTTCTAGAGAAATTGAGTCGGTTGAAGAGAAACCGCGTAAAAATTTTGATTCTTTAGGTAATCTTCAAGACTTGTTTGAATATCCTAAATAGAATGAAAACCTAGAAACTAAAACGGATTTGTTTGGCATAAGCTCAATTTGATAGAATTTTTGCTTGACAGAAGAGTTTCAACCATTTTATGCATTCAAGTTCAAATACTTGTTGAAAATTGAGGTTTTCTTAAAGTATCGCATGTGAAAATTCATAAAATGTTTTTTTACAATAGATCAGGTACTATAAAGATACTCCGCTTATGTTTACTTTAATTCTTTCTCTGAAACACATGTGTTTGTTTAAGATATATGAGCACTCATAAAAAAAATACTTAAACTATTAATTTCACTATTTGAACCAAGAAATATTTTCCATTCGTAAGTAATTCTCGCACTGCCCTTTTATGCAAGCCCGAAAATTACTGTCAAATTCTGTCAGTGGATTCTTTATCTAATTTAGGATTCTTCATGCAACTAAGTAGATTTAGGCAATATTGAAAAAATATGTTTGGTGAGTTGCAAAGTTCTGGTCTCTCAGGATGCAATGATCAATGTTTATAGGAGCTTTTTACCTTGAAACAAGGCGACGGTTAGGTTCCGTTATTCTCCTTTCACACTTTCTCAATTCGGATTATTTCAGTATTCATTCAAAAAATCTATAATACTCCAGATGCGTTACTTATTTATGGAAATTTTAAAGTGTTGGTGAACTTCATCGAATCCATGAAAGAAATTTGAAACTGGGCTTTTTAACAGCGTCAGTACCTGATACTAAATCTCAATAACACTTTGTACCTATCTATATCTATAAAAAAATCAACCCATGAAATCGAGAAAACATAATTTTTTATAAAATTATTTTAATTGAAAGTTTTCTGTTCACGTATTTGTCAAGAGTTTCTAATAAATTGAAGTGAGTTAGTGGCTCATTCTCACTACTGAACTAACCTGTAACTTTCATGAAAATATTAGGGTGTTTTCGCGAGACAAATTTGAACTTTTCTGAAATACATTCTTTGTCAAGAATAAAATCACTATGAAATGGTTGTTCTAATACCGATTCCGAAGACATTTTCAACCTATTTTGCCACCTATTATATATTTTTGGAAATGTAGTTAGTCACATCGATACTGTGTACTGTGCAGTATAAATCATTTGTAATTTTCCCTTTTTGATGTATCTATCAATTGTACAAATTTCGCTATACGTTTAAAATTACGGAAGCTACGGCCGAGAAGGGATACATACTGTAGATCATATAGGATGATCAATATTAGAAATACATCAATGCATGGGATTCTAGAAAAGGATGAGTAATATAAATTCGTTTGAGTTGAGACCGAGAAAAAAATTACTGAAAATGTTGAATATTTCATTTAAAATTTTAGTCCTGAACCCATATATACAGTGCGGCTTTTAATAGTCCCCCACCTGTTAACTTTTGAACGGTTTGACGTACAAACATAAAAAACCGTTTCGACGGTTTCACCGAAACTACTTTTTGAACTGAAACACATTGTGATTGCTCGATAGATGGCGCGGGGGGCACATCAACTAAAAAATATTAAATGGCATGGGGGGTCATGTGTCACATCGTTGAAAAGATAATTTAATTCTCTTTTCAACCATCTTAAATTTTATTGAATTTGGCTCTATTCAAAAAAAAATTATGTACTGTTATTTCACATCTATTCAACTATTCAAAAGTTATCGTGGTCAGGTAAGAAAAGGGATTCAGACCGCCAGATCCGCACTTATTCTGACATTTCAAATGCATATTGTGAAAAACCGTATAAACGAAAATCTAAAAAATTTAGATGGTTGAAAAGAGAATTTTTTTGTTGATGTGCCCCCCGCACCATCTATCGAGTAATTGTAATGTGTTTTATGTCAAAAAGTAGTATCTGTGAAACCCATGAAACGTTTTTTTTAAGTTTGTACGTCAAACCGTTCAAAAGTTAACAGGGGGGGGGATATTAAAAGCTGCACTGTATATAAATATAGAATGCCACTTTCTCTCATAAAATTCATTACTTTTAAACTTATACCAATGAATTTTGTATAAGACCACTGTCAACTTAATTTCTTCCACCCAAGTCTGTGAATTTCGTATGATGTTTTAGTATACTTTCTTGTAAGCAATAAAAAACTCAATATTATTATATAAATGTAATGTATCATGACGGATCTAAACGGCAATGGGATTATGATTTTTTTATCGTTATCTGAACCAACTTGATAACATCGATATTTGAGGTTCACATGACAATCTGCTGTTCAGCAAACATCGTGAGATCCTAAGAACCAAGATACAGAAAGTGGACGTAATTTTTTTTGTTGGAGGTTGTCCGCTTCAGGCAATACCTCGCTGGCAATGAATTCGAAATCTTTACATTTTGTTGAAAGAACGTATCCGAGGAAGAAGTGTTCGGTAAGTTTTCATTCTGACAACAAAGGGCTGGCAAGAACCATATCCCGGATCAGGTTTACAATTCAGATAAAAATAAACAGGAATAATCGGTTGTATTTGCTTGGATTTTCAATTATTTTTGGTATAATATCCTGAGATTTTAAAACTGTCGGTGGTAGGCGTTACTGACAGTGATATTGATATCGATTGCTACAAACAAAAATCGTTTCTTTACGGTAATTCAAATCTAATGGAAGAAATGAGATATAGAAACTTTTGACCAATTAATTCCGATGAAATCGATGAATATTTTGAAGAATAAGCTGATAATATTGATTATCAATTATTTTGTTATATTCGATTACTTTTTGTATTAGTGAGAAAAATATATTACTTTTCACACTGGTGCGTAAAACTGACGTTTTTCACATTAAAATCACTACTGAAAAATAGTATATTAGATAATAAGGGACTAAAGTAGTCCCGGAAGTGCAAAAAAGACTTTCTATTGCTCAGTATCTAGAAATAATTTCAGCTATGATATCGAAAGAACATTGCAAAGTGGTTCTTGGTAAAAACTTGCAAAGTATCAAACAGATAAAATTCAACGGTCATAGGGGGCAGTATTTGTTTTCTGTTGGAATTTTGCCAGCGAAAATACCGATTGAATAGGGTTTTTTGTAGAAGATTGCATTATGTCCATTCTTCATTCAAGGATAATATTAAAAAAAATATATCGAGATTTTAGAAGTGACAAAAATCCTACTTTGAAGGGTCAATGCCCGTCGTCGCATTAGTAGGAAAGTAGTTGTTTGTGTTGGATATCTACTTGAAATATTGAGCTAATGAGGTTTAAATAACCCTTCCTCTCTCAAAAGACTCAAGCTAGGATCACGTCATTCGGTGCAACCGGTAATTATGAAGGGGCAAGTATTCGAAAACATTTTTGAATGCAATGTCCTCAAGGATCAATTTCAAACTTGTGAAACTTAACGAATCTTTGCTTGTATAAAAAATAATACGTTGTTTTGGCATGGGTAAAATTTCCCAAATTTCAGGAGAACTCCTTCAAAATTTCATTTCCGAGCTTGTGGGACGAAAATATAGGTAGATATGTTTTATTAAGGAGTTTGAAAGATTCTTCTATACTTTCAACAAATTTAACATTTTTGTAGGCATGAATTTATGACATGTAAGCTTCTCCACTCAACATTCGAAATAATAAACAATTTTTATTAGGTTCATCACCTCTGTACAAAGTTTTCAAATTATTCGAATCGAAAATAGTGATGTTCTGGATTAAGGGATGGCCGAAACCACACATTAAAACTTGATTTACACAATTTTTTTTTTTTTTTGTCATTGTTCTGAAATATCAAATATAATTTACACAATATACAAGACACCTGGAGTATATTAAATAAAACACTCATGCAAAAACCATGCAAGTGTACGAAAAAAATCATCTTCAGCTAAAGTCTTTACCTGCATCATTGTAAACTCGCTCCACAAATTAATTCACAAAATTTGCCTCCCTCAAAAATCCGATCCGCATGTCTAGGTCTAGCGAACAAGATATTTGAAACTGATAACGCCGGCAGATAACTAACTGATAGATGATTGTTCTCGAACACATCTCGATAAATAAACTTGAAAAATCATACCTCACCTTCGAAATCTGGTACATGCGCGAAAAGAACGCTCTACAGGTACGTGCTGTGTGCGGAAATTCGATCAAAGAATGGCAAAAATCTTACTAAAAAGGTGCTATCCCATGCTTGCAGTGCAGGTGGCAAACGGGCATTGTACGTGCCTAACAAGCAAAATACAGATTGCAATTGGACCGTAGCTTGCACGAGAAATGGAGCACATCCATCCTTTTGACATTCGCCTAGTTTTGAAAGAGGTGTCGGGTTGCTACCTCCCTGCGTGTCCCTCAGTGTTGCAAAGCGTACGAAAGGTGCATGAATTCAGATACATAATGCAGATGTTTGACAAGATGTACTGTACTGGGTGATAAATGTTGCAATGCACTTATCTTGATATAATTAATATTTTTTATTCAAATCGGGCGGCTTCAAAAAAAATGCTTTCATTAAGGTCCGTTATTATAAAATCAGTTCAATCCTGTCGCGTAATTTCAAAACACAAATGGGTTAGAAATGGGTTCAAGTAGTTTTGCCAACTCCATAAGTAAACTAATTAACAATGTCATAATTGATTATAGGTGTATCTGGCCGTTTTGTCGAGAGTGATGATAGATTCGGTCCCACCAGGGAGCAGATTGATTTACAAGTTTTTATTCCCATTTATCGGTAGGTACATTCCCTCCTAGTAAATGAATATTTCAGGGCGTTCCAACGAAAACTTGCCTCGCTGTAAGTCAGAAACGGGCGGAAGATCAAAAATTCCAAAGTACAAGTCAATTTGTGTTTCTAAGGGGTCCAATTTTGATATAAAATTCATACCCGAAACTTCACCCCCTTGCGGTCAGCAGCCATGGTGCATGGGGGGTCGATTGATACGTATGCCTCTATTATCTCTCTAATTTTTTTTTCAATTGGTTCATTCGTTATCGAGAAATTCGATTCGTTTTATTTGAGATAACACTGAAAAAACGCTGTCGTTTCTTTTATTGAGGAAATCAACATCAAACAATATTGATGGGAACGAAATTAACGGATTGCTTGCTCAAAATGCCCTTGACCTAGTTCCATACAGTCGACTTTCGAAACCTTTCCTCACATTATTCAAGATGTTCGGGGTCAGCTATCGGCATTCCCGAACAATCCATTGTCACAGCTCTGCTACACGTGAACTGAGAATATTGGTGAATATGGAATTTTTTTCGAACGTGGACAAACTGAGACAGTCTTTGAAATCTTTAATGAGTGGCCACCCTGTGAACGTTTCGAAATCGACGACAGTCTTAGTTCTTGCTGTAATGGTAGTTGAAGCTAATCGCATAACAAAAAGTAGATATAGTTGGCCTCTGGAACCTACCACGAATTACAATTTATCCATATGTGTTTACTGCGTTCCAACATGTTTTTTTCATTCATTTATTTATTTATTCGACGGGTATACTCACCCAATAATAGTAAATATTAGAAAATATTTGAGATCATTTACAAAAATGTTACTAAATACCAAAAACAGATTAAAAATATTGTATTAAATACAATTTCACAATGTAGGAGACATGAGTATATGTATAGATCATCCAGGAAGCGAGGAAATATATTGAAATCCTAGGACTATTTATTTATCTAGGCAAGAGATTGTTCCCCAATGGTTTTTTTAAATCCATAATTTCTTTGATGGAATTGTCGATGGAAAGTAGAATTTGATATGATTATAAAGGGGTTAACTGTACTGTAGAAAGAATAGAAATTATTGCAACCAACAAACTATCGGAATAATGAATGTGCTAGAGCTGCTGCAAGAATTTATAACACGAATAATCCAGACCACAACGTGAACCATCTATAATTTCAAACAGTTAATGGATAAATTTAAAACTCCGGGTTCGCAACAGAAAACATGGAGTATTCCATCCTATCAGAAATGAAGCAGTTGAAACTGCAGTTTTAGAACATGTACAAATGAATAATCGACAATCTATCAGACAATTAGCTAGAACGTCTGTTGTATCAGCTACTAGTGTTTTTCGAATTTTAAATTCTCAATAGAGATACATACTTGCAATTATTACAAGAATGTGTAGATGCTATGGACGCAAATTTTGGAAAATGATGACAGTTTGATAGAAAATGAAAGGGGTCCAGTGGAGTGGCCAGCTAAATCACCTGATGTCACACCGTTGGATTTTTTTGTGGGACACCTGAAGTGGAAAGTTTACGCTACTAAGCCTACAAATCTAGAAGAACTGTGACAGAGAATTGTTCAGGAATGCCGATTGCTGACCCCAGACATCTTCAATAATGTAAGGAAAGGTTTGGAAAGTCGACTATATTATTGTATGTTTTTTTTTTAAATAATACGTTCAACATCGAATTTATCGATAAGGAATAAACCAATAAAAAAAATACAGAGGTGATAGAGGGACAGGAGACCTTTCGAATAACGTATCAATAGACCCCACATGCCATTGAAAGAAATATGGGGGGTGGCTGCTGATCGCAAAGGGATGAAGTTTCGGGTATGAATTTTATATTAGAATTGGACCTCTTGAGAACAAAAATTGACCTGTTCTTTGAATTTTCTGATCTCCAGTCCGTTTCTGACTGAGGGGGATCAAGTTTTCGTTGGAACGCCATGTATAAATACCTGAAATGGATTGAAGACATTTTCAATTGATTTGTTCGTCTAAGTATTCTCAGTTGAGTACAAAACTGTATTTTACCTTTCAACAGAATATTTTGGTTTTAACCTCTCTATCCTATCAATATGTACAGGCTATCCACCATCCACCTTGAAAATTTGTTATTGGAAATTTCCTATATTAATCCGACACCATTAATTTCTTTCCATATGTTTTGAGTTACAATTTGATTTTGGTTCCATTGTAACAAAGTGAATGATGGAGATTTTTTTTAAGATATATTTCGAATCATCAAAGAAATATAGCTTTACAAGTACCTCCGTTTTGAATTATTTCAAAAATCAACAACTGTTCCTTGAAATATAAACATTTTCTTTGTATATCTTCTATTTCCTCACAGCCCTAACTCACGTATCAATAATAAACAGAATAAAATTATTTGTACCAGTGAATCCAGACTGATGTTTCACAAGCATACAAAAATACAGCGGATGTTTATAAAATGAATTTCAATTGGATTACATTATTTTAAAGTTGTACTTGAACTCGAGATTTCCATAAGTATCTGAAATCGGTACGTGATGGCTCTACTACTATGATGAACCCAGCTGTAATTTTCTCAGCCGTTGTTTGACAACAACGCAGAAAATTCAATATTGATCAATAGTGCTAAAATATAATTTGTTTCGAATAATAAAACAAATGATCACATGCAATTGGAAATCAGCAATGTTTCAGTATTATTTTTTTGATTAGGGTAATCAGAAAATAAGTTTTTTTTTTGTTAAGGCCATCAGGTACTTTCCATACAACCCTTATGTTAGATTTTTACTTCTTTCGTTTACATATGACAATATGAATACAACCATGTGTCACTTTTCGTAACCAATTTATTTTCAATATATGGATACGTTTAAATCACCCAAAATTTTGGTAAAAATACTACATCACTGTTTTGGTGTGAATGAGTGAACATATTATGATTTCAGGTATAGGAAAAATGAGCATTTTATTACGAATAATTTGATCAAGTTTTCGACAAAAAAATAACTATTGTTTAGCCACTTTCTCGAGACATACTGAAATGAATTCAATAAATGCTAATAAAATATGAAATTGAGTTGAATGTCCATCTCCTTCTAATTTTTACGAAATATTCAAAAGTTAAACACTATAAGAGCCATTTTTATCAATGCCAAGGCGCCGGCTTCCTACTATTTACTCAGTAAAATTACGAGTGTCTAATATCGTGTTAGGTTATTGACATTCTGGTGTTATGATAATGATTCGTCCAAACATCTCACCTGCTATGGATCAGAGCAACTACTATAAAAAAACGTGCTACTGAGCAAGGGGATTTTCCCCACTGAATTCACGCACCTTCCCAAATGATGTGCTGTAACCGACCGCTCAGCTGATTCATAACTGACCGTGGTGAACTTAATAATGTATGATTGTCATTAAACCAATGTATGTGTCATTTGATAAGGAGTTATTTATATCCCTGGTGTTAGAGATGAGCTGCAGAATTTAGTATAATTAGCACAAAAATAAGAATGAAAAGTTAAATCTTGTTTATTATTTTTTATTACAATCGTTTTCATATAGCATTTGCAAAAATCGTAAAATATGGCATGCATACTAAATCTATATACAAAAATTAAAGTTTAATGCACAAGGGAAACACGTAGTGCTAGAATATTATTTACAAAAACAGGCATAACAAAGTTCATGCAAAATTCAATCGAACTGATCAGATAATGGAGGCTATCAAGCGTGTGCGCATGAAGATGAGTGCAACATGAAGGGAAATCACATGAAGTTTATTATGCAACAATCGACATACAAACACCTACTACCTTAGTTGAAAAATGTTTGAATATGGAAATGATTCAGTCTTATACAAGAAATATCACAAAACTCACTCAAAGTTACCACTAAAGGAAGACAATCATTATAACACAATAAATATAAATATATGAGCCTAATATAAGTAAACAGGGCGGCCAATCTATAGATAACTTGTTCGATTCACATCAGACATAAAAATCGATACTAATCGCTTGGGGGACTACAAAAAAAACAACGAGATTAAACGAAATTAAGTTGAAACATCCAGTTTGCAACTGGTTGTTGGTGAAAAACAAAATAAATCCATCAAAAAATTCAAATCACCTTTTTCGGTTCATGATGTAGCTTGATTAACATTTTTATTTCTTTTTCGTTTTTATCTGAGATGAATAGTATTATTTTTATCAATGTAACTTATTTCCCAATCAAAAAGTGTTAACGCAGATTGGAATCGGTAACATTTTTCATATTGTCTATTGACTATGGAAAGTTCCGCTTTAAAAAAATTGTTAGACTGATTTTGATCAAAGAATATTTTAATGAAATAAACTTGACAGCGCCCTTATCAATAAATCACTACTTGTTCAGATTTCTCCATCGAGAATATAGGTATAAAAACACGGAGAAAAGTACGAAAAGACCAGCGTTTTTTAAGATGTCGCAATGAAGTTGCGAAAGTAATTTCATTCCTAGTGCATTTCGTTAACCAAGTTAACTTCATTGGTAGGATTACTAAACTGATAATAAGTACCAAACCAGTTATATTTATATCAATCCAATTATTATAATGATTAACATAATATGTATTATGGGGGTGATCCTAACTTGTAAACATGCCTGCGGTCAGGTATAATTACCGACAAATACCCATACTGATTAAATGTTTTTAATAATTTGTTGGAAAAGAACCAGTTCAAAATGTCCTTGAGACAAATATCTATTCTAGATCAACCTAAAGATAACAAAAAATTCATAAAAATTACACACGATTCAAGGCTTACGATAGGTCTCAATTAGTCAATCCTATTTTCCGGGATGTAAACCTTCAGCTTGTACATAGCAGTTCGAAAAATCTCCGAATGTTATTAGGAAACCCGACAAAATTTCAACTTTAGATAAATTAGGAATTTACGAAATTAGCTGTCAAAAATCAGATATTATGGCCCATGCTGAATATTCACGAGAAAATAAATCAAGTGTTGCTGATCATTCACCAGAAACCCATCATAAAATCAATATTCAAAATTTAAAATTGGTCAAACCTGTTGATGATTATAGAAAATTTGATTTTTATAAAAATATTGCTATATACAAAAACGGTTCAAGCAGGCCAATACTTAATAACAATAATGGTCCATTGTATTTGATACAAGTGATTAATAACATTTTTCCGTCGACCGTTTATTTACGATGTATTTCAACGCGCTCGTTGATTAATGACACCTGCTAATGAATGATTTTCTATTAATCAACGATTTACTTATATGCAACCCAACGTACATTGCTCCAATTATTATATTTATATAGTGACCTATGGCGTATGCAACCAAACATATTTATACTTACCCGCTAAAACATTTATTTTGAAATCGAGTAGCTGTGTTAGTACTATCTGTCATTATTTATTTCATTGTTGTAATTTCTTAAAATTCTACGTTTATTTTGAAATCAACAGATGGATAGTGACGAAGTTCTGTAAAAAAAAATTCAGAAAACATCAAATATATCAGTAAAGTTGTCAGTAGCATTAATAGCTAGATAGTCACGCAGCCGGCTGGTAAAATGCTGGTTTGAGTCCTGAGGTGATAGCAAAGTCGAGGGTTCAATCCCCAAGTGGTACCATTTTTTTTTTTTGAAAATTACGGTCAACGGAAAATTTTTGTAACGAACTCGTGAATTAAAATGGCGATTAACAATCTCGAACATTAACGCGCTCGCCCGCTCACGCGTTAAAATATCTCAATTGTTAATCGCCCTTATTAATACACTTATTTGTTAAATAACCTTATCAGTATGGGTAGTTGTAATTATTATACCTTGCCGTAGGTATGTTTAAAAGTTAGGATCAGCCCTATGTTACATATTATGTTAATTATAATAATTGGATTGATATAAATATAACTGGTTTGGTACTTATTATCAGTTTGGTAGATAATTCTACTGAAGAAGTTAACTTGGATAACGAAATGTGCATCTAGGAATGAAGGGTGAAGGAGAAAGCTATTTTCTGTTCTCATTGAGTGACACCACATGCGTGTAATACCCACTTTTCTAAAGAACAAATAAAACGATGGAAATCAGTTACTACAGACAATACAAACGTCATTTATATAAGATAAAAAGTAGATTCAACCCAGCTTTAGTGACTTTCTCCGCAATTCAATAATTTTCAGTCTGATTACCGATTGAAACATGTTTTGTCTTAATGTTTGCACAGCTAAGTTTCTATACAGGGAAAGTTGAATTGCAGCATTGACTTATATTGTTGTCATTTCATGGTATATATGGAATGAAAACCAATTTTATTCAATGTATAGTAAATATGTGAACAAGTTCTGCCCAAATGGCGCCCTCGATTTTTTAATATACATTTTTATTTAATTTAACAAAAAAAAACAGATAATTTCATCACGGTTACTGGAATAAATAATATTTTTTAATATAATAAATAATGAATACTATATAAACTTCAATTCAATTACAGTACACTAACACGACCCGAAATATATTGCGAAGTACTCAGATTTGATTTATGTTTTTAACCATATGAATAATTTAATCAATCGTAAAAAAGTTATCGAACTGGAGTCGTTATAAATGAAATATTTGGCTCCATTTTTCACTATACTTCAACAAACTAGATATTAGTGATACCTAGTGTAAGCTAGATATAATTATCATTAGCATTATTGTTTCCTTTTTCATTATTTTTTCACGAACCCAAGTATTTTTCAAGCATCACTGAACCTAAGAATGGAAGTCGAAGAACAATTTTGAAAACAAATTTTTTCAAACAATAATATTACTCAAACTTTCCCTTCTCATGCTTTTTCTATTTTACGGTCTACAAGTACAAACAAATGAGTGCTTCTTACCCCTACGAATCAGTGACTAAACTTCACAAAGTTACATTCCGTATCGCTACTATCGGATACAAAACTTTTGCTACATTATGTGTCGATGATGTGAAACGAACAAACTCACAAAAACTTCATACAATCAAAACAATCGGCCATATTCATCAAGTTATCGGTTGCTGCTCTTCCACCAAGCTGTTAATCTGTGAATATGGCCAATCACCAAAGCAAAGGGAGGCAATAGGACGGGATGAATGGACCCACTACCAACTAACATCATCCAGAGGCTACTGAAGAAATGATGTAGAAAAAAACTCGGTACGAGATAGGGTAAGGGGTGAATGTTTCATTGATTCGCGGCAAGAGAGGCACGTGGTTTGTTTTTGTCACAGTGGCGTATGGCTGTCTTGAGGAGGGAAATCAAAAAATCAGAATTACAAAAAAGTAGTGAAGTATTTTATCATTTTTAAATCTATCGTTATAAACGTGCGATTATTTTAACACGTTTGAAACATTTAGATCAAATTAATGTCAACTAACCAAAAATTGCAGCATATTTTTAGGTAAAACCACGTCTTTCGGTATTTCATATAATTATTGAAAATATGTTTCTATTTATTTTAAACTTCTCAACTCTTACTGCTATTGAAATATGAAATTATTGAATGGCGTTGTAATATCGAAAGAATTGAGCTAGCTGCTTTTTGGCGTACTTACCACTTTTTAAAGATTATTTGGTCCGTTTTAAAAACTTTTTGCGTTTTAGCGTTGAAACAATGACGTCATAGACGGAATGTTTTAAAACCTAATGCAAAATTTTTACCCATATCGTTTTCGCGATTGTCAAAGCTATGACGTAAAACTGAAGTTTTTAAAACATTAGTGAATGCGGTTCAACGCCAAAAAAAGCTCTGAAATCCGAAAGATTATAGATTCCAAAGATACTTTTATCTATACTACAACAATAAATGACAAATAATGATTGTTCATCGCAGTTGAATGTTGTCTATACCGGGTGGCTACGGAATTATTGCCCACGGAATTTGAGGTAGGCTTGTGAAAATTGATATATCAATATAATGACATAAGAGCTAGAATTTGAGCATATTACATAACCATCAAGTTAACTTCCGATCTGACCGGAAGTAACATCAACTTTATTATTTTACATGGCAACACAATTTTTTTCTTTTCACGTTATTCAACATTCAATTCCCTTCCTAATGACATATCACGAGTTAGTATTGAACTAGAAATAAGATCAGAAAAAAATTATTATTGAAATTTACTTAGTAGGCCGTATAGAAGCAAAATGAAAACCAAAAAAATGAAAAGTTGGCTATGGAAACCATACGTCACTTGATATCAGTCGTTTCCATGGGCAACTTTTCATTTTTAGGTTTTCATTTTACTTCCACGGCCCACAATAATATTTTAGTATTTTTTTTTTATCTTGTTTCTTTTGTTAGACACCAACTTGCGATATGTCTTTAGAAAGGGAATTTAAAGCTGGATATCGAGAAAAAAAATTGGTAGGAAGGTAACTTTGTCATGTTGAAATGCTCAAATACTAGCTCCTATGCCATTATGTCGATGCTCTTAATTTCACAAGCCTATACCTCATACAATACAAGACAGATATTCCCTAGGAAATAATTCCATAGCCACCTGGTATATCTAATTATGATATTTTATTTTGCATGTCTGCATTGACATTTTCCAGTGTATACATTTTGTTATAATTCATTAAACAATGCAGAGAAAATAGTTTTAAATTTTGCTCGAATTACACTTGCTAAAATAAATGAAAAAATCCACACGGACAAGTTGACAAGTTTACTTCTATGAGAAGTTCTCCATTTTATTTGCCATATAGAGTTCATGATATACACGTATACAAAATTAATCATTTTAGTATTGTACTTATTCGTGGTAAATAAAAATATTAAAATAATTTGAAAAGTTGTTACTCAGTTAAACGAGTGACGTGTGTCGATAGAAGTGAGTTTGATATATAGATGCTATAGGTCTACAAAACCCCAATCAGTCCCAAGAAAACGTTTTGGGAAATTTTTAGTATAGTATTATGAAAAACGGGTGTCGACTAGTTTAATAGGAAAATAATTTTTTTTTTGTGTTTTCGTAAATAATTTTTGAATTAATCGATATTTGGACAAACATTGGTATTTGGAAATTTTTTTAAATGAGAAATTCAAATTTGATCTTAATTTGGCCCTTATTGTAGGGGACGCCACCTATAGGTCTTTGTATCCTTTGGAAAGTCAAAATTTTGACGTGCGTGTGTCACATTTTCTAGAAGAAAAATCGATGTATCTCAAAAATCAATGACGGCTTTGCAAACTCGTGCTTATATGAACTTTACACCCTGTATATCATGTCAGTAAGTTACTGAAATCGGATAAAAACTGAGTTGTCGAGTTTCGGAAAGATAGTCTTTGAATCTCACAATCTCGTAGTATAAGGTATTTTTTCGCAACAGTACTTTTTGTATGAGTGACAAAAAAATTCAGAGTATTTCACCGACCCTTTTTTCCATTAGATCAAGGCGAAAGTCCCCAATTCACCTATACGAGCCCTAACAAAACATATTATATGCCTCTATTAGAGTATCTCGAAAACTAACAATGCTTGCAAAAATATTTAATTTTTCCTAAGACCACATAGGAAAGTAACGTCTATCGCTCGTATAGTTCCTCGAAAAGAGGCTTACATCCACAAGAAATTATTTTCCGCACATATACGGTAAGCTAATACATAATTTCTGTTTTAATTTTAAAATATAAAAAAATTTACCCGACTCGCGATCTCTTTCTTGATAGAGAGCTTAATTCTTCACATAGTGAGCTAATTGGCTGTTTATATATCTTCTGAAATTAACTTTATATGAAATATTTTATGAATGGTATAATTAAGTAAATTTTGTCTAATTATGATTTTGATTTCATAGTTATTTAGGTCCAGTGAAATATTTTGCATTTCAAAATAAGTAACCAAAATTGATGCCTTTTTGTTCGATTTTCTTACACACATATTAATAATAACGATAGATAGTATTTGGTAAATTATCGCGTGGTCGTGCGAAAGTATTTTCCAACACTAGTGAAAAAATATCACTTTCCGCACTCGTAATTCAATAAAACCAGGTATTAGGTACAGAATTCTCTTTTCTAAAATGGCATCAATCAAAGAATAATTCGATTTTTTTCCATCCCCTACCCCATCTACAGTTTCATACGCCACTGAAAACTTCCCCTAGCATTACCAGATTTCCGTATCTGTAACGGACGCGGATAGCACCCTTACTCTATTTTCCGTACTATCCCTAGGAATGATTACGCGAGTGGGGGAAGCGAGCAGCATTTTCTGCGCGTGCGCCTGACTGTAAACGTGACACTGCCGTTCACAAAGTTTCGGCGAAACCACGGGAGAAACGCTAGCGGGATAATTTATCCTTTCGCGCCAAAGCTCGCTCGCTATCTCCTTTTCGATGCGATCTTCGATGGCCAGCTTTTCGATTTTTTTGTTCAGACTGGCCAACGTGATGGGCGCGTTCGCGAATCTGTAGCTGTCGCTACGTTTGATCTTGCGGTCGTTTTTAACTTTTTTATTGGCTGTGTTTAGAGTTTTGGTATGTGGGCGAGGGGTGAAGGTGTTGGGGTTTCGGTCCTTACCTTTGTCGTGAGCAGGCAAAGCGGATCCAGCTGTGTTATAGTTGGGCCCCCTCTGGGCCAAAATCCTAGGAGAGTTCGGCGTTATTACTTCGGTGGGTTTCGGAGACAGCGGACGATTGAACTCCAGGGAAGGCACTGCTGTCACCATCTGATTCTGCGTGTTGGTTATCGGCCTGATTGACTTTATAGCCCCCCGAACCGGAAGCGGACTCATGCTGGGGTTGTTCGTCGGTTTAACGTTCTTTCCAGGAGCGAACGTGGTATGCGCTCCTTTTCTTCTTCTCAAACTATCCGAACTGTAAACAACTTTACCTTCAGCGTCTAGCAACACCCTGGCGCCTTGTTTCTTTCGTTCTAAAGAGTCCAGGTTTGTGTAGGTGATGTTGTTGTTTTCGTTGCAAGGCAGTTCGTCGAGACTGACGTATTCCGTGTCGCGTATCTTACCAGACAGAAGGTTCGTCAAATTCTTGTTGACGATATCGTTGGCGTAGTTAGATTCCTCGGAGGATATAGCTTTCTTCTCGTTGTTGTTCCTCACATCGGCAATTGTAACGTATTCTCCGGAATCGAATAGAACATCGTCGATCTTCTTCTGGTCCTTGTACGTGCTGGGGGACTTACTCCTGTCGCGTTTGTGCGCGAAGTTGACGATGTTCGTTTTGAGTCGCCCGAACATGTTGGGCAGCAGAGAAGCTTTGATAATGGGCTGACAAGGAGATTTATTTAGGCAAGTTTCCTCCTTGACCGTCACCGTACCACCGCTCGGGCTAGGCGCCCGAACGTTGTTGGAGCTGGAAATAACGTTGTCCAGACTACTTTTCGGCTTAGTAACTCCATCGGGCTGATCTATCCTCTCCACAGTGGCATAGCCAGACTGCTGATTGACTGTTATCAAGGAAAATTTATTGGAACCATTTACCGTCGTGCTAATTATGCGATGTACATCTCCGGTTTCTTCGTCGCCTTGGACTTTACTCCCTTTACCATCACCCAACCGTTCGCTACTGTCTCTTCGATTGAAGCTGTTCCTCTCCTCTAGCTGTTTTTGGTAGTTCTTAGTCGAAGAGTTGCTGCTGTTTTCGCTCTCGTCGTCACTGTGCGGCGGTGTGATAACGCACATTGAAGGAATTCTGCTGGAGTTGATCGTGGTTTTGATGCGGATCCTTTCGATTCTTTCTGGGCCTTCCATATCGGAAGATTCCGAAAAATCGAAGTCGGAACTGGTTCGAACGCCGTTGGGACTACTTATCGACTCTATGGGGGAACTAGAGGTGTTGTGTCCACTGTCTGGCGAAACGTCTCCGTCATTGGTCTGCTTATGCACGAGAGCTACGACCACCGGTTTCATATTGGACGCGGGGCTGCGTTTCACAGTGCCCGTTTTATCACTGAAATCCCTCTCCAAGGAGCTTTCGGGAGATCTATTGGACGATTTGGTCAAGGAACTTTTTCGTTCTGGAACAACGGGGCCGATCACCAGCGACTTGTTGCTGTCGGACGCGCGTAAGGTGGTGCACACGGTACCAGCCGAGCTCGTTGTAGTAGACGTGGAGCCTTTGCCGAATAATTCGTACTCGTTTTCAGCTGACAGTACCGTGGAACCGGAGTTTGAGAATGCCGACGTGGAATGTAGCGGAGTGGGTGGCGTGTCCTCTTCCTTGAGAGTTTTCAAACCACTGTCCATGTGGAAGGAGGTGTAATATCCTTCCGTATCGCAAGAGTACACCGAACTCGTCTCGCCGTCTTCGTGCAAGTCGTGGATGATGTCAGGAGTCAGAGTTCCTTCGCTGGTTACGCTGCTCGAAGTCGACGTATTGTTGAACCTCCTCCTGCTGTTGACCGAGCTTGGTTGGTGGTTGAGCGAGTTGCTGGACGTAGCTGCCGATGTCGTAGACTTCGGCTGGGTGGTTGTGGTGATTTCCGAGCCTATGGAGGCCCTCCCGCTCTCGGAGCTCGCACTCCAGTTACCGCTCGACGAATGCGGCTCATCTTTGTTTCCGCCGGTCCTCCTGAGACGCCTCTGCACCGAGCTGTCCCGCAACTTGACTGCTATGTTCATAACAGACGAAAGAGCAGTAGGAGTCGGTATGTGTATGCTCGATTTTTCCGATGACGATATAGACGCGTTGCGTTCATGGGTTTTGCGTTCCTTGTCCACGTCCCGTTTCCTTTTCATCGTCACCGTTTCGTAGACGTTGAAGTCGTCAATGTCATCTTTGATTCTGGCTTCCGCCTTGGTTTCCGAACTCTTGTTCATCAGCTTGTCATATCTGCTCTTGCCCCATTGTTTTAGCGTGTTGAAGTGTGACTTTTTAATTTCCGGCGATTCTTTCTTGCTGGATGCCCGCAAGATATCGCTACTTTTGCTCCTACTTACAGCACCACTAGTCGAAGTTTCAGTCTCATGGTTATATACCGGTGAGGATGGCTCTTCCCTGTTGAGGAACTGCTATTAGTGTTTGCTGGATGCAAGTGTTCATGTTATGTGAGTGTACAAAATGCCAATATGACCGGAAATATTTACAAATTTTAATTTTTGAAAAGCCAAACAAACATGCTCTGTTATTTTCACAAATTATTTCTTGTTCCAATAGTTTCTTTAAGAAATATTTCCATAGCCAACACTCAATCAGACAATTAGTACGTGTAAACATAATCACCCAATACGTTTACTTACCCTGCGGTTAAGGCTTCGCGGATTTCTTTCTGATCGGTGCCTGCGAGCGTATTCCTTCTCCTGTTACGCGGTTTCCTGCTTCTGGTTCTCCTGCGAGTGTCGCCATCTGTCGTGCGGTTCACTACTTCTCCTTGCATGAGCGAGCGCCGCTGAACTGACATCCGATCGAAGTTTCTTCCTGATATATCCACTGCGACGATCTCGGCGGGGAATCTGTAACAATAGAATTAGTTCAGCGCTCAGATGAAAGATGCCGCCTAATGACACAAAACGAAACTTATGTAATTTAAAGTCTGAGAAGTAAAGATGATAACAGTATATTGAAAAATTTCAAATTGCACCCTGTACATTTTTAGCATTATCTCATAGAATGTCTAATTGTAAATTCACCACTTTTTTCCGATTCAAAATCTGTTGATGAATAGCTGAGGAAATTTATATTTAAAATTTTAAATCTTGATACCCATGGAAATTTGGTTGAGTTGAAAATCCGCTAAAAAAAGGAGTAAAGATTTCACTTTAGTTGAAGGTTCAACAAATTACCTTATTTAAACAAGTGTTCGAAATAGAGACCTTCAGCAGTAACATAAGCTTCAAATCTTGTCTGCGACAAGCGACAAGCATTTTGAATGTTTTTCTTCAGATCCTCTAAGTCTTGGGAATTACTTAGATATACCATATCCTCTAAGTTTCCCCACAAGAAAAAATCTAAGGGGGAAAAATCAGGCGAACGTGCAGGCCACCGTATCAGAGGAAAAGCATTGGCTATGAAATTATTACCAAACCTGTTTTGGAGGGAGTTAGTAAACATGTGTGCGTTGTGAGTAGGTGCTTCATCCTGCTGTAACTATATTTGTTGACTTTCAAGCAACGGTATTTCTACTAAGAATGTGGTCTGAGTTCTAGGAAGTGTAATTACCTTTCTTCCATTAACGTTGCTTCATAAAAATAGGATGCAATGATCCATCCATCCATCAACCAATCCACAACAAACATTGACGTTCCAAATGTTTCGAAATCTAGGCTCCATTACCCAATGTGGATCAACAAGGGACCAATCATTAGACTTATGCCTATTAATGACCCTATTATTGTGGAACTTGGCTTCATTACCCCACATTATTTTAGTTAAAAATGCCTTGGGCACGAATGTTAAAGAGGCGGTATTATTATTATTAAAATGTGAATTTTATTGCCTTTGCTATGACGATTTTGTTATGACGACTAACCAAAACAAGAACTCACAACCCAGACCTAATATAGGGAAAATAACGAATACGGAAAACTATTTCTTTTCTTTACTTTTCGTATGATACATATACAGGCCGTTTCTTTTATCATGTGGTAATATTGCTATATTCTAAACCGTAATAGATACAAAGACGATTAAATGGGAAAAAATGTAACTATTGTGGTGAGCAGTACATTGGTCAGAGAAAATCTACGGGGACTCTCGCCCTTCCCGACTTATACAGGGAAAACTGAAAATGCTGTTTTCGGTTTTTTACGAATAGAATGGTTTTTTCAGAAAATATGAAAAAATGAAAGAGGAAAGTTTTATTGTATTCAAAGTGTACTAGAACTACGTAATGATAAATTTTTAATTAAACGTTTCGTGTCAACACGGCCACCATCAACTATTTTTTTCAAATATGGACCTGTCTCTTTCATCACAAATATTGATAAAGCGATGAAATCACAATTCAGTGACATTTTTATAGCGTTTCATATAAAATAACTGGCATCATCAGTGACAACAATTTTTTATTACGGTCCTGTCGTTAGTTCTTTTGTAAATTGTTTTGTAGTATAAATACAAGTTTCATAGATACATTCATTCAAAACGTCACTGATAATTTTTATATCGAAGCGTTAGATTCTGTGGAATTCATAAACAAACTAACGAAAGGACCGTAATTAAATATTGTTGTCACTGATGATGCTAGTTATTTTATATACGTTATAAAAATGTCGAGTGTGATATACCACTGAATTGTGATTTTATCGCTCTATCAATATTTGTGATGATATCGACAGGTCCGTATTTGAAAAAAATTGTTGATGATGGCGGTGTTGACACGAAACGTTTGATTAAAAATTTATCGTTACGTAGTTCTAGTACATTTTGAATACAATAGAACTTTCCTTTTTCATTTTTTATATTTTCTGAAATAACAATTCTATTCGTAAAAAACCGAAAACAGCATTTTCAGTTTTCCCTGTATAAGTTGGGAAGAGCGAGAATCCCCGTAAATTTTCTATGACCAATTTACTGCTCACCACAATAGTTACCTATTTTCCAATTTAATCGTCTTTGTATCTATTACGGTTTAAAATATAGCAATGTTACCACATGATAAAAGAAACGGCCTGTATAGTCTAAACAGGAGATATTTAGAGCAGGGAAAAATTCACAAACCACTATTTCTATTTATTTATTCATTCATTTAATGGATAAAAGTTGTGAAGATGATTTTGTGAATCTTTCCCTACCTTATCTGACATAATTCAGTGGTTATTTCTGGAAAAGTAATAGTTGATTTGGTTATTATTTGATTTTCTTCTGTTTATAAATTTGAAACACCCCCTTTTTGTATCTTACAGTGAGTGCCATAATATATACTTTATACAGTCTTAACAATATATTTTATAAACGATCTTTATTCGCTGGCGTATCATAATAGTTTACCTATCAATTTGGAGGTTGAAGTTCTGTTTTTTGAATCAAATTAGGTACTTAATTTTTTCTTATAAAGTTATTCATGCTGAACTTCAGAAATTTTCTAATTGAATTTCGTCATAGTAAGTATTAGGACTTTTGAACTTCATTTATGATCCTAGGACCATATAAAACTTCTTAAACAGTGAAATTAAGTTAGTTTCACTTGTCTTGTGTTTCGTTAAGATAGTCAACATCATGAGCTTCAGGCTTGAGTGATATCGACGTAGTTTTGATGCTTCAGTATACTTTCCATTGTTTTTCAAAAACAAAGAGTAGATATTTTCACTTAAATAATTTCTCATTATCATATCTTTGCCATTCACTCTAATGTTAGTCACCCCATTGACTGTTTTATTGGCTTTTGACATTCGTTGCCATTAGATGATTCTAATCTTCGTAGTTGTGACAACGCATGTAGGCAATTTACATGTACAACTCAGCTCATTTTCTATTCATTTTGATGTAGTACCACGTACAATCATTTACGTCTGAGTGAGTCATTCTTGGATGTATGGTGTTATACTGTGTGTATTGTCTCTATGGTCCTGATTTCATTTATATACTTTTATTTAAATTTTCGTCATAGTTCTGAAGAAGCGAATATAAATCGGTAAACATTAGTAAAGGTGTAGTAGCGAACATATCTCTAGTGTACTTCAATCTTCAGTCGATGCCGTTGACTGAACCAGGTCGCCAAGTATTTCACCTGGAATTCCGGTATTCAGGCTAATATTGTGGAAAACTGTTGAAGCTAATAAAATCGAGCTGAGTTGTGTATTGGTTTTGTCTAAAATTTCGTTTTATTGAAGAGTAAATTGCATTTCAGTTGTCGAGAAGAACTGTACCTAATCATCGCAAAATAGATAATAATAATAATAATAATAGATTTTATTGACCTAAATAGCTATAACAATCAAAATCAAAGTACAGCAATGAAAATAGAATATCCTATCAAATGGCAGGATTCAAGGTATGACCATGTTAGATGTTCCGTGATCAGACCTTGCTCTTCCATCCAAACATAAAATGAATGAAATGAGATGACGTATTTGTCTATAACAACAACGATATTTGTGATAAACTGTTTTGTAATATTACTCTTTATGAATTGAAAACTTCCTACAACATTATTGATTTAATAGTTTATGGTTTTTTCTTGGAAATACTTACTTAAGCGCTACGACTTGGAGTTGTTCTTCTGGAGATGGTAGTTTATGGTCAATAGCCTCGTCGTCTGATGCTATCGTACCGTCAGTGATATTGCCATCAGTTACGGTGATATTCGGTCCAATACGGTTAGTACAATCCGGTGTGACGGTTATGTCACCCAAAGCTTCGTTCGACGTCCATCTTCTGAGTTCCTCTACGGCAGCGGGCTGGAAAAAATAACGACATAGGTTAGAATGGTTTCAAATCAGATAAAGGCATTCAAAACACAATGAAACGGGTATGAGGATTTGCTTATGCAATAGTTATATCTGTCAACTGGCTGCACCCTTACGAGAAACCTCAGAAATCTTCGAGAAACTCGTGCGAGATGAGGAAGATGAGGCCCTTACCTTTTAACGTGTAATGTAATGCACAGACGATATTTCAATCTATTTATTATCGTCCAAGTACGTCGTTCACCAATTCAAATCGATGCGAAAAGAAACTGGAAGTATCGAGTATAATCCTCGATTTATGAAAACGAGACATTTAAAAAATTAGGTAATAGTATAAAACAAGACACTTTTATAACATTGACAGAGTATTTCTTACACTAAATCCCTTTTGGAAGGAAAATTCTAAAGGTTGGTATAAGAATGTGACGATTAGAATTAATGAAATTTCCAAATGGACTGAATGCTTAGTAAAACGCATTGGTAAAGGTGTTAAACGTGTCAAAATTATAAATTACTCAAATTGAGCGCCAGCGGCTGGCGAATTAAGTAAGTAAAAGCGGAATTGAAGTACAAGCTCTAATAAAAATAACAGGACACAATTCATCATCAACAAAACCATACTCACAAGTTGACAAAGAGTATCATTCGAGCATTATTCAATCAATTTGGAAAAACAAAAAACTTCAACATCTACTACAAAAACAAATTAGTTGTGGCGCCCGCAGCGTCATCACTGTTTCTACTATGAATTTCAATACTGCGTTTTTAATAATTGTACATTGAAATACAAATGTTTTTCTTTTTAATGTTTCGTACATAAAGTATGAAGTAAGGTATAAAGTAAAAATTTTTTATTCATTAAATTGTCCTGTCGAATAACCCTCGATGTTTGTATTGATATCAGGTAGCCTTCAAATTCAAAACTGTTTGACTCAAACAACTTTCAACCTAAAAACGCACCTTCGGTGGTGGTGAAAAATTATGCATCATCCAGTGGGAACCCACAATTTGAATACAAAACAAATACTTCCTTTGAAATGAGAAAAAAACATACGGAAGGAACTCATATGTAAAAGTCCTCATGTTCATTGCCCTGAAGATGGCTTTATGAAAGTCGAGACGTCGGCAAGTATGTCTAAAGATATTCAGCAAATAAATACATGCACTTGATTTTATAATCAATGGAGATCTTGTTCAACCTTTCGAATAAACGTTAAAGTAGACAGACAGAACAGCCATCTGAGTAGCCCCGGTGGCGTCAATATTCACAAGAGCGAGTTGATTAAAAGTTGAAGAATTTTATTATAAAACAGAAACGGCGAGTAATTCGTGAACTGAATAAATTTTAAAAAATTATCACAACATGTAATACTAAAAATATTATACCGTTGGTATTTCATTCGCGAGAAGCCAATAGTAAGTAACTAGGGTTAATCTCTTGGATAACATACGGTAATTCAAGGAACTATGAGATAAATCTTGCTATTACCGATCCATCAATCTGTCACACCTGTATGAAATATACTATTTTCCGCACTGGTTGGCCAATATACTATTTCCAGCGCATCAAAATATCCGAAAGAGTGCCTGATTCGAATAGTGACGCCAGAGTCTTCATAATAATTTATTCTACATCAATCTGTCACACCTGTATGAAATATACTATTTTCCGCACTGGTTGGCCAATATACTAATTCCAGCGCATCAAAATATCAGAAAGAGTGCCTGATTCGAATAGTGACGCCAGAGTAATTTATTCTACAGCTTTTGATAATTTTGACAATAAATTTGTCCATTGTCAACAACTTTTTTGTTTTTCAACTAGAAGATAGCTGATTCTATCTACCGTTCCTTGAGCACGTAAATCTCTCTAGTCTGATTTGAACATCCAGCCAGTAGCAATTTTATCGAGTCAATTTGTATATATTTGAGATTGTTTTTTGGAATGCTTTTTCGCCTACTAAACGACTATGATCCGACAATCAAGGGAATCGGTCACCAAACCTCAAAAACTTCTTACCACGAAGTTGAGACTTTGAATCCGGTGTGCTGAGCCCAATTTTCTAAGCTATTTGCCATTAAAACACTCCTTTGAAATTGATTGCATCACAAGCAAATGTAATCATATTTCAAAGGAACAAAAACAAACTACCGTCTCTCCCATTTCCTGTAAACTATCTGAAAATATGAACTCTTTCATGTTCAACGCCAACTCGACACCTATGTATCTGCATAATTTGAGTGTTTTATCTATTTATGCCCACACGTTCCGTGTTTATTGATATAATACGATATATTGCCAAGAAGTGAATATTATGTCAGGGCAGGCCATATCACATAAGAGTGTACAACGTTCATTACTAATTCCCTTTGTGTGCATATGAAACATGCATGCTGAGATGAAATCAAAAATAATACATACAATTTCGGTTATTTATTTATACGTATTTTAACTTCCAACCAGATATCGTTCTTATTTGGTTTTACTCACAAATCAAAATTCTAGGTATACGGAATTAATATCGAAATTACTGATGCCAATAATAATGAGTCACTGGAATAAAGTGGCAGGACAACGACAAGCGAAAAGGCTAGTGAGCCCATCGCCTAGGAAACCTAAACAGCTTCTCAAGTTGGACAAGAAAGACTTGATACTGGAAACTGTCCTTTGAAGTTTCACTTTAAAGAAATGGGCAAATCATACAGTTATAGATGCTGCTACTGCCAGAACTTTGCTGACACTGATCGAGTTTTTGTGAGGCCACATAGCCTTACGACCTCCGTTACCAATCTAATCCAATCGAATCGCTAGTAATGTTGGAAGTTAATGCCGAATGTCTAATATTGAAAAAATAACTCGCGTTACATATATTTAGTATTAAATGTATTGTAATGATTTCGAGAGCGGCCTCGAGACCGGCCCTGATTGCCTCATTAGTTATGCACCAACTATGACTCATCGCCAAGAACAAGCTCGAATAAAATCGATCGCTTCCATTTCGCTTCTACAGCCATCTGTATGAATCGTTCTATAGTCCCGATTGATCGAGAACTGTAAATAGAATATGCATGCGGGTATATAAGACGCTGGAAGCAGAGAGCGGAGAGAGTCACAGAGAGTTGCAAATATAGTTCCAGAGTCCGCAGATAGAGAGTAACAGTAAAGGTAACTTGAAATAGTGACTGCGAAATAAATTATTGTTTAAGACGAGTTACAAAATGAAGTGTTTGCAAAGTGGAAAGTTTTGCTCGTCGCGGGACAATAAACTGAAAACTTATTGTGTGAAATAAATAATAGACTGTTATCTTGGTTAAAGACAATAAAAGACAAAATGTTTCCGAGGAGAGTTCACCTGGTTGACCTAGAAGTAAGAATTGAAGCAAGAATTAGAGGAGCGTGAATCAGAAACAACTGGAAAGAAGGCCGTACTCCAGAAAAGACTTGCAGATGGACTGATTGAAGAAGGACAAGACCCCGAAACTTTCTTATTCGAAGTTTCTGGAATTGATTTGAGTTCCATAATGAATAAACTCGAAGAAACTACTAGGTAAGTCTCTGAAAGACGAACTCCAACAAACTTCGATAAACTTGGAAGATAAATTTCTGGAAAATTCAAATATAGTTTGAAGGAAGAGCTCCAACAAAATTCGGTGAGTTTGGAAGATAAATTTCTTCAAAATTCAAAGAGTCCGGAGTAGAAATTTCTAGATAATTCTGTCAGCTTGAGAGAAGAACTTCTAGAAAATTTGAATAGTCTGAAAGAGGAACTCCAAAAGAAGTTTTTTGAAAATTCAAATAGTTTGAAGAAAGAACTTCAAGAAAAGCTTGAATAAATTTTTGTTTGAGACGTGATCTAAAATAAAATAACAAAATTAGTTTAGTGCATTTTTACTACAGTATCAAACACCCTTGACTCTCGCATTCAACAGGTGTCGTCAACAGTAGACAGCTGTTTCTGCCTTTTACTATCACCATCAATGTGTGATAGTCTTCCTTCAAGATAGAGAGCAAATCCATCAAGAGAACTGTTAATTCGTGTATTGAATATATTCAGAATTTTTGTGATTTTATTGATATAAATGAGCTGAATGACTTTCATAGCCAATTACATCAGCGAAGGCAAGATGCTTTCATTTAGTGAAAGGTGTTCAGAAACCGTTATCATCTTTAAAACCTCCGATCAAGTAACACAACCTAGATGAGTAATACTCAAATAGAACTGAAGGTAACATCTTTTCATAATGTTATCCCTCAAATCATGACATTATTGCCATTTCGCAATGTTTTAAGGATACAATAAGCACGTCAGCTAGATTTTAATATCTGTCGGGTATATTCATGGCAACGAAAACCCAAAAATACTGTCTTGGATGAAATATATAAAATATATAGCAATAAGAAGGCACATTGCAGCTTCTTCGTTGTCGATATAGTCTGGTCAGTACGGCAACGATGCATTTGAAATATCAAATGTCAAATATGACAGAACAACTTATTGGAGTGAATAAAGGGCAACCGAATTGGAAAAGAGAAAAATTAATGAATTATGAAAAAACATGTCAGTTAGAGGCTCTAATTTAGAGTATCGGCTGTTCTCAAAATCCTGTGGAGATGATTCCATCATAATTTTAGGTTTCCATTCCATATTTGGTTTCCATTATTTCTATTTTATTGAACCTCAATATTTCTGTGAATAACACACGACACTGCCGTTGGGGGAAGATGTCCCTTACACACAAATATTAATGCGTGTGCGGCGAGTTACTCATCTAGGTTGTGTTATTTGATCGGAGTTTACAACAATTTGACATCTGAATCAGTTCGTCAGTTACTTAAAAAATTTGCAATTTCACATCTATTAAACGAATAATTTAGAGTAAAGAATAAATGTAAAGTATTGCTGAGTTTTATCTTAAATTTTGCCATATTTTCAAAGTTCACATTGTAGAATCTCTCATAATTTCATCAGTTCATTAATATCAAAGAAATAAAATTACGAAAATATCATCGTAATGAGATCTACAATTAATAGTGTCGTCGCCCTTGACGGGTATTTTGGTCTTGAAATTACACCTCATCCAGAAGTTATTTCAAGAGTCTTCACGTAATACTCTCAGTACTTCACGAGAAAACTTTTCGTGCTCGTTTATTAGACTATGTTTAACTTGCTTTCTAGTGGCGTCCAAATAATTTAAAAATTCTTTACCTTCCCATTTTCCTCATTTGTGTATAAGAATAAAATTTGAAACTTAAAGACTCTCATAGCAGGTCATCAATAAGTGAAAGTATTTAAACATGATCGGACAAAAATGGCCCAGGTTTTTATGTTTTCTGTACCCACCAAATTCATTGACTTCACAGTTTCAGGGTTTGAGAAGAGAATTTATCATTTTCTTAATGTAATGAATGACCCGAAACAAATAATGATTTTGAATAATGGGAAAGCAAATATATCACTTTTAATATCTTGCAAAATCTAAAGGCGATTCCAACTCTATGAAGTGATTTAAAAAAGCGATACCAATCAAAAATAATATCGGAACAATTGGGCAAGTTCTTAAATTCATCGATGAGCATTGCATCCTTATTTAACTAATAGAAAATGACAATGACAGCACCAATGCTCATTATCCATCGATGAATTTTAAAACTCGTCCGTTAACATTATGAATAACAATTTGGGACGGAACCGATGGAAATTATTTGAGTATTTTCAATAAGCAACGACTAAAATTGTGATTTGGAATACTTACATGAAGGAAACATGTGTAGCTATCAAACCAAATCAGTCTACGATTTAATTTGATAGGTAGGATCTCAGAATTGAATTAAATTATGTTTTTCTCAATTTTTTCAAACTGAATATGCATTATTGTAAAGTAAAATTCTAAATAAAAATCAATTTTATGTTACTATTTACTTGTTATTCCCAGCCATTCTGAAAATATTCCTGAACGGCTAAACACCCTGAGCCTACTTTAACATTAAAAGTGTGATACTGTCAAAAAATATCCATTAACCTTCGCTATTGGTTATGACAGTTATTTATTTTGATGGAAGAGACCGAAAGTAACATTTGAAATGTTCAAAATAATTTATAGTCTCACTATTAACAGTGCCACAGTTTAAGTCCGCATCATATGAGATTTTATATCATTATTCAGTTATTGAAAATTTAGGATTTAACAGTTCGTTTGTGCTTCAAAAATAATGCAAATATTTTTTTCAATTTCGAAAAATATTTTATGAAAAAGTTGTTTATTTTTCGGTTTTCTACCCACCAACCAAATTCAAACCAGTTGTATTTCTCAATGTTACAATGTTTCGACTTATCCAAATTTGGAAAAATCAGAAAAGTCAGTTAAAGGTTAATATTTTTTATCACAATAAAAAAGTGAATAATCAAAATCTTCAATTGGAATGGTATTCGAAATTTCATGACGAGCCACTTATCAAGTATGACTTATTATTTTACCGTATTAGCATTAATTTGAAAATATCCAATTAGACAAATGTTTAAAGAGAAAAAAAACTCTCCAGCATGTATTATTACATTTCAACTAATCTTTTCAGATTTCAATAAATTTGAATTGGCCGAAAAATAAACAACTCTTATACAGGTGTAGCCGATTCATAGAAAAAAAATTGTAAACGTCATTTTGCATTTCAAAGTATTTCATTTCAAAGCACACACTGTCAATTAATTCAAAATTTGAATAACTTAAATAACTGAATAATAAAAAAAAACAGTGAACACTATTATTTCTAATTGGATTCAGTTATGATCTAATTTTGAGTAGAAAATAAACTTATTTGCCACCATTTATATTTTATAATGTTTTTACAAAATGCACCTTCACCTCTTTGAGGAACCACTTGTTAACCTGTGTGTTATAGACGATATGGAAACCTAACGCACTAATGCAAGAAATACCTTGTATCTATTATCGAAATGGATTATGGATTCTCAACCATACCTCCATAATACACCTCGAATTCCTAGAAGAGCGGTCGTTCTTCACTGAGCTATCTCTACATTATTTTCACCAATTCGTCAATGAGGCAGAAACAAAAGAACGTTGAAGCGATAGCGGAATCTTTAATCTAAGGAATGGTGTGAAAAAAGCATTTATTTATTCCTGTGTCGGTGTTAGGTGTTTGGAGTGTTTTCATCACCACGCTAATGGCTCTCAAATTCAAATTCGATTTTTAATTGGAGGAATTTGCATTGGAGATGAGCAACTGAAGTTGACGGCCTTTGTGAAAAATTCAATTAGTTCGTGAACACACGCGCCAAAATGCGTTCTAAATAAAATTATGGGATGAGTTAATTACTGTTTGCTGCTCTTACAGGTGATTACCATCTGATCTGTAAATGCGGAGCAGTTTTTTTCAAGAGCAAGGTATTAATTGCAGACGTTAAAAATGTTAAGAACAATGGCTTGAAACTGGATTATACAAATCATTCGCCGATTTTTACATCTTAATCGAATTTTCATGATTATTTCAAAATTTCTAAATCTTCTTAGATAATATTTTCTTTTGTTATCAATAGTGTGGAAACAAAAAGTATTTTTCCCTTCACCACACTAGTAATTTCATTCCTAGATACGCATTTCGTTAACCAAGTAACCTTCATCAGTAAGGTTACTGAGCTAGTGATGAACTTTTTCTGAAAAAAATTAAAACAATCATGGAGATTGCCATAGATAATGGGCATTTTCCTAACATAATACTCAAATTGCTGAAAAAGTAAAAGTTCAAATTGTCTAAGACAACCACACTTGATCGACCCAAAGATAACAAGAAGTTCGTCAAAATTACAAACGATACATGGTTTGAGAGAGGATGTAAACCTTCAGCTTGTATTTAGCAGTATGAACAATCTCCGAATGTTATTATTTAGACAAAATTCCAACTTTAGATACATTAGGAATTTACGAAATTTGCTGTCAAAATTGTGATAATATTATGGCCAAACCAAACGATCTACGAATATTCCCTTTTGAAAACGAAAGAATACAACAGCAAAATTGAAGAACTTCTCGACCCATCTCACTACCGCATGCTTAATAATAATAATAATAATAATAATAATATAATTTTCTGGTCAGCTTCGATGTTCTGTCCTTGTTCACCAACGTCCCACTGTTCTCATATTAGTTCATTTATGTACTAGCAATATATTTTCGTACGTAGATGTGATTGATATACTTGATTGACAACTTCATTACTTCATCAACTCTCATTTGAGTCTTTGTCTCATAAATGAAACGTTTTGATCAACATGAAAAAATCTGTTGCTGACCTCGATGTACTGAATATTCGGATTGTTACAATTCATGGATAGTAACTGCAGAAATTAAACGATTCAAAAATCACGTAACACAGAAGTTGAAAAAAGCATATACCTCTTTGAAATTCCAAATTCCAAAAACAGTTTTTTTGATTTACCTAACTTGAATAAAAAACTGTATAGTATTGGGCCATTATCCGCATTTATAATATTTTTGCATTTTGCAATTTCCATACTCACGAATGCATCGACAAGTCTATTGTCATAAACCTGTATAATTGATTTCAAACTTGTGTCATTATATCGGTGGTCGACATCCAAAGTATGCTGGCCACACTCGATTTTTTTTATCTAAAAAATCGGGCATGAACAATGTATTCTTGGAACCACACTTTCATGGTCCTTCTAGTTTGACCAACATACTTCTCGCAGCAAATTTCACAAATTCCCGACTTTCGTTATTCATCTGCCTCATCTTTGAAGTACCCAGGATCTGTTGCAGCTCGTTCGAGATTTTGTATACCACCTCTCCATCAAGGGCTTTGAAAATGCTGTTGAAACTCCGAATAATTGGAGTTTCGTACAATATATTTCGGAGAGTTTTCCTCTTTTCGGAAATCTATGTTTCCTAATGAGTTCGTTTAATAAATCTACAGAATAACAGTTCAGTTCAGCTACTTCTCTATTAATCATTTTGTCAGCTTTGAATCTCTCCTTGTTGAGTGAGAACAACAAGAGTAGATTCACTAAAAAATTGACTTTCGCCATTCAGCCCTATGGTGACGGTGACGTTATTTTTAACGGAAGTGATACAGCATAGGGCTGATTTTTGCTGTATGTAATGGTGATACCTCTCAGGGATATATCTGAGAGTATTCGTGCCCTTTCTGTAGACATCGAATTCAAGTAGATTCTGATTATTTCTAATTACTCAACCATCTAAAAAGGCAGCTGTTTTCACTTTGATACGTGAACGAAATGGTTTGAAAGTGGCTATTCAATTCTAAAACAAAATTGTCCACGTCGACCTGTTTTGTATCAAAGATACGTAGGAAAATTGCCGAAGTTCTCTCTCTTGCTCCCATCTCAAACCTACTCATGAATAATAAATTGACTATAAATGGAGGCATGACAGAACCTAGATACGGTATTGAGGAGATGAAATTGAAAAAATTGAACAGTAATAATTGATATGCAGGATGAGTCCTATATTATTGATGTTGAATATTTCTTATGTTATATCCATTCCTTCATCCACCCCGTACATGATTGTCATGACAAAGCTATGTTTTGATAATTCGACATTTCACGTATGTCAAAGTTTTTGCGAATAAACGTTCATCAAATTTGTATTATTACAATTTAATTCGCAAAAACTTTGACATACGTGAAATGTCGAATTATCAAAACATATGTCATGACGAACAATCATGTACGGGGTGGATGAAGGAATGGATATAACATATGAAATATTCAACATCAATAATATAGGAAATTCACCCCCGCATTATTTTGGATAATAATCTGCTTAATATTTAGGAGGATTACGAACTCTTGAATGTTTCCTATTTTCTCCTGCATCTTCTAATGAATGATTTGTAGTAACAGTTTCTGCAGATTTATGTTTTGATAATTCGACATTTCAGTAGTCAAAGTTTTTGCGAATTAAAGCCTAATCAAATGTTTATTATTACAGGGTGATAATTCAATCTGAGATAGTTCAAAAACGAGACAGTAGGAATTTGTTCTGGTGATATCGAAGGAGACACTAAATGATGTGAAAAACATTAAATCGCTACTCCCTCTCAACATCCAATATATTCAATATTTTTATTGATTTGTGAAAATATTGAAATTTCTGGAATGCGGTGATTGAAGTAATTTCTTTTTTAGTTCTGAACAGAATCCTTGAAGTGCAACGACAAACAATGTTTAGAGATACAAATACGAAGAAGCCTAGAGTGATGAAAACTTTCTGAAATATCAGAAACTTTCTGATCACTCTACCATCTGTTATGACTACTCATGGTGAGGTAAAATGATTTTTTTTAACTCTTCTTCCAAATGATTGTCTGCGAGTTATTATACTATCAAATCTTCATTGGTGTTTTCAAGCCATTAGACATTTTACCACAACCTATGATTGAAATTTACTTTACAAAACGGCAAGTTAGATAACACTCCTACTGAGAGTCATGTTTTAAAGTTCATGAGGTGGTTCGTAGTTACATGATCGATAGATCGGTACGCCTACAGTTTAACATGGCAGTAATTACTCGACATACTCGAATTCATGCCGGTACGCTATTTGTGGAGTCGATCATTATTAAAGGTGTAATTGACGTTAGGAATTGCATGACTCTTCATTTTCGTTCCAGTACATGATAACAAAAAATCGATAGATTGAATTATTCGTGGAATATTGTATTAGCAATCCTGGATAGTATGAACTCGATCAATATTCACAAAAAAGGGTTCTTATGATAAACAAACAGGGTGTACACCTTAGAATGGTTTTCCTCCATTGGTTGAATGGATATCAGAATTTCCACATGAGTTCAGATATATAATTATTGGTGATTATTATTCTGCTCTCCACTGAAATATAATTACATTATGATTTTATACGAGATGGTTGATTATATATCATTGAGTGAATTTTGTGACTGTCATGTCAACATTTTGAACTTGTTCATAAGATTTTTCAGAAACTCTCCGTGGATTTTCTAAATGACAACAATCAGTACAGAAACATTGAAAGAAATAAAATTCGAATGAACTATCTGATGGCTACTCTACATTACTAAGGCTATGAAACGCCCTGTCCAGCTCTCCGCTTTGGCTAGCTATCTTATAATCGCCATAAACCTTCTAGAACACTTCATATGACCTAAGCCTCCCGCTCATCGATGGCTATGGCGTTCCACGTTGATTTCTTCTTCGAGATGTTTCCACAAAGTTGGACAATGCTTCACCACTGAATGGAATTTCGGTGATACGCAAAATTCTCTGATAAATTCATGTATATCTAAAAAACCAAAAAAAAAATAGTGTAGCAAATTCTTCTCAGAAATCCCCCACTGCTCTATGATAGGATATATAGATGATATGTCAAATGTACCTAAGCTTTAAAATTTCTTTGGATATATGGAAAAAAACTAAAGGGGACAAAAATACTTGAAGACTCAGATAGTGGAGACGAAATAAGAGAAATATGGTGAAGTTATTAGTCAAAAATACATATTTGAAGAACGTTTTTAGTTTCGTTCTCAAATTTTGAACACTGATTATTTTTTAACAATTCTTGCAACCAATCGAAACCATCAATTCAAAGCATTCATGTACGTTCAGGCATTGTTATAGAGGGAATTTTCTGATTTGAAAATTGCCGCGGGAATTTTTTTTGGTATTTTGTTTTTATTATGTGACAACTGATACTTTTGATCTGACGTCTGTCATCAGTTTGCATGAAAAATGATTCGAAAACGGTTTCGATGAAATTAAAAAAAAATCAACGAAAATGCATGTAAGAATACTATTTTGAGTAACGTGTCAATTTGGAAACAGTTTCAATTGATAACCTAGGGACAGAGAGAAAGCAATAGCTTTCAATCCAAAAGAACAAAATAATGTTACGGAATCCTCCAGCCAAGGACAAATCATCCATAATAATTGTATATTTCATGATAAGAATTTCAAATTCCGAACTTCTGTCTGTTTATAGTGATTCAAGTAAATTGTTGAAATAAAATTTTTATATGTATAGAGAATAGGTCTATGATTGGGGCATCAAAAAATAATCTATCGAATACCACACGAGAGTTCGATAAAGTAGAAAATAATTTTCCAGATTTTTTCTCAACCTTGTTGCCATTTGGCAACAAGTTTTCGAAAAATCTGTCAAATAATTTTCACTTTATTCTCACTCTCTTGTGATATTACAACTGATAATAACTTTGGTCACAATAAGCAGGGGCGCACTTTATTTTCGGAAAGGTGGAGTTGATATTTTTATTTAAATTTTCGAAATCCAAATATATTTTCACTTTTCGATGAAGTGGTATTGATACATTACGGGGAACGAGTTATGGTCCCAGAAACCCCCACCCCGTGGGTGGGTGTGCCCATGAATTCGAACCTGTATATGGAGGCGTCAGCATACTTGAAATTATAATGCAAATATTGAACTGTGATTAAAGAATATTTGAAGTTACTACACCTTTCTCAAATTTGAGTTTAGACATATTAAAAGGTAATCATAAATAAATGTTCACAAATCCATTAAGATCTGAAAAACCTTGCAAGCGATTTTGGTGTAGGTACTACAGTAATCTTCGGTTGATTTTGTTTCTTGGGCTAAATAAACATTTCACTACATTTGATACATTCAAAGATTTAGATGTAGAAGTCCAAGAAAAGTTTAAAAAAAAAAACGATGGTATTTGAGATGGCAATATTTTGGATCCAGTTATCTACTCAGAACATCGACATTTACATTCAAAACGTTTTCCTGACTTATGCAATAATAAACTAATTTAAACTGGTGATTCATACAGATGAGTTAACTAGACATTTGTTGAAATTCCATAAAACAGTAAAAGGTGCAAATTTGCAGACTGAATTGATAAATTTGGCATTGCATGGGAACAAACGTTAAACGAACAGAAGATTATGAAATATTCATTGACCAAAATGGTAGTAAATTTGTAGCAGTTTGCTACAAATAAATTGGACTAGCATTCAAAGTTCTGCTTGCGTTAGATTTGACTAAAGTTGCTTCTGACATTACCCTTTTTTATCATGATAATCATAAAAAATGGAAGAAAAAGATCTGATAATGAATTCAAAGAAATCATCGATAAAATAAGCGAAAATCAGTGAATAATTAAAAAAAAATTAATAATTTCATTAAAAATTGACACTCCTTTCTTATAGCAATTGGAGGGCCGACTATTTCTTTCAAGGCAATATCGATAGCATTTGCTTGTAAAATCAAGACGGTGTAGGCCGAAACATTCCAATTGAAAATTGCTACAACTTGAAAAGTCGACAGAGGTTTTCTAAAGGCATAATGTTTTATTGCGGATCTTATCGAGATTTCCGAAAAGCCTTTTTCTGATTTGTCGATGCTGTCGACAGATTTCGTTCGATCCTCGATAGCTGGTTCAATTTTGATGAATATACTTTTAGAGGTTCAATGCGACAAGATATTAATGCTATGTAGGATAGTTTTAATCAACGCAAAACATACAAATAAGTTGTAAAAGAATATATATATCATCGTAATAAATTATGTATAATATAATATACCGGGTGGCTACGGAAGTATTGCCTACGGAATATCTCACTTACTGTATGAAGTAGGTTTGTGAAATTTGGAGCGTCGATATAATGACATAAGAGCTAGAATTTGAGCATATTGACATGTCGAAGTTAACTTCCGGTCTGACCGGAAGTAACATTAACTTTCTTATTTTAAATGAAAACCCTATTTTTTTTCTTTTCGCTTTATTCAGCATCCAATTCCCTTTCTAATGACATATCACAAGTTGTTATCTAACCAGAAACTAGATCAGAAAAAAATTATTATTGAAATTCACCGAGTAAGCCGTAGAAGCAAAATAAAAGCCAAAAATTGAAAAGTTGGCTATGGAAACCATACGTCACTTGATAACAGTTGCTACTACTGTGATATTTTATTTTCATTCGTCGGCGTTATAAAAAGCCGCCAAAAAATTATTGGAAAAATTGGGAAAAAAACAATACTCTGTAGGTCCATAACTTAAATAGGAACATACAACTTTTTCTTGCCTGTACTATTTAGCATAACCATTCCTTTCTAATGATATAATAGAAAGTAATTTTTTGAAATGAAATACCAAAAAATCCAATTATTATTCTTCAAATAACAAAACAGATTATCGCCATACTCAAAAGTAACATTAAAAATAATGTGGAATGATAAATTATATCCTGTAGGTTCTAGGTTAAATAGGAACATAAACGTACTTGGTCTGTGCCATCGTCCATAGATATTCTAATATCTACCTATGGACGATGTTTGTGCTATTCAGACTAATCATTCCATTGCAATAATCATTCGAACCAAAATATTAACAAGTAGGCTGATTAAGATGTATTTTGGAATGAAACAAAAAAGAAACGAGAGCTCTCACGAACGCTGCTATCCATATTATTTTGACGTTCGAAGTAGTGTTTTTGATTCTGCCATTTTAAAAGGGTTTGGAAATCGAAATCAGTGGAATATTCAAAAAATGCCCCGTTATTCACGAACCGAACAAATTGACATGCTTCTCATTTATGGTGAATGTTTAAAAAATTCTTATGCCGCTGAACGATTGTATTTAGAGCGATATCCAGGGAGGCAGCTACCGTCAAGAAGGTATTTCCAGTGGCTTGAAGAAAAATTAAGAACTGAGCCTGATGTTCACGAAGACCAAGAAGCATTTGTTATTAATGAGGAAACTGAAATTAATGTATTAGCTTTAGTACAATATGATAGCACAATTTCCTCAAGGCAGATTGGCGCCGAATTAGCTATAAGTAAGGACTCTGCTAGGAAAATTTTGAAAAAACATCGATTTAAATCCTTCAAGTATCAGTTGCATCAACATTTGTATGAAAATGACGGTGAAAGGCGCCTGGAATATTGTAATTGGTTTCTTCGACAAAATGCTGAGAATCACCTATTTAACTATTATATCTTGTTTACGGACGAGTCAAGATTTACCAACAATGGATTATTTAACAGGAATAATACAAGGTAGGTACTGTACTTTATTTGGATTATTGTCGATAGTCGAAGTGTAAAGTGCTAAAAGTGTGAATGGTCTTTTGTTTCAGGTACTGGGCGATAGAAAACGAGCACCGGTTTTGACAAGGTGGCTTCCAGGAGAGATTTGGTGTGAATGTTTGGGAAGGAATAGTTGGTACTCATATTGTTGGCCCAATTCTTTTTCAAGGCCAACTAACCGGAGAGAGATACTTTAATTTTTTAACGAATGAAATTTCGGAATTCATTAACAACCTACCAGCGGAAATAACTGAGAGAATGTACTTCCAGCAAGATGGCGCCCCTCCGCATAATTCAAGAATAGCGAGAAATTATCTTCAAAATCGCTTTCAAGAGAGACATAACAACCCATGGTCCAGTCAGGTGGCCACCAAGGTCACCTGATCTTACTCCCTGCGACTTTTTTCTATGGGGGCATCTTAAAAATAGGGTGTATTCCACACAGCCTACAACTCTACATGAGCTAGAAGTAAAAATTCGTAGAGCTTTCCAAGATATCACGCCCCAAATGTTGAGAAACGTTTTACATGAAAATATCACCAGAGTCAATAAATGTATTGACGCTGAGGGAATGCATTTCGAACATTTGTTTTGAATTTATTTTATCTTTAATCCTATCAATTTGAATTTTTTTTTTCGATAAATCTGTTTTTTTGATATTTGAATAATAATAATTGGATTTTTTGGTATTTCATTTCAAAAAATTACTTTCTATTATATCATTAGAAAGGAATGGTTATGCTGAATAGTACAGGCAAGAAAAAGTTGTATGTTCCTATTTAAGTTATGGACCTACAGAGTATTGTTTTTTTCCCAATTTTTCCAATATTTTTTTTGGCGGCTTCTTATAACGCCGACGAATGAAAATAAAATATCACAGTAGTAGCAACTGTTATCAAGTGACGTATGGTTTCCATAGCCAACTTTTCAATTTTTGGCTTTCATTTTGCTTCCACGGCCTACTCGGTGAATTTCGATAATAATTTTTTTCTGATCTAGTTTCTGGTTAGATACCAACTTGTGATATGTCATTAGAAAGGGAATTGAATGCTGAATAAAGCGAAAAGAAAAAAAAATAGGGTTTCCATTTAAAATAAGAAATTTGATGTTACTTCCGGTCAGACCGGAAGTTAACTTCGACATGTCAATATGCTCAAATTCTAGCTCTTATGTCATTATATCGACGCTCCAAATTTCACAAACCTACTTCATACAATAACTGAGATATTCCGTAGGCAATACTTCCGTAGCCACCCGGTATGTATATATATATATATATATATATATATATATATATATATATATATTGTTATGAAAATGAATGGGTGTGAAGAATTCTAGAGTGCCCTAAGTTGAGGTGACATTTGTTATGATGAATTGGTTATCAATAATTACAATAAAAATAATAATAGTTTGAATATATTAATTATATTAGTGATAGTATTAGTGATTGTTGATAATAATAAACTGTATTATTATTTTCGTGATTTTTAGTAGTTGTAGAATTCGTAGAAAAATAATTGTATTGAATTCGAATTTTTGTTTTATAGTTTTCTTTAGTGAAAGTAGTTTGATTGATAGTAGCAATAGTAGTAGTTAGAAATTTGTTCCCTTTTATTCATATTTATAATCAGTGGTTTGTAGACTGTAAATAAAGTATTGTATTCAAATAATATTTCAGAACGCCCTTACAAATACTTACTCTTTGCTTTTAGATATTACCTTTCTCTTTCTTTTCAGGTGCTCCAGCTGCTCTCTTGGTACGGCCACATGAGAAACTCTCAATCTCAAGGTAGAATTCAGGAAAAGGATGTCAAGAATGATATATAATAAAAATATGTAATTTACCTTGGAAATAAAGAAAGATATGAATTCAACTCAAATATTGTTCATTTTATTCTCAATAGTCAAATTTTATTTTTTTTTAAATGTAATAACTCTCATAATTATCAGTAGATTTCTTAAATTCTTATTCTTCCTGTCCCTACGAAAACTACCTTACTTGCTAAATATGTGAACTTGGCAAAGTCATGTAAATTTCAAACATTAGAGGAACGGCACCGTCACCGTTTTAATAGACACTTGCCATTCATATGGTTCCTCAAAGGAAATGTCTTTAACCTTAAATTACAAGTAAACAGAAGAGTTCGTGTGTTGAAATGAAAATAATTGATAAAATAAGACTAATAAAGTTCTCAAAAGGAATATTTTATGTGCACTGATACGCGGAAATTGTCTTGGTGATCTAACTGGTTATGAAGAAAAGTTCGGAAAGGAAGGAAAGTTCAAACTCGTGCACTGGATTGCTTGTTGAATTTGGATTTATATAAGGATCAAATACCTTTCTGGTTCTGATAGATTCCAGCTTCTCCTATTTGGCTTGCAGGTTGGACTTCTTACCAAACGTTTGTCAAGGTAAGTTGATTTCAGTTTCAGTACTTCCTAATTTGGTATATTAAGTGTTTCTGTGGAGATTTAGATGTAATTCTTCATTTAAATGGAAGTTTGATGTAATGTTTCTGTTTTTTTCAAAATCGAACTCCGCTTCTTTTTTTGTTGATCACTCTCCTCACTTTTTTCCGTTACCAGGCCCGTTATTTCTCGATTTTCACAAACACTCTCGATCACTTATGGTTGTTAGTCACTGATTTTTATTGATTTCTTATAATTAATTAACCTATTTACAATTATTTCTATATGGTACATTTTTATTTTATTTCTACTAAAATTTAATTGAGTTTTTACATTTTTATACATGATATTTATTTCCTCTTTAGTTGCTGATATAACCTTTTTCTTGACTTTAAGTTTCCTCGTTCTTTTTCTAAATGTGGCTGAAATTATTTTCTTTGAAGAAAAGTTAGCTTTCTTGGATGAGTTCAGAGTGTTCCGTTTACTAGGCTCGTAATCTTATGATTTGAGAATAACTCTTTATTTTGCAAGGTTTCTGAAGGATTTTTTTAATTAAAAGTGTGACATTTTGAACTGGCAGAGGTTATATCTTTTTGAAAAAGTATCAGTCAGGGTTGTTCTGTGAAATATTATTTTTATTTTTATTTCTATTAAGTCCAATATTTTTTAATTTCTATGTACTACTCTTATATTCTATTTTCATGACAATATACAGTGCGGTCCAAAGGTATGGAATAAATTCATTTTTAGCGTTATTATGTATTTTATGAAAAAATCCTGAAACAGGTCAATTTTTATTGGCAATTTGACAATTTACACTATGAAAATATTACCACCTTCTTGCACCCCCTCTGAATTATGAGCACCCCCTCAAAAATTTTAAATGAGAAGGGGGGTCGTGTGGCATCTTGTTCGAAAGGGATTTTCATTATCTATTCAGCAATACTAAGTGTTTCATATTTGGTGCAACCATAACGAAGAAATTTTTTTATTAAAATTTAAAAATATTGACACTGTAAATGATGTATCCGTTGAAACAACCTGAAACAGGTCGATTTCTATTCTCAATTTGACAATTTATAGTATGAAAATATCACCCCCTTCTTGCACCCCTTCTTATGAGCACCCCCTCAAAAAATTTGAATGAGAAAGGGGGTTGTGTTGCACCTTTTTCAAAAGGGATTTTCATTCTCTGTTCAGCAATACTAAGAAAATTTATTCTGAATATGTCAAATGTTGATAGACTGAAGGAAATAATGTAACATAATGTTTAGGAAGTATATTTCAATTTGTTTTACAGTTAAATTAAATGTTCAAAATGACCACCATTCACTTCTTGACAATAAGCAAGGCGATCTTGGAATTCTCGTAGAACATTTTGTAGGACCTCAGGGGTTATGTTGTTAATTTCTTCCGATATCCTAGTTTTTAAATCTGCAATATTGTCTGGTCTATTCAAAATATACTTTTGATTTTAAATAACCCCATAAAAAGTAATCGAGAGGAGTCAAATCGGGGGATCTAGGCGGCCATTCAATCGGTCCACGTCTGCCAATCCACCTATTGGGAAAAACTTCTGTCAAATAATCTCGAACAATACGTGTGTAATGCGGTGGAGCTCCGTCTTGTTGATACCAAATTGATCTATCTATTCCATTTGGATCATTAACATCGGGAAAAAGTCGTTTTAATGTAGGCACTAAAAAGTTCATCAAAAAACCTAGATAAACCTCACCATTAATTGTGCCTTCAAAAAAATAGGGGCCAATAATTTTGTTTTTAATGATACCAGCCCAAACGTTCACTTTTTTGGGATATTGTGTGTGAGCCTCACACATCCAATGAGGATTTTCTCTGCTCCAATATCTACAGTTTTGTCTATTAACCGTTCCATTTAAATAAAAAGTAGCTTCATCAGAAAACACAATTTTGTTTATGAACTGCAAATCTGCTTCGATTCTATCCATCATCAGTTCACAGAATTGTTGCCTTCTATCAGGGTCATCCTCATTTAACTCCTGAACCAACTGAACTTTATAAGGATGGTATTTTTCTTTATGTAAAGCTCTCAATATCGATGATTTACTTACATCATTGTCGGCGGCAAGTTGTCTACTTGTCATATGCGGATTTTCCTCAATCGCTAACAGTACATCTAACTTTTTCTCCTCATCCAATGCAGCATTTCGACCGGGTTTTTGACGAGTTTTTACATGTCCAGTTTCACGGTATTTTGTTTCTATTTTGCTAACTGTAGATTGTGATACGTGTTGACCAGGGTATTTATTATTGAACATTTCACAAACTTCCGTTTGAGTTCGTGTTTTATTACCGCATCCAAGCATAATTAAAATGTCTATTCTTTGAGTTTCGGATAAATGAGCCATAGATGAATCGAATACACACAAAAATATTTTTCAATACACTGACGTCTGCCAGCAACTCACAAATATCAAAATAACAGTAGTCTACTAGATTGACATTATATGGGTTATATGGGTTTTGTGAATAATTTTTTGGTGTCTTCAACGACTTTTTCCTGACTTTTTTAGCAAGACAGATAAGAAAGTATAAATTGTCAAATTGAGAATAGAAATCGACCTGTTTCAGGTTTTTTCAACGGATACATAATTTACAGTGTCAATATTTTTAAATTTTAATAAAAAAATTTCTCAGTTATGGTTGCACCAAATATGAAACACTTAGTATTGCTGAACAGATAATGAAAATCCCTTTCGAACAAGATGCCACACGACCCCCCTTCTCATTTAAAATTTTTGAGGGGATGCTCATAATTCAGAGGGGGTGCAAGAAGGGGGTAATATTTTCATACTGTAAATTGTCAAATTGCCAATGAAAATTGACCTGTTTCAGGATTTTTTCATAAAATATATAATAACGCTAAAAATGAATTTATTCCATACCTTTGGACCGCACTGTATATATAATTTATTATGTGCATCTGTCATTTATTTTGAAACATCGCCGGTTATATTGTAACAAATTTATGGTGATGAATTATTCAATATAGAAAAAAAGAAGAATGAAAATGCAAAATGTGGAAAGTACTGAGATATTGATGAAGAATTGAGTTTTCAGCGAGTTTTGATAACGGAGACAGATATAGCGTCCTAAATATCAACAAATTTCGAAAAAGAGAAGTATTATTTAATTATAGGGAAAAAGTTTACACCTTATGAATTAATAATTGTTGCAAGTTGTTGGGGTTAGGTCGCCTTAGAAAAAAACTAGTATTTTTCAACAGGCCAACGTTTCGGCGTTATATTTGGCCATCCTCAGGGCTGGCTGGTTTTTCTTAAAGACGACCTAGCTCTAACAACCCGCAACAATTATTATTCAATTCAAAACTAATTTTTTTAGATAGGCAAATTTCAGAATATTTGTTATTGGTTATACAGATGAAATATTATTTTTCAAAACAGCAGCCTTCTTAACGCGGTAACTTATCAGGGCAAATTGATTTATTACCCTTTCACACTTGTACAGAATTCCTCAAATTATCATTTTTTTATTTTTAAAAAGCTAAGTCAAGAAACTGAAATGTATTCCTAATAGATACAAACAAAATTCCCAATTTTCGAGGGGTTGATTACAGCAGGGGAGCTGAGTAGAAAAATATTTTCTGCTGAATTCCAATAATTCATTCTACTAATTTGCGTATGTCAGAAGTGCCAGCAGGTTCATGAATTTTGTGAAAAATTTGTATTTTCCTCTGTAACAATATATTCATGCGAGATACCTCTGCAACTAATAGTCACTGATTGGTGTTCACTTTGTGTACTACTGACTCAAAAATGTTGTTTTCATGTCCCCTTCTAAAACGTATGGCAACAAATTACCCAGCTCACTGGATATCAATACTAACATTTTCCATCGCTCCGATTGAATTGAAGTGTTTCACAACAATGATGTATGTATGAGAGAGTCCTGATTTATTTATTCTATTCAACACGGAAATCCCGTCGCTCCTTTCTCAAGAGTACAATGGAAACTTCCAATGAAGGAGCTTTTTCAATATAATTTGGATACATAAATCAGATGGGGGTATCTATTTAAAAAGAACGGATCACTGGGAAATTTATGAGCGTGTAATTCAGACTTGATGAAAAGTATCCTGAAAAAACGGAAAATATTTTTGTTGTGACAAATTGTAATTTTTAGAGACTGTAGTCGTTTGCAGACATCTATAGATGCTTTTCAAGAAACTAGCTACCTTCCTAATAACGCTGTATGAAATTCATGCCAGTCTGGAGGTTGAATATGCCATGTCGGCCTGTGAAATTGAATAGAGTCAGACAGAATCCCTGCCATTTTTTTGGGGTGGGTCATCGTAAATTTTTATCCAAATTATCTAAAATCCTCAATATGGGCAAGTAATAGTTTTGGTCTCATGGAGTAGGAGCAGCTCCTCCTTGTTTTATTATAGTGCACTAATGGAAACAAGTTAATTTTCAAAACTTCAATGAACATTACTTTTTGCATCAAGATTAGGCTAGGAGGACAAGGACAATAAAAAGAGATCTAGCTTGTAATAATATTCAATAATGATCCTTCTTCGAATGATTTTACTTATGACAGGGAGAGTTTCTGGGAGTTGGTGCTGCGTATCGGAGACGAATAGATCGGATTTTTAACGAACAACAACAGATCTTCGGTGATATTAAATAAATTTTTGTCTAATTAAAAGATGAGGTGTTTGCATCATACCAGTTTTCCACTTTTTTCCAATCAGCTGATATAATGCTGTGCAAGTTACAAGTCGTCGGCCTAGTGTATTAACCTACTAACTCCATTGGAGTAAAATTCACAAGGGAAGGAAAAAACTTCAAATGAAATTCGATACTGAATAGAATAGACTGGTTTTACGCATCAATAAAAATCAACGGAATATCCGTTTACTAATATTTTAGCTGTTTTATATATTCGATGACGATTTTGATTTTTCTTACTATTAGTATATATAACAATCAACAAATGGTCATAAAGTGGAGTTATCAGATTAACACACTAAGCTAACTAAGTGTTTTTATTACTCCATAGTAAAGTAGTGTCATCAGCAAAGAGAGTGAGTGAAATTTCCGGAAATATTGATGTTGGTGATGTCATTCACATGTAATAGGAAAAGTATAGGACCCAACACAGATCCTTGTGGAACTCCCAAATTAATTTCTTTTTTTCTAAAAGCTCCGCTGTTCTGACCATCTGATTTCGTCCTGCCAGGTGAGATTCGAATCATTCGAAAGTCAATCCTCTGCATCCATATTGTTGAAGGCTTCAGGCCTCAGAATTTTCAATCCACCCCTACGTATTCAAACTACAGAAGAAACAACTGAATTTTCCAAACAACTTAACGAATTTTATACATCGAACTTCGAGTGTAATGGCTGATGTGCTCAATGAAACATCCGGTAGGTAGTGAAAGTCGACCTGAGAATCAGCCAGAGGTAATTGGATTGCACAAGTCCATTGATCGCAAAGAATGGCTCGAATTGAAAGCGCGATATTTCAAGTATCGGTGTCTCAAGACAATGGATGATTATCCTGATTCTGAAACGTGCGGCATTTGAAAGATTTGGAGTATTTGCGGGGGAACTTTTGCAAACAAACTTTCGACTAAGTTTCGAGAAGAATATGTCTCTGAACTTTACAGCGTATATTTCACGGTATGTCACATATTGAAAACTGACTTGAGATATGACATAAGGAAAATGGATTTCATGGCGTAGAATAATGGCGTACTCTTGTATGCGATGTGCAATTATTGAATACATAGGGAGTGTTGTTGGTTTTTTAGGGTTTACATAATTTGTTCGCACAAAAGCATAAAAAACCATAGGGTTCACTAGTTGTTTTCTGACAGATATTTACCACGTATTTTCCTCTTTGTGTTAATGTGTGGAGAGAACGCACAACTTCGTACTACAGATTTTAATTTTTTTCAGACTAGCTGTATCGATATGTTCATTTTTTACGACTTGCATGGGCTGCTAAACTGTCATTCTATTAACGAAGTTCATGCTGATGAATAATATGAAATCGATGCGAAAGAATAAAGTTTATTAACTTTTGCCTGATAATAATTTTTTTGGATTTCATCGATATACGCACGTAATACAAAATTGTATTCGTCAGCCGATAAAAACCTAATAATATTTCTGTCAGTGGAAGGAGATATCAACCAATATAAAACAGCCAAGAAATCAAATCCAAATATTTGGCGTGTCACAGGGATGATCCATACTAGGGCACTTATTAGTATTTGCCGTGGCGCTTAATGACTCAAATGAACCTCCACAAGGTAACGAAGGAGATAGAGGCCCCATAATACCAATATCACTTACCAGTATTACTGGCAAAAGCAAAATCGACGAGAGAGATTCATGTGCACATAATAGCCAACATCTACTTAGAAAATTATTATTATCCTCTTGAAATAATGTACTATTCTGAAGGCAGTTGACTGTCGTATATAGTTTAAAATTGTCAGCATATACTGAAATATTAGATTGCAGAGTCATTTATAAAGAGTGGAAACAAAAGAGGCCCACAAGTTGAGTCCTGTGGAATACCAGACGATGCTGATATGTCAGTAATATTTCAGTAGACTTGCGAATCCATGGTACTGAACATGCATAACTCGATCAGTTTTGAAGTTTAAAGCAGGGGAATTTACACAGTAGTAATCAAGTCGATCGAAAGCATTCGAGACATGTGTACATCCATCTGTCCACCGATGCCCAAAGTATTTGTACAAATGGAGTAATTGTTAAAATTGTTTGAAAATTGTTTAAAATTGTTTTTTTCCGCTAAACAGCTGTCGTCCCCCTACGAACGACAGCCATCAGAAGTCGAAACTTGTGCGAGCCAAGGATTAACGAGGTCTTACCTTTTAACGTGCGATTCCTAGCACTTTCTCAAGCTATCAGAAAAATAAATTGAAATCACTGGGATTGAACCAGTGACCGGTAGAACCAGAATGATTGAAAGCATTGACTCTAACCACTCGGCTACCTGACCTTTAAACTATATTAGTGAAATCATGCTGATTCCTAATGAAACGTGAATTGACGTGTGACAGAAGTTCATGAAGATCCATTTCAAATAACTTACTAAAGTTACATTATATAACAGTTGGTCTATAATTTCCAATTTTAGGCATATTGCCTTTTTTGAATACAGAACAAACTTTTGCAATTTTTCCATGAATCAGGAAATATATTTGTTTGAAGAGTTAAATTAAAAATTATTGTCAACGGTTTTGCGAATATCATTGCACAATAATACTTGGTTTGATTCTTTTCAATGACTTCAAGACAAGAACTTTCGATATAACTGTTGAGGTCATGAAAGAAGATTGGAAAAAGGTGGCGTGCGTTCAAGATACCTAAGGGGTTTGTTAAGTTCGTCATCATTGAATATCATTGGGCTTGGACGGTTAGATGTATTCTTATATATCCTTAAGTGGTACTTATACTAAAATGAATCATGAGATTCACCCTTTTCCGATTTCGTGAGATAGATCGTACCAACAGAATATCTTTACCTTAAAATAGGAATTTCACAGATAATGAGCATATTTCAGTGGACCTGCTATCTTTGCATCATCTTCGAAGAAGAAAAAAAATTATTACTCATTCGAATAATAATTTTTTGTAGGATACGTTGCTACTATGTTTTGAATATGAGTGGCCCGAGAACTGATCTTTGTGGGACACCTGATGTCACTAGCCTCGACCACAACTTTTTAAATTATTGTGATTTGGAATGTACCGTTTGTAAATATTTTATCGTAATTTCAGCAGGTTTTCCTTTATTCCTACATTATAATCAAAATATGTGACATTCATTAGTTAGCATGTTGTTCAGTGCGGGACCAAAAAGATTTCTAATGGTTATTTGAACATGTGAGACGTTTACTTGATTGAATACTTATTGAAACTTTTGAATGTAGCATATTACTTTACAAAGGCAAGTTTTTCATGTGTTTGGTTGATTCATTCATGATAAAGTCCAAAGAAAATTTCGATGTATTGATTTTCAATTAAATTTTTTATAGAAACATTGCTTTTCTAACCCAATCATATTTTTTTCAATAAATGAATCTTATTCAACCTTCCACTTTACGTAAGAGTGATAATTTTTAGAAAATCAACAAAACAAAAATATGGTTACCCCCAAGTACGACGACGAAAAAATTATTATGCCACTTGAAACAGTTACTATAAATCACCAGATGACAATATATTTATTTATACAACGATTATGTAGAATTACGTTCAATAATTTTTTCACTTTACTGTCAAGGAAAATTAAGGAAAACTCTCAAGAACTCCTATCAGCTAGTAGGTCGTATGAGTTTTATAATAAGTCCCAATAGAGAATTTACAGAACTGAAAGTGATATTACATATTTGATTAAAATTCCATATGTAATTTACACAAATACTATTCAATTTCACGGTCACAGCTATGATGACCTGATTTCTCAATAGTAAATTCACATCAACTGTATAATTCCACATTTTGAAATTAATTTCAGTAGAACTTTTACGCTAGAAATTATGTGATTTCACAATTCAAATTATTGGAATTATTTCAACTATAAGTACATGTATTTACGTCAATACTTATGTATTATTACCTTTAAAATAAGCATAACGTCTGTGTTACTTCGACTCGAATGTAAAATTACAGAACATTACGTTAGCAACTTCACATATTCTTTCTACAGTATGGATTATATGAATATCTCAAAAGCATATTAAAGTTACTTCGTTTCATATGATGAAATGGAGAAGGCAACTTTTGAGGAATTAGAGTAGTGTCGATATTTGAAGTAGAGCCAGTGTGAGAGCAGTTACTTATAGAATTTTTGACCGCGTATCTGTGGTCATACTGTAACGATGCGTATCTCTGCTGGCTAACGGTTCAACCATGAGTCCATCAAGAAGGAACGAGAACTAGCTAGAATGGATTCGACGCTCTGAAGTATTCCACTCTCGATAGTTCGATAGTGGAACAGGAATCTACTAGCCGGTATATAAGATGCTCAACATGAAAGCGACAGTGAAGATAAATTGAAATAGTGACTGTGATATGTTTCAATAAATTAAGCTATTGTTTAGAAGAGTTTCAAATAAATCAGCAACATTAGTAAAGTGTATTTTCAGTAGTAATATCCCGACAAAATGCTGAATTTTTAAAAAATACTTTCACATTGCTGTCACGAAAACTGTGTTGTACAGCAACACAGTTTGAGCGACTGGCAAGGTGAAATTATTTTGAAAATTCTGCATTTTGAATGGATATTCGATGAGACAATTTCACGAATACATTATATTACGGACTAAATGCGTATTGCAAGAACGGTTCATCTTATGTGATCAATGTCAGTTGAACCGTCAAACTAACGTTTCTATATTTACCGTGATTGTCGGAACTATGGAAATGTATAAACAAGCTAGAAGCGAAACACCGTTTTGAAACCACGGGCTGGAGGAAGTGTTTTCAAAAAGTCCTGTTCTCATTGGTTCGAAATGAGGAAATTATGGCATTTGATTGGTTTATATAATATGAGGGAAATTGTCACTACAATACCAATTGACGGAAAGAACATATTTGCACAAAAGAAATTAGTATCCAAAACTATCGTCATTTTCTACTTACCATGCTGGTTTCGATATCGATGTTCACCTTATTCCTGATTTTCCTGCGCTTGGCTCCCAGCACCGGCGTGCACAGGAAGAATCTGGAGGTACGGTGTCCGTCGCGACGCCACCTATCCAGCTGACGCATAACGTGGACGGGCGTCTTGGAGGCGGCCTCGTAGAGTGCCTGGAGAGCCATTGGACGGGTGCACGGGGCGAATAGGTTGGTGGTGAGCTCATTCTTGGCGGCATAGTGGTCCTTGAGGAGAGCGAAGGTGCAGATGTCGCTTTCAGCTGGAAATAAGAAAAATGTCAATAAAAAATATTCGGAAATTCAGGAATCTTAGGTACTATCAGTTGACTTCCAACACATGAATAGTTATAAACATGACCAATCAATTTTTAACGAAAAAAATTCTCAGTTGTACTAAGAGGGTCGGAACATTCAGGGTTAATTATGAGTCAATTGAGAAAAATCAAGACGATTTAGTAAAAGTTTCGGAAGGGAGCTGGGTGTAACTAAATAAATGATGGGGGTTGAATAGTGTTTTTTTCTATGATTTGTAGCTGAAATATGCATCATATCGAAAAAAACACAACAAAAATTGTTTATTTAAAAGATATCTAACACTTCTGTATCAATAGTTTTTCAAAAACGTTTATTTGTTTTATATTTCTTTATCCCTCAATTTTTGTATATTTTTATTAAACTTGGTGAAAACGTTTTTTAGTATTTTAAATGGGTTGTAATTTTTTCGAAGCAAAATAAAAAAAATCGATTGTATACTAATAATTATATTTTGACAATTCTTGCTACCAATCGAAACCATCAATTCAAAGCATTCATGTACGTTCAGGCCAATCACAGCATTATTATAGTGAGAATTTTCTACCTTGAAAATTGCCGCGGGAATTTTTTGTGGTATTTTGTTTTTATTATGTGACAACTGATACTTTTGATCTGACGTCTGTCATCAGTTTGCATGAAAAGTGAAAAATGATTCGATAACGGTTTAGTACATCATCATTCGACGAAATTTTAAGAAAATCAACGAAAATGCATGTAAGAATACTATTTTGAGTAGCGCGTCAATTCGGAAACAGTTTCAATTGATAACCTAGGGACAGAGAGAAAGCAAAAGCTTTCAATCCAACAGAACAAAACAATGTTACGGAATCCTCCAGCCAAGGACAAAACATCCATAATAATTGTATATTTCATGATGAGAACTTCAAATTCCAAACTTCATTCTGTTTATAGTGATTTATAAATAAAATGTCATTTACATTCAATGAGATATGCCTAGATATGTTTGCGCCTGGCTTCATTCTTAAGTAGTTCCTTCAGCATTGAATCCATTCGCAAATAACTGATCCATCTTGATGATAAAATCATCTATAACTAGTCAGAGAAAAGTCCATTTTGATTTTGATGGAAAACAAACAGTTTTTCGTTTGCAAAAAATGTGGAACTGATATTGTTTGATGTAGTGTAGCAAACAAAGGTAAGATTCATTTGTCAGCATTTGAAAGGAAGATCTCTTAATTCATGCAACAAAAGAACTTAAATTTTCTGGGTACTGGGGTACTTTCAGACAGGTATGCGTTGTTTTTCTGGTTGCGATACAACTTCCATCTTCGATGGAAAAGAAAAAAATCATCATATCAGAAAGTTTTTATAAAAAAAAAGCCAAAAAATTAATTGCTGATAATGGAATTAAATTAATGTCGTCTATTTATTTATGAGAGAAAAACAATAACAGCACTAAATGAATTAAGATTTCAACTTTATCAAACAGCGACTGTTAAATTCTCATTTAATTTCGAGGAATTACCTACAACTGAAAGAGCAGCTGAACAAAACTGCTACAGAGTATACTTTCAAATTCAAACTTAGTAATCAATTAACAGCTACGAATTGGGAATGGAAACATGTTTATGGTTACATTAACAGAAAATGAAGTAATTTCCACAAAATTGCTGAAAATTATCTGCTGTAACTACGAAACAGGATGCAATAGTAAAAGATGTGGCTGTCGCAAGCATGGCTTGACATGTACAAATTTGTGCTCTAATTGCCATGGTTCTGAAATCTGTTTAAATGCTGGAAAACCGTCGTACGAAAAAATCATTGACAGTATATACACTGTCCAATAAATTCAAATTATGATAATACTGAACCCAAAAATTCAGAACTGAAAAAAATCGAAGATGAAACCGAAAAAAAACGGAAACTGCATCAGTTCTCACGATGAAGACCGTCCTACAAAGAAAATTAAATTAATATAAAACAATTTCGACATTTATTTTTTTATATTTGACCGTAATTAAACAGATGTATATTTCAAATCTTGGAAAGTGTGCATTATTTTTATTTATGTTTAAAGTAGGAAGAAAAAAACAAAATAAATAGTTGTTTCCTCCTATTCGACTATGCGATTATTGTTTGAACAATGTTTTCAATAATTTCGAAACTATTAAAGAATAATTGAATTTAAATGACATAATATTACATGAAAATAAACATTTCTCATCAACTTCAACGCTTATTTGCAATGATAAATATCAAATTCCCAAGGATACTGAAGAATCGATTATGAAAAAGTAAGTTTGTTGGTTTTTCACATTTTTAACGACATTTTCCATACGAATGATATATTTGCTTCATGCCATCTTCAAGTCGAGGTTTCAGCGAAGAAAATGGTTGCTGAAAAAGTTCAATAATTGAAAATTACCTTTTCGATTGAAAATTATGATTTTTTTTTATTTGTTTTCGTATATAATCAAAAAATTAAGATTATGCTTCGAAAAAATTACAGCTCGTTCAAAACACTGAAAAGAACATTGTCACCAAGTCTCATAAAAAAAAATAAAAAATGCGGGAGATAAAGAGTGCTTTACCAAAACTCCTACAGACAACCAATTTTTTCCCATGTTATGGGTAAACTTGAGTAATTAGGACAAAATTCTGTTGAGAATAAATTAATATTTGGAACTTTTGGTGTATATTCTGACTTCCAAAACATTTCACGTGAACTACCTCAGGGATCGGTTCTGAGGACTCTATTATTCATTATTTATGTGAACGATCTCTTCCATTTTCTAATTTCCAAAAAATGTGTGGCTTATGCTGACGCTAAAACTTCATTGAATACTGGTTCGGATGTAGAAAGTTTCTACACCACAATGGCAGGTTCTCTCAATGAAGCACAAAATTGGTTTAGTGCCAACAACCTCAAACTGAACAGCGATAAAACGTATGAACTCGTTTTTTCTAATAAAAATGCAGGAAATGTCAAGTGTATTAAACTATTATGCCATAAATTATCTAGTTCGATAAATTTGCGTATCATGAAGAACCATATACTCTAATACAGTTCGACACTGTTACTTTAAATTTTACTCCCATATAGATTACAGCATTCTTGTATGGGGTAACTCTTGTCAAGCTAGTAGCGTTTTCAAAATGCAGGAATGAGCCGTTAGAGTTATTACTACTTATATTAGTGCCGGTTACAGAGATGACAGATGACTGTCAATCTATTTTCAGACATTTACCCATTATGCCTGTTCGTTCTCTATTCATTTAAGCCATAGAGTAAGAGATACATAAGAACAAACTCTGATTTTAACAATCATCATGTTAGGGTAGTTATAAGTTGTAGTAGTATCACACTGTATACTCCTATGCAGCGCTGGTAGTTTACTGTTAGTGATGTAAGAATTGAATCATGTGAATGAGATATACTTAAGTGAATCAGTCTTAACTGACTTTGTACGAGAGTGGTAATACATATTTTTGGGTGAATATCAGGTGTTTCAGTTAGTGTCCTGGGTATCCTGACATATCTGAAGTGGAATTGTTCCTTTTTTTTCTCTTATCCTTCTGCTTCACGTATCTCAATGGCTGGACGACGATCAAAACGACGGCGTAGAAGATGTAGTTCTTCGGAGTCTTCCAGTACTCCAGTACATCTAGTTCCACAACTTCAACCAGCAGCAGTGAACTAGAGCGACGGGCATCTAGAAAAAAATCAGGTGGGAAAAGAAGTCGGAGGTCACGGTTCCAAGACTTCACCTGTATTGGAGGAGTTGCCTAAACTGATTGCCATTTTTGGAGTGCCCCTGCGTATTATATCCGATGCTGGATAGAGGACTTGGTTCTTGTGAAAATTACCAGTTTCAAAAATGATGGAAACAGTAAAAAATTGGTCGAAAGATACAAAGGTCCATTCAGAATAGCTGAAAGTTTGGGAAACGATAGATATAAAGTAAAAGAAGACTTGGGTTCTGAAAGATGCCGAAACGGAACACGCAATGATGGAGTCATTGGCGTCGAACATTTGAAACTTTTCTCTACAAGAGATGATGATTGGTGAGTAAATCTCTGACTTAATTAGGGATCAAACTAAGATTTGTTGAGGAATCGCACGTTAAAAGGTAAGACCTCGTTAATCCTTAGCTCGCACAAGTTTCGACTTCTGAGGACTGTCGTTCGTAGGGGGATGGTTAACGGAAAAAACAATTTTAAACAATTTTTTTTTAAATATATCAACCAGTTAAATAAACTTAGGGAATAAACTAAGTTAACAAAAAAAATATATATATGTATATAAGGAATAAACTTAGGGAATAAACTAAGTTGACAAGAATATATATATAAGGGGTAAACTTAGGGAATAAACTAAGCTACCAACAATAATTTCAAGTTATGAATTTGAAAACTTAGAGGTAAACCGAAAACCACAAATAGGGACACAAACTATGGTGGTGTTTGAAGAACCAAGTGTGATATTCATTTGCCTGATTTGGGGATAAAACCAGAAAACGTAAAAAAAATAATACTGTTTTTGCAGATTCCTACCGTTATCCGAAAATCAATTCGAGGACAAATAGTTCTACAGGATGGCCGAATGTTAGGGTAGTTATGTTGTAGTAGTATCACACTGTATACTCCTATGCAGCGCTGGTAGTTTACTGTTAGTGATGTAAGAATTGAATCATGTGAATGAGATATACTTAAGTGAATCAGTCTTAAACTGACTTTTTACGAGAGTGGTAATACATATTTTTGGGTGAATATCAGGTGTTTCAGTTAGTGTCCCGGGTATCCTGACAATCAGATTTGTGGAGCGAATCACTTGAGACCTTCGCGTCTCAGACTAAACAAGTCACAAAAAATGCGTTGGCGGTCAAACTATATAAGTTTCTACTCTAAGAATACAGGACTCTGAATCTGAACTGTTTCAAATCAAAATTGAAAAACAAAGACTTGAGTATGCCTGTATGTCTCAATAATGATCGTTAAGGTGATCTTGTGACTGTTATTTTTGTACTCAATATTTTACCACTTTTAATCTGTTTTATACAATGTTTACCCATAAATACCTGAATGCCAAAAGCATAGTTGTAACTTGGTCAAATAAAATCTATCTTTCTATACAATTCAAGAAACAGAAACTACCCAAAACACCAAAATAACGTCAAGAGTCCACAACACACAACCCACTGTAGAGCGTATTTATTATGAAAGAAGGTGGCGGTAGTAAAACAGTTTTTACTGGTATTTTTGCTTTGTGTACAAATCTTTCCTAGTTTCCTCATGAAGAAACTGAATTCACGATGATGAAATTAAATTTATATCATAAACCCCATCAGCATAACCGTTGGAATGTCCTTCATTGTGCAATACGTAGGTGTTGTATATGCAAACGTCATGTGTGAATAGCAGAGGTATAGTTTTAAATCAATAAGCAAATGAAAACGTGACATACAATGGTTCAAAACGATTTATTAGTAGTTTTGGTTCGAACAATTTTATGAGACGCCCACCAATCGACGTATATTATCCCTTTGACAATACGGTATGCGGGTTTATTCATGTTCATAAACACGAAGAAGTATTTGCATGAGGAAAGATAAGTTCATTAGAGGTTATGAACATGTAACTTGTTTCCATCTGCCGCTACAGATGTAAGTTCTCTAAACTGCATTGATCATGATCTATCCTAATTTGAAGTATGTCTAAAATTATAATAAAATCACGAGCTAAATCATTAAATCAAAATGCCTCATAATTATGTGAACAATTATACCAAAACCTACAGTTCGATTATTTATTGTATCTTTACCCATGCGTCATCAATTTATGATCGAAGAAATCACACATCCTCTATCGAACATCTCTTTCTAACAACCGCTATGAGCGATTCAAAATTCGTTCACATTTGTCTGCTAAGCTAAGAATTATGGTATTGTGATGATGACGCACGGGTAAAGATATAATAATCGAACTGTATTTGGTCGTAACTTCAGCATTAAAATAGGAATACCTTGATGTATACTTGAAAATTTGGGCGTAGAATTTTAACATCGAGAGACTATTAAATGAAGCTGGGTATATATTGTCGATTTTTGTTAATGGAACCTACTAGAGAAGTGGGTATGGTGATATTTATTTTACAAATACTATAAAAAATTTGAATTCAGTGTTTCAGAGGGTATTTCCAACAATACAATCTGCAATTCACAATTTTGAAAAATTAAAAAATTCTTTCTCTTTCGAGCCATCCATAGACTATGTCACACCAAGTTCATAATTCTTGAAGCCCCCCTCCATCCTTGTCAACGGTGGTTACATTTGTCTGACCCTCCTTCCTGTCATGACGTTATATATTTTGCAATTCTACTTCGAAATTATAGAATTAAAACAGCAGTTCGAAAATTATTCATATATTTTTACTCAATTAAAATATATCAAAAATTTTAGAAATTTCACACGATGTGACACTGTTTTGACCCCCTCCCACCCCTTTGCCGTTTGACCTAATTCAAGAATGGCCCCTTTCGAAGCGAATGTTTTTTCATTTTGTCTCCCATTGCCTAAATCAAATGCTCGGAAATGAAAATGTTGGGCATTGAATTTCCTTTGAACTGCATTTATGATCCAATGTTGTATCTGATATACATATTCAGTTATAACCGATTGAATAAAAAAGATTTGTTGAGTATTATCAATGATTAAAATGAAAATAATATGCATGGCATCACACGTTATAAGATAAGGACTACATCTTCCCTAGCTCGCACAAGTTTTTTGAAGACTTTTGAGGGTTTTTCTCGTAAAGGTGGAGCTGGTTGAAGGAAATAATTACAATAACAATCGCATAATACTAGGTTCAATCACCAACGTCAAATTCGATAGTCGACAGCACGGCTGAAATGCCATTTTGTATAATTTGAAAAGTTTCCCAGGATATACAAATACATTGAAGACGTAACACATTTTGCTAGGCTTTTCAGTTGATATGGACCGTAGGTCTGGGGACCTTAGGTATAGTCACCTACAAACACATCCAAACATATTCCAAATTTGAAACAAAATGAATACAAAAGTGTGCCTACAAAGCGTTATTTTACTGTACAATGAAGACCATTTCCACGTAGCCATTTTCATATTGAATAACGATTTGTATTACCTGTTCTTCTTCAGCACAAGTCAAGCTGCAGAAAGTATAGCGGCTAGCTTGCTTGAGAACCACAGGAGTAATATCAATGCAGCTCTAGAGGCAATGCTAAAATGTCCGCCATTGCACCTTGACGTATGAAAGATGCAGCAAGTAGTGCCTTCAGACTATACCAGACAAAAAACTTAAACGTCTAAAGATTTAGGAACACATCTCCCTGTTACATATATCATGCCGATCACGTACGACTTCAAATTGCAGTTTAAAGTGGTCATAAACCATCGCCAGATCTTTTTTTTTGTATACACAGAGAGCAGTCCTCAATTGGCAAAGGATGCTTTGTTGTAGAGATGGATTCAAGATGGACGAAGGGGTTGGAGTGGACGTTATAGGGACCAATTTCAGGCTCTCAAAACCCCTTAGTAGGAGATTTGTCACCATGAATGCCTTGTAAGAGGCAGAAATCTATTTAATATCAGATAACCAAGCAGCTCTAAATTCTCTGGAGTTACACACTTTTGACTTGGGACTGTAAACATACCCTGAGGGAACAAACAATCAGAGGCCATGAAGGAGCCGATTTTCTTGCCAAAGAAAGGGCAAACACACCACTTCCCGGCCCAGAACCCTTTTGTGGACTATCCAAAGCCCACTTGAAGGAATAGTTTCGATGTTGGGAATTCGATGAAATTAAATCTCACTGGAATAAAGTACCAGGACAAAGACAAGCGAGAAGGCTTGTGAGCCTATCGCCAAGGAAAGCTAAACAGCTTCTCAAATTTGACAAAAAAGACTTGAAATTGATAACGGGACTACTCACTGGGCACTTCCCTCTGGGGTATCACCTCAAAAAGATGGGTGAATCAGAGAGTGATAGTTGCCGATACTGCAAGAACTTCGCGGAAACTGCGGAACATTTTCTTTGCTTTGTTTTTCAGGAAATTGGGATGAAGTCTCAGAATCCCGGGTCTTGAATAGATAAAGATATAGGTGCTTGTGAGGCTGGACAGCCTGCACGATCCCCCTACAGTCTACAATCTACCCTTTCTTCTGTTCATCAATGGAGGGTGATACGCTCCGTACAAGGTGTAATACAAGGTGTTATCTGACATCTTGCACTTCCATGAATGATTGTCAGTTGTGAAATACAATTTGGAACATATTACAGTACTTGAAAATTTGACAGAAATATCTGACGTAATGAATTTTAGTTTTGAAAATTTTTGGAACTGCTGTCCCCGGTACCTCGGCTGACTAGACGTGAAAATCCAGCGTTTACTATGAATGGCTCTGATCCATGCAGCTGAGGTTCAGCAAACAGCAGTTCCCAACATTTCAAACACCAAAAATGATTTTTCCAGATATTTTTTTTGAATTTTTACCACTGTAATTTCACACCGATTGTCCACGGCGTTCAAGAGGATTACACCCAGTGTAACATATATTTTCGAACGAAATTAACCAAGAATTATTCCATTCAGTTGTTCTCATGAATTATTCAAAAACAATGCAATTTCACTAGCTGATCGACATTTAGGACCTTTGTCATTTGAAATAATGGATTTGACGGCTAAATCAATACACTCGTAATACAGTAACCAGCAATCAATCATTGCTCAGAACTTCTGATGGGTTAATGCAGAAGAGCCGAAGGTTGGGTGGTTCGAATTCGTCTTGTGTGGCCGACTTGGAGAAAACGGACTTTGTTTCTTTTTCAACGTATACGCGTATTCGAGCAATTTGAGCGGAGTCTGTAGTTATCGTTGAACGCAACAATTTCACGAAGAGAAAGATGAATACGACATCGTGAGTTCATTGTACCATTAGTGAACATTTGCGTGGAGATATTTCAGTTCCAGATCCTTCGCCAAAACGCATCTGATAAGAAATTTGTAAGTAATGAGCGAAGTGTTCTGGAATGATGATAATAGTAATGTACAAGACAAGTAAGGTAGGGCATTTGAATTTAATAGTGAATTTTGATAGAAAAGGTAGGGCCTTCAAATCTCATATTTCACGAAAGAAGTTGATTATTGAAAAAACTAACAGATGTATTTTTGTTCTTAAAAATTGCAGTTAATTTCTATAAGTATAACAGCTCAGTTGATTTTTTCATGTAGGAAACGGCCAAAATTATTTGAAACTGTTATATTTATAATATAAATGTTATTTTTTTAAAAGTAACAATTGAGTAAATTAAAATTATTTCATCTTTTATTTTAACATAATTTGTGGCATTTTGTGAAAAATGGCAGATGCCATCTGCTATATCATATAGGTCTGGTCCAAAGGCGTTAGTTAATGCCAGTGAAGCAGGGTATGAAGATGATGATTGGTTATTTTTTTGAAAGATGTTCAGCCCTATTCACTGATCTGAGTATTTTTATAGTATACAAAATAAGACAGTATGTGGTGGTGGGCGGCCGTAAATCTGCATATTTACTATAGAGCTATGAAAAGGTTGAATAGTTTATTTCTTCCTTTATAACTAACAACAATCTTGTCAATGATGATATTTTTCTTATATTGAATTGACTGTCATCTTCGATATCTCTGTTGTGCAGAAATATCAGCTAGAGCAAAGATTTGGCTGGGAATGAACACCTGCAGACATGCATCATTCGATGTTTTGCCCGTTATCAGTGCCAGGGTAGGTCGGACAACATTATAATTGTCCTGTCCTTGCCAAACGAATAATAATCAACTGTTTAACTAATATTTTCCCACGGAAAAGTCAAATGAGGATAATCTACTGTTCATTACAAGATACGCACTTGCAATTGAGTCTTTTTGGAAGAACGTTGCACAAATATCTGTCGAATGTAGTTCAATATACGTCATGGTATTAGCCAGGGAATTAGTTGTTTTCTGACAGAGGTTGCCTCCTTTTTCCACTTGGTGGAAACGTGCGAAGAGAAAGGGTACATAGACTGTCGATTTTATTCGTTTCATTATGAGATAATATAGAATAAATATAAGCTCTCAAATGATTGATGGGTGAACAGATAATATTGAGAAAAAAACATAGTGATGACTATTATATCTCCTTGCCGCGGTGGTGTGCGGGTTGAGTCCTCGCCTCATAAGCCAGAGAGCGTGAGTTCGAATCTCAGCATTGCCACCGGTTTCGTGCATGGCATCACACGTATTAAAAAAGGTAAGGGCTACGTCTTCCCCTAGCTCGCACAAGTCTCTGACTTTTGAGGGTTGCACGTAGGGGTGCAACCGGTTGACGGATATAACAATTTTAACAAAAAAAATATCCAATCAGTAGATTTTTCTGCCAATGAATAAAGTTTTAAAGTTATATAGCTGAATATATTTTTAGTATCAGGCTGTTATATACAGATCTGGAATAAAATTATCGTAATATCGGTCCAGTCAATCAATACAAAATATAACAGATAGACGCAATGGATAATCAGGTATTCAACTGGACTACTCTGGTGTAGATACAGTGGTTCTGTCACATACTTCATAATCCATTGCATGTATGTGGTCGACTGGACTGATAAGCCCATAATTTTATTCCAGATTATTATGTGTATAGGTATGTATACATGATTCATTTTTATATACTACACTGACAACTATTCATTCTGTTTGTCATCTGACGAACTTTTTCGTGAAATTATTTATATTGTATTATTTATCGTATGCCTCAACAAGCGTTGTCAATATTAAGTCATGTTACTTGGATAATACAGCATATGTTGATTTGATTTGATAATCAATTTTGAATTTCAGCCAGTAAAAACGATACCAAGGTGTAAGAAGAATAAAGTCGGAAAAATTCGTGAAAATAGCGAAAAATATTGGACCTTTGAATATTTTAATTTCAAAAACTTTTACCCCCTGTCCCCCTCAAAACCAGACAGGGAACGCGTAGGAATTTGTAAAATTTTCTGACATGGAAAATTACGGCGGAAAACTGTCGCTCAACGGACTTGGAAGAATGTTTCTCAAACTCCCAAAAATAAATTAAAAAAATGCGTAAAAATAGTGGAAAACGTCGGACAGTCGTATAATTTTATTGCAGAAGATGTTACCCCTGCCCCCCTTGAGGTTCGATAGAGAGCGCGTAAGAAGTAGAAAATCCCGTGAAAACAGTGAAAAACATTGGACCCACAAATAATTAAATTTCAGAAACTTTTCCACCCCTGCCTCCTTCTAAGCCAGAAAAATTTTCGATTGTTTTGGACGCATAAAATTACGGCGAAAAAATCTGTCGGTGATTGAATTTCGCAAAAAATTTCGGAAAATCGTAAAAATGGAATAAAAATAATAAAAAACATCAGACGTCGCATAATCAAAATGTTACTTTTGCTCCCTTAGAGGTTAGATAGAGAGCGTCTAAGAAGTGGAAAAAGCCGTAAAACTTATGAAAAACGTCGGGCCGTCACATGATTTAATTTCAAATAATTTTTCCCCCCTGTCTACTCAAAAGCAAGAAAAAAATTTTGATCGAGGGGCTCAAACCCCTGTTCTTTTCAAAAGCAGTTGCAAAAACTCATGAAAATAAAATAAGTAAAGATAGTTAAAAACATCGGATCGTCAAATAATTTAATAAAAAAATTATATTGTTGCTCTCGAAAGTTTATTTCTCTTCTTTTTTAAAACATTTAATGATAACGTTATTTTATGTTTTTACGTTCACTTTATTTTACTACAAAATTATTGTAACACTTTCTCATTTTAAATCTAGAATATGACCAAATAATCATGGAAAAAAATTATGCTCGAGAATTATCTGAAAAAAGATTTGCTGTACATTTTTCACACGGATCCATTGAAACATTTGAAATTGAACTTGAATCAATAATTACGGAAGATTTTTAAACAATTCTTCTTTGACCTCTTTTGAGTTCAGCTCATAGTAGCAATTAAATCAAATGTAACCTCTATGAAATGCACATTCATCTATGGAAACGATCCAGACGATATTAATAGCATTCGATCATGTACAGGCATAATCGTCCGCAACGCGATTAGTATGTAGATATTTACAAATTGAATTCCCGGATCGTGCCCTATACGTCGCTCGTAAATATTTTGATACAATTTCGATAAGACTTACGTGGGTGGGTTTTATTTGATGAATTACGACGTACGGGTATAGGCGAACATAACTGATGGAGCGGTAGTCTCTTGATAAATAACCTTTAGGGTGTGAGTTTTTTCGACTTTCGTCGATAAAGATGCTGCGTGGTTATCGAGGTCTCATCTTATTTCTTCCTTACCACGGATGTGTAAACATGTGCGGCGAATTGTTATGAAGGTAGGGAAAATTAATATCTCAATATTGCTGTGATGGAGGTTCAATCAGTGACATAAAATTCTTTAAAGGATTTCATACTGTTGAAGATTCGCGGTTTTGTTTGAACAATTCTACCGGTTCGTAAATTCAATTTGTACACAATCACCTTATAATTGAAGTTTTATCCACACTTATAAACTGTATAATGAAATGTACAATCACATTTAACTTATTTATTATTAATATTAACATTCATATTATTAGACATTTTGTTGTTTGTTTTATCGTGTTTCAGTTCGTTACCTTTGTCTCCTTTGGTAAGGAATTATTAGTACCAGAAGAACCTTCAATTTTTCTTGCTATATCAAGCTTATTAAAAATATAATCTTCCATTTCACTTTTTGCTACAGCTGAGCTTCTCCACCCTCCATATCATTTAATTGTTGTAAGATCAGCACCTCCATTAGCCAGTAAGGTTGTTGATGTGCGCCTATGAGCTTCTGCGTTTGCCAGATTAAAAAATGAAGCATCTCTTGGGGGAAGTTTCGACAAAGTGTTGATTCCAATAGGTTGTGAAGTATATTTACGCTGATTAGTGTATCACAAAAAGAATCTGTCCATATATAACTTCTTCCGACCTAAGGACGTGTATTGTTTGAACGTCTCCACAGTATTGATAGAGAATACTGCTTCCATAATTGTAAATTTTGAAATGCCAGTTTTCGTATCTGGTATATGACTGAATTTCAAATACGTCAATTTCCAGCATTGACAGGCATCAGACACTCCCAAATTCATTTGGCTTCATAAGAATTAATAAAGGAAAACAAAACATAAACTAATCAAAAATCACCACGGATTTTGTTAACATGTATGAACCGTATACTATTGGAATACTCCAAGCGTTATTCAATTTTTCAATTCGTTTCCCAATTACACTGTTAACCACAACTAGTGCAATATTGTCCACTGTAGCAAACACAGCGAAGTGATTGAATTGTTTGTAGTGGCTTAGTGCAAACCATTTTCTAATTCGATATGCAATAAATTATTCAACACGAGAGCCAATAGTCCAATCAGTTTACTGCAATTCATTGATTCAATTGAATTCAACCTGTACTGGATGTAGCGTAATTGAATTCAAAAACTGCATCTGGAACAATCGATTTATAGGACCGTTCTTAGCGGGACATTTCTTGTGGGTAGGCAAGCAAGCTAGTCATCCGTTGAGAATTCGATTAGATTCCTTCGTCGACATTTTTTTCGAAAAGTACAACTTGGCTTAGATTTAAGCTGTAAGGTATGGCTATGCATTGTCATCGCGAAATTATTATTGTTGGATGAAATAAAATCAAAAAATGGCCAGCACACTTCAAAAGAAAAATTTATTAGTTTGTTTAATTGTTATAAACGGGATATTCGAGTGACATTTCAATGAAACTGTATTTACAAATCATTTCAGACCGCTATCTTAGTTTTATTAACAAAATAAAAATAATCTCTGGGACGGAAATAACAGTTCAATTTCAACATCAATGGAGGTGTCATCAGTTTTACAGTTTTTACTTGTTTGTTCGAATTTTTATAACGGATGATTATTTCATTATTGACAATTTTCTGTAATGAAATAATACCATTAATGATCGATGTAAACCATTTATATCTATATGGAATAACGCGAAATTCACAAAAAAAACGACTATCTAATTGAATTCATAGTTCTCAGAATATAACCGTCGATGGCCCCAATGTTATGGGTAATCACCTCATTTAAACAAAAATTTCCTGCCATTAAAATAAAGAACCAGCGGTTATGTCTTTATATAGAGCGTAATGTTTCTCAAGGTTTATTGTCATGCCCACTGGAGTTACATCATTTCCATCCCAGCAATACTTGAAAACTCAATTTAAGTCGATAAACTACTTTACTGGAACTTAAATATTTATACAATTATTCCAGAGTTCATTAGCAAAAGTCTTCAGTGAGAAACTTTCTTTGATCTTAAATTCATAACGATCTAACAAAACTGTGTCAAGTGTTTGACAAATACAAACGGATTCCAGGAAATCGTGAAGAACCATAATATGATGAATGACTCCAAACAGAAATAGAATCTGCTTGCGGCTTCCTGAATGGGAGAGTTTCGTACCTCGAATTAATTATTTGTGCAAGTACTGGAAGTTCGTCGGAAATTAATGAATACTGCGCTTGCTATTCTGTTGAATTTTAAGAGAAATATACATGGCATGATATATAATATGATCAGAATATTTATTCATTACTGGGCTGTTTCCATTGAAAATATTTGTTGAACTAGTTTTCATCATTCCCTCATGATCTCAAGTTGTTGAGAATTATTGTCATTGAATACAGAATTAAAATATTTTGCATGATGTGATCTTACTAGTTGTAACATTTCGAATAAGTTGTGCAACGTTCGTGCGCTGTTCTCTTTCATAAATATATTTTTCAAATTCCACACTATTAGAAAGAGAGGTGGGAGATGCAGTGTAGATTGGAGGAGGTAGAGAGGAAATAAAATGCGAGAGAAGCCGAAAGTATTTGAATAGAAAATTTCGGGAGTGGATTTATATGCCATTTGTACGAGTAAAATATAGTATGATGAACATAAAGGTCCCCCAATACCAAACTAGCGAACAGCAAACAAGGACTGATTGAAATCAAAATATCAAAAAAGCCATTGAAATCGATGTTATTTCACCATGTTCTCTCTCCTATTATAATGCTCCTCAAATCGTGTCATCCACTTAGTTAACATCGTGTCGATTGTGAAGTGGCTTCGACGAAATCCACTTCCATGGCGAAACAAATTGAAGGCACGAACAACTACACACTACCGAACAAAACTCAATTTCGTCGGATTTCGATAAACTAAGCTAACTACGTTTTCCAATTAGTTCCGAATGATTTTCATCATGGGTGTGTTCCGTTCTTTCAGTTTTAAACTAATTTTGAATTCGAATCCACTGCTTATTTTCAGAACAATTTACTCTGAGTGGTTTTGACTGGATAAAATATCCTTGTTTTAGTTAAAACATACAACACAAAAATATGTTTTGCGGTATATGATTCAGTTGTAATACACCGTAAACGTTTTTCTCTGTGCCAACGTTTTTCTCTGTGACGTCGATTAACATTAAAAGAAGAAATGAAAAATGCATTAAGTATGAGGTACCCTTTATTTTCGTCGAAATTTTTGAAAAATTCTTCAGTGGATTTGAATTTTGAATCAAAATTGACTTATTTCGTTCCCGGGTTTTCCACAAGTGTCCAACAAAATTTTACTCATTATTATATTATTTTTATATACAGTAATCGACAGAGGAAAAAAAGTGGAGCACTAATAGTTTTTGTTATACAGGGTGTCCCGAAACTATGGTGCCAAATTGAAACAGAAGATTCCTCTCGAAAAATAAATAGGACTTTCCTAATATTTCTCTTCTCAAATGTCGTCCGTTGCAGAGATATAGGGTGTTGAATATGAAAAAATAAAAGTGATTTTTATTCATAACTTCCACAATTCTAAAATTTTCCGAAAAAAAATTTAAAGAATATTTGTGTTCAATAGGTGCTTCATTTCAAAGAAGAAAACACATTTTCAGTTGATACCAGTGGCGTACTAGAAGGGCATCATGGTCCCTTTTCTCCCCTATTTTTTACGCCACTGGTGAAATCAGTAAAATTAATAAGTTTTTGAGTAAAAAATGTATACCTATTTCATTTCAGAAAAATCAACCGTTTTCAAGATGATTGCGCTTTTATGAATACAAACATAACTAGTAATGAAAAAAATGTTCGGCTGAAGTGAATTTTACAATCCTAACTACTGGTTAAACTTTCAACTAGTTAATCTACCAAAGTAATCAATGACATTTCCACATGCATTTTTTCTTGCAGAGGTACAGGGCGTTGAAACTGGAAAATAAAAAGGCAACTTTCATAGTTACTAGTATGTTTTCATTCATAAAAGCGCAATTATCTTGAAAACGGTTAGTTTTTCTGGATTCAAACAAGTATACATTTTTACTGAATATTGAATGAGGAATGCGAAAAATATATAATTTTCCTGATTTTACCAGTGGCGTAAAAAATACGGGAGAAAAGAGACCATGATGCCCTTCTTGTACGCCACTGGTAACAACTGAAAATGTGTTTTCTTTTTCGAAATATAGCACCTATTGAACACAAATACTCTTTCAATATTTTTTGAGAAATTTTCAGAACTGTGGAAGTTATGAATAAAAGTAACTTTTAATTTTTAATATTTAACACCCTGTATCTCTGCAACGAACGACATTTGGGGAAAGAAGTATCAGGAAAGTCCTATTTAATTTTCAAGGGGAATCTTCTTTTTCAATTTGGCACCATAGTTTCGGGACACCCTGTATAATATATTAATTGATAAAAACACTTGATGAGTATATCCATCTTTATAAACACCGTATTTTTCTTTGAATTAAAAGTTCATAGCTAATTGGAGTGAAAATGTTCTATTTTCGAAAATAGACTGCACTTTTTCGAAAATGATATAAAGAGCGGATTTCTGGAAATGAAAGTTGAAATGAATATCTTGTCGAATCTTACACAACTTGGGTGTGTGTGAGTCTACACATGCCTTCTGTATTCTGGCAAATTTTTGGTATTCTCAATTTTCTACTTGAGGTTTTTTCTTATTTTGTATATTGTATTTCAAATGGTTAACTTTTTGATTTAACTATTGATATCAAAACATTTTTGTAATTCTCTAAATTTAAATTTAATTCCTGATAATGTGTAATTTTCTATTCCTTATAGCAATAGAAATGAGCTGATAAATGGTGATTGGTCTGAAAAGGCATTACATGTTGAAATAAAATATAAATAAAATAGAAATATCATTTATGTATACTATGAAGAGCAGAGGCCTCAATACACTACTTCGAAGTACTCCACTGCTCACCCTTGATTTTGAATGAGTAATCTCCACCAATTTTTGTTTTTTGGTTTCTATTTTTCAAATAAGCTTGAAACCACTCGTGAGTTGATTCACCAACGCCATAATAATGTTTCAATTTCAACAGTAAAATGTTTCTAAAAAAACAACTTAATCCATTGAATATTTCAATTCATTTATGATTTTTTGAAGAGCTGTCTTACATCATGACATGAATGTCCTCTGAAACCGGACTGATTTATTGATAATAGGTCATTGTTACTAATATATTGAATCACTTGTGGATGAACCACTGACTCTAATATTTTTTCAAGATAAAGTACTGGGCCTATGCTCCTCAAGTAACTTCGTCTTTCCATTTTTGTCATTGGTAGATATTATAAAAGATGTTTTTAAAACATTTGGAAATTGATATTTTGTCAATGATGTTTTGATAATGATCAGTAGGGAATAACCAATTTCACCAATAATGTTCTCAATCAGTTTGAAATTGATTTCATCTTCAGATTGTTTATTTTCATGGATGGGCAAATACGATTTCACGCAAGTTTGACAGTTTTATGTTCCTCGACGTAAGTTCTTTTTCATTTGAATTGCAACGATTTGAATGAAGAGCTTCTGTATTCAATTTGAATGTACTATTACGAAATTTTGTGGTAACATCTTTTTCTCACGTTTTCATGACAAGAACATATTTTATTCGGTTCTGGAATAATTTTACTCAATGCTGGAGTAATGTTATTTGGATAATCCCGATGTATTTTTTACTGTTATTTTGTATCTTATGTCAAGTGGGCACGCATAAATCTGAATCGGCCTTAAGGCCTTAAGAACCAAATAAAATATGTTCTTGTCATAGAAACGTAAGTTGAAGGCGTTTAAACCGCACGTACTTCAAAAACCCTGCTTAGACACGGTTCTAAATCGGCCTTAACATCGCTAATCTATACTGATACAATGTCTAATATTCCATTTTGTGACAATCACTATATTTCGACAATTTCATTAAAAAATACTCTCCTATAAATTCTACGAACTTTCTTTGAATACTTCGACTTCAATATGCTTTTATGGATGAGAAAATGCGGCGTTATTACATCACAAAGCCAAGCGCATACGTATTTTTCAAGATATTACCGAATTGAAAATTTCCCACAATATAATATGAATACAAATCCGTCCTGCAATTTCCATACAATGGATAAAACATCACAATATCCTTTTTCAGTGCAACACCGGTGGAATTAACAATAAACTATAAATCAGTAGTTCATCTCCGTTCGTTATCAATCAACAGAAGCTGGAATGTATCTGAAGGCATTTTGCGGTAGGTAAAACGTAAAGCTGATAAAGGATCAGCATTTTCGCTCCCTTGAGGCGCTTTAGCCAACTTCCCGATTCGTTTGTTCGTTGGCATTCTAGTCCAGGCCTCACTAACGTTTGTTTAAGTAGCTCTTTTGCGATGCGAACCAGTATCCGAAATTTTTCCGAATTTTTACGCAGTATGTATTTAGCCTTCAGGGTGACGAGGTGGTAAATATTTTTGAATTTGAATTATTCGAGGATTGGATGTTTTTCACTATTTTACGGATTTGTTTTTATTTTATTTTCTCAAAAAAGGGTATTTTCCACTTCCACTCTAATAGCTCTTATTAAATTATACATATATCTCGTGCCCAAATGTGAATACATTCCTTTGAAGATAATCTATTCTAAAGAGGAAGTTTAACAACCGGGAACCTATATTTATCCCATCCCTATGCTGCTTCTTTCAAGTTCACGATGAACACCGTGACAAATGATTGAAACCAGACGTAAATACCGTACCGTATTCAAGGTGACGTATATATGAAGATAAATAATGGTATTTTCATATAAAGAATAAAAAAAAAATACTAGTGAAATACTGATGTGAATTTCCCTGCCTGAGAGATCGAGAGTTTTGAATAACGAATAATCTCAATAACAGTGCAAAAATGTTGTTGATATTGACTATTTAGGTTTACCAAAAAAATTCTCCTTTGCATTCTCCAGTGCATACATTAATGACCTATTGAAATGACAATTGAGAATTTGAAAACTCAATAAAAGTGCTACGCCAATTAATTTGAATACATAATTTGTGTCGAATTTACGATGAATCAAAAAAATTGAAGGAATTTATTCTGTTGCATGGAATAAATTATGAAATAAATTCTATTTAAATATTTATTTGATCCAAATATTTTTTCTCTGTTGCATCAAAAAAATACATAGCCAATTGTCAGGTCCTTTATCTGAAATACAACTTTTTCTTTTCTAGGTCTAGGTCAAGAATCAGTATTTCGATACGTCAAATAGCAATAATCATCCATCTTCGCACTAGCACAGGCAATGCCTATGAAATACACTCATGTTAGTGTTTATGAGGTAGATTATCATTATTATAAGGCTAGCACACTTGGTTTTGTGAGACCAACGATTTAAATTACTGTCGAATATCGGAACTACCATCAATCATTCATAAATGCCTAATTCTTTATATGAATTCGTGTTAAATACACTAAAAGTAATGTAGTATAGGTGACTTTAACAGGCTCATAGTAACCTCAATATTAGTGTACAAGTTTCAATTTTTTTCCTTCAGGTAAACAAATTGAATCTTAACATGCCGTATATCAGAGGAGACGCATTTTAGGAAATACATTGATAAGAATTTTTCACCTCGAAATTAGCTAAGAATCTTTGTACGAAGTTGTCGGTCTCATTCTGACTCACCCTGTATATCTTTCCACACCTTGCTATACTATATTCGATTTGTAGACAATTCCTATTGGCATTCCTGAACGGTTCAAAATATTTTCTGTAGATACAAACCAAACTAAATATACCGGGAGCATTATTATAAAACACTTTCTATACAAAACTTCGTGAAGAACCAACGGTATACTCAATTCATTGAGTATCACTGTGAATACAAAAAGAGCTTCAGAGCGGTTCCTTGCAGAACATTTTATCTAGTCAAGATAGGGCTTTGCGAGACCAAGACCAAGACTGATCAATCCTGTTCTATTTTTTCCAATGGTACCTGACTCATTATTTTTTTGATGAGCATTTTCCGAAAAATGGTGTTCTGAACTAACAGAAGTAATTATTAGAACTTGCCTATACTGAGATGCATGGTTCGACCAGAACTGGTTAGAATATTAGGTTAGCTCCAAAAATTTTACATAAAAAGGTAGTCTAATAGTAAAAAGTAGATGGTAGTAAAAATGGTTTACATTCTTCTGTATATATTAGTATCGCGTCACTAATCACTTTTCCTAATATTTTCCGTCTCAAATAAATATTGAGGGCATGGCACCGTACCTGACGAAATAAATATACGCAGACACCTACGCTAGAAAGTCCCACATGCAGCTGCCAAGATGTACACACAAGTTCAATGCACATAGTCGAAAGTTCAAGGATGAATTCAAAATAGACAGAGCAATGATTTGTCATGTGTACACATCAACGGAGAAAGTGGAAAAAATGTATCTTTCTCAATATACACGACTTCGGTCTTGAAGACCTTACGGTCGGTTGCTGGAAACTGATGAGGATTTTTTGACTCATTCGAGAGCATGGACGCTAGAAGTAACATCAATCGTGGTTTCTTCATGAAAGTTCAAGTATTCTTGGTATCGATGCAACTTTAAATAACCGAAAGAATATCGTGAAAACCAAAACGGAATAAAAAAAAATTCTGAGTGTGGTATTTAAATGATCTTAGGAAGTACGAGATATAAGTATTCGGGCTTTGGAAGAAAATACTAGATATTCAAACTGGCGCATTCACCATTTTGAGCCACTTCCACATTTTGACAATTTTATTCATATACATTGTGGATAAAATCTCTGAAGCATACATAAGAAAAATGTACCATCAGAGTAACAGAAAACACTTTACAGGAGGAGGTCGTTTCTGTATCGTCTCGTGACCACTAATATGGCGGCAGTTTGAAAAAATTCATTTCGATTGAACATAAGTGGAGTTATTTGTAAAGACAACAATAAAAGTAATTTGAAAAAGTTGTTCATGATTTAATTTCAGGAGAACATAAGGAATTTGAAACATACAGTGTGGCTTTTAATAATAGTCCCCCCCTTGTTAACTTTTGAATGGTTTGACGTACAAACATAAAAAAAACCGTTTGGAGGGTTTCACCGATACTACTTTTTGAAATAAAACACATTGTGATTGCTTGATTGATGGCGAGGGGGGCACATCAACTAAACATTTTTAAATGATATGGGGGGCCATGTATCACATCGTTGAAAAGATCATTCAATTCTCTTTTCAATCATCTAAAAAATTTTTGAATTTCGTTCCATCCAAAAAATGTTCTGTCCCGTTATTTCACACCAAACCATTCAAAAGTTATTGTGGTCAGGTAAGAAAGGGCTTCAGACCCGCCAGATCCGCACTTATTCTGACATTTCAAATGCATGTTGTGAAAACACTTAAGAACGAAAATCTAAAAAATTTAGATGGTTGAAAAGAGAATTGAATTATCTTTTGACCCCCCATGCCATTTAAAATTTTTAGTTGATGTGCCCCCCGAGCCATTTATCGATTAACCACGATGTGTTTTATTTCAAGTATAGTATCGGTGAAACCCTCCAAACGTTTTTTTTATGTTTATACGTCAAACGGTTCAAAATTACCGGGGAGGGGATGTATTGAATACCGGCGCACTGTTGTACATCTGAAAAAATTGAAAATTGCAATCATATTTTTTATTAGGTATAAAACGCTGTTTTTTTTGGCTTCAAGGAGTCATAATAAACCTATGTGATCAATAAAATTAAACTTTTAACTTGGTTAAGGTTTGTTCCCGAATGTTGGTGCAAAATTAAAAAAAAATCTACTATGACTCTTGCATATGTTCATATTTTACAACTTGCTTTGATTTCTTTATGAATTTTTGAATTTGAAGACTCAACATAAACCACTTTTCTCTACCGCAATCAAGTTTTGTGAAAAAAGAAGGAAAACAATATGTATGCCGCAATACAATGTGGAAACATGAGATTTCTACTTCAGCTACTTCATATTTATTATGTCCACAAAAAATGACATTTATATTTCCGCCAATTAATTTTATTCAAAAATGTAGAAACGAATTAAATATTTTTCGTTGTAAAGAACCAGAACAAAGGAAAGTTGATTAGCAAATCATAATCAACATCATTTCAAACTAACCCAATTTAAATTGTAATCATCAAACAAAAATATTACTTTTATTTCACATGTTCTCTTCGTGCATTTCCTGCATTTCTGAATTTTTATTTGATCAATCTTTTGTCTCAGATCAGAAATGAGAAAAGGTTGTCAGAAAATTAATATTTTGGTTAGTTCGAACGAGATTGAAAGAAATATGTGAAACATTCAAAGGAAACTAAGACGTTATTCAACAAAGATTATCAGAGGTTTTTAGACAAAAAAAACTATAAAATAGGCAACTGGCCTCATCAAATAAGATCAATGTGGTTTTGGAATGCGTTACAGATGGGCCGTAAAAGAAGTCAATAAAACGATATTTATGTGAAAGGAATACTTATAGGTTTTCACTTGTCATAACTTAGCCACGAAGTGTTGATATGACTTGGTTGGTTCACCATAATAATTTACGGTCGGTTTTTCATTGTTCACAATTCCTTTGAGGATGATAATAAACAATTCCATTTCAGAATTAGGAACGCTCGAGTCAAACTGATGAAAAACCATGGTGTTGGAATGAGAAATTCCCTTCCACTTCAATCGACTGTTCAGTGAAATGTAGCTACGAGGTGTACGGAACCAGAATGATAGAACTTTGTTGATTGAATAAAAAATTCACTTTTTTCAATATACAAATCTGAATAGTTTTTATTTGGAACGAACAACATGAAACAGTATGTATTTTGTGAATATAATATTTTCATGGAATCTTGAAAATAAAATCAAAGCGCTTTTTTCAAAGAATGAAAATAGCAATAATTTTATCTCTTCGAAAGTTTACGAATTATATATTCCTGTTTTTTTTCTATAGAAATCAATTTTATCTTTTTATCTGTATTGTTGAATTAACGAGTATACTTCAGAAGCGCTTTCAAAACTTGTAACTGATAAGAATTACAAGCACGTAATTGTACTGTAAGAGGAAATTTTATCACTTCCATCCATAATTGGAAAGCTTCCGGGGTAGGGAAAGATATACTCTCCATTTTCGACTGTAATAGCCAATTACCTGTACAAGAAATTCGATTTATTTTATATTTGGAACTTTCATTAGGGTTCCTTCTGATCTAATTAGATACACTTATTGTGACGTGCATTTTGGAGCAGTGGGGTAGAAATGTCAGGATTTTTTTTGAGACTGAATGATTTTGAACATTTTTTAAATCATATACTGTATGTTTGAAGGTTGTAGATGAAGTTATCCTTTTCAGATGAATACTGGCAGCTAAGGTGATATTTGTTGAAAAGGATGGAAAGAATTGCAATGAATGAAAATATACGTATGGGACGGTTTGTGGTAAATTTAAAAATCATGCTTTTCTTTCATAATACTCATTGTCAAGTTTGAAAATTTTTTTGAGCTTGGATCTTCTACTTCAATTGTGAACTTTATGTTTCTGTGAATATTATCAATATGTATGTTCATGAGAAATCTCGAATTTCCTAATAGTGCCTGTAAAATATACTTAAACATCGTCCGCATATCTATATATATAAATAGTCAGAAGAGATTTTGTTATCGAATTGTAAATAATTTTTTTTCTCATACAAGATGGCAAAAGGCTCATGATGATGATGTATCAACTCGATTTTTGACTGAAGCCATAGTATCATCAAGAGGTGTACTGGGATATATATTCTGTACATCAGAATATATTAATTTTGCGTTATATAAAAGTAACATTTTGTTTTGGGTAAAGAGTTTTCTCTTTTGCAATTATTTCCATGGTCAATGCTTTTCGGGAATATTCTTCCTCCCTCACAGTTTCATTGAGATCGATCTCAAAGATATCTTTCCGCCCTCATTCGTCAACCAAAAGACCTACCAAATATCCTGAATCATGTATCAATATTCACAGAGTTCACAACTGCATCAAGTCTTTTAGAGACAATTCAACCCCTTTTTTTAATTGCTTAATATGCCACAGTTCAAGTGTCACTTTGACAGCGGCAAAAGTTAGCTGCAATTTTTACAGAGACGAATGGTCTAGTAGATTTTTCAAGTATTCACTTGTTCATCAATTATCGGGGTGTTGGTTGCCAAAATAAATAGTTTGACATGTTTGTTAACAACTTATTGAATTTCTAAGCATTAACAATAAGTCTACAAACGCCGAAATTAGTAAAATTGTTAATACATGTGTGCCCACTAATACAGTTATGACGCAATCATCAATCTGGCGACAATTTCCTACGTTTTGTGATGCAAAAAGATATAAATTTGAGCCAGATATTTCCATCTAGCAATTGAATGTAATATTGCAAGATTGGCCTTTTTTTGGTTTAAAGCATCGACTGCTGTGATCATTAAATCATTAAATATGCAAAAAAGTATAATGCTACTAAGTAAATATTATAACGAATTCAATATTGTATGTTAACCCTTTCACCGACGTTCAGTTTAATTCATCACAACGAGATGCACGTAATGCTAATAGTAAAATCCTACAAGCACAACCCGAAAAGAGAAAATCTAATGAATCAGCTCCTAATAAATCTGGAGTATTTACAATGGCCAGATTATATGATTGAATGAACCGGAACTTCAAAAGAAATTACATCACATTTTGGTGTTTGACTTAGCTTGGCTTGGCACGGAGGAGAAGCAGCATACTGCAAAACCACTTAATCTGTATCTGAAATTGAAAACAATGGAAAAGAATCTGGGCGTATCCCCCTACGTGCAACCCTCAAAAGTCAGAGACTTGTGCGAGCTAGGGGAAGACGTAGCCCTTACCTTTTAATACGTGTGATGCCATGCACGAGACCGGTGGCAATACTGAGATTCGAACTCACGCTCTCTGGCTTATGAGGCGAGGACTCTACCCGCACACCACCGCGGCCCATTCAATTAATTGCTAGGCAAGAGTTACTCATTAAACAACCCAAATTTACCTGACAAAATAAAAACCTTTCGAGCGATTATAAGTGATACTATTTTCTAACCCCGTCTTGTTAAACTCCAGCTTGTCACAAAAGAAGTATCCAATGAGCAAATGTTTTTCTGTCCCAGAAAACGGACCTTAAATTTCAAGATATAATTAGACGGATCCCTCGCAAAATGGAATGCGACGTTTTTTTTATTCTCACTGTGAACGTCTCCATAAATCTGAAGCAGTTACAAATAAATTTGAACTTAGACAAGTTCAATTGAATACCGTTTGTCGAGCTTACTTTAGTATCGAAACTTGAGTGAAGCTATTAACGCCTTTAGACCAAATACAAACAATTCGTTCGGGGAAATGTATGTTTGCACCAGGTTTGGTTCGTTTAGCGTAATTTGCGTGATTTACTGCAACATGTGTCGGTTTACTACATCTCGGATCTAATTGCAGCAAGAGACTATTTTGAATGAGAAAGGAATTCTGAAAGTTAGACTTTCGTACAAACCAGCCAGTTGATTGTGTGGGCAAAGAAACCTCCTCGTTGGAGTGCTATGGAACATTGAATATATGTAATTTTTTTCGAATCCAGTTAGTTCCACTGAATGTATTGCAGCTAGGTATTGCCTCTAATAGAAACAAAAACTAGCTTTCAATCAACAATTGCTGAAATATAATGGATAGCTTTAGAGCTGTCTGTATTGACCCACTCTTGCACTGATAAGAGGCAAAACCTCGAAACTAGTCTGAGAGTGGTCCCACTGTCCGAATCAAGAAAAAATCTGTCAGTTGGTTACAGGAGGCACTTGAAACTATATCTGCTAATGTAGTGAGGATCATTGCATCTATTGGATATAATTCAATACCCGTTGTGGTATAAGCCAAGTGAGAAGTTGTTTTCTGTATTTGCCACAATGAGCCTACTATGTGGGTGAATAAGAGAGGAAAAGGGATCTAGCATGTTTTGTTACTGAACGATCTCCTATGAGAATTCTGAGCTTAATCAATTTCTCTTAGACCGCAGACTCTGAGGGTTTCTTGGGTTAAACTAGCCTCGGCTGAAGGTGTACAAAAACACATTCAATCGAAGCAGTTCTAGTAGAAAAATTTGCCAAGTATGGAACAAGTACAATTCAACAGTTGTTGTAGGAGGCAGTGGTTGTGTTCTGTCGAATATTTACCAACGGAAATAACTATTGCAACTTGCTCATTTTTTTTAGTAACATTATTCATGTTAGATCTCAACAAAAAAATCAGCTGAAGAAAAATCGCAAGTTATTCAAGAATTTTGTTTTGTTACCTACAACTTTACAATGGCTTCCTGATGAAGTACAGATTTAATATTTTTTGATGGGATTTTCATATTTGGAATTTTGGATAAAGTAGCTCCGGAAGTATTTAGTTTATCAGCATGATGGTCATACAATATATGAAATTAGATATCGCTATGATTTCAATATTTAAAAGTAAAAAACACTTCCCTACTTGTTAAATACGAATATATTTTGAAAAATTGCCATGAGAAAGGACCACGCACACACCTTATGGGAAAAAGTCTATGGTAAAAATAGCTGAATTTTTTATATGTTGTAGCTGGAACCATTCTAAGTAAAAGTCTCCATTGGCCCAACTCGATCGTATGACTAGATTCGGCGCTAGAGGGCACCAAATCATGAATTTTGTGATTTTTGGTGAAATTCAGCTGAATGGAAAAATATCAATATCTCATTTATATTCAATAATGTGTGCGACTGGGCATTCCTAATGTTCGCGAGAAATATTTTTCCATAATACAGAGAAAAAATTCGCCGTTCATATAGCTCATATGTTAATTCTTCATTGTTTATAAGGTGTATGTGAAAATAAAAAAATTCATCCATTATCGTTAATTGCCTTATTTGTACAAATGTTAAGTTATGGTTTTCACAGCTAATTTGTTGATTTTTCATTGTAATAACAAATACATAAGAACATGTTTCAAAAGTAATTACCAACATAAGTGTGTGACTTATCGAATTTATGTTTTTTTTGTTAATAAAACACCTTATATATTCTCACTCCATTGAATGTTTTTCCAAAAGTGTTTCTCATAAATGTAGGGTTATATGGGTTTATACCGGGTGATTCTGAAGTTATGTTAATATTTATGTCCCAACATTGGTTCATTCAACACCAAATACTTCAAAATCAATAATTTTTCAAATGGAACATCCTGTAAATAAGGCCATACCAGAATAGTTCACACTATGAGCTTCCAAAATATGTAGGGCTTGCCTATACTTGATTTCCATCGAAAATGATCCTAAAGAAATTATGATGACTATCATAAATGCAATAATGATATTTGATTTCAACGATGGACAAATACCGGCAACAGAATTATCTCAGAAATGTTTTGATTTCACTGAAAATATGAACAGGATGTCCACAAAGTAATTTTCATCGGGTTGTTTTCAATAAAAAAAACAATTTTCAATTATTATTCGAGAATATTCCCTTTTTCCAACTTGATCTTACAATAATTATTGGCTTCACCAGATTTAAAGTATAACGAATTTGACACAGGAGCAAGAACTTTCTAGAGGTCACATTCACAATAGTGGATCAATTGAAACGTTATGGAAAGAAAATATCTACTATCTCAAATCTATTTCTAGTTATTACCTCCAATTAAACGACACCGTGAATCTTGATGTTCAGGGATTCTGCAAAAAGACTGTTTCTCAAAACTTTTGAGGAATTATGCCATTCTCTGATTAGAGCATCTTTATCCAGGTCATACCTACCAATCTGAGCATTGTCCACAATCAATTACCTGATATTTTTCTAATAACCTTATAACCTAGCACTAACCAAGATCTCAACGGTACAGTTCTTCCTTCCAGTGAATCATATGAAGCAAACAATTCATTGTCTCGATACACTGCTTCTTCAGATTATGATGGATGAACATAACTTAACACGTCTGTTTGGCCTTCTGACATTTGCCATTTATTACGTATTAATATTGCACGACACCCGCAGTGCCCTCATATACAACGCACATTACTAATAGAGTTCATATTTCAAACGGCCGTTTGGGAATTTCGACCTCAGTGGGCTCTCAAACGGAGCGTGAGACTGAGCTACTTTTTGAAATGAAGCATACAAAATTCTAAGGTTGAAGGTGTATGAATCCATTCTATTTGTATTGATTTGTTTCGTTAATTGTGAATGTATATAAAAATCTGTTCTATCTCCTAGTAATTTATGTTATTATCATTTAATCGTTTTAGAACTCTTTGCAACGTTAATCTCAATTAGGATAAATGAACTGCCGTCGTGTAAAAACAGTCACTCAAGTGACAATGATTTACTTCTTATCAAGGGATCTTGTTTTCAGTTAACAACGAATGTTTCGGAGATTTCCGACGCCGTATGCCTTTGAATATATTTGAAATATGAGGAAGCATTTCATAAATTAGTCGTTTAGGTTCAAAGAAAGTTTCAATATTTCATCACAATATAATATTTTGAGTATTAAGAAACATCAATTGCAGAACTAGGAGTGTGATTATTCCATTAACAACTGTTAATTCCAAAATTTGTACTATCCGGGTACATCTAGTAACCCTCAAAAATCTTAAGAAATGTTATTTTTCAACTCGTATAGTCACATCAAGGGAACTACCAATGCTGCCAAGGGAGCAAATAAAGATGGCTCGATTACATATAATCCATCAGAAAAGTAAAATCTCAAACTGAAATTGACGAGTTAAAAGTATCGAACCAATAAAATCCAGTAAAGATATTCTAGAGAAGCGAAATGGTTCAGAATTAATTTGAAAGAAATCGAAAATAATCGAACGAGAAATTTGGAAAATCAATATATTGCAGTAACGAATATTCATCAAAATCTAAAAATTCGAGAATCACAAATGATCGTATCGATCTTTCGAAGAACTGAAATTCGAAGAACTGAACATTACATGAATATAAAACTGTAATACCGTCAAAGGAGAATGACAGTAAATGGAAAGACAGATATTTGACCAAACCAGCAAATCAGAAAATCAATATTTTGTAGAAGTGGAAAAATATCGGAACAGAATATTATAAGAATTAAAATCGTCGAATCCATAGGGTACAAGACCTAAAATTTCCATATTGAAAACAATCAGAAGAATAAATAGTAGAATCGAAAAGGACAGAACCGAAAAATATCAGAATTTGGAGAGGGGATAGCGGATGGCTCTAGTCTCTCAGAGATGGAGCAGCGTGCGGTCAATATTACTAAATTCTAATATCGGAATTAATTCCCATCCCATCACATCACAATTCACCACCCAGCAAAAAAATATGCTATTGAATCCTAAAAGGAACGTGACACGTAACAATTGAAAGAACTCATAGCTGCCTCTGAATAAATAGTTCGTGCGTGCCATCTCGGAGATAATAGAACAAATTTTATAGCAATTCGCTCATCCCCTCCACAATTTCTGCTAGATTTCGATTCTGACCGTTTTCAGTCTGACACATTTCAAGGATTTTATGTTACTCCAGATTCATTTTCAGATAACTTGTTGGATTTACGTTTTTAGATACGATTATATGTTGTTTTGATGGAATTACATTTCGATATTTTTTGAGCGTGATCGTTTTATGTTTTGAAGAGCTTAGGTTATTGAGATTTGCAATTACTTTATCTTCTCATTTCGGTGACTTTCCAATCTTGCCGAATTCAGACCTATGAAACCTGGTTCTACTGTTTTCGCGTATGATGCTTTATTGTTTCTTGTAAAAACATATTAGATGAATTTCAATTTGGATCATAACTCATTTCTATCCATTCAATTCTGCTGTTTTTACGACCTATAAAATGTTATTCTGAAACATAATTGATTCTCCATTTTGTTGGTTTTACATATTACTGGTTTTTTCATTTATCGATATTACAAAAATAACTGTGCTATTCTATGGCCCATCGATGGCTCTTAAGCTACATTTCCACCGGAGGAACATTGGGACACTTTTTTGTTGCTTATTGTTTATGTTTGTTCCCATTAGTAGAAACTTCTTGGTTCCACTAGAGCAACTAACTTTGTCAATAGTCCCGTATTGTTTCTTTAAGAAAGCGAAAAAGAAAACACAAATACTGGATAAGGCCAAGTTATCATGAAAGGAAGCAATACAGTGGCATTCACTTTCTATATTGAAAGAAGACGATTTTCATGCAGGAAGAATAGCTAATGGTATTGTTAAAAATTCTATTGATACTCACGAAGTCTGTAATTTTCAATCAATTCGACGGATAACTCATTCGTCTACATGAAGGCCATCATAAATAAATACTACACATTGAAAACGTCTGCTACACGTCTGCTCACTAGTTGGTATTCTCGGCGTTTCCACTGCGATAGCAACACGGATTTGTTCACCCATGTTTCCTATTTTCCTTTATCGCTCAAAATGAAAACCGGTGACAATTAGAAACAGTTAACTTTTTTTATAAGGAACTTTGAAGAAACTTTTAGAAACATTTTGAAACAAGCAACAGCAACAAAAAAGTTTCTATGTTCCTCGCTCGCCACTCAACAGCTATTTCCGTCTGCACAAGAGAGATTTCGAGGAGGGGTCCTAGACACCCACAGTCATTCTTTGACAGCCAGGCGGCGATAAAGGCTCTGCGATTAAGCAGATTTAATTCTGAATTAGTTTGGGAGACTCAACCAAACCTCAACGACCTAGAGGCACAGATCAGGGTAAAACTTAGCTGGGTACCAGGTACAAGGGCAGAGGCAGCAACGACTCTCAATGGATCAAGAACCATCATCAATCTTAAGGGAAAATGATGGTGATACTGCCCACTGGCCGACTATCAAGGCATCTTTTTGTACTGAGCCGGAACTCACTCAGGAAAGTGATAGGACTAATAATAGGACACTGCCTCCTGAGAAAACACCTGCACACATTGGGGATACAGCAAGACTTCTCCACACTATGCAGGTTCTGTGATGAGGAGGACTAAACAGCCTCACACATATAGCTTGAATGCGAAATCCTGGTTCGCATAAGGATGGATATCTTCGGACACTATAGAGCAGAAAAGCAAACCTCGTTAGAAATCTCCAGGAGTTCATCAGATGATCGGGAGTACGAGTTGAACCTGACAGCGGGAAGCAGGAAGTTTCTACGCAGCATATGGCTAGCCCCGCGGCATAATAATAATAATCATAGTTGATTCCGGAAATCTTGAAGAGTGTGTGCATCTTCAATAAGATAATTGATGGAAAACTTATAGTATTAAATTATAATCAATACTTTATTCAGAAAATATACTACATATATATCTGAAAAACTAGAAAGTTTTGTTGAATATTTCCACTTGCCAGATTTGTGTTTCGTGTATTGCCAACCAAATCAATCAGCTGAACGAGAGTGACATATACGTTGAAAAATGCTATAATGCCATCAATTTTTACAAACGATATTGATTTGTCTGTTTGTGGTAGAAAATATGCACCACAAATAAAAGCGGGCCAAATGCTGAACCTTGCGATACTCCCAAATACGCCAGACAGATGTAAACATGAAATACTACAGAAATTTAATTATTCTGAACATTCTAATTTCCGCATGAAACTACTTTGTGATAACGGAAGATGTCTTTCAGACAAGAACATAAAAATCACTTGAATATGTTCACAAGCTAGGCATGATGCTCGAATCAATATTTATGCAATCGTGGTTAATATTATTTAGTAATTAACAAGGGAGTGTCTAAGGATCCGCGACTGTTTACCGTTGAAGAAGTATCGATGAAAAACAATCTCAATATCAATATGTTATGAGATTGTACAAATTATTTTGAATAATGTCTTTTCTTGACTATATATCATGATTAAAAATCATACGAAAATTCAACGATTTGTTCCAGTCAGAACTATCTGAAACTCTTGAAAATATCTAATGATAATAATTTTATTTCTCTTGTTAAGGAATAAAGTAGATTGATTCGACTTCCGGCAATGGTGGAGGACTGACGGCGTCCTCATGCCTCAAGTCAAGTTGATGTGTGTGAGTGTTATAATGTTTAAACATTTATGTCTGCAATATATTATAATTGAAAATATCTATTTGTTTGTGTAATTTAAGAAGTTATTGTCTGGATCTTCACGCCGGTAGCCAGGCCGGATGACATCGGATATGTCGGAAAAAGAGGGCCACTTGAATTATATTCATATTTATACTGAAGATACCATTACCAAAAATTGATATTTTTTTGTGAACATTTACTTACCTGATCTGGGAAATTGACTTCGTAAGAAGTCAGAAATCCAATAAACAAAATAGAAGAAGAAGAAGAAGAAGAAGAAGAAGAAGAATAAAGTAGAAAGCATTTTTATGAATACAATATGTAACAAGGAAAGCGCCACGAAGTAGATACTTGGAATTACGTAATAGTATATTACGTAACAAGAGTTGTAAGTGACCCATTACGTACGAAATGAAAAAGTTTATGCACGAAGCCGCGCAGCGGCGAGTGCATAAATTTCATGAGTGCGTAATGGGCTTACAACTCGTGCAACGTACTATACTTCTTCTACGCCCATTCATTTTCTTCCATTAATTAAAAAACATCGCAATCAGACATATTCGAAGATTAAGTTGAGAAAATGTTCGGACACAATTATATTTTGTTCAAGAAATTGACAATATAAAATGACATGACATTTATTTTCATAGCATGCTACTTAACGAAACGTGTCCTATTTTTAAAGAAATTGCATAACGTGCTGCCTACACTTAGGGGCATCACTCTTTCAATCCTAAATATATCTCGCTAATGATAAAAGTTTTTATGTTTTTTAATTGACTAAATTTGTGTAAATAGACCAAATAAAGTATTACGTGAATACAAATTTGATTGTGATTTAATTAAACCAAGAAGTTTAAGTTTTCTTCTCACGTGTATGTTATGAGATCTCATTACGTGCATGTTATTGTTAAATGTCATTTACAAGGAATGTTGACAGTACGATTTTTGACGTTTACAGACATGAGCGTAGAAAAAAAGAATTACAATGAACAAACATATGTCACAAAATAGTATAAGTCAACAAGAATAAATATGAAAAATATAAAATCTGTAAAAAGGACAGAAATAAACATATGAGTATGAGTATTAATTAAAAGGAAGTACGAACCTACAAGAAAATAGATAAAATCTGTACAAAACAGAATACTTTTAAAAACGAAATTGAAACTAAAATTCATCGAAAGTGTAGCAATTTTTGTCAATGAGGGCACTTTTTAGTCTCGATTTAAAATTGACGCTATTTGGTGAAGATTTGATACTATCATCAAGCTTATTAAAAAGTTTTGGGTCAGGCTTTGATGTATGTAGAGTAGTTCGGTGCATATTGGGTATCAGTAAATCTCTAGAACGAGTTGAGTACTAAGGCTGGGTTGTTGCGAAGTTAGATTTACCCTTATATACGTAGATAAAAACTTCGTATTTACAGGATGAGTCAGAATAAGACCAACAAAATCCGACTACAGATTCCTCGAGGTGAAAAGTTCCTATCAAGGTATGTCCTAAAATGCATCCCCTCTGAGATACAGGGTGTCGAAAGTAAGACAAAAAATTTGATTTATTTTTTTTCCTCCAAAATTCCTGATGCAAAATATATCTAACTCGGTACACTGATCAAGGTTTATTAGCGTGATAATTATTGTAAGTTGAAATTTTTTATTTTCGTAAACCAGTTACGTTGGTATGTGGAAATATTTTCCTTCATATTTTCTTCGGACAAGTGAATGGACAAGTGAGCGATTGACATCAGTTAGGCGCATCGATACTCAACTTAAAAGTCATGACATTCCATGTACCTAAAAGTAAAGGTTTCTGAGAAAATTGAGAATAACTGAAGATATGTCTTGGAGTAGCAAAATAATTTCCTCTGTAAAATAATCTCATAATACTAATTTCTCACAACATATTGGAATATTTGTCAACCTCCTCAACATTTTTTAATGTTGGGTGAATCGGAAACATAGTACGGGTGATTCGGAATGAGACCTAACTCAGTGATTACACGACATCAATTTCATCAAATAATATGATGAATGAATGACTCACCTGTACTATATATTTCCGATTCTTGCAACATTGAAAAATGTTTAGAAGGTTGACAAATATTCCGATATGTTGTAAGAACTTAGATTTTTGCACATGAAATTATTTTGCTACTCAAGACATATCTTCAGTTTTTCTCAATTTTCTCAGAAACCTGTACTTTTAGGTACATGGAATGTTATGATTTTTAAGTTCTTCTGTTGGTATTGAAACTGAAAAATAAGTATGTAACAAGCAGGCGGATTTGTAGCCACCTCTAGTTTCGAACGAATTCCTTATTTTCAAATAATTGCTGGAGTATATGCATGGAATCATTTACAATCCAGTTCCTAATGATTAGTCATTACCAGTTCGTGCCTTCATAAAATACAGAAATAGGAATATCGTAAATTACACGCTTGAAAACAGACATAGCCTTGGAGTATTATTAGGCTGCAGTTGACTATGTTATGAGTAAAAACTAGCTCCAACATTCAAATCAGAACAGGTAGTGGGTAATTATCGAATCGTCTACGTTATTTTAGTGCGGAAATATCGTGAAAAATTGATGGCAGTCGATTGCCTCCATTTGAAAAAACAAATATATGCTCAATTACTGAAACGATTTATTGATTTTAATAGTAAGGAAGTATTTCATAGCACAAACGGATGCATCAGTTTACTGAAGTGATTCTATTTCATGCCTGAAAAATGTTTGCTACCAATTGAAAGTTTTCGTTACAAAATAGACGTACAAAAAGTTATACAATATCATAATTTTCAAATACTGTACGTTTTGAATATTACATCCAATTATAGTGATACAACACAAAAAATAGGTACTGTATTGAAGTTTACAATTGTTTCGACAGACAGTGGCATCCGTGTGTCGAGGTTGACCCGGAACCAATTTACTCCCTTTATCTTATTTTTAGTAGTAATTTTATGTGGATGTTTCAAACTCGGTACTCCAATTTGATTTTATCAATGTACAATTTAGCAAATATCAAACCAAATTCTATACTTTCTAATGATATATAACAATCATACTTCCAATTCACAACCCGCTGATATAATTGAGATTCAATAAAAAAAACGTTTTGTATTCCCCTCGTAACGGAACATTTTCATAAAGGAATGCTATGGAAGATTGAACAATATCATATAAGTAACAATAATATTTTTACAATTTTAGTTATTCTTCATTTTTCAACATCAATACACGAATATCTTATAAGGGCCAATTTATGCAACTTGTCATTATCATAGTCACAATCATTATCACAGTTTAAGTCTATATTGTTGTTTTTTGAGAACAAAACTAGGAAAATTGCATTAATGCTACTACTGTACTGTACAGTTTCAATTTTATTTTATGATTAAGACAGTGACTGTGATTAGGACTAGGATAATGACAAAGTTGCATAAATTGGCCCTAAATGATAACATAGGAATTTTTAAAGTTGGTTGGAAACTTCAATGCATATTGAAATACAAAACATGAAAAAAGCTCCATATTTTTGTTTCATATTTAATTTTATGAAGATTATTTTTTCACATGTCAAAATCTGACATTTTGGTAGTTTCAACTAATAGCAATGCATTATTCTGGCCAAACATTCGGTATTATACTGATTATTTCTTTCGTCTATTAAATATCAGTCATCAACCAATCATACGTTTGTTTCCTGTTTGACAGGACCAATCAACACGCTCTATTAGCGACTATTTACATGATGCACAATAGTCACCGACTATTCAGCATGATACTCATATCAAGGAGCCTGAGCATCTGACAGTACTCTAAATAAATACATATTAAACGTCAAATAGAATCAATCGTGTTAAAGCTGAATAATTATTTGAAAATGAATCGGTTTGGAAAAATCAAAAACGATGAGATATCAAGGCTACAATCCCTGACAATACAGTGTCATTCATATGACAGTATGAATAAATGGATTCAAGAAATAATCTTCATAAATATAACACGACCTTGATTAATTGTCGACTATTTTATTGCTGCTATATTTCTCTTGTATTTATTAATTTTACTCGACATTATTTTGGCATTAATAATCAGAGATGAAAGCCCTCCAGCTTCGCTCTCGGGCTCAGATTATTAATGCCAAAATAATGTCTCGTTAAATTATTATAATATACAGTCGAAATTTAGATGCAATAAAAATAGTCGACTATTTATCAAGGTCTTGTTATATTACCCTTGATAATTCAACTCATGTATGAAATTGTCCATAAGAAACGTCAGTTTTGGCAGTTTGATATCGGATAAATAGGAACGTAAATGTTTGCAAGTGGATAAACTGTTATTTACCTTCACCACGGCAACAGCTAATAATAATTGTCGTATGACTTTATTGAATCCGACGCTGTACCTAAGGACGCGTTGCTATCAACAAAGCCAAATGACAACAAATTTTCATACTTTTTGTTACAAAGTGTTGTTTTTGATTTTAAATGAGCGTTAACGGTAGATTTGGTAGTGCAAATACTCAAATTATAAATTCTACAATAGACAACGCCACTCCAAAAAACACCTAAAAAACCAAATCATCAATTTGGAGGCAGTTTGGATTATTTTGTCGAGAAAAGGGGTATGAACTATTACCTTCAACGTCGCAGCCGGAAATCTCAAGCATATTGGCAGATTGGGCGTATAATATGAAGAAATCAGACGGAAAATCATTACAAGGAGTACATAGTTAAAACAATGTGCAATACTGTAGCCAAAATTGTGCAAGAAAAATATTATATGGATTATAAGATTGTGTTTGACCCATTCAAATATGTGACATTTCAAGTCGCTAGAAACGCTAAAAATGCTAAACGCAAGCAACTGCAGAGCAATTTATTTGAAAGAAGACAAGGTTCTATAGCATTAAGTAAAGAAGAAGTTATAAAAATGGCAGAGCAGTGGGATGAAAATACTCCAATGGGACTTCAAAAAAAACTTTTTCATGTCGCCGCTTTTGAATTAGCCTGGAGAGGTAGTGAACGTGCGCAGTGTAAAATTTATTATTTGGTGGAGTACAACACGGTCTTTTCTAAAACAGCTCAAGGTGGAGATAAAAGGTGCAGTGAAAGTAAGTGGTTGACTTCAAATAAAGAAAATCCGAACGTGTGTCCTGTAAGATTGTTGAAATTGCGAAACAAACGTATTTCTTCAGATAGATTGTTTCTAACACAAAATCCGTTTTGGAAAAATGAAAATGCCAAGGGATGGTACAAAAATGTGCCCATTAGTGTAACGAAATTTCAAAGTGGACCAGAATTTCTGCAGAAAATATTGGTCTAGATCTGAAAAATAAAATTACTAATCACTCCCATAGGGCTAGCAATATTTCTACTCTTGCCAAAGCAGGAGTCTCAGAACAACAAATGATCAAGCTGATCGGACATTCGAACGCCAATTCTCTGAAGCCATACCTTCAGTTAGACTCACAGCATCATTCCACTTAAGTGACAAATTTAAGAGAGGAAAATGATAAAATTCAGCAGTCTTCTTCGGGTAGGATTGTATACCAAAACTGTTCTTTCACTAATTGTACATTTAAATAATATTGCCTATTGAATGTACTTTTTGTTCAATGAATTATTGATTTAATTTAATGAATTATGTTCTATTCACTTTTGTTTAATAATTCATTCATTTGATTCGTTAAATTATCTCACTAAATACCACTCGAGGTTTTGTTTTCATCGTATAAACTTTAATTTTGTTCCACTCAAACTTGGTAGCTTGTAATATGACTCGACCAAATATCATTAGATAAAATCAATCCACCTTCGGTGAAGTGATTTTATCATGTTATTTGCTCACGTCAATTACCAAAGCAACCAAGTTTTCGTGCAAAATGAAAGTTTATCCAATAAAATAAAAACCTCTTGTGGTATTACCCTCGATAAAACTGCTTCCTCATTGATAATACCTTGTTTATATTGAAACGTCAAAATTCTACTCTGAATTTTTCATTATTGACAGCCCTAAGTGCTTGGAAGTTATTAAAAATGAACACAAACCGATTCAGTGCCATCACCCTAGAGAATATTGAACATTTAACAAAAAATTACACTCCACGAAACACAATTTAATCAAAAAAAAATGGATATGGAATCAATCAGTTTGAAGCATATTGCAGAATCAGAAACTACCAGCTACAAAACGATACGACTATTCAAGAGATTGCAAAAATTCTGAAAGAATGTGCAGCAAATATGAAAAAATGTAACGGCGAAGATCACAAAGAGTAAAAAATTAAGCAAAATCCTTTTAAATTGTTGAAAAAAATCTTCCCAAATACAACTCGTTCTTCAAATTTTATCAGATAATTTTTTATTTTCATCACTCAAACTTCTTTATTTGAGGCAAAAACATTCAAACAAACCGAATATAGATAAAATCACTCGTCCTAACGGACTCGAGATTTTATCAATCGGTTTGTTTTTATCTTTTTGCCAAATAAACAAGTTTTCGTGGAAAAGAAAAAATTATAGATAAAATTCGAAGCACTCGTGGCATTTATTACCTTTGATAATTTCCATGCTATATCTACATTTTTTGTATTGAACCTTTCAACTAGGTAAATCTCAATTGGCTATGATATTCAATTTCTTCTATAAATCTGGCATTATTTTGCATACTGCAAAATCGGACGCAACAAAATAATTATTTAGATAATTTTCCTACATAATAGTAGACATTTGGAACATGTACAGTTTTCTAATTCAATTCAAAATAAAGTCAAAACATATGTCAGACTCCATTTATCAAATTGTTCAAAATGTTGTCCGTTTATGTCAATACATTTTTGTATTTTTTCGGAGCATACCCGCATACTATTTACTAGTTAGGCCGGAGTCATTTCGTTGATGGCTCTCCTTACCCTGTCTTCAAGTTCCTCACGATTTTGAGGTATCTTATTAGCATAAACTCTATTTTTCAAGAGGGCCCACACAGAAAAATCCATTGGCGTGAGGTCTGGTGACCTTGGTGGCTAAGAAACTGGACCATGAGTACCAATCCAATTGCCACTTATAATTGTACGAGAGGTTTGTATTTCATCGGGTGAATTTGGGTTGTTCAATGAGAAAGAAACTATTGCCTAGCAATTAGACGAGAAAAACTATCAACTACTGAAAGTTTTTCAAATTGCTAAAGGAAACAGTTTAGAATTTCAACTCAAATATACCTGATATCAATACAAACATTCGGCAGGACAATTTAATGGATAAGAAATTCAGAAACATATCAATGCAAACTTTATTCATGAAACATTATATGATACTCTTTTTCAACTTTTAAGTAAGGTTTCATTGATGATGAATTGCTATGTCCTGTTATTTTTATTAGAGCCTGTCCTTCAATTCCGCGTTTACTTAATTCTAATTAGCTAACTGCTGCCGCTGATTTGAGTGATTTGTTATTTTGACACGTTATCAATGCAATGTGCTGGGCATTCAGTCCATTAAGAAATTTCACAGATTCCAATCGGCACATTCTTATAACAACCTTTAGAATATTTATTATTCTGAAAGGGATTAGGTGTAAGAAATACTCTGTCCAATGTTATAACTTTTAAATAAACTTGCTGGACAAACTTTTTCCTCTAAAATATTAGGCGTAATCCATTTGCTGTCACATCATTTATTGTTACTGCCTTGTCTCATTTTCGAAAAATAGAGGATTATACTCGATACGTCCTATTGATTTTCCATTATTTTCAATTTCAGTTGTTGAAAAACATGTCAAACTACTTATGTTGCCAACCACCACCGCGATAATTGATAAACAAATGAATAAGTGAAAAAACCAATAGTGCATTTGTTACTGTAAAAGTTGCAGATAATTTTTACCGCTGTCAAAGTGACTATTGCACTGTGGTATATGCGATGTTTTCTACATGAGTTGAATTGTCTTCGAAATTTATAATAAGATATCCTCGGACTACATTCGAATTATGTGGAGGTGCTCCATCATCTTGTTGGAAATACATAAGATGACGTGCCTTCAATAAAAATTTGGATGAATTGTTTAAATTTAAATTGTTTTAAACTACCTACCCTTCGAACGACAGCCCTCAGAAGTTGAAACTTGTACGAGCCAAGGATTACCGAAGTCTTTCCTTTTAACGTGCGATTTCTAGCACTTTCTCAGGCCATCAGAAATATAAATTGTGGTAGCTGGGTTTCGAACCCATGACCGGCAAGCCAGAATGATTGAAAAGCATTGATTCTAACCATTAGGATACCTGAACTTCCGTAACAATATTAACCAAATGAATTTTAGTGCAATTATTTAAATTCCGCGCTAGCAAGGTTTAAGGAATAGGGAAAGAGAAAGGAAGAAGTATATCTGCACCTCATATTATATATCCTCGATTTTCTCGCGTTCACTCTGACAAGATAAACAAAAATTTATCCCCCATCGACCGAAACCAAAATAGACCAAGAAGCCAAAGAAAACCTTGAGTTTCCACAGTAAGGGTTGTTGAACACATAATGTGTGGACTTGATTGTACGGGATCGATGACTCGTGAAGTATTTACGGCCGTTTGTTTTCATGTATTTCGATCCGGAAAAGGAAGTTTTCTTCGAGCCGGTTCCACTCCGGCGGCCATGTTTCAAACCGGAAAGCTATCAGTTCTAAACTCTCGCACAGGAATGAAGATGAAAATTAGTGATGCTGTCGGTTACGTGTAGAGAATTAACGTTACGTAAGTAACGAATCCAGCAAGGCAAAAACCAGCTCGCTAAAATCGTACTTGGAAATGTCAACACGTTATTCCATACAATGCAACTTATTTAATCAGAGATGGTCGGCTGATCGTCTCGTTTCATTACTCAATAAACGGGCATCATAAACATGCAAACTTGTTTCTTCTGGAGAAAAATGCATTACCAACAAAGAATGTTTTTCAAAGGTGGTCGTCTGTAATAACTGTTGATTAACGTTCCATCTTTCTTTATAGCTACCATTTTGGGCAATGACATAATAAATATACTTACTTCTCAGTGATGTTTTATTGAAGTCCATAAATTTTTTTGTATTGAAGCTCTGTTCATTTTCTAAGTGGGATCAGATTCCACACCACTAGTTTTAAACCAATCAAATTGTTTTTTTTTGACAGATATCCATGACAACGTATGTATTTTAGTGGACATTTTTTTCTCTTGGTAACAAACAGCAAATTGAATCGGAAATTCTTTGACGTTTTAATGACAGAATAATATTTTTTGATATTCTTTCTTTATTTCACTTTGATACGTTTCAATACATAGTAAAATTGTTTTCTATATTCTTTGGACAACTCCCTTCTTCTTGAGGGCGAAAACGCTGGACTTTGAATTGAATTAATTAAATATCTATGTCTGACACTATGTTCAGACACCATTTTATCCATTATTTTTCCATAGCACTTTCAATTTTGAGGAGTTTAGAAGCAAAAAAATATTCCTAAACAATTCAAAACAAATTATCATCCTTTGAATAGAAATCACAATGTTTTATTTATGCGGGCAAAAAATTATTCATCATTATATCAGACAATTTCATGCATATTTTACATACAGCATGATTTTCAAATCGATACATTTTTAAAATAAAAATGTTTGCGTTCGTTGACTGCACAATATTCATTCTACTACAAAACACGAGTTTTTGACGAAACTAAACATGTTCAAGTATCTATACACATGGGGATATCGGTAGGATTTCATGTATACCGGGATTTAAGCTTCACATTTTATGTTGTGTTTCACTTGATTGGTGAATGTTAGTGGTGTGCGTGGATGGTGGAAAATATCGTCATATTTCCTGCAGAATTTCATGATACTCATCTCCTCTTCTGGGTTGGGATGGTCTGTTCTCATAAGATTATCCATATTGTTGATCGGTTTGAGTATCCAGATGGACTTATGATAGCAGAATAGATATGATGCTTTAGAAGGTTTATGGAGTTGTTTTGTACTGGTTCTGCTAAAAAGATTCAGAGTTTATCTGGACTGGAGTTGACGATTTCCGTCCAGGCTAGATGATACTTGCCGACGACCATACCTATTGTATAGGTTTCTTTGAGGAAGATTGGATTACGTAATCCACCATTTTTCATAATTCGTTTAATGGTCTTCCGTCAAGTAGTGTCGTCCCTCTTCATTCAAAGATTCCGTTAGACTCTGGATGGCATCCTCAGGTGATTGTTTCCCTAAACCCGTTCTGTTGGTTAGATAGGATGCTAATTTTACCAGAATGACTCTAACCAATTTTTACTATTTCCTCGAATATTTTTAATAAGTGAGTTAGTGTGATATGCCGATAGTTGATTGTTTCCGTTGTGTCACTTTGTTAGGAGTGCTAACTTTACAGAAAAACTAACCATTAGGTAAAAATAATAAATGATAAACGACAATTTATGCTAGTTTCTCAATTGTATAGATTAGTATAGATTAGTGATCTCTTGTGAAAACGGTTCAGTATTCACATTCTTATTGTGATTTTTCCGCTTGATCCCAACCATTCGAGATTTTCGAGTCGAATGCAGTATACGTGCAGATTTATCAACACCATCCACGAAGAACCTATATTTTTCATCACAATATAGAAGAATAGGTGAAATTCTAAAATTTAAATCATTTTCACTCCGATCAGATCAATTCAACTCGACATACAGAAGCTAATAATCTGATACTAAATTCGTCTCAAGAAGTATGCCTTTGGCTCAAAAAAACAATTAGGAAAACCACACCTGAAGCAACCGCATCAACTTAATGCTAATTACGCTTGACATAATGAGAGTCATTAAAAGTAAATCTTCTCATATCTCGCAGACTCGCTTTCTTTTACCGGTTATAAGTACGACACAAAAAAACTAAACCAGACAGTATGGAAGTTTATGTAAGAGGATGAGCTTCGTTCTGCTTCAGAACAATTTTTATTTATATTCCCTTACAACACATCAAAGTGCCCAGAATGCTGATTTGGAATTTATTACTCTCATTTACAGAGTCGATGGTTAATTAATTGATGAGTAGCGTGTCACATTTTCTTTTCCTCAGAATTAACAATTTTTGAAAAATCATAAAGAAGGTCGCATAGGATCATTTAAAGGACATTTTATTGTGCTTACTAATAACTGAATTTGAGTTTCATCTGCATTATATGAAAATGTCGCAAAGTTTGGTGTGCAAATCGTGAGAAGCAAGCGACCCATCGTAAATCCTTGAGTTAACCCAGTACTGATATTCAGATGATCAGAATAGAGGATGAACTTTATAATTAAAGCCATTGTGGTGTAATAATGACAAGACTTTTGATAATCTAGTAAGATGAGAGTTGTCAAAATGCAGATAAATAATGATTGAGGTCATTAAAATTATATCTAAATTGTGTGGCAAACTACTAATTGGCTTGATGCCATTCAGCTATTCTGACTTTCATATTTTGATTGAATCGATAAATATATTTGAATCAGGAGTCTTCAAGAAGGTACAAAAAGCCTGATTTACTCATTAACAATCAAAGATGAAAGTAGAGTAAATTCATCCAAAAATAAAAAATGTATCAGCCAGGATCAATAGCTATTGGAGAAATAATGCCTTCGCTACTTTAGAATTATGGGAAAAGTTATACGATAGGTACCTGGTTTTGTGTAATAAAATTAAATATAGTTGTAAATTTCTGAGCTGTAGAACGTTTTTTGCGTGTATTCAAAAATATATTGTAACATTTTAATTTGATTAAAGACGCATTATAGCCATTCAGATAATTTTGTATAAACAACAAATAGGAATTGAGTGTTCTATACCCGCTTTGTCGTCTGAAAGATATGAATCTATTGAAGATGATACCAGAAAAAATTAAGATTTCGAATGGTAACATAAAAAGAAAATAAAAACTTCTGAAATATATCAGACGACCGACCATATCGTGAAATACTTTTCCGACAAAAACTTTCGATATTTCTAATAGTTCACGAATCCGCCTTAGCAGAAATACACTTCGGGCAACTCATACGGATAAATGGCATTTCATACGGAATATATGGGGCCACATATTGTATGTTACTGGAAAATTCAACATGATCCCTTTGAAAGATATCGAAGTCCGCGCCACGAACTTCTATGTGGGCGGGCTTGATTCATCTCGGATCACGTTTTACATTTTTTATTTGGATTTTAAATTCCATTTCGAATGTCCTTCACAAGAATAAATCGTCGATATTGAATGCCGCTTGGTACGGATGCTGCGTTGAGCAATAATCGGACAGAGAAACAATATCGTTTCTCTTGAGATGTTTTGGAAAAGTTGACATTATTGTCTTCAGCAGAAATATTAGAGTGTAGTAAACAAAATATAATCTTTTTCTCGTTCAGGAAAATAGAATAGCGTAGATGCTCAAATTAAAAGTGGTTAAAAAAATCAGAACGAAAACTGAGGAATATTATTTTCTCTGATTGGAATCTGAACTGTATGCTAGGATGCTATACTCCATATATAATATTAATAAAAAACGGCCTAATTATTTCCATACCTTTCGTAGATATTGAATATTGATAATAACTTTACCTACAATGGTATATCCAAAATCAGATGGGAGCCAATTACTTTCATTTAATTTTCCATTGTGGTGAGAATTTACAGATTTTTTTGCTTGATTTTCTCCAATTTCAAGTTTCATACTAGTTTTGATAAGTTGTAAAGATTCCTTCCTTCCTTTCTTCCTTCCTTCCTTCCTTCCTTCCTTCCTTCCTTCCTTCCTTCCTTCCTTCCTTCCTTCCTTCCTTCCTTCCTTCCTTCCTTCCTTCCTTCCTTCCTTTCTTCCTTCTGATAGAGGGCAATGGAATCATGTTGGATTCCTTTATATAAAAAAAACGAATTCTCCTAACGTGAATGTTGGACCATTGTCTAACTATAGTCAATAGAAGGCCAAAGCGAGAAGATACTTAATACTTGATAATACTTGGGACGTTTTTGCTTGGTTTGAAAATCAGTAACCAACGTGAATTTCCTTCCGTAACAGAATCGAAAGAACTTATTCACTTCCTAAAATATAGCCGTTGCTTTTTTATCAATCTGACTATAGTTCCGTTCTAGAAGCATATTCTATCGGCCTTTCTTCTCCATTGGGCAAAATATGAGAGATTATGTCTCCAATTCCGAATGGACTGACATCTGAAGTGAGAACCAACGGCAGATTCCGGTTACATGGGCACAATGCTTTATCTGATGTAATTTAAATTTTTTTCATTGACGATTCTGAAGTAGGGAGTGCTGGGATTGAGGGATTTGATACCACCAAAGGAGAGTGACAAGTTCTAGCTGGGACACACTATATGTATGGTCCACAAGTTACCTTGTCCGTAAAATATTCTTTTCAACTGTGGGATCGCCTAAGATTTTGACACTCTGCCATATCGGTAGTTATTCAGTCCTGGGGCACTACGATAGTGACTAGTAAACAATGGAATAATCATTATTCTTGCCTGTTATGTTGGGTACAAACAGCTCTTACATCTCAGTTGGATTTAATTTCGCCCACGCCCATTCATTCATGCAGTATTCATGAGGACGTAGCTCCATTCTCAAATGCAGCGACCCTTGAAAAAAAAACCTCGACTAACGGTGACGACCTTGTTTCGGCGGTCCGCACCTGATGCGTTCGTCGTGTATTTTTTTTGGGCCCTCGATTCATGAGTTTCCACACTGCGACGACAGTCAATTATTCAGAACGGTCCTTTGTTGGATACGTTAGATGGGGCGAGTGCATGAAACGGCCTGTATATTATTATTGCGTTTAAATTTTTATTTTGTAACCCTTTACGGTATGAATTTATACAAAGAGATGTCATAAGGAAAATGCAATTGAAAATACACATATTTATATAAACTCATATATAGTAAGTTCGGATAAGTGTGAATTTGGGTCAAGTGTGAGTTTGCTCGCTATCTTCGCTAAACCGGGCGACAGCCCAATACCATCTATTGATGAATAGCCTACACTCATAATGAATCCATAACCATCATATAAAATACAAAAGAGATCTTGTGAAATCCAAATGTTTTCCCCAATTTTCTAGCCTTCAGTTCATCAACCGGAACAAGTGAGTATAACGAGTTTATTTCAAGCTTTGAGTGTATTGTTAAAATCTAAGGTAAGAATCCATTTTATACACTTTTCTTTTGCCTAAACAATGAATCTGACTATAGGTTGCCGTTTTTTCATGAAGTTGTTTTTTTAACATTTTTCCATTGCATGTCACACTTACCCCGAAATTAAATGTTATTGGGGATAGTGTGACCTATCTGTCGGGATAAGTGGGAACCTGGTTCATTTGGCCAATCTAAAGTAATATTTTTTCAGCTATAGTGGGAAATTATATACGGAAATCTCAGAGAGCCAAACAATATACCTGGCCAGATGTGGATGACACTGATACACTTTCTGAGGATGAAATAACAACTGTGCTTCCATCACCACTCGTCAGAAGATGGGGATCAATGAAATTCTCATTCGATTTTTCAGATTTCTACCTGTAAATTTTTCTTTTCAACAAATGTTCACTTTCACGATTATTTTTTGTTTTTTTCCAATGGGGCATTTCAAATTCAATATTAAAAAGTTCCTAACTATGTTTTGAATAAAGATATCTCGAAACAAATAAATTGTGGTGAAAGTTCCTTTACTGTTTACTCACACCTGCCCCAAAGAGAGATTTACGTGCATTAATATCTTTAAATTTGGACAGAATCACACTTGCCCCAAATTTCCGGGGAATGAGATGTATATCTGAATATATAAATAAAAATCATAGAATACGTTTTTCAACTGTTTTCTGTGGCGTATTACAAAGACTGACCTTCGAAGTAAATACCTGCAAAAGTTCATTGTTATATTAGTTTAGGTTCATCAGATGGAATAAATTCAATGCGAACTAATGAAAATCACGGTCACACTTACCCGAGCTTACCTTACCCAGATCCATAAATATACAGGGTGTCACGTTGAAAACTTTCCACCCTTTCAGTAAATAATACGAAAAATCGAAAAAAAGGTCAATTTTATTTTCAATGAATATTATAGCCCTCGTGGTACAACCCCCTCAAAGGGAAGGGGTTTCAACTGGCACATCATTTTTATGAACGTTTAATTTTCCTTCCAACGGTAACCTGACATATTTTTGATGAGCAGTGTCCGAAAAATAGCGTTCCAAACTTACAGAAGTAATTAGAACTGGCCTGCACCCTGAGATGCATTTTTTCATTTTATTATTCGACAAAAAAAATTATTGTATTGAGTCTCCTCTTAGTAGAACTGGTTAGAAGATTAGATGGTACCGTTCAAACCCTTCAACAGAGGTAATTTTTTATTTTCATCGCTGATATTCCACAAACAGCCTTCCTCTTTTGCCATTGTTCAGTAAATTTTAACGATGTGGTAATATTGTTCATGCAGTTTTACTTGTTGAGCTCTTCAGTGATAACTTCAATAAGTGTATGAAAGTGTGAAAATCCTTCAAAAAATAATTGAAATGAAACTGGTTCGGTGAAAAATAAGAAAAGAATAACCCCAGAGTAAAAATTGAAGTTTTGGGAACATTTGCTGCAGAGCCCACGAGCTCGTTATGATCAGTAGCAGAACAGAGGAGAATGTTACACTCTCATGTAAGAAAATCTAACGTGACGAAAACCCGCATATGTTTCGAGAAGGACATAGACAACATACACCAAAATTTTGAGATGGTATTCCTGGAAGTGCCATTATTATTCTTTCATTTCTTGAAGAAAACTTGACGTTAATCTGTATCTAAATATGCTTGAAGAGGTTATCCATCTTCTTAGAGCTCACGAGCTACAAACTCAAATTGATGCAGAAGGTAATGTACTTTTGCAGGAGGGTCTGTTACATTTCAAGCAGGACGGTGTTCAGCCTCATTATTTTCTTCCCATCCCACCGTCCCACAGTGGTTAAACGAGAGATTCCCAGGTACATGGATTGGCAAAAGGGAGCAGCTGAGTGGCCTCCGAGATCACCGGATTTAACTTCCTTAGACTCCATTCCTTGGGTACATCTCAAATCCGTTGTTTATAAAACTCAATGATAGCTGATATTTACGAATTTAAAAGAATAATTACAGCGCATGCCCGTCAGTTCCCAGTGGAGTCTAAAAACATACTTTTTTACTTTTTAAAACAAAATGATCAACATTTGAAAATAAAATTGACGCGTTTTTTTTCGATTTTTTATATTTTACTGAAAGGAAGACATTATAGGTGGGAATTACCAACAGAAATCTTCAAGCTTCGAGAAAACCTACCAGTTCATATTTTCAAAATAAGCTATTGAGGCAACGCTCAAATTCACGCACACAGACATCAAATACAGTGTGGTCCAACGAAAACTTAACACCTCGATTTTCCGGCTTTAAAATGAAAATGTGGAAAATCGCTCGGACCCGTCAATTTCTAATACGGGGGGGAACAACTTTTCCGCTGTTTTCATCCCCGTAACTTCAACCCCCTAACGGGGGTGAGCACAACCCCTTGATTTTGAATAGGGATGCGGGGTGTTGCGATACCTCATTTTGAAGATCTCATCGTGTACTATCTGACCGTAAAATTTCACTTCAAAATATCCATCGATAATTAAATAACAGCGAAAATAGTGAAAGAGGCAATATGGAATTTATCTCGAGAATAGTATTCGTATCCGACGCATTTCAAAGGTATTGAGTCGTTAATTTTTTGTCCAAAAAAGTAGACGGACCTTGTTTTTGTACCTTAGTCTATCGTGATTGTTTAAGAATGGTACAAGTGTGTCAAAGCGATTGTAAATTGGTAGTGTAATTAAAATGGTGTATTCCGTAGAAGAAAGGGTGGAAATAATAAAATTATTTTTCCGAAATAACGACTCTGCGCGCACAACAGCGGCTTTATTTAACGAACGACATTCTGGAAAAAATGTATCCGCTGCTTACGTTGTGCAACTGGTTGCCAAATTTGACGCTACTGGTTCAGTTGGAAACAAAAAGAGGGTGCATGAAAGAGACGAAGCGAGGGACGTGGCTGTCTTAGGTCATATAGCAATTGATCCGACCGTTAGTACTAGGAAATTGTCCGATGTATCTGGTGTTTCACGCACAACAATCATGAGAATCCTGAAACAACATAAATTCCATCCTTATAAGATACGATTGGTTCAGGAACTGAATGAGGATGATCCCGATCACCGACTCCAGTTCTGTGAAGTGATCAGTGAAATAATTAACGGCAATCAAAACTACATGTTCGATATTTGTTTTTTGGACGAGTGTTCATTTTACCTTAACGGCATTGTAAACCGGCATAACTGTCGGTATTGGTCAGATGAAAATCCAAGATTATTTCGTGAGGTGTATACACAGCGCCCCCAAAAATTAAATGTTTGGGCGGGTATATATGGAAATCACATAATCGGCCCTTTTTTTATACCCGGTAATCTCACAGGCCAAATTTATCTCGATCTATTGGAGAACGCTATTTATCCAGCCCTCGTGCAAGTATTAGAGAATGCAGAAGACCATCAAACGATCATTTTCCAACAAGATGGCGCACCACCTCACTTTGTTCAACCGGTGCGTCAGTTCTTAGATGACAATTTTCCTCACGCCTGGATTGGAAGAAGGGGACATATTGAGTGACCACCCAGATCACCTGATCTGGCTCCACTGAACTTTTTTCTATGGGGTCACCTGAAATCCAAGATTTACGCTACCCAGCCTGAGTCACTGGATGATTTGCGAACTCGGATCATTAATGAATGCCGTCAAATTACACCAGAAATCTTGAGTAATGTACGTGAACGTTTTCAGCAAAACTTATATCACTGCATCGAAGTGGATGGTGCCCATTTCGAGCATTTAATAAAGAAATCACAAAAGTACGTACTCTTCCACTACTTTACCTGTCCTTTCGTTATCGATGGAATTTTGGAGCGAAATTTTACGGTCAGATAGTACACGATGAGATCTTCAAAATGAGGTATCGCAACACCCCGCATCCCTATTCAAAATCAAGGGGTTGTGCTCACCCCCGTTAGGTGGTTGAAGTTACGGGGATGAAAACAGCGGAAAAGTTGTTCCCCCTCGTATTAGAAATTGACGGGTCCGAGCGATTTTCCACATTTTCATTTTAAAGCCGGAAAATCGAGGTGTTAAGTTTTTGTTGGACCACACTGTATACCGGAACCTACATTTTCATTGTACGCATTCAAGGAAGAAAACATATCATCCAAAGGTTGAAGTTGAAGATTTTTGAAAATTATATTATTTGGACGTGTGCTGAAGGTGATATACAACTCTGATATTGAACAATCCATTCATTGAAAAAGTGATAAGGAAGTTTTGAAAATGATAGTAAATTGCATTTGCATCGATTGAATTGAAAAGTAATTCATTTTAGACCAATCATAAATATGATCAACATCATTTTGCAGTATCGGATAATCATTCACATGTTCTTGAATACTTGTAATGCTGTGCTTATAAAAAAGATTGTGATGTTACCGTCGAGGAAAGATTATTGATAAGGATTAGGAAAAGCGGTACGCCAGAACCTGCCAAGAACTGTTTGTCATAGCCATAAAATACAAAAAACTGAACCAATTTTGAAGACATGACAAGAAGAATATTGCAGCTATGATTTGTTTGAGAACCAAACTTCAATTTTAATTTTTTTTCAAACAATGTGGGATTGATAACATTCAGTGAAAGCACTGTGAATTTGAGTAGGTTCTGAATCTTTCAACATTGTTTGTTAAGAAAAAAGGTCAACATTCGTAGAAAGTAGGTAGAAAGTGTTTATCGCACGTGGTGAATATTCCCAAAATATTCATATATGGTCTCTGATTTACATAGGAATAGTAAATAGTCATAAATATATGTGTAGTTTCACAAAAACTGTTGAATATTTACATAAAAGAAATCGAGAATTCAAGGGCATCAGATTTTACTGCTCGTTCTCTCAATGGCATAGACAGTTACAAAAATGGCCACAAATTTTTTTCACACCTTATTTCAAAACAACCGACCGCACACAAACATTTTAATACGCTTAAGTAATAGTTTCCTCCATATACAGACGTGAAGCTGAAACGATCTTGTGTGACTATGTCGGATATTTCGTGATAATGAGCTTGGTTAGTCCACGAAGAGTTTATAGTCGAGCGATAAATATTCTTGGACTTTAATATTCCCAAACAGATTGCTATTTTATGGCTTGAGAATAAATTGCCTTCCAAGACCCTACGCGATATCATTTGCGGGTTTTATCTCATTGAGCTTTGAGTGAGTGTATAAGACGGTCCTCGATCTCATCGCGGGATATATCCCAGGCGGCACCCTGCCGTCATTTTGACGTCGTTTGTCAGTCATTTTTTGGTCAACGACGTCACCTGCCGGATTGCTGACGTTGTCATAACGTCATATTGGGAACGTCTCTTTGCCGTCATCAGAGAGACGTCATTTTGACGTATTTCGAAAATCATAATGTTCTAAGAGCTCCAACTGACGTCTCAAATACGACATTTATTCATCACCATCAGGGACGGGTTAATTTAGAGGTTATGTTGACAAAAAATATCTCTAAAACAATGAAAATGAAGCACCTCTCTCTGGTTACAAAAGGAATCCCTTATATATAATTTTTGTGATTCATGTTATATCTTGGCAATACCGATAGTATTCATACCTTTACACCCATATGCACCGTAGTAGATGTACTTAATCTGGATTAATTTACTTCTCAGCAAATAAGTGAAATCACACGTCATGGTTGATTTTATGGGAGAGAAAGAGACATAACATCTAACTATCGATTAGAACTAATTATGACTATGATGATGGATTATGTGATCCAATCTTCCTCTTCAACTCATACAACGGGTTTAGTCTGAAAGATTTAATTCAACATTCGTAGAGGGCAGTATATTTTCTATTGGAGATTTGCCGACGAATATACTAAGTATTGGATAGGTTGAAGCGGCAGATTGGATTACCTAATCAATTTTTCCTTAATAATATATAATATTAAAGTAAAACATCATTATTTCCGCCAACTAGATGCACACCCTTAAGAGTGCAACCCTCAAAAGTCTTCGAAAGACTTGTTCTTACCTTTTAACGTGTGATGCCATGCCATAATACATATTATTATTATTAATGTAATATATATTATTAATATATTTTCAGGTATTTCATTCAATGAATGCTAAAAAAAGTGACGTTAAAATTACGTCAGCTGACGACGTCACTAGAATGTGATAAGTACGTGACATGACGTTACAAATGACGACGCAATGACGTTACCAATGACGACACAAAGACGTTACAAATGACGTCTTTGGACTGTGACATTTACCCGTCAATTTAACGTTACCCTCACGTCATCTTCAAAGTCGCAGTACGTTACAGATGACCAAAAATTGACGTCAAATTGACGTCAGTGTGCCGCCTGGGATTGTCCAACGTTTTTGTTAACACTGAATGTTATAATTATTTCCCCCACTAAAAGACTTTGCTAAATGATTAGTGAACGACTCCATACGATCTTGCTTTTGGTGAAGGAGTAAGCTTTAGGAATGATATCACAATTAAAATTATTATGTTTGCTATAACTAATAATGAAATATGGTGGATTACGTAATCCAATCTTCCGCAATAAAACCTATACAATAGGTAAAGCCGTCGTCAAGTATTCAACAAAAAACAACTACTGCACCCTACGACCATTGAATTATATTTGTTTAATACTTGGCAAAGTTTTCTACAAGAACCACTTTGCAATGCATTTCAAATATCAAAGCTGAAATTATTTTTCGATTTAATTGGGGGAACACCTCCGTACCGGTTTCATGGTCATTGCCAATCATCAGCGAAGGCTAGTTCGACCCAATTGAATCGAAAAATCCTTTCATCTTAATTGGAAATCCCTGAGACAAACACTGAGGTATGAATTCAGCGCCATTTCTGGGTTCCAGTTTAAAATGCACTCCGACTACGTGTCGACTTCAACATGAAGCCAGAAACATCATGAAAGAGGGGCGACACCACTTGACGGAAGACCATAAAACTAATAATGAAATATGGTGGATTACGTAATCCAATCTTCCGCAATAAAACCTATACAATAGGTAAAGCCGTCGGCAAGTATTCAACAAAAAACAACTACTGCCCCCTACGACCATTGAATTATAGTTGTTTTTTGTTGAATACTTGCCGACGGCTTTACCTATTGTATAGGTTTTATTGCGGAAGATTGGATTACGTAATCCACCATATTTCATTATTAGTTTTATGGTCTTCCATCAAGTGGTGTCGCCCCTCTTTCATGATGTTTGCTATAAGCCTAACCAGAAGTTTCTTCTAATTTCTCTTCAGATAAAATTAAGAATTTGCCTTTCCCATATACTCCCGTGATGGATATTGAATAATAACTATTATATATTTGTGCAGTTCCTCCCAACGAAAACACAATAGAAGGGGTTACATGTAGGTTTCCGGATTATTTATTGCCTTCCATTAGTGCTCTGTAGGTAGGTTATCACCAATCCACAGGCACAGGGTTGACATAATGCTCCTGTCAGAGACGAAGCTCCGACAGGACTGAGATTCAGGAGATTCACCACCATAAGGGTTGACAGGACCAACACTATGAGAGGAGGTGGTGTAGCTATTATGATAAGGACAAGTATATCGCATACACCGTTACCGACAAGGCAAAGTTCAATCGAACACGCCAGTATCCAGCTAGAGGATGGCACAAAAGTGTTTGCGATATACAACCCCCGCTGGAAATAGCATGGCGTCAATAGATCCGGACAACCTCTACAACAGTGGGCACAAGGTGCTGCTGGCATGGGATTTCAATGCAAGGCGGCCTGAGTGAAACTGCGCCTACCACCCATATACGAACGGAAGGACGCTCTTGGACGATTCAATGAACAACAATGTTGCCATTGTCTTCCCAGATACTTCAACGCACTACCCCTGGAACGGTACGACGCCCACGACTATCGACCTGATAGTGAACCAAAATGTGACAGGCATGTCAAACCTCATCTCCGATCATGATCCTGTGCTCTTCACACTTCGGGGTTGGAGCAACCCCAAGAGGGTGAGGGTCATGTACGACTAGTCCAGCGCGAACTGGGAAGAGTACAGGAAAGTTCTTAATCACAAAACCGTCATAAATTCAAAGAAAAAATCGAGAGAGAGAGAGACTCTGAAACTGATTGAGGATATACGGGCAGCCAGGAACGCCACTATCAGGAAGAAAGCCATAAGAGAGGACAGGGACTTGCTTCCAGACTTCATCCTAGACTTGATGAAACTCAATAGTCGAGAGCAGAAGAAATGGCAGGACACCAGAAACCCCCGACACAGAGAACAGATCCTGTCTCTGGAAAGAAAAATTGCAGATCTAATCAAACGTCATAGAGATAAAGCCTGGAAGAGGAAACTCGAAAGTCTCAACGCGAAGGACAATTTCCTGTGGAGGATGAACAGACGCCTACAAAAAAAGCGAATGGACATTCCTGTCGTGGAGAATGGTCAAATGCAGGCGAAGACGGAACAGGGGAAGGCCAAAATGTTTGGAGAATTCCGGAACGCCTTCCGGACCGGTGCAGACCAAACCGAAGAACACCGGAGAGACCAGGGAAGTCTTGCAGTTTAAACAAGCCCCGAATGTCAACATGGACAGGCGCATCTACTCGGAGTTGATTACCAACTTCGAGGAGGTGACAGACGCGATAAGGAGACTTCATAGGAAAAAAGCACCTGGTATGGACAAAATAGACGCAGTTCTCCTTAGGAATCTTGCAAGGAAATCCCTGGTACAGTTAATCCACATTATAAATGCAATTATAAAGTGCAGCACTAACCGCAATGATTGAAGCATGCAGAGATTGTCTCGATACTAAAAGTGGAAAAGCCCCAAGAAAGAATGGAGAGCTACCGCTCTTAATTTATTTGAATTTTTGGTTTATCACAAATGACACTGATGCCGTATGGCTACCATCCGAATCTACCAAAATTATACGGCTATTTGAGCTCATCTTGAGCTTTCGAAAATCGAATCGAGAAGTTGCCGCATTATTAGCCATCGCAAAAATTTTCTGTGCGATATTTGCCTCACATTTTTCTTGTACAATTATTGAACACAAATATATTTCAGCGAGTTTAAAATCATTTGCTCATTCTAATATGGGCGACGTCAAAGTTGGAAAGTTTTCTTAATTCATATTATTTTCTAACGTCGACATAGTTACAGAAGATGCCTTTGTAGAAATATCACTTACCAACGTTGATATAAATAGCTGGAAGAATTTGTGGTAGTAAGACTGACTGGATACTTACCTGAAAAATAAAAGAAAATATTAAAATTATATTTCTCACAGACGTTGAAAATTTTTAATTAGTAGGTTTCTGAATATAATTGAAACGTATGTATATGAAAAGTGGGCAGAAGGTGATTGATTTTAATAAAAACAGGATGTGATTATAATTGTGCTGTGTCTATTGTTAAATTGTATTCAGTCGCGCCGATCATTTTCAATGATTCGAAGGTTTCGAAAAAATCATAAGTGGAGACTTTTTCTGTATAAATTGTCTCATAATTTGAAAATAAGGGAATTACCAAGATGAGAAGAGTTCTGTGAGGATGAAATGATTTTCTGAAAAATATCATATTGGTGGCTAAGGACAAATTTTCTGAAACGATATGTTTATTCGGAAAAACAGCCACTATTGGTCCCCAGAAAAAAGGGGTTTCATGATTCACGAAGCTTTAGTGTATTTTGTAAATTGAAATATGAGAAGTAAATAATAACGATTATATAATAATGATTGAAAATAATAATGAGAAACTCATTAAATTAGGTGCCCATATAATTTTGCTGCGATTTTGGATGCTGTTTACTATGCACGAATGATCAAACCAATCACATCGTCATTCATCCCAACTGGGGTCGTGGCATCAATTCATAAATATTTTACATTGTTTAAAAACGCAAAATTAATGATATCGCTATTACCGCACAATGTGAAACGGTTTATCATTTCGGTCAATGCTTGTAATGGATAATACCATTATTTACAATCATTAAGCTGGAACGGAGACCCTGATTTATTGCTGTTATGGTTACACATTAATTTTTATCAATACGCATCAGTGACTTCCACCGGAATACTAGTTGATTGGGGTTCTCAAGTACAACAGGTACTAAGTAGTAAGGCAATTTAATCAGATAAAATAATCAAAGAACAATTGAATGATTTCAATTTATTATAAGATGTTATTGAAATATAATTGATCTTTCTGTCGTAGGAACTTCTACAGCCGCTACTAGTTGAAAGAAGAAGTTGCTATTTTGAAAAATTAGGTTTTATGAATGATTCAGATGAATGCACCGCCATTTTTTGACCAGCCTGCATAAATTGTTTCAAAAGTTTTTGATGATATGGAAGATATTGATATTTGCAAGGACACAGAATAACTGTACAACTTCATTCAACCGAAATCAATCAATATTCAACCGGACCCAATTATTTCCTTCTAAAGTTCATTAGTTGAGACGCCAACAAATTATCAATGACTTTCCAGACTCAACCATCATAAATACGTGTTCTTTCTTCTTTCCTGTTGGATGTAAACTGAAATAAAAAGCGACTGTAATTTCATTAATATATCTCGAGTGCAAAACGGAAAAAATACAATCCACTCTCATAAAGAATAATAACAAGGAAGCCCTAAGTTGCTTTTCGTTTCGGTAACTACCTATAAAGGAATGCCGAGTCTTCTCTGAGAGTTCCGAGACAATGTTCGTAAAAGGCCTTACAGCATAATTGGAATGAATTTAATTTTTTACGAGCAGGCTCGTTCAGTGCCATTAAAATGCAAACACCTTAAATGGCAGCTGTTGCGTAAGAACGCAAGGAGTTAAATTACTATATGCTGTCGGGAAATTTCAATAGTTTCATGCGCTTACTTTGTTATGAACCCTAATAGCTAGTTTATAATCTTTAATTATCACCTACACGACTTTTATCAGCCAATTCTATATTAGTATGATGAACCATTCGATTCATTCATTTCTATAAAGTATACCGACTGATCTGATATATCAGGTAAAGCAAATGATGAAAGTGGTATGACATTGACTATAATCAGCAAGAATATGTATCTTCATAGCTGATATTCCCATTCAGTGTCTCTGATTTTTTTGTTGACATACCTGAGAAAGTATGATATCGATATAATAAATTGCTTTTAGTCCAAAAAGTTGCTTCCCGTCAAAAAGATGATAATTTTTAAATCGAAAAAGGGTTTTCATTTGACCAAAGTAACTATTATAATAACAAGATGGATTTAGTAATTTCACTATTTAAACTTTCATTCTTTTGAAATTTTTTGATTACTTACTACTTACAAATGTCCTTTGCCTTACGTTGTCTCCCGGCCTTAGTCTTTGACAAATCCGAAATTTGTTTTAACACTAAATAAAATTTGCTGTAAATTTTGGCGTTTCAGTAACTTTTTCAATGTTTCTAATCGATGTTGTTTTCGATACAGCCAGGAGTACTTTATTTTGAGTTTCCTCATCGCATGGTTTGTTTCTACAGCTAGTTTTTTAAATGAGCCATACTCTAGTTAATTCACAACCATTTACATGGAATGGCACAGAATATAACACTTCAACATGTCAAACTTTTCCTCAAAATTAAAATTTGAATCCATTTTTAAACAAACTGAAAGATCATGTTCGCAAATTACTTTTGTATTGTATTTGACACTAGGGTAAACACACTAAACACTAATTTATTCAACTGAATTCCTAACTTAAATCCTTTTTTTGAAAATTGAGGTATGTTATCATTATTCTTTGATACATATTACAATGAATAGTATCAATCATTATTAAAGGAATAATGATTAACACAGGTACAATCTATTGACTTTGAATTATGACATTCCTAAGTTAATATTTTTCAAGCATTCAATGCCGTAATCGGAGGTTTTCCCTGAATGATTTTAAATAATGTCTGAAATGAGCTAAAAATATACAAACAACTATAGATCATATTATGACGTATTTCAATTAAAAAATGACTTTCCTCGGAAACGAAACATCGTAGCGAAAATTTGTAGACGTCTTCTTGTTGGGCTCAAAAAAAGGAAAATGTGATTTTCATCTTTTGATATGTTTTGAAATAACGTCATAAATGAACAAAAACAAATTTCAAAAAATTTTACTTTATTCATAATATCTCGAAATCCGATAAAGGCACCTCACTTCTGCATGTAAAAGGCCTTTGGATTGTGCAACTTTTCTCTAATGTGACCAACATTGTAACTCAAACCGTTTCTGAGATCCTAATGCTACCCCATCCTTATTTTGGACACATTGTACATCAAGTGTATCGAAAATGGTGGATAAAATTATCATTTTGGCCATGTTGGCGAAAATACAGAATTCACCCAGTAGTGCTTAAACTCACATCACCTCCAAACTTTTACCGTACTTTCTCATCATATGCCAGCATTTCCGGAGCATGAAAATACTCGTTTAACCAAAAACAAATACAATTACATGAATAATGCAAGCAAGCAAGCATTGTGCACGAGGTCTACGACCTCCGTCATAGATGTCAGCATCCTATCCGGTGTCGGGGCAAGAGAAAAACGATGGACATGGCCCAATATGGCAGAAACCACTATGCGAAGATGGAGCCATATTCTCCTCTTTATTATCGACTGAACTTTCTGCGAAGCATCAATATTGCACTTCGTTTATAATACTGAAGCTGTCGGCGATATTTTTTGCAGATCTGTTTCTGGAAAGGATTGCTGAGATTGATTGCGAGAAGCATATAACAACATATTGTGTGCAACAGGGTTCATTACGGTGATTAATCGCAAACGTAAATACCATAACATGTTCTTTTGTTGAAAACAGTTGTTGGTCCAATGGAGTCGATTCCTTTAATTGATTTTTCATCAAAATTTCATACCGACTTTTTCAAGCCATTCAAGGTCTATGTTTACTCTTTCCGGAAATGTTTACCATTCAGGGTGCCATGGACGAAAATAATAAGTAGAAATTTTATGTCATCACTGTCGACTCAACAGTAATGGCACTTGTAATGGACTTGACATTTTGCTTAAATGAAAATAAGACTTTTCATTTACATTCTGTTTTTTTTATTCTTTAAATATTGATCACATTTATTAAATGTTTTTCAAAATCTATTAAAAAAATCTTCCATTATCACTCGTATCAATTCAATGTCTATGCTTAAGTAAATGAATATAATATTTTGAAACAATTGAGTTGAACTTTACAAATCTGAAAAAACTTGGTATACACATTGAGTGAATTCTTCTGTAATTTACAAGGTTTGCATTACGTATATTTTTCAATGTTTCTAACTTTTTCCAACACAATTCGTCATCTCTAAAAGACACCACTGGATTGTGTAAATAGTTGAGATTCGTGAAGAAATCAAATGCACAGTTACACCAATTACAAGTACAAAATATCGGGCGTAATTCAAATAATTACAAAAATTATTTCAGATAAAAATGAAGTTATCACTAACGAAAAAATTATGACAAATGAATTCAACAATTTTTACGGTGACCTGGGTAGGAACTATGCGAATAAAATTGAAGAACCCATCGAGTTTCAGGACAATATTTCCGCTTTGAACCATACAATGTACCTATTTCCACCAACCAACAATGAAAAGATAATGAATACAATAAATAGTCTCAAACCTAAAAAATCCCCTGGAATAGATGGACTGAGAGCTGAAACTCATTATCTTGCTACTGAACTATTTGATTAGTAAATGCTTTGACTCAGCTAACTTTCCAAAATCCTTTAAAGTTGGTCTCATCAAGCCACTACATAAGGGAGGTAATAAATCAGACATCAATAACTACAGACCAATATCACTAATTTCAACATTATCTAAAATAATTGAGAAACTGATGAAAAGTAGACTAACAAATTTTTCAACTATTCATAAAATTATTTCAAATCAACAATATGGGTTCAGAGAGGGGAAGTCCACAGAAGATGCAATCTGTACACTAACATCACTCATATATAAGGCAATAGTTGAAAAAACGCTAGCCTTGAGTATATTCATAGACCTGTCTAAAGCGTTTGATACCGTTAGTCATGAAATATTACTTGGAAAACTATATTCATACGGTATTAGAGGTAAAACGTATGATCTTTTAAAAAGTTATTTAACAGATCGACATCGAGTATGCCTGAATGAAACCTACTAGCAAACCGAGATCTGTCACATTCGGTATTTCCCAAGGCACTGTGTTGGGACCCCTATTATTCACATTGTATATAAATAGCCTCCTACATACTGATTCCCAAGGGATAGTTCACAGTTTTGCTGATGATATGGTGCTATTTTATACTGCTGATACATAAAGAAATTTTAAATTCAAAGCAGAAACTGACTAAAACCTGAATAAAACATATTATCTCCCATTAACGTCCTACCTTAATCATCTGCCAAACTTGGGAAACTTAAATACCGATGAAATTATGACAATACCTGAAGCAGAGTATGTTAAGTATCTCGGTATTATGATAGATAAACATTTACGTTGGGACTTACATGTTGAATTCATAACGAAAAAAATTAGAGGACTCATTGGTAGATTCAGATATCTGTCGCAGTTTTTGGATATTCATCACCTGAAAACAGTTTATTATGCACTAATCCAGTCTCACTTGTCATATGGTATTATGGGTTGGGGAGGAGTTCTTGACTGTCATCTCGAAAGATTAGGTGTTGTACAAAAATGGGTTCTGAGAATTATTTACAATAAAAAACTCACTTTATCCAGTGATGAACTCTTTCTCATCAGTCAAATCCTGCACTTGAGATAATTATACTGTCAGAAATTAATCATCAACATCCACAAATCCAAAATTGAGTTGGAACCCATAGACCACAACTATGCCACTCGGAATGAAAACACTACTGTGAAAATACCCAAGTGCGATAGGAATATTGAACAAAGAAATTCACTTTTAAAAGATGGATACTAGACACACAAAGAGTATTCTTCAGTTACTTCGTTAACAAAAACAAAATGTATAGTAATAAATTCCAGATTTCGACAAAATTTACTAAAAAATTACAAACATATCCCAATTGCGTCATACATATCCCGATTGTGTCAAATATAACCTGATTGTGTCTTATAGATAATGATCACGATAGATCATGAAATGGATATTAATTCCCTATTATGTCATAAAATGTACTTGTCGTGAAATGTAGTTGTAAACTCCCACGCACAAGCAATTACTGCTTCCGTGAGTATTCATGTTTATTCATTAATATTTATATATTATATTCGATTCATATTGTTCATTTAACTGTAATACACGTATTATTATTATTATTGTGCATTGCTCTATTGGTGCTTGATGAACCATTACACAATTCTTAGTAAATTTTGTAAAAATATCAATTTATTTATGATAAGTTGTTTAATTTATAGCACTTAGGTACTGAATTTTTTCATCAGAATCAGGAGAGCACATATTAATCATTGTCAATGACAGAATATATTATATTTTTAGACTTTCTTGATTTTTGAATGTATTTTGATAGATTTTTTATGGTTTATACACAGACAACATATACCGGGTGGCTACGGAAGTATTGCCTACGGAATATCTCAGTTATTGTATGAAGTAGGTTTGTGAAATTTGGAGCGTCGATATAATGACATAAGAGCTAGAATTTGAGCATATTGACATGTCGAAGTTAACTTCCGGTCTGACCGGAAGTAACATCAACTTTCTTATTTTAAATGGAAACTCTATTTTTTTTTCTATTCGCTTTATTCAGCATTCAATTCCCTTTCTAATGACATATCACAAGTTGGTATCTAACCAGAAACTAGATCAGAAATAAATTATTATTGAAATTCACCGAATAGGCCGTGGAAGCAAAATGAAAGCCAAAAATTGAAAAGTTGGCTATGGAAACCATACGTCACTTGATAACAATTGCTACTACTGTGATATTTTATTTTCATTCGTCGGCGTTATAAAAAGCCGCCAAAAAAAATATTGGAAAACTTGTGAAAAAAACAATACTCTGTAGGTCCATAACTTAAATAGGAACATACAACTTTTTCTTGCCTGTACTATTCAGCATATATAACCATTCCTTTCTAATGATATAATAGAAAGTAATTTTTTGAAATGAAATACCAAAAAATACAATTATTGTTATTCAAATAACAAAACAGATTATCGCCATACGCAAAAATAACATAAAAAATAATGTGGAATGATAAATTATATCCTGTAGGTTCTAGGTTAAATAGGAACATAAACGTACTTGGTCTGTGCCATCGTCCATAGATATTCTAATATCTACCTATGGACGACGTTTGTGCTATTCAGAATAATCATTCCATTGCAATAATCAATCGAACCAAAATATTAACAAGTAGGCTGATTAAGATGTATTTTGGAATGAAACAAAAAAGAAACGAGAGCTCTCACGAACGCTGCTATCCATATTATTTTGACGTTCGAAGTAGTGTTTTTGATTCTGCCATTTTGAAAGGGTTTGGAAATCGAAATCAGTTAGTGGAATATTCAAAAAATGCCCCGTTATTCACGAACCGAACAAATTGACATGCTTCTCATTTATGGTGAATGTTTGAAAAATTCTTATGCCGCTGAACGATTGTATTTAGAGCGATATCCAGGGAGGCAGCAACCGTCAAGAAGGTATTTCCAGTGGCTTGAAGAAAAATTAAGAACTGAGACTGATGTTCACGAAGACCAAGAAGCATTTGTTATTAATGAGGAAACTGAAATTAATGTATTAGCTTTAATACAATATGATAGCACAATTTCCTCAAGGCAGATTGGCGCCGAATTAGCTATAAGTAAGGACTCTGCTAGGAAAATTTTAAAAAAACATCCATTTAAATCCTTCAAGTATCAGTTGCATCAACATTTGTATGAAAATGACGGTGAAAGGCGTCTGGAATATTGTAATTGGTTTCTTCGACAAAATGCTGAGAATCACCTATTTAACTATTATATCTTGTTTACGGACGAGTCAAGATTTACCAATAATGGATTATTTAACAGGAATAATACAAGGTAGGTACTGTACTTTATTTGGATTATTGTCGATAGTCGAAGTGTAAGTGCTAAAAGTGTGAACGGTCTTTTGTTTCAGGTACTGGGCAATAGAAAACGAGCACCGGTTTCGACAAGGTGGCTTCCAGGAGAGATTTGGTGTGAATGTTTGGGCAGGAATAGTTGGAACTCATATTGTTGGCCCCATTCTTTTTCAAGGCCAACTAACCGGAGAGAGATACTTTAATTTTTTAACGAATGAAATTTCGGAATTCATTAACAACCTACCAGCGGAAATAACTGAGAGAATGTACTTCCAGCAAGATGGCGCCTCTTATCTTCAAAATCGCTTTCAAGAGAGACTTATAACAACCCACGGTCCAGTCAGGTGGCCACCAAGGTCACCTGATCTTACTCCGTGCGACTTTTTTCTATGGGGGCATCTTAAAAATAGGGTGTATTCCATACAGCCTACAACTCTACATGAGCTAGAAGTAAAAATTGGTAGAGCTTTCCAAGATATCACGCCCCAAATGTTGAGAAACGTTTTACATGAAAATATCACCAGAGTCAATAAATGTATTGACGCTAAGGGAATGCATTTCGAACATTTGTTTTGAATTTATTTTATCTTTAATCCTATCAATTTGAATTTTTTATTTCGATAAATCTGTTTTTTTGTTATTTGAATAATAATAATTACTTTCTATTATATCATTAGAAAGGAATGGTTATGCTGAATAGTACAGGCAAGAAAAAGTTGTATGTTCCTATTTAAGTTATGGACCTACAGAGTATTGTTTTTTTCCCAATTTTTCCAATATTTTTTTTGGCGGCTTTTTATAACGCCGACGAATGAAAATAAAATATCACAGTAGTAGCCAACTGTTATCAAGTGACGTATGGTTTCCATAGCCAACTTTTCAATTTTTGGCTTTCATTTTGCTTCCACGGCCTACTCGGTGAATTTCAATAATAATTTTTTTCTGATCTAGTTTCTGGTTAGATACCAACTTGAGATATGTCATTAGAAAGGGAATTGAATGCTGAATAAAGCGAAAAGAAAAAAAATAGGGTTTCTATTTAAAATAAGAAAGTTGATGTTACTTCCGTTCAGACCGGAAGTTAACTTTGACATGTCAATATGCTCAAATTCTAGCTCTTATGTCATTATATCGACGCTCCAAATTTCACAAACCTACTTCATACAATAACTGAGATATTCCGTAGGCAATACTTCCGTAGCCACCCGGTATGTGGTAGAATGTTATTATATGGAAACAATTCTATAAATCATATTCAAGGTGTTCAATATATAAACTCCACCTATTCTACTAAAATAAACAAATATCATATTTGAATTGTGATTTCAGAAAAATGAAAAAAATTTCATTAAAAGAATTTTTATTAACTCTTTCCATAGTACATGACAATGTACTATGTTGGCACTGTATAACTTGTAAGCATTAAATAACGCTAGAGAAGTTTATGGAAATATATTATCTATTTTAATATCTTATTGTTACTATATATCTTGGCATGATCGGAGGTTCATGATTAATGGTACTGTGGGTGGAGGGGAGCCCCGAGTATCGGCTAGCTCGCCCCCCGGCTGGTGTTGGTCTCTCAGTGGCAAGTGGTCCGATAGGGGGACTGCGGGGATTTTGGGGGCCCGTTCGTGTAGCATGCATGATCCTTGGGTAACGAAGCTGTGACAGCTCCGGCAACATCTTCGAGTTGAAAGACAGAGTTGTAGTGAAAGCTATGTTAGCGGTGAGCTAGAGAGGTGTGGGATGGTCCGGGGACGGTTCGCGGTCCCCACAACAACCCCTCCTGTAATGATTAATTCACGGTTCCCACACCAAAATCGTTCGCGATCAAAGCTAGGGCGCATAGCTAACATCCGGGGGAAGTCATCATGGGGGGAAAAGTTTTGGCTCACTAGAGCACACCAGCGTAAGCCCGCCCATCTGGTATGGGATCACGGGTGAAGCTGGTGGGGCCTGACCGGCCCCCCCAGGCCCCCCCGGTGCGGTCGTAACTATGACTCTCTTAAGGTAGCAAATAAACTGAAATTCCGCACTCAATTAATCCTTTTTAATTCAAGCGTTAAAAATAAATTTCACATTTGCATGGGTGGGTAATGACCTTTAATATCCAACGAACAACGGACGAACGGGAAATATCTGTCATAGGGAATTATTTTCAATTGCACCACACAAAAGGCAATTTCGTTTTTCGTTCGTGCTTTGTTACAGTCAATTTATTGACAGGCGCCTTCTGTAATGCTCTTGTGAATCGGTAATACAATTGTAGATACCCACCTTGAGCAGAATAGTGTATTAAGTGTTGTAAAAAGCATATTACGCACGAATGGAAAAATTGCGTTCATCACATGGGTGCATGATTGCTTTACGACACGCAATACGTACTATACTTTCTCTACGACTCTTATATACCGAGTGGTGCGTATGTTAGGGCCTTAAATAAAAAAAAACGAATGTACGTGATGTAGTTTATGGTTTAACTTTCAATAGTAACCAAATCTAAGGAAATATATATATATATATATATATATATATATATATATATATATATATATTTCCTTAGATTTGGTTACTAGGAGATTATCAACCTACTTCCTATTCCCTCAACTACACAAATTAGGAATTCAATACTCTAATGGGAAAAAGCTACCTATTTAACCACCTTCCACCCAACATCAGAAAATTGGAAGGGAAAAATTAATTTCGTAAAGAAGTGAAAAAACTCGAAAAAGTGTACTATGACTTCCTCTGTACTATATTATAAACGTTAGTGACTTTGATTGACTGTCCACAAAAATGTTTTAATTTTTGACAATAAATAAGTCTATTGATAACACATTCTGATTGTGATATCAGGTTGTAAAATACAACTAAAAACATATAATGTTCCTCACTGTTTAATCAAAAACATTTGGGAGCAGTATCTTGTTTCAGTCGCAGTAAAACAGTCAGAAGTGGTTCCGTTTGAACTACAATCCTGATGTGACTCTGAGAACTCTGATGTGACGACGATATTTCAAGACTACCGTTGGCAGTTCTGTTCGAAGGCTTCTTTTCTCGAGATGCCGACTTCAATTTTTACGAAATTCATGGTTAAATCCATTATTCGAAATAATCGATATCTGATTTTTATGTAATAAAAAATTTTAATTTAAATTGCTTCATACTTCTGAAATTGGTTTACAGAATAAACGGAGTAATTTCACCCAGGAGAACAGAGCGATCATTGAAAAACGAGCAAGTAATTATCCACGAAGTTTAAGCTCTCGCGAGAGATGTAATGGCTTCAATCAATCCAGAAAAGTGAATGTGCTTTCTGTAATGGCTCGCTATCATCACGATAATTATTTTATGCCACTCTTTATGACAATGGTTTGATAACATGACTGGTTATATCACGCTATCATTTTATGTAATTGCCTGATTGATTGTGACCTATGAGAAACGGCAGTAATACTGAAGATTGCTGCACCATGATGGTGACTTTCATGGTGCATTAAAAGTAACGTTTATCGTGCTGATCGTAAGTGAAAATTATAAAACCGATGATTTTATGGGCAGCAAATGATTTCGTTAATTGCTGGCAGATAATTGGTGCTATACCAGTCCTTCCACATCTCCTATTGGCTTGAAAAAACGTGTGGCCTGCAGCTTTGCAACGCCAAGTTAAGATTATTCACGAGGTGATGAATGGCAGGTGACAAGTGATAGATGACAAGTGACAAAGAGACTGTTGATAGATGACAGAAGACAAGCGACGGAAGATTGGTGAGGGATGGCAAGTTTCAAGTGATAGATGATGAGTAACGAGGGACAGAAGATAAGTCACATATGCTCGATGACGGAAGCTAGGGTAATGGTGAAAGACGACATATGATAAGTGACGCATTAGAAATGCAGGTGACGAATGCCAATCGATAGATATAATATGTCATGGGACGGGTGCCAGATGACAAGTTGGAGAGCTAGAATTAGATGATATTAGGAAGGAGCTATCAAATGCAGCAATCGCTACGTTTCTAGTTTGAGCAATGTAGGTAGCAGTCGTGATGATGGAAAACCTCTAGATGGTATGTCACTCATACCTTGGAAACTCGTTAAACCTCTTCTGGGACTTTACTTGTGTTGACACAGTAGCAGCTTCCCACTTATCTGAAAGCTCTAAACTCGCTAGATCTGCAGCCATTTCCGCTGAGAAGTTGAAGCGTAAAAAATACCATAATCTTGGTAATAACTTATGGGCCCTGATGGTCATGATAGTAGAACGCTTGTCTCTTAACCTAAGGGTCATGGGTTCGATTTCCAGCATGGCCATCGGTCTCGTGCATGGCATCACACGTTAAAAGGTAAGGGCTGCGTTTTCCGTAACTTGGACAAGTCTTTTGAAGACTTTTGAGGGTTGTACTCTTAAGGGTGTGCAGCCCGTTGACGGAAATAACAATTTTAACGACAATAATAATATCAACAACTATTTGTTTTGTCCAGTAGCTGTTGAAACTTTCGGTGTTTATCATCATGAATCTCTGTCATTTATCCCCGATATCGGAAGAAGATTAGGCCACGCAACGAAGGAATATCGTTCAACTACTTTCTTGACAGAGAGAATAAGCATTGCTATCCAACGTGGTAATGCTGCTTCGGTTTTTGGAACTATTCCTCCTTCACCTTGTTTGGACAAAATTCTATATTTTCCTTATTCCATTAAAAGAGTGAAATCTCTTCGGATGAAGCAGAATTCGTTGCATTTTGAAACTCCAATTCATGATAAACCATTGATAGTTGATCTTTCAAAGAACAGTCCAGAATCCAAAATCTTTGGATAAGTCTACAAATCACCTTGGAGGTCATGGGAGCAAAGTTGGGTTGAATAATTTGGAAAATACTTGTTATATGCATAGCGTTTCACAAGCGCTACTTATAACAGAATCGTTCAGATACGATATATTAACCATCAATAATAAATAATATTTCCCAGTTATTTTTTTAGCTGAATCACACTTCTTGAGCAGGAGAATAGTTCATTCGATATTCTTGGACTCTTTGATGGCACAGAGCCTATCACTTCTTCAGTACAGAAGTCTTTTGGACGGAAAATCCTCACAGTTTTACGTTGTAGTGGATGCAGTATGGATGGCAGAAACTTCAGTGATTTTTTTTAATTAGAGCTCGCGATTCCCAACCTTTCGGAAATCCAGTTCGTGCAGAACCTACTCCTTTACTATTATTTGCAGAACATACAGTATAATCTCATTTCCCTGAATTGATTTTGGACTTACATTGAATGTCTTGAACTTCCATATCCAACGTTCATTGGTTCAAATGTACGTACATATGCTGTGTGGTATAAGGCTGGAAGTACTCTGAGAAGTTGCTTTCTGTTGGAAATTTGCAACGATGAAGAGGAAAAGGGGTTCGAACTTGATTCATCCAATACTTCATTGCACGAAGACATATTTTGAGACATGTTTCTTGGAAAGGTATGTAGAAACATCCCTGTCACTTGAGTTGCGTTTCCAGAAAACAAATCCATCGAAAACACCTGCAAATTCCATCGGCCTTGAAAGATCGCGATATGAATACACATATCACATATATAAAGCATGAATCAAACATATCTACATAGAACATACACAGCAAATTTGCCTCGTATCCAGCATCGCGAGAAACAAATGGGAGTTTCGGAGTTTATCTCGAGAATTTGTTTATTTATTGGCAGATTCATTGCATCTCATTTATTCGTCTGGATTTCACGCTTCGCTGGGTGAGGAGTGGAGAGAACATTTAGAATATATGACTCCACCGATACGTTATTAAATGGAATCTGCTGATGTTGACAGTTCGCAGGAAATTTTGTGCAGCATGAATTCTGTCTTATCTCCACTAGAGAGGATTTTTCAAATCAGTTATATCGAGCCTAACGAGCTGCCGGCAGAACGGAATGGAGATATACCGTAATTTTTCAGTATGTAATTATCTCTAGGAAATTGGCAATAAAATATCAGTTACATAGTCATCACTACGATAATACACAAGTGTTCATTGATTCATCTCTTGGTACAAAATACGGTAGCTTCGTTATAAAACCGCTGACTGGATACGAGATTTCTTGTAAACTGTGTGGGTCATTGGAATATACACTTGGAGGAATAATTTAAAATGAAAAATAAAAAAAATTAAATATCTCCAAGTGCTTGACAATTTTATTGAAATATATTGTTACATTTTTAGGATAATCGAATAAGAGACTATTCTTTTCTTTCTTTCCTTGTTTATGCAGGTTCTATTATTATTTTGACTTCGGAAGCATTGACACCAAAAGATTCATGGCTCACACCCTGTACCCTATGATTCATCCTGACGTTTCTTCTAGTTTTCCAGAGTCCCATTTGACTTTAACTTTGATAATCGTCGTCTGGTAATAACCAACTCAAATGGCATTATTGCTGCAATTTCTTTGCATAAAGACCCTCACCATCTCTAATACAAGCGATGGGGTAGAACAGGGTAAAACTTGTCTAGGTACCACGTCACCTGTGAAATGTAAAAGATAAGGAGGTCCCATAGTATGTAGTATTTCTTTTTTCAATTCAGTGCAACGTTAGATTAGAAATGAGAAATACAAAGTACAATTTTTCAAATGTTTCTTATATCAAAAATTCTAATGAGTACACCCCTATTAATTGAAAACATTACACAAACTATACGAAGATTATAGAAAAGAATACAGATTTGTTATTATTCCCAAATCTACCATGAATAAGAACCATATCTTTCGGTGAATATGTACCTACCGTATTTGAATTGGAAATGTCAGCCATTGGAATGTGCGATATTAGAAGGTAGTGGATTTTTTAAGAGCTATGACTCATACCGTCGCAGAGAACAAATTTACGTTTCGGCAGTCGTTTACTGAACGTGGGCTGTTATAGGCTAGGCTATTATAATGAAGTAGTTGAGTCAATTTTTTCGGTTTCCATTTCAATAATTGTTGCCTGTAAGCGACACGCGCAGATATATTCAAGGTTATAGCTCTTGAGAAATCCACTACCTCTACACGGTTACATTCTTAAAAAAACAAATGTGTGGACAGGAATATCGATAAACTGTACTGTATATAAAGCCCACATTTTGAAAATAAACAGCTATTTCTAAACAGGTTCGAGGACCTCCTAATTCTTCAGACAAGGTGATTTATGGGACCAATATGATCGGTGGATTGTCCACGGTAATGGTCGGTCACAGGACTTAATTCCTCTCGATTTTTCTTGTGGGGATATGTGAAATCGAAGGTTTACATCAGATATTTTGAAACGATACATGAACTGATATTCAATTATGCAGGTACGTGCTAAGATGAGCCCAGAAATACTATGAAACCTAAAATAATATAGTTACGAGATTGATAAAATTCCCCTATCTACGCCGCTGAATGAGCCATAAAAACAGATCGCATACAAATAAGTTGACGCTGCAGGTATTTATTTAATGGAATGCTTCCAAGAAGAGATTATTATTTGGGTGGAAATCTGTCGAGAGTAATTTAGACCGGATCGCGAAGCATCTGGTTGCACGGCTGGACCTATATAAAGCGAAGTTTAAGGGAAGTTAGATGAAGAGAAGTTAAGATTAAGAAGTTTTATGAAGAAGTGATAAGCAGATTTTGAAGAAGTATATAAGTGTTTGGAATATTTAGCTAGTTGTATTGTTGTATAGATCTAAGTGTTTAATTAGTCAGTGAAGTAGTTGAATGTTTTTTTAGTGGAGTTAGAAAATAAACAGTTTAGTAGTGTGCTCGGCATTATTATTTAGCAAATCGTAACAATATTTTCAAAACAGACTGTTCAATTGTCGAGAAGTACAGTCACAACTTGCTACGATAGCGTTAATGAACCATTGGAATGTTATTCAAACAAATTGCAGGTGTGCTGTGAGCATTCTGAGCAAAAAATTAGTACTTTTTTATTAGATTGTGAAAATTATTGAAAAAAACTTTGTTGAGCTGATTTCTGAGCTGTCGCTGGACCAATTTGAAAAAACCAAATGCTATTAAATAAAGGTTTTTAATACTTTTAGGAAGAGGTATCTCGAGACCATCTTTTCATTTTTTTTTTGTTGACGTCGCCCTCTATTGGTTTTGTCATTAAAAAATCATGTTCATGCCAAGCATTAGCGAAAGTAACACTGGGTAACTTTCAGTTACTTCTTTTTCATTCATTTTATAATCGAATGATTATGTACGAAACTGTGAAAATAAATCTCTTCGATTTCGTAATAAATGCTTGTAATTTTTTCCATCAGACCACCAAAGGAGATAACAGTTTGCTGAAGGACTAGTAATACTAACTGAGAATTGCCAGAAAAAGCATAAATATTTACTATCAAACTTTTCAAATTAAAAACAAGCCAAAGTTGGTTCTAAACCAATCTGAACCAATTAAATGATACTGAAGTAGATCAAACTAACAATAGGTAGACATATTTTTATTGTTTCTTAAAATTGTTATTTCCGTCAACCAGCTGCACCTTCACGAGCAACCCTCAGTAGTCTTCGAGAGACTTATGTGAGGTAGGGAAGACGTAACCCTTATTTTTTAACGTGTTATGCCCTTCACGAGACCGAGATATTTCACACGTTCAAACCGTTTTCCTAAATATACCACTACCATAAACGTATACTGACACATAAATCTCTTGCGAAATATGCCGGCATTTTTATTTCATTCTTTGGAAGCTGATAAATAACAGCCATTAGCCTCAACGCAATATTTTCGGAGTAATATAGCAAACCGCGATACTTCATACCCCGTCTAAAATAACGGCTTCCTACAGAGAATACTGATCATTTCTAATTTCCTTTTTGCGTTATATAACCTTAATGACGTCATAACCGTCTATCCACGATTCCGTCTTGATTGCTTGGTAGGCACAACCACCAACGCGTTCATTATCTTGACATACCGATTCTTGAACTGAATTCGTCTCAAGAAATGCTCGAGGAAGAACTATATTTTTGTTTTTTCACATCATGATAAAAATGCATCAAATAAAAAGTAATCAGGTCGTATTAGGATTGAGGTTTTTCTGTTTTCTTTTCTGTTTGCCTTCGTATTCGTTTTAGGGAATTAAGACAAATTGACAAAGAGAAAATAACTAAATCACAAAGAAGCACCATATGAAATCAATTTAGAACAACAGTATTGGACATGTTTGGTGAATGTACCATGGATGAAAATTAATAAAAACTAGGTTATATTACATTTGAAACAAGAAGCAATAATTTTTAATACATACAAGAAACAATAATATTTTATTTATATTTCTCTTGGTCGGATTCAGAATTGTCCATGCTCAAAACTTTCCGCAACCTCGAGGGAAGTGCATCTTCCGATATATTTCGACTTTCTGCTACGTCTTTTCTACCGTAGAAAAGTATATCTGTGAAAAATAACTCGATTTTTTCTGGAATGCAGTTATATCTACGGTCTTCCAAAAATTGTTTAAAGTTGTTTAGAAATTGATTTTTCCGTTAACCATGAATTACACATGCCATTGAGACCTATCACCAGCTTCCGGAACTCAACGACTCACAATCTACAACACTTGCAGGGTACTAGCAGTTCATTCGTCAAGAATTCAAAGCATTTACTGGACGCTATCGTTTCATCAGCTTTGGCGTCGAGAGCCTTTACACCTATGTTCCCATAGAATAGTCCCTTAGCATCATCATGAGGAAACTGAAAGAAGAAATCCATTTTCATGAAAGTAATCACCTACCCGTACACGCTGTGCTACAAGTCGACGGATTGTCGACGGGGTCTTCCCTTTCTCCAGTTATCGCCAACATATACATAGAGTGTTTTGAGAAATTGGTTATTGGAGAGGTAGCACACAAACCAGAATGATGACTAAGATACATGTATGACACCTTCATCATATGGAACCACAGAAATGAACATCTTGAGGACTTCCTCTCAAGAATAAATAACATGAGCAACTCAATCAAGTTCACGATGGAAAAGGAGAGTAGTAGTACAGTGCCTTTTTTCCATAAAAACGTTGAAAGAACAGACACTGGCATCCACACCTCTGTATACAGATAGCAAATCCGAACCGGACAATATCACAACTTCTGCTCCAATCAGTCACATTCCACAAAGAGGCGATGCACATTTGCAATAACCAAGGACCTACCGCAAAATGGATACTTTAAGAAGTACAGAAACAACTCGAAAGGACCAAGACGATTGAAGATCGACCTAAAATTCTTCCATACGTCGGAGGTATCTCTGTGAAAATCATAAAGATCGGAATCAAGTACAACATTGGTGCTTTCAACCCAGCAGTAACTCAATGCGCTTCCTCACCAAGACGAAACTAGAAAATAGAGCAGAATTAAAAAAAAACTGCATTCAAGAGATCTAATGTGAATGAGGGGATTCCTTTATCAGAGAGACCGTTATCCGTAAGGATGACAGAACTCAAAAAGTGGACTCAACGGGGGAAGACATCTGGATCAGGAATTGTTATGAGACCTTTCAAAATCATCTACGACTAATTCACTATCCGATTGATTTTGATATGGATTTCAATGATTTCAGACATAGTACCTAATAAATTTTTCTCAGCCATTCCCACTGACCTATCTTGACCCTTCGATACATTCTTCTTCTTACAATTTTGACTTTTTTTTGCTATAATGAAGGATCTTCTTTCCTTCATTACTCTGAATCGATTGGAGTTCAAACATTCTCGAGTTAAATCGATGAGAGTGGTCACTTGTTGGGATACAAATGAGGGGACCTTGCGATTTTTCGAAAAAAAATTATTTTCTCCGAAAATTTGGTTTCCTTCAATACAAAATTTTACATTACTTGACTTTGATCGTCTGCAATTCTCTTAAAAATACGAAATCAGCGTCTATTTCTAAAATATTGTCAGTTCGTAATCCAAATTTATTAGTATGATTCGGATCAGCTCGTCGGGATACATTTGAGGGATGTTTACGATAATTCGAGAAATGGAAAATAATAACAAATCAAATATTTTCGAAATCGGCATGAAATTTTGCGTATATAGTGCAACTTGCAAGCGAATCTGATGATTTTTTCGACTAATTTTTTTTGGTCGACCGACTTGAAATTCAGAAAGTATACTTATGTCATAATTCTGTATCGATTGGTGTTGGCAGAATTGATCTATCTTTAACCGTTCTCCAGTTCCCTCCAAAAATAACGAAAAACCATGATTTTTTCATAATCATGAAAATTTTTGTTAATCCGCCATTAAAATTCATTGAACAGGATAGAAACAATTATCTGGATATTCACTTGCCACTAGAACTAACCCCACAACTTGATAGCACATGTTTTGCTTTCCGTAACTGTTTCCCCAGGTACCAGAAACAAAGTAAAACGACAGGTGCTGGATGGCATGTGGCAAGTGACAGCTGAAGGTGGGTGATGGATTACATTAGTGGCAGATTACAGATGACAAGTTAATGGGGTACCACGTGACCATTTGGTGATATCCGACTGAAAGGGATTGCTATTGCAGCGCTTGATAATTGTTGGGACTCTTCACTTTGTTGTACTTTCCGAATATGTTTCATATACGAAGTTTTTTGGTTAATTGATGAGTGTCCCAGGACATCCTTTTTTTCTCTCAGGAATATATAGATAAGTTCAAAATATCACCAGTACTTCATATATCTTTTTTCCTAAAGTCCTTCGTTATTGTGTTAACGTCAGTGATTTTCAATGTTCACTCGAGAAGTTGAAGAAGAACAATTTACATTTTGTAACTTTAAGTTTCTGTAACTTAGTAACTACAGACTTTGGGAAAAAAGTTACATGAAGTATACTTGGGATATTTTGATCCCATCACCAATTTGGTGAGGAAAAGTGGAAGTCCTGGGACACCCTGTAATAATTAGAGTCGTTGCTTGAAACTTCACCCATTTTTCACCATCAGGACACCAGGAATTATTTTTCTCGTGAATGGCCATTTCTCTTTTCCAATTGATTTATTATTACTCTTTCACTGCTTTCGACATATCGAATGTTCCTTCACTTCTTCCACACTCTGTATAGAAAACGCGATTATCTTCACATGTTATAAACTACGTTGAAAAACGCCTCTTGTTTATTTTACGTCTCCAGTATAATCATCTCGAATTCTAATAGAATTTATATGGTAAAAGGTGTGTTCGTTAGTGATTATTCTTCAGCAAAGGAAGATACAAGATATACGGAGTTGTTAGGAATATTTATTTTCACCTCTCCGTTTTTTATCCCGCCAGAATACGAAGATGATGAGATAGAAAAGACGGCAAATTGTTTTGTTGTGAAAGATATACTGGAATAGGTTACAGAGACTTCTATTCCACTGGGATGTGTTCTAAATCATTTTGTCCAAACTGATCACATATTCGCCTTCAAATTATAACAAAAGCTTTCTTTATAATTGAATAGTATTTTGTAGAATCGTTAATGTTATTAAATAAATGGGAACGTTGGGCTCTATTGTCAAGAAAATTAGAATTATACCTCACAGAATTAAATATTTTCATTTCACCTTAGTTTTTAATCGTTTTTCCTCCCTTGGATGCTATGCTGTTACTTTTTCTCTTCTCTTCACAGGAATTGGAACTCATCGAAAAATTCACTACATTCGAAAGTTGATACTTTCTTGGTTTCCAACTCATTAAAATTTATGTTATCAACTTATCAAGTCTAGAAGAGCCCGTGCATGAACTTTTATAAATGAAAAACAGGATTCAACAACACTTAAATATTCATATTAAATTGATGAACATTATAAAAACAAACAATGAAAGATTTAATAAGGAACACTCAGTAAATAATAGTAATTGAAACTGATATTAAAATATGACAAGATCTGATCATGAATGAAATATAAACGAGGCAAGATGTGTCATCTTAAGGATATGTAAAACAATAATTATTTAGTTTGATCAAAATACCTTGAATGCACTAGAAGTTGAATGAAGGATCGTAATGGCTGATACGAAAGTTGATTGAAAGAATCAACTTTCCAGAGAAATAAGAAAGATTTGTTTATGAAATTAAAACATTCATAATGAAAATTAAGTTATTCCTCGTATTGATATCAGAGTTGGACCCAGAAGACTTATGAAAAGATACCTGAATTTACACAACACTACAATATTTAACCAAAAGATCGCATCTGGAGTGATCCGAGTTGAAACTACGACTGCCCGTTATTTTAAAGAACCTTCCAAATTTCGAAGGTTGTACTATTGAAATATTTTGCCTCTCATAGAATTATGAACACATGTAATCTCTTAAAAATTCTGAAATGTCCCTGTTTATGAGATTCTCCACCACTATTATTTATCAAACAATCATTTGTAACTTTTATTTAGAGGGGTTAAGGTTAAAGATCGAGTTGAAAACTGAAACTGTAATTTGATACTTTCTCGACTTAGACATAATATTGTTACGAACCTGGTAGTAGATACAAAAATCATGAATCCTTCTGTTTGCCTTCTAGAAAACTATTAGAATGTACTAGAATCATTAAAATTTATTCGAGAACTTAGTATGGAATGTTCTGTTGAAAGTTCTATAGCTTCTAGAATAATGTTATTCTATAAATACGATCAGATTCGCCAAGTTTAGGAAGTTTTTGAGTTTTGTGTACTTTCTAACATTTGACTGTTGTAACGTTACCAAGTGAAGTTTGAAGTATTTATTTGAACTGCAAAGTGTCAAACAGTGTTGTCAGTTGTATTATTTGTTCTGTGACAATAAAGGCGAGTTTATAAGTAAGTGTACCACTTATTGAACCTGAAAAACGCAACAATATTAACGACCGGAGACAATAATATATCCTCCCTGATAATAATTTTAAATAACATTTTTGGTCTCTTTAATTTCATCTATGCTTTGCTTACAAAATTAATATATTTCGTAGTTCTCAAATGAGGAATAACCTTTGAGAAATAAAAGAGGATGGATACGTAGTTTGAATGATTTATCAATTTTGTGAAACCCCTATATAATAGTATTGTGCAAATACATTGGGAAAGCAATCAACTTTGGGGTAAATTCTAACATAGATTGGGAATGTGGATTTCACTATCATTGAGGTGGAAAAATACCATTACTTACCAGAGGCTATTTGAAAGCTTTGAAGTGTGCTACATTTTTTTGTCTGATTCATGGAATATGCTTGGGTGAATTGATATATCCATATCGCAAATCCAATATACTGAAAAAGTCTATTTTTCTTTGTATGAATGAAGGCCAAAAGCAAATATCAAAGATTTTAAAACAGATACCTAGTATTTAAAATAAAGTTTCAATTTGGAAGAGTTGCAAACTCGAAAAATAAGTAACTTGGAATGAAAATAAAACATTTTTGAGTATGATTTGGCAGTTGAAATATTACAATATATATCCAGAGTTGATGAAGATAAATAGTCCGATTTTACAGGGTAACCCACCGTAAACGTACCATAAGGCATTACAGGGTGGGAAAGAAGTTTTTGGGAAAATCCAAAAACACATCAAGATATTTTGTTGAATACCTTCAAGCCCCTAAGTAGGGGTGTCCTACCAAAATTTTTTCAGATGGTTGGTCAAGTGATACCTCAATTCCTATACAGTGCCAACTTACTGCAGATTACAAGGCTCGCATCCAAGTCATATGAGAAAAGCCAAGCATATATGGTCATTAAACTCTATAATCATTTCCAAAACACCACCAGACACATTAGAGTCGCGAAATGACACCGCAAATGCTCCAGAATGTACGACAACTGATTCAAAATAACTAGTACCACTGTAGACAGGTTGGCGGACAGCAATTTGACCATTTACTTGACTGATAAATAAGTTTCAAAGTACAACTGAATTGATGTTTGCATTTTTCGTTACACATTATTGTTGAAGTATCATCGCTCCATATTTTGTAAAAAAGTCGATCTATTTTCAAAAACTACGCAGCACTGACTAGGGAATGACAAGCCCATTCTAATGAGGTATCATTTGACCCCACTTCCCATTTGAAAAAAAATGGGATGACAAACATTCTTGACGTGTTTCTGGATTTTCCCGAAAAATTCCCTTCCACTCTGTAATGCCTTGTGGCACGTTTTTGATGGGCTAGCCACCCTGTATGAAGAAATGTACTGACTTAGCTAGAATTTATTTTGAACGTTTCCTTTGGTTCAAGATTAGTGAAAGAGGAAGAGACATCGACAATGTCTTCGCTAATTCGTCAAAGTGAACTTTTATCACGTCTTGATATGTGTGTCAATATCGGAAAATATCGGCAAACAAATGATAAGAATGTTATTTGTCTTACTAGAAAGGTACTATCGCCGACGAATGTTTTCAACGTGCAAACAGCTATGGAGGAATATTTTGTTTTGACTGCTAAATATTGACAAAAACCCAACGATGATCGCTCGTTGATTTCAAGGATTCCTTGGAATATTTGTGTAGAAATGACAAAGAATGATATTGTGAATCACTGCAACTATTCAAAAGGAATTGAAGCTGACAATCCCGAAACTATCTCCATTTTCAGTAATTTTTTTTCGAATATCTGAGTAAATTTTCTATTCTGATGAAAATTCCAAATACTTTATAATTCACATGAGTGTGATAAAGAGACCATACAGACTAGCTTTCTGTTGGTAACATAATCCTTCAAGAATATAGTGAACGAATTCAAATTCAGATCATATCTGATAATGTCAAAAATATTTTATGTTTATCATCAGTATTGATCTAATCATAGAATCAGTTATCGGTATTTCATTACAGTCACCAAGGCTCATTTTATAACAAAAAACAGTATTTTATTAGACAATTTATGGCTACTATAAAGTTTCAAAAGTATACTTGCAATCGAAATATCTAGAACTCAACACAGGAGTTATTAAAACTCTGCTCTCTTCAACTCTTCATACATTTTAGTACGAAGAAGATTCTTAGTACAACTATAAAGATGAATTTCTCCGAATCAACTCTCGATTATTTTCAACGAATTCATGCACAGACATTCGTGATGTACTTTTTCATTGAAGTCAATTATTATTTTTAGATTTATGTCTGTCTGCTCGATAAGCAGAAAACAGGCTTTTATTACTTTTCAACCTGACGTATGAAACTAATGCAGTGATACACTCTATAAGATTACTATAAATATTTAATCTTGTCTGACACTAATGGCAGAAAATACACTTGCTGGCAGATAAAGCTTGACTGGCATCAGATAAATATTTAATTAGAAAACTTTGTGTATTTGTTTTGTTGCATAATGTTGCTATAATCATACGGGTCGTAGTTTTATCACCAACTACAACTTTTATGTTGCCGCAAGTTTCCCAATTTTAGGTTAATGATAGTAATGGTATGCTGGTTGGAATTCGGAAAGTCTTGACAAATATTGTACACAAGTTACTCATGTGAGTTGGAATGGTTTGATCTGGTTTAAAAAGATGATCCACCTGTGAATTTTCGAAATCTAGCCCCTGTATACGAGATACTTATCAATACGTTATAAAAGATATACATGTTTACATTACAAGAAAATAAAAATGATTAATTCGAAACTGATCAATATTGCATAAATCTTAGTATCTCTGAAGCATCACCATTGATGTAAAGGCCGTTTCTTTTATCATGTGGTAACATTGCTATATTCTAAACCGTAATAAGTACAAAGACGATTGAATGGGAAAAAATGTAACTATTGTGGTACATTGGTCAGAGAAAATCTACGGGGACTCTCGCTCTTCCCGACTTATACAGGAAAAACTAAAAATGCTGTTTTCGCTTTTTTACGAATAGAATGGTTATTTCAGAAAATATAAATAAATGAAAAACGAAAGTTTTGTTGTATTCAAAATGTACTAGAACTACATAACGATAAATTTTTAATTAAACGTTTCGTGTCAACACGGCCACCATCAACTATTTTTTTCAAATACGGACCTGTCTATTTCATCACAAATGTTGATAAAGTGATGAAATCACAATTCTGTGGTATATCACACTTGACTTTTTTTTTGCGTTTCATATAAAATAACTGGCATCATCAGTGACAACAATTTTTATTTACGGTCCTGTCGTTAGTTCTTTTGTACATTGTTTTGATTTCTTCAAAACTCATTCAACTATTAGGATACTTCAGTCATTACCCAATACTTTCGATAGGAAGATACCCCAACACAACGAACATTCTTATTTTTCCTTTTTGGGGATTTTTGTATTACAGTAATCCTTGATTCGAGGCTGATTTCTCCTGTATCAATTTTTACACGGATTATTTTCATAATTCTCAATCCTGGAAGTAATGAAAATATCAGTTTTTGATCAAAATACAAGTGTTGTCTAATTTGGTACAATTAATAGCATCTCACTTCTTTTACCATATTTAAACACGTAGGCTTTGCTTGATTTCTATGGCAGGAAAAATAAATGAGTTGTTGATATCTGTTAAGAACTGTCAGACATTTGGGCACTCGGTTGCATATTAAAGATGTATTCGAATGACGGAAGGACTATTATGCTATTTACTTATGCAAAATTAAATAGAAATCCTCTTTTGGCAAGAAATATGTATGTTGAGCTATACCCGAATCGTCGCATTCCAAACATTCAAATGTTTAGACGATTACAAAGAAATTTGAGAGACTGTGGTACATTTGACAGAAATAAAACTAGCAAATGTGTTGTTACTGGAAGTATAAGGAACCAAATAAATATTTTGGGTGAGCAAATATTACCTCATACAGACTGAAAAGTGAAAAATAACGTCTTTTTTTAAATCTAGGATTGGTCAGTTACAAAAATATTTCTAATCAAGATTGTTCTTTACGAGAAATTGCCCACGAACTTGGGGTATCTGTAAAATCTACCAGAAATATTTTGAAAAAGAACAAATACAAATGCTACAGGATACGCAAAGTTCATCACCCTTATGAAAGGGATTACGGAAGGACAGTACGATTTGCGAAATGGTTCAGACGTAGAAATAGGGAAGTTCGAAATATTTGTAAAAAAATAATATGGACGGACGAATCAAAATTCACCAACAATGGTTGGTTTAACAGAAACATCCATTATAGGTGGATAATACGAATGAACATTTACACAGAGAAACCAATTTCCAGGAGAGGTTCGGAATAAATGTTTGGTTGGGAATTTTGGAAACAACCATACTAGGTCCTTTCTTTTACGATGAGCATTTGAATGGTGAAATGTATTAAAATTTTTTATCCAATGAGTTTGATGGCTACTTAGATGAATTGCCATGAAGCACCCGCCGTAAAATACAATATTTTCAACAAGACGGTGCCCCTCCCCATAATGCAACAATAGTAAGGGAACATTTAGATGCAATATTTCCAACAAAGTGGATTGGAAACAATGGACCAATTGCCTGGCCAGCACGATCCCCAGACCTTACTCCTTTGGATTTTTTTGTCTGGGGATACATAAAGGATAAAGTTTTTTCGACACCTAGTACCGATATCGACCATCTCAAACAGAAAATAAGAGATGCATGTAATAGCATTACAACCATCATGCTAGAAAATTGCCACAGAAATTGTAAGGACAGACAACTTATGTGCATTCAACAAAGAGGTGGTCGATTCGAGCATTTAATGTAGAATTCTTTTTCTGTATTGGTTTTATTTTCTTCCACAAATTCATTATGAAATATATTGTTTTTCTGTTTGTTTGATTTCTTCTCCTCTTAAGTAAGTTTATTTCTGGGGTAAATTGCTATCGTTCGTCTCTGAAACTGCAGAAATCTTTTATGAATTTTTATAGTATAAATACAATTTTCATACATACATTCATTCAAAACGTCACTGATAATTTTTATATCGAACCGTTAGATTCTGTGGAATTCATAAACAAACTAACGATAGGACCGTAATTAAAAATTGTTGTCACTAATGAATCTAGTTATTTTATATGAAACGTTATGAAAATGTCAAGTGTGATATACCACTGAATTGTGATTTTATCGCTCTATCAATATTCGTGATGAAATAGACAGGTCGGTGTTTGAAAAAAATAGTTGATGATGGCGGTGTTGACACGAAACGTTTGATTAAACATTTATTGTTATGTAGTTCTAGTACATTTTGAATGCAATAAAACTTTCCTTTTTCATTTTTTTATATTTTCTGAAATAACAATTCTATTCGTAAAAAACCGAAAGCAGCATTTTCAGTTTTCCCTGAATAAGTTGGGAAGGGCGAGAATCCCCGTTAATGACCAATTTACTGCTCACCACAATAGTTACCTTTTTTCCTATTTAATCGTCTTTGTATCTATATACGTGTTTAGAATATAACAATGTTACCACATGATAAAAGAAACGGCCTGTATATTATCTACCAAACACAATTACATTATTACAGAATAGTTATACTTTTATGTAAATGAGATCTGTCTGATGAAGTCGATTTGAATTGTTTGTCAAGTTTGCTCTCTATTAATCATGTGACAATTCAAATTTCAACACAGATCTCTGATCGTTACATGTTTCTATAAATCAACCTTCGTGAGATTGGTTAGTAAAAGTTCTGGCATGTCATCTAGCTGAACAGATCTCGATATCAGTCATCAAAATGAACTTTTTTTTTACATTTTACCTGTCTCGATACTTAGGTTAGGTTTAAAATGTGCTAGTCTGCTCGGCCCTCCACTGCGTCCCGCAAGGGTCTTTTGTGGCTCATAAAAATTCATATTTCACCAGCACAAAGTTTGTGCTCTGCTGTTTCATCATCGTCAGACAGAGACGACATGTCGGGTCCTCCGACAGTTTTAGACTTTTCATGTGATGATTCAGCAGTGGCCTGTGAGTAGGTCTTCCAGATTTCTTTTCCAGGTTGGTTCAATTCTTCTGATATGTCCGTCCAGAGTCCTTTCATGACTTTACAACAGGAAGGATGTTAGGATGATTGGTCGTACTGATTTGGGGTGGTTGGACTATTTGGTCACATTTGAAATGTATACCACACCACCCTAGCCGCCAACCAACTGGGTGGTATATAATTCCACGCCAGACTAGCTCTATACAGTTCATTTAGGATAGGTAGAAGCAATTCCAGTCCGTTTTGAAGCAGAGCTTGAAATATACCATCCTGTTCGGGGGTTTTGAATAGCTGAAATGATTCAATTGCCCATTCAACTGCCGGTGCTGTGATAACTTACTTAGCGATCTCCCTATCATTCCTTCTTGGACGTTTGGCGCCCTCAAAGAGGGGAATTCGATTGTTCAAGCTTCCAGGAAAGTGGTTTCCTATCAAAAGCTCTTAGGTTTCTTTTTCAGAGGTCGTGAATCTGCCGTCAGGTCGTTTTATCGATCCGATTTCATCAATAGACTCTCTAGATAAAATGTTGTGGATTCTTTTGCTGCGAGGTATGTTGGATATACTCTCACAGTCTCGAGACTTATTTATTATATACAATTTTTTTCTTTTTTAATGGAGTGAATTATATTCTTCAATTTATAGTATGTATTCGTTTGGAGAGATAAACAGAATCATAAACGAAAAGGAAAATGGAAAAAATTATGTTCCCATTAAAGCCTTTGCACCCCTTCACACTTGAAACTATGCATCCAAGCATTGATATATCAGTTCCGTATGAGGGACTTTGCTAAGTTTATAGGTATCCTTGCCTTTCTCCGCAGTAAAACACTGTTGGGCAAATTCAAAGAGTCTTGAGACAGCTAAATATTTAGCTCTTATCAGAAACAATTGTTACCAAAATTAATAGTTATTCCAGATTTCTTGCGAGAAGATTCACTCTGGTGGACATTTAACAATCAAAAAGTCATATAAACCTCAAAACAACCAAATTTTAAAAAGAATTCATTCCTGATTCTTCAATATTTGCTTAGGGTGCTTTACATGAAAATAAAAAGTATAGGGAGGAAGAAGAAAAATGTCATATCAATCAATGTGATAGAACTGAGAGCTACTTTAAATTCTCGAAAATGTTTCACGAAGAACATGTTAGACTGTGATATTGTCATACTTTTTCTTGGTGAAAGTGACTTCCCTGAATGGGACACAAAACACAAAAGTTCATTTATGTGCCCGTTGCTCAACACAATCTATAAGAGTGACACAAAACTACAGTCTGCAATAAAAGACTAAAACGAAGAATAATTTAATCAAACATGATTCCACCTACAACTCGAAGCGGTATTCCCAACATAATTTTCTACCCTTGCGATCAAAACCAAGATTGCTCCCTGTCGGCAGCTGACAATGAAAAGTATGTGCATTTCAAGTTCATTATTGGCGTGACTGGCGGCTATATTGAACCAAATGTGCAACAGAGATTCGAGATAAGTATCGTTACGCCTTTCGTTCACTTGCAAGGATACGAACGACGACGATGACAATAAAACGACACAATGACAGGTTCTGTGTTGTGCCAGAACAATGAAAACTAGTTTATGATCATGATTCGGTTCATTTCCTGATAAGTAGTTATCGATGGTATGTCGTTCGATGTTTTCTTCTTTTTGAGCTTCGCATCTCTCAGTGGACAAAAATAAACTTGAGAAACAGCATAATATGAAAACTGAGTTAAAATATATTTCTATGCTTATTCATTGTTTGCATCCAGCAAGAATCTGCAGCCTCAAGAATTTCTTGCGACTTCTGCCATAGGAAGCCCTAGTTGAAAAGGTGTTCTGCTTATCTTAGTAGATCAAGCCGCCCTCAAGTAAGTAGTTGGGGTCTTACTAAGGGGTGCAATGACCGGTTATTATCCAATCATCAGATTATTACCGCTGAGTTTCGATATTAACAGATTATAACATCTGCTTGCATTGCTGCTTTGAAGCGATGTTTCTTGGAGCTACCAAATTAACAGCTGAACCTGGTTGATTTCCTTTCTTGGATTCATCGATATACCATACAACTTCTTCGACTCGACAGTGTGTTGATGAGTCCTGCCATCCCAGTTCATCTAATTGTTACAAAGTTCCTAAGGATTCAGCTGCCAGATCCCAGCCTTCATAACGCCAAGGAGAAGAAGGTTTAGTAGGGTTTCCATGGATGCTATCGGGGTGCTTCTTATAGATTCCGTAATACAGAGGCATGCTAGTCCCAGGACTTTTTAATAGATTCAGTTTTTCTGTAGCTCGCCTGGAGTTACGGCTTTAGCCATACAAAAAAAGAAAATGAAGGCGTGGAAACATTCCTGCAAAGGAGTTAAGAGAACGGCTGAATGTTCAAGACTGAAGATCTGGTGAACCCAGATGGGACGCTAATACCAAATCAGAGAAGGAATCTTTCCTTGTCACTCACTTTCCTGACTCTAGGAGAACAAACGACCTAGCCGTGTCCCAGAGAGTACAAAGTCTCACTAGAGAAACCTGGAACATGGCGAAAAGGTAAAAAGAGCTATAGAAACCATTCAAATTAGCACAGCGTGATGAAATGCAACCTGTATTATTACAGCGAGGAGCAGACCTACTGTCGGGCTGTTTAGGGCGAGCTTACCTCACAGGTACGTACCCAACATCTGATGAAGGTCCAAGGAAGCCGAGGAAACCATCCTTTGCTCAGGTCAAGGTATTCAAACCAATTTGTCTCTTATGGCTCATGCTAAAAACGATGGAAATCTAATTGAAGGAAATATCCGAGATAATGAAACAAAGGGTTATCATCACGTCTATCAACCCAGATTGAATAATCACTTTCGAATAAAGAGATTGCACCTCTCACAGCGTTTCTTGATGTGAAAGGGGCGTTTGATAACACATCATATGCGTCTATCACCACAGCCCGCAGGGAAAGAAACGTTCCTCCAGTTCTGAACCAGTGGATATCTGCCAAGCCTCCCTATTCGGGGACACGAAAACTATGAAATTCCCGAATTTTTTCAACATTCCCAAACAGAACAAGGTTCTTCAACAATTTTCTGAATACTGAGAGCTCTTGTGTGAAGTCGATGAAAGCAACGATTTTGATAAAGATGAACTTCTACTCCACGTCATCAAACCGATATAATGAAATGTTTCACTGGGAAATAAATAATTATTGGGTCAATATTTTCATTGATAATATGAATGTAATGGAATAAATCATTGAATTGAAAGCAATCATTCCAAACTATTAAAAATGCAATTTGAAAATGGGATTTACCAACATTTTTAACATTATAGCCTGAAAGTTTACGTATTCATCTACAATGGAGAAAAGGAATTAATTGCTGAAAAGTATTGACATTTCCACGAATAGGTCGTGTTGGATCAATCCTACATTATGCGACAATAGGAAGGTGTTTTCAAAAGCGACACCTGAAACTGAGCCTGTCGACTCTGACCACATCTATAAGTACTATTTTTGATTTGATTTCCTTTCTTTTCTGAACCTGCAATAAATTCGTGTTTTTCCAGAGCACACCGTTACCTTTTCATGGACAAGAATTCCTTCGATTCAACACGTAAAGGTGAGCGAAACAAAAATAACATTCTGTAAACCGCGGCCTTACAAGAGCATGAAATTTGCAATAAATACTTCAAGACCATTATCAGTGAAGTAACTCCGAAGGAAACCTGTTATCAACTATTGATACCCATTACCATTGCTTTGCACGCAATAATAACTGAGCGTGTTCTAGTACCATATAAATCTGACCAAAGTATATAACTTGAGATATGTTTGGCTCTGGGGCCATTTTTCACGTGATATGTTGCTTGGAATTCTCGGCTTGAGGCTCAGGAAAGCCTTTCATTCAGACCGCTTTGCGCATTGATGCCTCTGGCGGCGAATGGTTCGATGACTATATTGAGGAATATGAAAATTCAAATGAGTTCATCATGATAGTGGTCGACTCGATAAAAGATGAACATTTTTTTTATTGAAATTGATATTTACTTCAACCAGCTGCATCTTTACGGGCAGCATTTCTCCGCTTTCTATACGCCATAACTAAGTTCCAACTTTGCAACATCTATTTGTTCCTGAAGTTATAAATTCGGCGTTTTTATATTTATTTATATATCAAGAGAATTATAACGGCCTTAATTAGCGATGGCAAAGTTTGCGTCCCGTTGGCCTCTGGCCCTTGGGTCAGCAATTGCCTGTTGCAGTCACAAACGTATAGTCCGAATTCGTCAATCGTAAAATCGATGGTGGCTATACATGAGAAACAAGATATCACCAAGTTCAATGAACTAGAGGTTTTTTTCAAACGGAAGAGTAAGAGTTATAAACAAAACAAGTCTGCCGTTTTATCTCCTAAGATGTCATCAGATTTCTAAAGAACGCTCCTAATGAATTTCATTTATTGCATGAGAATTTTTTTTTCTTATTTTCTTTTTGTGTGTATTTATTTCTTTTTATTGTATAGGTTGTTTTGATTATGGGTTATTTTGGAGGATGCAGAAGTTAGGAACTTTTAAATATGAAGATATCGGAGATAGAGGACTGGGATTCCGTTATGGTAGTGAACATACAGGAAAGTAAAACTGGTGTATCGAAGTTTACAGTTGTGGATGAAAAAGTGTTCTCCGCTTTGCCTTCATTAATACTTTATATGTCTTTGCGTCCTGAAGGTATTGAATGATTTTTTGAGCTTCCGACAAAACAAATGTACATCTCAGCCAATTGGAAAAAACATATTTGGGAAAATTCCCAGCAAAATCGCAATGTATTTAGGATTGCCAAACCCATCTTCCTATATGGGACATTGCCTTCGTCGCACTTTTGCTACTGCTCTAGCTAATGCTAAAAAGACACGGAGGTTGGAAAAGTTCCACGGTGGTATTTGGAGGATAGCATCGAATTAAGAAATAAAACGATGCATATATTGTTGTCATATAATTTGCCATTAGAAGAGGCAGGTATCTCGATAAGGTGAACAGAAACTCCAGCCATACAAAAGAAGAAATCGTTTCCAGTGGCGAAAGTAATATTTGGGGCACATTTAAAAATTGTATATTTATTATTTGTAAAGACGTGAATAAATAACATGTGTTTCAGTTTTCATTTCATGACTATATACACATAAATATATATAGGTAGAAGGAATTATGGAATCTATGGTCGGTGGATCAGCGGTCTAATGCACAGGCCGTTCGAAACTCCAGCATAGTGATAGTCGGTTCGAGCCCGATGTAGGTACAAGAGAATTTTTCTTATCTAATTTATATCGGATCGATAGGCGACCGCATGCTTTGTTGAAAAGCAAGTGTATTGTGAGTTGTCTAGATGCCAATCTCGTCTGGTGCTAGCTTGAAGTGCACACCGACCACCAAAAGTGAATACGCCACCAAAAATCAGTAAGTCGCCCCGGAGCGCCACGGCAAATAATAATAATAGCCGTCCTCTACCCGCACAGGCTATGCCTTTGGGTACACTCAACGAGTGTTTATGAGGGAGTATTATTATTATTATTATGTCACAAGGGAATTATGACCCTCTTTATTGATAGCGTAACTATGACGACATAAGCTTATAATAAATATTCCGGTCAGAAATAAACAAATTCCAGAATTGAAAACAGGAACACTGTGTGGTAGAAATGTAGGCTTTCAGTGCTGAACAATAGTGTATCTGTTTTTTTGTCACTTTGAGGAGATTAGCATCATAGCAGAATTTATGGAATGAAGATCCAACTCAAACGCACGACCATTTGCATATAAGATACATCATGTTTGCAGTTGTCAATGTCACTTGATTTTTGTACCCAGTAATCACTAACCCCACGGACGTAACAAGGCCTGACTGGGAAATTCATGACGGAAATAAAATATTTTTCTACGTCTTAGGAGAATGTACATCTACTCTGTATTTTATTTCATGATACAGATATGGTGAATAGTTTTCCTTTCATAGTTTAACATAGAACATGGTAGAATGCATTTCCCGACGATTTTTCATGTGTAACAATTTAGTAATTTTAAATGTGTGACTGATATGGTCGAATTTGCGAATACCAAAAATAGATCTTAGCAATTATTGTTTTCTATTGATATTAAAATAAATGCACTATATGAAATATCAAAAAAAATTATTTAGATAATACTAATGACACACTCATTTCAACTGATCTACCCAATACGTGACGAGATATATAATATAGAAATATAAGTTCAAGAGCTGCATAAGCTCTTTGTAAACAGATACTAATATGGTGCGAAAATTTTGAGTTTTCATCAAACCACACCCCCAAGTATTTCACTTTATCGCTGAATCGTATGGTATTACCATTAATTGAAATCTTTTAGGAGTATTCTTGCTTGAACACCTGCGAATAAAATTTATTTTCAAAAATGATTGCAGTAGTCTCAGAAGCATTTAGTTCTAGGGAAACAATAATTTGTTGAAAATGTGTAAAGATTATGAAAGTCATAATAAATAGCAGTTACCGCTTGTTTTGCTTCAACCAAGTAAAAAGACATGTTCAACTGAGTATCGCCAGCCTAATGATGTCATGAACACGAAAAAAATATTTGTAAAATTCGATGTAATAAATAGATGTTTCATTATCGTTGTATTGTATGCCCAATGAAGAGCAACTTGCACTTTTCAATAATTGGGATCTTACCTTTTTTAATAAATTATCAACACATTGTCTATACAGGGTGCGTTTAATTTCATTTGACTGTGTCTGGAAGATTTCGTTTTCGATGCCGCACATTGTATATATTCCTGTTCACATTTATCACTGATTATCTCCAAATTCAATAATCCTAATATACCTTTCTTACTATGAAATTATCGGTCCCGTTACAATATATTTTCGTTTAATAACTTTTTAATGTCAAATATTCTACACCGCTGTCTGTAGTAATTTCATGTCCAATAATCCTGCAATCATTATTTTGATTCAATCTCCGTCGTTTATCCGTTCAAGCTAATAAAGGGCTACAAATTAAATAAAAATTGATTCGATATAACCCATAACTCTTCGTTGGGAGTGTCAACTACTTATTAATTTCCGTTTTCCCAGCTAATGAACCACTGGTGACGAGTTACAAGAGTTCAAAGAGATTCATAAATTATAATTCTTTTTTATAGTTCGAGTTTCTAGGATATAATAAATTAATGGTAATTCTTAATTGCATGTTTTTCATTACATAGTGAATTATATACTGGTTTTACTGTTACATTGATGAACTCAGAGGTTATTGGACCAAAAAGGTATGATATGCATTTACTTGGGTATCAACAACTTCGACAACAGATCTAAAGAAATTAAATTAAATATATATAATAAAGACCTAAAAAATGAACAAGTAAGTGCCTTTATGATAATGAAAGAACGTTTCTGTAGCACGGATCGGCTTCCCATGCATACTTCATGAAAATCGGTGATTTTCAGAATAAGAGATTTACATAATCAGCAAATTTGTAAGTATACTTCCAGTGGTTGAATAAATCATCATATGACACTACTTAGTTTTCTAAATCTCTCATTGTAATAATCTTTATAGTAGAAGAATAAATGTCAAACTAGGAGGATTGTGAAATGCGGTATGTTATCCATCCATTCTCATCTTTGGTATTTTATGTGATTTATTGATAATTATGTTTTATATTGAAGTACAATTTCATAAATATTCAAGCTCTACTCTTTATTTATAATACTTCTGTAAATAAAATACAGTCTCTGACTGTTTGCATCCCTTGAAAATCTTCAAATCATCAGCAAATAAAAGACTTCACACCGGAAGTGAATCATTCATATAATTTAGGAATAAGAGCGGCCTCAAATCGGATCCCTGAGAAACTCTATAATTATTCTCAAATCCACCGGATACATTACCATTACATTTCATCAACAGAAAACATTTTTTTTCAATTACTACATGTGGGTTGGTTCTATTTTGATAGTATATAGTACATCATGATCAACCGTGTGGAAGGATTTACGAATATTCAAAATTATTATTTTTTATCCTTAATTTAAGTTTATCAGGCTCCGCCTCAAATAAAAAAAAAAGAAAATTCGAGGGAGTCTCAGTTACATTTTGAGTTATGCTCATCTGAATCTTGAGAATGTATCATTTTCACAAATTTTTGTATTGAAAATCACACAAAATGCATCTTTTCTTTCATCAATACTTTATTCAAACGCTAATCTACCTAATTTTACATTCACTAGCTCCAAAAACAAATGTTTTATATAAAAATTTGTGAATATATTTTCTTCGAGTTCTTTTATATAACTCCAGGAATGCTCTAAAACACCAGAAAACGTTTTGAGACTAACTTGTACTCATGTTAGTTGATAGAGAACACTTTGAGCATCTACTGTGTACGAATGTAGTCTGGAATGATTGCAGTTTTATGTAAGGTTTTCCAATTCTTCAATTCCTATCATGAACATTTTTTCAATTTTTGTTATTTTTTCAGGACTTGTTCAAATTAGCTTTCAAATGAAGTATCGCATAATTTGGAATACGAAACACTTGTTTTTCCTGCAAGAGAGCGCCAAAATAAAAAGTTACGTAGCAAACACTCACATGACTGAATTCCTCATAAGATTATCTTTTTAATGATGTGTCACACTTGGTACTTTCGCTATTTATATTGTGTGGGACCAACGGTCTTCAGAAATATATTTTTCCACAACACGTGTCTTGAGGATATTCGATCTGGTTCTTTCTCGGTGCCGCACCTTGTATTCTAATGGCAGCGGAAAAAGTTCATACATATTCAATGATGAATATTTTATTTATTACATCTTCAACAGAATACATTTGTTGTTGCATATTTCTTAGATACTTAGGACTCACCTTCCATTCAGACAATGTTTTCATTATCATGGTCACGCTCTGATTTCGTATACAGTGTGTAAGGAGTATGCCGCCGTAACTTTAACTGATGTATAGGGCTTGGCTTTGAAATTACTACGGTACGACTCCATTTATTTCCGTCAACGTCTTACGAGCAACCCTCAGAGGTCAGAGACTTGTGCGAGCCAGGGAAGATGGAGCCCTTACCTTTCAATGTGTGATGCCACGTGTGCAAATATATTCAAATGGCCTATCAATAATCATTTATCGTCATCGAAATAGTACTTGACTTTTAAATGTAGTCTTCAACATTGAAAACTATTGGTTCATTCTTTCAAAAAGCATGTTTTCTCTTCAAAATCAAATAGTTGTAGAACGTATTCATGAAATGATCCTTGATATTCAATATATCTGACCGCCTTAAATTATAATCGGAGCCTACGCTACTGACAACATTATTGAAAGAAAAGCTAAGAGGTTGAGAATTGATCAATTTTGACGTGCACTACTACTATGATAAAATTGGGTTTATTTATGATAATTTTTTTCTTGAATAACTTTTCTGATATTACTGAGGAATTCACAAGAAAATATAATTTTTATCAACGTAGGTAAGCTTAGTTTGAACATATATATGGAGACCGAAATCACTAGAAAGTTATTTATTTCCATACTTGGCCAACTTTCTATTTCTTTTCAGATTTGAGAGCATAGTATATGAAAGTTTTTCCATAAATCCCAAATGAAAGTGTAACTTCTATTCAAATAGAAATCTCCATGGATGAAAGAAACTTTATGTTGAAGAGTCCTCGACGCATTATATAGGCTACATTTTTTATGATATAGTCCTGCATGAAGATTTAATTTATATACAGGAGATCAGAAGATGAGAAAATAGATGGGAAGTTTTATTGCTGTTCAGTAGAACTTATTAGTCAACGTTACTACTTTGAAAACTTCAACAAGGCAATTTTATGTACGATTTCTTTATACTTGTTCATTCCAGATATTTCAGATTCGTTTCAAAAACAACAGAACAATTTTGAGAGCTTCTGCATGTATAAAAACAACACTTGAACGAACAACCATTCAGTCATAGATTTCAAGGAAAGCTTTATTTCAGTCCTATACCGGGTGGCTACGGAAGTATTGCCTACGGAATATCTCAGTTATTGTATGAAGTAGGTTTGTGAAATTTGGAGCGTCGATATAATGACATAAGAGCTAGAATTTGAGCATATTGACATGTCGAAATTAACTTCCGGTCTGACCGGAAGTAACATCAACTTTTTTATTTTAAATGGAAACCCTATTTTTTTTTCTTTTCGATTTATTCAGCATTCAATTTTCCTTCTAATGACATATCACAAGTTGGTATCTAACCAGAAACTAGATCAGAAAAAAATTATTATTGAAATTCACCGAGTAGGCCGTGGAAGCAAAATGAAAGCCAAAAATTGAAAAGTTGGCTATGGAAACCATACGTCACTTGATAACAGTTGTTACTACTGTGATATTTTATTTTCATTCGTCGGCGTTATAAAAAGCCGCCAAAAAAATATTGGAAAAATTGGGAAAAAAACAATACTCTGTAGGTCCATAACTTAAATAAGAACATACAACTTTTTCTTGCCTGTACTATTCAGCATAACCATTCCTTTCTAATGATATAATAGAAAGTAATTTTTTGAAATGAAATACCAAAAAATCCAATTATTATTATTCAAATAACAAAAAAACAGATTTATCGAAAAAAAAAATTCAAATTGATAGGATTAAAGATAAAATAAATTCAAAACAAATGTTCGAAATGCATTCCCTCAGCGTCAATACATTTATTGACTCTGGTGATATTTTCATGTAAAACGTTTCTCAACATTTGGGGCGTGATATTTCGGAAAGCTCTAAGAATTTTTACTTCTAGCTCATGTAGAGTTGTAGGCTGTGTGGAATACACCCTATTTTTAAGATGCCCCCATAGAAAAAAGTCGCACGGAGTAAGATCAGGTGACCTTGGTGGCCACCTGACTGGACCATGGGTTGTTATAAGTCTCTCTTGAAGGCGATTTTGAAGATAATTTCTCGCTATTCTTGAATTATGCGGAGGGGAGCCATCTTGCTGGAAGTACATTCTATCAGTTATTTCCGCTGGTAAGTTGTTAATGAATTCCGAAATTTCATTCGTTAAAAAATTAAAGTATCTCTCTCCGGTTAGTTGGCCTTGAAAAAGAATGGGGCCAACAATATGAGTTCCAACTATTCCTGCCCAAACATTCACACCAAATCTCTCCTGGAAGCCACCTTGTCGAAACCGGTGCTCGTTTTCTATCGCCCAGTACCTGAAACAACAGACCGTTCACACTTTTAGCACTTTACACTTCAATTGTTGGTAAATCTTGACTCGTCCGTAAACAAGATATAATAGTTAAATAGGTGATTCTCAGCATTTTGTCGAAGAAACCAATTACAATATTCCAGGCGCCTTTCACCGTCATTTTCATACAAATGTTGATGCAACTGATACTTGAAGGATTTAAATCGATGTTTTTTCAAAATTTTCCTAGCAGAGTCCTTACTTATAGCTAATTCGGCGCCAATCTGCCTTGAGGAAATTGTGCTATCATATTGTACTAAAGCTAATACATTAATTTCAGTTTCCTCATTAATAACAAATGCTTCTTGGTCTTCGTGAACATCAGGCTCAGTTCTTAATTTTTCTTCAAGCCACTGGAAATACCTTCTTGACGGTTGCTGCCTCCCTGGATATCGCTCTAAATACAATCGTTCAGCGGCATAAGAATTTTTTAAACATTCACCATAAATGAGAAGCATGTCAATTTGTTCGGTTCGTGAATAACGGGGCATTTTTTGAATATTTCACTAACTGATTTCGATTTCCAAACCCTTTTAAAATGGCAGAATCAAAAACACTACTTCGAACGTCAAATCAATATGGATAGCAGCGTTCGTGAGAGCTCTCGTTTCTTTTTTGTTTCATTCCAAAATACATCTTAATCAGCCTACTTGTTAATATTTTGGTTCGAATGATTATTGCAATGGAATGATTATTCTGAATAGCACAAACATCGTCCATAGGTAGATATTAGAATATCTATGGACGATGGCACAGACCAAGTACGTTTATGTTTCTATTTAACCTAGAACCTACAGGATATAATTTATCATTCCACACTATTTTTAATGTTATTTTTGCGTATGGCGATAATCTGTTTTGTTATTTGAAGAATTATAATTGGATTTTTTGGTATTTCATTTCAAAAAATTACTTTCTATTATATCATTAGAAAGGAATGGTTATGCTGAATAGTACAGGCAAGAAAAAGTTGTATGTTCCTATTTAAGTTATGGACCTACAGAGTATTGTTTTTTTCCCAATTTTTCCAATATTTTTTTTGGCGGCTTTTTATAACGCCGACGAATGAAAATAAAATATCACAGTAGTAGCAACTGTTATCAAGTGACGTATGTTTTCCATAGCCAACTTTTCAATTTTTGGCTTTCATTTTGCTTCCACGGCCTACTCGGTGAATTTCAATAATAATTTTTTTCTGATCTAGTTTCTGGTTAGATACCAACTTGTGATATGTCATTAAAAAGGGAATTGAATGCTGAATAAAGCGAAAAGAAAAAAAATAGGGTTTCCATTTAAAATAAGAAAGTTGATGTTACTTACGGTCAGACCGGAAGTTAACTTCGACATGTCAATATGCTCAAATTCTAGCTCTTATGTCATTATATCGACGCTCCAAATTTCACAAACCTACTTCATACAATAACTGAGATATTCCGTAGGCAATACTTCCGTAGCCACCCGGTATTTCAAAGTTAATATAATGTGGAACGTTAATTATTACCATACAAACAAAACGTAATAATCTCTCTTTATGCCATCTACACCCCTTCGCTCCTGAAATCACAAAGCTACTAATAATTTTCTGCGACAGGATAACATTACCAGATTTAAGCTCACAGATTTTACTTTTCCATGGTAACAGCGTACCAACCTGAAACTCGACGTGTAATTCGATATTTTCGTGCACCTTTTTCGCATGACAAATTCTACTTTTAATTATTCTCCTCGCAGAATATTAATTTCATGCAAAAGCTTCCTTTTTCAAGGTGTTCGTTAAAGTACAATAGTCGTTACGACTGAAAATGAACCCTTCTTTCCCAATCTCCCTACAGTTCATACCATAAAAACAAATTTCTTTCTGTCAGAAGCAACTACTACCCTGACCGAAACCACGGCGGGTTTTGAATTATGTCAAACACAAATATGCTTATTTTAAAAAATTTCAAGATTTACAAATATCGCGATCAAATAAAAAGACGATAAAAATAAACACATGAGAAATCACAGCAGCTTGCAAGATTGTGCGTGATATCCATTTGATAAAAATCATAAATTGACAACAGTTATTCATATAATTATATAATATAAGCAATCATAATTTATGAATAAAAAAACTTTAATAATCTGTTATTACAAAGTCAAAAAGAAAAAAAAAAGAAAAACAGAAGTTTGAAAATGTACGGAAAAAGTTAAATGAAAAAGAAATAACTTCAACTATGGTCGAAAATACCCTTCTCTCCACACATTTTCAAAAAGTGGAAATATGAGGCAATTATCTGACAAAAAACAACTACTTCCCCAGATGGACATAGGTTACATCAAGAAGAGTTGTATATAAATATCACATTAAAACGACTTTCAGGTAATTTTAATTTTCATTTCATTTTTTATTTCATTCGTAGACTATTCAACAGCCGAAGCCAACTACAGGATGGAAAAAACAACAATATAGAAAATACATTAAATAATAATAAGTTTCACTAAAAACAGATGAAATATCGATTCTGAAAACTAAATTGGAAATGAACTCTATCTCTCCCAAGTGTCCTTGGTTTCTCAACTAGTTCCTAATATTTTTTTCAAAGGAATTTGTTTTTTTCGTTACGTATACTCAGTGGCACTTAAGAATAAATAGTGTGTTACACTTCTCATGGAAACACTGTAATTTTTGACGAAAAATCATAAATTTTCCAGGATGATAGCAACGATGAAACCACCTATTTATCCGGGAAGTGATATTAGGGGGCAAAATTGGCCCGAAATTCCTTCGAAAAATTCTAATTTGTTTCACCCATGGAAACGCCCTGTGTATATCACGTACGATAACCCGTATTGTTCAGTTAGTTCATTCCTAGTGTATCTATCTATCCTGGGAATTTCATGGTTCTACCCCGAAAATTACGGAAGATACGGGGGCCTTTCCATGAAGAGTGAAACAAATTAGAATTTTCCAAGACTGAAAATTTTCAGGAGACAGGTGTATCAGAAGTAATTTTGGAATCCTAAATACTAATGCAAAAGAATTTCGGGCCAATTTTGCCCCCTAATATAACTTTCCTAAAGAACGGGTGGTTCCATTGCTGTTGGCGTGCAATGAATATGACGTAAGATGACACTTTTTGTGCAGTGAGTTAATTTTTAGTGCATCTATCGATCCAGAAAATTGCATGGTTCATCGTTGAAAATTACGGAAGATACGGAGGTGAAAAGAAATGATCCTAGTTATTACACAATTTTATTTACATGTTTATCCCAGTTAAGATGGTCATTCACTTCTACTCCAAGATATGTGATCGAGTCTACAGATGATTACCATCAGGTATTAGTAGAATTGGAATATTAGACGAGTTCATTTTATTACATGTAAAATTTATGAATTTTGTTTTTTCCAAATTCAACGTTTGTTTCACGGTACCAAACCAGTCAACAAACTTTTTTCAGATTTTTTTCAATTTGTGATTTTGCTTCGTCCCAAGAAGTAGAGGAACTTATAATCAATGTATCGTCAAACACTACCATTTGAGTAGAGATTTATGTATATTAGAAACAATACTGGACCAAGCACAGCTCCCTGAGGCACACCAGTTATAACTTCTTAAACACCAGACTGTATCTCATCTATTCCACCGAATTGTTGCCTTTTAGTGAGGTATGATTGAAATAATTCCTGTACTACTCCTATTGTACCGGAGTACTCTACTGTCGACAAGAATTTGATGATTGACAGTACCTATCAAAGTCTTTGGATAGATCTGAAAATACACCTACTGAACATTTATTTCGTCCATGGAATTATATATTTTGTTTTTGAGAAGTATCAACGCATCTTCAATTGATTTTTTAGATCTAAACTCAAATTATTTACTGGATATCATATTATTGACTTCCAAAAATTCCATAACCATTTTTTTATAACATTTTTGACTATTTTTGCAGATGTATTCATCGAAGACTTTGATCTACGGTTCAGTACCTCTTTTTTTAATGCCTTTTTTGAATAAAGGTTTTATGATTACGGGAAAAATCCTGTTATCCAGTATATTATTGATAATAAATGTAAGGGGTTCCTTAATGTATTCTACGATGAGTTTCATATGTTTAGAAGTAATGCCATTTTGTATGGGCCTTTGGCTTTGGAGCCCTATATTCTGTGCTGTCCTCATCAGAACAAACACTCTGGCTATTTGGTTCCTATGCTATAGTCAAAATGTATCTAGGCGAGCGAATATTTGCTATTATGTCCTACAGTTTGGGTTAATTGGGGGAAAAAGGTGTTTTTTTACTAGTAACAACTATTGTTTTAAGATTAGGAAATAGAAATAAATGTAGTTTTGCCATTTTTGAGAGTAAAAAATTTCCTTTTTTATCATCGGAAACAGAATGAAGACATCAACTGGTATAATTTATAATTCCCAAGTTATTTCTGACGGAGGAAAATTGGTTTAAGAGCATTGTAAACCACGAAGTTAATAAAGATGCAGAGATGGTTGCAGGGTATGTGAAGTAGAAACGTTAGTTAATATTTAAATTCCTGAGACAGTTCTGGGTTCAAGAGATGAGTTCAGATCCAACCCATGTAGAGGGCATATAAATGAGAAACATGCTATAATAAGATTGAAGTTTAGTAATAAGGTATCAGTGCCAGATGCAATAAAATGCCTTGAAGATGCCTAGTGTCATTTTGAAAGAAAGATCAAACATTTTATTATTGGTAGGATTTTAATTGACCAGAAAGCCTCATTGATTTATATTGGAATCCTTGGTGGTTGATGGATGATGCACCATATATAAAAGCCCGTGACCAAACTCATGTTAACTTCTTTCACATTATAGAACCATTTCGCCAATGTTATTTGTTATCTTAATTGAAACATCAGAAACAAAGCAAACCAAGTTCAACTGCATATTTAAAAAGTAGTTCTGGTCCATTCGACTATAATCTAATGAAGACATTCTGAATAAATTTACTAGCCCAGGCTTACATTCTCTGGAGATAAATCAACGTTTATCTACGGAAAATGAGTTAAACTCACTTTAATCGTAACCAGAAATTTCGTTACAAGCAGGAAATCGTGCCATAACCATAATCCTAAAACAGTGAATGCGTATTTAGTTGCTCACTCTGGTCATCAAAAACCCTTCTATATTGTACGACTGACTATATAAAGGGTGCAACGATCCGTTAGTTCCAGTCATAATGACACTAAAGGGTGGATTTCATTCAGAACTTGTTATGCAAATCTCACTATACGTTGTTTCAAGTTTTCAATTCATAGAACATGGGATTTTGTTCAGATGACCGTGATGGACACACTGACCGACAGATGCATTGCAAGCTGCTGATGGTATTGGTAGGGGTGTTTTTTATTTTTCCTTCAATTAAGCCGACTGTTTCTAATTGATTTTCGTTTGTCCGTAACTAGTAAGATGTTATCGCCCAACCAGATGTTCGACAAGAAATATCGCCTTGTATGGTTAACGAGCAGAAAAATGGTTAGCATTTTCATTTGGAGGGTACATAAAATTACTAATGTCCTACCAGAAAAAAGCCAATCTCATTAAGGTAAGGAATACAATTATGTATATTAAAAATATGTGTTGGTGCATGTTTTTCAATTTTCATTAAATATTTGTATTAGCAAAATTTAATCAATTCAATTCGAATTGTGTTTCCCTGTCATTAGCAGAATATCAACAAAGGCATATAATAATGAATAAAATAAATAAGAAGCAATAGAAACTATTACACTTTTGAAAGTTTGACCTTTGTTCATTTTGTTACTTAAATAAAATATAAAAAATTCATCATTACGACCCAAATAGAAGCTTCTATTTACGAATACATATTTCTGATAACTATTCTGATAGATGCATAAACTTCAGTTGCAATTATTCTGATACCAACCAGACCTTCATATTTACACATATTTATTAAATGATCACTGAACTTCGGTTGTAATATACTACTAACATGGTTGTTTTCTTTACAATTGCTTCATTATCAATATCTAAATTGGGGATATTGTAATTTTCAATGTTAAGTGAAAGGAGATATTATACACAGCAGTCTTCAATAACTTGAATATCCTTCATAATACCTCCTTCATTATAAAGGAGGCACCATCAGTCATCAATAAATAAATGGTACCTTTCAATAGGCTATGCAAAATAAAGAACACTTCGGAAAAATGTTTTGTTATTCATTTCTTACTCCGTGCCTGTTTTGGGAGAGGGTGGATACATTTGTTAGAAAATTAAGAAATAAGGAAACCACAAGACTAATAATGCGAAAATGTACGGATGTGATTAAATTATAAAATATGTACTTAAAGTAATTGATTAAAGATAGTTGGATGAGATTTTATTGAGGGGTTTACTTCTTTTTGAAAGGTTTCGGAAATTGCCAATTTACTATCTTCCATTTTAAAATCATATCAATGATAGAATAATCAACTTTCAAACTAATACCAACATTGACAGTAAGCAGAATAATAAACGAATAAGGAGAATATGAAAATGAGTACAAACATGAGTACACTCGGTCTGGCAGAAGAAATGCTGTGAAGATTATATCAGGAAAAACGAAACGACTGTAGAGGAAGGGGGTCGTAAAGGCTATGTCCTCACAAACACTACAAGCTAAGGTTTCTAACGCTGCAAAAAAAAACTCCTTTGCTACTTGTCTGGTAGAACAATGTGGTTTCAATACCATTCGACCTGGCACTGCAACAGTGTGATTCTCATCGGTAATCCCCTGTTGGGATACCGATTAATATATACAGGGTGTTCCAAATTAAGTCGGCACCATAGCCAACTCCGTTACTATTGATGCTTCGAATTTGGTTAAACGGACAAACTAGTAGCATTTTTAATGGCCTTCTCGATGTCGAAAACAAAAAAAAATTGAGAGTCGCGTTTTCAGAATATTTTATAAAATGGTATTTCTTTCAATGGAACACCCTATATTTTTTCATGCATTTCAATTCGTAATAACATTCTTAACAACAGAGCTCATATCACCTTTCTTCCTAAAGTGGAACATGAGCGACTTATGTGGAAATATTCATTTCTTTCACTAGTACAAAAAATGTCTTTGTTTTGGCGAATAAAACCTCATGATTGTCCAAACAGTCAATTTCGGTTCTTACACGAATGACAATATTTTGTTACTAATAGCAAAATAAGACAGTAAAAAGAAAAAATTACGCTGGGATATGAACTCGTGAAACCCGTGATCATCATGTCGCACCACTCAATTGACACCACTAAGCTATTGGGTATTAATGTACAAAACGATAATTTCCCTCTTGAAGCCATTCCGCTAGCCGCATTTATTTTGTGAATCAAAATATGTCTGCTGTAATGATAACTTTGAAGCCGTTTTTGTACAGAACAGAAAATACTGGAAGGTCATTTGCATGTGGTTGGAAAAAAGTGTTCGATTCGATAAAACATAATTATTATGAGCAATCAAGTTGCCTTGAAACTTTGTTGAAATACTATTTGTCAAATATTCTCAAGTATATCATGACAATGTCATAAATTATTGTAACTGTCAGCTACTGTTCGAATATTTTTCGAAATGCCGTTTTCCCATCAAGAAAAATTGTGATATGTTAGAATCCTACTTGGTTTGCCAGAAAAATAGCGTAAGAGCACTCCAACACTACAGCAATTCGTTTCCCGATCGTGAATTACCTAATCGGCGTTTTTTTGCTGTGCTTCATCGTCGATTCAGGAACAATGAAAAAGTTTTTTAGAAGAGGAGAACTGAAAAACGTTTTGTAATATCTGAAGATACAGAAATTGACGTTTTATCCTACTTTGACTTTGAATTTTATCCAAATAATTCCATCAGAAATTTATCTAGAGAAATTTTCTGGTATTCAACGAATTCTGAAGAAACATAAGATTTCTCCTTATGAGTTAAGACCAGTGCAAACACTACAACCTGGTGATCCTGAGAGACGATTGGGGTTTTGTCTGTAGTTTATGAATAAATGCAGACAAGATCCAAAAGATCCAAATATTATATGGAGCGATGAGGCTAATTTTTCAAATCTTGGGATGTATAATAGAAAGAATTTTCATTATTGGAGTAGACATAATCCATTTCTAGTCCATCATCACAATCCGCATAGACGATTTAGTTTTAATGTTTGGTGTGGTCTATTTAGAAGCAGAATTATCGGTCCATTTTTCTACCATGGTTCTTTGAACGGACCCTGTTACATTAATTTATTAACAAGAGTGTTGGAAGGGTTTTTCGATGATCTTGATCTGGAGGCTCGTCAGATGATCTATCTTCAGCAGGATGGAGCACAAGCACATAATGTCAGAGGCGTTAAAAGAATGCTGCGAGGTTGTTTTGGAAACAGATGGACTGCTACAAATGGTCCTGTTAAGTGGCCCCCTCGTTCACCAGACATGACACCTCTAGATTTTTATTTTTGGATATTTCTGAAAAATGAGGTGTACAAAATTAAACATAATAATGTAGATGAACTGAAAAATTATATTGAAACAATAATTAATAGAATTGATGGCCGAACTTTGTTGAACGCCACACGTAGTGTCGATAGAAGGGCCCAAATATGTGTTCAACAGGAAGGCGGTGTTTTTGAACATTTACTCGATATTTTATAGCGCTTTATCAAATCCGTTTATTATAAATGTTTCCTATTGATAAAACTGTCTTCACCTTTACGAAAAAAAGTCAAATAAGATTTGTTGTTGAGAATGTTATTACGAATCGAAATGCATGGAAAAATATAGGGTGTTTCATTAAAAGAAATATCATTTTATGAAATATTCTGAAAACGCGACTGTCAATTTTTTTTGGTTTTCGGCATCGGGAAGGCCATTAAAAAATGCTACTAGTTTGCCCATTTAACCGAATTTGGAGCATCAATAGTAACGGAGTTGGCAATGGTGCCGACTTAATTTGGACCACCCTGTATATTCTCACTGCTTCTTTTGCATTCCTTCTTGCTTCGCCGTGAATACATACCGCTTCCAACTTTTCTGCATTCAAAAATTGAACCATTTTTCAATTTCACAAAAAACCAACACCAAACTGAATACACTTTAATAAGATCTGGAAGAGCTAAGATGGGAAAAAAACCCATACACCTGTGTGTAGGAACAGATTTTCACTTAGTTGTCAGAGAGCCATATTTAGTTGTCACCCCTTTGTATGCTGATCAAAATATGAGTATAATAGGTTCCTCAGATTTTATAAGCCGGTGATGATGACACTACTTAAAAAATATTGCATTCTCAGAAGACTTCAAACAACTTCTATTTGGAGATGTTTTCATTTGTCTTGTTATTTGTTATTCACTGATATATTCGTATCTTTGAGCTGAGAAAATTAGTAAATGTGTACTCTCGAATTATATTTCGCAGACTAGTCTTGTTTTATAAATTTTGCCAGGTGTGTAAGGTTCTTTACGAAGAGATAGGAAATTTATTATACACACTGTAACATTTCATTAAATGTCACTACCATTTCGAAACATAAAACCGGTAACTTTGCTGTACATCAACCAAATGGCCCGAGAAAAAAACATCATTTATCCGAACAACTAACTAACAAAATAGCTCAGAATAGGGGTGACTGATTTCAGGTCGGCATCGTGCTCTATTTTTATTCTTCGAGCAACCCAATGAAATGCCGGAAGTTGTGGTTTCAAGTACGTACTCACGTGGATATTCAAGGCATTGCCGTCTGAAACTCAAGCTCTTCTCGATGAGTTTTTTCTGCGGTTCTGAAGTGATACTTTCTCTTTGAAGGTAATCGGGAATATTATGAATCATTGTCGGGTTATTTGCAGTCGATAGCACCATGTGAGCTTCAGATGTAATTCCACTATGCAGGAAATAGTGGCCTTATATGACGCATTCACATTAGGGTCGAATTTCAATTAAGAGGATGTTTCCAGTGAACTTAATGAATCCTATCTTTGGAGATATCTGATTCGTATTGCGCTAATGTTCTTTCATATGCGGCGCCGTTAGTGTCGACAATAGTTGTTCTGACATATTTGATTTTCACTTAAATATATTTTTTGCTGACCATTTATTTATTATAGGCGAGGAAATTTGGCACTGAAATCACCAAAACTCAGAAAATGTGCGCAGACAAACGGATCGAGATGCGTTTTTTTGCATTCGAATCGTTAGCTCATGTAGAAACTATACTTGTATTTTGTTTTCCATATTTCATGAATAATGCATTGGTGCGTCAAAAAGTGCATTCTTTCAACTGCATAATTTCAAGTGATGAGAAAAATTCATATCTGCCGTAAAAAACACCTGAACTGTACGAAATTTTGCAAGATCAGGAACGTCATCCCCTTGAGTTCCTGCTTAACTTGTGATAAATAAAGAGAAACTCTTTCGCCGGGTGTTTTGTAGGTCGCTCGTCGCGAATTCAATATCGGTGATCTGCCCTGGAGGACCTGGTGCACTGGAAGACCTGACTAGTACCGTCATCCCCTGGAGTTTTGATGGAACAATTCACCGAATCGTTGGAAACTCGTCGTCCGGGGGTTTTGCGGGTCGCTCTTCGCAAATTTGACATTGTGACCTGCCCCGGAGGACCTGGTGCACGTCATCCCCCGGATTTTTGATGGACAACTTACCGAATCGTTGGAAAAGCTAAGTATTCCGTCGAAAGATACTTTAGTACGTCATTCTTTTACTGGTCACTTTTCATCATTTTTCGAGTTAACGCTGTCCTTCATATCATTAATAACAGTAATACTTACCATCCCCATTCATTAGATTTTTAGAATGTTTGTAAGTCGGGTGTTTGTAATTAAAAATTTTAGCTATTTTGGAATTTATGCCTACATATCATTTGGACCCATACCTTGTATTCTTCCTTGCACTAGAATCTATTGAATTCATAAAAAATTTTAAAGGGTGTTGATACAAATTCGTGACAAGCGACCCAAAAAACCTCCGGACGGCAAGTATCCAACGATTCAGTGAGTTGTTCCATCAAAACACCAGGGCATGACCTGAGCAGCCTGCAAAACCCCTGGAGCACGAGTTTCTCTTGATTCATCAAAAGTTAAGCAGGAACTCCAGGGGATGAAGTTCCTAATGCCGTCCTGACCTCTAGGTGTACAGGCTAATTTTGCACATGATATTCACATTCTGCGACTTGAGAAACACAAGGATGCAAAATTTCGTACATTTCGGGTGTTTTTTGTGGCAAATACGAATGTTTTTTCATGAAATCTGGAAAATAAAATACAAACAAAGATTCTACATGCGCTAACGATTGTAATGCAAAAAAATGTTTAAAAGTATCGTCAATGCATATTAGCAGTGGAAATTAATTATATTTATTACCTACTTACTGCCAATGCACATATAGATTCTGAATTGACAAAAAAATAACTTGAAATACAACAAATAAGAGAAATGGCGCAGACAGGAAGAGATAAAGGCAATCAAACAAAAATTGGTTACATAAAGATGGCAATGAATGCAAAAATATGGAAATGGAATGAGAAACAAGGTGGACTGAAAGAAGAAAATAGAGGGAATGCTTAAAAAATCTGAAAGTAAATAAAAAACAGACGATGAAAGGGGAAAACGACAAGGCAATGGATAAGAAAAAAGACAAAAAAGGTTAATTGAGGAAGAAGATAATAAAAATAGAAGAGAAAAGAGGCAGAAAAGCAAAGGAATAGTAAAATGACAGAAGAAAAACATACGTGGAGAGGAATTTGAAAAAAGTTAATTGGAGATACTATAGCAATAACAGAAATAAAAAAGGAAGGACAAGGATTATTGGAAACAGACAAAGGCCATATACTGGTAGTGGGGCATTGAAAGATAGAAGAGCAGCAGTTAGTTGTTCACATAAATGATGGTTTTTTCTCCACGATCATGATCTGAAACAAAATTTGATTACAGAATGCTGGAATTATCTCTCTTGAGATTGAAGAAATATTCTGCAACACCTCTGCCCCCATCAATACAAATGTTTTTACATTCTCTCTCTTGTATAAGAATAATATTCTCACACTGGTTAGCAATAATAACATTATCTTTGAAGCAGTTGATTGTCACCGTAGTGGCAAATTTCAGTAGTGTCAAAATTATTGCTGTCACGTTTTCATTCAAAAGTATAAAAAGTATCATGAATTTATCCAGTGATTCAGAATCAGAGTGTGAAAATACACCACCCTAAATTACAAAGAGTACAAATAATATACTGGAAAGTTTACTACCAAAAAACCCGAATAATTGAGACTCGTAGTATTGATATAATATTTGTCAAACATATTTTAATGAGAGGCCGGATGGCTCAGACGGTATCGAAAGGTCGTGGGTTCAAGCCACCGACAATGCAATTTTTTTAAATTCAATAGTTTATTCTTAATGCATCTTTGCGAAAAAAAATTAGTTCTGGTTAGTCCAGGATTAGTCCTTTCTGATAAACAGTGTTTTTAAATAATAGTTATTATTTCGTGTGGAAATTATCTTTTGTTCGTTTCTATTTAAAATATTTTAAAATGTTTGATCGTGTAGAAAGTATAGTCTGCTACTCGGTTAGAATGAAAATTCGTGATGCTCGTGGTTCCTCCCGCTCGCCTTCGGCTCGCGCTCGGAACTTTCCACTCGCATCGAATTTTCATTCTAACCTTGTTACAGAATATACTGTTCTAAGGCCATTTGGTTGAGATAAAGAAAAGTTACCGGTTGTATGTTCCAAAGTGGTAGTCACATTGTTGTTAAAATTGTTAAAATTGTTATTTCCGTCAACCAGCTGCACACCCTTAAGAGTACAACCCTCAAAAGTCTTCGAAAGACTTGTCCGAGCTAAGGAAGACGCAGCCCTTACCTTTTAACGTGTGATGCCATGCACGAGACCGATGACCATGCTGGGAATCGAACCCATGACCCTTAGGTTAAGAGACAGGCGCTCTACCATCATGGCCATCATGACCATCACGGCCCATTTAATGAAATGTTACATGGAATGTGTTCAAAGTTATTCATTATAACGTTTCAACTCAAATGCACTTTGCTGCACTAATTTTTGAATTAAATTTCCGCTCTCTTCGTAAACAACCTCAGTATACAGTGTGGCCATTCAATCATATGAGATTTTTTTCAATGATTGCACACCCAAAATACAAATACTGCCGAAAGTTAGGGCATGTTTGACAAACATAGCAAGTGCACTTAGAATGGTTGCAAACAGCATACAGGGTAGATAAAAAAATACAAAAACTGTGGAAGAGAAAACTAACAAAAACATTGAAATGTTTCAATTTATTATTTTAAACATCGACAATTTCCAAATTTTTTTTATACTCCCTTTCATGAATCAACTGGGATAACTTTATCCAAACTTAAGCATATTTGTGGAATCAACTTAGATTTTTATGTTTTAGGAAATCACACAATCATATTCGTTGCAAAGATATTGAACACGACTAGTAATTATAGTAGGCATATTAAAAAATTCTCATTCAAAGTGAACTTTTCATATTTTGAATACACAGTGTGTACACCTAAGTTCGCAACATATGGGAAACTATTTTACAGTTGATTTTACATAAAAAAGTTTATCCCTCAATCAGATATAAAAAAATGTTCGGTATTACATAAGGTTTCTTGAAAACTATGAATTCCATGAAGTACCTTCATTTTTGGCAATGTCGAAAACAGGAAAAAGTAGTTTAGAATTTAAAACTACGTTCAGATATCCATGCGAATTTTTTTTGAATAGGTTGATAAAAATCATTTTAGATATATGGGATTCAATGGAATCGTTCGAAATCTTTCTGGCATAACAGGCATAATTTTAACTCGAATTCAGAAGAATCGCGAAATGTAGTTGTGAATGTGAAATATTATGCATCATAAAGGTTTCCAGAAAACGTATTATACTATAACAATATTTCATAATTTGATTTCCATGGATAACTCTGACATTACTTCACATTATCTCACACAATCAACATTCAATTTCACTTTGGTGTTACATTTACATTCATGAGAACGATTCAGAAAAGATCACAACTTACTATTGTTCAAAAAATTGAACCACCCTATATACCATACCACTGAATTATCTACGTCGTAAACGTTAAGTAAGTGGAACTAGTTCAACAGAGGTATTTAACTAGATTGCTTTCCGAACGATAATATAGAGCTGGATGCTGGCAGCAAATAGGCATCGCAAGGGCCTTGAACGCAGGAATGAATATGCATAGAGTTCCATGTCACGTTCGCTTTCAGTTTCAATTCAATTGAAAGTTATCACAATCTCATCTCGTACCTTCTGTTGGCTTGAATTCACCAGGATAACGAGTATTCTGTTCCAGTAAATTGGTTCAATTGGTTCGTAAATCATTTTCAGGTTAATTAAGGATGATTTCTCGTTTGGTGGGCTTGATTCAGGTTTTCAAAAATGGCCCCAATAACTATTATGGGCCGCTGATTACGAAATCGCCATATAATCCTTTCGAGATTAGTTTCGGTATATTTTTCAACTGTGAGTAGACGTGTGGGATTGTACATTGGCGAGTAATAGTAGTTTTTGTAACTACTTACTCAAAAAGATTCTGAAAAAAAAATTTAAATAAAGTTGGAAAGCAAAAAAAAGTTTTACATTGGACAAACAGGTAGATTCTTCGAAAGGCGAAATACTGAACACTGGAATAGTTTTTTGAACGAAGAAACAAATTCAACTTTTGCTTACTCATTATTAAAAATTAACAATACACTCCAACAAGATTTTAAATTCTGGCGGCATGTCCAAAAGAAAGACGTAGGACCAATTATTTCAAGAAGTTTGAAGATCAGTGAATACCAGGACTTGATTAATGACTGAGGATGATTAAATAACTCACCATTGTTGAATTTGTTTTCAGGATATTGAACAGGGTAAACACAATTGTACAAGGTAAACAAATAATTAGCTAGGATGTTGTGTGGAAGACATGTATACAAAAGTACCCTAATCAACAAATGGTTTTACTTCAAGAACCCGTTGAATAGAATCAATTGTTTTATGAACCCATAACCATTGAATTCAATAAATGTTAATAATGATTTGTATCAAGTCTTGGTTTTATGGGTTATTCAATATTCATTGAGTTAAACTGAATTAAAATGAATAAGTAAATACACTGTTTCAGAAGAAGCTCTGTAACTCTTCTGGCCAATGCAGGGGGCAATATTACATCCATAAAACGTCACGATGGCTGGAAATCTGCCCCCGTAGCAGAATCATAATATAGAAGATAGTTTAAATAAAAAAATTAAGATTTCTGACAAAATATTGAATTGTCCATCTTCTTCCAAACAAATTATAATATCTGATAAAATTGTGGAATCAACTCTTCAAGAAATATCTACCGTTTCTGGTCAGCAACAACACGGAACATATTCGGGAATTTATGTTGGAAGTATTTGTTCAAACTTTACTATCAAATATTACTGCAATAAGTGAAATTGTTTTATGATGAATAATCAATTAATGATTGACTCTGTTAAAAATAAATCATTCAAAAAGTAATATTTCATGTTCATTCTGTGAATCATTTTGGCAGTGAAAAAAGTAAACATTTACGCATCAATAGAGATACAGAAATCCCAAGTTTTTTTGACAATTGTAGAAAAATTAAATTTTGTTCGACCGCAGAAACAATCTTTATTTTAAACCATGTTTGCAAAATGATAGATCTTGATTTATGTGGCGTATTTGCAGTAGAAAAATCAGGAAAAACTACAGCAAGATAGTTAAGTAATATTCGAAAACCAAAAATGAAATGTTCATATTTCCAGGCTCATCACAAATTTAATTTGAAATTAAATCAGTTTGATGACCTGTTAGAGAAATTAATTAACAAATATAAGTTAAACAAAGTTCGCTTAATGTGTGTCCGTTATTTCTATTTACTCCGATGTAACTCACTGGAATTTTTGTGTGATTCATGATCAGTTATTCATCAACCATATGTTGTGTTATGATTTAATCAAGCTGAAAGCGTGTAATTTCAGAGGACGCCTTGACCCGAGTCATAACTCAAATCGTGTCTCCATAAAGAAACTTTTTTATTTTTTCTTTCTCTTTTGCAACTCGGCTTTTTCCCATAATTAAATTAATCCAATGCGGTATTCACGAACAGAATTCACGGACGTCATCGTTTGTTTTTTCTTTTTATGCTTTCGTAACACTGGCATTATGGAAATGAGATCCTAATTTTCGAACAGACGGAATTAATATAAGTATAGTAAATGTTTTGATCGATTTTTTGGACTAAGGGTCGGTATTATAAACATTTTTCGAAGTTAACTTTCATTTTAACACTTAAGTTAACTTTAGCTTTGAAATGTCAGTTTTATAAAAGTACCATTGGCAATGCCAGTTGGAAAATTTTCCACAAATGCTGATTGTAATAAAGCCATTGAATATCATCCTTCATTTTGTTGGAAATGACCACCTGCATACATGCCTGTTTCTGACCTATCCTTGTTCTGATGAGAGGAAAACAGTATTAAAAAATTCTATGAAATGCTCTTCAAACTTTTCCTGAATTTAACTGACTCTCATACCAAGTAACCCTACCCAACCTTACATTAGAAGCTGAAGGTCCCTCGAAAAATAAGCAGCTGACTAGATTTTGAACATGTTGAATCTTCTTCAGCAAACTCTCCGCTCTATAAGACGAAATGACAGAAATAAAATTGGACAAATTTCCATAATCTCCTAATTATTCAAATTTCGACTGACAACAATTACGCCGAGCTGGTAAAACCGGTCACGGTCTCTTGTGTCCCCGGCCATTCCAAAGCCATTGTTCGATATCCACACAATACGAGTACACCTCAGCAGACAACGTTTTTGTCCATTGTGTGAAAAGTTGAAAACACTAATTGCTATAATGACAACATGCCATGCAAATTACGTTGTATCTAGCAGAGACAACTTCCGCAAAGGCTGTTTGTTCTCGCTGGTCTGTTAATTACTGTAATCACAGGGCACTTTACCTGCGACGTCTGAAGATAAAGGGAAAGTGCATGTGGTATAGTCAAGTGCACGGACAATTTATGACCTCACATGTAAATGCTCTTTCCTGATAATCGAGAATTATTTATTGAAAGCCCGAAGTTGGTTCAAACTTACACGAGTTTTCATAAAAAAGAGACATTATATTGCTTAGAATATTCTTTTGATCTTTCCAAATAATAACACTCGGTATAGAAACTCCACAATTTTCATTACCACACGACTGCCAATAGACTAATCCAAATATTTAGTTGAATCATCTGTCTCGCCCTCAAAACTGAGGAGTCTACCCATTGTCTCAAATTATTTGCCACGTGGACCTCTAGGGTTTCTTCAAAAAATATTATGACAAAAGATCTGAATGATTTAAATCTTGAGGCCTTTAACTCTTTCAACGACAGTAGTTGTAATGGTATACCACTAAGAATTTCGGCTAAGTGCACGGTGGTACCAAAAATAAACCATCACTATATGATTTGTCCACCATTATTGTCATCTAGTGATTGTCTGATCAACCTATCTACCTGATGGTGTGCTTCATCTACTCTCAAACATATAGCCAAACTGGTGCCATTGACATTCCTTGTTTTTTACGCTAGCTTCACAATAAACAACTGTGCTGCCAAGTTCTGGGGTCACTTCTAGTGGCAAGTGAATATTCAGACAATTTTAGACAGGTCTAAAAAATTAAAAAAAAATGAAGGGATTTTTTTTTTCTCTTGATTAAAAAAAAACATAGAAACAAAAATTTGGAGGGAAAAAAATTAAAAAAAATATTTTAGCTGGAAAAATATTTTCACATCTCATTTTTAAATTGGAAAAGATGGGAAAAAAAAAATTGGCGGGGAATAATTTGAAAAATTGTTTTGGCGGGAAAAAAATTAGAAAATCATTTTGGCGGGAAAAATATTTTATTTAAAAAAAATTATTCAGCAATCGTAGGCGATTGCCGTCGGCGTATGTCGCCAGCGATTGTCGTTGGCGATTTTTGTCGGCGATTGAAAAATTTAAAAATAATGGCAGGAAAAATATTTTCACAATTCTTCATTTCAAAAAAAAAAAATTAATAAAAGGTTTGATGAAAAAAAAGCTCAAATTCAAAGTCAAAGTAAAGGTCAAGTAAAGATCATAGTCAAGGTCAATTTTCAAAATCTGGTTCCATCCCAAAATTATTCAGCAATCGTCGGCGATTGTCGCCAGCGATTGTCGCCGGTGATTATCGCCAGCGATTGACGCCTGCGATTGTCGCCAGCGATTGTCGTTGGCGATTCTCGCCGGCTATTGTCGTCGGCTATTGTCGTCGGCGATTGTCGTTGGCTGATGTTTTTGACAAATGTCGATGGCATAAGTATTTTCACAATTTCCTTGACTTGACAAGGTCGATTCAAGGTCAAAGTCAAGGTCAATTTTAAAAAATTTTGTTCCTTCCAAAAATTTTTTGGGTCAGACAGGCCAAAAAATACCTAAATAAAAAATTGGCGGGAAAAATATTTTTGAAATATATTTTTCTATGATGGCAAAAAGATAAAAACAAAAGTTTTAGTGGGAAAAAGATGAAAAAAAAAATTGCGGGAAAAATTTGAAAAACTGTTTTGGCGGGAAAAAAATTAGAAAATTATTTTCACAATTCTTTATTTAGAAAAAAAAAATAAAAGTTTTGATGAATAAAAAAGCCCAAATTCAAAGTCAAGGTCAAGGTCAAGTCAAGTTCATGGTCAAGGTCAAGGTATTGTCTCCGGCGATTGTCGTCGGTGATTGTCGTCAGCGATTGTCGTTGGCTGATGTTTTTGACAAATTTCGTTGGCATAAGTATTTTCACAATTTCCTTGGCTTGACAAGGTCAATTTTCAAAAACTTCGTTCTTTCCAAAAATTTTTTGGGACACAGACAGGTCCAAAAAATAAAAAAAAAATGTTGGGAAAAATATTTTTAAAATATTTTTTTCTATTTGTTGAAAAAAAATAAAAACAAAAATTTGGCGGGAAAAAAATTAAAAATATTTTGACGGGAAAAAAATTAAAAATATTTTGACGGGAAAAATATTTTCACAATTCTTTATTTCGACCGAATAATAAATGAAAAATTTTTGTGAAAAAAGAGGTCAAAGTCGAAGTCAAGGTTAAGGTCAAGTCAAAGTCATGGTCAAGGTCAATTTTCAAAACCTCGTTCCATTCCAAAATTTTTCGAGTAGCTAAAAGGTCCAAAAAATGTAAAAAAAATTGGAGGAAAAAATATTTTTATGTACAAATAAAAACGCAGTTACTGAAATTCATACTGGGAACAGTGATGTCACTGCGGGTGCCACAGCTAATCGTTCCTGGAGTAGATGTTGTATTTTCAATTTCAGTTACGAAATTATTGGTTTTGCAGTGAGCTGCTTCTCCTCCACGCCAAGCTAATTCAGACGTCAAAATGTGATATAATTTCTTTTGAAGTCCTTCCAGTTCATTTTCGTCATATACTCTGCCATTGCAAATACTTCAGATTTATTAAGAGCTTGTTTTTTTAAGAGCTTCTGCACTATATTTCCTCTTTTAGGGTTATGCTTGCAGGATTTTACATTTAGCATTACGAGCAACTCGTGATAAATTGAACTGAACCTCGGTGAACGGGTTAAATACTATATTGAATTCGTTATAATATTTATTTTGTAGCATTTTAGCAGTGGTATTATGTATGGTCAATATAAGGACTTGCAGACGTGTTTTATTATTAACACACACCATTATATTTTGCTCTCTGCTTAAAAATACCAGATACGGTCAAGATTTTAGTTTATTTCCAAGAAGTGGTTGACACAGAACAAATTTAGGAATGTATAATCCTAAAATTACCACCTATCAAGTACCTGTCCTATTATAATGATGTTTCTCTAGGAAATGAATATTGTTTACAAACGACACGTATACCAATCACGCATTTGGTTTCAAATATATTCGATGTAACAGAATGCTGGTGCACTTTTTTTCATTTTGTTCACGAAAGTTGTAACCCTATATGAACTCTCATGCTTAATATTCAGAGGTGTCCATTTCACCTCAGGTATCATACGATACGTGTGTCCACCTCTCCCTCGTGAATCAACGCTCTCGAAAGATAATTAAAAATACGGCTTCTTTCGAGGAATTAGGATTTCACGGAAGCAGTGTTGCCAGGCAGAAATAATCCATGAACAAATTATTCATCGAGGTACATTTTATCAACTTAAACCAGAAAAATGTGTGGCAAATCTTTGGTAGGACCTCCGAAATAATATCACTCAGTACAGTAACAAAACCATTAATAATGTATAATTACATTTTGACTTACGGCCGATTTCATAATTACATGAAAGTATCTCGAATGTGAATTGCAAATTGACGAACACCGATATAAACAAACTTCACTGACCCTCTCTAAACATTGAGAATCGACAAACTTTCAAACGTTTAAACAGTGCATAGAACGCTATAAAAAGCCCTATGATCTCTTTTTCTGGTAATAGGCTATTTGTGGAGATGCATCGGGATCTTGGAACTCTGGCAATCCATAGACGTGCACGTGATTGGACGTCTTGACGATGGATTACCTATAGTTCCACTCACAAGCAGAAGCAATTACCGCTGAGTTTCAACAAAATGAGCAAAACAATTTTATTTGAAATCGTTTACTATTTTAGTTTGAATTTTAACCACACTTAACTACTGTAAGCATACCCCAACTAAAAGGGATGCGAGTCGTTTCTAAAAATACGCTCAGATGATAATCGACTGATGTATGCATATCGATGACGTTGAGAAAAATGATAATGTTACTTGTAAGATGGAGAAAACTGGCAATTGTCCATTCGAATTAAAGCAACGAAATAATTGACTTGGCAAATGCTGCTCAAATCATATCGAATTGAAAATGTTGTTTCAATGTAAACAAATATTAATTGATAGACCTTTTTCACGCAAAATAGACTAGTTAAACATATAAGTGTTCACGAAGTTAACAGTTTGGTATTAGGTGAAAATAAACTGATAAATGTTTTATGTGAAACAGTGATATCTCGATTGAGGACACTAACAGACAAAATGTTTTCGAGGAAAGATGGCATGGAGCTGGAGGCACAGAAATTAGAAACATCCCGTAAGAAAGCAAAAAAAATTTCAGTTGGACTGATGCAAGAAAGACCAGACCCCGAAACCTTTTTATTCGATGTTCTGGAATTAAATTGAGTTTTATAATGAAGAAACTCGACCAAACTACCAAATCTTTGGAAGATAAATTTCTTAAAATTTGGTGAGCTTGAAAAAAAATTCCACAAAATTTGAAGAATCTAGAAGAGAAATTCCAAGAAGAATTTTGCGAAAAATCAAGGAGCCTGGAGGAAAAGCTTTTAGGAAGACATTGAAGAGAAACTTCAAGAAAATGTAACGAGCCGGGAAGATGAACTTTTAGAAAATTTGGTGGATTCGAAAGAATAACTTTACGGAAATTCGAAGAGAAGCTCTCAGAAAGCTCAAATGGTTTGGAAACAGAAATGTGTGGTGTAGCGAATCGATTAGAAGAAAGAATGGGAACTGTCGACACAGAAATCGATAAAATCAAAGATGACATCGAGGAAGATATGAAAAAATTTAAGGAAAACAGCCGTAAGTTGGAAAACCAAATTGATACCGCCCACAACACAGAAACTGTCAACAGATATTCTTGACATTCAATGCTGGACTGAGTTTGACGATAGATGAAGTTAAAAATGAGATGGAAGATGTCAATGTCTGGTCTGGCTCCAGTATCATTTCAGTATTACGGAATTTATTGGAGAATCTTTACTGGACTAATTTTTTATTAATTATGGAAAAGTAAGCGATTTTTATGTTCGTTCAAGTGTCAGAAGTCAGAAGTGAGATGTTGACTATAGAATTAATGTTGTCACTCTTACTCTATAAGAGATCCCTCTAACCAACTATTTTCAGACTGTTTATTTTTTAACAATTACATTTTAGTATTCCGCAGGGCTCTAAGTTGTGACTGCTACCATTTACAGTATATATCAACGACTCAAACTGATTTGTGTGCTTATGTGAGAGTGCTCCTTTCACCACTTGTATATTCTCATTGACCACTGCGTCTACTTTTACCTCAGAGAGCTCATATTGTGCAACCAGTATCATATCTCTGTATTTCTGAAGCAAGCAGCATTAGACGTGTTTTTGATCTATGGGCCATTTTAAACTTCCTCATGAATATGATTGCCAAAAATCATAAAAATTTCCTTTTTGATACACAGCACGATATTCATAATTGGCGCACTACAGAGCATCAAATGTAGACTTCAGAACCAACAGTCTTATTGAACAAGTCTAACAAGTTCTATTCTAAAAAACAATAATTGTAGAGTCAGAATTATTTGTAGATTTATTTTGATGTTTGTTTTTGAGCTACTTCATTGAACAACAAAAGACTTCAAAGTTATCTGTGAAGAAGGTGTCAAAACAAAAATGAGTATATTCTATTATATTTAATAGTCACCGACTTTGACAACACCTTGATTTCCAACGTTACCAATGCGATCAAATCTCAAAAATCAAATTTTCAGGCGATATCTTTACTCTGACACCCGTACTAAATGTTTGGCGATTCAGGTCTCTAAAATATTTTATTGTTCTCGTGCACCAGTGCTTTCGGATATCACAAAATCTGGTGAAATACATTCACGCAATCGACAACGTGCGCATCATTTGAAATGTGAACCTGTTTCTTCTTCGGCATTATCAACGGGATACTTTTGTATAGGTGTGTAAAGTCACTTTTTTATCGCACGGTCTGATCTAAGTGGATTCAAGAAGCTTTAAGAAAACAGGACAGGCTTTTGTGGAACTAGATCCGCCCTCGGTATCAAGGCGGGGAGATTCGGATTTCCAGTAGTTCAGTTTCGAAGGATTAGTTCTTCAGTTGACATGCTATTGATCCCATCAATAAAGGGATTAGAGTGTGTATCCTTCCAAGTTTTCCGTAGTTTTTAGGGCCCTCCGTTTGTTCGTTATGTCTCATGTAATTCATACATTTTATTGCATTCTAAATTGAAGAAACACGCTTACAGATATTTTGTCATGAATGGCTGCAATAGAAGATCAATTTGTTCAAAATAGACACAAGAAAAGAGTTTTATAAGCACGAATATCGATGAAAAGAATTTTCCAGTTGTTGCTGAGCTAAACTCAGTTTTACTCACACACTCGATAGCGAAGCGGTTAGATGCCGGCCTTCTAAACTTCCACTCGCAATTGGCCAAGTTCGAATCTGTAAAACGAGAAAAAATTTCCCAATTTTCATAGGAGTCGATAGGAAATGTAAGTTGTCTAGATGCCAATCCCGACGTCTGGTGCTTGCTTGTAGCTGAGAAGTGAATACGCCACCAAGAATCAGTAAGTCGCCCCGGAGCGCTACGGCAAATAATAATAATAGCCGTCCAATACCCACACAGACTATGCCTTTGGGTAGGTATTTATGAATGAATCAGATCCATAATTAATCTCAAATCATGACTTCGTAAAACACGGACACTATTTGTGAACTGTACTGAAACTATCTTTCAAGTCTAATAGAATCACAATCACTTTTCAGATCGAGAAATCACTAATTTTCACAAATTGTTCAAAAATAGGTAAACAGACCGCCAAAACGCCATTCGTATTTCAACGTCTTCCGATAGTTGGCGCTGCGATCTTATTTTCTTTCGCCAATAGCAGTCGATGGTGAATTGAAGAATATTCATTGCTATGAATGAGACAGAATGCTGAAAAAAAAAAACAAAATGCCAATGATCACTGCGACGTAATATTTTGTTTTTTACTGGATTATCAATGAAATAACATTTTCGTGTATCTTGAGGAAAGATGGTAATTTTACTCCTCCGGGCAGTTTTCATATTTTCCTCAGGAAAGGAGATTATCAAAGTTGGCAAGGTGAGCATTGACTTCATTAAATAAAACAGTCTAAATAAGTATTTTTCCTATTTGTATCAACGAATCGGTACGTAAAATTTCTAGATTGCACGTAATATTCAGTTTTTCACCTTTTCACCATCAATCATATGGAAGGTCAATCATATGTAGTAGTTGAAGTTTTGGCCATAACATGGACCTCTGAGGAACACCCCATCATGTAGTGACTCAGGTCCAACCGCAGTCGATCATATTTATATATTGTATACCTATTGTATATATATATATATTGTATACAATATTTAAGTGTGTGATTCTACATAGAAAATTATTGATATCCTACAGAGGCGATACATATCACACCATGGAGGTTATACCGGGTGGCTACGGAAGTATTGCCTACGGAATATCTCAGTTATTGTATGAAGTAGGTTTGTGAAATTTGGAGCGTCGATATAATGACATAAGAGCTAGAATTTGAGCATATTGACATGTCGAAGTTAACTTCCGGTCTGACCGGAAGTAACATCAACTTTCTTATTTTCAATGGAAACCCTATTTTTTTTCTATTCGCTTTATTCAGCATTCAATTCCCTTTCTAATGACATATCACAAGTTGGTATCTAACCAGAAACTAGATCAGAAATAAATTATTATTGAAATTCACCGAGTAGGCCGTGGAAGCAAAATGAAAGCCAAAAATTGAAAAGTTGGCTATGGAAACCATACGTCACTTGATAACAGTTGCTACTACTGTGATATTTTATTTTCATTCGTCGGCGTTATAAAAAGCCGCCAAAAAAAATATTGGAAAAATTGGGAAAAAAACAATACTCTGTAGGTCCATAACTTAAATAGGAACATACAACTTTTTCTTGCCTGTACTATTCAGCATAACCATTACTTTGTAATGATATAATAGAAAGTAATTATTTTAAATGAAATACCTAAAAAATCCAATTATTATTCATCAAATAACAAAACAGATTATCGACATACGCAAAAATAACATTAAAAATAATATAATAAGTGGCCCTTCTACGGCTTCTTATTTTCTCGAAAGCTATTACTTGATTTTTTTTTACGAATGTATCCACCATTGTAGGAAATAATTCTATATCTGCGAAAGAATACAAGCTTACTGAGAAAAGTTAAGGTACATGGATTGGAAGGACATTTCAGACATATCCAATAAAATTGATAGGTTCTTATTTTTACGCTTTTATAAGTTATTTCATTGAGTTTACATTGGTTAATAGAGAATATGTAATTTGTGTCATAAAAAGCAAAGAACAGTTCTATAATGTTTCAATTTTTTATGATACAGGATTCAAAATTTCCATCTTTTTATGGCACCCATATCAACAGTGACACCGTTGAATAGGTATTTTTGAAGAATAACAATATCAGATCATGATTCATTTCAACTGATTATATTCATGAATTATATTATTACTGAAAAAATTTTGGGTTTGTTTATGATATTTTTCATTAATCAAAACCATAGGGAAGTTTATTTTCATTGATATGAGACTGAAAATCACGTTTGCATCTACCAAAAACTTTATCGCTCGCCGAAAGGCGAACAGGACGCACTCTTGAGCACAAATTACAGTCGAGTCATAGGTGTCAATACCTTTTGAACGATCCATCAATGAAAATACGTCGAAATAATGTCCCAGACCCAGTAAACACCATAATGAACGAACAGAAATTGAACACCGAGAGATTGTGCGCAGAGAGCCATAATATGAAGCGTGTTGGATTCAGGGCCCGTTTTTCAATGTCCAGTTAAGGGTCTCGGTTAGCTGGCTGACGGCTAATAATCCCCGGGCCCATTACCTGGAGGAAGTGATTACCGAACCTTTGAGACTCAGTATACCTGCTTTCAATATCAACTTGGACTACTTACTACTTACTATCGGTAATTTTTGCATATAGCGTGTGGACCAACTTGAATTGAAGAACAGATTAACGAAGTCTCAACGGTTAGTGAATAGATTTTTTTCCTCCAGGTAATGGGCCCGGGGACTATTAGCCTTCAGCCAGCTAACCGAGACCCTTAACTGGACATTGAAAAACCGGCCCTAAGTGGCGCATCTTCGGAGGTTCTCGAACAAAAATTTTTATAAATCGTCACGGATTGCTGTCAGATGTTACAGGTATGTTTCCTAATGATCAACTATTACACCATTTAATTTTCCGTAATTGTCATAGTTCACCTTGTATATTACCAGGCATTCGATAGCGTCGAGGGCAATAATAAAATCCTATTAGAATCACGTTCGAATAATCTGTAACAATGTAGCTATTCAGGAAGTCACAAGGGCTTGTCGCCTATAACTTCCGCCGCATAACTGTCTCTGGTGATTTATTGTAATTTGATATTGATAGAGCACGTGATCGTACTGCGGACGTTCCTTTTTATATATAGAAAATAGGGTCAAATAATAAAGAATACCCTTTGGCACAGATCTGCCAGAAAGGAAGTGAAAACGGACGAATTCTTTTGATGGGATCCTCGTGTGGTTGAAGGCTTGCGTGGAGCGATCGTCTTCTGTTATTGCATCTGGCGTAGTGAACTAGAAATGCGGTTTATTTTTGGTCGGGGTTTGTCATCACCGCGATGAAATATTCATGTTTCGCACCATATACAGCTGAGGACTGTATTTCGGTAATGGCAGTGACTGTCGATCACGAACGTGATAAAAGAGAGTTTAAAGAAATGCATGCATTTCGTTCTTTTAATTTTAATCGTGAGAATGAGATCATTCCTCATTATTTCCATTTTCATGAAGGCAACAACATTGCAGGTCTTTTTGAGGGGGGCTTACTTTATGTACCGACTGTATAATCACAAAACAAGATCATCAAATTTGATTAAAATACTCTTTTATCGTCTCAACGTGTCCAGGAATCTTTCACATGAGCTACATTTCATTAATTTTATTTTTCACTTGTCCATTATTGCTTTATAATACTTTGGCAACGGTTGCCGCCCGGGGCGTTATGGAGGACATCATGAATCATAACGCCCGCTAAATGTTTTTTTCTGCAGTTCGATAAATTAATTACTCAGAAAAGTTTTATTTCTAACTGTACATAAAAATGGGGCTTATTATTTTCTGTCAAATAGAAATTACAATTTTCAAATGTTCCTGAGAAATTAGTAACAAGTTTGAAGTTCTGTGAATTGACCGATGATGAACTCCTCAATGTGCATTCGGTTTCGTTCGGAACGTTAACATTTTCTTTTTCGGAAACGGAATGGGCTATCATTGTAGCAATTTTGTTCTTCGAGGAGATACTTTCTTCAATATAGCTGTCCGCTACCGTACTACTCTTCCATTTTCCATGTAATTTTAGTGTTTCAAAGGAAGCACCACCTTGAACAATGAGCGTTGACGACGTTCGGCGTAGACAATGTCCGGTGTATCCTTTCGGGTTTTCCAAATTAAGGTATTTCGCTATGATAGAAGGAACACTTCCTATAGTATTTTTACCTACAGGTAACTCAATGCATTTAATATTTCTGTAGGTTAAAAAAAAAACCTACGTTGTTTACATCCTTTTGGTCGTAGTGTAATGTACTTTTTCACTTTCAAGGCTCCTATTTAGCTTTCTTTCAACAATGGTGAAACTTTTTGAGGTACAGGTCTTGGCTCCTCTGTCTTCAATGTCATCAATTGTCATCTTGACCATTTCATCACGTCTTAAGCATTCAAATACGCCCATAGCCAGAACAACTTTATGTTGACTGAATGCTGATATATTAATGTTTTCTTTAACAATCAGTGTGAGTATTTGGTCCATAGACTATTCGCACTATATTTTTTAGACTGAAATAATGTAAAATAAATAAAAAATATTGATATTTTTCATGAGATAAACTCACCAGTTCCTGGAAGTATGCCATTGAGACAGTTTCATTTGCGGTATTCACTCTGTATTCATCTTTCCATTTCAAAAAATTCTTCTCGTTATAAGTATTTGGATTTTCCAACGCTTTTTCAGCTTTGAGCGTCACATTCTGCGTGATCTCCGTAATTATTATGAACACAACCGTTTTTAATTTCCTCCACTAACAAGCTTGTCCATTCTTACAAAAATGCAGCGTCATTTTATTAAATAAACAACCCTTAGCAGCCTCTTCAATGTTTCCATGGCAGTTGCATAGAAGCTCACTTGTGCTCAGTTGCCGACCACAACGCAGTAAATAAATACTATGAGAAGAAATTTATAAACAACGTCGTCTAAGATTTTTTTTTATAAAAAAAATTATGAAGTAAACAACGTCATTTAAGATAATTTTTTCGTGAAAAATAAAATCTTGTATGCATCACGAGCGTTACTAGATCATAACGCCCGTCGGGCAACATTCATCCCTGGGGCACTTGGTACATAAATAGCTATTACGAAAGATATCCTATCACACCATTAAAATTTGGCTTCTCCAGAATCTAAAAACTATATGGAATTGCCGTGAGATGGCAGTAATCTCAAAAGGAAATGTCCGATATGAACATTACTTAGGAAAAAGATAAATTACTTAGGAAAAAGATACATTCCAGGAACATGGAAGATATAGAATGCATGAATGAATAAACGATTCAATGAATGACTAAATGAAATCATTGCAACAAATGAATGAGTTCATACAATTTCACAGGTCGATTTAGTGATTCTTCTTCTCTTGGGTCAATATTGTTTGAATAATCTTCACCAATATCGATAAAATAATATTTTCTATACATTGTTTTCAACATGTATAGTAAATATTGCAATCCCAATATTCCTCTCATATCGATTTTAGGAATAAAACCAATATTGTGTATCCAAGTTTGAAAACATATTGGTTGAATATTTTTTCACCAGTATCCAAAAAATCATTATTACCTATGATGTTGACTCGATATTGGTTGAATAATTTTCGCCAATATTGAAATAATTATATTGATACAATATTACAAAGAAATTCTATTACCAATATTTTAATTTGAATATTGGTCGGATATTCAAAAAACAATATTGAAATGGATTATATTAATACCTGTGCAACAAACCGCTAGAGGGCTCTAGATATAAAACATCAACTGAAACCTAAGGAAATATATGAAGTACTTTTCACAACTTGTTTGAAGATAGTTCACTCAGTGGTTATGACGACCAAAATGCAGACTCTGTTGACTTCTTTATTGAAGGAGAACTGTATTTGTAGAAGTTCCGAGTCATTACACATTTTTATGAAATAGTTTATTTTTGATGTTCTGCCAATATATCCAAATGATATTGTACCAATATTACTTCAAAATATCACACCAATATTATTTTTATAATGTCCAAACAATATTGGACCAATATCGCCAAATGTTTTAATTTTTTTATCGCCAATATAACGTTTTAATATTCTGCCAATATAAGTGTACCAATATCGCAGAATATTTTGAGGCCAATATTGTTTCTAGAATATTTCGGCAATATTACACAAGTAGTATCGGACCAATATCGCCGAATGTTCACATTTTTTTTCTCGCCAATATTGCATTCGAATATTTTGCCAATATTTTCATAATATTGTACCAATATTGTCCCAATATGAGTGTGCTACCTGGGCTGAAGCGAATATTTTTTCTGTTAATTGGATTGCAAACATATACGAAAGTTCACTGTAGATCGTATACCGTTAACTTGAATTATCTCCGAATGTTGACTTTTGCTGATAATGGAAAAGAAACAACTATGATCTCCGTTACAAGTTTCACGTTATGAGTGCTGTATTGACAAAACCAATCGTCAATTACCAGGAAGTGAAAGTTAAACAAAAGAAAACAGAGTCCTCTATTTTTCGAGCAGATTACACATCGATTACATTTCACTCAATTGTTAGCTGGCCAAACAACCCGTGAAGGAAAGTGTTGCTTCAAATTATCGCAAAGGCAATCCAGAAGGGTGTGGCTGGCTCCCTTCAAGTCGAAGCAATTTTCCGTCAAAACAGCTGCTATGTGTCTATTTATAAAAAGTACAAGCGAAAAGTCGCCCCTTCCAGATTATTATTCATCAGATTTGGTATGCAAAGCTTTTTAACATCTTTCACCCTTGATTTACCTTGATACGAGCAAATAAGAGGGGCGAATATTCGTAGATTTTTGCGATCACGGGGATTTTGAAAGCCATATGTCAAAAATGCCGTGTGCAGTATCATAGAGGTGTTGACTTATATGAATTCAACATTGCTTGACGAAAGGTTTCTATCGTCTCAACGAATTCATTTGTTTCCGACTACTGCTGTTTTTGACCGTTGAATTATATCTGCAAGATAGGTTAGCAAGTATTTCTACAACAACTACGTTGCTGTGATCTCCAAATCTCACACGAGCTGCATGGTTATTGCCGATAATCAGTGTAGGCTAGCTATGAATTCCTATAGGAAATACACTGCAACATTTTCCAATCACAAAAACTAATCACGGTCAAAGTGGGTCAATCTTTTCCTTCGGAGAAAACAGCATCAAGAGAAGTTCCTCAGGGTTCTGTTCTGGTCCACTCCCCTGTTATTTTGTGCATGCCTTCCATATTAACTTGTCGATTTCTCTTCATTTTTTCAGACTCACACTCAGCCTTCATTTATCTGTAATAATAGGTAATTAACAATTACTAAGAACTCGATGATAATAGGTAATCGATATAACACTTATTGTATTTACACACAAATATTATATGGTTGACACTGGTTCATGGAAGAAGAGAGAAATTCACAGAAAAGCAAAATATTCGTTTCAATAATTCTGTTTAATTTTTCGTATATCTTCTGTTCTTTGTTCTTCACTGCTTTTTGGTGGTATTTTCAATAGCCACTAGTAAATCTACATTTACATCAAACTGCGTAGTATAAACTTCGAGACATGCAAGAGAAAGTGAAAAGGGAAATGATTAGAAAATTACCCTCACTCTCTATTCAACCTTCACCATCTAGCCAGGTGGTGTATATACAAGGCAGCTTGAAAGCTGAATATGAATAGCAGATATATTGAATAGGCCTAACGAGATAGGGAGAAGGATAAGTTCATTCAATAAAGTTATCCTGTGGAGTGAACTTCGAGAAATTCAAATTATGGACTGAAAAATAAAATTCTATTACAACCGCTCTGTCGACAATGTGATAATGAATTCGATGTTGACAATATCAGTATTTGAAAAAATTTAAGTGGTGAAGAAATCACCATTACCTCCGCTGCAGTTTGAAGTTTCAGGAACAATATTTTAGCTGAAAACTATCGAAAGAATGAGGAAAGGTGTTATCGCAACGAAAACGCCACATTTAACATTTATTCATAGTTAGTTGCAAGTTTTTAACTATACGTAACCATACTGTTTGAGTAATCTCAAAGGATTATTTTGGGTACTTTGATGATATAGTGGAATTTCTATACCTTGAAATATGTATTCCAATTGACACGGATTGTCCGAATTGTTGTCATGACAATCGCTGAGTATTCCCGCAATTTTTGTTTATCTATTCTGGGCTTTGTACAGAAATGATAAATCATCTCTGATCCAAAACATGTATGATACGACCATATAGTGCTTTTACTGGAAATATGGAACTTTTCCCCCTTCCATAGATATACAAACAAACTCCTCTCGCCCTACAAACTCATTTAGCTTATTTACTATTATAGTAAAACGTATAATCTGTTGCAGACCTTATTATAGAGGATGTAACAACAACAGGTGAGAATAATTGCATCTACAGCTGATTGCCACTAACAAAGAATTCACGAACTCCTTCAGGGCGAAGATTACACTGCATCCAGCGTTGCCAAGTTGTGAGTCATTCACACCTGAGTATGACGAATAAATCCCGACACCTGACACGAAAAAACTTTTTTCCGGCTTGAAACCGCCATGCTTATAGATATGCTCGAATACAGGGTTAGATGAAGCTAGGAACTTGATTGTTTGTTTCCCAACAAGAATGAGGTGGCTTGATGTTACCTGTGACGACCCACCCTAGTTTCATTAACATCCAGAACCGTCGAATTCCGGGGTGCAGATATTGAACACTTCATTTTTCTACTCCCTTGTATTACTGACATTATCCTAAAGAGATAGGGGAGTTTCACTTCAGTTGCTTTTTGGTCGATGTCATCGACATTCAAATACGGGAAATTGATAGCTTATCTTATTTGACCAATCACAAAAGGCCTTGTCAATCTGGTGTCACCTGTTCAAATTAACCAGGCGTAGGAATGCAACAATTTTTGTGAAATTCCTATAAAACTGACCAATATCGGAGATGGTTTGAAGGTTGCAGACGATGTAGTAACTTCATTATTCAGGTTTCGAACGTCCATCATCCTAATGGGTTGAAATATCTTTAACTTCTTTCATTTTGTCACAACGTTTCGATTGCTTGTTATCCGTAATCGTCTTCAGGTGATACTGACTCGTGCAGAGGTTTCCCCGAGAGAATCAAGAGAATTGGAATTAAGTACAACGTTAAGAGCTGCCTTCAATCCAGCAGGACTTCACGGAGCTTCCTCACCCAGAAGAAACATGAAAATACATCAGAATTTAGCAAAAACTGCATTCGAATGTGGAGATTCTTACATCGGAGAGACCAAGAGGGAGTTATCCGTAAGAATAACGGAACACAAAAAGTGGACTCAACGTGAATAGACATTTGAATCGGGAATTGCTGACCATGCCTGGATTGAGCACCATCAAATTATTTGGGAGGAGGCTAGTCTTCATGGAGAGGAACATTGGTTCGAACGAAAATTCTTAGAAATTTCGAAGCCAATGGAGCTTTCAGTCAGACGAACGTGGAAATGGAAAAAGCATGGGGACCTCTCATAGACCAATTTGGAGGGAAGAAAAAGCGCGAAACTACACGCTCCACAACCACGCCATAATTACATCTTAATTGCAACACATCAACAGACCTTAAAAGACCTCGTAGCATCCGAATTTGTCAGTATTCACCTGAAGACGAATGCGGACATAAGCAATCGAAACGTCGTGAAAAAGTGAAAGAAGTCAAATATCTTTCAACCTATAAAACGATATACCTATGTCCGAAACTTCAGTAATCAATATTGAAGTTCATATTTCTCTGCTGTTACAGTCTGATGGGTATATTCAACAAATATAGTTCATTTGGCAACCTGCAAGCGAGATTGAAATTATAACCCATTCATTCGCGATCGAGGAATTTATCTGTGCTTTTAGTACTTTTCCCCGCCTGGGTATCAACGAAATCCAGCGGATCTATCAAGAACGTGACAAGAATGGAAAGATCGGAAAGACAGAATTTGAGTAGGGAAGATGCCTGCTTTTAGGGCAAATGTCATTCTCATGATTTTCAGTGAATGAAACTCGCATAGTTACTTTAGATTTGAGAAGCTAATAGAAGTGAAATATCCGAACGCTAAACTGTGTTCTGTCTTTCATTTTCAGCAAGCATTGAAAAAAAAATGCCCTATAAAAAATAACAGCACGAAAAATAGGTAATGTAGATTCTTATCTTTGTAGATGCAGATCATTCTGCATTTCAGCAGCGAATCGATGTGAGTAAAATCAAGTTACCCAAGCAAAAGTACTCACCGAACACAGTGCACAATCTGCAGTAGTAGAAGGTGAAGAAATATCAACTTACCTGTAAAAAAAAAGAAATGTTAGAGAATATTATATGAATATATGAACTAAGCTTAGCGAGAGATTATAAAAAAGAGACAAAATAATGGGCACAACTCTCAAAATTAAAAGCAACCTTATACCCGCATATCAGATTCGTAGGTCAAGTTTCAAAAGAAGTAAAAATTCAGGATATTTCAATGCCGTTGCATGGCTTCCTGCATTTTTGCATTTTTATATCGCATCATTGGGAATAAAACTGATTTTTATATACCATTACGATGATAATCAGCGTGCATTTAGAATTTTTTAGAATGTGTGCAATAAAGACATTCCTTTTCCTTTGATATACATTTATGAATTTGACATAAATTTTTCAATTTGAGGCATCGAATCGAAGAATAGTAGGAGTCCGGTAATTCCAACAAGTAAAAATATTCGCTTGACTCACTTGTTTCATATAATATTTATTTATTCTGTTCCGCTATCTAGTAATAACTGTAAATTTAAGTAAACTTTTTTTAACACTGGAATTCTCGTTCTTTTTCGAAAAATGTATGAAATAGTGGATCGATATTATAATTTCACTCTATGAGCATTGGCCTTTTTTAATATGTAATTTCGGAATACCGAATTAAATGACGTTCATGTTAGCATGTTCAACTCTCATTAATACGGAACATAAAATTTCATACTGGATATGATGTATCTTAAATTATTGAGAAAAGTTGTCTACCACTTTAGGAAAGTTATAGCGTTAGCTTTATTGTGACAGAAAATCGTGATATCGCATATTATTTTTGAAAGTACCTACAGAATCTGACGCATATTAAATCGGCGAGTGTGTCCCGTGGTACTCAAAGTTAAGATGCTCGAGAGTACCAATGAGTTTGATGCAAAACATTTCACCCAAACACCACAAAATATCTCACAAAATGTTATCAAAAGTCAGTGTTCAACTGAGTTTCCGTATAGTCAGCATCTCGAAAAGGAAATTGAATATATTCAATTACAGGTACTCTGTTCCTAACATAACAAACCACCCTGAGTAGTGCTGTAGATTTTCCTACAGCTGAAAAATTAATACACAACCAAACATCAGTAAGTGGCCCCGGAGTGCCACGGCAAATAATAATAATAGCCGCCCTCTATCCGCATAGACTATACCTATGGGTACATAGTAATGAGGGGGTATTATTATTATTATTATCATTATATCAGATAAACTTGGTAGAAGTTTCAACTACATTACACCCAAACTCGATAGAACAAACAGCACTCAACGTAGGAAGTGGACACTGCGAATATTCTAGAATGCCATTCGGTTAAAAAAACGCTCCTGCGACATTTCAACGCGCTATGGACAACATACTTAAAGATTTATGAAACAAGATTGCTTAGTTATTTATGTGGATGATATTAAAAATTTTCCTTCATAAAAAAATCTACATTTATTTTTTTAACGACTACAAGAAGCTGGACTCAAAATTTTACCATATAAATGTGAATTCTTCATATACAAATTAGTACTCTTGGAGGTATCATACCAAATTTAAAAAAATCCATGCCATTCAAAAATGTCCAACTCCCAAAACTACCAAATAAATCAAATTATTTTCAGGACTCATTGGATACTGGGAATTCATATAAAAACTCTGCTAAACTAACAAAACCTCTCACTCAGTGTCTAAAGAAAGGCATGCAAATAAAACGAACCTATGAATTTCTAGAAAGCTTCGAAACGTGTGGAATATTTCTAATGAACGATCCGATATTCCATCCTGATTTTTCTAAACGTTACCACAGACGCTTCTGATTATGTAATCGGAGCTATATTGTCACAAGGACCCATTGGTGAAGATTTACCTATCGAATACGCCTCAAGAACCTCAATCCCGCGAATGTGATTACAGTAATATTAAAGAACTTCTCGATAAAGTTTGTGCAGTCAAATACTTTAGACTCTACCTTTCCGGAACAAAGTTCAATACCATCACTAATCATAAACCACTAAACTGGTCATTCGCAAATGAACCAAATTTCAAACGTGTAAGATGGCGATTGAAACTCGAAGAGTATGATTATAATATTATATCCAAGAAAGGCAAACTCAACATAGAAATCCATCCATTAGTCCCTGTAATGTAGATAATTTGTCTCTTATTGAGAATATCGGCGAAATATCTGAGGAAGTAGGTAGAATAATCGATTATGAATATTTACTCGGAAAAAACAAACAAACCCTGTACATGAAAAAACGACTAAAACATAATTAACAAAAAAAAACGAAATACGAATAACGTCAGATGTGATAATAAAACCCGCAATGAATGAACTGAACACTAATAGCAGTAGTGAAACAATACATAAAAGTAATGAAGAACCCACTTTAACTCTACCTTCTGCGGCATACAAACAGTAAGATGCGGTCCGAATATAGATCCTTGTGGTACTCCTTCAGTCCCATGTAAAGGTCATGCACTCCAATTCATCCATCAAAACGTATTTGATTAGCATCATCAGATACGTTGAGAATAGTGTTGTCTGCAGTAGTGTTCCCTTAAATCGGATGTAGGAAAGATACGATCGCTTCAGTTGACAGCTTTCCATATTACTCTCCAGGTATTAAAATTGAAGGTATTGACTTGTAGCACCCTTTTGAACATCGTGTTCCATTCATTCAAACAAAAAAACAATAGGCTTGCCTACCCAGCCTATCAAAAATCAAAAGTCATACCCTTATAACACCAAAACTCATCGATTAATAATAGAAACCATAATGCACAATGACAAGCGATTGCATCAAAAAGTTGCCGAGTGCTAACAAAAGACCCCACCAATTTTTCACGTTCGAAAGATAAAGCAGCTGTTCCATTACGAAAAAAGTTATTTTTATTTAATTACGATACATTTATGAAACGTTAGAAGCGCTGGAAGATTAATTGTGGTGTCACTGAGTCGGCCTGTAGTATCTGGTTGCTATTAGAAAGGTGCATTCATTATAACATTGTCGGATAAGATAACAGAAAATGCGTTCGTTAAACTTTCAATATTTTTATGCCATTAATCGTAATAGTACGCTAGAAATATGAAGGAAGAGAGTTATAAAAGCGGAGCATTAGGAAATATGCAAATAAAATATGAGAGCTAATTCATTTCGATTCAATTGATTGGAAAAGTTGGGTACCTATACGGAACTTGCCAGAAGTTTTCCCTTTCATTTGTTATTATTGAACCAAACAAGATGGGTACTTGATACATAGTGGTCCCAGAGAGGGTACTAGTTTTAAAATCTTTGAATGGATTTACTCATTCTGTATACAAAATTCTTCACGCATATATGTAATGTCGCAAATGGGATGGATGCACATTCATGAGATAACCCCACAAGAAGAAGTCCAAGTAGCTCAAATCCAGTGAGCGAGCAGGCCACAATATCTGCCCACGTCATCCAGTTCACTGATTAGGATACTTCATACCAGAAAATACACTTGTACGTCAGTATAGGGTGAAGTACCCTCTCTGAAAGATAATTTCTATTCCATCAAACTTCTAGCTGTTCTGTATTTTCCAGAATATCACGATACAGCGAAGTTAAATGTTTTCGGAGTTTATGCGAGGAAACAAAAATAGAATAAAAATTATAATAATAATAAATGTATTGTCCAAGAAACATTACATGTTTATAATCAGGGATTATGATCTAGTAATACAGATATATAGAAAAAAACACACAGCACAAATGCCTATAATGAAAATTACACAATTTTGGTAACTGAAGTTAGGGAAGTGTGATAGATTGTAATCATAAGTTATAGTTATAGGGTGGAGGTGAAGGTGTCAATAGTATTCTGAGATGTAACCAAATGAACACACTTAATTATTTTGAGTCTATATAATATACACAATACATTACTACATATCGATTTCATAAATTTCTATTGAATTTAAGTAAAGTGTATATTTCAATTCGACTTTGAATTTTGTTAGCGATTTAAACTTCTCAAGTAATTAGGAATTGAATTGTAACTAATTGTTCCATTATGATGAATAAATTTCTTTCCAATTTCGTATTACGTAATCGTGTTAACTTTAGAACTAAACGAGAGAGAATTATTCTATTTTATCTGAAATAGACATGCATTATTAAATAACACGTATCAAATACCCATATGAATGAACCCATTCTTCACAAAATTCATTGGAAGTGTTCTTGGATAGCATTTGTGTTTTGTGATTCAAAAAACAACCTTCCTCAATGTTGTTATCGTGTAGAACTAACGCCACCCATGATATCACACAAAAATAACCTCTCTCAAGTATTTCGAATATTCCAAATCCTTTCAGTTACCCAGAGAAGGGAATTTTGAGGGAATTTCCAGCGAGAGTAAAGCACCCTGATATGTAACGGAATTTCGTTAAAAAAATCGTTTTTATAAATAAAAATCCAATAAAACCCAGAGATATTTTTACGTCACATACTAAAATACCCCAGACGCAATAAAGACGAAAAAAATAAAAGTTCTCCCCACATTTAATCCCCTTTTCTCAATAAACAGAATGATAATCTATCGCGGAGTTACTAAAGTGTCCGGGATGGCTAAGAGAAAAAAGAAAATCGAATAGATTACGTCTGAAGGTACTTAAACCCATGTGTCACTAGATAGTGCCCTTCTTCTTCCCCTGTCTACCATGTAACTTTGTTTGTATTTTAGACCTGCGAGTCCCATACTCAAAGGGCAATGTGGGAAGGTCAAACAGTGTTATCTCATAAAACCAGAGGCGTTGTCACAACGGGATTCTGTAAGGCATTTTTTCTCGTGAGATATTGATGTCTACAATCTGTTATTCAAATTTGTTTGGAAAAAAAACTTTAAAACGTTTTCAACTTTCAAAATATGTACAAACTTTGTAAATATGTACTTTTTTTGACAGTTTCTTCAAACTTTAATAACTAAATGCAAATAAAATATTTACATAAACTTTCACAAAAAAAAATCGAAGAATCATTAGTATCAATTATTCACACTCTAGTCAGTTTCTCCAAATATAGAAGAGTTGCTCTTTGCTTTTATTTATCACAGAGCAAAAATTATTTGAATAAACCGGGTGACCACGAGGTGAGGTACGCTCCCCAATTTTTCTATAGTTTTGAAGATACAGGTTTCAAATTTGGTATGTCAATATATTACTCAAATATGCATATTTTGACTCCATTACCAAAAATTCACCACTTCCGATTTAACCGGAAGTGACCCCAAACTTTTCACAAAAAATATTTACCATTAATGCCTCCATATAATACTCGCAATCAAAATCAATTGAGCATAACTCTGCTATAATTCTAGCATATTTGGGAAATTAACATAGATTTGAATTTTTTTAGGAAATCACAAACTTCGTGTTGATTGCAACAATATTTAACAAAAATTCAAGATTTTGCATGAAAATGTTTTAACAAGGTAAACATTATCAATGAAATTGTGTATATTGAAATACTCTCATTTGAAGTATTTTTTTTTATTTTAAATGTTTAGGAAAAACTAAAAATTATTCGTCGAACATGAAAATCTACTATAATGAAAAACTATCTTAATGAGAGTTTTTCAATGTGCTTTTTATCACTCTTAATGATTTACCTTATAAAAAAAAATGTTTGCGAAATTTTAAAGTAGTGATTAATATAAAAAAAATAAAACCCACGCAAATTTTTCAAAAAATAACAATTTTAAACAATAATTTGAGGAACTTTATCAAATTAAGCTATTAATTAAAAAATCCCATATGTTGTACTTTAAAATATTATCAACCATTATAATCCTCATCATTATGAAGTTGCATTTTATCCTTATAGTAAGATGAATTCGAAGAGAGTGGAAAATTTGAGGCAAATATCTGTCAGAAAATAACTACTGCTCCCTTCATTCATTGAATTATATCTGGCATCTATTCGTGCAATGTTCTGTGCACTGTGCAACAATTGTGTCCTGTCAGATGAAATGTTATATTGCATTCGTGTTTTACTCTTTTTTAATCCAATAACTACTATCCTCCCCCATCATTTATCACGAATAGAAATCATTTTCAATTAGATCGAGTAACTCCTGGGCTTCCTGGTAGATGATCTCAAATTTCCCAATACTCTTACTCCGGAAAATTAATGATTACATCGAAGTGAATTGCTTCTTGAACTCTACTCCTTTGACACCGAAACTTTTCCCAACTTCCAGCGTTGGTTGATTTTTTCTTATCCGCAGAGGCCGCATGAAAAATTAAATAATGAACTGGGTCAACTAGAATGAATTACAGGCGTATTTCTTTGAAAGAGTTACGTTTCGGCTTTTTGTGGTTGTTATTCCGCCATATATTTCAAGTTTATGGATCAATATATCTTCGAGATGTAGTTCCTAACGTTAAAGTATATCTTTTCGTTTGCATATATATGGTATTCTGCATTGCTAATATGTATTATGGTATTATGAGAACGGAGAAGGATTTTTTACAAGTTCATTGTCAAAGATATATGTGGTTGAATATTAAATACCTTTTTTTCAATGTATCACACAGAGAGAGGAAATTTTTATTATTTTAAAGAGGGTGTAGAGTGATTCACAAAATGATCATTCGAATATATGAATTATTATTATTAATATATGTTTCATATCTCAGTACGAGAAATTCAATTCATTTAATTTAGTATACTCGGTCTCTACCAACATGAATTCGTACGAATTGATTTGATATTTGGAAAATTGTTCGATTACAACCACTTGGTTTGGCGGTCTTTTGAATAATAGGAGGGTTTATTTGTTATTGTTCCGAAAAATTAATGATCATTTGTTAATTCAGACTTTTAATTTCAGCTAAATAAATCAACTGAACACTATTATTGAATCACTAATAATTCGCAATAAATATTTATATTGAAGAAATTACAAATATTGATGATGACGACGTCGTTGCAATGTATCTAGTTGTACTTCTGAAAAAATTATATATTTTTTCTGTTCATACATAAATGCCTTTGGGACTTTTGATACTTATAATTTGAACGAATATTTTCTAGTAGCCTCAGTGCATATTGATTTTATTCATTGTCAGAAAAATACTAAAAAATTTTATTTAATAGTTATAGTCACACTTGAAGTTTCCACTGGATCTTCCAGAACTGAATAATTAAAATATTTTGCTGCGGCTTAATTTCTTCCCCACATTATTTATCATCATATGTTGAATGAACCAGAACTAGTTGGTCTTAAGGGAATGAAATAACAATTATATCTCCATGAATCGAATTAATTTCCCATATCAAATTACTCCAACAGTTTTTCTATCCCTTGCGTTTTTTACAAAAGCTACAAACATGAAACATACGAAGAGAAATCGGTAAATCGTCACATATGCTTCGGCGAAGTTAACAAAAGTGCCGACAATTAAAAAGGGAACAATAAAACAACCCGATATATAGTTCCGCATTCAAACTTTAAGGAGTGTTAGAGCAGTGGCGTAACGTCAATGGACGAAACAATGGGATACATCTGGAAGCTGCGTCATTATCCAATGGAGCAATGGAAAAGGAATTAAAAATTGTGTTAAATGCGCCTTTCCAGTATATTCAATTTTTCAAAAATTCACCATATTTGGTGAAAATAATATTGTAAGTTTCGAAAATACACAAAGTAATCAAGCAATCCGTCATTCACCCAAGCGGACCATGCTTTAGGGTACAATAATGTTCTCATTGCTATTAATATACAGATGTTCATGGATAAATGAGCATATATCTTCAATATTCTTCTGAAAATTTCTATAGCTTTTCCACTCTACCTTTCAATTTGTGGCGGATGACATGCTGTTTTATAAAAAAGTGCTCGAAATATTTCTGTAAATTTTTGTGAGTTCTCCTCTATTTTGAATGTTCAGAGAACATTGTGACAACCAAGGGAAATAACATGAAATAACAGGGTCTTAAGACGATGGCAATAATAATTCATGTGTATGCCTTATTCAAAATAAAATATAGTTTGAAAAACTAAAAATCACTCTTTCATTAGTAGGTATCACTGTGATAAAGGCGTGGGGCGCTTTGTTTCATATTTTCGTATTATTTTCTGTCTATATAAACAATTACTTTTTAGTTTTCAGTTCAATATGTTATAGAAGCGTGTTTTTTAGTTTTTTTGAACTATATTTTATTTCTCACTTTTCAGTCCTCTATTATTTAAATTTGTTTTCTCCGGAAAGAGAGCTTGAAAAAAAATAACGACCCTATGCAAGAAAGGCAGCAGGAGCATTAATTACCCATTCAGGACGCGGAATTTTTGATTTCTGGCGAAGGCTCTTACACAGAGTATATGAGAGGCAAATTATTTAAAAATAAAATTATTGAAATTATACAAAGTTTCAATTAAACTTTCCGTTTCCGTTTAAAGTTGGTCAAACTCGAGTGTAAAGGAGTCAGTCGGTTTCAAAAAATGGTACATACATACCTTTATGAGTGTTAGTTACTAAAATTTTTTGTATTCCTTTTCCTTTTGTATTACCTATGTGCTAAAAAGTAAAAAATAAAGTTATAACAATTGAATCGTAGGCAGTTTGAATTTTTAAAGAAAATTTTCACATTGCAGTTTTTAAAAGAATATCTTTTGGAAACCAACATAAAAGATAATTTTTTCGTTGAGAAAAGTAATTTGGATTTAGATGAAGTTTAAAACAAAGTTTAATGGCATTTATCATCCAAAACACAACTGGATTTTAAGTTATTCTTTATCGTTAGATCACAATTACAATTAGGGACCCCAGACTAACTGAGTCAATAAATATTTATATTCAGGATAGCCACGAAATTATGCAAAATTATGAAAAAAATTCCAGATGACTCAGATTAACATACCAATGATTATTTCATTCACATAGAGTAATGTCACAATTTCACATAACTCAGTCTAACAAAAGTGAAATGTTACTAATTGGATTTTTGGATAAGTACCTATTTCATGGTTTTTGAAATTCATGTTGAATTAAATGTTGAAACGTATACAGTGCGGCTTTTAATAGATAGATAGATAGATTTAATTCTCACAACAATGACAGCAAAAACATACATATTTACAAGTCAAAGTCAGTTCCTAAGAACATTTGAGATATCCGTAGAGAAAAAAAATGTTATCACACATTGATAAGGAATAATAATTCAAAAATAAAAAAAATACAAACTTCGGTAACTACGAGAACAGTAATCTTGGAAGGAAGGTAGTATTTTTATAATATATACACATACATTCATAAACTGTATAGAAATTTATTGAGAATGATTAATTGTTAATAAGTTCTAAACGTGAAAAGCTTCCAAGGTATAATAAACATTAGGAAGTAGATGATGTTTGAGTGATATTTTGAAATGGTTCAGTGAACAGTTTTGTAATAGTGACATTGGAAGGTGATTTAGGATTTTTATACCCAAGTATAAAGGACCTCGCCAATTGAGTTCATAAATGAACATTGGTGTTATAAATAATCTGTTATTACGAGTATGATGGTTATGTTCATCTGAGAGTTTTTGAAATTTATTCTTCTTTTTGAAAGCATCAATTGCTACTCTGTAAATATACAGGTTCGTAAGTGTGAATAGTTTCTATTCAAGCCCACCAATGCTCGAATAGCTTTTTTTTGAAGGATAAATGTAGAGTTTGAGTTTACGGAATTTCCCCTGAATTCAACTCCATAGTTAAGAATACTGTAGAAGTAGGTAAAATAAACAGTTTTGGCAGCAGCAGCACCGATATTCTTTCGTATTGTGGAAATTGCATAGATTGCACTGGCCAATTTATTGTTAATGTAGGATATGTGCGATTTCCAATCTAGTTTATCATCTATTACAAAGCCTAAAAATTTGGACTGAGTTTATGTTTCCGTTGGTTGTTAGGATTTGTATCGGTACTATGTTTGTATTCGGGTGGATAGTCATATTTAATGTTTTTTCCAAATTTATCATGAGTGTGTTTGCTCTACAACAGTCAATCATGTTATTAAGGATATCTTGAGTGATTATTTTGAGATCTATCAAGTCTGAACTACTATTGAGAATGCTGGTATCATCAGCAAATAGAAAAAAATTTGAAAATGGAAAGTTTTCCACCAAGTCATTAATGTACAACAGAAACAGTATATTGGTCCCAATATCGATCCTTGAGGTACTGCACACTTGAGAATGTTCCCACTTGATCTTTCAATTGACATTTCATTGTTTGAGTGAGATGGGACTTCGACATATAGAGTTCTATTCTCCAAGTAGGACTTCATCCACTGTGTGTGATACCTCTAAAACCGTAGTGATATAATTTATTCAGCAAAATTCCATGATTGACACAATCGAATGCTTTACTCAAATCACAAAAAACCGCTAATGGTATTGATTTGTTTTGTATTGATTTGTTCTAAAATATCATACGATGCGTCCCCTGTATTTTTTTCTTTACGAAATCCGTATTGCTGATCAATGAATTTATTGAATTTTTTTACAAAATTGAGTATTTGCTCTTTGACTACCGCTTCTAGGATTTTTGAGAAAACAGATAGCAAAGAAATTGGACGGTAGTTAGCTGTCGTATGAATGTCACCTATTGTAGTTTTTAGACTATCAGGAAAAATGCCGTTTTGTAAAGATAGATTTATTAAATGAGTCAGAACTGTTTTGAGATTATTTATGCTATTTTTAATAGCTACTACAGGGAGTTCATCTTGTCCAGTAGATTTTTTGTTTTTTAGTTTTTTTACAGTTCCTACTATATCAGCTTATGTAATGGGACTTAAAAAAAATTAGTTGGATTGGTTGGTATGTATGTTTGAAAAGTATTCCTCTGCTGATTTGAGGCTTACCAAATCTTTATTTAAGTTATCTGCAACATTCAGAAAAATGATAGAAATTCTTGAGTAATTTTTATTTTGTTTCCAGAATTGTTTATCATATTATTATAGTAACTTTCTTTGTAACTTTTTATAATTCTGCAATAGTCATGGATATAACCGTATATTTTCATTAGTGGTGTACCTTTTGATATATAATAAAGAACGTTTATTTTTACAGGATATTTTGATTCCTTTTGTAATCTAATAATTTTTCGTAGTTTGATTTTTTATTTTATACTTTCTTTTTGGAAAAGCTTCATTAAAGCTAGTATTGAAAATGGTGTAAAATTTTTCGAATGCCTTATATTGGTATCGAATTCAGATAATTATGGAGTCCATTCTATGTTGATTAGTAATTGATTGAAATGATTGATATTATGATCTTTGAGAATCCTTCTGAATTCGCAACCTATGGGTGTATTCTGGAAATCACATGCATTGGCAAAGGTTATTTATTTTCTATCCATTATGGTCACCAAATCCATAGTATGCATTATCTTTAGATTTTATATAATTTGCACCAATATCAGTTAATATATTATCCAATATTATATTATATTATCAATAAGAGGACACAAGTTGAAAATTTTCATCATTACTAAATCTCATCTTCAATCTTGTATTCTCTTTCGAAATGAATATTGAAATCTCGACTAAGTATCAGATTGTATCCACTGAATTTATCAGACAGGTTAATTAAAACATCATAAAGTTTCGTAAAAAATATGTTTATCTTACCAGTTAGAGATCGTTATGTACATATTATTATTTTTTTTCAATTTTTTGCTCACGGTAACGCAATAGGGGGTCATGTGTCACATCGTTGAAAAGATAATTAAATTCTCTTTTCAACCATCTAAAAATTTTTAGAATTCCGTTCCATCAAAAAAAAAATTCTGTCCCGTTATTTCACATTAAATCATTTAAAACTATCGTGAACAGGTGAGAAAAGGGATTCGGACCGCCAGATCCGCACTTATTCTGACATTTCCAATGCATATTGTTAAAAAACTTATTGACAAAAATCAAAAAAATTTAGATAGTTGAAAAGAGAATTGAATTATCTTTTCAACGATGTGACACATGACCTCCATGCCGTTTAAATTTTTTTAGTTAATGTGCTCCCCGCGCCATCTTTTGAGCCATCACAATCTGTTTTATTTCAAAAAGTAGTATCGGTGACACCCTCCAAATGCTTTTTTTTACCGCACTGTATGAATGATTTTATATGCTGTTAATGAAATAATATTCCCGAATATCATTTGAACATGACAAATAGAAACTATTGTTTTCTTCAATTCATCTCGAGTAACTTATATTTTGAGACAATTTAAATGGACCATAATGATCAGTAATAGTAAAAAATAATGTTCATATATAGTCTCTTACAATTTTTAAAATACAAGGTTGTCTCGAAAGAATCATGACGAAAATAATAGTCGTTTTTTTGTCATAGTCTTGGGATTTTCCCACGAATATTCTTGCTATAAAGCTCTACCATTCTGCTAGTGGATACTGGGAGAGGTTTGAGAGATACAGTCCGAAGAAACATGAAGTGAATGTCAGTTATAATCCCTGCTCTTCGATATGAACGTTTTTAAAATTGTTTTAGTGGCTTTCTTGAAAAAGGAATTCGTTGTGTAATTTTTGTTATACTTATTTTTGAAACAAATATTAAAAACAACTGTTTTTTTTTCATCGAGTGAAAAACAAAAACAAGAACGCAATACGCTATCAGAAAGAGATGTTAAAACTAATAAATGTATTAATCGATAATTAATTTTAATCACAGTTTTTATTCACCGTTCTATCATTTGCGCCCCTTACACAACCACACTGTTCCAATAAGCCATGCGGTATACAAACTACCCAAATCCCTTTCACTCAAGGGGGCATTGTGCAGCCAAATCTAACGCCATTGTATTAGTGAACCACCGCACAATGCTCGTGTCAAAACGACTAGAATTGATTCAACATTTTCTGGGTTCGGGCACACATTTTAGTTCATTTGCGATTTCCGCTTCCAATAATTCACTTGCCGAATTCATTGGGGCTTACGGTGAGGCATACGATTTGGTATAATGAATGCAGGGTTTCGTTCGCTTATTATGAGGTGTACGGAAATAGGGAAATAATATTTTTCGCTTCCTTATTTGGTTAATTACATGGCGTGTGTTTGCAGTTGTTGATCTGATTCAGGAATATACTAGGAACTAGATGGAATATTAAAATCAACCAATAAAGAAAACTGGAAAACGGCTTATGAAAATGAAAGCAAAACTCTCCATATATTTATTTTACTAGCTTACATGGATATAGTATGTTGAAAGTATGAAATTACTTTGAAATCATGCGGTAAAAAGGTAAAGATATGATGCATTGAGAAAATATTATATAGCCTAATAGACTCAATTTGTTAACATTAGCTAAAATATTTCTGGCTTCTTCGGAATACACTTAAGTTTTTTACCAACACCAAACCACTATTTTTTACTGCTGGGGTCAATTGTTCCCTGCCAAAAGTGCAAGTAGATGAAGTAACCATCTCTGTATAGAGGGTTTTTCCTGACTACGGTTCCTAACTGCAGCGAAGTGATTCGTTAGGTCATTATGAGAAGAAAGGTTTTTATGAACATATGTCCGGAATTGCTTCGTTTCTGAGATAGAGGGCGTTGAAATAAAAAGAAGGTAAATAAAAACGGACTGGAATGGCTCCTACCTATCCTAATTGAACTGTATAGAGCTAGTTTGGCGTTGAATTATATACCATCCTGGACGGACATATCATACGGAACGCTATCAGCACACTCCCCCTAAACAACCACCAGTATGCCTATCAAATCGGCAAATCGACAGATTCAGCATTATATAATCTCCTAGAGAAAATCACCCAATCACTCGATAACAGGGAAAATGCGTTGGCCATATTTCTTTATATTGAACTACTTCCAAACTCTATTGGATCAGCTTTGACTGAAAGAAGAATTGATTCAACCGTATCAGGCTGCCATGCTCATGAACCGAACTGCTTCTACATCTCTTCAAGATGAGGTTATTAGATTCAGGGGCTCCAGGGGATGCTCACAAAGTGGGGTACTTTATGGTCACTCCTGATGGACAACCTTCTCAATGTCCTCGAGAGCTTCAGGTTCATGCAGAGAACCTTGTCATTCTAGCAAGGATCACGTTGGGAAGATTAGCCTCTAATATACTCCAAAGAACGTTGGAAGACGTTCACAGTTGGTGTCAGAGGAAACAGATGTCTATCAACCTCAGCAAAACTGTGATAATAAAAGAAATCTGGGAGAACTAACTCCACTTTCTTTTAATGGCAAGGTTATTCCATTTGCAGCAGAAGTGAACTATCTAGGGGTCATCCTAGATAAAAAAAGGTTTTCCAAAAAGTTAGAATGTCCTTATGGACTGTAGGAGAATTTGTGGAAAATCTTGGGGTCTAGGTCACAAAAAATTCCACTGGATAAATGTGATGGTTGTTGGACCGAGGATCACATACGGTGTCATTGCCTGGTGGCCAAAAACTTCACAGCGAATGGCCTAGGTGAATTTTACAGATTCAGGTTCGTCTGGTGATCACTGGTGCCATCAGCACCACACCGTCAGTACCTATGGAAGTCCTAGTAGACCTACGTCATCCCCACATCTTCTTGAAGAGAGAGGCTAGATGGACAACTTACAGAATCAAGCATATTGCCAATTGCATGTTTCGGACACTGAAAGTCACAGCATCCTGGGAATGACCTCTGATATAATGCCTCCAATAGTAAATTTTGTCCTGCCTTATCCCGTTCTGATTCCGAAGAAAGACGACTGAGTCCTCCAAGAAGAGGAAGTACTGAGAGCAAATTACTGTTGGTTCACAGATGGTTCGAAAACACCCTCGGGTTCTGGTGCAGGTGTATACAGTCGTATACCTAGAATAGAAATATTAACATGTCTAAGATCACATGCGACAGTATTCATGGCGGAAATTCACGCCATCGATCTATGTGAAGAGATAATGGAAGAAACCAAACTGCCAGAGAAGACTCTCCTCAATAGGCAGACTCAACAGCCCATCTCTTCTCTGGATTTCTTGCCACTCCGGTATAGAGGGCAATGAAAAGGCGTATCTTCTTGCAAGAGAATGGGCTGCAAGTAGGTTCATTGGAACAGAACCTGCCATTGGCATCTCACCAAGTTTTGCCAAATATACATTAAACACCTGGATAGCAAGGAAAGTATTAAACTTCTGGAAAAACCTACCAGGATTGGTTCATTCCAAGGCATTCTTACATTCGTCGAAGAACTTGACGAAAACACTATTAGTTCTGTCAAAAATATGGACATAAATAATGGAGAAAGGTGTGAAGACAGATAAAAACTCAACATCTAATAATGTTATTGAATAATTTCACTTTTGCAAATTCGAATCAAACAGATTGTGTTCTTTATCAGATGAAGCAGCAGCTGATGAAAAAAAAATATCGTATCTGCCATAGCAAAACTGAATAGAAAGGCTGACCTGCAAATTGCAATTCTATGTGCGAGGCGCAACTGCGTACACTTTGTACCATGCTATGGACCGAGCTCGGGGCAAAGCAAATGCCAGAATATGCACCACGCTAAGTGCGGTATAATGTGCCAATATGGACATACGCTTAGGTGTTGTCCATTATGGCTCACCGCACCTGGCATGGTGCATAGCACTATCTAGGCGAAGGAAATGTTCATTGATATGATTACTGGTGGTACAGAGCATGATCCCTTCGCACCGCACCGAAAAAAGAAGTTGGGTTTTGTCCAGCCTCAAGCTTGGCTCATAAATAAGAGGAGAAAATTATAAACAAATGTAGTGAATAACGGAGTTTACCAGTTTCATCAGACGAAGCAGCAGATGATAATCAGGACCTATCCACTGATAGAACGAAACCAAATGAAATGATTGAGATGCGGTGCTATGTGCGAGGTGCTACTGTGGACATTTTGATATGGGCCAAGCTCGGGACTAGATTATGCACCACACTAAGTGTGGTGCACCAATGTGGACATACGATAAAGCATTCGGAACAACGATGATCGAGGCACATCGTTTTTGCTAGAATGTTTCTGTTTCTGTTTCTGAGTTTGAAACATTCTCCTCATTCCGTCTGAACGATTTTCGCATGAACATTATCATTCATACAACTAATTTCCATGTCGAAAGTACTTGTAGTAGTAAGTAATTCCTCTCGTTCCGGGTAATGCCCCGAAAATTACGAAAACGTATTCAAATTGGCCGGATCTACATATTTCATCCTGGTTATTATGTAATTTCATGCTTCGAACAGCGCACACTGGAGTTGTAAGAAATCGCAAAAATAGGGTTGAGGAAGCCAAATTATAGTTGGCTTGGGTAGCAATCCAAATTGAAAAGCGACGATTATTTTGATACAAGTGGAATACTGATCGAATTGAATCAATTCAACGATAATAATTAGTTTGTACCAGTGATTCTATTTACGGATAATATCTAGCTCTTTGTTCATTATAATTTACCAGATGCAAAAAATCAGTTAAGATTGTTCGACTCCTTGAAATAACAATATAATTGAATGGAATAATGTTTCCTCTAATAACAAGAATTTGAATTATTGACAAAATGTTTTTGGCAAATTGAGAAAAATTGAGGTGGATAGTGTCCGCCATAGAAAATTTATAAACCATCCAAATATTCTGTCCACATAATATATCAGACTCAAATTTCACTCCGGTTACCCAAAACCTTATTGAAGTTATGTAATTCTTCATATTCATACTCACTTTCAGTTATTTTTCCTTCGATTGTTTCGAACTTATGGAATTTGCTACACATATTCTTCATTTTTACTAGTTACTATAATTTGTAATTTCAATCATTTTGCAGCTGGAGACTGTAACGGCACATTTCCATCTATATAAATTACTACGACTTTTCCAATTTTCTTTGAATGGCCGGCCTATAGTGATACATTTTAGAAACACAAATTAAGGGAAACCACGCAAAACTTGAATTTTGGTAATTATATTGATCATTCATTTTCTGAACTGAATGATTCGACTACCGAAACCTCATATTGTTTTTCAGTGTTTCCAGGTGAGTAAAAACCTCTATAACCGAAGAATTCAAATTCAATGTTACAACAAACTGTTGTCAGGTGATATTTCTAGTATAACTAAATGTTTCCCAACTTTGAAGAAAATTTATTTATTTATTAAAATAATTGTTGAGTACCTACCTAGTCCTACACTACAGAAAATTATAAGCCCTCTTATTACATCTCATGTACGACAAAACTTGATATTCTTTCACTTTTGAATTCTTCTTTAAATTTTACCTTTCCTTCAATTAATGATACCTTCAAAGTTGCTCTACTTTTACTAGTTTTAGTTGGCCCACCTAAGATATAGCTGTTTATATTGTGTCGTGCGTTATGTACAACATTTAATTCTAAAACTTCTATGTGGGTTTGGTATAAAAATAATGCTTTGAGTTAACAACAAAACTGTTAAAAGAAGATTTTCTCCACATTCTGATAGACACGAATAGAGTATGGATTCAACTATTTAAAATTTTAAGTTATTATTATTATGTTATTATATCTTGGTATATTTTAGTTTGATACAGATTAAAAATAATTCAAGTCAAAAACGAACACATGTTGCAGCCATGAAGTGTATTATTATTACTATGATTTTCTTTGCATTGATAAAAAAGTACCATTTTTGTATGGTGAAATATTTTTTATGATTTTCGATATTTTGTGTGCAAAAATCAAATTTGTATTGAAAATATTGCATATGATTGTGCCTTTCTTCCTTTTCACCCTCAGTATATTTTTTAGCTCAATTGAGTGCAAATTGTTCAAAAATTTACAATAAAAAGTTCAAATTCTAATGTTTCTTCTATTATAAGAAACTTTTAATCTGCAAAAATCAAACATTAATCATTGAAAATGAAACAAAATAAGTAAATTCCAACTCAAATGGTCTATTTTCTACCCTGTTTTTTATTCATTTTCAATATGATTTTGAGTTCTGAATGTTACCAAATCTTTTATCATAACAAATCATACCACAACAATATACAACTGCGAGGATTTAAAAAAATAGTAAAATTTTCCAATACTTTTTGTCTAGCTATTACCATTCTTGTATTATTTATTCGATTCCTAACCCCAATCTCAATAATTGTATCGATTTGATCATCTGGATATGGCCTTAATTCTCATCCATCAATGTTGTGAGGAACTCAATTGAATGGGATTGCCGAATTTATCTTTCAATTGAAAAGCATTTAAGGGAGCATCAGTCTGTTTTGTAGTTTGAAAATTAACAGTTGTTAAACTCAGTGTTACGTATCGGTTAAGGGGTGCACTTGACAATACAAGCAGTGGAATAGCAGCAGATGTGCGCTTTTATCTTCAAAACTTGCCCTCAAACTCCTTTGTTATTTTAATACACGTAAAAATCTGGTGCGAGGAGGTATAAAAACATTTTTTTATGCAACTGCTGCGCCGTGTATCTCTGAATAACACCCAAATAAGATTGATACATGGCATATGTTTGATGATGACTAGCCGGTATGGCATATTTTTGGTAGATCAATTATTTTTAGTACCGGATATTTTGTCAATTATATTTTATACACCAATCTTATGGATTGATGTCTAGCCGAATGATATCGAAATATCCAGGACATACAGTAATTAATAACTATACTTCTGAAATCCCGAATATTGCAAATATGTTTCAATCGAGATGGCAGCATGTTATAAACTTTTCTTGCTCAGTATTTAAAGTACTTTCAAAAAAGGGATCTGCATTTGTTGACAACAATTAATGGTGCATTTTCAAGAAAATAACCAGAGACAAAAAGTAAGGAAGTTGCACAACTCGATAATTCTTTTTGCTACACGTGATTTGAGTATCCTTATCTCAGATCTTTGATATTACTGCTGTTTATAATTACTCTGACATAATAGCAAACTGAAAAATTTCGCAGTCGGGACTGGAGAGAATAGACGGAAGAGAATTTATATAGCGAACGAAAAGGAGGGGCCTCAAGATTGATCCCTGTGGAACGTCTCGCTTGATTAAACTTTTTCTGTTACGAATAACCTACTTTCTTGTATAATTGCAACTGTTTGATAATTATTTTTGCATAGGACATCAACAAGTCTAATGTTGTACCTCTTATTCCAAAATCAGCCAGTTTTATCAAAAAGAGTTCATGATCAATTATATCAAAACCTCCTGAAGATCAAAGTATATTCCTGCGGACAACCTTTTTTTATCAACATGAGTTGCTAAGTTTGACACTGCTCTATTTCTTCAAAAGAAAAACATTCAACAGTTTATCGTTTGTTATGTGAAACGCTTTGTTATTTTCTCAGATGTACCATTTTCTTTAACAAAATATTTCCGTAAACTACTATAGAGTTTAAATATGGAAATAGGAGTATTTTGTCTAATCTCGGCACCATCCACCAACAATACCAGAAGATATACTTTGAACAAGTTCAGGAGAAAAAAAGTTATTTTTAATTAGGCATTAGAAATGTTAATACTGTTCGTTCTACCAGTATATAGGTAATTATATAACTGAAAATAGGTGACGATTGACTTAACAAGGTTGAAAACTTCAAATTACCCCTATGATAAACGCGGTTTCTTTTTTATAATAACCTCCGCAGTTTTGATTTATTGTCAAAAATGTGTTTCATTTATATAGGGTGATCCCGAATGTGAGGCATGCGTTTTGACAGAATGTAGAACTTATCAATAAGTGATTCATGACTATGAAGCTTATGAGCGAGCCCCATCATTGAAAAATACTGATTTATACTGTACAGTAATGATGATTACTCTGATTCCATAAAAGAGTTACACTTTACATTTAGATATTCAAATATATTACCTCAACCATAATAATACCCAATCAAACTGCAAAAACTCTTACTGAATAAAACCCTTCGGAACCAAGAATATTATTTGAATTTGAATTGATTCTAATACATAACACTAGAAAGACTAAGTCGGAGCTATCAGAGCTCCGACCGTCTTTTACTAAACGATCTCGATTCGCTTATTCAAACTCAGAAGTTCGATTGACTTATTCACAAACAAACTTTTGACTAATCCTTCTGGATCTCTCAGCAAATACTGTCCTTCAAAGCTCCCCACTAGTAGCTGAGCTCTCGACTCTTTTTTTCAGACATAACACATTTTTGTAAAAATGTTTTTAAGAAGGCATTTGATATTTTGATAGGGTCAACAAATTTTTTTGTTCTCGCTTCGTAATAAAGTTTTTGACAACTAGACTGACCGTCATTAAATATACCACTGTGTTTGGCAAATAAAATAGCTCCACCCTGTTTATTTTGATCCGTCAAAGCATTGAAATACTCCTACTTGAGACAATTATTTATTGGCCGATTTTGAGTGCCTTCAAGTCGCTTTCATGAATATTTCACATACGTAGATGCAAAACTAATGCATTTTCTTCACTTTTTAATTCATAATTTGAGAAAGTGTAAAGAAGGTTGATCCCACAACAAATAAATCATTGTTACAATACAAGTTGAATGTTGCAAAAAGTTATTTGATGCCAAATGAAATGTGGATATTCACGCACAACAAAAATATACCCACCAAAAGGATTAAATAATGATAAATGAATATGTAATAAGAGTATAATTAGATTGAATTTCAAACTTTATCCAACAATCTCGAATTCATGAAATGTTAATGATAATTTCATATTAACAATTTTTGAAATTAATCAAAAAATGTAATCATTCAAATAAAATTATACGATTACTTTAATCCATGTCAGTTTTTGTTTGGTGCAATTTTTCATTTAAAATGAAACCCGTGTTGTTAACATCATCCATCATCAATACTAAAACAACCTCCGCAGAATAATTTGATTAATTTATTACATAATAACGTAAATAAACGCCTGTGACTAATTTATGGATATTTACCTCGTGTGATAAAATTTCAAACCAGTTATTTAACTTGTATAGTATCGTATTTACCTCCATGCATGGAATAACAAATAGTTTATTTATCGCGACGTGATAATCACAACTTTAGAACATATTTTAGAACATGCAGCGTTGAGAAAGCAAACAAAATTGATATTCCACTTTTTTGTATCTTTAAAATTGTGGGTTAAGCCATTTGAGGTTGGCGTAGTCTTTGAAAGCAACGAGTTTATCACTTCAGGATGACAGGATGAACTGATGGTAGAAATTCAGTGCTTTTACGACTTCGAATCGCTATTCACGTGATGATTAGAGTGCATGGGAACTTTATCATCACCCACAACTGACACAATATTTTTGTTTTGATGTCATACATGGGATTGCTGTGAGAAATCAAGTTTTATATAAAACATCTCCCACACAAAAACACACAGCTGAGTGTAGTTTTGGCTTTTTGAATGGTTCGTACACCAGATTCAACAAAATAAAATTTGATTATACCGAGTAATTCAAATCCAAGGGCCACCATTGGGATTTCGGAAACTATAAGAGATACAAAAATGGTTAAATTGGGGCAAATTTGCGCATCTATGTGACGAACAATATGCTGAGAAAGTTTCAAAATTCCGAGTATATCCAGAGATATCCGGAAAAACACATTTTGAAAAACCATTTTTTTGGAGTTAGTTGAGAATGGAAATCAAAATAAACAGCACATTCACGGTGCCATTTTGTCCCCGCTATACGACGGTATTTTCAGATTTACCATCCGACGTTTCGTCTCTTGGCCACCATCATCAGCTTAATTTTTCCTCATGGGCATCATATCAAATTCTTACAAATTGAAATAGAGTATTTCATTATGACTCAAACGATGTATTATAATATGTGATACTTTGTTTTGTCACAACTTCGCATAACTTTAAAAAGAAGTTTTAGTTGGCGTCGATTCCATCAAATAACACTTGTCAAACTAATCGATTTGTTGTTAGCCCATTATCTGTCACGTCTGCGGTTATTATAATATTAATAATAATAATAATAATGTTTATTTTCAAAAATGTAAAATTATTACTAGCACATAAAAGACGATGAAATCAAAGTAATAATTAAGTAGAATGTTTTTTTAACAAGAAACGAGATAAAAAAAGTCTTCAATGAACTTTATTGAAAACATCTGTCTCCAACTACAAATTAACGAACGAAATAAAACAACACTGATGAAGAAAAATCTGAAACATCAATGCAACTGCTCAAAATTTCTGCCTTCTTCCTGAATACATAGACGTGCTCGCCGTTTCAAGTTTTTTACAGCCCTTGCTTCTAATTGACCGACAGTGTTCAATTATGCTTCTCCTAAGATCCTCAACATTATTGAATTCTTGTTGGCCATAACCTCGGTTTTTCAATGTGTCCACAGAAAAGTGTCAAGAACTGCTCTGGATTATATGGAGGGGCACCGTCATGTTGAAACCAATATCGATTCAAATTTACGAGGTAAAATGTCTAGATAATTCTCAAAAGCGCCTCGGAGAAACTCCAGACAAGTTTCTCCACTGAGTGTTCCATTAAAAAAATAGGACCGCAAGGATTTGATCTCCACAAATTCCAGCCCATACGTTGAAACTGAACCTTACCGCTGGCCAAACTGCTCTAAACTTTCTAGGATTGTTCTGACTTCAGATGTGTCTATTGAACATACCACAATTAGTTAGTGAGAGTACTCTCATCCGTCCAAATGACCCTTGAGAGAAATTGGGGGATATTATTTCTATTCATTAGCCAATTACAGTAAGCCAACTTCCAGTCATGATCACCTGGGTATAATTTTTGGCAAATATGAATTTTGTAGCATTTCAGAGCATTATTTTTGAAATCCCTCCAACCACTTGTATGTGGTGCACCTGTATTTAAAGCAACTTCATGTGTTGAAACTGACAGATTCATATTTATCTAACGAACAGACAAGTTGAAAAATTTTAATATTTTCAATAAAATTAAAGAAGTTTATTACCGTCTTTTGAAAATTGTTTCTCGTGTTTTCATTTAATCCATTTCCATATTTATTCCTTGTTTTTTTGAAACTATCATAATCAGTAAGGTATCTAAGTTTTTGAATAATGTTCTTGCTGGTTGTATTCTTTTTGGGTGTAGTTGGAGATACATTTCTGCAGTTCTCTCAGTATTACTGTCTGTTTGATGAAACAGTTTCCGTTTTTCTTGGTTTGAAAAAACTATTTTACGGAAAAAAACTGAAAATATACCAGGTGTCCCATTTAAAAATCGAAAGTTTATGTCACTGCCTTCAAATTTAATTCCATTATCTACGGAAACAAAAAGGTTCTTCCGGTAGAGAATAAAGTATTCTTCCAAATCGACTGTTGGTTTGAAAAATGATTCTATCACCAACTGAAATCTTCGTGTTGGTGCTATGACAATCAGTGATTTTTATTCATAATTTTTTTTTCTGGATTTGTAACCATTCGGTTACTTCCATCCTGTAAGTTAAATTAGAATAATCCTTTTAAATATTCGACTTCCAAAAATTCCTTCAGAACCGAAACACCAAAGGAAATAAAAAGAATGCAATTACTCTAAAACCCTTGGCCGCTGGAGTATCTGAAGAGGTGATTATCCCGAAGTTACAGCATTAATTTTGATGTAATTGCATTCCTACGCCGAAATCATTAATTGAAACACAGAAGTTTCTGAAGTCTCACTTTGTATTGGCCCACTGTGAGAAGGTAATTTCCAGAAAAAGCTTTTTTGGCTAATTATAATCAACTCAGGAAACACATTAACGGTGGAATTGATACTTTCAGCGCCGTTATTATCAAATGAAATTTAAACAATTAATTGGAGAAGTTGATTAAATCGTTTGATGAAAATGAACTTCCGGCAAACCAAATACTTCATTTGTATATCAACATTCCTATTTCAATTGAACCGAACTATTTAATTTTCTGGAAATTACAGGACATATCAATCCAACTGGAACTCTAATGAATGCATTTATGAAATTGTTGGATTAATATGATTTACATACAGTGAGCGCCAGAGAGTTGGTCTATGCGGAAATAATTTTTAAATTTTTCATTTCTCAGACAATTCAACTCATGTATAAAAAATCGCATATGCTCTAGTGCAATTGTCACTTGGACAGCGGAAAAAGTTAGCTGCAACGTTTACAGCGACAAATGCACTAGTGGTTTTTTCACTTATTCATTTGTTTATCAATTATCGCGGTGTTGGGTGCCAAAATAAATAGTTTGAAATGTTTGTCAACAACTTATTGAATTTCTAAGCACTAACAATGAGTCAAATTGTTAATACATAGGTGCCTACTAATGTTGCGACGCATTCATCAATCTGGCGACAATTTTCTACGTTTTTTACCATGCAAAAACATATAAATTTGAGCCAGATACTTCCATCGAGAAATTGAATGTAATATTGCAAGATTCGGAATTTAATATGCGAAAAAGTAACGGAGAGGCTACAACAACAATTTGGAACACCACCGGTAAAATGCTACAAAGTAAATATTATAACGAATTCACCATTGTATTTAAACCTTTCACCGACGTTAAGTTTAATTCATCACGAGCTGCACGTATTGCTAAACGTAAAATACTTACTACAAGTACAACCCGAAAAAAGAAAATCTAGTTCATCAGCTCTTAATGAATCTTAAGTATTTGCAATGGCCGGATTATTTGACGAAAATGAACCGAAAGGAATTCAAAAAAAATTATACAGCATTTTGGCGTTTGAATTAGCAGTTTAAGTAAAAGCGGAATTAATAAAGAACAAACTCTAATGAAAATAACAGGACCCAGCAATTCATCATCAATAAAACCATTCTCACAAATTGACAAAGAGTAGGTATCATCCGAGTACTATTCAATCAATTCGGTTGGAACATCTACTACAGATTAGCTGTGACACCCGCACTGACATCACTGTTCCCAGTATGAATTTCGATAACTGCGTTTTTGATAATTGAACATTGAAATAAAAATGTGTTTATTTTTATTCTTTCTCAAATGAGCTGCTCAGTGGAATAGTGGCCCATCCCACAAAATAAGTAATATTGAGTTAGTGTCGCCATCTACTGAAAACCAATGCGAACTTTATGAGTGACAGTGGCCCAACCACAGTACCGATGATATTCACTAGAGGTCAACAAATTTGCTGTTATTCCACTAACATAAATTGAACATTTCAGTTGAACACAGTGGCCTATTATCTCTTAGGCCATTGTGGCTTTTTCGTCGGGCGAATCGAATCACTCCGTTGGAAAGCGAAGCTTCTGTCTCTATCGGTTCAATGTCGTTAGACCCAGATTTACTTGTGTACACCTGTTAATAGGGTTATGTTTGTCAGAGATTATTGTAATAAATTTGAGTTTCTGCAATAAAAAAATAGTTTTAACTGTTTAGTAGTCTATAAAAGGTAAGTTATATTTTAGTTCCGAAGTATGATATTGTTATAGTGGATGTTTTGTAGGTATTTATACAATAATGTCGGATGTGTCGAGCATTGAAGCGTTCTCAGATTTCCAGGATTCTGGATCTGAATATTTACCAACAGATGAAGAGCGTGATATTTCATTTGTTGATAGTTTTTCGGAAGATGAAACTGCTGAAAATGATAATTCGTCAGTTCCTGGACCTAGCAACTCTGTGGTAACTACAGAAATCGTGTCTCTGGAAGAAAAGAGGAAGTTGAGTAGAAAACGCTTGAGACATCAGGCTGAATGGAAAAGAGAAAAGGCTAAAAAAGCAAGAGCTCTTGGTCAAGAATACATAAATGTAAAAGGTCGTGTTGTGCATTCGAAAAAATTTCATACTTGCGACTGTTCATGTTATAAAAGATGTCACACTTTGCTGACTTTGGAACAACGCAAACAGATATTCGAGAACTTTTATAAGCTTGGAAATTTTAACTTACAAACATCATTCCTTTTTGGTAGTATACAAGTGATACCCAAAGCAAGAACCTACAATAGACAGCCATTATCTGAAATTACAAAAAGACAATATACTCGAAAATACTTTTTACCTAAAGAAGGACAAAACGTCACTGTTTGCAAGCAGTTTTTCAAAAGAGCTTTGGGAGTGTCTGATGGCCGACTAACACGTGTCCTTCGTAACAAAACGGCAGTTACCTCTGAGACCACCGCTCCTGTAGATCAAAGAGGAAAGCATTCTTGTAAAAATAGAACAAGTGAAGAGGCTATCACTGTTGTGACAAATTTTATCAAAAAATTCCCGACTTATACATCTCATTATAGAAGAGGAAATACTCCTAACAGAGAGTATCTTGCACCTGACCTGAGCATCACCAAAATGTACAAACTCTATAAGGAAGAAAACGGTGAGCATATTGTTTCAAAATTCATGTTCAGTAAGATATTTAATGAAAAATTCAATTTACATTTCCGGCAACCGTATTCTGATACATGTAAAACATGTGACGCATTCAAGATAAAGTTACGAGTAGCATCGGACACAGAAAAGCGAGCAATCGAAGTCCAGAAGGAGCTTCATCATAGAAAAGCTGAGGTAGCTCGTTCAGGTCTGACTAAAGATATTGCATATGCAAAAAATCCTGAAAATGATACTACGGTGATTGCCTTTGATCTTATGAAGACTTTGCCAACTCCTAATTTGACAACCGGCGTTGTTTATTATAAGCGACAGCTATGGACGTACTGTTTGGGAATCCATAATTTGGTCACCAATAATGCATCCATGTATGTTTGGCATGAAGGACAAGCCTCTCGTGGACCAGCTGAGATTGGTTCATGCCTACTTCACTTCTTTAAAAATTTTGTAGGCACCAAAAAAATAATCATGTACAGCGACCAATGTGGAGGGCAAAATCGGAACATAAAGATAGCTGCGATCTGCAATTTTGTCACATGTTCACGTCAATTTTGTATTGACCACATTGACCATAAGTTTTTGGTATCTGGTCACAGCTACTTACCATGCGATCGTGACTTCGGCATTATTGAAAAAGAGCGAAAATACCACGACAATATTTTTCTACCGGCTGACTGGGTGAGAGTCATAGAGTCTGCGAAAAAAAAGTTGCCCAAATTTCATGTAGTTAAGATGAAGGCAAATGATTTCAAAAGCACCGAATCACTAGAGAAATTTATTACCAATAGAAAGATAGATGACAATGCCGTAAGGGATCAGAGGACGAAAGTTGAATGGATGAAATTTCAGTGGATGCGATTTTCTCGATCTCAACCTTATAAAATATTTTATAAGTACACCAATGTAGATGACAACTTGATAGCACCATTCAATATTGTAGATATCGAGAAGAGAAAAACTCGCAACTCTTCTTCTTTGGAAGACGCTGAGTTAGACTTGCTGTACCCAGGAGGACGCGCAATTGAGGAAAAAAAATTTAAGGATTTATGTTCTTTATTTCCTTATATTCCTCAGATTCATCATCAGTTCTATACTGACTTGAAAACTAGTTCTACTGCTGTTGACGATGATATGGACCATTAATAGGAAGAATCCGGTGACCTAACTGACGCCTCATCTTTATTTTCTGGAAACATAATGGCTCAAGCCACACTATAGTTTTTTTATTTCTGAGTTTATTTCCATGAAAAAATTATTTTAATCTTAGATTTATTTGTTGTATGATCTTGATAATAAAAGTATGGAATAATATTGTTTATTTTGGAAATACAAAAATTAATGATGTCTCATTATTTTCATTGCCTCTTTTCTCAATAACACCAACTCTTAACTTAGGCCACTATTCCACTGAGCAGCTCAAATAAAATTTGCATTGATATGTTTCTAAATTTCTTATTCATTAAGTAACATTGTTGACTGGGTGATATCTTATATGATAAATCGAGGAATATCAGTAAGATGCAACGATGTGAGATAAAATGCATGTACGGTACACTTGGGTGTTCCCCAAGGATCAGTTCTTTCATAAGGTTTAGCATGAAAAAGGAATAAAACGTCAATAATTCCCTCACGCGATCTATATTTTTCCCATTATTCAAAAAATCGCTAACGTACTTCAAATGTATCTCGACGAGATGATTCCGAATTATAAAAAAACTTGGCGGAAAAGTACACAACAATAGGTGAACTTTTCAACTCGCGAACGGTTGAAGATACAGCAATTCTGCGAATGCCCATCGATTCAGAGTGATGAAATTAGCATACTCTGTAAATTCCAAATAAATCACTCATGACAATTTTCAAAATTCATGACAAATCATCAAATTCACGTGGAATTCACACCATATACGCAAAATTCAATGGTGATTTCGAAAGTTTATGATTTGTATATGCTCAGGTATTGTCATTGAAGTCATTGACTGAGAATACCTATCCTAAGGTGAAAACGTGGTCAGATAAAAATCATCTGATAATCAATAAAACTAAGACCAACGCCCTGATGTTTGAAGGAAATGGTAGGGAACATCACCAGCTCGGACTGTTTAAGAATACCAATGATACAGTCTCAACATCTGAATCCATCACAATGTTAGGAGTTAACTTTGCTTTGATTCCAAACTTTCGTGGAATTCGCATATTGACATTCTCTGCAGCAAACTCAGAAAAAGATGTTACGCACTAAAATGTATGTCATGTCATTGTAGCGAAAAGATCCTCTTGACTTTATACTTCGCTCACTTCCACTCTCACATGAGATACGGAATTTTGAATTGGGGATCAAGTACTTCTGCACAAAGGGTACTTATATTAAGTAGGAGAGATTCGTGCAGAGATTTCTTCCAAAAATATAAAATTCTGACTGTAATAGGCACTTATTTCCTCGAAGCCAATTCAAAAATATGGCTACTTATAATATTATCAGAACATACCATGAGTATGATACCAGGTTGAAAAATCATATTCTACCACAAAAACATAGAACCGTTCGATATCAATAAAAAAAATTGAGTATATTGGATGCAAATGCTATAATTCTCTGGCAGAGCATATAAAGAATGCAGCTTCTGTAACAATTTTCAAAAATCGGCTGAAAAAATATTTACTTCTCAAAAACTGCTACACCATAGAAGAATTTTTTAATCAGAGAATAATATAATACAAGTGTGATATTCAAGTTCATATTTTTTACACTTTTACTTAACTTTTTACTTTTACGTTTTTATTTATACTTATATGTATTTTACAATTGTTCAGTTTGTAGCATCCTGTGCTTTGTTATATACCTATCAAACCTTTTTGACATTTTTCACAATTTATTTGCATTTTTGTACAAATCAATTAATAATATTATTATTATTATTATTATTACTATTATTATTATAAGGTTTAGCATAAAAATTAACAAAACGTCGAAAATTCCCTCACGCAATCTAATTTACAAAAGTTTTTATTTTCCATTTTTCTAAAAATCTGAAACTCTCCTCAAATATATCTTGACAAGCTGGTTCCAAATTCTAAAAAAATATGAAGGGGAGTTACAACTGTCAACAGCAGATGAGCTTGTCAATTCTGCGAACGCCATTCGATTCAAATCAAATTAGCATACTGTGAATTCCAGTCGATTAGCGGAAAAAAATCACTCGAGAAAAGTCCCAAGGGGTAGAATCGATTTAAAATGATGAAATTAGTCGATTAGCGTAAAAAAAATACTCGGAAAAAGTGCCAAAAATCCCTAAACCTGAAGGGTTCGGCATAAAAGATGAATAAAACGTCCAAAATTCCCTCATGCGATCTAATTTTTTATTTTCTATTTATCAAAGAATCGCAAACATTTTTTCTTCAAATAAAAAAGTTACGTTGCCGTGAATACCTGACTGAATCACCCGGTATTAAATTTTGCTACAAGGAGCCGTCCAAAAGAATCACCCTTTATGTAACAGAGAATTTAGAAATTATTAATTGGCAACATTTAGGCCAACAAACCCAACATATGAGCTTCACAACGTGACTCATATCATTATCACTACCTGTTAACCTCAAGGTCCATTCGTACAGGTCAATTAGAGTTCATTTAAGTCGGTGTAATTATTAGATTGGCCATGCTGGCATCCAAAGTACTCGTTTCTAGCAATAAAATGCAGCAAGTCCCGCTATGCTTGTGCCATATTTGGAGACATTCTTCTAGAACTCCAAATACGTACGTCGTAAGAAAGTCTTCATATGGATGTTGTTTAAAAGATAACAGTTATGAAAGAGCGATTATTGTGTGTGATCAGGTAGTTTTGAATAGTTCGCTGTTCTTATCGATATAGGAACGATAGGTACTCAGGTATCTGAACTACCGTAAAAATTCTGAAATGGTACTTGCAACGACTAGCTTTCACTTCATATTCATACAGCGTGATGGTAGATTAGACGTTCATGGAAAACACAAAGCAGGATTTTTCTGAAAATTTCAAATATTTCGATGTTCTTATGAAATTATTTATTATATACGAAAAATTTGATCAAATCAAAGCCAGAACTTGCAAAAAATTTGACCAAATGTATCCTGAATCAATACCAATGAACGAGTAGAAGTTTGTAAAATTACATAATGATTTCCTTAAGTATGGCTCAAAGTTGAAGGCGCTCCAACATTTTCAAAACCTTTACTTTAAAAGTCGAAAGTATTAAAAGACAGTATTAATTATTGTATACTGTAGGTATTCGTGGAAAATTTCTAGCTTGGGCTCTCTCCTATATAAGAGAATATATGTAAGATAATGACTCTGATATGTGTGAGGAGTTCCACAGGGCTTAGTTTTAGGGCCATTCATATTTTTACCTTACATAAATGATCGCATAAAGTGCGGCTTGTAATAGTCCCTTCCCTATTAACTTTTGAACGGTTTGAACATGTATCTGCCTGATGTTCCACTGCGGTATCATCAGCAAATTTGATCATACCTTGGGATCTTTGCAGTTTGAAAGAATCGGTTATATAATTATTGGAAATAAGTGGCTCTAACAGTGTTTCTTGGGGAACGCTGTTAGTCATAGCATATTTCTCGTTATCGGATATTTTTAGTGTAATGAGAAGACTGTGGATATGTCAACAAAGATACAAACCCTTAGTCTATAGCTACCCATTGACTTAAATAATCTCGAAACGATTTACTTACGTCATTACTTCGTCCCTTGACTCAGCACGCTTGAAGCTCAACTGTTTATCATATAACACATTATTTCCTTCAACTGGTCGTTCTTTTTTCAATATTGACTGAAATATTTTCTCTGGGTCTCGAATTGATTACACTTTCTCTGTTACCATTTTTGTAAATTGACTTTTCAATGTTTTTTGGGAAGTAGGAGTGTTTTTAGTTTTAGGCCCTTCGATTGATGATTGACTTCATTCTCAATCATATCTGCTAGGAAAATCGATCAGTAGAGTAAGGCACAATTATAGTTCTATACTTGTAGGATTCGGAAATATTATAGTGGGGCATCTTGGAGGCCTTACCTTGCTAATACCAACAAGCAAATTTTCAATTATCATGAATTGTTGAGATCAAATCATGTTACATAACGCATTGTTACTGCATAAGCATAAGCCAGAGCTACGTTTGTCTGGATCGCGGTCTGGATCTCGAATTGTAGCGGAAGGAATAACTCTGGCAAATGCACATTATGTTTTATTCAGTTTCTCGCACCCATGTTCTAACGATGTAATTTTTCAGCGACCTCCTTGCTGTGATAAATTCAGCACTCGATATTCTTTGGATTCAACAGTTTCAGCTCTGGCGCCGTATTACCTAATTTTATCGTCCTTATTTAGAAACGAGTGTTTTGCGCTGCCTTTTATGGCTCACTAACAAAAATTAACATAATGAAAGATTGCATTAGGTTACTATACTATTATTCTTACGGTATTTCAGACATGATTGAGTACATGTGGTTCTATTGTTTGTGGCTCTTTCGGGACAGGAAGAGATCGTTGTAATCTTTTGATTATATTTGAGGACCATTATATATCATTATCTGTTTTCAAGGTGTGGTTCGATGACAAAAAATAGACAGCCAATAACAGCTATTTATAACTGAACACTTCTAGATTTGATCGATTTTTTTATAAGGAGATTGAAGAAATTCACTTTCAATTCAATCTTTCAATCAGAAAGTAAATATTTATGAAAGTTATTCAATATTTGCCTAGGATTAAACAAGTAATATAATATATCATCCTTTTAGGAGTGGAGAAACTGTTGAGAATACTGGTTACAAACACATAAAATAAAATCATAATCTATGTTCCATGAGTTGGATTTCTGAGCTTTTTCTTTTCTGTGTTTATGAAAGTCAATTCTGCTGAATAACTTGGAACGGTAGTTTCATTGGAAACAAGTTAATTAAGGCACACGTTATTTTCTAGCCATCACAGGATTTGTTGCTTTAGACTTTCTTCCTTTTCTGTATTTTTGAGAATAGCCTATTTGTACATTTTCACAGATATTTCATTTGGAAGATACGCAAGTAATTCATTCCTTGCAGAAAATACTTTTCAAATAACAAATACGGTGTTTCGAACTGGAACTACATGAATCAAGGTAATTGTTTTATAATGAAGTTCATAAATTTCAACTAAATGACTGTTTTAGACAGCTTTTCCACAATGTGTTGAATTGAATTGAAAGTGTTGTTTTACGTTTCCGTGGGACTAGTGTATTTCTTGTTGAAAACAATTTTCTTGATCCATTTTCAAGTAAGATGTATATTGGTGAATTAGTTTTGTTGTTATACCTCCTCATATAGTAATTCCATACGATATGTATGGTTAGGTTAGGTATGTTTTTAAAGAATGCGAATGTGCTTATAACCCAATCTATATGATAATTCCATTCGAGACAGCTATAAATGGTACCTTCCAAATACTTCACTACTTAAAACATGGTCTGTAGTAAAGATTCTTTATCCCTGATTGCAGACCGTATATCTGACTGATGAACCACTGTGGTATCATCAGCAAATTTGACCATACCTTGGGAACTTTGAAGTCATTTGTATAACTATTATTGAAGAAAGGTGGTCCTAAAACTGTTCCCTGAGGACCGCCGTAATTCATAGCTTGCCATTAAGTAACAGCATATTCCTCGAAATCAAATACTTTTAAAGAAATGAGAAGGTTTTGGCTAATTCACAAAGATACAGAGCACTAGTCTATTGATATCAACTGATTTAAATAATTTCGAAACAATATACTCATGTCAATGCTTCTCCCTTGACTTGCCAATCCTGAAGCTAAAGTGTTTATCATACAATACAATATAAAACATTATTTTCTTCTAGAAAACTGGTTGTTCTTTTTTCAATACTGATTCAAATATTTTCACTGAGTATAGACACTACTTTTGTTACCTCTTTCATAAATTGTCTTCATTACTGTTTTTCTGAAAGTTCTTGGAAATTTTTCCGATATAATGACTTTGTTTATTAAAACTTCAAGGGACCAATTAATATAGCAGCTTGTAAGTTACAACCATTTGGCCCAGAGTTTTTTTGTTTGAGGTCCTTTGATAAACTCCCCAACTTTGGTTGGTATCAGATACGGTTGAATCTGATACGAAAATCGATTTGTTTGAAACGTCATTGCTGGTTTTCCTCCTATTGTATAGTGATTAATGGTTGTTTCTACGATAAGCATAAAATTTCAATATTTCGAAAATTCTTACTTATAATTTAAGCTAATTCAGCTTAGTCTGGTTTAGCTTGTTATAATAATAATAATTATAATAATAATATTCACTCATCAAATATATGAAACGTATCTGAACCGTACAATTAATAGTGAATGATGAAATATTGGAAATACTATTACAACAATGGGAATGAACTTATACCCGATAAATTTAAAACACTTGTTTCGAGAAAAGATTGTCAATATAAATAATAACAATATTATTACTACCAATTACAAAGTTGATTGGTCTACACAATAATTTGAAATAACTCAGGCTGTAAAAACATTTTTTATAGGTATGTTTTGGTAAGATTGACGAGTTTTTGTTCTATAGTACCTGATGTTGACATTGTATATAAGTTGTTTAAAGTCGATTACTTCTGATTCTTGAAAAAGTAGGTCACTTGGATAACGAGTTTTTAACTAGAATAATTTTCAGGAATCGTCGTTGTACAACTTTAAGGGATTGTATATGGGATTTTAGTGCACCTCCCCATGCTACCAAACCCCATCGAAAGTGACTTCAACGAGGGCATGTTATAGTGTTAACAACTTTTGGACAGGAAGGATTTTTTTCATGTATCTCAATTCATAATATTTTAATGACGCAGTTGATGTGTGACATGAAATGATATGTTACAGTCTATAACGACCAAGTGTTACTTTCTGCTGATATTTTGAGATTGTTGCTACCATCCAGGATATCAAGATGAGTAAAGTGAGGAAGATAAATCTTATTGCAACTGATGAGAGGTGGAAAATTGTTTTTTTTTACATTCATTGTTAGCAACCTACTTCCAAGCCAATTTTTAAAAATGGTAAAATCTGCTTCTACCACTTTCTTCACTTGGGTATCTGGTTCGTAGAAAATCGCAGTATCGTCTGCGGGGCCAATAATATTACAGCTGATTTTCACAGAGAAAAATCCATTCAGATGAATATTGAAGAGTAGGGGTCCGAGAACCGTACCTTGAGATACTCCACATTATACGAGTCACGATTCACTGTCGACATTATTTATTCTGACTGCATGATATCTATTCGTAACATAACTTTTGGATGAATCTGAGCCAGTGCTTCTAATACCGGATGTCCTTCAATGACTGAAAGATTATTACCTCATGGCTAAAAGTATCAAAGCTCTCGATGAATTAATGAATAACACAAAGACAGGGTTTTTTGTTATTTAACGAATTATAAGTTTTTTTAATTAGGGTCATAATATCATCTTGAGTGGACGTTTTTTCCGAAATATATTGTATTTATTTATAAAATATTGTACTCTTATTTTCAGAACTGTCAGAAATATTTTCGATAAATTGGTAATTAGAAGATAAAATAGGTCTATAATTTGAAGATGTAAGTTAATGGTTCCACTATAAACGACGTGATAGCCCTTCACGGTTTGATTTAATTTCATCCTACGGTTTTAATCAACTCTTAAATTATAAGTACACAACTAATAATGAGAATTTTAACCAAGTTTAACCCGATATACTCTCATTTTTTGATACTGTGAATCAGCTTAATCCTAATCCAAAGGGAGAAAAGTACAAATTCCGATTTATATAATAATAAGCTAGCTTATTACGAGTTGGAATTCAGCTTTGATTTTGAACCTTTGTAGAATTGGCATAAATACAGATATAATCTTATTTAGGAGTTTAACGAAAAAATCTTGTCATTATTGTATGCTGGCATTACAATGTACTTCCTAGATCATTACCTATTAAATACGCCGTTACGCCTTTCCGAGCAGCATTTCCAATGCATTCAGTTCATAATTCCAGATTCTTGTCATCGACATACTCATTGCGGGTCGCAAATCGGATTAAAGGATCAACGTGACTTATTACCATCTATAAGTAAACATCCTTCTTACTTGTATCCACTTTAGTTAGGTAATCACCCCTCATTATTCAAATCTGGTTGTTTTTCAGAACAAGAATGCGACTAGCCGACACGGTGGAAGCGATTAAGATAGTGTCGGTGAAATAAACGCGGATTTTAATATTCATTTCTGCGCTTACATCGGCGTGTCGTACGATGATTCAAATAGTACGTTTTGAAAACCGTCGTGACTAATCACATACACATACATTTTTATCGATCGGAAGCAATTATTCATGACTGTTTTATTTATGGCTAGTAATCGGCCTTCACTACAAAATCAATATAAATGATTGCGATATAAACATCATAGACATCCCTCAGCGTAGATAGAAAAGATACAAGGCGATTTCCCCCTAAAGCATAAGGATGAAGATAGGAAAGTTCCGCAAGGTTCTCTTTCAGGGCCGATGTCAGTCAGCATGTAT